>OW121846.1:73040954-74349863 GCA_933228895.1 Platycnemis pennipes | reverse complement strand
TGGCAGTCATTAATGATAGGGCCAGTGATAAAATGACTGGGCCAGGCATTAATGACAGGGCCAGTCATTATGACAGGGCCAGCCATTAATGACAGGGCCAGTGATAAAATGACTCTGCCAGTCATGAAATGACTTAGCCAGTCATAAAGTTACAGAACCAGTCATAAAATGACAGGGCCAGTGATAAAATGACCGGGCCATAAAATGACCGGGCCATAAAATGACCGGGCCGGTCATAAAATGACAGAACCAGTCATAAAATGACAGGGCCAGTGATAAAATGACTGGGCCAGTCATTAATAACAGGGCCAGTCATTAATGACAGGGCCAGTGATAAAATGACTCTGCCAGTCATAAAATGACTTGGCCAGTCATTAAATGACAGAACCAGTCATAAAATGACTGGGCCAGTCATTAATGACAGAAAGAGTCATAAAATGACAGGGCCAGTGATAAAATGACTGGACCAGTCATTAATAACAGGGCCAGTCATTAATGACAGGGCCAGTGATAAAACGACTCTGCCAGTCATAAAATGACTTGGCCAGTCATAAAATGACAGAACCAATCATAAAATAACAGGGCCAGTGTAAAAATGACTGGGTCAGTCATTAATGACAGGGCCAGTCATTAATGACAGGTGCAGTCATAAAATGACTGAGCCAGTCATTAATGACAGGGCCAGTCATTAATGACAAAAACCAGTGATAAAATGACTCTGCCAGTCATAAAATGTCTTGGCCAGCCATACATTGACAGAACCAGTCATAAATAGACAGGGCCAGTCAGACATTGACAGAACCATCCATAAAATGACATTGCCAGTGATAAAATGACTGGGCCAGTCATTAATGACAGGGCCAGTCATTAATGTAAGGGCCAATGATAAAATGACTCTGCCAGTCATAAAATGACTTGGCCTGTCATAAAATGACAGAACCACTCATAAAATGACAGGGCCAGTGATAAAATGAATGGGCCAGTCATTAATGAATGGGCCAGTCATTGGTGACAGGGCCAGTGATAAAATGACTCTGCCAGTCATAAAATGACTTAGCCAGTCATAAAATGACAGAAACGGTCATAATATAACAGGGCCAGTGATAAAATGACCGTGCCATCAATAATGACAGGGCCAGTCATTAATGACAGGGCCAGTGATAAAATGACTTGGCCAGTCATTAATGACAGGGCCAGTTATTAATGACAGGGCCAGTAATAAAATGACTCTGCCAGTCATAAAATGACTTGGCCAGTCATAAAAAGACAGAACCAGTCATAAAATGACAGGGCCAGTGATAAAATGACTGGGCCAGTCACTAATGACAGGGCCAGTCATTAATGACAGGGCCAGTGATAAAATGACTCTACTAGTCATAAAATGACCCGCCAGTCATAAAATGACAGAACCAGTCATAAAATGACAGGGCCAGTGATAAAATGACTGGGCCAGTCATTAATGACAGGGCAATTCATTAATGACAGGGCCAGTGATAAAATGACTCTAATAGTCATAAAATGACCCGCCAGTCATAAAATGACAGAACCAGTCATAAAATGACAGGGCCAGTGATAAAATGACTGGGCCAGTCATTAATGACAGGGCAATTCATTAATGACAGAACCAGTCATAAAATGACAGGGCCAGTGATAAAATGACCGGGCCATAAAATGACCGGGCCATAAAATGACCGGGCCGGTCATAAAATGACAGAACCAGTCATAAAATGACAGGGCCAGTGATAAAATGACTGGGCCAGTCATTAATAACAGGGCCAGTCATTAATGACAGGGCCAGTGATAAAATGACTCTGCCAGTCATAAAATGACTTGGCCAGTCATTAAATGACAGAACCAGTCATAAAATGACTGGGCCAGTCATTAATGACAGAAAGAGTCATAAAATGACAGGGCCAGTGATAAAATGACTGGACCAGTCATTAATAACAGGGCCAGTCATTAATGACAGGGCCAGTGATAAAACGACTCTGCCAGTCATAAAATGACTTGGCCTGTCATAAAATGACAGAACCACTCATAAAATGACAGGGCCAGTGATAAAATGAATGGGCCAGTCATTAATGAATGGGCCAGTCATTGGTGACAGGGCCAGTGATAAAATGACTCTGCCAGTCATAAAATGACTTAGCCAGTCATAAAATGACAGAAACGGTCATAATATAACAGGGCCAGTGATAAAATGACCGTGCCATCAATAATGACAGGGCCAGTCATTAATGACAGGGCCAGTGATAAAATGACTTGGCCAGTCATTAATGACAGGGCCAGTTATTAATGACAGGGCCAGTAATAAAATGACTCTGCCAGTCATAAAATGACTTGGCCAGTCATAAAAAGACAGAACCAGTCATAAAATGACAGGGCCAGTGATAAAATGACTGGGCCAGTCACTAATGACAGGGCCAGTCATTAATGACAGGGCCAGTGATAAAATGACTCTACTAGTCATAAAATGACCCGCCAGTCATAAAATGACAGAACCAGTCATAAAATGACAGGGCCAGTGATAAAATGACTGGGCCAGTCATTAATGACAGGGCAATTCATTAATGACAGGGCCAGTGATAAAATGACTGGGCCCGTCATTAATGACAGGGCCAGTCATTAATGACAGGGCCAGTAATAAAATGACTCTGCCAGTCTTAAATGGACTTGGCCAGTCATAAAATGACAGAACCAGTCAAAAAATGACAGGACCAGTGATAAAATGATTGGGCCAGTCATTAATGACAGGGCCAGTCATTAACGACAGGGCCAGTCATTAATGACAGGGCCAGTGATAAAATGACTCTGCCAGTCATAAAATGACTTGGTCAGTCATTAATGACAGGGCCGGGGATAAGATGACTGGGCCAGTCATTAATGACAGGGCCAGTGATAAAATGACTCTGCCAGTCATAAAATAACTTGGCCAGTCAAAAAATGACAGAACCAGTCATAAAATGACAGGGCCAGTCATAAAATGACGGGGCCAGTCATTAATGACAGGGCCAGTCATTAATGACAGGGCCAGTGATAAAATGACTCTACCAGTCATAAAATGACAGAACAAGTCATAAAATGACAGGGCCAGTGATAAAATGACTGGGCCAGTCATTAATGACAGGGCCAGTCATTAATGACTGGGCCAGTGATAAAAATGACTCTGCCAGTCATTAATGACAGGGCCAGTCATTAATGACAGGGCCAGTGATAAAATGACAGGGCCAGTGATAAAATGACTGGGCCAGTCATTAATGACAGAACCAGTCATTAGATGACAGGGCCAGTGATAAAATGACTGGGCCAGTCATTAATGACAAGGCCAGTCATTAATGACAGGGCCAGTAATAAAATGACTCTGCCAGTCATAAAATGACTTAGCGAGTCATAAAAAGACAGAACCAGTCATAAAATGACAGGGCCAGTGATAAAATGACTCTGCTAGTCATAAATGGACTTCGCCAGTCATAAAATGACAGAACCAGTCATAAAATCACAGGGCCAGTGATAATATGACTGGGCCAGTCATTAATGACAGGGCCAGTCATTAATGACAGGGCCAGTCATTAATGACAGGGCCAGTGATAAAATGACTCTGCCAGCCATAAAATGACTAGGCCAGCCATAAAATGACAGAACCAGTCATAAAATGACAGGGCCAGTGATAAAATGACGGGGC
Organism: Platycnemis pennipes; assembly: GCA_933228895.1. NCBI lineage: Eukaryota > Metazoa > Arthropoda > Insecta > Odonata > Platycnemididae > Platycnemis > Platycnemis pennipes. Next base: position 74,346,181 of record OW121846.1, on the reverse strand, counting down.
CAGTCATAAATGACAGGGCCAGTGATTAAATGACTGGGCCAGTCTTTAATGACAGGGCCAGTCATTAATGACAGGGCCAGTCATTAATGACAGGGCCAGTGATAAAATGACTCTGCCAGTCATAAAATGACTTGGCCAGTCATAAAAAGACAGAACTAGTCAAAAATGACAGGGCCAGTGATAAAATGACTGGGCCAGTCACATATGACAGGGCCAGTCATTAATGATAGGGCCAGTGATAAAATGACTGGGCCAGTCATAAAATGACAGAACCAGTCATAAAATGACAGGGCCAGTGATAAAATGACGGGGCCAGTCATTGATGACAGGGCCATTCATTAATGACAGGGCCAGTGATAAAATGACTGGGCCAGTCATTAATGACAGGGCCAGTCATTAATGACAGGGCCAGTGATAAAATGACTCCACCAGTCATAAAATGACTTGGCAAGTCATAAAATGACAGAACCAGTCATAAAAAGATAGGGCCAGTGATAAAATGACTGGGCCAGTCATTAATGAGAGGGCCAGTCATAAATGACAGTGCCAGTGATAAAATGACTCTGCCAGTCATAAAATGACTTGGCCAGTCATAAAATGACAGAACCAGTCATAAAATGACAGGGCCAGTGATAAAATGACTGGGCCAGTCATTAAAGACAGGGCCAGTCATAAATGACAGGGCCAGTGATAAAATGACTCTGCCAGTCATAAAATGACTTGGCCAGTCATAAAATGACAGAACCAGTCATAAAATGACAGGGCCAGTGATAAAATGACTGGGCCAATCATTAATGACAGGGCCAGTCATTAATGACAGGGCCAGTGATAAAATGACTGGGCCAGTCATTAATGACAGGGCCAGTCACTAATAACTGGCCCTGTCAGCAATGACTGGCCCCGTCATTTTATCACTGGCCCTGTAGTTTTTATGACTGGTTCTGTCATTTTATGTCTGGTCCAGTCATTTTATCACTGGCCCTGTCATTTTTGACTAGTTCTGTCTTTTTATGACTGGGCCAGTCATTAATGACAGGGCCAGTCATTATTAACAGGGCCAGTGATAAAATGACTCTGCCAGTCATAAAATGACTTGGCCAGTCATAAAATGACAGAACCAGTCATAAAAAGAGAGGGCCAGTGATAAAATGACTGGGCCAGTCATTAATGACAGGGCCAGTCATTAATGACATGGCCAGTGATAAAATAACTTGGCCAGTCATAAAATGTCAGAACCAGTCATAAAATGACAGGGCCAGTGATAAAATGACGAGGTCAGTCATTAATGACAGGGCCAGTCATTAATGACAGGGCCAGTGATAAAATGACACTACCAGTCATAAAATGACTTGGCAAGTCATAAAAATGACCGAACCTGTCATAAAAAGTTAGGGCCAGTGATGAAATGACTGGGCCAGTCATTAATGACAGGGCCAGTCATTAATGACAGGGCCAGTAATAAAATGACTAGGCCAGTCATTAATGACAGGGCCAGTCATAAAATGACTTGGCCAGTCATTAATAACAGGGCCAGTGATAAAATGACTGGGCCAGTCATTAATGACAGGGCCAGTGATAAAATGACTCTGCCAGTCATAAAATGACAGAACCAGTCATAAAGTGACAGGGCCAGTGATAAAATGACCGTGCCAGTCAATAATGACAGGGCCAGTCATTAATGACAGGGCCAGTGATAAAATGACTGGGCCGGTCATTAATGACAGGTCGAGTCATTAATGACAGGGCCAGTAATAAAATGACATGGCCAGTCATAAAAAGACAGAACCAGTCAAAAATGACAGGGCCAGTGATAAAATGACTGGGCCAGTCATTAATGACAGGGCAAGTCATTAATGACAGGGCCAGTGATAAAATGACTGGGCCAGTCATAAAATGACAGAACCAGTCATAAAATGACAGGGCCAGTGATAAAATGACGGGGCCAGTCATTGATGACAGGGCCAGTCACTAATGACAGGGCCAGTGATAAAATGACTGGGCCAGTCATTAATGACAGGGCCAGTCATTAATGATAGGGCCAGTCATTAATGACAGGGCCAGTGATAATATGACTCTACCAGTCATAAAATGACTTGGCAAGTCATAAAATGACAGAACCAGTCATAAAAAGATAGGGCCAGTAATAAAATGACTGGGCCAGTCATTAATGACAGGGCCAGTCATTAATGACAGGGCCAGTGATAAAATGACTGCGCCAGTCATTAATGACAGGGCCAGTCATAAATGACAGGGCCAGTGATAAAATGACTCTGCCAGTCACAAAATGACTTGGTTAGTCATAAAATGACAGAACCAGTCATAAAATGACAGGGCCAGTGATAAAATGACTGGGCCAGTCATTAATGACAGGGCCAGTCATTAATGACAGGGCCAGTCATTAATGACAGGGCCAGTGATAAAATGACTCTGCCAGTCATAAAATGACTTAGCCAGTCATAAAATGACAGAACCAGTCATAAAATAACAGGGCCAGTGATAAAATGACCTAGCCAGTCAATAATGACAGGGCCAGTCATTAATGACAGGGCCTGTGATAAAATGACTGGGCCAGTCATTAATGACAGGGCCAGTCATTAATGACAGGGCCAGTAATAAAATGACTCTGCCAGTCATAAAATGACTTGGCCAGTCATAAAAAGACAGAACCAGTCAAAAATGACAGGGCCAGTGATAAAATGACTGGGCCAGTCATTAATGACAGGGCCTGTCATTAATGACAGGGCCAGTGATAAAATGACTCTGCTAGTCATAAAATAACTTGGCCAGTCAAAAAATGACAGAACCAGTCATAAAATGACAGGGCCAGTGATAAAATGACGGGGCCAGTCATTAATGACTGAGCCAGTGATAAAAATGACTCTGCCAGTCATTAATGACAGGGCCAGTCATTAATGACAGGGCCAGTGATAAAATGACAGGGCCAGTGATAAAATGACTGGGCCAGTCATTAATGACAGAACCAGTGATAAAATGACTGGGCCAGTCATTAATGACAGAACCAGTCATTAAATGACAGGGCCAGTGATAAAATGACTGGGCCAGTCATTAATGACAAGGCCAGTCATTAATGACAGGGCCAGTAATAAAATGACTCTGCCAGTCATAAAATGACTTGGCGAGTCATAAAAAGACCGAACCAGTCATAAAATGACAGGGCCAGTGATAAAATGACTCTGCTAGTCATAAATGGACTTGGCCAGTCATAAAATGACAGAACCAGTCATAAAATCACAGGGCCAGTGATAATATGACTGGGTCAGTCATTAATGACAGGGCCAGTCATTAATGACAGGGCCAGTCATTAATGACAGGGCCAGTCATTAATGACAGGGCCAGTCATTAATGACAGGGCCAGTGATAAAATGACTCTACCAGCCATAAAATGACTAGGCCAGCCATAAAATGACAGAACCAATCATAAAATGACAGGGCCAGTGATAAAATGACGGGGCCAGTCATAAATGACAGGGCCAGTGATTCAATGACTGGGCCAGTCTTTAATGACAGGGCCAGCCATTAATGACAGGGCCAGTGATAAAATGTCTCTGCCAGTCATAAAATGACTTGGCCAGTCATAAAAAGACAGAACCAGTCAAAAATGACAGGGCCAGTGATAAAATGACTGGGCCAGTCATTAACGACAGGGCCAGTCATTAATGACAGGGCCAGTGATAAAATGACTCTGCCAGTCATAAAATGACTTGGTCAGTCATAAAATGACAGAACCAGTCATTAAATGACAGGGCCAGTGATAAAATGACTGGCACAGTCATTATGACAGGGCCAGGGATAAAATGACTGGGCCAGTCATTAATGACAGGGCCAGTGATAAGATGACTCTGCCAGTCATAAAATAACTTGGCCAGTCATAAAATGACAGAACCAGTCATAAAATGACAGGGCCAGTCATAAAATGACGGGGCCAGTCATTAATGACTGGGACAGTGATAAAATGACTTGGCCAATCATTAATGACAGGGCCAGTCATTAATGACAGGGCCAGTGATAAAATGACTCTACCAGTCATAAAATGACTTGGCCAGTCATAAAATGACAGAACAAGTCATAAAATGACAGGGCCAGTGATAAAATGACTGGGCCAGTCATTAATGACAGGGCCAGTCATTAATGACTGGGCCAGTGATAAAAATGACTCTGCCAGTCATTAATGACAGGGCCAGTCATTAATGACAGGGCCAGTGATAAAATGACAGGGCCAGTGACAAAATGACAGGGCCAGTCATTAATGACAGAACCAGTCACTAAATGACAGGGCCAGTGATAAAATGACTGGGCCAGTCATTAATGACAAGGCCAGTCATTAATGACAGGGCCAGAAATAAAATGACTCTGCCAGTCATAAAATGACCTAACGAGTCATAATAAGACAGAACCAGTCATAAAATCACAGGGCCAGTGATAATATGACTGGGCCAGTCTTTAATGACAGGGCCAGTCATTAATGACAGCGCCAGTCATTAATGACAGGGCCAGTGATAAAATGACTCTGCCAGCCATAAAATGACTATGCCAGCCATAAAATGACAGAACCAGTCATGAAATGACAGGGCCAGTGATAAAATGACGGGGCCAGTCATAAATGACAGGGCCAGTGATAAAATGACTCTGCCAGTCATAAAATGACTTGGCCAGTCATAAAAAGACAGAACCAGTCAAAAATGACAGGGCCAGTGATAAAATGACTGGGCCAGTCACATATGACAGGGCCAGTCATTAATGACAGGGCCAGTGATAAAATGACTGGGCCAGTCATAAAATGACAGAACCAGTCATAAAATGACAGGGCCAGTGATAAAATGACGGGGCCAGTCATTGATGACAGGGCCATTCATTAATGACAGGGCCAGTGATAAAATGACTGGGCCAGTCATTAATGACAGGGCCAGTCATTAATGACAGGGCCAGTGATAAAATGACTCTGCGAGTCATAAAATGACTTGGCCAGTCATAAAATGACAGAACCAGTCATAAAATGACAGGGCCAGTGATAAAATGACTGGGCCAATCATTAATGACAGGGCCAGTCATTAATGACAGGGCCAGTGATAAAATGATTGGGCCAGTCATTAATGACAGGGCCAGTCATTAATGACTGGCCCTGTCATCAATGACTGGCCCCGTCATTTTATCACTGGCCCTGTCATTTTATGACTGGTTCTGTCATTTTATGTCTGGCCCAGTCGTTTTATCACTAGCCCTGTCATTAATGACTGGCCCTGTCATAAATGACTGGCCCAGTCATTTTTTCACTGGCCCTGTCATTTTTGACTGGTTCTGTCTTTTTATGACTGGGCCAGTCATTAATGACAGGGCCAGTCAATATTAACAGGGCCAGTAATAAAATGACTCTGCCAGTCATAAAATGACTTGGCCAGTCATAAAATGACAGAACCAGTCATAAAATGACAGGGCCAGTGATAAAATGACGGGGCCAGTCATTAATGACAGGGCCAGTCATTAATGACAGGGCCAGTGATAAAATGACTGGGCCAGTCATTAATGACAGGGCCAGTCATTAATGACAGGGCCAGTGATAAAATGACTCTGCCAGCCATAAAATGACTATGCCAGCCATAAAATGACAGAACCAGTCATAAAAAGAGAGGGCCAGTGATAAAATGACTGGGCCAGTCATTAATGACAGGGCCAGTCATTAATGACAGGGCCAGTCATTAATGACAGGGCCAGTGATAAAATAACTTGGCCAGTCATAAAATGTCAGAACCAGTCATAAAATGACATGGCCAGTGATAAAATGACGAGGCCAGTCATTAATGACAGGGCCAGTCATTAATGACAGGGCCAGTGATAAAATGACTCTGCCAGCCATAAAATGACTATGCCAGCCATAAAATGACAGAACCAGTCATAAAATGACAGGGCCAGTGATAAAATGACGGGGCCGGTCATAAATGACAGGGCCAGTGATTAAATGACTGGGCCAGTCTTTAATGACAGGGCCAGTCATTAATGACAGGGCCAGTGATAAAATGACTCTGCCAGTCATAAAAAGACAGAACCAGTCAAAAATGACAGGGCCAGTGATAAAATGACTTGGCCAGTCACATATGACAGGGCCAGTCATTAATGACAGGGCCAGTGATAAAATGACTGGGCCAGTCATAAAATGACAGAACCAGTCATAAAATGACAGGGCCAGTGATAAAATGACGGGGCCAGTCATTGATGACAGGGCCATTCATTAATGACAGGGCCAGTGATAAAATGACTGGGCCAGTCATAAATGACAGGGCCAGTCATTAATGACAGGGCCAGTGATAAAATGACTCTACCAGTCATAAAATGACTTGGCAAGTCATAAAATGACAGAACCAGTCATAAAAAGATAGGGCCAGTGATAAAATGACGGGGCCAGTCATTAATGACAGGGCCAGTCATTAATGACAGGTCCAGTGATAAAATGACTGGGCCAGTTATTAAAGACAGGGCCAGTCATAAATGACTGGGCCAGTGATAAAATGACTCTGCCAGTCATAAAATGACTTGGCCAGTCATAAAATGACAGAACCAGTCATAAAATGACAGGGCCAGTGATAAAATGACTGGGCCAATCATTAATGACAGGGCCAGTCATTAATGACAGGGCCAGTCATTAATGACTGGCCCTGTCATCAATGACTGGCCCCGTCATTTTATCACTGGCCCTGTCATTTTATGACTGGTTCTGTCATTTTATGTCTGGCCCAGTCGTTTTATCACTAGCCCTGTCATTAATGACTGGCCCTGTCATAAATTAATGGCCCAGTCATTTTTTCACTGGCCCTGTCATTTTTGACTGGTTCTGTCTTTTTATGACTGGGCCAGTCATTAATGACAGGGCCAGTCAATATTAACAGGGCCAGTCATAAAAGGACTCTGCCAGTCATAAAATGACTTGGCCAGTCATAAAATGACAGAACCAGTCATAAAATGACAGGGCCAGTGATAAAATGACGGGGCCAGTCATTAATGACAGGGCCAGTCATTAATGACAGGGCCAGTGATAAAATGACTGGGCCAGTCATTAATGACAGGGCCAGTCATTAATGACAGGGCCAGTGATAAAATGACTCTACCAGTCATAAAATGACTTGGCCAGTCATAAAATGACAGAACCAGTCATAAAAAGAGAGGGCCAGTGATAAAATGACTGGGCCAGTCATTAATGACAGGGCCAGTCATTAATGACAGGGCGAGTCATTATTCACAGGGCCAGTGATAAAATAATTTGGCCAGTCATAAAATGTCAGAACCAGTCATAAAATGACAGGGCCAGTGATAAAATGACGAGGCCAGTCATTAATGACAGGGCCAGTCATTAATGACAGGGCCAGTGATCAAATGACACTACCAGTCATAAAATGACTTGGCAAGTCATAAAATGACCGAACATGTCATAAAAAGTTAGGGCCAGTGATAAAATGACTGGGCCAGTCATTAATGACAGGGCCAGTCATTAATGACAGGGCCAGTGATAAAATGACTAGGCCAGTCATTAATGACAGGGCCAGTCATAAAATGACTTGGCCAGTCATAAAATGACAGAACCAGTCATAAAATGACAGGGCCAGTGATAAAATGACTGGGCCAGTCATTAATGACAGGGCCAGTGATAAAATGACTCTGCCAGTCATAAAATGACTTAGCCAGTCATAAAATGACAGGGCAAGTCATTAATGACAGGGCCAGTGATAAAATGACTGGGCCAGTCATAAAATGACAGAACCAGTCATAAAATGACAGGGCCAGTGATAAAATGACGGGGCCAGTCATTGATGACAGGGCCAGTCACCAATGACAGGGCCAGTGATAAAATGACTGGGCCAGTCATTAATGACAGGGCCAGTGATTAATGACAGGGCCAGTTTTAATATGACTCTACCAGTCATAAAATGACTTGGCAAGTCATAAAATGACAGAACCAGTCATAAAAAGATAGGGCCAGTAATAAAATGACTGGGCCAGTCATTAATGACAGGGCCAGTCATTAATGACAGGGCCAGTGATAAAATGACTGCGCCAGTCATTAATGACAGGTCCAGTCATAAATGACAGGGCCAGTGATAAAATGATAGGGCCAGTGATAAAATGACTGGGCCAGTCATAATGACAGAACCGGTCATAAAATGACAGGGCCAGTGATCAAATGACTGGGCCAGTCATTAATGACAGGGCCAATCATTAATGACAGTGGCAGTCATTAATGACAGGACAGTGATAAAATGACTGGGCCAGTCATTAATGAAGGGGCCAGTCATTAATGACCGGGCCAGTGATAAAATGACTCTGCTAGTCATAAAATGACTTGGCGAGTCATAAAATGACAGAACCAGTCATTAAATGACAGGGCCAGTGATAAAATGACTGGGCCAGTCATTAATGACAGGGCCAGTCATTATTGACAGGGCCAGTGATAAAATGACTCTGCCAGTTATTAATGACAGGGCCAGTGATAAAATGACTCTGCCAGTCATTAATGACAGGGCCAGTCATTTGATCACTGGCACTTTCATTAATGACTGGCCCTGTCATTAATGACAGGGCCAGTGATAAAATGACTGGGCCAGTCATTAATGACAGGTCCAGTCATTAATGACAGGGCCAGTGATAAAATGACTGGGCCAGTCATTAATGACAGGGCATGTCATTAATGACAGGGCATGTCATTAATGACAGGGCATGTCATTAATGACAGGGCCAGTGATAAAATGACTCTGCCAGTCATAAAATGACTTGGCCAATCATAAAATGACAGAACAAGTCATAAAATAACAGGGCCAGTGATAAAATGACTGGACCAGTCATTGATGACAGGGCCAGTCATTAATGACAGGGCCAGTTATAAAATGACTCAGCCAGTCAGAAAATGACTTGGCCAGTCATAAAATGACAGAACAAGTCATAAAATGACAGGGCCAGTGATAAAATGACTGCGCCCGTCATTAATGACAGGGTCAGTCATTAATGACAGGGCCAGTCATTAATGACAGGGCCAGTGATAAAATGACTCTGCCAGTCATAAAATGACTTGGCCAGTCATAAAATGACAGAACCAGTCATAAAATGACAGGGCCAGTGATAAAATGACGATGCCAGTCATTGATGACAGGGCCAGTCACTAATGACAGGGCCAGTGATAAAATGACTGGGCCAGTCATTAATGACAGGGCCAGTGATTAATGACAGGGCCAGTGATAATATGACTCTACCAGCCATAAAATGACTAGGCCAGCCATAAAATGACAGAACCAGTCATAAAATGACAGGGCCAGTGATAAAATGACGGGGCCAGTCATAAATGACAGGGCCAGTGATTAAATGACTGGGCCAGTCACATATGACAGGGCCAGTCATTAATGACAGGGCCAGTGATAAAATGACTGGGCCAGTCATAAAATGACAGAACCAGTCATAAAATGACAGGGCCAGTGATAAAATGACGGGGCCAGTCATTGATGACAGGGCCATTCATTAATGACAGGGCCAGTGATAAAATGACTGGGCCAGTCATTAATGACAGGGCCAGTCATTAATGACAGGGCCAGTGATAAAATGACTCCACCAGTCATAAAATGACTTGGCAAGTCATAAAATGACAGAACCAGTCATAAAAAGATAGGGCCAGTGATAAAATGACTGGGCCAGTCATTAATGACAGGGCCAGTCATAAATGACAGGGCCAGTGATAAAATGACTCTGCCAGTCATAAAATGACTTGGCCAGTCATAAAATGACAGAACCAGTCATAAAATGACAGGGCCAGTGATAAAATGACTGGGCCAGTCATTAAAGACAGGGCCAGTCATAAATGACAGGGCCAGTGATAAAATGACTCTGCCAGTCATAAAATGACTTGGCCAGTGATAAAATGACTGGGCCAATCATTAATGACAGGGCCAGTCATTAATGACAGGGCCAGTGATAAAATGACTGGGCCAGTCATTAATGACAGGGCCAGTCATTAATAACTGGCCCTGTCATCAATGACTGGCCCCGTCATTTTATCACTGGCCCTGTCATTTTATGACTGGTTCTGTCATTTTATGTCTGGCCCAGTCATTTTATCACTGGCCCTGTCATTTTTGACTAGTTCTGTCTTTTTATGACTGGGCCAGTCATTAATGACAGGGCCAGTCATTATTAACAGGGCCAGTGATAAAATGACTCTGCCAGTCATAAAATGACTTGGCCAGTCATAAAATGACAGAACCAGTCATAAAAAGAGAGGGCCAGTGATAAAATGACTGGGCCAGTCATTAATGACAGGGCCAGTCATTAATGACAGGGCCAGTGATAAAATAACTTGGCCAGTCATAAAATGTCAGAACCAGTCATAAAATGACAGGGCCAGTGATAAAATGACGAGGTCAGTCATTAATGACAGGGCCAGTCATTAATGACAGGGCCAGTGATAAAATGACACTACCAGTCATAAAATGACTTGGCAAGTCATTAAAATGACCGAACCTGTCATAAAAAGTTAGGGCCAGTGATGAAATGACTGGGCCAGTCATTAATGACAGGGCCAGTCATTAATGACAGGGCCAGTAATAAAATGACTAGGCCAGTCATTAATGATAGGGCCAGTCATAAAATGACTTGGCCAGTCATTAATAACAGGGCCAGTGATAAAATGACTGGGCCAGTCATTAATGACAGGGCCAGTGATAAAATGACTCTGCCAGTCATAAAAAGACAGAACCAGTCAAAAATGACAGGGCCAGTGATAAAATGACTGGGCCAGTCATAAATGACAGGGCAAGTCATTAATGACAGAACCAGTCATAAAGTGACAGGGCCAGTGATAAAATGACCGTGCCAGTCAATAATGACAGGGCCAGTCATTAATGACAGGGCCAGTGATAAAATGACTGGGCCAGTCATTAATGACAGGTCGAGTCATTAATGACAGGGCCAGTAATAAAATGACATGGCCAGTCATAAAAAGACAGAACCAGTCAAAAATGACAGGGCCAGTGATAAAATGACTGGGCCAGTCATAAATGACAGGGCAAGTCATTAATGACAGGGCCAGTGATAAAATGACTGGGCCAGTCATAAAATGACAGAACCAGTCATAAAATGACAGGGCCAGTGATAAAATGACGGGGCCAGTCATTGATGACAGGGCCAGTCACTAATGACAGGGCCAGTGATAAAATGACTGGGCCAGTCATTAATGACAGGGCCAGTCATTAATGACAGGGCCAGGCATTAATGACAGTGCCAGTGATAATATGACCTTACCAGTCATAAAATGACTTGGCAAGTCATAAAATGACAGAACCAGTCATAAAAAGATAGGGCCAGTAATAAAATGACTGGGCCAGTCATTAATGACAGTGCCAGTCATTAATGACAGGGCCAGTGATAAAATGACTGCGCCAGTCATTAATGACAGGGCCAGTCATAAATGACAGGGCCAGTGATAAAATGACTCTGCCAGTCACAAAATGACTTGGTTAGTCATAAAATGACAGAACCAGTCATAAAATGACAGGGTCAGTGATAAAATGACTGGGCCAGTCATTAATGACAGGGCCAGTCATTAATGAAAGGGCCAGTCATTAATGACAGGGCCAGTGATAAAATGACTCTGCCAGTCATAAAATGACTTAGCCAGTCATAAAATGACAGAACCAGTCATAAAATAACAGGGCCAGTGATAAAATGACCGTGCCAGTCAATAATGACAGGGCCAGTCATTAATGACAGGGCCTGTGATAAAATGACTGGGCCAGTCATTAATGACAGGGCCAGTCATTAATGACAGGGCCAGTAATAAAATGACTCTGCCAGTCATAAAATGACTTGGCCAGTCATAAGAAGACAGAACCAGTCAAAAATGACAGGGCCAGTGATAAAATGACTGGGCCAGTCATTAATGACAGGGCCTGTCATTAATGACAGGGCCAGTGATAAAATGACTCTGCTAGTCATAAAATAACTTGGCCAGTCAAAAAATGACAGAACCAGTCATAAAATGACAGGGCCAGTGATAAAATGACGGGGCCAGTCATTAATGACAGGGCCAGTCATTAATGACAGGGCCAGTCATTAATGACTGAGCCAGTGATAAAAATGACTCTGCCAGTCATTAATGACAGGGCCAGTCATTAATGACAGGGCCAGTGATAAAATGACAGGGCCAGTGATAAAATGACTGGGCCAGTCATTCATGACAGAACCAGTCATTAAATGACAGGGCCAGTGATAAAATGACTGGGCCAGTCATTAATGACAAGGCCAGTCATTAATGACAGGGCCAGTAATAAAATGACTGCCAGTCATTAAATGACTTGGCGAGTCATAAAAAGACCGAACCAGTCATAAAATGACAGGGCCAGTGATAAAATGACTCTGCTAGTCATAAATGGACTTGGCCAGTCATAAAATGACAGAACCAGTCATAAAATCGCAGGGCCAGTGATAATATGACTGGGTCAGTCATTAATGACAGGGCCAGTCATTAATGACAGGGCCAGTCATTAATGACAGGGCCAGTGATAAAATGACTCTACCAGCCATAAAATGACTAGGCCAGCCATAAAATGACAGAACCAGTCATAAAATGACAGGGCCAGTGATAAAATGACGGGGCCAGTCATAAATGACAGGGCCAGTGATTCAATGACTGGGCCAGTCTTTAATGACAGGGCCAGCCATTAATGACAGGGCCAGTGATAAAATGTCTCTGCCAGTCATAAAATGACTTGGCCAGTCATAAAAAGACAGAACCAGTCAAAAGTGACTGGGCCAGTGATAAAATGACTGGGCCAGTCATTAACGACAGGGCCAGTCATTAATGACAGGGCCAGTGATAAAATGACTCTGCCAGTCATAAAATGACTTGGTCAGTCATAAAATGACAGAACCAGTCATTAAATGACAGGGCCAGTGATAAAATGACTGGCACAGTCATTATGACAGGGCCAGGGATAAAATGACTGGGCCAGTCATTAATGACAGGGCCAGTGATAAAATGACTCTGCCAGTCATAAAATAACTTGGCCAGTCATAAAATGACAGAACCAGTCATAAAATGACAGGGCCAGTCATAAAATGACGGGGCCAGTCATTAATGACAGGGACAGTGATAAAATGACTTGGCCAATCATTAATGACAGGGCCAGTCATTAATGACAGGGCCAGTGATAAAATGACTCTACCAGTCATAAAATGACTTGGCCAGTCATAAAATGACAGAACAAGTCATAAAATGACAGGGCCAGTGATAAAATGACTGGGCCAGTCATTAATGACAGGGCCAGTCATTAATGACTGGGCCAGTGATAAAAATGACTCTGCCAGTCATTAATGACAGGGCCAGTCATTAATGACAGGGCCAGTGATAAAATGACTGGGCCAGTCACATATGACAGGGCCAGTCATTAATGACAGGGCCAGTGATAAAATGACTGGGCCAGTCATAAAATGACAGAACCAGTCATAAAATGACAGGGCCAGTGATAAAATGACGGGGCCAGTCATTGATGACAGGGCCATTCATTAATGACAGGGCCAGTGATAAAATGACTGGGCCAGTCATTAATGACAGGGCCAGTCATTAATGACAGGGCCAGTGATAAAATGACTCTACCAGTCATAAAATGACTTGGCAAGTCATAAAATGACAGAACCAGTCATAAAAAGATAGGGCCAGTGATAAAATGACGGGGCCAGTCATTAATGACAGGGCCAGTCATTAATGACAGGTCCAGTGATAAAATGACTGGGCCAGTCATTAAAGACAGGGCCAGTCATAAATGACAGGGCCAGTGATATAATGACTCTGCCAGTCATAAAATGACTTGGCCAGTCATAAAATGACAGAACCAGTCATAAAATGACAGGGCCAGTGATAAAATGACTGGGCCAATCATTAATGACAGGGCCAGTCATTAATGACAGGGCCAGTGATAAAATGATTGGGCCAGTCATTAATGACAGGGCCAGTCATTAATGACTGGCCCTGTCATCAATGACTGGCCCCGTCATTTTATCACTGGCCCTGTCATTTTATGACTGGTTCTGTCATTTTATGTCTGGCCCAGTCGTTTTATCACTAGCCCTGTCATTAAAGACTGGCCCTGTCATAAATGACTGGCCCAGTCATTTTTTCACTGGCCCTGTCATTTTTGACTGGTTCTGTCTTTTTATGACTGGGCCAGTCATTAATGACAGGGCCAGTCAATATTAACAGGGCCAGTGATAAAATGACTCTGCCAGTCATAAAATGACTTGGCCAGTCATAAAATGACAGAACCAGTCATAAAATGACAGGGCCAGTGATAAAATGACGGGGCCAGTCATTAATGACAGGGCCAGTCATTAATGACAGGGCCAGTGATAAAATGACTGGGCCAGTCATTAATGACAGGGCCAGTCATTATTGACAGGGCCAGTGATAAAATGACTCTACCAGTCATAAAATGACTTGGCCAGTCATAAAATGACAGAACCAGTCATAAAAAGAGAGGGCCAGTGATAAAATGACTGGGCCAGTCATTAATGACAGGGCCAGTCATTAATGACAGGGCCAGTCATTAATGACAGGGCCAGTGATAAAATAACTTGGCCAGTCATAAAATGTCAGAACCAGTCATAAAATGACAGGGCCAGTGATAAAATGATGAGGTCAGTCATTAATGACAGGGCCAGTCATTAATGACAGGGCCAGTGATAAAATGACTCTGCCAGCCATAAAATGACTATGCCAGCCATAAAATGACAGAACCAGTCATAAAATGACAGGGCCAGTGATAAAATGACGGGGCCAGTCATAAATGACAGGGCCAGTGATTAAAGACTTGGCCAGTCTTTAATGACAGGGCCAGTCATTAATGACAGGGCCAGTTATAAAATGACTCTGCCAGCCATAAAAAGACAGAACCAGTCAAAAATGACAGGGCCAGTGATAAAATGACTGGGCCAGTCACATATGACAGGGCCAGTCATTAATGACAGGGCCAGTGATAAAATGACTGGGCCAGTCATAAAATGACAGAACCAGTCATAAAATGACAGGGCCAGTGATAAAATGACGGGGCCAGTCATTGATGACAGGGCCATTCATTAATGACAGGGCCAGTGATAAAATGACTGGGCCAGTCATTAATGACAGGGCCAGTCATTAATGACAGGGCCAGTGATAAAATGACTCTACCAGTCATAAAATGACTTGGCAAGTCATAAAAAGACAGAACCAGTCATAAAAAGATAGGGCCAGTGATAAAATGACGGGGCCAGTCATTAATGACAGGGCCAGTTATTAATGACAGGTCCAGTGATAAAATGACTGGGCCAGTCATTAAAGACAGGGCCAGTCATAAATGACTGGGCCAGTGATAAAATGACTCTGCCAGTCATAAAATGACTTGGCCAGTCATAAAATGACAGAACCAGTCATAAAATGACAGGGCCAGTGATAAAATGACTGGGCCAATCATTAATGACAGGGCCAGTCATTAATGACAGGGCCAGTGATAAGATGATTGGGCCAGTCATTAATGACAGGGCCAGTCATTAATGACTGGCCCTGTCATCAATGACTGGCCCCGTCATTTTATCACTGGCCCTGTCATTTTATGACTGGTTCTGTCATTTTATGTCTGGCCCAGTCGTTTTATCACTAGCCCTGTCATTAATGACTGGCCCTGTAATAAATGACTGGCCCAGTCATTTTTTCACTGGCCCTGTCATTTTTGACTGGTTCTGTCTTTTTATGACTGGGCCAGTCATTAATGACAGGGCCAGTCAATATTAACAGGGCCAGTGATAAAAGGACTCTGCCAGTCATAAAATGACTTGGCCAGTCATAAAATGACAGAACCAGTCATAAAATGACAGGGCCAGTGATAAAATGATGGGGCCAGTCATTAATGACAGGGCAAGTCATTAATGACAGGGCCAGTGATAAAATGACTGGGCCAGTCATTAATGACAGGGCCAGTCATTAATGAAGGGGCCAGTGATAAAATGACTCTACCAGTCATAAAATGACTTGGCCAGTCATAAAATGACAGAACCAGTCATAAAAAGAGAGGGCCAGTGATAAAATGACTGGGCCAGTCATTAATGACAGGGCCAGTCATTAAATACAGGGCCAGTCATTAATGACAGGGCCAGTGATAAAATAACTTGGCCAGTCATAAAATGTCAGAACCAGTCATAAAATGACAGGGCCAGTGATAAAATGACGAGGCCAGTCATTAATGACAGGGCCAGTCATTAATGACAGGGCCAGTGATCAAATGACACTACCAGTCATAAAATGACTTGGCAAGTCATAAAATGACCGAACATGTCATAAAAAGTTAGGGCCAGTGATAAAATGACTGTGCCAGTCATTAATGACAGGGCCAGTCATTAATGACAGGGCCAGTGATAAAATGACTAGGCCAGTCATTAATGACAGGGCCAGTCATAAAATGACTTGGCCAGTCATAAAATGACAGAACCAGTCATAAAATGACAGGGCCAGTGATAAAATGACTGGGCCAGTCATTAATGACAGGGCCAGTGATAAAATGACGGGGCCAGTCATTAATGACAGGGCCAATCATTAATGACAGGGCCAGTGATAAAATGACTGCGCCAGTCATTAATGACAGGGCCAGTCATAAATGACAGGGCCAGTGATAAAATGATAGGGCCAGTGATAAAATGACTGGGCCAGTCATGAATGACAGAACCGGTCATAAAATGACAGGGCCAGTGATCAAATGACTGGGCCAGTCATTAATGACAGGGCCAATCATTAATGACAGTGGCAGTCATTAATGACAGGACAGTGATAAAATGACTGGGCCAGTCATTAATGAAGGGGCCAGTCATTAATGACAGGGCCAGTGATAAAATGACTCTGCTAGTCATAAAATGACTTGGCCAGTCATAAAATGACAGAACCAGTCATTAAATGACAGGGCCAGTGATAAAATGACTGGGCCAGTCATTAATGACAGGGCCAGTCATTAATGACAGGGCCAGTGATAAAATGACTCTGCCAGTCATTAATGACAGGGCCAGTGATAAAATGACTCTGCCAGTCATTAATGACAGGGCCAGTCATTTGATCACTGGCACTTTCATTAATGACTGGCCCTGTCATTAATGACAGGGCCAGTGATAAAATGACTGGGCCAGTCATTAATGACAGGTCCAGTCATTAATGACAGGGCCAGTGATAAAATGACTGGGCCAGTCATTAATGACAAGGCATGTCATTAATGACAGGGCATGTCATTAATGACAGGGCATGTCATTAATGACAGGGCCAGTGATAAAATGACTCTGCCAGTCATAAAATGACTTGGCCAATCATAAAATGACAGAACAAGTCATAAAATAACAGGGCCAGTGATAAAATGACTGGGCCAGTCATTGATGACAGGGCCAGTCATTAATGACAGGGCCAGTTATAAAATGACTCAGCCAGTCATAAAATGACTTGGCCAGTCATTAATGACAGGGTCAGTCATTAATGACAGGGCCAGTCATTAATGACAGGGCCAGTGATAAAATGACTCTGCCAGTCATAAAATGACTTGGCCAGTCATAAAATGACAGAACCAGTCATAAAATGACAGGGCCAGTGATAAAATGACAGGGCCAGTCATTGATGACAGGGCCAGTCACTAATGACAGGGCCAGTGATAAAATGACTGGGCCAGTCATTAATGACAGGGCCAGTGATTAATGACAGGGCCAGTGATAATATGACTCTACCAAACATAAAATGACTTGGCAAGTCATAAAATGACAGAACCAGTCATAAAAAGATAGGGCCAGTAATAAAATGACTGGGCCAGTCATTAATGACAGAGCCAGTCATTAATGACAGGGCCAGTGATAAAATGACTGCGCCAGTCATTAATGACAGGGCCAGTTATAAATGACAGGGCCAGTGATAAAATGATAGGGCCAGTGATAAAATGACTGGGCCAGTCATGAATGACAGAACCGGTCATAAAATGACAGGGCCAGTGATCAAATGACTGGGCCAGTCATTAATGACAGGGCCAATCATTAATGACAGTGGCAGTCATTAATGACAGGGACAGTGATAAAATGACTGGGCCAGTCATTATGACAGGGCAGTCATTAATGACAGGGCCAGTGATAAAATGACTCTGCTAGTCATAAAATGACTTGGCCAGTCATAAAATGACAGAACCAGTCATAAAATGACAGGGCCAGTCATAAAATGACAGGGCCAGTGATAAAATGACTGGGCCAGTCATTAATGACAGGGCCAGTCATTAATGACAGGGCCAGTGATAAAATGACTCTGCCAGTCATTAATGACAGGGCCAGTCATTTGATCACTGGCACTTTCATTAATGACTGGCCCTGTCATTAATGACAGGGCCAGTGATAAAATGACTGGGCCAGTCATTAATGACAGGTCCAGTCATTAATGACAGGGCCAGTGATAAAATGACTGGGCCAGTCATTAATGACAGGGCATGTCATTAATGACAGGGCCAGTGATAAAATGACTCTGCCAGTCATAAAATGACTTGGCCAATAATAAAATGACAGAACAAGTCATAAAATAACAGGGCCAGTGATAAAATGACTGGGCCAGTCATTGATGACAGGGCCAGTCATTAATGACAGGGCCAGTTATAAAATGACTCAGCCAGTCATAAAATGACTTGGCTAGTCATAAAATGACAGAACAAGTCATAAAATGACAGGGCCAGTGATAAAATGACTGGGCCCGTCATTAATGACAGGGTCAGTCATTAATGACAGGGCAAGTCATTAATGACAGGGCCAGTGATAAAATGACTCTGCCAGTCATAAAATGACTTGGCCAGTCATAAAATGACAGAACCAGTCGTAAAATGACACGGCCAGTGATAATATGACTGGGCCAGTCATTAATGACAAGGTTAGTGATAAAATGACAGAACCAGTCATAAAATGACAGGGCCAGTGATAAAATGACTGGGCCAGTCATTAATGACAGCGCCAGTCATTAATGACAGGGCCAGTAATAAAATGACTGGGCCAGTCATTAATGACAGGGCCAGTCGTTAATTATAGGGCCAGTGATAAAATGACTGGGCCAGTCATTAATGACAAGGCCAGTCATTAATGACAGGGCCAGTGATAAAATGACTCTGCCAGTCATAAAATGACTTGGCCAGTCATAAAATGACAGAACCAGTCACAAAATGACAGGACCAGTGATAAAATGACTGGGCCAGTCATTAGTGTTAGGGCTAGTGATAAAGTGACTAAGCCAGTCATTAATGACAGGGCCAGTCATTAATGACAGGGCCAGTGATAAAATGAAAGGGCCAATGATAAAATGACTCTGCCAGTCATTAATGACAGAACCGGTCATAAAATGACAAGGCCAATGATAAAATGACTGGGCCAGTCATTATTGACAGGGCCAATCATTAATGACAGGGCCAGTCATTAATGACAGGGCCAGTGATAAAATGCCTGGGCCAGTCATTAATGACAGGGCCAGTCATTAATGACAGGGCCAGTGATTAAATGACTAAGCCAGTCATTATAACAGGGTCAGTCATTAATGACAGGGCCAGTGATAAAATTGAAGGGCCAGTGATAAAATGACTGGGCCAGTCATTGATGACAGAACCGGTCATAAAATGACAGAGCCAGTGATAAAATGACTGGGCCAGTCATTTATGACAGGGCCAGTGATAAAATGACTCTACCAGTCATAAAATGACTTGGCCAGTCATAAAATGACAGAACCAGTCATAAAATGACAGGGCCAGTGATAAATCGACGGGGCCAGTCATTAATGACAGGGCCAGTCATTAATGATAGGGCCAGTGATAAAATGACTGGGCCAGGCATTAATGACAGGGCCAGTCATTATGACAGGGCCAGCCATTAATGACAGGGCCAGTGATAAAATGACTCTGCCAGTCATGAAATGACTTTGCCAGTCATAAAGTTACAGAACCAGTCATAAAATGACAGGGCCAGTGATAAAATGACCGGGCCATAAAATGACCGGGCCATAAAATGACCGGGCCGGTCATAAAATGACAGAACCAGTCATAAAATGACAGGGCCAGTGATAAAATGACTGGGCCAGTCATTAATAACAGGGCCAGTCATTAATGACAGGGCCAGTGATAAAATGACTCTGCCAGTCATAAAATGACTTGGCCAGTCACAAAATGACAGAACCAGTCATAAAATGACTGGGCCAGTCATTAATGACAGAAAGAGTCATAAAATGACAGGGCCAGTGATAAAATGACTGGGCCAGTCATTAATAACAGGGCCAGTCATTAATGACAGGGCCAGTGATAAAACGACTCTGCCAGTCATAAAATGACTTGGCCAGTCATAAAATGACAGAACCAATCATAAAATAACAGGGCCAGTGTAAAAATGACTGGGTCAGTCATTAATGACAGGGCCAGTGATAAAATGACTCTACCAGTCATAAAATGACTTGGCAAGTCATAAAATGACAGAACCAGGCATAAAAAGATAGGGCCAGTGATAAAATGACGGGGCCAGTCATTAATGACAGGGCCAGTCATTAATGACAGGTCCAGTGATAAAATGACTGGGCCAGTCATTAAAGACAGGGCCAGTCATAAATGACAGGGCCAGTGATAAAATGACTCTGCCAGTCATAAAATGACTTGGCCAGTCATAAAATGACAGAACCAGTCATAAAATGACAGGGCCAGTGTTAAAATGACAGGGCCAGTCATTAATGACAGGGCCAGTCATTAATGACAGGGCCAGTGATAAAATGACTCTACCAGCCATAAAATGACTAGGCCAGCCATAAAATGACAGAACCAGTCATAAAATGACAGGGCCAGTGATAAAATGACGGGGCCAGTCATAAATGACAGGGCCAGTGATTCAATGACTGGGCCAGTCTTTAATGACAGGGCCATCCATTAATGACAGGGCCAGTGATAAAATGTCTCTGCCAGTCATAAAATGACTTGGCCAGTCATAAAAAGACAGAACCAGTCAAAAATGACAGGGCCAGTGATAAAATTACTGGGCCAGTCATTAACGACAGGGCCAGTCATTAATGACAGGGCCAGTGATAAAATGACTCTGCCAGTCATAAAATGACTTGGCCAGTCATAAAATGACAGAACCAGTCACAAAATGACAGGACCAGTGATAAAATGACTGGGCCAGTCATTAGTGTTAGGGCTAGTGATAAAGTGACTAAGCCAGTCATTAATGACAGGGCCAGTCATTAATGACAGGGCCAGTGATAAAATGAAAGGGCCAATGATAAAATGACTCTGCCAGTCATTAATGACAGAACCGGTCATAAAATGACAAGGCCAATGATAAAATGACTGGGCCAGTCATTATTGACAGGGCCAATCATTAATGACAGGGCCAGTCATTAATGACAGGGCCAGTGATAAAATGCCTGGGCCAGTCATTAATGACAGGGCCAGTCATTAATGACAGGGCCAGTGATTAAATGACTAAGCCAGTCATTATAACAGGGTCAGTCATTAATGACAGGGCCAGTGATAAAATGGAAGGGCCAGTGATAAAATGACTGGGCCAGTCATTGATGACAGAACCGGTCATAAAATGACAGAGCCAGTGATAAAATGACTGGGCCAGTCATTTATGACAGGGCCAGTGATAAAATGACTCTACCAGTCATAAAATGACTTGGCCAGTCATAAAATGACAGAACCAGTCATAAAATGACAGGGCCAGTGATAAATCGACGGGGCCAGTCATTAATGACAGGGCCAGTCATTAATGATAGGGCCAGTGATAAAATGACTGGGCCAGGCATTAATGACAGGGCCAGTCATTATGACAGGGCCAGCCATTAATGACAGGGCCAGTGATAAAATGACTCTGCCAGTCATGAAATGACTTTGCCAGTCATAAAGTTACAGAACCAGTCATAAAATGACAGGGCCAGTGATAAAATGACCGGGCCATAAAATGACCGGGCCATAAAATGACCGGGCCGGTCATAAAATGACAGAACCAGTCATAAAATGACAGGGCCAGTGATAAAATGACTGGGCCAGTCATTAATAACAGGGCCAGTCATTAATGACAGGGCCAGTGATAAAATGACTCTGCCAGTCATAAAATGACTTGGCCAGTCACAAAATGACAGAACCAGTCATAAAATGACTGGGCCAGTCATTAATGACAGAAAGAGTCATAAAATGACAGGGCCAGTGATAAAATGACTGGGCCAGTCATTAATAACAGGGCCAGTCATTAATGACAGGGCCAGTGATAAAACGACTCTGCCAGTCATAAAATGACTTGGCCAGTCATAAAATGACAGAACCAATCATAAAATAACAGGGCCAGTGTAAAAATGACTGGGTCAGTCATTAATGACAGGGCCAGTGATAAAATGACTCTACCAGTCATAAAATGACTTGGCAAGTCATAAAATGACAGAACCAGGCATAAAAAGATAGGGCCAGTGATAAAATGACGGGGCCAGTCATTAATGACAGGGCCAGTCATTAATGACAGGTCCAGTGATAAAATGACTGGGCCAGTCATTAAAGACAGGGCCAGTCATAAATGACAGGGCCAGTGATAAAATGACTCTGCCAGTCATAAAATGACTTGGCCAGTCATAAAATGACAGAACCAGTCATAAAATGACAGGGCCAGTGTTAAAATGACAGGGCCAGTCATTAATGACAGGGCCAGTCATTAATGACAGGGCCAGTGATAAAATGACTCTACCAGCCATAAAATGACTAGGCCAGCCATAAAATGACAGAACCAGTCATAAAATGACAGGGCCAGTGATAAAATGACGGGGCCAGTCATAAATGACAGGGCCAGTGATTCAATGACTGGGCCAGTCTTTAATGACAGGGCCATCCATTAATGACAGGGCCAGTGATAAAATGTCTCTGCCAGTCATAAAATGACTTGGCCAGTCATAAAAAGACAGAACCAGTCAAAAATGACAGGGCCAGTGATAAAATGACTGGGCCAGTCATTAACGACAGGGCCAGTCATTAATGACAGGGCCAGTGATAAAATGACTCTGCCAGTCATAAAATGACTTGGCCAGTCATAAAATGACAGAACCAGTCACAAAATGACAGGACCAGTGATAAAATGACTGGGCCAGTCATTAGTGTTAGGGCTAGTGATAAAGTGACTAAGCCAGTCATTAATGACAGGGCCAGTCATTAATGACAGGGCCAGTGATAAAATGAAAGGGCCAATGATAAAATGACTCTGCCAGTCATTAATGACAGAACCGGTCATAAAATGACAAGGCCAATGATAAAATGACTGGGCCAGTCATTATTGACAGGGCCAATCATTAATGACAGGGCCAGTCATTAATGACAGGGCCAGTGATAAAATGCCTGGGCCAGTCATTAATGACAGGGCCAGTCATTAATGACAGGGCCAGTGATTAAATGACTAAGCCAGTCATTATAACAGGGTCAGTCATTAATGACAGGGCCAGTGATAAAATGGAAGGGCCAGTGATAAAATGACTGGGCCAGTCATTGATGACAGAACCGGTCATAAAATGACAGAGCCAGTGATAAAATGACTGGGCCAGTCATTTATGACAGGGCCAGTGATAAAATGACTCTACCAGTCATAAAATGACTTGGCCAGTCATAAAATGACAGAACCAGTCATAAAATGACAGGGCCAGTGATAAATCGACGGGGCCAGTCATTAATGACAGGGCCAGTCATTAATGATAGGGCCAGTGATAAAATGACTGGGCCAGGCATTAATGACAGGGCCAGTCATTATGACAGGGCCAGCCATTAATGACAGGGCCAGTGATAAAATGACTCTGCCAGTCATGAAATGACTTTGCCAGTCATAAAGTTACAGAACCAGTCATAAAATGACAGGGCCAGTGATAAAATGACCGGGCCATAAAATGACCGGGCCATAAAATGACCGGGCCGGTCATAAAATGACAGAACCAGTCATAAAATGACAGGGCCAGTGATAAAATGACTGGGCCAGTCATTAATAACAGGGCCAGTCATTAATGACAGGGCCAGTGATAAAATGACTCTGCCAGTCATAAAATGACTTGGCCAGTCACAAAATGACAGAACCAGTCATAAAATGACTGGGCCAGTCATTAATGACAGAAAGAGTCATAAAATGACAGGGCCAGTGATAAAATGACTGGGCCAGTCATTAATAACAGGGCCAGTCATTAATGACAGGGCCAGTGATAAAACGACTCTGCCAGTCATAAAATGACTTGGCCAGTCATAAAATGACAGAACCAATCATAAAATAACAGGGCCAGTGTAAAAATGACTGGGTCAGTCATTAATGACAGGGCCAGTGATAAAATGACTCTACCAGTCATAAAATGACTTGGCAAGTCATAAAATGACAGAACCAGGCATAAAAAGATAGGGCCAGTGATAAAATGACGGGGCCAGTCATTAATGACAGGGCCAGTCATTAATGACAGGTCCAGTGATAAAATGACTGGGCCAGTCATTAAAGACAGGGCCAGTCATAAATGACAGGGCCAGTGATAAAATGACTCTGCCAGTCATAAAATGACTTGGCCAGTCATAAAATGACAGAACCAGTCATAAAATGACAGGGCCAGTGTTAAAATGACAGGGCCAGTCATTAATGACAGGGCCAGTCATTAATGACAGGGCCAGTGATAAAATGACTCTACCAGCCATAAAATGACTAGGCCAGCCATAAAATGACAGAACCAGTCATAAAATGACAGGGCCAGTGATAAAATGACGGGGCCAGTCATAAATGACAGGGCCAGTGATTCAATGACTGGGCCAGTCTTTAATGACAGGGCCATCCATTAATGACAGGGCCAGTGATAAAATGTCTCTGCCAGTCATAAAATGACTTGGCCAGTCATAAAAAGACAGAACCAGTCAAAAATGACAGGGCCAGTGATAAAATGACTGGGCCAGTCATTAACGACAGGGCCAGTCATTAATGACAGGGCCAGTGATAAAATGACTCCGCCAGTCATAAAATGACTTGGTCAGTCATAAAATGACAGAACCAGTCATTAAATGACAGGGCCAGTGATAAAATGACTGGCACAGTCATTATGACAGGGCCAGGGATAAAATGACTGGGCCAGTCATTAATGACAGGGCCAGTGATAAAATGACTCTGCCAGTCATAAAATAACTTGGCCAGTCATAAAATGACAGAACCAGTCATAAAATGACAGGGCCAGTCATAAAATGACGGGGCCAGTCATTAATGACAGGGACAGTGATAAAATGACTTGGCCAATCATTAATGACAGGGCCAGTCATTAATGACAGGGCCAGTGATAAAATGACTCTACCAGTCATAAAATGACTTGGCCAGTCATAAAATGACAGAACAAGTCATAAAATGACAGGGCCAGTGATAAAATGACTGGGCCAGTCCTTAATGACAGGGCCAGTCATTAATGACTGGGCCAGTGATAAAAATGACTCTGCCAGTCATTAATGACAGGGCCAGTCATTAATGACAGGGCCAGTGATAAAATGACAGGGCCAGTGACAAAATGACTGGGCCAGTCATTAATGACAGAACCAGTCACTAAATGAAAGGGCCAGTGATAAAATGACTGGGCCAGTCATTAATGACAAGGCCAGTCATTAATGACAGGGCCAGAAATAAAATGACTCTGCCAGTCATAAAATGACTTGGCGAGTCATAATAAGACAAAACCAGTCATAAAATGACAGGGCCAGTGATAAAATGACTCTGCTAGTCATAAATGGACTTGGCCAGTCATAAAATGAAAGAACCAGTCATAAAATCACAGGGCCAGTGATAATATGACTGGGCCAGTCATTAATGACAGGGCCAGTCATTAATGACAGGGCCAGTCATTAATGACAGGGCCAGTGATAAAATGACTGGCACAGTCATTATGACAGGGCCAGGGATAAAATGACTGGGCCAGTCATTAATGACAGGGCCAGTGATAAAATGACTCTGCCAGTCATAAAATAACTTGGCCAGTCATAAAATGACAGAACCAGTCATAAAATGACAGGGCCAGTCATAAAATGACGGGGCCAGTCATTAATGACAGGGACAGTGATAAAATGACTTGGCCAATCATTAATGACAGGGCCAGTCATTAATGACAGGGCCAGTGATAAAATGACTCTACCAGTCATAAAATGACTTGGCCAGTCATAAAATGACAGAACAAGTCATAAAATGACAGGGCCAGTGATAAAATGACTGGGCCAGTCCTTAATGACAGGGCCAGTCATTAATGACTGGGCCAGTGATAAAAATGACTCTGCCAGTCATTAATGACAGGGCCAGTCATTAATGACAGGGCCAGTGATAAAATGACAGGGCCAGTGACAAAATGACTGGGCCAGTCATTAATGACAGAACCAGTCACTAAATGAAAGGGCCAGTGATAAAATGACTGGGCCAGTCATTAATGACAAGGCCAGTCATTAATGACAGGGCCAGAAATAAAAAGACTCTGCCAGTCATAAAATGACTTGGCGAGTCATAATAAGACAAAACCAGTCATAAAATGACAGGGCCAGTGATAAAATGACTCTGCTAGTCATAAATGGACTTGGCCAGTCATAAAATGACAGAACCAGTCATAAAATCACAGGGCCAGCATAATATGACTGGGCCAGTCATTAATGACAGGGCCAGTCATTAATGACAGGGCCAGTCATTAATGACAGGGCCAGTGATAAAATGACTCTGCCAGCCATAAAATGAGTATGGCAGCCATAAAATGACAGAACTAGTCATGAAATGACAGGGCCAGTGATAAAATGACGGGGCCAGTCATAAATGACAGGGCCAGTGATAAAATGACTCTGCCAGTCATAAAATGACTTGGCCAGTCATAAAAAGACAGAACCAGTCAAAAATGACAGGGCCAGTGATAAAATGACTGGGCCAGTCACATATGACAGGGCCAGTCATTAATGACAGGGCCAGTGATAAAATGACTGGGCCAGTCATAAAATGACAGAACCAGTCATAAAATGACAGGGCCAGTGATAAAATGACGGGGCCAGTCATTGATGACAGGGCCATTCATTAATGACAGGGCCAGTGATAAAATGACTGGGCCAGTCATTAATGACAGGGCCAGTCATTAATGACAGGGCCAGTGATAAAATGACTCTACCAGTCATAAAATGACTTGGCAAGTCATAAAATGACAGAACCAGTCATAAAAAGATAGGGCCAGTGATAAAATAACGGGGCCAGTCATTAATGACAGGGCCAGTCATTAATGACAGGTCCAGTGATAAAATGACTGGGCCAGTCATTAAAGACAGGGCCAGTCATAAATGACAGGGCCAGTGATATAATGACTCTGCCAGTCATAAAATGACTTGGCCAGTCATAAAATGACAGAACCAGTCATAAAATGACAGGGCCAGTGATAAAATGACTGGGCCAATCATTAATGACAGGGCCAGTCATTAATGACAGGGCCAGTGATAAAATGATTGGGCCAGTCATTAATGACAGGGCCAGTCATTAATGACTGGCCCTGTCATCAATGACTGGCCCCGTCATTTTATCACTGGACCTGTCATTTTATGACTGGTTCTGTCATTTTATGTCTGGCCCAGTCGTTTTATCACTAGCCCTGTCATTAATGACTGGCCCTGTCATAAATGACTGGCCCAGTCATTTTTTCACTGGCACTGTCATTTTTGACTGGTTCTGTCTTTTTATGACTGGGCCAGTCATTAATGACAGGGCCAGTCAATATTAACAGGGCCAGTGATAAAATGACTCTGCCAGTCATAAAATGACTTGGCCAGTCATAAAATGACAGAACCAGTCATAAAATGACAGGGCCAGTGATAAAATGACGGGGCCAGTCATTAATGACAGGGCCAGTCATTAATGACAGGGCCAGTGATAAAATGACTGGGCCAGTCATTAATGACAGGGCCAGTCATTAATGACAGGGCCAGTGATAAAATGACTCTACCAGTCATAAAATGACTTGGCCAGTCATAAAATGACAGAACCAGTCATAAAAAGAGAGGGCCAGTGATAAAATGACTGGGCCAGTCATTAATGACAGGGCCAGTCATTAATGACAGGGCCAGTCATTAATGACAGGGCCAGTGATAAAATAACTTGGCCAGTCATAAAATGTCAGAACCAGTCATAAAATGACAGGGCCAGTGATAAAATGACGAGGCCAGTCATTAATGACAGGGCCAGTCATTAATGACAGGGCCAGTGATAAAATGACTCTGCCAGCCATAAAATGACTATGCCAGCCATAAAATGACAGAACCAGTCATAAAATGACAGGGCCAGTGATAAAATGACGGGGCCAGTCATAAATGACAGGGCCAGTGATTAAATGACAGGGCCAGTCATTAATGACAGGGCCAGTGATAAAATGACTCCGCCAGTCATAAAAAGACAGAACCAGTCAAAAATGACAGGGCCAGTGATAAAATGACTGGGCCAGTCACATATGACAGGGCCAGTCATTAATGACAGGGCCAGTGATAAAATGACAGGGCCAGTCATAAAATGACAGAACCAGTCATAAAATGACAGGGCCAGTGATAAAATGACGGGGCCAGTCATTGATGACAGGGCCATTCATTAAAGACAGGGCCAGTGATAAAATGATTGGGCCAGTCATTAATGACAGGGCCAGTCATTAATGACAGGGCCAGTGATAAAATGACTCTACCAGTCATAAAATGACTTGGCAAGTCATAAAATGACAGAACCAGTCATAAAAAGATAGGGCCAGTGATAAAATGACGGGGCCAGTCATTAATGACAGGGCCAGTCATTAATGACAGGTCCAGTGATAAAATGACTGGGCCAGTCATTAAAGACAGGGCCAGTCATAAATGACTTGGCCAGTGATAAAATGACTCTGCCAGTCATAAAATGACTTGGCCAGTAATAAAATGACAGAACCAGTCATAAAATGACAGGGCCAGTGATAAAATGACTGGGCCAATCATTAATGACAGGGCCAGTCATTAATGACAGGGCCAGTGATAAAATGATTGGGCCAGTCATTAATGACAGGGCCAGTCATTAATGACTGGCCCTGTCATCAATGACTGGCCCCGTCATTTTATCACTGGCCCTGTCATTTTATGACTGGTTCTGTCATTTTATGTCTGGCCCAGTCGTTTTATCACTAGCCCTGTCATTAATGACTGGCCCTGTCATAAATGACTGGCCCAGTCATTTTTTCACTGGCCCTGTCATTTTTGACTCGTTCTGTCTTTTTATGACTGGGCCAGTCATTAATGACAGGGCCAGTCAATATTAACAGGGCCAGTGATAAAAGGACTCTGCCAGTCATAAAATGACTTGGCAAGTCATAAAATGACTTGGCAAGTCATAAAATGACAGATCCAGTCATAAAATAAACGGGCCAGTGATAAAATGACGGGGCCAGTCATTAATGACAGGGCCAGTCATTAATGACAGGGCCAGTGATAAAATGACTGGGCCAGTCATTAATGACAGGGCCAGTCATTAATGACAGGGCCAATGATAAAATGACCCTACCAGTCATAAAATGACTTGGCCAGTCATAAAATGACAGAACCAGTCATAAAAAGAGAGGGCCAGTGATAAAATGACTGGGCCAGTCATTAATGACAGGGCCAGTCATTAATGACAGGGCCAGTCATTAATGACAGGGCCAGTGATAAAATAACTTGGCCAGTCATAAAATGTCAGAACCAGTCATAAAATGACAGGGCCAGTGATAAAATGACGAGGCCAGTCATTAATGACAGGGCCAGTCATTAATGACAGGGCCAGTGATCAAATGACACTACCAGTCATAAAATGACTTGGCAAGTCATAAAATGACCGAACATGTCATAAAAAGTTAGGGCCAGTGATAAAATGACTGGGCCAGTCATTAATGACAGGGCCAGTCATTAATGACAGTGCCAGTGATAAAATGACTAGGCCAGTCATTAATGACAGGGCCAGTCATAAAATGACTTGGCCAGTCATAAAATGACAGAACCAGTCATAAAATGACAGGGCCAGTGATAAAATGACTGGGCCAGTCATTAATGACAGGGCCAGTGATAAAATGACTGCGCCAGTCATTAATGACAGGGCGAGTCATAAATGACAGGGCCAGTGATAAAATGATAGGGCCAGTGATAAAATGACTGGGCCAGTCATGAATGACAGAACCGGTCATAAAATGACAGGGCCAGTGATCAAATGACTGGGCCAGTCATTAATGACAGGGCCAATCATTAATGACAGTGGCAGTCATTAATGACAGGACAGTGATAAAATGACTGGGCCAGACATTAATGAAGGGGCCAGTCATTAATGACAGGGCCAGTGATAAAATGACTCTGCTAGTCATAAAATGACTTGGCCAGTCATAAAATGACAGAACCAGTCATTAAATGACAGGGCCAGTGATAAAATGACTGGGCCAGTCATTAATGACAGGGCCAGTCATTAATGACAGGGCCAGTCATTTGATCACTGGCACTTTCATTAATGACTGGCCCTGTCATTAATGACAGGGCCAGTGATAAAATGACTGGGCCAGTCATTAATGACAGGTCCAGTCATTAATGACAGGGCCAGTGATAAAATGACTCTGCCAGTCATAAAATGACTTGGCCAATCATAAAATGACAGAACAAGTCATAAAATAACATGGCCAGTGATAAAATGACTGGGCCAGTCATTGATGACAGGGCCAGTCATTAATGAAAGGGCCAGTTATAAAATGACTCAGCCAGTCATAAAATGACTTGGCCAGTCATAAAATGACAGAACAAGTCATAAAATGACAGGGCCAGTGATAAAATGACTGGGCCCGTCATTAATGACAGGGTCAGTCATTAATGACAGGGCCAGTCATTAATGACAGGGCCAGTGATAAAATGACTCTGCCAGTCATAAAATGACTTGGCCAGTCATAAAATGACAGAACCAGTCATAAAATGACAGGGCCAGTGATAAAATGACGGGGCCAGTCATTGATGACAGGGCCAGTCACTAATGACAGGGCCAGTGATAAAATGACTGGGCCAGTCATTAATGACAGGGCCAGTGATTAATGACAGGGCCAGTGATAATATGACTCTACCAGTCATAAAATGACTTGGCAAGTCATAAAATGACAGAACCAGTCATAAAAAGATAGGGCCAGTAATAAAATGACTTGGCCAGTCATTAATGACAGGGCCAGTCATTAATGACAGGGCCAGTGATAAAATGACTGCGCCAGTCATTAATGACAGGGCCAGTCATAAATGACAGGGCCAGTGATAAAATGATAGGGCTAGTGATAAAATGACAGGGCCAGTCATTAATGACAGGGCCAGTGATAAAATGACTCTGCCAGTCATTAATGACAGGGCCATTCATTTGATCACTGGCACTTTCATTAATGACTGGCCCTGTCATTAATGACAGGGCCAGTGATAAAATGACTGGGCCAGTCATTAATGACAGGTCCAGTCATTAATGACAGGGCCAGTGATAAAATGACTGGGCCAGTCATTAATGACAGGGCCAGTGATAAAATGACTGGGCCAGTCATTAATGACAGGGCATGTCATTAATGACAGGGCCAGTGATAAAATGACTCTGCCAGTCATAAAATGACTTGGCCAATCATAAAATGACAGAACAAGTCATAAAATAACGGGGCCAGTGATAAAATGACTGGGCCAGTCATTGATGACAGGGCCAGTCATTAATGACAGGGCCAGTTATAAAATGACTCAGCCAGTCATAAAATGACTTGGCCAGTCATAAAATGACAGAACAAGTCATAAAATGACAGGGCCAGTGATAAAATGACTGGGCCCGTCATTAATGACAGGGTCAGTCATTAATGACAGGGCCAGTCATTAATGACAGGGCCAGTGATAAAATGACTCTGCCAGTCATAAAATGACTTGGCCAGTCATAAAATGACAGAACCAGTCGTAAAATGACACGGCCAGTGATAATATGACTGGGCCAGTCATTAATGACAAGGCCAGTGATAAAATGACTGGGCCAGTCATTAGTGACAGGGCCAGTCATTAATGACAAGGCCAGTGATAAAATGACTCTGCCAGTCATAAAATGACTTGGCCAGTCATAAAATGACAGAACCAGTCATAAAATGACAGGGCCAGTGATAAAATGACTGGGCCAGTCATTAATGACAGCGCCAGTCATTAATGACAGGGCCAGTGATAAAATGACTGGGCCAGTCATTAATGTCAAGGCCAGTCATTAATGACAGGGCCAGTGATAAAATGACTCTGCCAGTCATAAAATGACTTGGCCAGTCATAAAATGACAGAACCAGTCATAAAATGACAGGACCAGTGATAAAATGACTGGGCCAGTCATTAGTGTTAGGGCCAGTGATAAAGTGACTAAGCCAGTCATTAATGACAGGGCCAGTCATTAATGACAGGGCCAGTGATAAAATGAAAGGGCCAATGATAAAATGACTCTGCCAGTCATTAATGACAGAACCGGTCATAAAATGACAAGGCCAATGATAAAATGACTGGGCCAGTCATTATTGACAGGGCCAATCATTAATGACAGGGCCAGTCATTAATGACAGGGCCAGTGATAAAATGCCTGGGCCAGTCATTAATGACAGGGCCAGTCATTAATGACAGGGCCAGTGATAAAATGACTAAGCCAGTCATTATAACAGGGTCAGTCATTAATGACAGGGCCAGTGATAAAATGGAAGGGCCAGTGATAAAATGACTGGGCCAGTCATTGATGACAGAACCGGTCATAAAATGACAGAGCCAGTGATAAAATGACTGGGCCATTCATTTATGACAGGGCCATTGATAAAATGACTCTGCCAGTCATAAAATGACTTGGCCAGTCATAAAATGACAGAACCAGTCATAAAATGACAGGGCCAGTGATAAATCTACGGGGCCAGTCATTAATGACAGGGCAAGTCATTAATGATAGGGCCAGTGATAAAATGACTGGGCCAGGCATTAATGACAGGGCCAGTCATTATGACAGGGCCAGCCATTAATGACAGGGCCAGTGATAAAATGACTCTGCCAGTCATGAAATGACTTTGCCAGTCATAAAGTTACAGAACCAGTCATAAAATGACAGGGCCAGTGATAAAATGACCGGGCCATAAAATGACCGGGCCATAAAATGACCGGGCCGGTCATAAAATGACAGAACCAGTCATAAAATGACAGGGCCAGTGATAAAATGACTGGGCCAGTCATTAATAACAGGGCCAGTCATTAATGACAGGGCCAGTGATAAAATGACTCTGCCAGTCATAAAATGACTTGGCCAGTCACAAAATGACAGAACCAGTCATAAAATGACTGGGCCAGTCATTAATGACAGAAAGAGTCATAAAATGAAAGGGCCAGTGATAAAATGACTGGGCCAGTCATTAATAACAGGGCCAGTCATTAATGACAGGGCCAGTGATAAAACGACTCTGCCAGTCATAAAATGACTTGGCCAGTCATAAAATGACAGAACCAATCATAAAATAACAGGGCCAGTGTAAAAATGACTGGGTCAGTCATTAATGACAGGGCCAGTGATAAAATGACTCTACCAGTCATAAAATGACTTGGCAAGTCATAAAATGACAGAACCAGTCATAAAAAGATAGGGCCAGTGATAAAATGACGGGGCCAGTCATTAATGACAGGGCCAGTCATTAATGACAGGTCCAGTGATAAAATGACTGGGCCAGTCATTAAAGACAGGGCCAGTAATAAATGACAGGGCCAGTGATAAAATGACTCTGCCAGTCATAAAATGACTTGGCCAGTCATAAAATGACAGAACCAGTCATAAAATGACAGGGCCAGTGATAAAATGACTGGGCCAATCATTAATGACAGGGCCAGTCATTAATGACAGGGCCAGTGATAAAATGATTGGGCCAGTCATTAATGACAGGGCCAGTCATTAATGACTGGCCCTGTCATCAATGACTGGCCCCGTCATTTTATCACTGGCCCTGTCATTTTATGACTGGTTCTGTCATTTTATGTCTAGCCCAGTCGTTTTTATCACTAGCCCTGTCATTAATGACTGGCCCTGTCATAAATGACTGGCCCCGTCATTTTATCACTGGCCCTGTCATTTTTGACTGGTTCTGTCTTTTTATGACTGGGCCAGTCATTAATGACAGGGCCAGTCAATATTAACAGGGCCAGTGATAAAATGACTCTGCCAGTCATAAAATGACTTGGCCAGTCATAACATGACAGAACCAGTCATAAAATGACAGGGCCAGTGATAAAATGACGGGGCCAGTCATTAATGACAGGGCCAGTCATTAATGACAGGGCCAGTGATAAAATGACTAGGCCAGTCATTAATGACAGGGCCAGTCATTAATGACAGGGCCAGTGATAAAATGACTCTACCAGTCATAAAATGACTTGGCCAGTCATAAAATGACAGAACCAGTCATAAAAAGAGAGGGCCAGTGATAAAATGACTGGGCCAGTCATTAATGACAGGGCCAGTCATTAATGACAGGGCCAGTCATTAATGACAGGGCCAGTCATTAATGACAGGGCCAGTGATAAAATAACTTGGCCAGTCATAAAATGTCAGAACCAGTCATAAAATGACAGGGCCAGTGATAAAATGACGAGGCCAGTCATTAATGACAGGGCCAGTCATTAATGACAGGGCCAGTGATCAAATGACACTACCAGTCATAAAATGACTTGGCAAGTCATAAAATGACCGAACATGTCATAAAAAGTTAGGGCCAGTGATAAAATGACTGGGCCAGTCATTAATGACAGGGCCAGTCATTAATGACAGGGCCAGTGATAAAATGACTAGGCCAGTCATTAATGACAGGGCCAGTCATAAAATGACTTGGCCAGTCATAAAATGACAGAACCAGTCATAAAATGACAGGGCCAGTGATAAAATGACTGGGCCAGTCATTAATGACAGGGCCAGTGATAAAATGACTCTGCCAGTCATAAAATGACTTGGCCAATCATAAAATGACAGAACAAGTCATAAAATAACAGGGCCAGTGATAAAATGACTGGGCCAGTCATTGATGACAGGGCCAGTCATTAATGACAGGGCCAGTTATAAAATGACTCAGCCAGTCATAAAATGACTTGGCCAGTCATAAAATGACAGAACAAGTCATAAAATGACAGGGCCAGTGATAAAATGACTGGGCCCGTCATTAATGACAGGGTCAGTCATTAATGACAGGGCCAGTCATTAATGACAGGGCCAGTGATAAAATGACTCTGCCAGTCATAAAATGACTTGGCCAGTCATAAAATGACAGAACCAGTCATAAAATGACAGGGCCAGTGATAAAATGACGGGGCCAGTCATTGATGACAGGGCCAGTCACTAATGACAGGGCCAGTGATAAAATGACTGGGCCAGTCATTAATGACAGGGCCAGTGATTAATGACAGGGCCAGTGATAATATGACTCTACCAGTCATAAAATGACTTGGCAAGTCATAAAATGACAGAACCAGTCATAAAAAGATAGGGCCAGTAATAAAATGACTGGGCCAGTCATTAATGACAGGGCCAGTCATTAATGACAGGGCCAGTGATAAAATGACTGCGCCAGTCATTAATGACAGGGCCAGTCATAAATGACAGGGCCAGTGATAAAATGATAGGGCCAGTGATAAAATGACTGGGCCAGTCATGAATGACAGAACCGGTCATAAAATGACAGGGCCAGTGATCAAATGACTGGGCCAGTCATTAATGACAGGGCCAATCATTAATGACAGTGGCAGTCATTAATGACAGGGACAGTGATAAAATGACTGGGCCAGTCATTAATGACAGGGCAGTCATTAATGACAGGGCCAGTGATAAAATGACTCTGCTAGTCATAAAATGACTTGGCCAGTCATAAAATGACAGAACCAGTCATAAAATGACAGGGCCAGTGATAAAATGACTGGGCCAGTCATTAATGACAGGGCCAGTCATTAATGACAGGGCCAGTGATAAAATGACTCTGCCAGTCATTAATGACAGGGCCAGTCATTTGATCACTGGCACTTTCATTAATGACTGGCCCTGTCATTAATGACAGGGCCAGTGATAAAATGACTGGGCCAGTCATTAATGACAGGTCCAGTCATTAATGACAGGGCCAGTGATAAAATGACTGGGCCAGTCATTAATGACAGGGCATGTCATTAATGACAGGGCCAGTGATAAAATGACTCTGCCAGTCATAAAATGACTTGGCCAATCATAAAATGACAGAACAAGTCATAAAATAACAGGGCCAGTGATAAAATGACTGGGGCAGTCATTGATGACAGGGCCAGTCATTAATGACAGGGCCAGTTATAAAATGACTCAGCCAGTCATAAAATGACTTGGCCAGTCATAAAATGACAGAACAATTCATAAAATGACAGGGCCAGTGATAAAATGACTGGGCCAGTCATTAATGACAGGGCCAGTCATTAATGACTGGGCCAGTGATAAAAATGACTCTGCCAGTCATTAATGACAGGGCCAGTCATTAATGACAGGGCCAGTGTTAAATGACAGGGCCAGTGATAAAATGACTGGGCCAGTCATTAATGACAGAACCAGTCATTAAATGACAGGGCCAGTGATAAAATGACTGGGCCAGTCATTAATGAGAAGGCCAGTCATTAATGACAGGGCCAGTAATAAAATGACTCTGCCAGTCATAAAATGACTTGGCGAGTCATAAAAAGACAGAACCAGTCATAAAATGACAGGGCCAGTGATAAAATGACTCTGCTAGTCATAAATGGACTTGGCCAGTCACAAAATGACAGAACCAGTCAAAAATGCCAGGGCCAGTGATAATAAGACTGGGCCAGTCATTAATGACAGGGCCAGTCATTAATGACAGGGCCAGTCATTAATGACAGGGCCAGTGATAAAATGACTCTGCCAGCCATAAAATGACTAGGCCAGCCATAAAATGACAGAACCAGTCATAAAATGACAGGGCCAGTGATAAAATGACGGGGCCAGTCATAAATGACAGGGCCAGTGATTAAATGACTGGGCCAGTCTTTAATGACAGGGCCAGTCATTAATGACAGGGCCAGTCATTAATGACAGGGCCAGTGATAAAATGACTCTGCCAGTCATAAAATGACTTGGCCAGTCATAAAAAGACAGAACCAGTCAAAAATGACAGGGCCAGTGATAAAATGACTGGGCCAGTCACATATGACAGGGCCAGTCATTAATGACAGGGCCAGTGATAAAATGACTGGGCCAGTCATAAAATGACAGAACCAGTCATAAAATGACAGGGCCAGTGATAAAATGACGGGGCCAGTCATTGATGACAGGGCCATTCATTAATGACAGGGCCAGTGATAAAATGACTGGGCCAGTCATTAATGACAGGGCCAGTCATTAATGACAGGGCCAGTCAATATTAAAAGGGCCAGTGATAAAATGACTCTGCCAGTCATAAAATGACTTGGCCAGTCATAAAATGACAGAACCAGTCATAAAATGACAGGGCCAGTGATAAAATGACGGGGCCAGTCATTAATGACAGGGCCAGTCATTAATGACAGGGCCAGTGATAAAATGACTAGGCCAGTCATTAATGACAGGGCCAGTCATTAATGACAGGGCCAGTGATAAAATGACTCTACCAGTCATAAAATGACTTGGCCAGTCATAAAATGACAGAACCAGTCATAAAAAGAGAGGGCCAGTGATAAAATGACTGGGCCAGTCATTAATGACAGGGCCAGTCATTAATGACAGGGCCAGTCATTAATGACAGGGCCAGTCATTAATGACAGGGCCAGTGATAAAATAACTTGGCCAGTCATAAAATGTCAGAACCAGTCATAAAATGACAGGGCCAGTGATAAAATGACGAGGCCAGTCATTAATGACAGGGCCAGTCATTAATGACAGGGCCAGTGATCAAATGACACTACCAGTCATAAAATGACTTGGCAAGTCATAAAATGACCGAACATGTCATAAAAAGTTAGGGCCAGTGATAAAATGACTGGGCCAGTCATTAATGACAGGGCCAGTCATTAATGACAGGGCCAGTGATAAAATGACTAGGCCAGTCATTAATGACAGGGCCAGTCATAAAATGACTTGGCCAGTCATAAAATGACAGAACCAGTCATAAAATGACAGGGCCAGTGATAAAATGACTGGGCCAGTCATTAATGACAGGGCCAGTGATAAAATGACTCTGCCAGTCATAAAATGACTTAGCCAGTCATAAAATGACAGGGCAAGTCATTAATGACAGGGCCAGTGATAAAATGACTGGGCCAGTCATAAAATGACAGAACCAGTCATAAAATGACAGGGCCAGTGATAAAATGACGGGGCCAGTCATTGATGACAGGGCCAGTCACTAATGACAGGGCCAGTGATAAAATGACTGGGCCAGTCATTAATGACAGGGCCAGTGATTAATGACAGGGCCAGTTTTAATATGACTCTACCAGTCATAAAATGACTTGGCAAGTCATAAAATGACAGAACCAGTCATAAAAAGATAGGGCCAGTAATAAAATCACTGGGCCAGTCATTAATGACAGGGCCAGTCATTAATGACAGGGCCAGTGATAAAATGACTGCGCCAGTCATTAATGACAGGGCCAGTCATAAATGACAGGGCCAGTGATAAAATGATAGGGCCAGTGATAAAATGACTGGGCCAGTCATGGATGACAGAACCGGTCATAAAATGACAGGGCCAGTGATCAAATGACTGGGCCAGTCATTAATGACAGGGCCAATCATTAATGACAGTGGCAGTCATTAATGACAGGACAGTGATAAAATGACTGGGCCAGTCATTAATGAAGGGGCCAGTCATAAAATGTCTTGGCCAGCCATACATTGACAGAACCAGTCATAAATAGACAGGGCCAGTCATACATTGACAGAACCATCCATAAAATGACATTGCCAGTGATAAAATGACTGGGCCAGTCATTAATGACAGGGCCAGTCATTAATGACAGGGCCAGTGATAAAATGACTCTGCCAGTCATTAATGACAGGGCCAGTGATAAAATGACTCTGCCAGTCATTAATGACAGGGCCAGTCATTTGATCACTGGCCCTTTCATTAATGACTGGCCCTGTCATTAATGACAGGGCCAGTGATAAAATGACTGGGCCAGTCATTAATGACAGGTCCAGTCATTAATGACAGGGCCAGTGATAAAATGACTGGGCCAGTCATTAATGACAGGGCATGTCATTAATGACAGGGCATGTCATTAATGACAGGGCATGTCATTAATGACAGGGCCAGTGATAAAATGACTCTGCCAGTCATAAAATGACTTGGCCAATCATAAAATGACAGAACAAGTCATAAAATAACAGGGCCAGTGATAAAATGACTGGGCCAGTCATTGATGACAGGGCCAGTCATTAATGACAGGGCCAGTTATAAAATGACTCAGCCAGTCATAAAATGACTTGGCCAGTCATAAAATGACAGAACAAGTCATAAAATGACAGGGCCAGTGATAAAATGACTGGGCCCGTCATTAATGACAGGGTCAGTCATTAATGACAGGGCCAGTCATTAATGACAGGGCCAGTGATAAAATGACTCTGCCAGTCATAAAATGACTTGGCCAGTCATAAAATGACAGAACCAGTCATAAAATGACAGGGCCAGTGATAAAATGACGGGGCCAGTCATTGATGACAGGGCCAGTCACTAATGACAGGGCCAGTGATAAAATGACTGGGCCAGTCATTAATGACAGGGCCAGTGATTAATGACAGGGCCAGTGATAATATGACTCTACCAGTCATAAAATGACTTGGCAAGTCATAAAATGACAGAACCAGTCATAAAAAGATAGGGCCAGTAATAAAATGACTGGGCCAGTCATTAATGACAGGACCAGTCATTAATGACAGGGCCAGTGATAAAATGACTGCGCCAGTCATTAATGACAGGGCCAGTCATAAATGACAGGGCCAGTGATAAAATGATAGGGCCAGTGATAAAATGACTGGGCCAGTCATGAATGACAGAACCGGTCATAAAATGACAGGGCCAGTGATCAAATGACTGGGCCAGTCATTAATGACAGGGCCAATCATTAATGACAGTGGCAGTCATTAATGACAGGGACAGTGATAAAATGACTGGGCCAGTCATTAATGACAGGGCAGTCATTAATGACAGGGCCAGTGATAAAATGACTCTGCTAGTCATAAAATGACTTGGCCAGTCATAAAATGACAGAACCAGTCATAAAATGACAGGGCCAGTGATAAAATGACTCTGCCAGTCATTAATGACAGGGCCAGTCATTTGATCACTGGCACTTTCATTAATGACTGGCCCTGTCATTAATGACAGGGCCAGTGATAAAATGACTGGGCCAGTCATTAATGACAGGTCCAGTCATTAATGACAGGGCCAGTGATAAAATGACTTGGCCAGTCATTAATGACAGGGCATGTCATTAATGACAGGGCCAGTGATAAAATGACTCTGCCAGTCATAAAATGACTTGGCCAATCATAAAATGACAGAACAAGTCATAAAATAACAGGGCCAGTGATAAAATGACTGGGCCAGTCATTGATGACAGGGCCAGTCATTAATGACAGGGCCAGTTATAAAATGACTCAGCCAGTCATAAAATGACTTGGCCAGTCATAAAATGACAGAACAAGTCATAAAATGACAGGGCCAGTGATAAAATGACTGGGCCCGTCATTAATGACAGGGTCAGTCATTAATGACAGGGCCAGTCATTAATGACAGGGCCAGTGATCAAATGACTCTGCCAGTCATAAAATGACTTGGCCAGTCATAAAATGACAGAACCAGTCGTAAAATGACACGGCCAGTGATAATATGACTTGGCCAGTCATTAATGACAAGGCCAGTGATAAAATGACTGGGCCAGTCATTAGTGACAGGGCCAGTCATTAATGACAAGGCCAGTGATAAAATGACTATGCAAGTCATAAAATGACTTGGCCAGTCATAAAATGACAGAACCAGTCATAAAATGACAGGGCCAGTGATAAAATGACTGGGCCAGTCATTAATGACAGCGCCAGTCATTAATGACAGGGCCAGTGATAAAATGACTGGGCCAGTCATTAATGACAGGGCCAGTCGTTAATTATGGGGCCAGTGATAAAATG
The DNA here is from genome assembly GCA_933228895.1 of Platycnemis pennipes. Taxonomy (NCBI): domain Eukaryota; kingdom Metazoa; phylum Arthropoda; class Insecta; order Odonata; family Platycnemididae; genus Platycnemis; species Platycnemis pennipes. The sequence goes on along the minus strand of OW121846.1, from coordinate 74,304,952 downwards.
ACTGGGCCAGTCATTAATGACAAGGCCAGTCATTAATGACAGGGCCGGTGATAAAATGACTCTGCCAGTCATAAAATGACTTGGCCAGTCATAAAATGACAGAACCAGTCATAAAATGACAGGGCCAGTGATAAAATGACTGGGCCAGTCATTAGTGTTAGGGCCAGTGATAAAGTGACTAAGCCAGTCATTAATGACAGGGCCAGTCATTAATGACAGGGCCAGTGATAAAATGAAAGGGCCAATGATGAAATGACTCTGCCAGTCATTAATGACAGAACCGGTCATAAAATGACAAGGCCAATGATAAAATGACTGGGCCAGTCATTATTGACAGGGCCAATCATTAATGACAGGACCAGTCATTAATGACAGGGCCAGTGATAAAATGCCTGGGCCAGTCATTAATGACAGGGCCAGTCATTAATGACAGGGCCAGTGATAAAATGACTAAGCCAGTCATTATAACAGGGTCAGTCATTAATGACAGGGCCAGTGATAAAATGGAAGGGCCAGTGATAAAATGACTGGGCCAGTCATTGATGACAGAACCGGTCATAAAATGACAGAGCCAGTGATAAAATGACTGGGCCAGTCATTTATGACAGGGCCTTTGATAAAATGACTCTGCCAGTCATAAAATGACTTGGCCAGTCATAAAATGACAGAACCAGTCATAAAATGACAGGGCCAGCCATTAATGACAGGGCCAGTGATAAAATGACTCTGCCAGTCATGAAATGACTTTGCCAGTCATAAAGTTACAGAACCAGTCATAAAATGACAGGGCCAGTGATAAAATGACCGGGCCATAAAATGACCGGGCCATAAAATGACCGGGCCGGTCATAAAATGACAGAACCAGTCATAAAATGACAGGGCCAGTGATAAAATGACTGGGCCAGTCATTAATAACAGGGCCAGTCATTAATGACAGGGCCAGTGATAAAATGACTCTGCCAGTCATAAAATGACTTGGCCAGTCACAAAATGACAGAACCAGTCATAAAATGACTGGGCCAGTCATTAATGACAGAAAGAGTCATAAAATGACAGGGCCAGTGATAAAATGACTGGGCCAGTCATTAATAACAGGGCCAGTCATTAATGATAGGGCCAGTGATAAAACGACTCTGCCAGTCATAAAATGACTTGGCCAATCATAAAATGACAGAACAAGTCATAAAATAACAGGGCCAGTGATAAAATGACTGGGCCAGTCATTGATGACAGGGCCAGTCATTAATGACAGGGCCAGTTATAAAATGACTCAGCCAGTCATAAAATGACTTGGCCAGTCATAAAATGACAGAACAAGTCATAAAATGACAGGGCCAGTGATAAAATGACTGGGCCCGTCATTAATGACAGGGTCAGTCATTAATGACAGGGCCAGTCATTAATGACAGGGCCAGTGATAAAATGACTCTGCCAGTCATAAAATGACTTGGCCAGTCATAAAATGACAGAACCAGTCATAAAATGACAGGGCCAGTGATAAAATGACGGGGCCAGTCATTGATGACAGGGCCAGTCACTAATGACAGGGCCAGTGATAAAATGACTGGGCCAGTCATTAATGACAGGGCCAGTGATTAATGACAGGGCCAGTGATAATATGACTCTACCAGTCATAAAATGACTTGGCAAGTCATAAAATGACAGAACCAGTCATAAAAAGATAGGGCCAGTAATAAAATGACTGGGCCAGTCATTAATGACAGGGCCAGTCATTAATGACAGGGCCAGTGATAAAATGACTGCGCCAGTCATTAATGACAGGGCCAGTCATAAATGACAGGGCCAGTGATAAAATGATAGGGCCAGTGATAAAATGACTGGGCCAGTCATGAATGACAGAACCGGTCATAAAATGACAGGGCCAGTGATCAAATGACTGGGCCAGTCATTAATGACAGGGCCAATCATTAATGACAGTGGCAGTCATTAATGACAGGGACAGTGATAAAATGACTGGGCCAGTCATTAATGACAGGGCAGTCATTAATGACAGGGCCAGTGATAAAATGACTCTGCTAGTCATAAAATGACTTGGCCAGTCAAAAAATGACAGAACCAGTCATAAAATGACAGGGCCAGTGATAAAATGACTGGGCCAGTCATTAATGACAGGGCCAGTCATTAATGACAGGGCCAGTGATAAAATGACTCTGCCAGTCATTAATGACAGGGCCAGTCATTTGATCACTGGCACTTTCATTAATGACTGGCCCTGTCATTAATGACAGGGCCAGTGATAAAATGACTGGGCCAGTCATTAATGACAGGTCCAGTCATTAATGACAGGGCCAGTGATAAAATGACTGGGCCAGTCATTAATGACAGGGCATGTCATTAATGACAGGGCCAGTGATAAAATGACTCTGCCAGTCATAAAATGACTTGGCCAATCATAAAATGACAGAACAAGTCATAAAATAACAGGGCCAGTGATAAAATGACTGGGCCAGTCATTGATGACAGGGCCAGTCATTAATGACAGGGCCAGTTATAAAATGACTCAGCCAGTCATAAAATGACTTGGCCAGTCATAAAATGACAGAACAAGTCATAAAATGACAGGGCCAGTGATAAAATGACTGGGCCCGTCATTAATGACAGGGTCAGTCATTAATGACAGGGCCAGTCATTAATGACAGGGCCAGTGATAAAATGACTCTGCCAGTCATAAAATGACTTGGCCAGTCATAAAATGACAGAACCAGTCGTAAAATGACACGGCCAGTGATAATATGACTGGGCCAGTCATTAATGACAAGGCCAGTGATAAAATGACTGGGCCAGTCATTAGTGACAGGGCCAGTCATTAATGACAAGGCCAGTGATAAAATGACTATGCAAGTCATAAAATGACTTGGCCAGTCATAAAATGACAGAACCAGTCATAAAATGACAGGGCCAGTGATAAAAAGACTGGGCCAGTCATTAATGACAGCGCCAGTCATTAATGACAGGGCCAGTGATAAAATGACTGGGCCAGTCATTAATGACAGGGCCAGTCGTTAATTATGGGGCCAGTGATAAAATGACTGGGCCAGTCATTAATGACAAGGCCAGTCATTAATGACAGGGCCGGTGATAAAATGACTCTGCCAGTCATAAAATGACTTGGCCAGTCATAAAATGACAGAACCAGTCATAAAATGACAGGGCCAGTGATAAAATGACTGGGCCAGTCATTAGTGTTAGGGCCAGTGATAAAGTGACTAAGCCAGTCATTAATGACAGGGCCAGTCATTAATGACAGGGCCAGTCATTAATGACAGGGCCAGTGATAAAATGAAAGGGCCAATGATGAAATGACTCTGCCAGTCATTAATGACAGAACCGGTCATAAAATGACAAGGCCAATGATAAAATGACTGGGCCAGTCATTATTGACAGGGCCAATCATTAATGACAGGACCAGTCATTAATGACAGGGCCAGTGATAAAATGCCTGGGCCGGTCATTAATGACAGGGCCAGTCATTAATGACAGGGCCAGTGATAAAATGACTAAGCCAGTCATTATAACAGGGTCAGTCATTAATGACAGGGCCAGTGATAAAATGGTAGGGCCAGTGATAAAATGACTGGGCCAGTCATTGATGACAGAACCGGTCATAAAATGACAGAGCCAGTGATAAAATGACTGGGCCAGTCATTTATGACAGGGCCTTTGATAAAATGACTCTGCCAGTCATAAAATGACTTGGCCAGTCATAAAATGACAGAACCAGTCATAAAATGACAGGGCCAGTGATAAATCGACGGGGCCAGTTATTAATGACAGGGCCAGTCATTAATGATAGGGCCAGTGATAAAATGACTGGACCAGGCATTAATGACAGGGCCAGTCATTATGACAGGGCCAGCCATTAATGACAGGGCCAGTGATAAAATGACTCTGCCAGTCATGAAATGACTTTGCCAGTCATAAAGTTACAGAACCAGTCATAAAATGACAGGGCCAGTGATAAAATGACCGGGCCATAAAATGACCGGGCCATAAAATGACCGGGCCGGTCATAAAATGACAGAACCAGTCATAAAATGACAGGGCCAGTGATAAAATGACTGGGCCAGTCATTAATAACAGGGCCAGTCATTAATGACAGGGCCAGTGATAAAATGACTCTGCCAGTCATAAAATGACTTGGCCAGTCACAAAATGACAGAACCAGTCATAAAATGACTGGGCCAGTCATTAATGACAGAAAGAGTCATAAAATGACAGGGCCAGTGATAAAATGACTGGGCCAGTCATTAATAACAGGGCCAGTCATTAATGATAGGGCCAGTGATAAAACGACTCTGCCAGTCATAAAATGACTTGGCCAGTCATAAAATGACAGAACCAATCATAAAATAATAGGGCCAGTGTAAAAATGACTGGGTCAGTCATTAATGACAGGGCCAGTCATTAATGACAGGGCCAGTCATAAATTGACTGAGCCAGTCATTAATGACAGGGCCAGTCATTAATGACAAAAACCAGTGATAAAATGACTCTGCCAGTCATAAAATGTCTTGGCCAGCCATACATTGACAGAACCAGTCATAAATAGACAGGGCCAGTCATACATTGACAGAACCATCCATAAAATGACATTGCCAGTGATAAAATGACTGGGCCAGTCATTAATGACAGGGCCAGTCATTAATGTAAGGGCCAGTGATAAAATGACTCTGCCAGTCATAAAATGACTTGGCCTGTCATAAAATGACAGAACCAGTCATAAAATGACAGGGCCAGTGATAAAATGAATGGGCCAGTCATTAATGAATGGGCCAGTCATTGGTGACAGGGCCAGTGATAAAATGACTCTGCCAGTCATAAAATGACTTAGCCAGTCATAAAATGACAGAAACAGTCATAATATAACAGGGCCAGTGATAAAATGACCGTGCCATCAATAATGACAGGGCCAGTCATTAATGACAGGGCCAGTGATAAAATGACTTGGCCAGTCATTAATGACAGGGCCAGTTATTAATGACAGGGCCAGTAATAAAATGACTCTGCCAGTCATAAAATGACTTGGCCAGTCATAAAAAGACAGAACCAGTCATAAAATGACAGGGCCAGTGATAAAATGACTGGGCCAATCACTAATGACAGGGCCAGTCATTAATGACAGGGCCAGTGATAAAATGACTCTACTAGTCATAAAATGACCCGCCAGTCATAAAATGACAGAACCAGTCATAAAATGACAGGGCCAGTGATAAAATGACTGGGCCAGTCATTAATGACAGGGCAATTCATTAATGACAGGGCCAGTGATAAAATGACTGGGCCCGTCATTAATGACAGGGCCAGTCATTAATGACAGGGCCAGTAAGAAAATGACTCTGCCAGTCTTAAATGGACTTGGCCAGTCATAAAATGACAGAACCAGTCATAAAATGACAGGGCCAGTGATAAAATGATTGGGCCAGTCATTAATGACAGGGCCAGTCATTAATGACAGGGCCAGTGATAAAATGACTGGGCCAGTCATTAACGACAGGGCCAGTCATTAATGACAGGGCCAGTGATAAAATGACTCTGCCAGTCATAAAATGACTTGGTCAGTCATTAATGACAGGGCCGGGGATAAGATGACTGGGCCAGTCATTAATGACAGGGCCAGTGATAAAATGACTCTGCCAGTCATAAAATAACTTGGCCAGTCAAAAAATGACAGAACCAGTCATAAAATGACAGGGCCAGTCATAAAATGACGGGGCCAGTCATTAATGACAGGGACAGTGATGATATGACTTGGCCAGTCATTAATGACAGGGCCAGTCATTAATGACAGTGCCAGTGATAAAATGACTCTACCAGTCATAAAATGACAGAACAATTCATAAAATGACAGGGCCAGTGATAAAATGACTGGGCCAGTCATTAATGACAGGGCCAGTCATTAATGACTGGGCCAGTGATAAAAATGACTCTGCCAGTCATTAATGACAGGGCCAGTCATTAATGACAGCGCCAGTGATAAAATGACAGGGCCAGTGATAAAATGACTGGGCCAGTCATTAATGACAGAACCAGTCATTAAATGACAGGGCCAGTGATAAAATGACTGGGCCAGTCATTAATGACAAGGCCAGTCATTAATGACAGGGCCAGTAATAAAATGACTCTGCCAGTCATAAAATGACTTGGCGAGTCATAAAAAGACAGAACCAGTCATAAAATGACAGGGCCAGTGATAAAATGACTCTGCTAGTCATAAATGGACTTGGCCAGTCACAAAATGACAGAACCAGTCAAAAATGCCAGGGCCAGTGATAATAAGACTGGGCCAGTCATTAATGACAGGGCCAGTCATTAATGACAGGGCCAGTCATTAATGACAGGGCCAGTGATAAAATGACTCTGCCAGCCATAAAATGACTAGGCCAGCCATAAAATGACAGAACCAGTCATAAAATGACAGGGCCAGTGATAAAATGACGGGGCCAGTCATAAATGACAGGGCCAGTGATTAAATGACTGGGCCAGTCTTTAATGACAGGGCCAGTCATTAATGACAGGGCCAGTCATTAATGACAGGGCCAGTGATAAAATGACTCTGCCAGTCATAAAATGACTTGGCCAGTCATAAAAAGACAGAACCAGTCAAAAATGACAGGGCCAGTGATAAAATGACTGGGCCAGTCACATATGACAGGGCCAGTCATTAATGACAGGGCCAGTGATAAAATGACTGGGCCAGTCATAAAATGACAGAACCAGTCATAAAATGACAGGGCCAGTGATAAAATGACGGGGCCAGTCATTGATGACAGGGCCATTCATTAATGACAGGGCTAGTGATAAAATGACTGGGCCAGTCATTAATGACAGGGCCAGTCATTAATGACAGGGCCAGTGATAAAATGACTCTACCAGTCATAAAATGACTTGGCAAGTCATAAAATGACAGAACCAGTCATAAAAAGATAGGGCCAGTGATAAAATGACTGGGCCAGTCATTAATGACAGGGCCAGTCATTAATGACAGGTCCAGTGATAAAATGACTGGGCCAGTCATTAAAGACAGGGCCAGTCATAAATGACAGGGCCAGTGATAAAATGACTCTGCCAGTCATAAAATGACTTGGCCAGTCATAAAATGTCAGAACCAGTCATAAAATGACAGGGCCAGTGATAAAATGACGAGGCCAGTCATTAATGACAGGGCCAGTCATTAATGACAGGGCCAGTGATCAAATGACACTACCAGTCATAAAATGACTTGGCAAGTCATAAAATGACCGAACATGTCATAAAAAGTTAGGGCCAGTGATAAAATGACTGGGCCAGTCATTAATGACAGGGCCAGTCATTAATGACAGGGCCAGTGATAAAATGACTAGGCCAGTCATTAATGACAGGGCCAGTCATAAAATGACTTGGCCAGTCATAAAATGACAGAACCAGTCATAAAATGACAGGGCCAGTGATAAAATGACTGGGCCAGTCATTAATGACAGGGCCAGTGATAAAATGACTCTGCCAGTCATAAAATGACTTAGCCAGTCATAAAATGACAGGGCAAGTCATTAATGACAGGGCCAGTGATAAAATGACTGGGCCAGTCATAAAATGACAGAACCAGTCATAAAATGACAGGGCCAGTGATAAAATGACGGGGCCAGTCATTGATGACAGGGCCAGTCACTAATGACAGGGCCAGTGATAAAATGACTGGGCCAGTCATTAATGACAGGGCCAGTGATTAATGACAGGGCCAGTTTTAATATGACTCTACCAGTCATAAAATGACTTGGCAAGTCATAAAATGACAGAACCAGTCATAAAAAGATAGGGCCAGTAATAAAATCACTGGGCCAGTCATTAATGACAGGGCCAGTCATTAATGACAGGGCCAGTGATAAAATGACTGCGCCAGTCATTAATGACAGGGCCAGTCATAAATGACAGGGCCAGTGATAAAATGATAGGGCCAGTGATAAAATGACTGGGCCAGTCATGGATGACAGAACCGGTCATAAAATGACAGGGCCAGTGATCAAATGACTGGGCCAGTCATTAATGACAGGGCCAATCATTAATGACAGTGGCAGTCATTAATGACAGGACAGTGATAAAATGACTGGGCCAGTCATTAATGAAGGGGCCAGTCATAAAATGTCTTGGCCAGCCATACATTGACAGAACCAGTCATAAATAGACAGGGCCAGTCATACATTGACAGAACCATCCATAAAATGACATTGCCAGTGATAAAATGACTGGGCCAGTCATTAATGACAGGGCCAGTCATTAATGACAGGGCCAGTGATAAAATGACTCTGCCAGTCATTAATGACAGGGCCAGTGATAAAATGACTCTGCCAGTCATTAATGACAGGGCCAGTCATTTGATCACTGGCCCTTTCATTAATGACTGGCCCTGTCATTAATGACAGGGCCAGTGATAAAATGACTGGGCCAGTCATTAATGACAGGTCCAGTCATTAATGACAGGGCCAGTGATAAAATGACTGGGCCAGTCATTAATGACAGGGCATGTCATTAATGACAGGGCATGTCATTAATGACAGGGCATGTCATTAATGACAGGGCCAGTGATAAAATGACTCTGCCAGTCATAAAATGACTTGGCCAATCATAAAATGACAGAACAAGTCATAAAATAACAGGGCCAGTGATAAAATGACTGGGCCAGTCATTGATGACAGGGCCAGTCATTAATGACAGGGCCAGTTATAAAATGACTCAGCCAGTCATAAAATGACTTGGCCAGTCATAAAATGACAGAACAAGTCATAAAATGACAGGGCCAGTGATAAAATGACTGGGCCCGTCATTAATGACAGGGTCAGTCATTAATGACAGGGCCAGTCATTAATGACAGGGCCAGTGATAAAATGACTCTGCCAGTCATAAAATGACTTGGCCAGTCATAAAATGACAGAACCAGTCATAAAATGACAGGGCCAGTGATAAAATGACGGGGCCAGTCATTGATGACAGGGCCAGTCACTAATGACAGGGCCAGTGATAAAATGACTGGGCCAGTCATTAATGACAGGGCCAGTGATTAATGACAGGGCCAGTGATAATATGACTCTACCAGTCATAAAATGACTTGGCAAGTCATAAAATGACAGAACCAGTCATAAAAAGATAGGGCCAGTAATAAAAAGATAGGGCCAGTAATAAAATGACTGGGCCAGTCATTAATGACAGGGCCAGTCATTAATGACAGGGCCAGTGATAAAATGACTGCGCCAGTCATTAATGACAGGGCCAGTCATAAATGACAGGGCCAGTGATAAAATGATAGGGCCAGTGATAAAATGACTGGGCCAGTCATGAATGACAGAACCGGTCATAAAATGACAGGGCCAGTGATCAAATGACTGGGCCAGTCATTAATGACAGGGCCAATCATTAATGACAGTGGCAGTCATTAATGACAGGGACAGTGATAAAATGACTGGGCAAGTCATTAATGACAGGGCCAGTCAATAATGACAGGGCCAGTGATAAAATGACTCTGCTAGTCATAAAATGACTTGGCCAGTCATAAAATGACAGAACCAGTCATAAAATGACAGGGCCAGTGATAAAATGACTGGGCCAGTCATTAATGACAGGGCCAGTCATTAATGACAGGGCCAGTGATAAAATGACTCTGCCAGTCTTTAATGACAGGGCCAGTCATTTGATCACTGGCACTTTCATTAATGACTGGCCCTGTCATTAATGACAGGGCCAGTGATAAAATGACTGGGCCAGTCATTAATGACAGGTCCAGTCATTAATGACAGGGCCAGTGATAAAATGACTGGGCCAGTCATTAATGACAGGGCATGTCATTAATGACAGGGCCAGTGATAAAATGACTCTGCCAGTCATAACATGACTTGGCCAATCATAAAATGACAGAACAAGTCATAAAATAACAGGGCCAGTGATAAAATGACTGGGCCAGTCATTGATGACAGGGCCAGTCATTAATGACAGGGCCAGTTATAAAATGACTCAGCCAGTCATAAAATGTCTTGGCCAGTCATAAAATGACAGACCAAGTCATAAAATGACAGGGCCAGTGATAAAATGACTGGGCCCGTCATTAATGACAGGGTCAGTCATTAATGACAGGGCCAGTCATTAATGACAGGGCCAGTGATAAAATGACTCTGCCAGTCATAAAATGACTTGTCCAGTCATAAAATGACAGAACCAGTCGTAAAATGACACGGCCAGTGATAATATGACTGGGCCAGTCATTAATGACAAGGCCAGTGATAAAATGACTGGGCCAGTCATTAGTGACAGGGCCAGTCATTAATGACAAGGCCAGTGATAAAATGACTATGCAAGTCATAAAATGACTTGGCCAGTCATAAAATGACAGAACCAGTCATAAAATGACAGGGCCAGTGATAAAATGACTGGGCCAGTCATTAATGACAGCGCCAGTCATTAATGACAGGGCCAGTGATAAAATGACTGGGCCAGTCATTAATGACAGGGCCAGTCGTTAATTATAGGGCCAGTGATAAAATGACTGGGCCAGTCATTAATGACAAGGCCAGTCATTAATGACAGGGCCGGTGATAAAATGACTCTGCCAGTCATAAAATGACTTGGCCAGTCAGAAAATGACAGAACCAGTCATAAAATGACAGGGCCAGTGATAAAATGACTGGGCCAGTCATTAGTGTTAGGGCCAGCGATAAAGTGACTAAGCCAGTCATTAATGACAGGGCCAGTCATTAATGACAGGGCCAGTGATAAAATGAAAGGGCCAATGATAAAATGACTCTGCCAGTCATTAATGACAGAACCGGTCATAAAATGACAAGGCCAATGATAAAATGACTGGGCCAGTCATTATTGACAGGGCCAATCATTAATGACAGGGCCAGTCATTAATGACAGGGCCAGTGATAAAATGCCTGGGCCAGTCATTAATGACAGGGCCAGTCATTAATGACAGGGCCAGTGATAAAATGACTAAGCCAGTCATTATAACAGGGTCAGTCATTAATGACAGGGCCAGTGATAAAATGGAAGGGCCAGTGATAAAATGACTGGGCCAGTCATTGATGACAGAACCGGTCATAAAATGACAGAGCCAGTGATAAAATGACTGGGCCAGTCATTTATGACAGGGCCTTTGATAAAATGACTCTGCCAGTCATAAAATGACTTGGCCAGTCATAAAATGACAGAACCAGTCATAAAATGACAGGGCCAGTGATAAATCGACGGGGCCAGTTATTAATGACAGGGCCAGTCATTAATGATAGGGCCAGTGATATAATGACTGGACCAGGCATTAATGACAGGGCCAGTCATTATGACAGGGCCAGCCATTAATGACAGGGCCAGTGATAAAATGACTTTGCCAGTCATGAAATGACTTTGCCAGTCATAAAGTTACAGAACCAGTCATAAAATGACTGGGCCAGTGATAAAATGACCGGGCCATAAAATGACCGGGCCGGTCATAAAATGACAGAACCAGTCATAAAATGACAGGGCCAGTGATAAAATGACTGGGCCAGTCATTAATAACAGGGCCAGTCATTAATGACAGGGCCAGTGATAAAATGACTCTGCCAGTCATAAAATGACTTGGCCAGTCACAAAATGACAGAACCAGTCATAAAATGACTGGGCCAGTCATTAATGACAGAAAGAGTCATAAAATGACTTGGCCAGTCATAAAATGACAGAACCAATCATAAAATAACAGGGCCAGTGTAAAAATGACTGGGTCAGTCATTAATGACAGGGCCAGTCATTAATGACAGGGCCAGTCATAAATTGACTGAGCCAGTCATTAATGACAGGGCCAGTCATTAATGACAAAAACCAGTGATAAAATGACTCTGCCAGTCATAAAATGTCTTGGCCAGCCATACATTGACAGAACCAGTCATAAATAGACAGGGCCAGTCATACATTGACAGAACCATCCATAAAATGACATTGTCAGTGATAAAATGACTGGGCCAGTCATTAATGACAGGGCCAGTCATTAATGTAAGGGCCAGTGATAAAATGACTCTGCCAGTCATAAAATGACTTGGCCTGTCATAAAATGACAGAACCAGTCATAAAATGACAGGGCCAGTGATAAAATGAATGGGCCAGTCATTAATGAATGGGCCAGTCATTGGTGACAGGGCCAGTGATAAAATGACTCTGCCAGTCATAAAATGACTTAGCCAGTCATAAAATGACAGAAACAGTCATAATATAACAGGGCCAGTGATAAAATGACCGTGCCATCAATAATGACAGGGCCAGTCATTAATGACAGGGCCAGTGATAAAATGACTTGGCCAGTCATTAATGACAGGGCCAGTTATTAATGACAGGGCCAGTAATAAAATGACTCTGCCAGTCATAAAATGACTTGGCCAGTCATAAAAAGACAGAACCAGTCATAAAATGACAGGGCCAGTGATAAAATGACTGGGCCAATCACTAATGACAGGGCCAGTCATTAATGACAGGGCCAGTGATAAAATGACTCTACTAGTCATAAAATGACCCGCCAGTCATAAAATGACAGAACCAGTCATAAAATGACAGGGCCAGTGATAAAATGACTGGGCCAGTCATTAATGACAGGGCAATTCATTAATGACAGGGCCAGTGATAAAATGACTGGGCCCGTCATTAATGACAGGGCCAGTCATTAATGACAGGGCCAGTAATAAAATGACTCTGCCAGTCTTAAATGGACTTGGCCAGTCATAAAATGACAGAACCAGTCATAAAAAGATAGGGCCAGTGATAATATGACTAAGCCAGTCATTAATGACAGAACCAGTCATAAAATGACAGGGCCAGTGATAAAATGACTGGGCAAGTCATAAAATTACTTGGCAAGTCATAAAATGACAGAACCAGTCATAAAAACATAGGGCCAGTGATAATATGACTAAGCCAGTCATTAATGACAGAACCAGTCATAAAATGACAGGGCCAGTGATAAAATGATTGGGCCTTTCATTAATGACAGGGCCAGTCATTAATGACAGGGCCAGTGATAAAATGACTGGGCCCGTCATTAATGACAGCGCCAGTCATTAATGACAGGGCCAGTGATAAAATGACTCTGCCAGTCATAAATGGAGTTGGCCAGTCATAAAATGACAGAACCAGTCATAAAATGACAGGGCCAGTGATAAAATGACTGGGCCAGTCATTAATGACAGGGCCAGTCATTAATGACAGGGCCAGTGATAAAATGACTGGGCCAGTCTCTAATGACAGGGCCAGTCATCAATGACAGGGCCAGTCATTAATGACAGGGCCAGTGATAAAGTGACTCTGCGAGTCATAAAATGACTTGGCCAGTCATAAAATGACAGAACCAGTCATAAAATGACAGGGCCAGTGATAAAATGACTGACCCAGTCATTAATGACAGGGCCAGTCATTAATGACAGGGCCAGTGATAAAATGAGTGGACCAGTCATTAATGACAGGGCCAGTCATTAATGACAGGGCCAGTAATAAAATGACTGGGCCAGTCATTAATGACAGGGCCAGTCATTAATGACAGGGCCAGTGATAAAATGACTGGGCCAGTGATAAAAATGACTCTGCCAGTCATTTATGACAGGGCCAGTCATTAATGACAGGGCCAGTGATAAAATGACTGGGCCAGTCATTAATGACAGAACCAGTCATAAAATGACAGAACCAGTCATAAAATGACAGGGCCAGTGATAAAATGACGGGGCCAGTCATTAATGACAGGGCCAGTCATTAATGACAGGGCCAGTGATAAAACGACTGGGCCAGTCATTAATGACAGGGCCAGTCATTAATGACAGGGCCAGTGATAAAATGACTATACCAGTCATAAAATGACTTGGCCAGTCATTAAATGACAGAACCAGTCATAAAATGACAGGGCCAGTGATAAAATGACGGGGCCAGTCATTAATGACAGGGCCAGTCATTAATGACAGGGCCAGTGATAAAATGACTGGGCCAGTCATTAATGACAGGGCCAGTCATTAATGACAGGGTCAGTGATAAAATGACTCTGCTAGTCATAAAATATCTTGGCCAGTCATAAAATGACAGGCCCAGTCATATAATGACAGGGCCAGTGATAAAATGACGGGGCCAGTCATTAATGACAGGGTCAGTCATTAATGACAGGGCCAGTGATAAAATGACTGGGCCAGTCATTAATGACAGGGCCAGTCATTAATGACAGGGCCAGTGATAAAATGACTATACCAGTCATAAAATGACTTGGCCAGTCATAAAATGACAGAACCAGTCATAAAATGACAGGGCCAGTGATAAAATGACGGGGCCAGTCATTAATGACAGGGCCAGTCATTAATGACAGGGCCAGTAATAAAATGACTGGGCCAGTCATTAATGACAGGGCAAGTCATTAATAACAGGGCCAGTGATAAAATGACTATACCAGTCATAAAATGACTAGGCCAGTCATAAAATGACAGAACCAGTAATAAAATAAAAGGGCCAGTGATAAAATGACTGGGCAATTCATTAATGACAGGGCCAGTCATTAATAACAGGGCCAGTGATAAAATGACTGGGCCCGTCATTAATGACAGGGCCCGTGATAAAATGACTCTGCCAGTCATAAATGGACTTGGCGAGTCATACAATGACAGAACCAGTCATAAAATGACAGGGCCAGTGATAAAATTACTGGGCCAGTCATTAATGACAGGGCCAGTCATTAATTACAGGGCCAGTGATAAAATGACTGGGCCAGTCATTAACGACAGGGCCAGTCATTAATGACAGGGCCAGTGATAAAATGACTCTGCCAGACATAAAATGACTTGGCCAGTCATAAAATGACAGAACCAGTCATAAAATGACAGGGCCAGTGATAAAATGACTGGCACAGTCATTAATGACAGGGCCAGTCATTAATGACAGGGCCTGGGATAAAATGACTGGGCCAGTCATTAATGACAGGGCCAGTGATAAAATGACTCTGCCTGTCATAAAATGACAGAACCAGTCATAAAATGACAGGGCCAGTGATAAAATGACTGGGCCTTTCATTAATGACAGGGCCAGTCATTAATGACAGGGCCAGTGATAAAATGACTGGGCCCGTCATTAATGACAGCGCCAGTCATTAATGACAGGGCCAGTGATAAAATGACTCTGCCAGTCATAAATGGAGTTGGCCAGTCATAAAATGACAGAACCAGTCATAAAATGACAGGGCCAGTGATAAAATGACTGGGCCAGTCATTAATGACAGGGCCAGTCATTAATGACAGGGCCAGTGATAAAATGACTGGGCCAGCCATTAATGACAGGGCCAGTCATTAATGACTGGGCCAGTGATAAAAATGACTCTGGCAGTCATTAATGACAGGGCCAGTGATAAAATGACAGGGCCAGTGATAAAATGACTGGGCCAGTCATTAATGACAGAACCAGACATTAAATGACAGGGCCAGTGATAAAATGAGTGGGCCAGTAATTAATGACAGGGCCAGTCATTAATGACAGGGCCAGTCATTAATGACAGGGCCAGTGATAAAATGACTGTGCCAGTCATTAATGACAGGGCTAGTCAGTAATGACAGGGCCAGTGATAAAATGACTCTGCCAGTCATAAAATTACTTGGCCAGTCATAAAATGACAGAACCAGTCATAAAATGAAAGGGCCAGTGATAAAATGACTGGGCCAGTGATAAAATGTCTTCGCCAGTCATTAATGACAGGGCCAGTAATTAATGACAGGGCCAGTGATAAAATGACTCTGCCAGGCATAAAATGACTTGGCCAGTCAAAAAATGACAGAACAAGTCATAAAATGACGGAGCCAGTGATAAAATGACTGGGCCAGTCATTAATGACAGGGCCAGTCATTAATGACAGGGCCAGTCATTAATGACAGGGCCAGTTATAAAATGACTGGGCCTGTCATTAATGACAGGGCCAGTCATTAATGACAGGGCCAGTGATAAAATGCCTGGGCCCGTCATTAATGACAGGGCCAGTCATTTATGACTGGGCCAGTGATAAAATGACTCTACCAGTCATAAAATGACTTGGCAAGTCATAAAATGACAGAACCAGTCATAAAAAGATAGGGCCAGTGATAATATGACTAAGCCAGTCATTAATGACAGAACCAGTCATATAATGACAGGGCCAGTGATAAAATGACTGGGCCTTTCATTAATGACAGGGCCAGTCATTAATGACAGGGCCAGTGATAAAATGACTGGGCCCGTCATTAATGACAGGGCCAGTCATTTATGACAGGGCCAGTGATAAAATGACTCTGCCAGTCATAAATGGAGTTGGCCAGTCATAAAATGACAGAACCAGTCATAAAATGACAGGGCCAGTGATAAAATGACTGGGCCAGTCATTAATGACAGGGCCAGTGATAAAATGACTGGGCCAGTCATTAATGACAGGGCCAGTCATTAATGACAGGGCCAGTCATTAATGACAGGGCCAGTGATAAAGTGACTCTGCCAGTCATAAAATGACTTGGCCAGTCATAAAATGACAGAACCAGTCAAAAAATGACAGGGCCAGTGATAAAATGACAGACCCAGTCATTAATGACAGGGCCAGGCATTAATGACAGGGCCAGTGATAAAATGAGTGGGCCAGTCATTAAGACCAGGGCCAGTCATTAATGACAGGGCCAATAATAAAATGACTGGGCCAGTCATTAATGACAGGGCCAGTCATTAATGACAGGGCCAGTGATAAAATGACTGGGCCAGTCATTAATGACAGGGCCAGTCATTAATGACTGGGCCAGTGATAAAAATGACTCTGCCAGTCATTAATGACAGGGCCAGTCATTAATGATAGGGCCAGTGATAAAATGACTGGGCCAGTCATTAATGACAGAACCAGTCATAAAATGACAGAAACAGTCATAAAATGACAGGGCCAGTGATAAAATGACGGGGCCAGTCATTAATGACAGGGCCAGTCATTAATGACAGGGCCAGTGATAAAATGACTGGGCCAGTCATTAATGACAGGGCCAGTCATTAATGAAAGGGCCAGTGATAAAATGACTATACCAGTCATAAAATGACTTGGCCAGTCATAAAATGACAGAACCAGTCATAAAATGACAGGGCCAGTGATAAAATGACGGGGCCAGTCATTAATGACAGGGCCAGTCATTAATGACAGGGCCAGTGATAAAATGACTGACCCAGTCATTAATGACAGGGCCAGTCATTAATGACAGGGCCAGTGATAAAATGACTGGGCCAGTCATAAATTGACTTGGCAAGTCATAAAATTACTTGGCAAGTCATAAAATGACAGAACCATTCATAAAATGACAGGGCCAGTTATAAAATGACTGGGCCTGTCATTAATGACAGGGCCAGTCATTAATGACAGGGCCAGTGATAAAATGCCTGGGCCCGTCATTAATGACAGGGCCAGTCATTTATGACAGGGCCAGTGATAAAATGACTCTACCAGTCATAAAATGACTTGGCAAGTCATAAAATGACGGAACCAGTCATAAAAAGATAGGGCCAGTGATAATATGACTAAGCCAGTCATTAATGACAGAACCAGTCATAAAATGACAGGGCCAGTGATAAAATGACTGGGCAAGTCATAAAATTACCTGGCAAGTCATAAAATGACAGAACCATTCATAAAATGACAGTGCCAGTTATAAAATGACTGGGCCTGTCATTAATGACAGGGCCAGTCATTAATGACAGGGCCAGTGATAAAATCCTGGGCCCGTCATTAATGACAGGGCCAGTCATTTATGACAAGGCCAGTGATAAAATGACTCTACCAGTCATAAAATGACTTGGCAAGTCATAAAATGACAGAACCAGTCATAAAATGACAGGGCCGGTGATAAAATGACTGACCCAGTCATTAATGACAGGGCCAGTCATTAATGACAGGGCCAGTGATAAAATGAGTGGACCAGTCATTAATGACAGGGCCAGTCATTAATGACAGGGCCAGTAATAAAATGACTGGGCCAGTCATTAATGACAGGGCCAGTCATTAATGACAGGGCCAGTGATAAAATGACTGGGCCAGTGATAAAAATGACTGCCAGTCATTTATGACAGGGCCAGTCATTAATGACAGGGCCAGTGATAAAATGACTGGGCCAGTCATTAATGACAGAACCAGTCATAAAATGACAGAACCAGTCATAAAATGACAGGGCCAGTGATAAAATGACGGGGCCAGTCATTAATGACAGGGCCAGTCATTAATGACAGGGCCAGTGATAAAATGACTATACCAGTCATAAAATGACTTGGCCAGTCATTAAATGACAGAACCAGTCATAAAATGACAGGGCCAGTGATAAAATGACGGGGCCAGTCATTAAAGACAGGGCCAGTCATTAATGATAGGGCCAGTGATAAAATGACTGGGCTAGTCATTAATGACAGGGCCAGTCATTAATGACAGGGTCAGTGATAAAATGACTCTGCTAGTCATAAAATATCTTGGCCAGTCATAAAATGACAGGCCCAGTCATATAATGACAGGGCCAGTGATAAAATGACGGGGCCAGTCATAAATGACAGGGTCAGTCATTAATGACAGGGCCAGTGATAAAATGACTGGGCCAGTCATTAATGACAGGGCCAGTCATTAATGACAGGGCCAGTGATAAAATGACTATACCAGTCATAAAATGACTTGGCCAGTCGTAAAATGACAGAACCAGTCATAAAATGACAGGGCCAGTGATAAAATGACGGGGCCAGTCATTAATGACAGGGCCAGTCATTAATGACAGGGCCAGTAATAAAATGACTGGGCCAGTCATTAATGACAGGGCAAGTCATTAATAACAGGGCCAGTGATAAAATGACTATACCAGTCATAAAATGACTAGGCCAGTCATAAAATGACAGAACCAGTAATAAAATAAAAGGGCCAGTGATAAAATGACTGGGCAATTCATTAATGACAGGGCCAGTCATTAATAACAGGGCCAGTGATAAAATGACTGGGCCCGTCATTAATGACAGGGCCCGTGATAAAATGACTCTGCCAGTCATAAATGGACTTGGCGAGTCATACAATGACAGAACCAGTCATAAAATGACAGGGCCAGTGATAAAATTACTGGGCCAGTCATTAATGACAGGGCCAGTCATTAATTACAGGGCCAGTGATAAAATGACTGGGCCAGTCATTAACGACAGGGCCAGTCATTAATGACAGGGCCAGTGATAAAATGACTCTGCCAGTCATAAAATGACTTGGCCA
The DNA here is from genome assembly GCA_933228895.1 of Platycnemis pennipes. Taxonomy (NCBI): domain Eukaryota; kingdom Metazoa; phylum Arthropoda; class Insecta; order Odonata; family Platycnemididae; genus Platycnemis; species Platycnemis pennipes. Next base: position 74,285,700 of record OW121846.1, on the reverse strand, counting down.
GTCATAAAATGACAGAACCAGTCATAAAATGACAGGGCCAGTGATAAAATGACTGGCACAGTCATTAATGACAAAGCCAGTCATTAATGACAGGGCCTGGGATAAAATGACTGGGCCAGTCATTAATGACAGGGCCAGTGATAAAATGACTCTGCCTGTCATAAAATGACAGAACCAGTCATAAAATGACAGGGCCAGTGATAAAATGACGGGGCCAGTCATTAATGACAGGGCCAGTCATTAATGACAGGGCCTGTGATAAAATGACTGGGCCAGTCATTAATTACAGGGCCAGTCATTAATGATAGGGCCAGTGATAAAATGACTCTACCAGTCATAAAATGACTTGGCCAGTCATAAAATGACAGAACAAGTCATAAAATGACAGGGCCAGTGATAAAATGACTGGGCCAGTCATTAATGACAGGGCCAGTCATTAATGACAGGGCCAGTGATAAAATGACTGGGCCAGCCATTAATGACAGGGCCAGTCATTAATGACTGGGCCAGTGATAAAAATGACTCTGGCAGTCATTAATGACAGGGCCAGTGATAAAATGACAGGGCCAGTGATAAAATGACTGGGCCAGTCATTAATGACAGAACCAGACATTAAATGACAGGGCCAGTGATAAAATGAGTGGGCCAGTCATTAATGACAGGGCCAGTCATTAATGACAGGGCCAGTCATTAATGACAGGGTCAGTGATAAAATGACTGTGCCAGTCATTAATGACAGGGCTAGTCAGTAATGACAGGGCCAGTGATAAAATGACTCTGCCAGTCATAAAATTACTTGGCCAGTCATAAAATGACAGAACCAGTCATAAAATGAAAGGGCCAGTGATAAAATGACTGGGCCAGTGATAAAATGTCTTCGCCAGTCATTAATGACAGGGCCAGTAATTAATGACAGGGCCAGTGATAAAATGACTCTGCCAGGCATAAAATGACTTGGCCAGTCAAAAAATGACAGAACAAGTCATAAAATGACGGAGCCAGTGATAAAATGACTGGGCCAGTCATTAATGACAGGGCCAGTCATTAATGACAGGGCCAGTCATTAATGACAGGGCCAGTTATAAAATGACTGGGCCTGTCATTAATGACAGGGCCAGTCATTAATGACAGGGCCAGTGATAAAATGCCTGGGCCCGTCATTAATGACAGGGCCAGTCATTTATGACAGGGCCAGTGATAAAATGACTCTACCAGTCATAAAATGACTTGGCAAGTCATAAAATGACAGAACCAGTCATAAAAAGATAGGGCCAGTGATAATATGACTAAGCCAGTCATTAATGACAGAACCAGTCATATAATGACAGGGCCAGTGATAAAATGACTGGGCCTTTCATTAATGACAGGGCCAGTCATTAATGACAGGGCCAGTGATAAAATGACTGGGCCCGTCATTAATGACAGGGCCAGTCATTAATGACAGGGCCAGTGATAAAATGACTCTGCCAGTAATAAATGGAGTTGGCCAGTCATAAAATGACAGAACCAGTCATAAAATGACAGGGCCAGTGATAAAATGACTGGGCCAGTCATTAATGACAGGGCCAGTGATAAAATGACTGGGCCAGTCATTAATGACAGGGCCAGTCATTAATGACAGGGCCAGTGATAAAGTGACTCTGCCAGTCATAAAATGACTTGGCCAGTCATAAAATGACAGAACCAGTCAAAAAATGACAGGGCCAGTGATAAAATGACAGACCCAGTCATTAATGACAGGGCCAGGCATTAATGACAGGGCCAGTGATAAAATGAGTGGGCCAGTCATTAATGACAGGGCCAGTCATTAATGACAGGGCCAATAATAAAATGACTGGGCCAGTCATTAATGACAGGGCCAGTCATTAATGACAGGGCCAGTGATAAAATGACTGGGCCAGTCATTAATGACAGGGCCAGTCATTAATGACTGGGCCAGTGATAAAAATGACTCTGCCAGTCATTAATGACAGGGCCAGTCATTAATGATAGGGCCAGTGATAAAATGACTGGGCCAGTCATTAATGACAGAACCAGTCATAAAATGACAGAAACAGTCATAAAATGACAGGGCCAGTGATAAAATGACGGGGCCAGTCATTAATGACAGGGCCAGTCATTAATGACAGGGCCAGTGATAAAATGACTGGGCCAGTCATTAATGACAGGGCCAGTCATTAATGAAAGGGCCAGTGATAAAATGACTATACCAGTCATAAAATGACTTGGCCAGTCATAAAATGACAGAACCAGTCATAAAATGACAGGGCCAGTGATAAAATGACGGGGCCAGTCATTAATGACAGGGCCAGTCATTAATGACAGGGCCAGTGATAAAATGACTGACCCAGTCATTAATGACAGGGCCAGTCATTAATGACAGGGCCAGTGATAAAATGACTGGGCCAGTCATAAATTGACTTGGCAAGTCATAAAATTACTTGGCAAGTCATAAAATGACAGAACCATTCATAAAATGACAGGGCCAGTTATAAAATGACTGGGCCTGTCATTAATGACAGGGCCAGTCATTAATGACAGGGCCAGTGATAAAATGCCTGGGCCCGTCATTAATGACAGGGCCAGTCATTTATGACAGGGCCAGTGATAAAATGACTCTACCAGTCATAAAATGACTTGGCAAGTCATAAAATGACAGAACCAGTCATAAAAAGATAGGGCCAGTGATAATATGACTAAGCCAGTCATTAATGACAGAACCAGTCATAAAATGACAGGGCCAGTGATAAAATGACTGGGCAAGTCATAAAATTACCTGGCAAGTCATAAAATGACAGAACCATTCATAAAATGACAGTGCCAGTTATAAAATGACTGGGCCTGTCATTAATGACAGGGCCAGTCATTAATGACAGGGCCAGTGATAAAATCCTGGGCCCGTCATTAATGACAGGGCCAGTCATTTATGACAGGGCCAGTGATAAAATGACTCTACCAGTCATAAAATGACTTGGCAAGTCATAAAATGACAGAACCAGTCATAAAAACATAGGGCCAGTGATAATATGACTAAGCCAGTCATTAATGACAGAACCAGTCATAAAATGACAGGGCCAGTGATAAAATGACTGGGCCTTTCATTAATGACAGGGCCAGTCATTAATGACAGGGCCAGTGATAAAATGACTGGGCCCGTCATTAATGACAGCGCCAGTCATTAATGACAGGGCCAGTGATAAAATGACTCTGCCAGTCATAAATGGAGTTGGCCAGTCATAAAATGACAGAACCAGTCATAAAATGACAGGGCCAGTGATAAAATGACTGGGCCAGTCATTAATGACAGGGCCAGTCATTAATGACAGGGCCAGTGATAAAATGACTGGGCCAGTCATTAATTACAGGGCCAGTCATCAATGACAGGGCCAGTCATTAATGACAGGGCCAGTGATAAAGTGACTCTGCCAGTCATAAAATGACTTGGCCAGTCATAAAATGACAGAACCAGTCATAAAATGACAGGGCCAGTGATAAAATGACTGACCCAGTCATTAATGACAGGGCCAGTCATTAATGACAGGGCCAGTGATAAAATGAGTGGGCCAGTCATTAATGACAGGGCCAGTCATTAATGACAGGGCCAGTAATAAAATGACTGGGCCAGTCATTAATGACAGGGCCAGTCATTAATGACAGGGCCAGTGATAAAATGACTGGGCCAGTCATTAATGACAGGGCCAGTCATTAATGACTGGGCCAGTGATAAAAATGACTCTGCCAGTCATTTATGACAGGGCCAGTCATTAATGACAGGGCCAGTGATAAAATGACTGGGCCAGTCATTAATGACAGAACCAGTCATAAAATGACAGAACCAGTCATAAAATGACAGGGCCAGTGATAAAATGACGGGGCCAGTCATTAATGACAGGGCCAGTCATTAATGACAGGGCCAGTGATAAAATGACTGGGCCAGTCATTAATGACAGGGCCAGTCATTAATGACAGGGCCAGGGATAAAATGACTATACCAGTCATAAAATGACTTGGCCAGTCATAAAATGACAGAACCAGTCATAAAATGACAGGGCCAGTGATAAAATGACGGGGCCAGTCATTAATGACAGGGCCAGTCATTAATGACAGGGCCAGTGATAAAATGACTGACCCAGTCATTAATGACAGGGCCAGTCATTAATGACAGGGCCAGTGATAAAATGACTGGGCGAGTCATTAATGACAGGACCAGTCATTAATGACAGGGCCAGTCATTAATGAAAGGGCCAGTGATAAAATGACTCTGCCAGTCATAAAATGACTTGGCCAGTCATAAAATGACAGAACCAGTCTTAAAATGACAGGGCCAGTGATAAAATGACTGACCCAGTCATTAATGGCAGGGCCAGTCATTAATGACAGGGCCAGTGATAAAATGATTGGGCCAGTCATTAATGACAGGGCCAGTCATTAATGACAGGGCCAGTCATTAATGACTGGGCCAGTGATAAAAATGACTCTGCAAGTCATTAATGACAGGGCCAGTGATAAAATGACAGGGCCAGTGATAAAATGACTGGGCCAGTCATTAATGAGAGAACCAGTCATTAAATGACAGGGCCAGTGATAAAATGAGTGGGCCAGTCATTAATGACAGGGCCAGTCATTAATGACAGGGCCAGTCATTAATGACAGGGCCAGTGATAATATGACTTCGCCAGTCATAAAGACAGGGCCAGTGATAAAATGACTTCGCCAGTCATTAATGACAGGGCCAGTGATAAAATGACTTCGACAGTCATTAATGACAGGGCCAGTCATTAATGACAGGGCCAGTGATAAAATGACTCTGCCAGGCATAAAATGACTTGGCCAGTCATAAAATGATAGAACAAGTCATAAAATGACAGAGCCAGTGATAAAATGACTGGGCCAGTCATTAATGACAGGGCCAGTCATTAATGACAGGGCCAAGTATAAAATGACTCTGCCAGTCATAAACTGACTTGGCAAGTCATAAAATTACTTGGCAAGTCATAAAATGACAGAACCATCATAAAATGACAGGGCCAGTTATAAAATGACTGGGCATGTCATTAATGACAGGGCCAGTCATTAATGACAGGGCCAGTGATAAAATGCCTGGGCCCATCATTAATGACAGGGCCAGTCATTTATGACAGGGCCAGTGATAAAATCACTCTACCAGTCATAAAATGACTTGGCAAGTCATAAAATGAATAAACCAGTCATAAAAAGATAGGGCCAGTGATAATATGACTAAGCCAGTCATTAATGACAGAACCAGTCATAAAATGACAGGGCCAGTGATAAAATGACTGGGCCTTTCATTAATGACAGGGCCAGTCATTAATGACAGGGCCAGTGATAAAATGACTGGGCCCGTCAATAATGACAGGGCCAGTCATTAATGACAGGGCCAGTGATAAAATGACTCTGCCAGTCATAAATGGACTTGGCCAGTCATAAAATGACAGAACCAGTCATAAAATGATAGGGCCAGTGATAAAATGACTGGGCCAGTCATTAATGACAGGGCCAGTCATTAATGACAGGGCCAGTGATAAAATGACTGGGACAGTCATAAAATGACTTGGCCAGTCATTAATGACAAGGCCAGTCATTAATGACAGGGCCAGTCATTAATGAAAGGGCCAGTGATAAAATGACTCTGCCAGTCATAAAATGACTTGGCCAGTCATTAATGACAGGGCCAGTGATAAAATGACTGGGCCAGTCATTAATGACAGGGCCAGTCATTAATGACTGGGCCAGTGATAAAATGAGTGGGCCAGTCATTAATGACAGGGCCAGTCATTAATGACAGGGCCAGTGATAAAATGACTGGGCCAGTCATTAATGACAGGGCCAGTCATTAATGACAGGGCCAGTGATAAAATGACTGGGCCAGTCATTAATGACAGGGCCAGTCATTAATGACTGGGCCAGTGATAAAAATGACTCTGCCAGTCATTAATGACAGGGCCAGTCATTAATGACAGGGCCAGTGATAAAATGACAGGGCCAGTGATAAAATGACTGGGCCAGTCATTAATGACAGAACCAGTCATTAAATAACAGGGCCAGTGATAATATGACTGGGCCAGTCATTAATGACAGGGCCAGTCATTAATGACAGGGCCAGTCATTAATGACAGGGCCAGTCATTAATGACAGGGCCAGTGATAAAGTGACTCTGCCAGTCATAAAATGACTTGGCCAGTCATAAAATGACAGAACCAGTCATAAAATGACAGGGCCAGTGATAAAATGACTGACCCAGTCATTAATGACAGGGCCAGGCATTAATGACAGGGCCAGTGATAAAATGAGTGGAACAGTCATTAATGACAGGGCCAGTCATTAATGACAGGGCCAGTAATAAAATGACTGGGCCAGTCATTAATGACAGGGCCAGTCATTAATGACAGGGCCAGTGATAAAATGACTGGGCCAGTCATTAATGACAGGGCCAGTGATAAAATGACTATACCAGTCATAAAATGACTTGGCCAGTCATAAAATGACAGAACCAGTCATAAAATGACAGGGCCAGTGATAAAATGACGGGGCCAGTCATTAATGACAGGGCCAGTCATTAATGACAGGGCCAGTGATAAAATGACTTACCCAGTCATTAATGACAGGGCCAGTCATTAATGACAGGGCCAGTGATAAAATGACTGGGCCAGTCATAAAATGACTTGGCAAGTCATAAAATTACTTGGCAAGTCATAAAATGACAGAACCATTCATAAAATGACAGGGCCAGTTATAAAATGACTGGGCCTGTCATTAATGACAGGGCAAGTCATTAATGACAGGGCCAGTGATAAAATGCCTGTGCCCGTCATTAATGACAGGGCCAGTCATTTATGACAGGGCCAGTGATAAAATGACTCTACCAGTCATAAAATGACTTGGCAAGTCATAAAATGACAGAACCAGTCATAAAAAGATAGGGCCAGTGATAATATGACTAAGCCAGTCATTAATGACAGAACCAGTCATAAAATGACAGGGCCGGTGATAAAATGACTGGGCAAGTCATAAAATTACTTGGCAAGTCATAAAATGACAGAAGCATTCATAAAATGACAGGGCCAGTTATAAAATGACTGGGCCTGTCATTAATGACAGGGCCAGTCATTAATGACAGGGCCAGTGATAAAATGCCTGGGCCCGTCATTAATGACAGGGCCAGTCATTTATGACAGGGCCAGTGATAAAATGACTCTACCAGTCATAAAATGACTTGGCAAGTCATAAAATGACAGAACCAGTCATAAAAAGATATGGCCAGTGATAATATGACTAAGCCAGTCATTAATGATAGAACCAGTCATAAAATGACAGGGCCAGTGATAAAATGACTGGGCCTTTCATTAATGACAGGGCCACTCATTAATGACAGGGCCAGTGATAAAATGACTGGGCCCGTCATTAATGAAAGGGCCAGTCATTAATGACAGGGCCAGTGATAAAATGACTCTGCCAGTCATAAATGGAGTTGGCCAGTCATAAAATGACAGAACCAGTCATAAAATGACAGGGCCAGTGATAAAATGACTGGGCCAGTCATTAATGACAGGGCCAGTCATTAATGACAGGGCCAGTGATAAAATGACTGGGCCAGTCATTAATGACAGGGCCAGTCATCAATGACAGGGCCAGTCATTAATGACAGGGCCAGTGATAAAGTGACTCTGCCAGTCATAAAATGACTTGGCCAGTCATAAAATGACAGAACCAGTCATAAAATGACAGGGCCAGTGATAAAATGAGTGGGCCAGTCATTAATGACAGGGCCAGTCATTAATGACAGGGCCAGTAATAAAATGACTGGGCCAGTCATTAATGACAGGGCCAGTCATTAATGACAGGGCCAGTCATTAATGACAGGGCCAGAGATAAAATGAGTGGGCCAGTCATTAATGACAGGGCCAGTCATTAATGACAGGGCCAGTAATAAAATGACTGGGCCAGTCATTAATGACAGGGCCAGTCATTAATGACAGGGCCAGTCATTAATGACAGGGCCAGTGATAAAATGACTGGGCCAGTCATTAATGACAGGGCCAGTCATTAATGACTGTGCCAGTGATAAAAATGACTCTGCCAGTCATTAATGACAGGGCCAGTCATTAATGACAGGGCCAGTGATAAAATGACTGGGCCAGTCATTAATGACAGAACCAGTCATAAAATGACAGAACCAGTCATAAAATGACAGGGCCAGTGATAAAATGACGGGGCCAGTCATTAATGACAGGGCCAGTCATTAATGACAGGGCCAGTGATAAAATGACTGGGCCAGTCATTAATGACAGGGCCAGTCATTAATGACAGGGCCAGTCATAAAATGACTATACCAGTCATAAAATGACTTGGCCAGTCATAAAATGACAGAACCAGTCATAAAATGACAGGGCCAGTGATAAAATGACGGGGCCAGTCATTAATGACAGGGCCAGTCATTAATGACAGGGCCAGTGATAAAATGACTGACCCAGTCATTAATGACTGGGCCAGTCATTAATGACAGGGCCAGTCATTAATGTAAGGGCCAGTGATAAAATGACTCTGCCAGTCATAAAATGACTTGGCCTGTCATAAAATGACAGAACCAGTCATAAAATGACAGGGCCAGTGATAAAATGAATGGGCCAGTCATTAATGAATGGGCCAGTCATTGGTGACAGGGCCAGTGATAAAATGACTCTGCCAGTCATAAAATGACTTAGCCAGTCATAAAAAGACAGAACCAGTCATAAAATGACAGGGCCAGTGATAAAATGACTGGGCCAATCACTAATGACAGGGCCAGTCATTAATGACAGGGCCAGTGATAAAATGACTCTACTAGTCATAAAATGACCCGCCAGTCATAAAATGACAGAACCAGTCATAAAATGACAGGGCCAGTGATAAAATGACTGGGCCAGTCATTAATGACAGGGCAATTCATTAATGACAGGGCCAGTGATAAAATGACTGGGCCCGTCATTAATGACAGGGCCAGTCATTAATGACAGGGCCAGTAATAAAATGACTCTGCCAGTCTTAAATGGACTTGGCCAGTCATAAAATGACAGAACCAGTCATAAAAAGATAGGGCCAGTGATAATATGACTAAGCTAGTCATTAATGACAGAACCAGTCATAAAATGACAGGGCCAGTGATAAAATGACTGGGCAAGTCATAAAATTACTTGGCAAGTCATAAAATGACAGAACCAGTCATAAAAACATAGGGCCAGTGATAATATGACTAAGCCAGTCATTAATGACAGAACCAGTCATAAAATGACAGGGCCAGTGATAAAATGATTGGGCCTTTCATTAATGACAGGGCCAGTCATTAATGACAGGGCCAGTGATAAAATGACTGGGCCCGTCATTAATGACAGCGCCAGTCATTAATGACAGGGCCAGTGATAAAATGACTCTGCCAGTCATAAATGGAGTTGGCCAGTCATAAAATGACAGAACCAGTCATAAAATGACAGGGCCAGTGATAAAATGACTGGGCCAGTCATTAATGACAGGGCCAGTCATTAATGACAGGGCCAGTGATAAAATGACTGGGCCAGTCATTAATGACAGGGCCAGTCATCAATGACAGGGCCAGTCATTAATGACAGGGCCAGTGATAAAGTGACTCTGCGAGTCATAAAATGACTTGGCCAGTCATAAAATGACAGAACCAGTCATAAAATGACAGGGCCAGTGATAAAATGACTGACCCAGTCATTAATGACAGGGCCAGTCATTAATGACAGGGCCAGTGATAAAATGAGTGGACCAGTCATTAATGACAGGGCTAGTCATTAATGACAGGGCCAGTAAAAAAATGACTGGGCCAGTCATTAATGACAGGGCCAGTCATTAATGACAGGGCCAGTGATAAAATGACTGGGCCAGTGATAAAAATGACTCTGCCAGTCATTTATGACAGGGCCAGTCATTAATGACAGGGCCAGTGATAAAATGACTGGGCCAGTCATTAATGACAGAACCAGTCATAAAATGACAGAACCAGTCATAAAATGACAGGGCCAGTGATAAAATGACGGGGCCAGTCATTAATGACAGGGCCAGTCATTAATGACAGGGCCAGTGATAAAACGACTGGGCCAGTCATTAATGACAGGGCCAGTCATTAATGACAGGGCCAGTGATAAAATGACTATACCAGTCATAAAATGACTTGGCCAGTCATTAAATGACAGAACCAGTCATAAAATGACAGGGCCAGTGATAAAATGACGGGGCCAGTCATTAATGACAGGGCCAGTCATTAATGACAGGGCCAGTGATAAAATGACTGGGCCAGTCATTAATGACAGGGCCAGTCATTAATGACAGTGTCAGTGATAAAATGACTCTGCTAGTCATAAAATATCTTGGCCAGTCATAAAATGACAGGCCCAGTCATATAATGACAGGGCCAGTGATAAAATGACGGGGCCAGTCATTAATGACAGGGTCAGTCATTAATGACAGGGCCAGTGATAAAATGACTGGGCCAGTCATTAATGACAGGGCCAGTCATTAATGACAGGGCCAGTGATAAAATGACTATACCAGTCATAAAATGACTTGGCCAGTCATAAAATGACAGAACCAGTCATAAAATGACAGGGCCAGTGATAAAATGACGGGGCCAGTCATTAATGACAGGGCCAGTCATTAATGACAGGGCCAGTAATAAAATGACTGGGCCAGTCATTAATGACAGGGCAAGTCATTAATAACAGGGCCAGTGATAAAATGACTATACCAGTCATAAAATGACTAGGCCAGTCATAAAATGAATAAACCAGTCATAAAAAGATAGGGCCAGTGATAATATGACTAAGCCAGTCATTAATGACAGAACCAGTCATAAAATGACAGGGCCAGTGATAAAATGACTCTGCCAGTCATAAATGGAGTTGGCCAGTCATAAAATGACAGAACCAGTCATAAAATGACAGGGCCAGTGATAAAATGACTGGGCCAGTCATTAATGACAGGGCCAGTCATTAATGACAGGGCCAGTGATAAAATGACTGGGCCAGTCATTAATGACAGGGCCAGTCATCAATGACAGGGCCAGTCATTAATGACAGGGCCAGTGATAAAGTGACTCTGCCAGTCATAAAATGACTTGGCCAGTCATAAAATGACAGAACCAGTCATAAAATGACAGGGCCAGTGATAAAATGAGTGGGCCAGTCATTAATGACAGGGCCAGTCATTAATGACAGGGCCAGTAATAAAATGACTGGGCCAGTCATTAATGACAGGGCCAGTCATTAATGACAGGGCCAGTCATTAATGACAGGGCCAGAGATAAAATGAGTGGGCCAGTCATTAATGACAGGGCCAGTCATTAATGACAGGGCCAGTAATAAAATGACTGGGCCAGTCATTAATGACAGGGCCAGTCATTAATGACAGGGCCAGTCATTAATGACAGGGCCAGTGATAAAATGACTGGGCCAGTCATTAATGACAGGGCCAGTCATTAATGACTGTGCCAGTGATAAAAATGACTCTGCCAGTCATTAATGACAGGGCCAGTCATTAATGACAGGGCCAGTGATAAAATGACTGGGCCAGTCATTAATGACAGAACCAGTCATAAAATGACAGAACCAGTCATAAAATGACAGGGCCAGTGATAAAATGACTGGCACAGTCATTAATGACAAAGCCAGTCATTAATGACAGGGCCTGGGATAAAATGACTGGGCCTGTCATTAATGACAGGGCCAGTGATAAAATGACTCTGCCTGTCATAAAATGACAGAACCAGTCATAAAATGACAGGGCCAGTGATAAAATGACGGGGCCAGTCATTAATGACAGGGCCAGTCATTAATGACAGGGCCTGTGATAAAATGACTGGGCCAGTCATTAATTACAGGGCCAGTCATTAATGATAGGGCCAGTGATAAAATGACTCTACCAGTCATAAAATGACTTGGCCAGTCATAAAATGACAGAACAAGTCATAAAATGACAGGGCCAGTGATAAAATGACTGGGCCAGTCATTAATGACAGGGCCAGTCATTAATGACAGGGCCAGTGATAAAATGACTGGGCCAGCCATTAATGACAGGGCCAGTCATTAATGACTGGGCCAGTGATAAAAATGACTCTGGCAGTCATTAATGACAGGGCCAGTGATAAAATGACAGGGCCAGTGATAAAATGACTGGGCCAGTCATTAATGACAGAACCAGACATTAAATGACAGGGCCAGTGATAAAATGAGTGGGCCAGTCATTAATGACAGGGCCAGTCATTAATGACAGGGCCAGTCATTAATGACAGGGTCAGTGATAAAATGACTGTGCCAGTCATTAATGACAGGGCTAGTCAGTAATGACAGGGCCAGTGATAAAATGACTCTGCCAGTCATAAAATTACTTGGCCAGTCATAAAATGACAGAACCAGTCATAAAATGAAAGGGCCAGTGATAAAATGACTGGGCCAGTGATAAAATGTCTTCGCCAGTCATTAATGACAGGGCCAGTAATTAATGACAGGGCCAGTGATAAAATGACTCTGCCAGGCATAAAATGACTTGGCCAGTCAAAAAATGACAGAACAAGTCATAAAATGACGGAGCCAGTGATAAAATGACTGGGCCAGTCATTAATGACAGGGCCAGTCATTAATGACAGGGCCAGTCATTAATGACAGGGCCAGTTATAAAATGACTGGGCCTGTCATTAATGACAGGGCCAGTCATTAATGACAGGGCCAGTGATAAAATGCCTGGGCCCGTCATTAATGACAGGGCCAGTCATTTATGACAGGGCCAGTGATAAAATGACTCTACCAGTCATAAAATGACTTGGCAAGTCATAAAATGACAGAACCAGTCATAAAAAGATAGGGCCAGTGATAATATGACTAAGCCAGTCATTAATGACAGAACCAGTCATATAATGACAGGGCCAGTGATAAAATGACTGGGCCTTTCATTAATGACAGGGCCAGTCATTAATGACAGGGCCAGTGATAAAATGACTGGGCCCGTCATTAATGACAGGGCCAGTCATTAATGACAGGGCCAGTGATAAAATGACTCTGCCAGTAATAAATGGAGTTGGCCAGTCATAAAATGACAGAACCAGTCATAAAATGACAGGGCCAGTGATAAAATGACTGGGCCAGTCATTAATGACAGGGCCAGTGATAAAATGACTGGGCCAGTCATTAATGACAGGGCCAGTCATTAATGACAGGGCCAGTGATAAAGTGACTCTGCCAGTCATAAAATGACTTGGCCAGTCATAAAATGACAGAACCAGTCAAAAAATGACAGGGCCAGTGATAAAATGACAGACCCAGTCATTAATGACAGGGCCAGGCATTAATGACAGGGCCAGTGATAAAATGAGTGGGCCAGTCATTAATGACAGGGCCAGTCATTAATGACAGGGCCAATAATAAAATGACTGGGCCAGTCATTAATGACAGGGCCAGTCATTAATGACAGGGCCAGTGATAAAATGACTGGGCCAGTCATTAATGACAGGGCCAGTCATTAATGACTGGGCCAGTGATAAAAATGACTCTGCCAGTCATTAATGACAGGGCCAGTCATTAATGATAGGGCCAGTGATAAAATGACTGGGCCAGTCATTAATGACAGAACCAGTCATAAAATGACAGAAACAGTCATAAAATGACAGGGCCAGTGATAAAATGACGGGGCCAGTCATTAATGACAGGGCCAGTCATTAATGACAGGGCCAGTGATAAAATGACTGGGCCAGTCATTAATGACAGGGCCAGTCATTAATGAAAGGGCCAGTGATAAAATGACTATACCAGTCATAAAATGACTTGGCCAGTCATAAAATGACAGAACCAGTCATAAAATGACAGGGCCAGTGATAAAATGACGGGGCCAGTCATTAATGACAGGGCCAGTCATTAATGACAGGGCCAGTGATAAAATGACTGACCCAGTCATTAATGACAGGGCCAGTCATTAATGACAGGGCCAGTGATAAAATGACTGGGCCAGTCATAAATTGACTTGGCAAGTCATAAAATTACTTGGCAAGTCATAAAATGACAGAACCATTCATAAAATGACAGGGCCAGTTATAAAATGACTGGGCCTGTCATTAATGACAGGGCCAGTCATTAATGACAGGGCCAGTGATAAAATGCCTGGGCCCGTCATTAATGACAGGGCCAGTCATTTATGACAGGGCCAGTGATAAAATGACTCTACCAGTCATAAAATGACTTGGCAAGTCATAAAATGACAGAACCAGTCATAAAAAGATAGGGCCAGTGATAATATGACTAAGCCAGTCATTAATGACAGAACCAGTCATAAAATGACAGGGCCAGTGATAAAATGACTGGGCAAGTCATAAAATTACCTGGCAAGTCATAAAATGACAGAACCATTCATAAAATGACAGTGCCAGTTATAAAATGACTGGGCCTGTCATTAATGACAGGGCCAGTCATTAATGACAGGGCCAGTGATAAAATCCTGGGCCCGTCATTAATGACAGGGCCAGTCATTTATGACAGGGCCAGTGATAAAATGACTCTACCAGTCATAAAATGACTTGGCAAGTCATAAAATGACAGAACCAGTCATAAAAACATAGGGCCAGTGATAATATGACTAAGCCAGTCATTAATGACAGAACCAGTCATAAAATGACAGGGCCAGTGATAAAATGACTGGGCCTTTCATTAATGACAGGGCCAGTCATTAATGACAGGGCCAGTGATAAAATGACTGGGCCCGTCATTAATGACAGCGCCAGTCATTAATGACAGGGCCAGTGATAAAATGACTCTGCCAGTCATAAATGGAGTTGGCCAGTCATAAAATGACAGAACCAGTCATAAAATGACAGGGCCAGTGATAAAATGACTGGGCCAGTCATTAATGACAGGGCCAGTCATTAATGACAGGGCCAGTGATAAAATGACTGGGCCAGTCATTAATTACAGGGCCAGTCATCAATGACAGGGCCAGTCATTAATGACAGGGCCAGTGATAAAGTGACTCTGCCAGTCATAAAATGACTTGGCCAGTCATAAAATGACAGAACCAGTCATAAAATGACAGGGCCAGTGATAAAATGACTGACCCAGTCATTAATGACAGGGCCAGTCATTAATGACAGGGCCAGTGATAAAATGAGTGGGCCAGTCATTAATGACAGGGCCAGTCATTAATGACAGGGCCAGTAATAAAATGACTGGGCCAGTCATTAATGACAGGGCCAGTCATTAATGACAGGGCCAGTGATAAAATGACTGGGCCAGTCATTAATGACAGGGCCAGTCATTAATGACTGGGCCAGTGATAAAAATGACTCTGCCAGTCATTTATGACAGGGCCAGTCATTAATGACAGGGCCAGTGATAAAATGACTGGGCCAGTCATTAATGACAGAACCAGTCATAAAATGACAGAACCAGTCATAAAATGACAGGGCCAGTGATAAAATGACGGGGCCAGTCATTAATGACAGGGCCAGTCATTAATGACAGGGCCAGTGATAAAATGACTGGGCCAGTCATTAATGACAGGGCCAGTCATTAATGACAGGGCCAGGGATAAAATGACTATACCAGTCATAAAATGACTTGGCCAGTCATAAAATGACAGAACCAGTCATAAAATGACAGGGCCAGTGATAAAATGACGGGGCCAGTCATTAATGACAGGGCCAGTCATTAATGACAGGGCCAGTGATAAAATGACTGACCCAGTCATTAATGACAGAGCCAGTCATTAATGACAGGGCCAGTGATAAAATGACTGGGCGAGTCATTAATGACAGGACCAGTCATTAATGACAGGGCCAGTCATTAATGAAAGGGCCAGTGATAAAATGACTCTGCCAGTCATAAAATGACTTGGCCAGTCATAAAATGACAGAACCAGTCTTAAAATGACAGGGCCAGTGATAAAATGACTGACCCAGTCATTAATGGCAGGGCCAGTCATTAATGACAGGGCCAGTGATAAAATGATTGGGCCAGTCATTAATGACAGGGCCAGTCATTAATGACAGGGCCAGTCATTAATGACTGGGCCAGTGATAAAAATGACTCTGCAAGTCATTAATGACAGGGCCAGTGATAAAATGACAGGGCCAGTGATAAAATGACTGGGCCAGTCATTAATGAGAGAACCAGTCATTAAATGACAGGGCCAGTGATAAAATGAGTGGGCCAGTCATTAATGACAGGGCCAGTCATTAATGACAGGGCCAGTCATTAATGACAGGGCCAGTGATAATATGACTTCGCCAGTCATAAAGACAGGGCCAGTGATAAAATGACTTCGCCAGTCATTAATGACAGGGCCAGTGATAAAATGACTTCGACAGTCATTAATGACAGGGCCAGTCATTAATGACAGGGCCAGTGATAAAATGACTCTGCCAGGCATAAAATGACTTGGCCAGTCATAAAATGATAGAACAAGTCATAAAATGACAGAGCCAGTGATAAAATGACTGGGCCAGTCATTAATGACAGGGCCAGTCATTAATGACAGGGCCAAGTATAAAATGACTCTGCCAGTCATAAACTGACTTGGCAAGTCATAAAATTACTTGGCAAGTCATAAAATGACAGAACCATCATAAAATGACAGGGCCAGTTATAAAATGACTGGGCATGTCATTAATGACAGGGCCAGTCATTAATGACAGGGCCAGTGATAAAATGCCTGGGCCCATCATTAATGACAGGGCCAGTCATTTATGACAGGGCCAGTGATAAAATCACTCTACCAGTCATAAAATGACTTGGCAAGTCATAAAATGAATAAACCAGTCATAAAAAGATAGGGCCAGTGATAATATGACTAAGCCAGTCATTAATGACAGAACCAGTCATAAAATGACAGGGCCAGTGATAAAATGACTGGGCCTTTCATTAATGACAGGGCCAGTCATTAATGACAGGGCCAGTGATAAAATGACTGGGCCCGTCAATAATGACAGGGCCAGTCATTAATGACAGGGCCAGTGATAAAATGACTCTGCCAGTCATAAATGGACTTGGCCAGTCATAAAATGACAGAACCAGTCATAAAATGATAGGGCCAGTGATAAAATGACTGGGCCAGTCATTAATGACAGGGCCAGTCATTAATGACAGGGCCAGTGATAAAATGACTGGGACAGTCATAAAATGACTTGGCCAGTCATTAATGACAAGGCCAGTCATTAATGACAGGGCCAGTCATTAATGAAAGGGCCAGTGATAAAATGACTCTGCCAGTCATAAAATGACTTGGCCAGTCATTAATGACAGGGCCAGTGATAAAATGACTGGGCCAGTCATTAATGACAGGGCCAGTCATTAATGACTGGGCCAGTGATAAAATGAGTGGGCCAGTCATTAATGACAGGGCCAGTCATTAATGACAGGGCCAGTGATAAAATGACTGGGCCAGTCATTAATGACAGGGCCAGTCATTAATGACAGGGCCAGTGATAAAATGACTGGGCCAGTCATTAATGACAGGGCCAGTCATTAATGACTGGGCCAGTGATAAAAATGACTCTGCCAGTCATTAATGACAGGGCCAGTCATTAATGACAGGGCCAGTGATAAAATGACAGGGCCAGTGATAAAATGACTGGGCCAGTCATTAATGACAGAACCAGTCATTAAATAACAGGGCCAGTGATAATATGACTGGGCCAGTCATTAATGACAGGGCCAGTCATTAATGACAGGGCCAGTCATTAATGACAGGGCCAGTCATTAATGACAGGGCCAGTGATAAAGTGACTCTGCCAGTCATAAAATGACTTGGCCAGTCATAAAATGACAGAACCAGTCATAAAATGACAGGGCCAGTGATAAAATGACTGACCCAGTCATTAATGACAGGGCCAGGCATTAATGACAGGGCCAGTGATAAAATGAGTGGAACAGTCATTAATGACAGGGCCAGTCATTAATGACAGGGCCAGTAATAAAATGACTGGGCCAGTCATTAATGACAGGGCCAGTCATTAATGACAGGGCCAGTGATAAAATGACTGGGCCAGTCATTAATGACAGGGCCAGTGATAAAATGACTATACCAGTCATAAAATGACTTGGCCAGTCATAAAATGACAGAACCAGTCATAAAATGACAGGGCCAGTGATAAAATGACGGGGCCAGTCATTAATGACAGGGCCAGTCATTAATGACAGGGCCAGTGATAAAATGACTTACCCAGTCATTAATGACAGGGCCAGTCATTAATGACAGGGCCAGTGATAAAATGACTGGGCCAGTCATAAAATGACTTGGCAAGTCATAAAATTACTTGGCAAGTCATAAAATGACAGAACCATTCATAAAATGACAGGGCCAGTTATAAAATGACTGGGCCTGTCATTAATGACAGGGCAAGTCATTAATGACAGGGCCAGTGATAAAATGCCTGTGCCCGTCATTAATGACAGGGCCAGTCATTTATGACAGGGCCAGTGATAAAATGACTCTACCAGTCATAAAATGACTTGGCAAGTCATAAAATGACAGAACCAGTCATAAAAAGATAGGGCCAGTGATAATATGACTAAGCCAGTCATTAATGACAGAACCAGTCATAAAATGACAGGGCCGGTGATAAAATGACTGGGCAAGTCATAAAATTACTTGGCAAGTCATAAAATGACAGAAGCATTCATAAAATGACAGGGCCAGTTATAAAATGACTGGGCCTGTCATTAATGACAGGGCCAGTCATTAATGACAGGGCCAGTGATAAAATGCCTGGGCCCGTCATTAATGACAGGGCCAGTCATTTATGACAGGGCCAGTGATAAAATGACTCTACCAGTCATAAAATGACTTGGCAAGTCATAAAATGACAGAACCAGTCATAAAAAGATATGGCCAGTGATAATATGACTAAGCCAGTCATTAATGATAGAACCAGTCATAAAATGACAGGGCCAGTGATAAAATGACTGGGCCTTTCATTAATGACAGGGCCACTCATTAATGACAGGGCCAGTGATAAAATGACTGGGCCCGTCATTAATGAAAGGGCCAGTCATTAATGACAGGGCCAGTGATAAAATGACTCTGCCAGTCATAAATGGAGTTGGCCAGTCATAAAATGACAGAACCAGTCATAAAATGACAGGGCCAGTGATAAAATGACTGGGCCAGTCATTAATGACAGGGCCAGTCATTAATGACAGGGCCAGTGATAAAATGACTGGGCCAGTCATTAATGACAGGGCCAGTCATCAATGACAGGGCCAGTCATTAATGACAGGGCCAGTGATAAAGTGACTCTGCCAGTCATAAAATGACTTGGCCAGTCATAAAATGACAGAACCAGTCATAAAATGACAGGGCCAGTGATAAAATGAGTGGGCCAGTCATTAATGACAGGGCCAGTCATTAATGACAGGGCCAGTAATAAAATGACTGGGCCAGTCATTAATGACAGGGCCAGTCATTAATGACAGGGCCAGTCATTAATGACAGGGCCAGAGATAAAATGAGTGGGCCAGTCATTAATGACAGGGCCAGTCATTAATGACAGGGCCAGTAATAAAATGACTGGGCCAGTCATTAATGACAGGGCCAGTCATTAATGACAGGGCCAGTCATTAATGACAGGGCCAGTGATAAAATGACTGGGCCAGTCATTAATGACAGGGCCAGTCATTAATGACTGTGCCAGTGATAAAAATGACTCTGCCAGTCATTAATGACAGGGCCAGTCATTAATGACAGGGCCAGTGATAAAATGACTGGGCCAGTCATTAATGACAGAACCAGTCATAAAATGACAGAACCAGTCATAAAATGACAGGGCCAGTGATAAAATGACGGGGCCAGTCATTAATGACAGGGCCAGTCATTAATGACAGGGCCAGTGATAAAATGACTGGGCCAGTCATTAATGACAGGGCCAGTCATTAATGACAGGGCCAGTCATAAAATGACTATACCAGTCATAAAATGACTTGGCCAGTCATAAAATGACAGAACCAGTCATAAAATGACAGGGCCAGTGATAAAATGACGGGGCCAGTCATTAATGACAGGGCCAGTCATTAATGACAGGGCCAGTGATAAAATGACTGACCCAGTCATTAATGACTGGGCCAGTCATTAATGACAGGGCCAGTCATTAATGTAAGGGCCAGTGATAAAATGACTCTGCCAGTCATAAAATGACTTGGCCTGTCATAAAATGACAGAACCAGTCATAAAATGACAGGGCCAGTGATAAAATGAATGGGCCAGTCATTAATGAATGGGCCAGTCATTGGTGACAGGGCCAGTGATAAAATGACTCTGCCAGTCATAAAATGACTTAGCCAGTCATAAAAAGACAGAACCAGTCATAAAATGACAGGGCCAGTGATAAAATGACTGGGCCAATCACTAATGACAGGGCCAGTCATTAATGACAGGGCCAGTGATAAAATGACTCTACTAGTCATAAAATGACCCGCCAGTCATAAAATGACAGAACCAGTCATAAAATGACAGGGCCAGTGATAAAATGACTGGGCCAGTCATTAATGACAGGGCAATTCATTAATGACAGGGCCAGTGATAAAATGACTGGGCCCGTCATTAATGACAGGGCCAGTCATTAATGACAGGGCCAGTAATAAAATGACTCTGCCAGTCTTAAATGGACTTGGCCAGTCATAAAATGACAGAACCAGTCATAAAAAGATAGGGCCAGTGATAATATGACTAAGCCAGTCATTAATGACAGAACCAGTCATAAAATGACAGGGCCAGTGATAAAATGACTGGGCAAGTCATAAAATTACTTGGCAAGTCATAAAATGACAGAACCAGTCATAAAAACATAGGGCCAGTGATAATATGACTAAGCCAGTCATTAATGACAGAACCAGTCATAAAATGACAGGGCCAGTGATAAAATGATTGGGCCTTTCATTAATGACAGGGCCAGTCATTAATGACAGGGCCAGTGATAAAATGACTGGGCCCGTCATTAATGACAGCGCCAGTCATTAATGACAGGGCCAGTGATAAAATGACTCTGCCAGTCATAAATGGAGTTGGCCAGTCATAAAATGACAGAACCAGTCATAAAATGACAGGGCCAGTGATAAAATGACTGGGCCAGTCATTAATGACAGGGCCAGTCATTAATGACAGGGCCAGTGATAAAATGACTGGGCCAGTCATTAATGACAGGGCCAGTCATCAATGACAGGGCCAGTCATTAATGACAGGGCCAGTGATAAAGTGACTCTGCGAGTCATAAAATGACTTGGCCAGTCATAAAATGACAGAACCAGTCATAAAATGACAGGGCCAGTGATAAAATGACTGACCCAGTCATTAATGACAGGGCCAGTCATTAATGACAGGGCCAGTGATAAAATGAGTGGACCAGTCATTAATGACAGGGCTAGTCATTAATGACAGGGCCAGTAAAAAAATGACTGGGCCAGTCATTAATGACAGGGCCAGTCATTAATGACAGGGCCAGTGATAAAATGACTGGGCCAGTGATAAAAATGACTCTGCCAGTCATTTATGACAGGGCCAGTCATTAATGACAGGGCCAGTGATAAAATGACTGGGCCAGTCATTAATGACAGAACCAGTCATAAAATGACAGAACCAGTCATAAAATGACAGGGCCAGTGATAAAATGACGGGGCCAGTCATTAATGACAGGGCCAGTCATTAATGACAGGGCCAGTGATAAAACGACTGGGCCAGTCATTAATGACAGGGCCAGTCATTAATGACAGGGCCAGTGATAAAATGACTATACCAGTCATAAAATGACTTGGCCAGTCATTAAATGACAGAACCAGTCATAAAATGACAGGGCCAGTGATAAAATGACGGGGCCAGTCATTAATGACAGGGCCAGTCATTAATGACAGGGCCAGTGATAAAATGACTGGGCCAGTCATTAATGACAGGGCCAGTCATTAATGACAGTGTCAGTGATAAAATGACTCTGCTAGTCATAAAATATCTTGGCCAGTCATAAAATGACAGGCCCAGTCATATAATGACAGGGCCAGTGATAAAATGACGGGGCCAGTCATTAATGACAGGGTCAGTCATTAATGACAGGGCCAGTGATAAAATGACTGGGCCAGTCATTAATGACAGGGCCAGTCATTAATGACAGGGCCAGTGATAAAATGACTATACCAGTCATAAAATGACTTGGCCAGTCATAAAATGACAGAACCAGTCATAAAATGACAGGGCCAGTGATAAAATGACGGGGCCAGTCATTAATGACAGGGCCAGTCATTAATGACAGGGCCAGTAATAAAATGACTGGGCCAGTCATTAATGACAGGGCAAGTCATTAATAACAGGGCCAGTGATAAAATGACTATACCAGTCATAAAATGACTAGGCCAGTCATAAAATGACAGAACCAGTAATAAAATAAAAGGGCCAGTGATAAAATGACTGGGCAATTCATTAATGACAGGGCCAGTCATTAATAACAGGGCCAGTGATAAAATGACTGGGCCCGTCATTAATGACAGGGCCCGTGATAAAATGACTCTGCCAGTCATAAATGGACTTGGCGAGTCATACAATGACAGAACCAGTCATAAAATGACAGGGCCAGTGATAAAATTACTGGGCCAGTCATTAATGACAGGGCCAGTCATTAATTACAGGGCCAGTGATAAAATGACTGGGCCAGTCATTAACGACAGGGCCAGTCATTAATGACAGGGCCAGTGATAAAATGACTCTGCCAGTCATAAAATGACTTGGCCAGTCATAAAATGACAGAACCAGTCATAAAATGACAGGGCCAGTGATAAAATGACTGGCACAGTCATTAATGACAGGGCCAGTCATTAATGACAGGGCCTGGGATAAAATGACTGGGCCAGTCATTAATGACAGGGCCAGTGATAAAATGACTCTGCCTGTCATAAAATGACAGAACCAGTCATAAAATGACAGGGCCAGTGATAAAATGACTGGGCCTTTCATTAATGACAGGGCCAGTCATTAATGACAGGGCCAGTGATAAAATGACTGGGCCCGTCATTAATGACAGCGCCAGTCATTAATGACAGGGCCAGTGATAAAATGACTCTGCCAGTCATAAATGGAGTTGGCCAGTCATAAAATGACAGAACCAGTCATAAAATGACAGGGCCAGTGATAAAATGACTGGGCCAGTCATTAATGACAGGGCCAGTCATTAATGACAGGGCCAGTGATAAAATGACTGGGCCAGCCATTAATGACAGGGCCAGTCATTAATGACTGGGCCAGTGATAAAAATGACTCTGGCAGTCATTAATGACAGGGCCAGTGATAAAATGACAGGGCCAGTGATAAAATGACTGGGCCAGTCATTAATGACAGAACCAGACATTAAATGACAGGGCCAGTGATAAAATGAGTGGGCCAGTCATTAATGACAGGGCCAGTCATTAATGACAGGGCCAGTCATTAATGACAGGGCCAGTGATAAAATGACTGTGCCAGTCATTAATGACAGGGCTAGTCAGTAATGACAGGGCCAGTGATAAAATGACTCTGCCAGTCATAAAATTACTTGGCCAGTCATAAAATGACAGAACCAGTCATAAAATGAAAGGGCCAGTGATAAAATGACTGGGCCAGTGATAAAATGTCTTCGCCAGTCATTAATGACAGGGCCAGTAATTAATGACAGGGCCAGTGATAAAATGACTCTGCCAGGCATAAAATGACTTGGCCAGTCAAAAAATGACAGAACAAGTCATAAAATGACGGAGCCAGTGATAAAATGACTGTACCAGTCATTAATGACAGGGCCAGTCATTAATGACAGGGCCAGTCATTAATGACAGGGCCAGTTATAAAATGACTGGGCCTGTCATTAATGACAGGGCCAGTCATTAATGACAGGGCCAGTGATAAAATGCCTGGGCCCGTCATTAATGACAGGGCCAGACATTTATGACAGGGCCAGTGATAAAATGACTCTACCAGTCATAAAATGACTTGGCAAGTCATAAAATGACAGAACCAGTCATAAAAAGATAGGGCCAGTGATAATATGACTAAGCCAGTCATTAATGACAGAACCAGTCATATAATGACAGGGCCAGTGATAAAATGACTGGGCCTTTCATTAATGACAGGGCCAGTCATTAATGACAGGGCCAGTGATAAAATGACTGGGCCCGTCATTAATGACAGGGCCAGTCATTAATGACAGGGCCAGTGATAAAATGACTCTGCCAGTCATAAATGGAGTTGGCCAGTCATAAAATGACAGAACCAGTCATAAAATGACAGGGCCAGTGATAAAATGACTGGGCCAGTCATTAATGACAGGGCCAGTGATAAAATGACTGGGCCAGTCATTAATGACAGGGCCAGTCATTAATGACAGGACCAGTCATTAATGACAGGGCCAGTGATAAAGTGACTCTGCCAGTCATAAAATGACTTGGCCAGTCATAAAATGACAGAACCAGTCAAAAAATGACAGGGCCAGTGATAAAATGACAGACCCAGTCATTAATGACAGGGCCAGGCATTAATGACAGGGCCAGTGATAAAATGAGTGGGCCAGTCATTAAGACCAGGGCCAGTCATTAATGACAGGGCCAATAATAAAATGACTGGGCCAGTCATTAATGACAGGGCCAGTCATTAATGACAGGGCCAGTGATAAAATGACTGGGCCAGTCATTAATGACAGGGCCAGTCATTAATGACTGGGCCAGTGATAAAAATGACTCTGCCAGTCATTAATGACAGGGCCAGTCATTAATGATAGGGCCAGTGATAAAATGACTGGGCCAGTCATTAATGACAGAACCAGTCATAAAATGACAGAAACAGTCATAAAATGACAGGGCCAGTGATAAAATGACGGGGCCAGTCATTAATGACAGGGCCAGTCATTAATGACAGGGCCAGTGATAAAATGACTGGGCCAGTCATTAATGACAGGGCCAGTCATTAATGAAAGGGCCAGTGATAAAATGACTATACCAGTCATAAAATGACTTGGCCAGTCATAAAATGACAGAACCAGTCATAAAATGACAGGGCCAGTGATAAAATGACGGGGCCAGTCATTAATGACAGGGCCAGTCATTAATGACAGGGCCAGTGATAAAATGACTGACCCAGTCATTAATGACAGGGCCAGTCATTAATGACAGGGCCAGTGATAAAATGACTGGGCCAGTCATAAATTGACTTGGCAAGTCATAAAATTACTTGGTAAGTCATAAAATGACAGAACCATTCATAAAATGACAGGGCCAGTTATAAAATGACTGGGCCTGTCATTAATGACAGGGCCAGTCATTAATGACAGGGCCAGTGATAAAATGCCTGGGCCCGTCATTAATGACAGGGCCAGTCATTTATGACAGGGCCAGTGATAAAATGACTCTACCAGTCATAAAATGACTTGGCAAGTCATAAAATGACAGAACCAGTCATAAAAAGATAGGGCCAGTGATAATATGACTAAGCCAGTCATTAATGACAGAACCAGTCATAAAATGACAGGGCCAGTGATAAAATGACTGGGCAAGTCATAAAATTACCTGGCAAGTCATAAAATGACAGAACCATTCATAAAATGACAGTGCCAGTTATAAAATGACTGGGCCTGTCATTAATGACAGGGCCAGTCATTAATGACAGGGCCAGTGATAAAATCCTGGGCCCGTCATTAATGACAGGGCCAGTCATTTATGACAAGGCCAGTGATAAAATGACTCTACCAGTCATAAAATGACTTGGCAAGTCATAAAATGACAGAACCAGTCATAAAATGACAGGGCCAGTGATAAAATGACTGACCCAGTCATTAATGACAGGGCCAGTCATTAATGACAGGGCCAGTGATAAAATGAGTGGACCAGTCATTAATGACAGGGCCAGTCATTAATGACAGGGCCAGTAATAAAATGACTGGGCCAGTCATTAATGACAGGGCCAGTCATTAATGACAGGGCCAGTGATAAAATGACTGGGCCAGTGATAAAAATGACTCTGCCAGTCATTTATGACAGGGCCAGTCATTAATGACAGGGCCAGTGATAAAATGACTGGGCCAGTCATTAATGACAGAACCAGTCATAAAATGACAGAACCAGTCATAAAATGACAGGGCCAGTGATAAAATGACGGGGCCAGTCATTAATGACAGGGCCAGTCATTAATGACAGGGCCAGTGATAAAATGACTATACCAGTCATAAAATGACTTGGCCAGTCATTAAATGACAGAACCAGTCATAAAATGACAGGGCCAGTGATAAAATGACGGGGCCAGTCATTAATGACAGGGCCAGTCATTAATGATAGGGCCAGTGATAAAATGACTGGGCTAGTCATTAATGACAGGGCCAGTCATTAATGACAGGGTCAGTGATAAAATGACTCTGCTAGTCATAAAATATCTTGGCCAGTCATAAAATGACAGGCCCAGTCATATAATGACAGGGCCAGTGATAAAATGACGGGGCCAGTCATTAATGACAGGGTCAGTCATTAATGACAGGGCCAGTGATAAAATGACTGGGCCAGTCATTAATGACAGGGCCAGTCATTAATGACAGGGCCAGTGATAAAATGACTATACCAGTCATAAAATGACTTGGCCAGTCGTAAAATGACAGAACCAGTCATAAAATGACAGGGCCAGTGATAAAATGACGGGGCCAGTCATTAATGACAGGGCCAGTCATTAATGACAGGGCCAGTAATAAAATGACTGGGCCAGTCATTAATGACAGGGCAAGTCATTAATAACAGGGCCAGTGATAAAATGACTATACCAGTCATAAAATGACTAGGCCAGTCATAAAATGACAGAACCAGTAATAAAATAAAAGGGCCAGTGATAAAATGACTGGGCAATTCATTAATGACAGGGCCAGTCATTAATAACAGGGCCAGTGATAAAATGACTGGGCCCGTCATTAATGACAGGGCCCGTGATAAAATGACTCTGCCAGTCATAAATGGACTTGGCGAGTCATACAATGACAGAACCAGTCATAAAATGACAGGGCCAGTGATAAAATTACTGGGCCAGTCATTAATGACAGGGCCAGTCATTAATTACAGGGCCAGTGATAAAATGACTGGGCCAGTCATTAACGACAGGGCCAGTCATTAATGACAGGGCCAGTGATAAAATGACTCTGCCAGTCATAAAATGACTTGGCCAGTCATAAAATGACAGAACCAGTCATAAAATGACAGGGCCAGTGATAAAATGACTGGCACAGTCATTAATGACAAAGCCAGTCATTAATGACAGGGCCTGGGATAAAATGACTGGGCCAGTCATTAATGACAGGGCCAGTGATAAAATGACTCTGCCAGTCATAAATGGAGTTGGCCAGTCATAAAATGACAGAACCAGTCATAAAATGACAGGGCCAGTGATAAAATGACTGGGCCAGTCATTAATGACAGGGCCAGTCATTAATGACAGGGCCAGTGATAAAATGACTGGGCCAGCCATTAATGACAGGGCCAGTCATTAATGACTGGGCCAGTGATAAAAATGACTCTGGCAGTCATTAATGACAGGGCCAGTGATAAAATGACAGGGCCAGTGATAAAATGACTGGGCCAGTCATTAATGACAGAACCAGACATTAAATGACAGGGCCAGTGATAAAATGAGTGGGCCAGTCATTAATGACAGGGCCAGTCATTAATGACAGGGCCAGTCATTAATGACAGGGCCAGTGATAAAATGACTGTGCCAGTCATTAATGACAGGGCTAGTCAGTAATGACAGGGCCAGTGATAAAATGACTCTGCCAGTCATAAAATTACTTGGCCAGTCATAAAATGACAGAACCAGTCATAAAATGAAAGGGCCAGTGATAAAATGACTGGGCCAGTGATAAAATGTCTTCGCCAGTCATTAATGACAGGGCCAGTAATTAATGACAGGGCCAGTGATAAAATGACTCTGCCAGGCATAAAATGACTTGGCCAGTCAAAAAATGACAGAACAAGTCATAAAATGACGGAGCCAGTGATAAAATGACTGTACCAGTCATTAATGACAGGGCCAGTCATTAATGACAGGGCCAGTCATTAATGACAGGGCCAGTTATAAAATGACTGGGCCTGTCATTAATGACAGGGCCAGTCATTAATGACAGGGCCAGTGATAAAATGCCTGGGCCCGTCATTAATGACAGGGCCAGACATTTATGACAGTGCCAGTGATAAAATGACTCTACCAGTCATAAAATGACTTGGCAAGTCATAAAATGACAGAACCAGTCATAAAAAGATAGGGCCAGTGATAATATGACTAAGCCAGTCATTAATGACAGAACCAGTCATATAATGACAGGGCCAGTGATAAAATGACTGGGCCTTTCATTAATGACAGGGCCAGTCATTAATGACAGGGCCAGTGATAAAATGACTGGGCCCGTCATTAATGACAGGGCCAGTCATTAATGACAGGGCCAGTGATAAAATGACTCTGCCAGTCATAAATGGAGTTGGCCAGTCATAAAATGACAGAACCAGTCATAAAATGACAGGGCCAGTGATAAAATGACTGGGCCAGTCATTAATGACAGGGCCAGTGATAAAATGACTGGGCCAGTCATTAATGACAGGGCCAGTCATTAATGACAGGGCCAGTCATTAATGACAGGGCCAGTGATAAAGTGACTCTGCCAGTCATAAAATGACTTGGCCAGTCATAAAATGACAGAACCAGTCAAAAAATGACAGGGCCAGTGATAAAATGACAGACCCAGTCATTAATGACAGGGCCAGGCATTAATGACAGGGCCAGTGATAAAATGAGTGGGCCAGTCATTAAGACCAGGGCCAGTCATTAATGACAGGGCCAATAATAAAATGACTGGGCCAGTCATTAATGACAGGGCCAGTCATTAATGACAGGGCCAGTGATAAAATGACTGGGCCAGTCATTAATGACAGGGCCAGTCATTAATGACTGGGCCAGTGATAAAAATGACTCTGCCAGTCATTAATGACAGGGCCAGTCATTAATGATAGGGCCAGTGATAAAATGACTGGGCCAGTCATTAATGACAGAACCAGTCATAAAATGACAGAAACAGTCATAAAATGACAGGGCCAGTGATAAAATGACGGGGCCAGTCATTAATGACAGGGCCAGTCATTAATGACAGGGCCAGTGATAAAATGACTGGGCCAGTCATTAATGACAGGGCCAGTCATTAATGAAAGGGCCAGTGATAAAATGACTATACCAGTCATAAAATGACTTGGCCAGTCATAAAATGACAGAACCAGTCATAAAATGACAGGGCCAGTGATAAAATGACGGGGCCAGTCATTAATGACAGGGCCAGTCATTAATGACAGGGCCAGTGATAAAATGACTGACCCAGTCATTAATGACAGGGCCAGTCATTAATGACAGGGCCAGTGATAAAATGACTGGGCCAGTCATAAATTGACTTGGCAAGTCATAAAATTACTTGGTAAGTCATAAAATGACAGAACCATTCATAAAATGACAGGGCCAGTTATAAAATGACTGGGCCTGTCATTAATGACAGGGCCAGTCATTAATGACAGGGCCAGTGATAAAATGCCTGGGCCCGTCATTAATGACAGGGCCAGTCATTTATGACAGGGCCAGTGATAAAATGACTCTACCAGTCATAAAATGACTTGGCAAGTCATAAAATGACAGAACCAGTCATAAAAAGATAGGGCCAGTGATAATATGACTAAGCCAGTCATTAATGACAGAACCAGTCATAAAATGACAGGGCCAGTGATAAAATGACTGGGCAAGTCATAAAATTACCTGGCAAGTCATAAAATGACAGAACCATTCATAAAATGACAGTGCCAGTTATAAAATGACTGGGCCTGTCATTAATGACAGGGCCAGTCATTAATGACAGGGCCAGTGATAAAATCCTGGGCCCGTCATTAATGACAGGGCCAGTCATTTATGACAAGGCCAGTGATAAAATGACTCTACCAGTCATAAAATGACTTGGCAAGTCATAAAATGACAGAACCAGTCATAAAATGACAGGGCCAGTGATAAAATGACTGACCCAGTCATTAATGACAGGGCCAGTCATTAATGACAGGGCCAGTGATAAAATGAGTGGACCAGTCATTAATGACAGGGCCAGTCATTAATGACAGGGCCAGTAATAAAATGACTGGGCCAGTCATTAATGACAGGGCCAGTCATTAATGACAGGGCCAGTGATAAAATGACTGGGCCAGTGATAAAAATGACTCTGCCAGTCATTTATGACAGGGCCAGTCATTAATGACAGGGCCAGTGATAAAATGACTGGGCCAGTCATTAATGACAGAACCAGTCATAAAATGACAGAACCAGTCATAAAATGACAGGGCCAGTGATAAAATGACGGGGCCAGTCATTAATGACAGGGCCAGTCATTAATGACAGGGCCAGTGATAAAATGACTATACCAGTCATAAAATGACTTGGCCAGTCATTAAATGACAGAACCAGTCATAAAATGACAGGGCCAGTGATAAAATGACGGGGCCAGTCATTAATGACAGGGCCAGTCATTAATGATAGGGCCAGTGATAAAATGACTGGGCTAGTCATTAATGACAGGGCCAGTCATTAATGACAGGGTCAGTGATAAAATGACTCTGCTAGTCATAAAATATCTTGGCCAGTCATAAAATGACAGGCCCAGTCATATAATGACAGGGCCAGTGATAAAATGACGGGGCCAGTCATTAATGACAGGGTCAGTCATTAATGACAGGGCCAGTGATAAAATGACTGGGCCAGTCATTAATGACAGGGCCAGTCATTAATGACAGGGCCAGTGATAAAATGACTATACCAGTCATAAAATGACTTGGCCAGTCGTAAAATGACAGAACCAGTCATAAAATGACAGGGCCAGTGATAAAATGACGGGGCCAGTCATTAATGACAGGGCCAGTCATTAATGACAGGGCCAGTAATAAAATGACTGGGCCAGTCATTAATGACAGGGCAAGTCATTAATAACAGGGCCAGTGATAAAATGACTATACCAGTCATAAAATGACTAGGCCAGTCATAAAATGACAGAACCAGTAATAAAATAAAAGGGCCAGTGATAAAATGACTGGGCAATTCATTAATGACAGGGCCAGTCATTAAGAACAGGGCCAGTGATAAAATGACTGGGCCCGTCATTAATGACAGGGCCCGTGATAAAATGACTCTGCCAGTCATAAATGGACTTGGCGAGTCATACAATGACAGAACCAGTCATAAAATGACAGGGCCAGTGATAAAATTACTGGGCCAGTCATTAATGACAGGGCCAGTCATTAATTACAGGGCCAGTGATAAAATGACTGGGCCAGTCATTAACGACAGGGCCAGTCATTAATGACAGGGCCAGTGATAAAATGACTCTGCCAGTCATAAAATGACTTGGCCAGTCATAAAATGACAGAACCAGTCATAAAATGACAGGGCCAGTGATAAAATGACTGGCACAGTCATTAATGACAAAGCCAGTCATTAATGACAGGGCCTGGGATAAAATGACTGGGCCAGTCATTAATGACAGGGCCAGTGATAAAATGACTCTGCCTGTCATAAAATGACAGAACCAGTCATAAAATGACAGGGCCAGTGATAAAATGACGGGGCCAGTCATTAATGACAGGGCCAGTCATTAATGACAGGGCCAGTGATAAAATGACTGGGCCAGTCATTAATTACAGGGCCAGTCATTAATGATAGGGCCAGTGATAAAATGACTCTACCAGTCATAAAATGACTTGGCCAGTCATAAAATGACAGAACAAGTCATAAAATGACAGGGCCAGTGATAAAATGACTGGGCCAGTCATTAATGACAGGGCCAGTCATTAATGACAGGGCCAGTGATAAAATGACTGGGCCAGCCATTAATGACAGGGCCAGTCATTAATGACTGGGCCAGTGATAAAAATGACTCTGGCAGTCATTAATGACAGGGCCAGTGATAAAATGACAGGGCCAGTGATAAAATGACTGGGCCAGTCATTAATGACAGAACCAGACATTAAATGACAGGGCCAGTGATAAAATGAGTGGGCCAGTCATTAATGACAGGGCCAGTCATTAATGACAGGGCCAGTCATTAATGACAGGGCCAGTGATAAAATGACTGTGCCAGTCATTAATGACAGGGCTAGTCAGTAATGACAGGGCCAGTGATAAAATGACTCTGCCAGTCATAAAATTACTTGGCCAGTCATAAAATGACAGAACCAGTCATAAAATGAAAGGGCCAGTGATAAAATGACTGGGCCAGTGATAAAATGTCTTCGCCAGTCATTAATGACAGGGCCAGTAATTAATGACAGGGCCAGTGATAAAATGACTCTGCCAGGCATAAAATGACTTGGCCAGTCAAAAAATGACAGAACAAGTCATAAAATGACGGAGCCAGTGATAAAATGACTGGGCCAGTCATTAATGACAGGGCCAGTCATTAATGACAGGGCCAGTCATTAATGACAGGGCCAGTTATAAAATGACTGGGCCTGTCATTAATGACAGGGCCAGTCATTAATGACAGGGCCAGTGATAAAATGCCTGGGCCCGTCATTAATGACAGGGCCAGTCATTTATGACAGGGCCAGTGATAAAATGACTCTACCAGTCATAAAATGACTTGGCAAGTCATAAAATGACAGAACCAGTCATACAAAGATAGGGCCAGTGATAATATGACTAAGCCAGTCATTAATGACAGAACCAGTCATATAATGACAGGGCCAGTGATAAAATGACTGGGCCTTTCATTAATGACAGGGCCAGTCATTAATGACAGGGCCAGTGATAAAATGACTGGGCCCGTCATTAATGACAGGGCCAGTCATTAATGACAGGGCCAGTGATAAAATGACTCTGCCAGTAATAAATGGAGTTGGCCAGTCATAAAATGACAGAACCAGTCATAAAATGACAGGGCCAGTGATAAAATGACTGGGCCAGTCATTAATGACAGGGCCAGTGATAAAATGACTGGGCCAGTCATTAATGACAGGGCCAGTCATTAATGACAGGGCCAGTCATTAATGACAGGGCCAGTGATAAAGTGACTCTGCCAGTCATAAAATGACTTGGCCAGTCATAAAATGACAGAACCAGTCAAAAAATGACAGGGCCAGTGATAAAATGACAGACCCAGTCATTAATGACAGGGCCAGGCATTAATGACAGGGCCAGTGATAAAATGAGTGGGCCAGTCATTAATGACAGGGCCAGTCATTAATGACAGGGCCAATAATAAAATGACTGGGCCAGTCATTAATGACAGGGCCAGTCATTAATGACAGGGCCAGTGATAAAATGACTGGGCCAGTCATTAATGACAGGGCCAGTCATTAATGACAGGGCCAGTCATTAATGACTGGGCCAGTGATAAAAATGACTCTGCCAGTCATTAATGACAGGGCCAGTCATTAATGATAGGGCCAGTGATAAAATGACTGGGCCAGTCATTAATGACAGAACCAGTCATAAAATGACAGAAACAGTCATAAAATGACAGGGCCAGTGATAAAATGACGGGGCCAGTCATTAATGACAGGGCCAGTCATTAATGACAGGGCCAGTGATAAAATGACTGGGCCAGTCATTAATGACAGGGCCAGTCATTAATGAAAGGGCCAGTGATAAAATGACTATACCAGTCATAAAATGACTTGGCCAGTCATAAAATGACAGAACCAGTCATAAAATGACAGGGCCAGTGATAAAATGACGGGGCCAGTCATTAATGACAGGGCCAGTCATTAATGACAGGGCCAGTGATAAAATGACTGACCCAGTCATTAATGACAGGGCCAGTCATTAATGACAGGGCCAGTGATGAAATGACTGGGCCTGTCATAAATTGACTTGGCAAGTCATAAAATTACTTGGCAATTCATAAAATGACAGAACCATTCATAAAATGACAGGGCCAGTTATAAAATGACTATGCCTGTCATTAATGACAGGGCCAGTCATTAATGACAGGGCCAGTGATAAAATGCCTGGGCCCGTCATTAATGACAGGGCCAGTCATTTATGACAGGGCCAGTGATAAAATGACTCTACCAGTCATAAAATGACTTGGCAAGTCATAAAATGACAGAACCAGTCATAAAAAGATAGGGCCAGTGATAATATGACTAAGCCAGTCATTAATGACAGAACCAGTCATAAAATGACAGGGCCAGTGATAAAATGACTGGGCAAGTCATAAAATTACCTGGCAAGTCATAAAATGACAGAACCATTCATAAAATGACAGTGCCAGTTATAAAATGACTGGGCCTGTCATTAATGACAGGGCCAGTCATTAAAGACAGGGCCAGTGATAAAATCCTGGGCCCGTCATTAATGACAGGGCCAGTCATTTATGACAGGGCCAGTGATAAAATGACTCTACCAGTCATAAAATGACTTGGCAAGTCATAAAATGACAGAACCAGTCATAAAAACATAGGGCCAGTGATAATATGACTAAGCCAGTCATTAATGACAGAACCAGTCATAAAATGACAGGGCCAGTGATAAAATGACTGGGCCTTTCATTAATGACAGGGCCAGTCATTAATGACAGGGCCAGTGATAAAATGACTGGGCCCGTCATTAATGACAGCGCCAGTCATTAATGACAGGGCCAGTGATAAAATGACTCTGCCAGTCATAAATGGAGTTG
Organism: Platycnemis pennipes; assembly: GCA_933228895.1. NCBI lineage: Eukaryota > Metazoa > Arthropoda > Insecta > Odonata > Platycnemididae > Platycnemis > Platycnemis pennipes. The sequence goes on along the minus strand of OW121846.1, from coordinate 74,250,992 downwards.
GCCAGTCATAAAATGACAGAACCAGTCATAAAATGACAGGGCCAGTGATAAAATGACTGGGCCAGTCATTAATGACAGGGCCAGTCATTAATGACAGGGCCAGTGATAAAATGACTGGGCCAGTCATTAATTACAGGGCCAGTCATCAATGACAGGGCCAGTCATTAATGACAGGGCCAGTGATAAAGTGACTCTGCCAGTCATAAAATGACTTGGCCAGTCATAAAATGACAGAACCAGTCATAAAATGACAGGGCCAGTGATAAAATGACTGACCCAGTCATTAATGACAGGGCCAGTCATTAATGACAGGGCCAGTGATAAAATGAGTGGGCCAGTCATTAATGACAGGGCCAGTCATTAATGACAGGGCCAGTAATAAAATGACTGGGCCAGTCATTAATGACAGGGCCAGTCATTAATGACAGGGCCAGTGATAAAATGACTGGGCCAGTCATTAATGACAGGGCCAGTCATTAATGACTGGGCCAGTGATAAAAATGACTCTGCCAGTCATTTATGACAGGGCCAGTCATTAATGACAGGGCCAGTGATAAAATGACTGGGCCAGTCATTAATGACAGAACCAGTCATAAAATGACAGAACCAGTCATAAAATGACAGGGCCAGTGATAAAATGACGGGGCCAGTCATTAATGACAGGGCCAGTCATTAATGACAGGGCCAGTGATAAAATGACTGGGCCAGTCATTAATGACAGGGCCAGTCATTAATGACAGGGCCAGGGATAAAATGACTATACCAGTCATAAAATGACTTGGCCAGTCATAAAATGACAGAACCAGTCATAAAATGACAGGGCCAGTGATAAAATGACGGGGCCAGTCATTAATGACAGGGCCAGTCATTAATGACAGGGCCAGTGATAAAATGACTGACCCAGTCATTAATGACAGGGCCAGTCATTAATGACAGGGCCAGTGATAAAATGACTGGGCGAGTCATTAATGACAGGACCAGTCATTAATGACAGGGCCAGTCATTAATGAAAGGGCCAGTGATAAAATGACTCTGCCAGTCATAAAATGACTTGGCCAGTCATAAAATGACAGAACCAGTCTTAAAATGACAGGGCCAGTGATAAAATGACTGACCCAGTCATTAATGACAGGGCCAGTGATAAAATGATTGGGCCAGTCATTAATGACAGGGCCAGTGATAAAATGATTGGGCCAGTCATTAATGACAGGGCCAGTCATTAATGACAGGGCCAGTCATTAATGACTGGGCCAGTGATAAAAATGACTCTGCAAGTCATTAATGACAGGGCCAGTGATAAAATGACAGGGCCAGTGATAAAATGACTGGGCCAGTCATTAATGAGAGAACCAGTCATTAAATGACAGGGCCAGTGATAAAATGAGTGGGCCAGTCATTAATGACAGGGCCAGTCATTAATGACAGGGCCAGTCATTAATGACAGGGCCAGTGATAATATGACTTCGCCAGTCATAAAGACAGGGCCAGTGATAAAATGACTTCGCCAGTCATTAATGACAGAGCCAGTGATAAAATGACTTCGACAGTCATTAATGACAGGGCCAGTCATTAATGACAGGGCCAGTGATAAAATGACTCTGCCAGGCATAAAATGACTTGGCCAGTCATAAAATGATAGAACAAGTCATAAAATGACAGAGCCAGTGATAAAATGACTGGGCCAGTCATTAATGACAGGGCCAGTCATTAATGACAGGGCCAAGTATAAAATGACTCTGCCAGTCATAAACTGACTTGGCAAGTCATAAAATTACTTGGCAAGTCATAAAATGACAGAACCATCATAAAATGACAGGGCCAGTTATAAAATGACTGGGCATGTCATTAATGACAGGGCCAGTCATTAATGACAGGGCCAGTGATAAAATGCCTGGGCCCATCATTAATGACAGGGCCAGTCATTTATGACAGGGCCAGTGATAAAATCACTCTACCAGTCATAAAATGACTTGGCAAGTCATAAAATGACTAAACCAGTCATAAAAAGATAGGGCCAGTGATAATATGACTAAGCCAGTCATTAATGACAGAACCAGTCATAAAATGACAGGGCCAGTGATAAAATGACTGGGCCTTTCATTAATGACAGGGCCAGTCATTAATGACAGGGCCAGTGATAAAATGACTGGGCCCGTCATTAATGACAGGGCCAGTCATTAATGACAGGGCCAGTGATAAAATGACTCTGCCAGTCATAAATGGACTTGGCCAGTCATAAAATGACAGAACCAGTCATAAAATGATAGGGCCAGTGATAAAATGACTGGGCCAGTCATTAATGACAGGGCCAGTCATTAATGACAGGGCCAGTGATAAAATGACTGGGACAGTCATAAAATGACTTGGCCAGTCATTAATGACAAGGCCAGTCATTAATGACAGGGCCAGTCATTAATGAAAGGGCCAGTGATAAAATGACTCTGCCAGTCATAAAATGACTTGGCCAGTCATTAATGACAGGGCCAGTGATAAAATGACTGGGCCAGTCATTAATGACAGGGCCAGTCATTAATGACTGGGCCAGTGATAAAATGAGTGGGCCAGTCATTAATGACAGGGCCAGTCATTAATGACAGGGCCAGTGATAAAATGACTGGGCCAGTCATTAATGACAGGGCCAGTCATTAATGACAGGGCCAGTGATAAAATGACTGGGCCAGTCATTAATGACAGGGCCAGTCATTAATGACTGGGCCAGTGATAAAAATGACTCTGCCAGTCATTAATGACAGGGCCAGTCATTAATGACAGGGCCAGTGATAAAATGACAGGGCCAGTGATAAAATGACTGGGCCAGTCATTAATGACAGAACCAGTCATTAAATAACAGGGCCAGTGATAATATGACTGGGCCAGTCATTAATGACAGGGCCAGTGATAAAATGACTGGGCCAGTCTTTAATGACAGGGCCAGTCATTAATGACAGGGCCAGTCATTAATGACAGGGCCAGTGATAAAGTGACTCTGCCAGTCATAAAATGACTTGGCCAGTCATAAAATGACAGAACCAGTCATAAAATGACAGGGCCAGTGATAAAATGACTGACCCAGTCATTAATGACAGGGCCAGGCATTAATGACAGGGCCAGTGATAAAATGAGTGGAACAGTCATTAATGACAGGGCCAGTCATTAATGACAGGGCCAGTAATAAAATGACTGGGCCAGTCATTAATGACAGGGCCAGTCATTAATGACAGGGCCAGTGATAAAATGACTGGGCCAGTCATTAATGACAGGGCCAGTGATAAAATGACTATACCAGTCATAAAATGACTTGGCCAGTCATAAAATGACAGAACCAGTCATAAAATGACAGGGCCAGTGATAAAATGACGGGGCCAGTCATTAATGACAGGGCCAGTCATTAATGACAGGGCCAGTGATAAAATGACTTACCCAGTCATTAATGACAGGGCCAGTCATTAATGACAGGGCCAGTGATAAAATGACTGGGCCAGTCATAAAATGACTTGGCAAGTCATAAAATTACTTGGCAAGTCATAAAATGACAGAACCATTCATAAAATGACAGGGCCAGTTATAAAATGACTGGGCCTGTCATTAATGACAGGGCAAGTCATTAATGACAGGGCCAGTGATAAAATGCCTGTGCCCGTCATTAATGACAGGGCCAGTCATTTATGACAGGGCCAGTGATAAAATGACTCTACCAGTCATAAAATGACTTGGCAAGTCATAAAATGACAGAACCAGTCATAAAAAGATAGGGCCAGTGATAATATGACTAAGCCAGTCATTAATGACAGAACCAGTCATAAAATGACAGGGCCGGTGATAAAATGACTGGGCAAGTCATAAAATTACTTGGCAAGTCATAAAATGACAGAAGCATTCATAAAATGACAGGGCCAGTTATAAAATGACTGGGCCTGTCATTAATGACAGGGCCAGTCATTAATGACAGGGCCAGTGATAAAATGCCTGGGCCCGTCATTAATGACAGGGCCAGTCATTTATGACAGGGCCAGTGATAAAATGACTCTACCAGTCATAAAATGACTTGGCAAGTCATAAAATGACAGAACCAGTCATAAAAAGATATGGCCAGTGATAATATGACTAAGCCAGTCATTAATGACAGAACCAGTCATAAAATGACAGGGCCAGTGATAAAATGACTGGGCCTTTCATTAATGACAGGGCCACTCATTAATGACAGGGCCAGTGATAAAATGACTGGGCCCGTCATTAATGAAAGGGCCAGTCATTAATGACAGGGCCAGTGATAAAATGACTCTGCCAGTCATAAATGGAGTTGGCCAGTCATAAAATGACAGAACCAGTCATAAAATGACAGGGCCAGTGATAAAATGACTGGGCCAGTCATTAATGACAGGGCCAGTCATTAATGACAGGGCCAGTGATAAAATGACTGGGCCAGTCATTAATGACAGGGCCAGTCATCAATGACAGGGCCAGTCATTAATGACAGGGCCAGTGATAAAGTGACTCTGCCAGTCATAAAATGACTTGGCCAGTCATAAAATGACAGAACCAGTCATAAAATGACAGGGCCAGTGACAAAATGACTGACCCAGTCATTAATGACAGGGCCAGTCATTAATGACAGGGCCAGAGATAAAATGAGTGGGCCAGTCATTAATGACAGGGCCAGTCATTAATGACAGGGCCAGTAATAAAATGACTGGGCCAGTCATTAATGACAGGGCCAGTCATTAATGACAGGGCCAGTCATTAATGACAGGGCCAGTGATAAAATGACTGGGCCAGTCATTAATGACAGGGCCAGTCATTAATGACTGTGCCAGTGATAAAAATGACTCTGCCAGTCATTAATGACAGGGCCAGTCATTAATGACAGGGCCAGTGATAAAATGACTGGGCCAGTCATTAATGACAGAACCAGTCATAAAATGACAGAACCAGTCATAAAATGACAGGGCCAGTGATAAAATGACGGGGCCAGTCATTAATGACAGGGCCAGTCATTAATGACAGGGCCAGTGATAAAATGACTGGGCCAGTCATTAATGACAGGGCCAGTCATTAATGACAGGGCCAGTCATAAAATGACTATACCAGTCATAAAATGACTTGGCCAGTCATAAAATGACAGAACCAGTCATAAAATGACAGGGCAAGTGATAAAATGACGGGGCCAGTCATTAATGACAGGGCCAGTCATTAATGACAGGGCCAGTGATAAAATGACTGACCCAGTCATTAATGACAGGGCCAGTCATTAATGACAGGGCCAGTGATAAAATGACTGGGCCAGTCATTAATGACAGGGCCAGTCATTAATGAAAGGGCCAGTGATAAAATGACTCTGCCAGTCATAAAATGACTTGGCCAGTCATAAAATGACAGAACCAGTCATAAAATGACAGGGCCAGTGATAAAATGACTCACCCAGTCATTAATGGCAGGGCCAGTCATTAATGACAGGGCCAGTGATAAAATGATTGGGCCAGTCATTAATGACAGGGCCAGTCATGAATGACAGGGCCAGTCATTAATGACTGGGCCAGTGATAAAAATGACTCTGCCAGTCATTAATGACAGGGCCAGTGATAAAATGACAGGGCCAGTGATAAAATGACTAGGCCAGTCATTAATGAGAGAACCAGTCATTAAATGACAGGGCCAGTGATAAAATGAGTGGGCCAGTCATTAATGACAGGGCCAGTCATTTATGACAGGGCCAGTGATAAAATGACTCTACCAGTCATAAAATGACTTGGCAAGTCATAAAATGACAGAACCAGTCATAAAAAGATAGGGCCAGTGATAATATGACTAAGCCAGTCATTAATGACAGAACCATTCATATAATGACAGGGCCAGTGATAAAATGACTGGGCCTTTCATTAATGACAGGGCCAGTCATTAATGACAGGGCCAGTGATAAAATGACTGGGCCCGTCATTAATGACAGGGCCAGTCATTAATGACAGGTCCAGTGATAAAATGACTCTGCCAGTCATAAATGGAGTCGGCCAGTCATAAAATGACAGAACCAGTCATAAAATGACAGGGCCAGTGATAAAATGACTGGGCCAGTCATTAATGACAGGGCCAGTGATAAAATGACTGGGCCAGTCATTAATGACAGGGCCAGTCATTAATGATAGGGCCAGTCATTAATGACAGGGCCAGTGATAAAGTGACTCTGCCAGTCATAAAATGACTTGGCCAGTCATAAAATGACAGAACCAGTAATGAAATGACAGGGCCAGTGATAAAATGACTGACCCAGTCATTAATGACAGGGCCAGGCATTAATGACAGGGCCAGTGATAAAATGAGTGGGCCAGTCATTAATGACAGGGCCAGTCATTAATGACAGGGCCAATAATAAAATGACTGGGCCAGTCATTAATGACAGGGCCAGTCATTAATGACAGGGCCAGTGATAAAATGACTGGGCCAGTCATTAATGACAGGGCCAGTCATTAATGACTGGGCCAGTGATAAAAATGACTCTGCCAGTCATTAATGACAGGGCCAGTCATTAATGATAGGGCCAGTGATAAAATGACTGGGCCAGTCATTAAAGACAGAACCAGTCATAAAATGACAGAACCAGTCATAAAATGACAGGGCCAGTGACAAAATGACGGGGCCAGTCATTAATGACAGGGCCAGTCATTAATGACAGGGCCAGTGATAAAATGACTGGGCCAGTCATTAATGACAGGGCCAGTCATTAATGAAAGGGCCAGTGATAAAATGACTGTACCAGTCATAAAATGACTTGGCAAGTCATAAAATGACCGAACCAGTCATAAAATGACAGGGCCAGGGATAAAATGACGGGGCCAGTCATTAATGACAGGGCCAGTCATTAATGACAGGGCCAGTGATAATATGACTGACCCAGTCATTAATGACAGGGCCAGTCATTAATGACAGGTCCAGTGATAAAATGACTGGGCCAGTCATAAATTGACTTGGCAAGTCATAAAATTACTTGGCAAGTCATAAAATGACAGAACCATTCATAAAATGACAGGGCCCGTTATAAAATGACTGGGCCTGTCATTAATGACAGGGCCAGTCATTAATGACAGGGCCAGTGATAAAATGCCTGCGCCCGTCATTAATGACAGGGCCAGTCATTTATGACAGGGCCAGTGATAAAATGACTCTACCAGTCATAAAATGACTTGGCAAGTCATAAAATGACAGAACCAGTCATAAAAAGATAGGGCCAGTGATAATATGACTAAGCCAGTCATTAATGACAGAACCAGTCATAAAATAACAGGGCCAGTGATAAAATGACTGGGCAAGTCATAAAATTACTTGGCAAGTCATAAAATGACAGAACCATTCATAAAATGACAGTGCCAGTTATAAAATGACTGGGTCTGTCATTAATGACAGGGCCAGTCATTAATGACAGGGCCAGTGATAAAATCCTGGGCCCGTCATTAATGACAGGGCCAGTCATTTATGACAGGGCCAGTGATAAAATGACTCTACCAGTCATAAAATGACTTGGCAAGTCATAAAATGACAGAACCAGTCATAAAAACATAGGGCCAGTGATAATATGACTAAGCCAGTCATTAATGACAGAACCAGTCATAAAATGACAGGGCCAGTGATAAAATGACTGGGCCTTTCATTAATGACAGGGCCAGTCATTAATGACAGGGCCAGTGATAAAATGACTGGGCCCGTCATTAATGACAGCGCCAGTCATTAATGACAGGGCCAGTGATAAAATGACTCTGCCAGTCATAAATGGAGTTGGCCACTCATAAAATGACCGAACCAGTCATAAAATGACAGGGCCAGTGATAAAATGACTGGGCCAGTCATTAATGACAGGGCCAGTCATTAATGACAGGGCCAGTGATAAAATGACTGGGCCAGTCATTAATGACAGGGCCAGTCATCAATGACAGGGCCAGTCATTAATGACAGGGCCAGTGATAAAGTGACTCTGCCAGTCATAAAATGACTTGGCCAGTCATAAAATGACAGAACCAGTCATAAAATGACAGGGCCAGTGATAAAATGACTGACCCAGTCATTAATGACAGGGCCAGTCATTAATGACAGGGCCAGTGATAAAATGAGTGGGCCAGTCATTAATGACAGGGCCAGTCATTAATGACAGGGCCAGTAATAAAATGACTGGGCCAGTCATTAATGACAGGGCCAGTCATTAATGACAGGGCCAGTGATAAAATGACTGGGCCAGTCATTAATGACAGGGCCAGTCATTAATGACTGGGCCAGTGATAAAAATGACTCTGCCAGTCATTTATGACAGGGCCAGTCATTAATGACAGGGCCAGTGATAAAATGACTGGGCCAGTCATTAATGACAGAACCAGTCATAAAATGACAGAACCAGTCAAAAAATGACAGGGCCAGTGATAAAATGACGGGGCCAGTCATTAATGACAGGGCCAGTCATTAATGACAGGGCCAGTGATAAAATGACTGGGCCTGTCATTAATGACAGGGCCAGTCATTAATGACAGGGCCAGTGATAAAATGACTATACCAGTCATAAAATGACTTGGCCAGTCATAAAATGACAGAACCAGTCATAAAATGACAGGGCCAGTGATAAAATGACGGGGCCAGTCATTAATGACAGGGCCAGTCATTAATGACAGGGCCAGTGATAAAATGTTTCTGCCAGTCATAAATGGAGTTGGCCAGTCAGAAAATGACAGAACCAGTCATAAAATGACAGGGCCAGTGATAAAATGACTGGGCCAGTCATTAATGACAGGGCCAGTCATTAATGACAGGGCCAGTGATAAAATGACTGGGCCAGTCATTAATGACAGGGCCAGTCATCAATGACAGGGCCAGTCATTAATGACAGGGCCAGTGATAAAGTGACTCTGCCAGTCATAAAATGACTTGGCCAGTCATAAAATGACAGAACCAGTCATAAAATGACAGGGCCAGTGAAAAAATGACTGACCCAGTCATTAATGACAGGGCCAGTCATTAATGACAGGGCCAGAGATAAAATGAGTGGGCCAGTCATTAATGACAGGGCCAGTCATTAATGACAGGGCCAGTAATAAAATGACTGGGCCAGTCATTAATGACAGGGCCAGTCATTAATGACAGGGCCAGTCATTAATGACAGGGCCAGTGATAAAATGACTGGGCCAGTCATTTATGACAGGGCCAGTCATTAATGACTGGGCCAGTGATAAAAATGACTCTGCCAGTCATTAATGACAGGGCCAGTCATTAATGACAGGGCCAGTGATAAAATGACTGGGCCAGTCATTAATGACAGAACCAGTCATAAAATGACAGAACCAGTCATAAAATGACAGGGCCAGTGATAAAATGACGGGGCTAGTCATTAATGACAGGGCCAGTCATTAATGACAGGGCCAGTGAAAAAATGACTGGGCCAGTCATTAATGACAGGGCCAGTCATTAATGACAGGACCAGTCATAAAATGACTATACCAGTCATAAAATGACTTGGCCAGTCATAAAATGACAGAACCAGTCATAAAATGACAGGGCCAGTGATAAAATGACGGGGCCATTCATTAATGACAGGGCCAGTCATTAATGACAGGGCCAGTGATAAAATGACTGACCCAGTCATTAAAGACAGGGCCAGTCATTAATGACAGGGCCAGTGATAAAATGATTGGGCCAGTCATTAATGACAGGGCCAGTCATTAATGACAGGGCCAGTCATTAATGACTGGGCCAGTGATAAAAATGACTCTGCCAGTCATTAATGACAGGGCCAGTGATAAAATGACAGGGCCAGTGATAAAATGACTAGGCCAGTCATTAATGAGAGAACCAGTCATTAAATGACAGGGCCAGTGATAAAATGAGTGGGCCAGTCATTAATGACAGGGCCAGTCATTAATGACAGGGCCAGTTATAAAATGACTCTGCCAGTCATAAAATGACTTGGCAAGTCATAAAATTACTTGGCAAGTCATAAAATGACAGAACCATTCATAAAATGACAGGGCCAGTTATAAAATGACTGGGCCTGTCATTAATGACAGGGCCAGTCATTAATGACAGGGCCAGTGATAAAATGCCTGGGCCCGTCATTAATGACAGGGCCAGTCATTTATGACAGGGCCAGTGATAAAATGACTCTACCAGTCATAAAATGACTTGGCAAGTCATAAAATGACAGAACCAGTAATAAAAAGATAGGGCCAGTGATAATATGACTAAGCCAGTCATTAATGACAGAACCAGTCATATAATGACAGGGCCAGTGATAAAATGACTGGGCCTTTCATTAATGACAGGGCCAGTCATTAATGACAGGGCCAGTGATAAAATGACTGGGCCCGTCATTAATGACAGGGCCAGTCATTAATGACAGGGCCAGTGATAAAATGACTCTGCCAGTCATAAATGGAGTTGGCCAGTCATAAAATGACAGAACCAGTCATAAAATGACAGGGCCAGTGATAAAATGACTGGGCCAGTCATTAATGACAAGGCCAGTGATAAAATGACTGGGCCAGTCATTAATGACAGGGCCAGTCATTAATGACAGGGCCAGTCATTAATGACAGGGCCAGTGATAAAGTGACTCTGCCAGTCATAAAATGACTTGGCCAGTCATAAAATGACAGAACCAGTCATAAAATGACAGGGCCAGTGATAAAATGACTGACCCAGTCATTAATGACAGGGCCAGGCATTAATGACAGGGCCAGTGATAAAATGAGTGGGCCAGTCATTAATGACATGCCCAGTCATTAATGACAGGGCCAATAATAAAATGACTGGTCCAGTCATTAATGACAGGGCCAGTCATTAATGACAGGGCCAGTGATAAAATGACTGGGCCAGTCATTAATGAATGGGCCAGTCATTAATGACTGGGCCTGTGATAAAAATGACTCTGCCAGTCATTAATGACAGGGCCAGTCATTAATGATAGGGCCAGTGATAAAATGACTGGGCCAGTCATTAATGACAGAACCAGTCATAAAATGACAGAACCAGTCATAAAATGACAGGGCCAGTGATAAAATGACGGGGCCAGTCATTAATGACAGGGCCAGTCATTAATGACAGGGCCAGTGATAAAATGACTGGGCCAGTCATTAATGACAGGGCCAGTCATTAATGAAAGGGCCAGTGATAAAATGACTATACCAGTCATAAAATGACTTGGCCAGTCATAAAATGACCGAACCAGTCATAAAATGACAGGGCCAGTGATAAAATGACGGGGCCAGTCATTAATGACAGGGCCAGTCATTAATGACAGGGCCAGTGATAAAATGACTGACCCAGTCATTAATGACAGGGCCAGTCACTAATGACAGGGCCAGTGATAAAATGACTGGGCCAGTCATAAATTGACTTGGCAAGTCATAAAATTACTTGGCAAGTCATAAAATGACAGAACCATTCATAAAATGACAGGGCCCGTTATAAAATGACTGGGCCTGTCATTAATGACAGGGCCAGTCATTAATGACAGGGCCAGTGATAAAATGCCTGGGCCCGTCATTAATGACAGGGCCAGTCATTTATGACAGGGCCAGTGATAAAATGACTCTACCAGTCATAAAATGACTTGGCAAGTCATAAAATGACAGAACCAGTCATAAAAAGATAGGGCCAGTGATAATATGACTAAGCCAGTCATTAATGACAGAACCAGTCATAAAATAACAGGGCCAGTGATAAAATGACTGGGCAAGTCATAAAATTACTTGGCAAGTCATAAAATGACAGAACCATTCATAAAATGACAGTGCCAGTTATAAAATGACTGGGTCTGTCAATAATGACAGGGCCAGTCATTAATGACAGGGCCAGTGATAAAATCCTGGGCCCGTCATTAATGACAGGGCCAGTCATTAATGACAGGGCCAGTGATAAAATGACTCTACCAGTCATAAAATGACTTGGCAAGTCATAAAATGACAGAACCAGTCATAAAAACATAGGGCCAGTGATAATATGACTAAGCCAGTCATTAATGACAGAACCAGTCATAAAATGACAGGGCCAGTGATAAAATGACTGGGCCTTTCATTAATGACAGGGCCAGTCATTAATGACAGGGCCAGTGATAAAATGACTGGGCCCGTCATTAATGACAGCGCCAGTCATTAATGACAGGGCCAGTGATAAATAGACTCTGCCAGTCATAAATGGAGTTGGCCAGTCATAAAATGACAGAACCAGTCATAAAATGACAGGGCCAGTGATAAAATGACTGGGCCAGTCATTAATGACAGGGCCAGTCATTAATGACAGGGCCAGTGATAAAATGACTGGGCCAGTCATTAATGACAGGGCCAGTCATCAATGACAGGGCCAGTCATTAATGACAGGGCCAGTGATAAAGTGACTCTGCCAGTCATAAAATGACTTGGCCAGTCATAAAATGACAGAACCAGTCATAAAATGACAGGGCCAGTGATAAAATGACTGACCCAGTCATTAATGACAGGGCCAGTCATTAATGACAGGGCCAGTGATAAAATGAGTGGGCCAGTCATTAATGACAGGGCCAGTCATTAATGAAAGGGCCAGTAATAAAATGACTGGGCCAGTCATTAATGACAGGGCCAGTCATTAATGACAGGGCCAGTGATAAAATGACTGGGCCAGTCATTAATGACAGGGCCAGTCATTAATGACTGGGCCAGTGATAAAAATGACTCTGCCAGTCATTTATGACAGGGCCAGTCATTAATGACAGGGCCAGTGATAAAATGACTGGGCCAGTCATTAATGACAGAACCAGTCATAAAATGACAGAACCAGTCATAAAATGACAGGGCCAGTGATAAAATGACGGGGCCAGTCATTAATGACAGGGCCAGTCATTAATGACAGGGCCAGTGATAAAATGACTGGGCCAGTCATTAATGACAGGGCCAGTCATTAATGACAGGGCCAGTGATAAAATGACTATACCAGTCATAAAATGACTTGGCCAGTCATAAAATGACAGAACCAGTCATAAAATGACAGGGCCAGTGATAAAATGACGGGGCCAGTCATTAATGACAGGGCCAGTCATTAATGACAGGGCCAGTCATTAATGACAGGGCCAGTGATAAAATGAATGACCCAGTCATTAATGACAGGGCCAGTCATTAATGACAGGGCCAGTGATAAAATGACTGGGCCAGTCATTAATGACAGGACCAGTCATTAATGACAGGGCCAGTCATTAATGAAAGGGCCAGTGATAAAATGACTCTGCCAGTCATAAAATGACTTGGCCAGTCATAAAATGACAGAACCAGTCATAAAATGACAGGGCCAGTGATAAAATGACTGACCCAGTCATTAATGGCAGGGCCAGTCATTAATGACAGGGCCAGTGATAAAATGACAGGGCCAGTCATTAATGACTGGGCCAGTGATAAAAATGACTCTGCCAGTCATTAATGACAGGGCCAGTGATAAAATGACAGGGCCAGTGATAAAATGACTAGGCCAGTCATTAATGAGAGAACCAGTCATTAAATGACAGGGCCAGTGATAAAATGAGTGGGCCAGTCATTAATGACAGGGCCAGTCATTAATGACAGGGCCAGTCATTAATGACAGGGCCAGTGATAAAATGACTTCGCCAGTCATTAATGACAGGGCCAGTGATAAAATGACTTCGCCAGTTATTAATGACAGGGCCAGTGATAAAATGACTTCGACAGTCATTAATGACAGGGCCAGTCATTAATGACAGGGCCAGTGATAAAATGACTCTGCCAGGCATAAAATGACTTGGCCAGTCATAAAATGATAGAACAAGTCATAAAATGACAGAGCCAGTCATTAATGAGAGAACCAGTCATTAAATGACAGGGCCAGTGATAAAATGAGTGGGCCAGTCATTAATGACAGGGCCAGTCATTAATGACAGGGCCAGTCATTAATGACAGGGCCAGTGATAAAATGACTTCGCCAGTTATTAATGACAGGGCCAGTGATAAAATGACTTCGACAGTCATTAATGACAGGGCCAGTCATTAATGACAGGGCCAGTTATAAAATGACTCTGCCAGTCATAAAATGACTTGGCAAGTCATAAAATTACTTGGCAAGTCATAAAATGACAGAACCATTCATAAAATGACAGGGCCAGTTATAAAATGACTGGGCATGTCATTAATGACAGGGCCAGTCATTAATGACAGGGCCAGTGATAAAATGCCTGGGCCCGTCATTAATGACAGGGCCAGTCATTTATGACAGGGCCAGTCATTTATGACAGGGCCAGTGATAAAATCACTCTACCAGTCATAAAATGACTTGGCAAGTCATAAAATGACTAAACCAGTCATAAAAAGATAGGGCCAGTGATAATATGACTAAGCCAGTCATTAATGACAGAACCAGTCATAAAATGACAGGGCCAGTGATAAAATGACTGGGCCTTTCATTAATGACAGGGCCAGTCATTAATGACAGGGCCAGTGATAAAATGACTGGGCCCGTCATTAATGACAGGGCCAGTCATTAATGACAGGGCCAGTGATAAAATGACTCTGCCATTCATAAATGGACTTGGCCAGTCATAAAATGACAGAACCAGTCATAAAATGATAGGGCCAGTGATAAAATGACTGGGCCAGTCATTAATGACAGGGCCAGTCATTAATGACAGGGCCAGTCATTAATGACAGGGCCAGTCATTAATGAAAGGGCCAGTGATAAAATGACTCTGCCAGTCATAAAATGACTTGGCCAGTCATAAAATGACAGAACCAGTAATAAAATGATAGGGCCAGTGATAAAATGACTGACAAAGTCATTAATGACAGGGCCAGTCATTAATGACAGGGCCAGTGATAAAATGAGTGGGCCACTCATTAATGACAGGGCCAGTCATTAATGACAGGGCCAGTGATAAAATGACTGGGCAGTTCATTAATGACAGGGCCAGTCATTAATGACAGGGCCAGTGATAAAATGACTGGGCCAGTGATTAATGACAGGGTCAGTCATTAATGACTGGGCCGGTGATAAAAATGACTCTGCCAGTCATTAATGACAGGGCCAGTCATTAATGACAGGGCCAGTGATAAAATGACAGGGCCAGTGATAAAATGACTGGGCCAGTCATTAATGACAGAACCAGTCATTAAATGACAGGGCCAGTGATAATATGACTGGGCCAGTCATTAATGACAGGGCCAGTCATTAATGACAGGGCCAGTGATAAAATGACTAGAACAGTCTTTAATGACAGGGCCAGTCATTAATGACAGGACCAGTCATTAATGACAGGGCCAGTGATAAAGTGACTCTGCCAGTCATAAAATGACTTGGCCAGTCATAAAATGACAGAACCAGTCATAAAATGACAGGGCCAGTGATAAAATGACTGACCCAGTCATTAATGACAGGGCCAGGCAATAATGACAGGGCCAGTGATAAAATGAGTGGGCCAGTCATTAATGACAGGGCCAGTCATTAATGACAGGGCCAGTGATAAAATGACTGGGCCAGTCATTAATGACAGGGCCAGTCATTAATGACAGGGCCAGTGATAAAATGACTGGGCCAGTCATTAATGACAGGGCCAGTCATTAATGAGTGGGCCAGTGATAAAAATGACTCTGCCAGTCATTAATGACAGGGCCAGTCATTAATGACAGGGCCAGTGATAAAATGACTGGTCCAGTCATTAATGACAGAACCAGTCATAAAATGACAGGGCCAGTGATAAAATGACGGGGCCAGTCATTAATGACAGGGCCAGTGATAAAATGACTATACCAGTCATAAAATGACTTGGCCAGTCATAAAATGACAGAACCAGTCATAAAATGACAGGGCTAGTGATAAAATGACGGGGCCAGTCATTAATGACAGGGCCAGTCATTAATGACAGGGCCAGTGATAAAATGACTGACCCAGTCATTAATGACAGGGCCAGTCATTAATGACAGGGCCATGGATAAAATGACTGGGCCAGTCATAAAATGACTTGGCAAGTCATAAAATTACTTGGCAAGTCATAAAATGACAGAACCATTCATAAAATGACAGGGCCAGTTATAAAATGACTGGGCCTGTCTTTAATGACAGGGCAAGTCATTAATGACAGGGCCAGTTATAAAATGCCTGTGCCCATCATTAATGACAGGGCCAGTCATTTATGACAGGGCCAGTGATAAAATGACAGGGCCAGTGATAAAATGACTAGGCCAGTCATTAATGAGAGAACCAGTCATTAAATGACAGGGCCAGTGATAAAATGAGTGGGCCAGTCATTAATGACAGGGCCAGTCATTAATGACAGGGCCAGTCATTAATGACAGGGCCAGTGATAAAATGACTTCGCCAGTCATTAATGACAGGGCCAGTGATAAAATGACTTCGCCAGTTATTAATGACAGGGCCAGTGATAAAATGACTTCGACAGTCATTAATGACAGGGCCAGTCATTAATGACAGGGCCAGTGATAAAATGACTCTGCCAGGCATAAAATGACTTGGCCAGTCATAAAATGATAGAACAAGTCATAAAATGACAGAGCCAGTCATTAATGAGAGAACCAGTCATTAAATGACAGGGCCAGTGATAAAATGAGTGGGCCAGTCATTAATGACAGGGCCAGTCATTAATGACAGGGCCAGTCATTAATGACAGGGCCAGTGATAAAATGACTTCGCCAGTTATTAATGACAGGGCCAGTGATAAAATGACTTCGACAGTCATTAATGACAGGGCCAGTCATTAATGACAGGGCCAGTTATAAAATGACTCTGCCAGTCATAAAATGACTTGGCAAGTCATAAAATTACTTGGCAAGTCATAAAATGACAGAACCATTCATAAAATGACAGGGCCAGTTATAAAATGACTGGGCATGTCATTAATGACAGGGCCAGTCATTAATGACAGGGCCAGTGATAAAATGCCTGGGCCCGTCATTAATGACAGGGCCAGTCATTTATGACAGGGCCAGTCATTTATGACAGGGCCAGTGATAAAATCACTCTACCAGTCATAAAATGACTTGGCAAGTCATAAAATGACTAAACCAGTCATAAAAAGATAGGGCCAGTGATAATATGACTAAGCCAGTCATTAATGACAGAACCAGTCATAAAATGACAGGGCCAGTGATAAAATGACTGGGCCTTTCATTAATGACAGGGCCAGTCATTAATGACAGGGCCAGTGATAAAATGACTGGGCCCGTCATTAATGACAGGGCCAGTCATTAATGACAGGGCCAGTGATAAAATGACTCTGCCATTCATAAATGGACTTGGCCAGTCATAAAATGACAGAACCAGTCATAAAATGATAGGGCCAGTGATAAAATGACTGGGCCAGTCATTAATGACAGGGCCAGTCATTAATGACAGGGCCAGTCATTAATGACAGGGCCAGTCATTAATGAAAGGGCCAGTGATAAAATGACTCTGCCAGTCATAAAATGACTTGGCCAGTCATAAAATGACAGAACCAGTAATAAAATGATAGGGCCAGTGATAAAATGACTGACATAGTCATTAATGACAGGGCCAGTCATTAATGACAGGGCCAGTGATAAAATGAGTGGGCCACTCATTAATGACAGGGCCAGTCATTAATGACAGGGCCAGTGATAAAATGACTGGGCAGTTCATTAATGACAGGGCCAGTCATTAATGACAGGGCCAGTGATAAAATGACTGGGCCAGTGATTAATGACAGGGTCAGTCATTAATGACTGGGCCGGTGATAAAAATGACTCTGCCAGTCATTAATGACAGGGCCAGTCATTAATGACAGGGCCAGTGATAAAATGACAGGGCCAGTGATAAAATGACTGGGCCAGTCATTAATGACAGAACCAGTCATTAAATGACAGGGCCAGTGATAATATGACTGGGCCAGTCATTAATGACAGGGCCAGTCATTAATGACAGGGCCAGTGATAAAATGACTAGAACAGTCTTTAATGACAGGGCCAGTCATTAATGACAGGACCAGTCATTAATGACAGGGCCAGTGATAAAGTGACTCTGCCAGTCATAAAATGACTTGGCCAGTCATAAAATGACAGAACCAGTCATAAAATGACAGGGCCAGTGATAAAATGACTGACCCAGTCATTAATGACAGGGCCAGGCAATAATGACAGGGCCAGTGATAAAATGAGTGGGCCAGTCATTAATGACAGGGCCAGTCATTAATGACAGGGCCAGTGATAAAATGACTGGGCCAGTCATTAATGACAGGGCCAGTCATTAATGACAGGGCCAGTGATAAAATGACTGGGCCAGTCATTAATGACAGGGCCAGTCATTAATGAGTGGGCCAGTGATAAAAATGACTCTGCCAGTCATTAATGACAGGGCCAGTCATTAATGACAGGGCCAGTGATAAAATGACTGGGCCAGTCATTAATGACAGAACCAGTCATAAAATGACAGGGCCAGTGATAAAATGACGGGGCCAGTCATTAATGACAGGGCCAGTGATAAAATGACTATACCAGTCATAAAATGACTTGGCCAGTCATAAAATGACAGAACCAGTCATAAAATGACAGGGCTAGTGATAAAATGACGGGGCCAGTCATTAATGACAGGGCCAGTCATTAATGACAGGGCCAGTGATAAAATGACTGACCCAGTCATTAATGACAGGGCCAGTCATTAATGACAGGGCCATGGATAAAATGACTGGGCCAGTCATAAAATGACTTGGCAAGTCATAAAATTACTTGGCAAGTCATAAAATGACAGAACCATTCATAAAATGACAGGGCCAGTTATAAAATGACTGGGCCTGTCTTTAATGACAGGGCAAGTCATTAATGACAGGGCCAGTTATAAAATGCCTGTGCCCATCATTAATGACAGGGCCAGTCATTTATGACAGGGCCAGTGATAAAATGACTCTACCAGTCATAAAATGACTTGGCAAGGCATAAAATGAGAGAACCAGTCATAAAAAGATAGGGCCAGTGATAATATGACTAAGCCAGTCATTAATGACAGAACCAGTCATAAAATGACAGGGCCCGTGATAAAATGACTGGGCAAGTCATAAAATTACTTGGCAAGTCATAAAATGACAGAAGCATTCATAAAATGACAGGGCCAGTTATAAAATGACTGGGCCTGTCATTAATGACAGGGCCAGTCATTAATGACAGGGCCAGTGATAAAATGCCTGGGCCCGTCATTAAGGACAGGGCCAGTCATTTATGACAGGGCCAGTGATAAAATGACCCTACCAGTCATAAAATGACTTGGCAAGTCATGAAATGACAGAACCAGTCATAAAAAGATATGGCCAGTGATAATATGACTAAGCCAGTCATTAATGACAGAACCAGTCATAAAATGACAGGGCCAGTGATAAAATGACTGGGCCTTTCATTAATGACAGGGCCACTCATTAATGACAGGGCCAGTGATAAAATGACTGGGCCCGTCATCAATGACAGGGCCAGTCATTAATGACAGGGCCAGTGATAAAATGACTCTGCCAGTCATAAATGGAGTTGGCCAGTCATAAAATGACAGAACCAGTCATAAAATGACAGGGCCAGTGATAAAATGACTGGGCCAGTCATTAATGACAGGGCCAGTCATTAATGACAGGGCCAGTGATAAATGACTGGGCCAGTCATTAATGCCAGGGCCAGTCATCAATGACAGGGCCAGTCATTAATGACAGGGCCAGTGATAAAGTGACTCTGCCAGTCATAAAATGACTTGGCCAGTCATAAAATGACAGAACCAGTCATAAAATGACAGGGCCAGTGATAAAATGACTGACCCAGTCATTAATGACAGGGCCAGTCATTAATGACAGGGCCAGTGATAAAATGAGTGGGCCAGTCATTAATGACAGGGCCAGTCATTAATGACAGGGCCGGTAATAAAATGACTGGGCCAGTCATTAATGACAGGGCCAGTCATTAATGACAGGGCCAGTGATAAAATGACTGGGCCAGTCATTAATGACAGGGCCAGTCATTAATGACTGGGCCAGTGATAAAAATGACTCTTCCAGTCATTAATGACAGGGCCAGTCATTAATGACAGGGCCAGTGATAAAATGACTGGGCCAGTCATTAATGACAGAACCAGTCATAAAATGACAGAACCAGTCATAAAATGACAGGGCCAGTGATAAAATGACGGGGCCAGTCATTAATGACAGGGCCAGTCATTAATGACAGGGCCAGTGATAAAATGACTGGGCCAGTCATTAATGACAGCGCCAGTCATTAATGACAGGGCCAGTCATAAAATGACTATACCAGTCATAAAATGACTTGGCCAGTCATAAAATGACAGAACCAGTCATAAAATGACAGGGCCAGTGATAAAATGACGGGGCCAGTCATTAATGACAGGGCCAGTCATTAATGACAGGGCCAGTGATAAAAGGACTGGGCCAGTCATTAATGACAGGGCCAGTCATTAATGACAGGGCCAGTCATTAATGAAAGGACCAGTGATAAAATGACTCTGCCAGTCATAAAATGACTTGGCCAGTCATAAAATGACAGAACCAGTCATAAAATGACAGGGCCAGTGATAAAATGACTCACCCAGTCATTAATGGCAGGGCCAGTCATTAATGACAGGGCCAGTGATAAAATGATTGGGCCAGTCATTAATTACAGGGCCAGTCATTATTGACAGGGCCAGTCATTAATGACAGGGCCAGTCATTAATGACTGGGCCAGTGATAAAAATGACTCTGCCAGTCATTAATGACAGGGCCAGTGATAAAATGACAGGGCCAGTGATAAAATGACTGGGCCAGTCATTAATGAGAGAACCAGTCATTAAATGACAGGGCCAGTGATAAAATGAGTGGGCCAGTCATTAATGACAGGGCCAGTCATTAATGACAGGGCCAGTCATTAATGACAGGGCCAGTGATAAAATGACTTCGCCAGTCATTAATGACAGGGCCAGTGATAAAATGACTTCGCCAGTCATTAATGACAGGGCCAGTCATTAATGACAGGGCCAGTGATAAAATGACTCCGCCAGGCATAAAATGACTTGGCAAGTCATAAAATTACTTGGAAAGTCATAAAATGATAGAACAAGTCATAAAATGACAGAGCCAGTGATAAAATGACTGGGCCAGTCATTAATGACAGGGCCAGTCATTAATGACAGGGCCAGTTATAAAATGACTCTGCCAGTCATAAAATGACTTGGCAAGTCATAAAATTACTTGGAAAGTCATAAAATGACAGAACCATTCATAAAATGACAGGGCCAGTTATCAAATGACTGGGCATGTCATTAATGACAGGGCCAGTCATTAATGACAGGGCCAGTGATAAAATGCCTGGGCCCGTCATTAATGACAGGGCCAGTCATTTATGACAGGGCCAGTGATAAAATGACTCTACCAGTCATAAAATGACTTGGCAAGTCATAAAATGAGAGAACCAGTCATAAAAAGATAGGGCCAGTGATAATATGACTAAGCCAGTCATTAATGACAGAACCAGTCATAAAATGACAGGGCCAGTGATAAAATGACTGGGCAAGTCATAAAATTACTTGGCAAGTCATAAAATGACAGAAGCATTCATAAAATGACAGGGCCAGTTATAAAATGACTGGGCCTGTCATTAATGACAGGGCCAGTCATTAATGACAGGGCCAGTGATAAAATGCCTGGGCCCGTCATTAATGACAGGGCCAGTCATTTATGACAGGGCCAGTGATAAAATGACTCTACCAGTCATAAAATGACTTGGCAAGTCATAAAATGACAGAACCAGTCATAAAAAGATATGGCCAGTGATAATATGACTAAGCCAGTCATTAATGACAGAACCAGTCATAAAATGACAGGGCCAGTGATAAAATGACTGGGCCTTTCATTAATGACAGGGCCACTCATTAATGACAGGGCCAGTGATAAAATGACTGGGCCCGTCATTAATGACAGGGCCAGTCATTAATGACAGGGCCAGTGATAAAATGACTCTGCCAGTCATAAATGGAGTTGGCCAGTCATAAAATGACAGAACCAGTCATAAAATGACAGGGCCAGTGATAAAATGACTGGGCCAGTCATTAATGACAGGGCCAGTCATTAATGACAGGGCCAGTGATAAAATGACTGGGCCAGTCATTAATGACAGGGCCAGTCATCAATGACAGGGCCAGTCATTAATGACAGGGCCAGTGATAAAGTGACTCTGCCAGTCATAAAATGACTTGGCCAGTAATAAAATGACAGAACCAGTCATAAAATGACAGGGCCAGTGATAAAATGACTGACCCAGTCATTAATGACAGGGCCAGTCATTAATGACAGGGCCAGTGATAAAATGAGTGGGCCAGTCATTAATGACAGGGCCAGTCATTAATGACAGGGCCAGTAATAAAATGACTGGGCCAGTCATTAATGACAGGGCCAGTCATTAATGACAGGGCCAGTGATAAAATGACTGGGCCAGTCATTAATGACAGGGCCAGTCATTAATGACTGGGCCAGTGATAAAAATGCCTCTGCCAGTCATTAATGACAGGGCCAGTCATTAATGACAGGGCCAGTGATAAAATGACTGGGCCAGTCATTAATGACAGAACCAGTCATAAAATGACAGAACCAGTCATAAAATGACAGGGCCAGTGATAAAATGACGGGGCCAGTCATTAATGACAGGGCCAGTCATTAATGACAGGGCCAGTGATAAAATGACTGGGCCAGTCATTAATGACAGGGCCAGTCATAAAATGACCATACCAGTCACAAAATGACTTGGCCAGTCATAAAATGACAGAACCAGTCATAAAATGACAGGGCCAGTGATAAAATGACGACGCCAGTCATTAATGACAGGGCCAGTCATTAATGACAGGGCCAGTGATAAAATGACTGGGCCAGTCATTAATGACAGGGCCAGTCATTAATGACAGGGCCAGTCATTAATGAAAGGACCAGTGATAAAATGACTCTGCCAGTCATAAAATGACAGAACCAGTCATAAAATGACAGGGCTAGTGATAAAATGACGGGGCCAGTCATTAATGACAGGGCCAGTCATTAATGACAGGGCCAGTGATAAAATGACTGACCCAGTCATTAATGACAGGGCCAGTCATTAATGACAGGGCCAGTGATAAAATGACTGGGCCAGTCATAAAATGACAGAACCAGTCATAAAATGACAGGGCCAGTGATAAAATGACTCACCCAGTCATTAATGGCAGGGCCAGTCATTAATGACAGGGCCAGTGATAAAATGATTGGGCCAGTCATTAATGACAGGGCCAGTCATTATTGACAGGGCCAGTCATTAATGACAGGGCCAGTCATTAATGACTGGGCCAGTGATAAAAATGACTCTGCCAGTCATTAATGACAGGGCCAGTGATAAAATGACAGGGCCAGTGATAAAATGACTGGGCCAGTCATTAATGAGAGAACCAGTCATTAAATGACAGGGCCAGTGATAAAATGAGTGGGCCAGTCATTGATGACAGGGCCAGTCATTAATGACAGGGCCAGTCATTAATGACAGGGCCAGTGATAAAATGACTTCGCCAGTCATTAATGACAGGGCCAGTGATAAAATGACTTCGCCAGTCATTAATGACAGGGCCAGTCATTAATGACAGGGCCAGTGATAAAATGACTCTGCCAGGCATAAAATGACTTGGCCAGTCATAAAATGATAGAACAAGTCATAAAATGACAGAGCCAGTGATAAAATGACTGGGCCAGTCATTAATGACAGGGCCAGTCATTAATGACAGGGCCAGTTATAAAATGACTCTGCCAGTCATAAAATGACTTGGCAAGTCATAAAATTACTTGGAAAGTCATAAAATGACAGAACCATTCATAAAATGACAGGGCCAGTTATCAAATGACTGGGCATGTCATTAATGACAGGGCCAGTCATTAATGACAGGGCCAGTGATAAAATGCCTGGGCCCGTCATTAATGACAGGGCCAGTCATTTATGACAGGGCCAGTGATAAAATGACTCTACCAGTCATAAAATGACTTGGCAAGTCATAAAATGAGAGAACCAGTCATAAAAAGATAGGGCCAGTGATAATATGACTAAGCCAGTCATTAATGACAGAACCAGTCATAAAATGACAGGGCCAGTGATAAAATGACTGGGCAAGTCATAAAATTACTTGGCAAGTCATAAAATGACAGAAGCATTCATAAAATGACAGGGCCAGTTATAAAATGATTGGGCCTGTCATTAATGACAGGGCCAGTCATTAATGACAGGGCCAGTGATAAAATGCCTGGGCCCGTCATTAATGACAGGGCCACTCATTTATGACAGGGCCAGTGATAAAATGACTCTACCAGTCATAAAATGACTTGGCAAGTCATAAAATGACAGAACCAGTCATAAAAAGATATGGCCAGTGATAATATGACTAAGCCAGTCATTAATGACAGAACCAGTCATAAAATGACAGGGCCAGTGATAAAATGACTGGGCCTTTCATTAATGACAGGGCCACTCATTAATGACAGGGCCAGTGATAAAATGACTGGGCCCGTCATTAATGACAGGGCCAGTCATTAATGACAGGGCCAGTGATAAAGTGACTCTGCCAGTCATAAATGGAGTTGGCCAGTCATAAAATGACAGAACCAGTCATAAAATGACAGGGCCAGTGATAAAATGACTGACCCAGTCATTAATGACAGGGCCAGTCATTAATGACAGGGCCAGTGATAAAATGAGTGGGCCAGTCATTAATGACAGGGCCAGTCATTAATGACAGGGCCAGTGATAAAATGACTGGGCCAGTCATTAATGACAGGGCCAGTCATAAATGACTGGGCCAGTGATAAAAATGTCTCTGCCAGTCATTAATGACAGGGTCAGTCATTAATGACAGGGCCAGTGATAAAATGACTGGGCCAGTCATTAATGACAGAACCAGTCATAAAATGACAGAACCAGTCATAAAATGACAGGGCCAGTGATAAAATGACGGGGCCAGTCATTAATGACAGGGCCAGTCATTAATGACAGGGCCAGTGATAAAATGACTGGGCCAGTCATTAATGACAGGGCCAGTCATTAATGACAGGGCCAGTAATAAGATGACTACACCAGTCATAAAATGACTTGGCCAGTCATAAAATGACAGAACCAGTGATGATCAATAATGACTGGGCCAGTGATAAAAATGACTCTGCCAGTCATTAATGACAGGGCCAGTGATAAAATGACTGGGCCAGTCATTAATGAGAGAACCAGTCATTAAATGACAGGGCCAGTGATAAAATGAGTGGGCCAGTCATTAATGACGGGGCCAGTCATCAATGACAGGGCCAGTCATTAATGACAGGGCCAGTGATAAAATGACTGGGCCAGTCATTAATGACAGGGCCAGTCATTAATGACAGGGCCAGTCATTAATGAAAGGACCAGTGATAAAATGACTCTGCCAGTCATAAAATGACTTGGCCAGTCATAAAATGACAGAACCATTTATAAAATGACAGGGCCAGTGATAAAATGACTCACCCAGTCATTAATGGCAGGGCCAGTCATTAATGAAAGGGCCAGTGATAAAATGATTGGGCCAGTCATTAATGACAGGGCCAGTCATTAATGACAGGGCCAGTCAATAATGACTGGGCCAGTGATAAAAATGACTCTGCCAGTCATTAATGACAGGGCCAGTGATAAAATGACTGGGCCAGTCATTAATGAGAGAACCAGTCATTAAATGACAGGGCCAGTGATAAAATGAGTGGGCCAGTCATTAATGACGGGGCCAGTCATTAATGACAGGGCCAGTCATTAATGACAGGGCCAGTGATAAAATGAATGACCCAGTCATTAATGACAGGGCCAGTCATTAATGACAGGGCCAGTGATAAAATGACTGGGCCAGTCATTAATGACAGGACCAGTCATTAATGACAGGGCCAGTCATTAATGAAAGGGCCAGTGATAAAATGACTCTGCCAGTCATAAAATGACTTGGCCAGTCATAAAATGACAGAACCAGTCATAAAATGACAGGGCCAATGATAAAATGACTGACCCAGTCATTAATGGCAGGGCCAGTCATTAATGACAGGGCCAATGATAAAATGACAGGGCCAGTCATTAATGACTGGGCCAGTGATAAAAATGACTCTGCCAGTCATTAATGACAGGGCCAGTGATAAAATGACAGGGCCAGTGATAATATGACTAAGCCAGTCATTAATGACAGAACCAGTCATAAAATGACAGGGCCAGTGATAAAATGACTGGGCCTTTCATTAATGACAGGGCCAGTCATTAATGACAGGGCCAGTGATAAAATGACTGGGCCCGTCATTAATGACAGGGCCAGTCATTAATGACAGGGCCAGTGATAAAATGACTCTGCCATTCATAAATGGACTTGGCCAGTCATAAAATGACAGAACCAGTCATAAAATGATAGGGCCAGTGATAAAATGACTGGGCCAGTCATTAATGACAGGGCCAGTCATTAATGACAGGGCCAGTCATTAATGACAGGGCCAGTCATTAATGACAGGGCCAGTGATAAAATGCCTGGGCCCGTTATTAATGACAGGGCCACTCATTTATGACAGGGCCAGTGATAAAATGACTCTACCAGTCATAAAATGACTTGGCAAGTCATAAAATGACAGAACCAGTCATAAAAAGATATGGCCAGTGATAATATGACTAAGCCAGTCATTAATGACAGAACCAGTCATAAAATGACAGGGCCAGTGATAAAATGACTGGGCCTTTCATTAATGACAGGGCCACTCATTAATGACAGGGCCAGTGATAAAATGACTGGGCCCGTCATTAATGACAGGGCCAGTCATTAATGACAGGGCCAGTGATAAAGTGACTCTGCCAGTCATAAATGGAGTTGGCCAGTCATAAAATGACAGAACCAGTCATAAAATGACAGGGCCAGTGATAAAATGACTGACCCAGTCATTAATGACAGGGCCAGTCATTAATGACAGGGCCAGTGATAAAATGAGTGGGCCAGTCATTAATGACAGGGCCAGTCATTAATGACAGGGCCAGTAATAAAATGACTGGGCCAGTCATTAATGACAGGGCCAGTCATTAATGACAGGGCCAGTGATAAAATGACTGGGCCAGTCATTAATGACAGGGCCAGTCATAAATGACTGGGCCAGTGATAAAAATGCCTCTGCCAGTCATTAATGACAGGGTCAGTCATTAATGACAGGGCCAGTGATAAAATGACTGGGCCAGTCATTAATGACAGAACCAGTCATAAAATGACAGAACCAGTCATAAAATGACAGGGCCAGTGATAAAATGACGGGGCCAGTCATTAATGACAGGGCCAGTCATTAATGACAGGGCCAGTGATAAAATGACTGGGCCAGTCATTAATGACAGGGCCAGTCATTAATGACAGGGCCAGTAATAAAATGACTACACCAGTCATAAAATGACTTGGCCAGTCATAAAATGACAGAACCAGTGATGATCAATAATGACTGGGCCAGTGATAAAAATGACTCTGCCAGTCATTAATGACAGGGCCAGTGATAAAATGACTGGGCCAGTCATTAATGAGAGAACCAGTCATTAAATGACAGGGCCAGTGATAAAATGAGTGGGCCAGTCATTAATGACGGGGCCAGTCATCAATGACAGGGCCAGTCATTAATGACAGGGCCAGTGATAAAATGACTGGGCCAGTCATTAATGACAGGGCCAGTCATTAATGACAGGGCCAGTCATTAATGAAAGGACCAGTGATAAAATGACTCTGCCAGTCATAAAATGACTTGGCCAGTCATAAAATGACAGAACCATTTATAAAATGACAGGGCCAGTGATAAAATGACTCACCCAGTCATTAATGGCAGGGCCAGTCATTAATGACAGGGCCAGTGATAAAATGATTGGGCCAGTCATTAATGACAGGGCCAGTCATTAATGACAGGGCCAGTCAATAATGACTGGGCCAGTGATAAAAATGACTCTGCCAGTCATTAATGACAGGGCCAGTGATAAAATGACTGGGCCAGTCATTAATGAGAGAACCAGTCATTAAATGACAGGGCCAGTGATAAAATGAGTGGGCCAGTCATTAATGACGGGGCCAGTCATTAATGACAGGGCCAGTCATTAATGACAGGGCCAGTGATAAAATGAATGACCCAGTCATTAATGACAGGGCCAGTCATTAATGACAGGGCCAGTGATAAAATGACTGGGCCAGTCATTAATGACAGGACCAGTCATTAATGACAGGGCCAGTCATTAATGAAAGGGCCAGTGATAAAATGACTCTGCCAGTCATAAAATGACTTGGCCAGTCATAAAATGACAGAACCAGTCATAAAATGACAGGGCCAGTGATAAAATGACTGACCCAGTCATTAATGGCAGGGCCAGTCATTAATGACAGGGCCAATGATAAAATGACAGGGCCAGTCATTAATGACTGGGCCAGTGATAAAAATGACTCTGCCAGTCATTAATGACAGGGCCAGTGATAAAATGACAGGGCCAGTGATAATATGACTAAGCCAGTCATTAATGACAGAACCAGTCATAAAATGACAGGGCCAGTGATAAAATGACTGGGCCTTTCATTAATGACAGGGCCAGTCATTAATGACAGGGCCAGTGATAAAATGACTGGGCCCGTCATTAATGACAGGGCCAGTCATTAATGACAGGGCCAGTGATAAAATGACTCTGCCATTCATAAATGGACTTGGCCAGTCATAAAATGACAGAACCAGTCATAAAATGATAGGGCCAGTGATAAAATGACTGGGCCAGTCATTAATGACAGGGCCAGTCATTAATGACAGGGCCAGTCATTAATGACAGGGCCAGTCATTAATGAAAGGGCCAGTGATAAAATGACTCTGCCAGTCATAAAATGACTTGGCCAGTCATAAAATGACAGAACCAGTAATAAAATGATAGGGCCAGTGATAAAATGACTGACATAGTCATTAATGACAGGGCCAGTCATTAATGACAGGGCCAGTGATAAAATGAGTGGGCCACTCATTAATGACAGGGCCAGTCATTAATGACAGGGCCAGTGATAAAATGACTGGGCAGTTCATTAATGACAGGGCCAGTCATTAATGACAGGGCCAGTGATAAAATGACTGGGCCAGTCATTAATGACAGGGTCAGTCATTAATGACTGGGCCAGTGATAAAAATGACTCTGCCAGTCATTAATGACAGGGCCAGTCATTAATGACAGGGCCAGTGATAAAATGACAGGGCCAGTGATAAAATGACTGGGCCAGTCATTAATGACAGAACCAGTCATTAAATGACAGGGCCAGTGATAATATGACTGGGCCAGTCATTAATGACAGGGCCAGTCATTAATGACAGGGCCAGTCATTAATGACAGGGCCAGTGATAAAATGACTGGAACAGTCTTTAATGACAGGGCCAGTCATTAATGACAGGACCAAACATTAATGACAGGGCCAGTGATAAAGTGACTCTGCCAGTCATAAAATGACTTGGCCAGTCATAAAATGACAGAACCAGTCATAAAAAGATATGGCCAGTGATAAAATGACTGACCCAGTCATTAATGACAGGGCCAGGCATTAAAGACAGGGCCAGTGATAAAATGAGTGGGCCAGTCATTAATGACAGGGCCAGTCATTAATGACAGGGCCAGTGATAAAATGACTGGGCCAGTCATTAATGACAGGGCCAGTCATTAATGACAGGGCCAGTGATAAAATGACTGGGCCAGTCATTAATGACAGGGCCAGTCATTAATGAGTGGGCCAGTGATAAAAATGACTCTGCCAGTCATTAATGACAGGGCCAGTCATTAATGACAGGGCCAGTGATAAAATGACTGGGCCAGTCATTAATGACAGAACCAGTCATAAAATGACAGGGCCAGTGATAAAATGACGGGGCCAGTCATTAATGACAGGGCCAGTCATTAATGACAGGGCCAGTGATAAAATGACTATACCAGTCATAAAATGACTTGGCCAGTCATAAAATGACAGAACCAGTCATAAAATGACAGGGCTAGTGATAAAATGACGGGGCCAGTCATTAATGACAGCGCCAGTCATTAATGACAGGGCCAGTGATAAAATGACTGACCCAGTCATTAATGACAGGGCCAGTCATTAATGACAGGGCCAGTGATAAAATGACTGGGCCAGTCATAAAATGACTTGGCAAGTCATAAAATTACTTGGCAAGTCATAAAATGACAGAACCATTCATAAAATGACAGGGCCAGTTATAAAATGACTGGGCCTGTCTTTAATGACAGGGCAAGTCATTAATGACAGGGCCAGTGATAAAATGCCTGTGCCCATCATTAATGACAGGGCCAGTCATTTATGACAGGGCCAGTGATAAAATGACTCTACCAGTCATAAAATGACTTGGCAAGTCATAAAATGAGAGAACCAGTCATAAAAAGATAGGGCCAGTGATAATATGACTAAGCCAGTCATTAATGACAGAACCAGTCATAAAATGACAGGGCCCGTGATAAAATGACTGGGCAAGTCATAAAATTACTTGGCAAGTCATAAAATGACAGAAGCATTCATAAAATGACAGGGCCAGTTATAAAATGACTGGGCCTGTCATTAATGACAGGGCCAGTCATTAATGACAGGGCCAGTGATAAAATGCCTGGGCCCGTCATTAATGACAGGGCCAGTGATAAAATGCCTGGGCCCGTCATTAATGACAGGGCCAGTCATTTAAGACAGGGCCAGTGATAAAATGACCCTACCAGTCATAAAATGACTTGGCAAGTCATGAAATGACAGAACCAGTCATAAAAAGATATGGCCAGTGATAATATGACTAAGCCAGTCATTAATGACAGAACCAGTCATAAAATGACAGGGCCAGTGATAAAATGACTGGGCCTTTCATTAATGACAGGGCCACTCATTAATGACAGGGCCAGTGATAAAATGACTGGGCCCGTCATTAATGACAGGGCCAGTCATTAATGACAGGGCCAGTGATAAAATGACTCTGCCAGTCATAAATGGAGTTGGCCAGTCATAAAATGACAGAACCAGTCATAAAATGACAGGGCCAGTGATAAAATGACTGGGCCAGTCATTAATGACAGGGCCAGTCATTAATGACAGGGCCAGTGATAAAATGACTGGGCCAGTCATTAATGCCAGGGCCAGTCATCAATGACAGGGCCAGTCATTAATGACAGGGCCAGTGATAAAGTGACTCTGCCAGTCATAAAATGACTTGGCCAGTCATAAAATGACAGAACCAGTCATAAAATGACAGGACCAGTGATAAAATGACTGACCCAGTCATTAATGACAGGGCCAGTCATTAATGACAGGGCCAGTGATAAAATGAGTGGGCCAGTCATTAATGACAGGGCCAGTCATTAATGACAGGGCCAGTAATAAAATGACTGGGCCAGTCATTAATGACAGGGCCAGTCATTAATGACAGGGCCAGTGATAAAATGACTGGGCCAGTAATTAATGACAGGGCCCGTCATTAATGACTGGGCCAGTGATAAAAATGACTCTTCCAGTCATTAATGACAGGGCCAGTCATTAATGACAGGGCCAGTGATAAAATGACTGGGCCAGTCATTAATGACAGAACCAGTCATAAAATGACAGAACCAGTCATAAAATGACAGGGCCAGTGATAAAATGACGGGGCCAGTCATTAATGACAGGGCCAGTCATTAATGACAGGGCCAGTGATAAAATGACTGGGCCAGTCATTAATGACAGCGCCAGTCATTAATGACAGGGCCAGTCATAAAATGACTATACCAGTCATAAAATGACTTGGCCAGTCATAAAATGACAGAACCAGTCATAAAATGACAGGGCCAGTGATAAAATGACGGGGCCAGTCATTAATGACAGGGCCAGTGATAAAATGACTGGGCCAGTCATTAATGACAGGGCCAATCATTAATGACAGGGCCAGTCATTAATGAAAGGACCAGTGATAAAATGACTCTGCCAGTCATAAAATGACTTGGCCAGTCATAAAATGAAAGAACCAGTCATAAAATGACAGGGCCAGTGATAAAATGACTCACTTAGTCATTAATGGCAGGGCCAGTCATTAATGACAGGGCCAGTGATAAAATGATTGGGCCAGTCATTAATGACAGGGCCAGTCATTATTGACAGGGCCAGTCATTAATGACAGGGCCAGTCATTAATGACTGGGCCAGTGATAAAAATGACTCTGCCAGTCATTAATGACAGGGCCAGTGATAAAATGACAGGGCCAGTGATAAAATGACTGGGCCAGTCATTAATGAGAGAACCAGTCATTAAATGACAGGGCCAGTGATAAAATGAGTGGGCCAGTCATTAATGACAGGGCCAGTCATTAATGACAGGGCCAGTCATTAATGACAGGGCCAGTGATAAAATGACTTCGCCAGTCATTAATGACAGGGCCAGTGATAAAATGACTTCGCCAGTCATTAATGACAGGGCCAGTCATTAATGACAGGGCCAGTGATAAAATGACTCTGCCAGGCATAAAATGACTTGGCCAGTCATAAAATGATAGAACAAGTCATAAAATGACAGAGCCAGTGATAAAATGACTGGGCCAGTCATTAATGACAGGGCCAGTCATTAATGACAGGGCCAGTTATAAAATGACTCTGCCAGTCATAAAATGACTTGGCAAGTCATAAAATTACTTGGAAAGTCATAAAATGACAGAACCATTCATAAAATGACAGGGCCAGTTATCAAATGACTGGGCATGTCATTAATGACAGGGCCAGTCATTAATGACAGGGCCAGTGATAAAATGCCTGGGCCCGTCATTAATGACAGGGCCAGTCATTTATGACAGGGCCAGTGATAAAATGACTCTACCAGTCATAAAATGACTTGGCAAGTCATAAAATGAGAGAACCAGTCATAAAAAGATAGGGCCAGTGATAATATGACTAAGCCAGTCATTAATGACAGAACCAGTCATAAAATGACAGGGCCAGTGATAAAATGACTGGGCAAGTCATAAAATTACTTGGCAAGTCATAAAATGACAGAAGCATTCATAAAATGACAGGGCCAGTTATAAAATGACTGGGCCTGTCATTAATGACAGGGCCAGTCATTAATGACAGGGCCAGTGATAAAATGCCTGGGCCCGTCATTAATGACAGGGCCAGTCATTTATGACAGGGCCAGTGATAAAATGACTCTACCAGTCATAAAATGACTTGGCAAGTCATAAAATGACAGAACCAGTCATAAAAAGATATGGCCAGTGATAATATGACTAAGCCAGTCATTAATGACAGAACCAGTCATAATATGACAGGGCCAGTGATAAAATGACTGGGCCTTTCATTAATGACAGGGCCACTCATTAATGACAGGGCCAGTGATAAAATGACTGGGCCCGTCATTAATGACAGGGCCAGTCATTAATGACAGGGCCAGTGATAAAATGACTCTGCCAGTCATAAATGGAGTTGGCCAGTCATAAAATGACAGAACCAGTCATAAAATGACAGGGCCAGTGATAAAATGACTGGGCCAGTCATTAATGACAGGGCCAGTCATTAATGACAGGGCCGTTGATAAAATGACTGGGCCAGTCATTAATGACAGGGCCAGTCATCAATGACAGGGCCAGTCATTAATGACAGGGCCAGTGATAAAGTGACTCTACCAGTCGTAAAATGACTTGGCCAGTCATAAAATGACAGAACCAGTCATAAAATGACAGGGCCAGTGATAAAATGACTGACCCAGTCATTAATGACAGGGCCAGTCATTAATGACAGGGCCAGTGATAAAATGAGTGGGCCAGTCATTAATGACAGGGCCAGTCATTAATGACAGGGCCAGTAATAAAATGACTGGGCCAGTCATTAATGACAGGGCCAGTCATTAATGACAGGGCCAGTGATATAATGACTGGGCCAGTCATTAATGACAGGGCCAGTCATTAATGACTGGGCCAGTGATAAAAATGACTCTGCCAGTCATTAATGACAGGGCCAGTCATTAATGACAGGGCCAGTGATAAAATGACTGGGCCAGTCATTAATGACAGGGCCAGTCATTAATGACAGGGCCAGTCATAAAATGACTATACCAGTCATAAAATGACTTGGCCAGTCATAAAATGACAGAACCAGTCATAAAATGACAGGGCCAGTGATAAAATGACGGGGCCAGTCATTAATGACAGGGCCAGTCATTAATGACAGGGCCAGTGATAAAATGACTGGGCCAGTCATTAATGACAGGGCCAGTCATTAATGACAGGGCCAGTCATTAATGAAAGGACCAGTGATAAAATGACTCTGCCAGTCATAAAATGACTTGGCCAGTCATAAAATGACAGAACCATTTATAAAATGACAGGGCCAGTGATAAAATGACTCACCCAGTCATTAATGGCAGGGCCAGTCATTAATGACAGGGCCAGTGATAAAATGATTGGGCCAGTCATTAATGACAGGGCCAGTCATTAATGACAGGGCCAGTCAATAATGACTGGGCCAGTGATAA
This sequence comes from Platycnemis pennipes, assembly GCA_933228895.1. Taxonomy (NCBI): domain Eukaryota; kingdom Metazoa; phylum Arthropoda; class Insecta; order Odonata; family Platycnemididae; genus Platycnemis; species Platycnemis pennipes. Next base: position 74,216,501 of record OW121846.1, on the reverse strand, counting down.
AAATGACTCTGCCAGTCATTAATGACAGGGCCAGTGATAAAATGACTGGGCCAGTCATTAATGAGAGAACCAGTCATTAAATGACAGGGCCAGTGATAAAATGAGTGGGCCAGTCATTAATGACAGGGCCAGTCATTAATGACAGGGCCAGTCATTAATGACAGGGCCAGTGATAAAATGACTTCGCCAGTCATTAATGACAGGGCCAGTCATTAATGACAGGGCCAGTGATAAAATGACTCTGCCAGGCATAAAATGACTTGGCCAGTCATAAAATGATAGAACAAGTCATAAAATGACAGAGCCAGTGATAAAATGACTGGGCCAGTCATTAATGACAGGGCCAGTCATTAATGACAGGGCCAGTTATAAAATGACTCTGCCAGTCATAAAATGAGTTGGCAAGTCATAAAATTACTTGGAAAGTCATAAAATGACAGAACCATTCATAAAATGACAGGGCCAGTTATCAAATGACTGGGCATGTCATTAATGACAGGGCCAGTCATTAATGACAGGGCCAGTGATAAAATGTTTGGGCCCGTCATTAATGACAGGGCCAGTCATTTATGACAGGGCCAGTGATAAAATCACTCAACCAGTCATAAAATGACTTGGCAAGTCATAAAATGACAGAACCAGTCATAAAAAGATAGGGCCAGTGATAATATGACTAAGCCAGTATTTAATGACAGAACCAGTCATAAAATGACAGGGCAGTGATAAAATGACTGGGCCTTTCATTAATGACAGGGCCAGTCATTAATGACAGGGCCAGTGATAAAATGACTGGACCCGTCATTAATGACAGGGCCAGTCATTAATGACAGGGCCAGTGATAAAATGACTCTGCCAGTCATAAATGGACTTGGCCAGTCATAAAATGACAAAACCAGTCATAAAATGATAGGGCCAGTGATAAAATGACTGGGCCAGTCATTAATGACAGGGCATGTCATTAATGACAGGGCCAGTGATAAAATGAGTGGGCCAGTCATTAATGACAGGGCCAGTCATTAATGACAGGGCCAGTCATTAATGAAAGGGCCAGTGATAAAATGACTCTGCCAGTCATAAAATATCTTGGCCAGTCATAAAATGACAGAACCAGTCATATAATGACAAGGCCAGTGATAAAATGACGGGGCCAGTAATTAATGACAGGGCCAGTCATTAATGACAGGGCCAGTGATAAAATGACTGGGTCAGTCATTAATGACAGGGCCAGTCATTAATGACAGGGCCAGTGATAAATGACTATACCAGTCATAAAATGACTTGGCCAGTCATAAAATGACAGAACCAGTCATAAAATGACAGGGCCAGTGATAAAATGACGGGGCCAGTCATTAATGACAGGGCCAGTGATAAAATGACTCTGCCAGTCATAAATGGACTTGGCCAGTCATAAAATGACAGAACCAGTCATAAAATGATAGGGCCAGTGATAAAATGACTGGGCCAGTCATTAATGACAGGGCCAGTCATTAATGACAGGGCCAGTGATAAAATGACTGACCCAGTCATTAATGACAGGGCCAGTCATTAATGACAGGGCCAGTGATAAAATGACTGGGCCAGTCATAAAATGACTTGGCAAGTCATAAAATTACTTGGCAAGTCATAAAATGACAGAACCATTCATAAAATGACAGGGCCAGTTATAAAATGACTGGGCCTGTCTTTAATGACAGGGCAAGTCATTAATGACAGGGCCAGTGATAAAATGCCTGTGCCCATCATTAATGACAGGGCCAGTCATTTATGACAGGGCCAGTGATAAAATGACTCTACCAGTCATAAAATGACTTGGCAAGTCATAAAATGAGAGAACCAGTCATAAAAAGATAGGGCCAGTGATAATATGACTAAGCCAGTCATTAATGACAGAACCAGTCATAAAATGACAGGGCCCGTGATAAAATGACTGGGCAAGTCATAAAATTACTTGGCAAGTCATAAAATGACAGAAGCATTCATAAAATGACAGGGCCAGTTATAAAATGACTGGGCCTGTCATTAATGACAGGGCCAGTCATTAATGACAGGGCCAGTGATAAAATGCCTGGGCCCGTCATTAATGACAGGGCCAGTGATAAAATGCCTGGGCCCGTCATTAATGACAGGGCCAGTCATTTAAGACAGGGCCAGTGATAAAATGACCCTACCAGTCATAAAATGACTTGGCAAGTCATGAAATGACAGAACCAGTCATAAAAAGATATGGCCAGTGATAATATGACTAAGCCAGTCATTAATGACAGAACCAGTCATAAAATGACAGGGCCAGTGATAAAATGACTGGGCCTTTCATTAATGACAGGGCCACTCATTAATGACAGGGCCAGTGATAAAATGACTGGGCCCGTCATTAATGACAGGGCCAGTCATTAATGACAGGGCCAGTGATAAAATGACTCTGCCAGTCATAAATGGAGTTGGCCAGTCATAAAATGACAGAACCAGTCATAAAATGACAGGGCCAGTGATAAAATGACTGGGCCAGTCATTAATGACAGGGCCAGTCATTAATGACAGGGCCAGTGATAAAATGACTGGGCCAGTCATTAATGCCAGGGCCAGTCATCAATGACAGGGCCAGTCATTAATGACAGGGCCAGTGATAAAGTGACTCTGCCAGTCATAAAATGACTTGGCCAGTCATAAAATGACAGAACCAGTCATAAAATGACAGGACCAGTGATAAAATGACTGACCCAGTCATTAATGACAGGGCCAGTCATTAATGACAGGGCCAGTGATAAAATGAGTGGGCCAGTCATTAATGACAGGGCCAGTCATTAATGACAGGGCCAGTAATAAAATGACTGGGCCAGTCATTAATGACAGGGCCAGTCATTAATGACAGGGCCAGTGATAAAATGACTGGGCCAGTCATTAATGACAGGGCCAGTCATTAATGACTGGGCCAGTGATAAAAATGACTCTTCCAGTCATTAATGACAGGGCCAGTCATTAATGACAGGGCCAGTGATAAAATGACTGGGCCAGTCATTAATGACAGAACCAGTCATAAAATGACAGAACCAGTCATAAAATGACAGGGCCAGTGATAAAATGACGGGGCCAGTCATTAATGACAGGGCCAGTCATTAATGACAGGGCCAGTGATAAAATGACTGGGCCAGTCATTAATGACAGCGCCAGTCATTAATGACAGGGCCAGTCATAAAATGACTATACCAGTCATAAAATGACTTGGCCAGTCATAAAATGAAAGAACCAGTCATAAAATGACAGGGCCAGTGATAAAATGACGGGGCCAGTCATTAATGACAGGGCCAGTGATAAAATGACTGGGCCAGTCATTAATGACAGGGCCAGTCATTAATGACAGGGCCAGTCATTAATGAAAGGACCAGTGATAAAATGACTCTGCCAGTCATAAAATGACTTGGCCAGTCATAAAATGACAGAACCAGTCATAAAACGACAGGGCCAGTGATAAAATGACTCACTTAGTCATTAATGGCAGGGCCAGTCATTAATGACAGGGCCAGTGATAAAATGATTGGGCCAGTCATTAATGACAGGGCCAGTCATTATTGACAGGGCCAGTCATTAATGACAGGGCCAGTCATTAATGACTGGGCCAGTGATAAAAATGACTCTGCCAGTCATTAATGACAGGGCCAGTGATAAAATGACAGGGCCAGTGATAAAATGACTGGGCCAGTCATTAATGAGAGAACCAGTCATTAAATGACAGGGCCAGTGATAAAATGAGTGGGCCAGTCATTAATGACAGGGCCAGTCATTAATGACAGGGCCAGTCATTAATGACAGGGCCAGTGATAAAATGACTTCGCCAGTCATTAATGACAGGGCCAGTGATAAAATGACTTCGCCAGTCATTAATGACAGGGCCAGTCATTAATGACAGGGCCAGTGATAAAATGACTCTGCCAGGCATAAAATGACTTGGCCAGTCATAAAATGATAGAACAAGTCATAAAATGACAGAGCCAGTGATAAAATGACTGGGCCAGTCATTAATGACAGGGCCAGTCATTAATGACAGGGCCAGTTATAAAATGACTCTGCCAGTCATAAAATGACTTGGCAAGTCATAAAATTACTTGGAAAGTCATAAAATGACAGAACCATTCATAAAATGACAGGGCCAGTTATCAAATGACTGGGCATGTCATTAATGACAGGGCCAGTCATTAATGACAGGGCCAGTGATAAAATGCCTGGGCCCGTCATTAATGACAGGGCCAGTCATTTATGACAGGGCCAGTGATAAAATGACTCTACCAGTCATAAAATGACTTGGCAAGTCATAAAATGAGAGAACCAGTCATAAAAAGATAGGGCCAGTGATAATATGACTAAGCCAGTCATTAATGACAGAACCAGTCATAAAATGACAGGGCCAGTGATAAAATGACTGGGCAAGTCATAAAATTACTTGGCAAGTCATAAAATGACAGAAGCATTCATAAAATGACAGGGCCAGTTATAAAATGACTGGGCCTGTCATTAATGACAGGGCCAGTCATTAATGACAGGGCCAGTGATAAAATGCCTGGGCCCGTCATTAATGACAGGGCCAGTCATTTATGACAGGGCCAGTGATAAAATGACTCTACCAGTCATAAAATGACTTGGCAAGTCATAAAATGACAGAACCAGTCATAAAAAGATATGGCCAGTGATAATATGACTAAGCCAGTCATTAATGACAGAACCAGTCATAAAATGACAGGGCCAGTGATAAAATGACTGGGCCTTTCATTAATGACAGGGCCACTCATTAATGACAGGGCCAGTGATAAAATGACTGGGCCCGTCATTAATGACAGGGCCAGTCATTAATGACAGGGCCAGTGATAAAATGACTCTGCCAGTCATAAATGGAGTTGGCCAGTCATAAAATGACTGAACCAGTCATAAAATGACAGGGCCAGTGATAAAATGACTGGGCCAGTCATTAATGACAGGGCCAGTCATTAATGACAGGGCCAGTGATAAAATGACTGGGCCAGTCATTAATGACAGGGCCAGTCATCAATGACAGGGCCAGTCATTAATGACAGGGCCAGTGATAAAGTGACTCTACCAGTCATAAAATGACTTGGCCAGTCATAAAATGACAGAACCAGTCATAAAATGACAGGGCCAGTGATAAAATGACTGACCCAGTCATTAATGACAGGGCCAGTCATTAATGACAGGGCCAGTGATAAAATGAGTGGGCCAGTCATTAATGACAGGGCCAGTCATTAATGACAGGGCCAGTAATAAAATGACTGGGCCAGTCATTAATGACAGGGCCAGTCATTAATGACAGGGCCAGTGATATAATGACTGGGCCAGTCATTAATGACAGGGCCAGTCATTAATGACTGGGCCAGTGATAAAAATGACTCTGCCAGTCATTAATGACAGGGCCAGTCATTAATGACAGGGCCAGTGATAAAATGACTGGGCCAGTCATTAATGACAGGGCCAGTCATTAATGACAGGGCCAGTCATAAAATGACTATACCAGTCATAAAATGACTTGGCCAGTCATAAAATGACAGAACCAGTCATAAAATGACAGGGCCAGTGATAAAATGATGGGGCCAGTCATTAATGACAGGGCCAGTCATTAATGACAGGGCCAGTGATAAAATGACTGGGCCAGTCATTAATGACAGGGCCAGTCATTAATGACAGGGCCAGTCATTAATGAAAGGACCAGTGATAAAATGACTCTGCCAGTCATAAAATGACTTGGCCAGTCATAAAATTACAGAACCATTTATAAAATGACAGGGCCAGTGATAAAATGACTCACCCAGTCATTAATGGCAGGGCCAGTCATTAATGACAGGGCCAGTGATAAAATGATTGGGCCAGTCATTAATGACAGGGCCAGTCATTAATGACAGGGCCAGTCAATAATGACTGGGCCAGTGATAAAAATGACTCTGCCAGTCATTAATGACAGGGCCAGTGATAAAATGACTGGGCCAGTCATTAATGAGAGAACCAGTCATTAAATGACAGGGCCAGTGATAAAATGAGTGGGCCAGTCATTAATGACAGGGCCAGTCATTAATGACAGGGCCAGTCATTAATGACAGGGCCAGTGATAAAATGACTTCGCCAGTCATTAATGACAGGGCCAGTGATAAAATGACTTCGCCAGTCATTAATGACAGGGCCAGTCATTAATGACAGGGCCAGTGATAAAATGACTCTGCCAGGCATAAAATGACTTGGCCAGTCATAAATGATAGAACAAGTCATAAAATGACAGAGCCAGTGATAAAATGACTGGGCCAGTCATTAATGACAGGGCCAGTCATTAATGACAGGGCCAGTTATAAAATGACTCTGCCAGTCATAAAATGAGTTGGCAAGTCATAAAATTACTTGGAAAGTCATAAAATGACAGAACCATTCATAAAATGACAGGGCCAGTTATCAAATGACTGGGCATGTCATTAATGACAGGGCCAGTCATTAATGACAGGGCCAGTGATAAAATGCTTGGGCCCGTCATTAATGACAGGGCCAGTCATTTATGACAGGGCCAGTGATAAAATCACTCAACCAGTCATAAAATGACTTGGCAAGTCATAAAATGACAGAACCAGTCATAAAAAGATAGGGCCAGTGATAATATGACTAAGCCAGTATTTAATGACAGAACCAGTCATAAAATGACAGGGCAGTGATAAAATGACTGGGCCTTTCATTAATGACAGGGCCAGTCATTAATGACAGGGCCAGTGATAAAATGACTGGACCCGTCATTAATGACAGGGCCAGTCATTAATGACAGGGCCAGTGATAAAATGACTCTGCCAGTCATAAATGGACTTGGCCAGTCATAAAATGACAAAACCAGTCATAAAATGATAGGGCCAGTGATAAAATGACTGTGCCAGTCATTAATGACAGGGCCAGTGATAAAATGACTGGGCCAGTCATTAATGACAGGGCCAGTCATTAATGACAGGGCCAGTCATTAATGAAAGGGCCAGTGATAAAATGACTCTGCCAGTCATAAAATATCTTGGCCAGTCATAAAATGACAGAACCAGTCATATAATGACAAGGCCAGTGATAAAATGACGGGGCCAGTAATTAATGACAGGGCCAGTCATTAATGATAGGGCCAGTGATAAATGACTATACCAGTCATAAAATGACTTGGCCAGTCATAAAATGACAGAACCAGTCATAAAATGACAGGGCCAGTGATAAAATGACGGGGCCAGTCATTAATGACAGGGCCAGTGATAAAATGACTCTGCCAGTCATAAATGGACTTGGCCAGTCATAAAATGACAGAACCAGTCATAAAATGATAGGGCCAGTGATAAAATGACTGGGCCAGTCATTAATGACAGGGCCAGTCATTAATGACAGGGCCAGTGATAAAATGACTGGGCCAGTCATTAATGACAGGGCCAGTCATTAATGACAGGGCCAGTCATTAATGACAGGGCCAGTCATTAATGACAGGGCCAGTCATTAATGAAAGGGCCAGTGATAAAATGACTCTGCCAGTCATAAAATGACTTGGCCAGTCATAAAATGACAGAAGCAGTAATAAAATGACAGGGCCAGTGATAAAATGACTGACCCAGTCAATAATGACAGGGCCAGTCATTAATGACAGGGCCAGTGATAAAATGAGTGGGCCAGTCATTAATGACAGGGCAAGTCATTAATGACAGGGCCAGGGATAAAATGACTGGGCCAGTCATTAATGACAGGGCCAGTCATTAATGACAGGGCCAGTGATAAAATGACTGGGCCAGTCATTAATGACAGGGCCAGTCATTAATGACTGGGCCAGTGATAAAAATGACTCTGCCAGTCATTAATGACAGGGCCAGTCATTAATGACAGGGCCAGTGATAAAATGACAGGGCCAGTGATAAAATGACTGGGCCAGTCATTAATGACAGAACCAGTCATTAAATGACAGGGCCAGTGATAATATGACTGGGCCAGTCATTAATGACAGGGCCAGTCATTAATGACAGGGCCAGTCATTAATGACAGGGCCAGTGATAAAATGACTGGGCCAGTCATTAATGACAGGGCCAGTCATTAATGACAGGGTCAGTGATAAAATGACTCTGCTAGTCCTAAAATATCTTGGCCAGTCATAAAATGACAGAACCAGTCATATAATGACAGGGCCAGTGATAAAATGACGGGGCCAGTCATTAATGACAGGGCCAGTCATTAATGACAGGGCCAGTGATAAAATGACTGGGCCAGTCATTAATGACAGGGCCAGTCATTAATGACAGGGCCAGTGATAAAATGACTATACCAGTCATAAAATGACTTGGCCAGTCATAAAATGACAGAACCAGTCATAAAATGACAGGGCCCGTGATAAAATGACTATGCCAGTCATAAATGCACTTGGCGAGTCATAAAATGACAGAACCAGTCATAAAATGACAGGGCCAGTGATAAAATGACGGGGCCAGTCATTAATGACAGGGCCAGTGATAAAATGACTCTGCCAGTCATAAATGGACTTGGCCAGTCATAAAATGACAGAACCAGTCATAAAATGATAGGGCCAGTGATAAAATGACTGGGCCAGTCATTAATGACAGGGCCAGTCATTAATGACAGGGCCAGTGATAAAATGACTGGGCCAGTCATTAATGACAGGGCCAGTCATTAATGACAGGGCCAGTCATTAATGAAAGGGCCAGTGATAAAATGACTCTGCCAGTCATAAAATGACATGGCCAGTCATAAAATGACAGAACCAGTAATAAAATGACAGGGCCAGTGATAAAATGACTGACCCAGTCATTAATGACAGGGCCAGTCATTAATGACAGGGCCAGTGATAATATGACTGGGCCAGTCATTAATGACAGGGCCAGTCATTAATGACAGGGCCAGTGATAAAATGACTGGGCCAGTCATTAATGACAGGGCCAGTCATTAATGACAGGGCCAGTGATAAAATGACTGGGCCAGTCATTAATGACAGGGCCAGTCATTAATGACTGGGCCAGTGATAAAAATGACTCTGCCAGTCATTAATGACAGGGCCAGTCATTAATGACAGGGCCAGTGATAAAATGACAGGGCCAGTGATAAAATGACTGGGCCAGTCATTATTGACAGAACCAGTCATTAAATGACAGGGCCAGTGATAATATGACTGGGCCAGTCATTAATGACAGGGCCAGTCATTAATGTCAGGGTCAGTCATAAATGACAGGGCCAGTGATAGAATGACTGGGCCAGTCATTAATGACAGGGCCAGTCATTAATGACAGGGTCAGTGATAAAATGACTCTGCTAGTCATAAAATATCTTTGCCAGTCATAAAATGACAGAACCAGTCATATAATGACAGGGCCAGTGATAAAATGACGGGGCCAGTCATTAATGACAGGGCCAGTCATTAATGACAGGGCCAGTGATAAAATGACTGGGCCAGTCATTAATGACAGGGCCAGTCATTAATGACAGGGCCAGTAATAAAATGACTGGGCCAGTCATTAATGACAGGGCCAGTCATTAATGACAGGGCCAGTGATAAAATGACTGGGCCAGTCATTAATGACAGGGCCAGTGATAAAATGACTGGGCTAGTCATTAATGACAGAACCAGTCATAAAATGACAGAACCAGTCATAAAATGACAGGGCCAGTGATAAAATGACGGGGCCAGTCATTAATGACAGGGCCAGTCATTAATGACAGGGCCAGTATTAAATTACTGGGCCAGTCATTAATGACAGGGCCAGTCATTAATGACAGGGCCAGTGATAAAATGACTATACCAGTCATAAAATGACTTGGCCAGTCATAAAATGACAGAACCAGTCATAAAATGACAGGGCCAGTGATAAAATGACGGGGCCAGTCATTAATGACAGGGCCAGTCATTAATGACAGGGCCAGTGATAAAATGACTGACCCAGTCATTAATGACAGGGCCAGTCATTAATGACAGGGCCAGTGATAAAATGACTGGGCCAGTCATTAATGACAGGACCAGTCATTAATGACAGGGCCAGTCATTAATGAAAGGGCCAGTGATAAAATGACTCTGCCAGTCATAAAATGACTTGGCCAGTCATAAAATGACAGAACCAGTCATAAAATGACAGGGCCAGTGATAAAATGACTGACCTTGTCATTAATGGCAGGGCCAGTCATTAATGACAGGGCCAGTGATAAAATGATTGGGCCAGTCATTAATGACAGGGCCAGTCATTAATGACAGGGCCAGTCATTAATGACAGGGCCAGTCATTAATGACTGGGCCAGTGATAAAAATGACTCTGCCAGTCATTAATGACAGGGCCAGTGATAAAATGACAGGGCCAGTGATAAAATGACTGACCCAGTCATTAATGACAGGGCCAGTCATTAATGACAGGGCCAGTGATAAAATGAGTGGGCCAGTCATTAATGACAGGGCCAGTCATTAATGACAGGGCCAGTAATAAAATGACTGGGCCAGTCATTAATGACAGGGCCAGTCATTAATGACAGGGCCAGTGATATAATGACTGGGCCAGTCATTAATGACAGGGCCAGTCATTAATGACTGGGCCAGTGATAAAAATGACTCTGCCAGTCATTAATGACAGGGCCAGTCATTAATGACAGGGCCAGTGATAAAATGACTGGGCCAGTCATTAATGACAGGGCCAGTCATTAATGACAGGGCCAGTCATAAAATGACTATACCAGTCATAAAATGACTTGGCCAGTCATAAAATGACAGAACCAGTCATAAAATGACAGGGCCAGTGATAAAATGATGGGGCCAGTCATTAATGACAGGGCCAGTCATTAATGACAGGGCCAGTGATAAAATGACTGGGCCAGTCATTAATGACAGGGCCAGTCATTAATGACAGGGCCAGTCATTAATGAAAGGACCAGTGATAAAATGACTCTGCCAGTCATAAAATGACTTGGCCAGTCATAAAATGACAGAACCATTTATAAAATGACAGGGCCAGTGATAAAATGACTCACCCAGTCATTAATGGCAGGGCCAGTCATTAATGACAGGGCCAGTGATAAAATGATTGGGCCAGTCATTAATGACAGGGCCAGTCATTAATGACAGGGCCAGTCAATAATGACTGGGCCAGTGATAAAAATGACTCTGCCAGTCATTAATGACAGGGCCAGTGATAAAATGACTGGGCCAGTCATTAATGAGAGAACCAGTCATTAAATGACAGGGCCAGTGATAAAATGAGTGGGCCAGTCATTAATGACAGGGCCAGTCATTAATGACAGGGCCAGTCATTAATGACAGGGCCAGTGATAAAATGACTTCGCCAGTCATTAATGACAGGGCCAGTGATAAAATGACTTCGCCAGTCATTAATGACAGGGCCAGTCATTAATGACAGGGCCAGTGATAAAATGACTCTGCCAGGCATAAAATGACTTGGCCAGTCATAAAATGATAGAACAAGTCATAAAATGACAGAGCCAGTGATAAAATGACTGGGCCAGTCATTAATGACAGGGCCAGTCATTAATGACAGGGCCAGTTATAAAATGACTCTGCCAGTCATAAAATGAGTTGGCAAGTCATAAAATTACTTGGAAAGTCATAAAATGACAGAACCATTCATAAAATGACAGGGCCAGTTATCAAATGACTGGGCATGTCATTAATGACAGGGCCAGTCATTAATGACAGGGCCAGTGATAAAATGCTTGGGCCCGTCATTAATGACAGGGCCAGTCATTTATGACAGGGCCAGTGATAAAATCACTCAACCAGTCATAAAATGACTTGGCAAGTCATAAAATGACAGAACCAGTCATAAAAAGATAGGGCCAGTGATAATATGACTAAGCCAGTATTTAATGACAGAACCAGTCATAAAATGACAGGGCAGTGATAAAATGACTGGGCCTTTCATTAATGACAGGGCCAGTCATTAATGACAGGGCCAGTGATAAAATGACTGGACCCGTCATTAATGACAGGGCCAGTCATTAATGACAGGGCCAGTGATAAAATGACTCTGCCAGTCATAAATGGACTTGGCCAGTCATAAAATGACAAAACCAGTCATAAAATGATAGGGCCAGTGATAAAATGACTGTGCCAGTCATTAATGACAGGGCCAGTGATAAAATTACTGGGCCAGTCATTAATGACAGGGCCAGTCATTAATGACAGGGCCAGTCATTAATGAAAGGGCCAGTGATAAAATGACTCTGCCAGTCATAAAATATCTTGGCCAGTCATAAAATGACAGAACCAGTCATATAATGACAAGGCCAGTGATAAAATGACGGGGCCAGTAATTAATGACAGGGCCAGTCATTAATGATAGGGCCAGTGATAAATGACTATACCAGTCATAAAATGACTTGGCCAGTCATAAAATGACAGAACCAGTCATAAAATGACAGGGCCAGTGATAAAATGACGGGGCCAGTCATTAATGACAGGGCCAGTGATAAAATGACTCTGCCAGTCATAAATGGACTTGGCCAGTCATAAAATGACAGAACCAGTCATAAAATGATAGGGCCAGTGATAAAATGACTGGGCCAGTCATTAATGACAGGGCCAGTCATTAATGACAGGGCCAGTGATAAAATGACTGGGCCAGTCATTAATGACAGGGCCAGTCATTAATGACAGGGCCAGTCATTAATGACAGGGCCAGTCATTAATGACAGGGCCAGTCATTAATGAAAGGGCCAGTGATAAAATGACTCTGCCAGTCATAAAATGACTTGGCCAGTCATAAAATGACAGAAGCAGTAATAAAATGACAGGGCCAGTGATAAAATGACTGACCCAGTCAATAATGACAGGGCCAGTCATTAATGACAGGGCCAGTGATAAAATGAGTGGGCCAGTCATTAATGACAGGGCAAGTCATTAATGACAGGGCCAGGGATAAAATGACTGGGCCAGTCATTAATGACAGGGCCAGTCATTAATGACAGGGCCAGTGATAAAATGACTGGGCCAGTCATTAATGACAGGGCCAGTCATTAATGACTGGGCCAGTGATAAAAATGACTCTGCCAGTCATTAATGACAGGGCCAGTCATTAATGACAGGGCCAGTGATAAAATGACAGGGCCAGTGATAAAATGACTGGGCCAGTCATTAATGACAGAACCAGTCATTAAATGACAGGGCCAGTGATAATATGACTGGGCCAGTCATTAATGACAGGGCCAGTCATTAATGACAGGGCCAGTCATTAATGACAGGGCCAGTGATAAAATGACTGGGCCAGTCATTAATGACAGGGCCAGTCATTATTAAAGGGTCAGTGATAAAATGACTCTGCTAGTCCTAAAATATCTTGGCCAGTCATAAAATGACAGAACCAGTCATATAATGACAGGGCCAGTGATAAAATGACGGGGCCAGTCATTAATGACAGGGCCAGTCATTAATGACAGGGCCAGTGATAAAATGACTGGGCCAGTCATTAATGACAGGGCCAGTCATTAATGACAGGGCCAGTGATAAAATGACTATACCAGTCATAAAATGACTTGGCCAGTCATAAAATGACAGAACCAGTCATAAAATGACAGGGCCCGTGATAAAATGACTATGCCAGTCATAAATGCACTTGGCGAGTCATAAAATGACAGAACCAGTCATAAAATGACAGGGCCAGTGATAAAATGACGGGGCCAGTCATTAATGACAGGGCCAGTGATAAAATGACTCTGCCAGTCATAAATGGACTTGGCCAGTCATAAAATGACAGAACCAGTCATAAAATGATAGGGCCAGTGATAAAATGACTGGGCCAGTCATTAATGACAGGGCCAGTCATTAATGACAGGGCCAGTGATAAAATGACTGGGCCAGTCATTAATGACAGGGCCAGTCATTAATGACAGGGCCAGTCATTAATGAAAGGGCCAGTGATAAAATGACTCTGCCAGTCATAAAATGACATGGCCAGTCATAAAATGACAGAACCAGTAATAAAATGACAGGGCCAGTGATAAAATGACTGACCCAGTCATTAATGACAGGGCCAGTCATTAATGACAGGGCCAGTGATAATATGACTGGGCCAGTCATTAATGACAGGGCCAGTCATTAATGACAGGGCCAGTGATAAAATGACTGGGCCAGTCATTAATGACAGGGCCAGTCATTAATGACAGGGCCAGTGATAAAATGACTGGGCCAGTCATTAATGACAGGGCCAGTCATTAATGACTGGGCCAGTGATAAAAATGACTCTGCCAGTCATTAATGACAGGGCCAGTCATTAATGACACTCCCAGTGATAAAATGACAGGGCCAGTGATAAAATGACTGGGCCAGTCATTATTGACAGAACCAGTCATTAAATGACAGGGCCAGTGATAATATGACTGGGCCAGTCATTAATGACAGGGCCAGTCATTAATGTCAGGGTCAGTCATAAATGACAGGGCCAGTGATAGAATGACTGGGCCAGTCATTAATGACAGGGCCAGTCATTAATGACAGGGTCAGTGATAAAATGACTCTGCTAGTCATAAAATATCTTTGCCAGTCATAAAATGACAGAACCAGTCATATAATGACAGGGCCAGTGATAAAATGACGGGGCCAGTCATTAATGACAGGGCCAGTCATTAATGACAGGGCCAGTGATAAAATGACTGGGCCAGTCATTAATGACAGGGCCAGTCATTAATGACAGGGCCAGTAATAAAATGACTGGGCCAGTCATTAATGACAGGGCCAGTCATTAATGACAGGGCCAGTGATAAAATGACTGGGCCAGTCATTAATGACAGGGCCAGTGATAAAATGACTGGGCTAGTCATTAATGACAGAACCAGTCATAAAATGACAGAACCAGTCATAAAATGACAGGGCCAGTGATAAAATGACGGGGCCAGTCATTAATGACAGGGCCAGTCATTAATGACAGGGCCAGTATTAAATTACTGGGCCAGTCATTAATGACAGGGCCAGTCATTAATGACAGGGCCAGTGATAAAATGACTATACCAGTCATAAAATGACTTGGCCAGTCATAAAATGACAGAACCAGTCATAAAATGACAGGGCCAGTGATAAAATGACGGGGCCAGTCATTAATGACAGGGCCAGTCATTAATGACAGGGCCAGTGATAAAATGACTGACCCAGTCATTAATGACAGGGCCAGTCATTAATGACAGGGCCAGTGATAAAATGACTGGGCCAGTCATTAATGACAGGACCAGTCATTAATGACAGGGCCAGTCATTAATGAAAGGGCCAGTGATAAAATGACTCTGCCAGTCATAAAATGACTTGGCCAGTCATAAAATGACAGAACCAGTCATAAAATGACAGGGCCAGTGATAAAATGACTGACCTTGTCATTAATGGCAGGGCCAGTCATTAATGACAGGGCCAGTGATAAAATGATTGGGCCAGTCATTAATGACAGGGCCAGTCATTAATGACAGGGCCAGTCATTAATGACAGGGCCAGTCATTAATGACTGGGCCAGTGATAAAAATGACTCTGCCAGTCATTAATGACAGGGCCAGTGATAAAATGACAGGGCCAGTGATAAAATGACTAGGCCAGTCATTAATGAGAGAACCAGTCATTAAATGACAGGGCCAGTGATAAAATGAGTGGGCCAGTCATTAATGACAGGGCCAGTCATTAATGACAGGGCCAGTCATTAATGACAGGGCCAGTGATAAAATGACTTCGCCAGTCATTAATGACAGGGCCATTGATAAAATGACTTCGCCAGTTATTAATGACAGGGCCAGTGATAAAATGACTTCGACAGTCATTAATGACAGGGCCAGTCATTAATGACAGGGCCAGTGATAAAATGACTCTGCCAGGCATAAAATGACTTGGCCAGTCATAAAATGATAGAACAAGTCATAAAATGACAGAGCCAGTGATAAAATGACTGGGCCAGTCATTAATGACAGGGCCAGTCATTAATGACAGGGCCAGTTATAAAATGACTCTGCCAGTCATAAAATGACTTGGCAAGTCATAAAATTACTTGGCAAGTCATAAAATGACAGAACCATTCATAAAATGACAGGGCCAGTTATAAAATGACTGGGCATGTCATTAATGACAGGGTCAGTCATTAATGACATGGCCAGTGATAAAATGCCTGGGCCCGTCATTAATGACAGGGCCAGTCATTTATGACAGGGCCAGTGATAAAATCACTCTACCAGTCATAAAATGACTTGGCAAGTCATAAAATGACTAAACCAGTCATAAAAAGATAGGGCCAGTGATAATATGACTAAGCCAGTCATTAATGACAGAACCAGTCATAAAATGACAGGGCCAGTGATAAAATGACTGGGCCTTTCATTAATGACAGGGCCAGTCATTAATGACAGGGCCAGTGATAAAATGACTGGGCCCGTCATTAATGACAGGGCCAGTCATTAATGACAGGGCCAGTGATAAAATGACTCTGCCATTCATAAATGGACTTGGCCAGTCATAAAATGACAGAACCAGTCATAAAATGATAGGGCCAGTGATAAAATGACTGGGCCAGTCATTAATGACAGGGCCAGTCATTAATGAAAGGGCCAGTGATAAAATGACTCTGCCAGTCATAAAATGACTTGGCCAGGCATAAAATGACAGAACCAGTAATAAAATGATAGGGCCAGTGATAAAATGACTGACATAGTCATTAATGACAGGGCCAGTCATTAATGACAGGGCCAGTGATAAAATGAGTGGGCCACTCATTAATGACAGGGCCAGTCATTAATGACAGGGCCAGTGATAAAATGACTGGGCAGTTCATTAATGACAGGGCCAGTCATTAATGACAGGGCCAGTGATAAAATGACTGGGCCAGTCATTAATGACAGGGTCAGTCATTAATGACTGGGCCAGTGATAAAAATGACTCTGCCAGTCATTAATGACAGGGCCAGTCATTAATGACAGGGCCAGTGATAAAATGACAGGGCCAGTGATAAAATGACTGGGCCAGTCATTAATGACAGAACCAGTCATTAAATGACAGGGCCAGTGATAATATGACTGGGCCAGTCATTAATGACAGGGCCAGTCATTAATGACAGGGCCAGTCATTAATGACAGGGCCAGTGATAAAATGACTGGGCCAGTCTTTAATGACAGGGCCAGTCATTAATGACAGGGCCAGTCATTAATGACAGGGCCAGTGATAAAGTGACTCTGCCAGTCATAAATGGACTTGGCCAGTCATAAAATGACAGAACCAGTCATAAAATGATAGGGCCAGTGATAAAATGACTGGGCCAGTCATTAATGACAGGGCCAGTCATTAATGACAGGGCCAGTGATAAAATGACTGGGCCAGTCATTAATGACAGGGCCAGTCATTAATGAAAGGGCCAGTGATAAAATGACTCTGCCAGTCATAAAATGACATGGCCAGTCATAAAATGACAGAACCAGTAATAAAATGACAGGGCCAGTGATAAAATGACTGACCCAGTCATTAATGACAGGGCCAGTCATTAATGACAGGGCCAGTGATAAAATGACTGGGCCAGTCATTAATGACAGGGCCAGTCATTAATGACAGGGCCAGTGATAAAATGACTGGGCCAGTCATTAATGACAGGGCCAGTCATTAATGACTGGGCCAGTGATAAAAATGACTCTGCCAGTCATTAATGACAGGGCCAGTCATTAATGACAGGGCCAGTGACAAAATGACAGGGCCAGTGATAAAATGACTGGGCCAGTCATTATTGACAGAACCAGTCATTAAATGACAGGGCCAGTGATAATATGACTGGGCCAGTCATTAATGACAGGGCCAGTCATTAATGACAGGGTCAGTCATTAATGACAGGGCCAGTGATAGAATGACTGGGCCAGTCATTAATGACAGGGCCAGTCATTAATGACTGGGCCAGTGATAAAATGACGGGGCCAGTCATTAATGACAGGGCCAGTCATTAATGACAGGGCCAGTGATAAAATGACTGGGCCAGTCATTAATGACAGGGCCAGTCATTAATGACAGGGCCAGTGATAAAATGACTATACCAGTCATAAAATGACTTGGCCAGTCATAAAATGACAGAACCAGTCATAAAATGACAGGGCCAGTGATAAAATGACGGGGCCAGTCATTAATGACAGGGCCAGTCATTAATGACAGGGCCAGTGATAAAATGACTGACCCAGTCATTAATGACAGGGCCAGTCATTAATGACAGGGCCAGTGATAAAATGACTGGGCCAGTCATTAATGACAGGACCAGTCATTAATGACTGGGCCAGTCATTAATGAAAGGGCCAGTGATAAAATGACTCTGCCAGTCATAAAATGACTTGGCCAGTCATAAAATGACAGAACCAGTCATAAAATGACAGGGCCAGTGATAAAATGACTGACCTTGTCATTAATGGCAGGGCCAGTCATTAATGACAGGGCCAGTGATAAAATGATTGGGCCAGTCATTAATGACAGGGCCAGTCATTAATGACTGGGCCAGTGATAAAAATGACTCTGCCAGTCATTAATGACAGGGCCAGTGATAAAATGACAGGGCCAGTGATAAAATGACTAGGCCAGTCATTAATGAGAGAACCAGTCATTAAATGACAGGGCCAGTGATAAAATGAGTGGGCCAGTCATTAATGACAGGGCCAGTCATTAATGACAGGGCCAGTCATTAATGACAGGGCCAGTGATAAAATGACTTCGCCAGTCATTAATGACAGGGCCAGTGATAAAATGACTTCGCCAGTTATTAATGACAGGGCCAGTGATAAAATGACTTCGACAGTCATTAATGACAGGGCCAGTCATTAATGACAGGGCCAGTGATAAAATGACTCTGCCAGGCATAAAATGACTTGGCCAGTCATAAAATGATAGAACAAGTCATAAAATGACAGAGCCAGTGATAAAATGACTGGGCCAGTCATTAATGACAGGGCCAGTCATTAATGACAGGGCCAGTTATAAAATGACTCTGCCAGTCATAAAATGACTTGGCAAGTCATAAAATTACTTGGCAAGTCATAAAATGACAGAACCATTCATAAAATGACAGGGCCAGTTATAAAATGACTGGGCATGTCATTAATGACAGGGTCAGTCATTAATGACAGGGCCAGTGATAAAATGCCTGGGCCCGTCATTAATGACAGGGCCAGTCATTTATGACAGGGCCAGTGATAAAATCACTCTACCAGTCCTAAAATGACTTGGCAAGTCATAAAATGACTAAACCAGTCATAAAAAGATAGGGCCAGTGATAATATGACTAAGCCAGTCATTAATGACAGAACCAGCCATAAAATGACAGGGCCAGTGATAAAATGACTGGGCCTTTCATTAATGACAGGGCCAGTCATTAATGACAGGGCCAGTGATAAAATGACTGGGCCCGTCATTAATGACAGGGCCAGTCATTAATGACAGGGCCAGTGATAAAATGACTCTGCCATTCATAAATGGACTTGGCCAGTCATAAAATGACAGAACCAGTCATAAAATGATAGGGCCAGTGATAAAATGACTGGGCCAGTCATTAATGACAGGGCCAGTCATTAATGACAGGGCCAGTCATTAATGACAGGGCCAGTCATTAATGAAAGGGCCAGTGATAAAATGACTCTGCCAGTCATAAAATGACTTGGCCAGTCATAAAATGACAGAACCAGTAATAAAATGATAGGGCCAGTGATAAAATGACTGACATAGTCATTAATGACAGGGCCAGTCATTAATGACAGGGCCAGTGATAAAATGAGTGGGCCACTCATTAATGACAGGGCCAGTCATTAATGACAGGGCCAGTGATAAAATGACTGGGCAGTTCATTAATGACAGGGCCAGTCATTAATGACAGGGCCAGTGATAAAATGACTGGGCCAGTCATTAATGACAGGGTCAGTCATTAATGACTGGGCCAGTGATAAAAATGACTCTGCCAGTCATTAATGACAGGGCCAGTCATTAATGACAGGGCCAGTGATAAAATGACAGGGCCAGTGATAAAATGACTGGGCCAGTCATTAATGACAGAACCAGTCATTAAATGACAGGGCCAGTGATAATATGACTGGGCCAGTCATTAGTGACAGGGCCAGTCATTAATGACTGGGCCAGTCATTAATGACAGGGCCAGTGATAAAATGACTGGGCCAGTCTTTAATGACAGGGCCAGTCATTAATGACAGGGCCAGTCATTAATGACAGGGCCAGTGATAAAGTGACTCTGCCAGTCATAAAATGACTTGGCCAGTCATAAAATGACAGAACCAGTCATAAAATGACAGGGCCAGTGATAAAATGACTGACCCAGTCATTAATGACAGGGCCAGGCATTAATGACAGGGCCAGTGATAAAATGAGTGGGCCAGTCATTAATGACAGGGCCAGTCATTAATGACAGGGCCAGTGATAAAATGACTGGGCCAGTCATTAATGACAGGGCCAGTCATTAATGACAGGGCCAGTGATAAAATGACTGGGCCAGTCATTAATGACAGGGCCAGTCATTAATGACTGGGCCAGTGATAAAAATGACTCTGCCAGTCATTAATGACAGGGCCAGTCATTAATGACAGGGCCAGTCATTAATGACAGGGCCAGTGATAAAATGACTGGGTCAGTCATTAATGACAGAACCAGTCATAAAATGACAGGGCCAGTGATAAAATGACGGGGCCAGTCATTAATGACAGGGCCAGTCATTAATGACCGGGCCAGTGATAAAATGACTGGGCCAGTCATTAATGACAGGGCCAGTCATTAATGACAGGGCCAGTGATAAAATGACTATACCAGTCATAAAATGACTTGGCCAGTCATAAAATGACAGAACCAGTCATAAAATGACAGGGCTAGTGATAAAATGACGGGGCCAGTCATTAATGACAGGGCCAGTCATTAATGACAGGGCCAGTGATAAAATGACTGACCCAGTCATTAATGACAGGGCCAGTCATTAATGACAGGGCCAGTGATAAAATGACTGACCCAGTCATTAATGACAGGGCCAGTCATTAATGACAGGGCCAGTGATAAAATGACTGGGCCAGTCATAAAATGACTTGGCAAGTCATAAAATTACTTGGCAAGTCATAAAATGACAGAACCATTCATAAAATGACAGGGCCAGTTATAAAATGACTGGGCCTGTCATTAATGACAGGGCAAGTCATTAATGACAGGGCCAGTGATAAAATGCTTGTGCCCATCATTAATGACAGGGCCAGTCATTTATGACAGGGCCAGTGATAAAATGACTCTACCAGTCATAAAATGACTTGGCAAGTCATAAAATGAGAGAACCAGTCATAAAAAGATAGGGCCAGTGATAATATGACTAAGCCAGTCATTAATGACAGAACCAGTCATAAAATGACAGGGCCCGTGATAAAATGACTGGGCAAGTCATAAAATTACTTGGCAGGTCATAAAATGACAGAAGCATTCATAAAATGACAGGGCCAGTTATAAAATGACTGGGCCTGTCATTAATGACAGGGCCAGTCATTAATGACAGGGCCAGTGATAAAATGCCTGGGCCCGTCATTAATGACAGGGCCAGTCATTTATGACAGGGCCAGTGATAAAATGACCCTACCAGTCATTAAATGACTTGGCAAGTCATGAAATGACAGAACCAGTCATAAAAAGATATGGCCAGTGATAATATGACTAAGCCAGTCATTAATGACAGAACCAGTCATAAAATGACAGGGCCAGTGATAAAATGACTGGGCCTTTCATTAATGACAGGGTCACTCATTAATGACAGGGCCAGTGATAAAATGACTGGGCCCGTCATTAATGACAGGGCCAGTCATTAATGACAGGGCCAGTGATAAAATGACTCTGCCAGTCATAAATGGAGTTGGCCAGTCATAAAATGACAGAACCAGTCATAAAATGACAGGGCCAGTGATAAAATGACTGGGCCAGTCATTAATGACAGGGCCAGTCATTAATGACAGGGCCAGTGATAAAATGACTGGGCCAGTCATTAATGACAGGGCCAGTCATCAATGACAGGGCCAGTCATTAATGACAGGGCCAGTGATAAAGTGACTCTGCCAGTCATAAAATGACTTGGCCAGTCATAAAATGACAGAACCAGTCATAAAATGACAGGGCCAGTGATAAAATGACTGACCCAGTCATTAATGACAGGGCCAGTCATTAATGACAGGGCCAGTGATAAAATGAGTGGGCCAGTCATTAATGACAGGGCCAGTCATTAATGACAGGGCCAGTCATAAAATGACTGGGACAGTCATTAATGACAGGGCCAGTCATTAATGACAGGGCCAGTGATAAAATGACTGGGCCAGTCATTAATGACAGGGCCAGTCATTAATGACTGGGCCAGTGATAAAAATGACTCTGCCAGTCATTAATGACAGGGCCAGTCATTAATGACAGGGCCAGTGATAAAATGACTGGGCCAGTCATTAATGACAGAACCAGTCACAAAATGACAGAACCAGTCATAAAATGACAGGGCCAGTGATAAAATGACGGGGCCAGTCATTAATGACAGGGCCAGTCATTAATGACAGGGCCAGTGATAAAATGACTGGGCCAGTCATTAATGACAGCGCCAGTCATTAATGACAGGGCCAGTCATAAAATGACTATACCAGTCATAAAATGACTTGGCCAGTCATAAAATGACAGAACCAGTCATAAAATGACAGGGCCAGTGATAAAATGACGGGGCCAGTCATTAATGACAGGGCCAGTCATTAATGACAGGGCCAGTGATAAAATGACTGGGCCAGTCATTAATGACAGGGCCAGTCATTAATGACAGGGCCAGTCATTAATGAAAGGACCAGTGATAAAATGACTCTGCCAGTCATAAAATGACTTGGCCAGTCATAAAATGACAGAACCAGTCATAAAATGACAGGGCCAGTGATAAAATGACTCACCCAGTCATTAATGGCAGGGCCAGTCATTAATGACAGGGCCAGTGATAAAATGATTGGGCCAGGCATTAATGACAGGGCCAGTCATTAATGACAGGGCCAGTCATTAATGACAGGGCCAGTCATTAATGACAGGGCCAGTCATTAATGACTGGGCCAGTGATAAAAATGACTCTGCCAGTCTTTAATGACAGGGCCAGTGATAAAATGACAGGGCCAGTGATAAAATGACTGGGACAGTCATTAATGAGAGAACCAGTCATTAAATGACAGGGCCAGTGATAAAATGAGTGGGCCAGTCATTAATGACAGGGCCAGTCATTAATGACAGGGCCAGTCATTAATGACAGGGCCATTGATAAAATGACTTCGCCAGTCATTAATGACAGGGCCAGTGATAAAATGACTTCGCCAGTCATTAATGACAGGGCTAGTCATTAATGACAGGGCCAGTGATAAAATGACTCTGCCAGGCATAAAATGACTTGGCCAGTCATAAAATGATAGAACAAGTCATAAAATGACAGAGCCAGTGATAAAATGACTGGGCCAGTCATTAATGACAGGGCCAGTCATTAATGACAGGGCCAGTTATAAAATGACTCTGCCAGTCATAAAATGAGTTGGCAAGTCATAAAATTACTTGGAAAGTCATAAAATGACAGAACCATTCATAAAATGACAGGGCCAGTTATCAAATGACTGGGCATGTCATTAATGACAGGGCCAGTCATTAATGACAGGGCCAGTGATAAAATGCCTGGGCCCGTCATTAATGACAGGGCCAGTCATTTATGACAGGGCCAGTGATAAAATGACTCTACCAGTCATAAAATGACTTGGCAAGTCATAAAATGAGAGAACCAGTCATAAAAAGATAGGGCCAGTGATAATATGACTAAGCCAGTCATTAATGACAGAACCAGTCATAAAATGACAGGGCCAGTGATAAAATGACTGGGCAAGTCATAAAATTACTTGGCAAGTCATAAAATGACAGAAGCATTCATAAAATGACAGGGCCAGTTATAAAATGACTGGGCCTGTCATTAATGACAGGGCCAGTCATTAATGACAGGGCCAGTGATAAAATGCCTGGGCCCGTCATTAATGACAGGGCCAGTCATTTATGACAGGGCCAGTGATAAAATGACTCTACCAGTCATAAAATGACTTGGCAAGTCATAAAATGACAGAACCAGTCATAAAAAGATATGGCCAGTGATAAAATGACTGGGCCAGTCATTAATGACAGAACCAGTCATAAAATGACAGGGCCAGTGATAAAATGACTGGGCCTTTCATTAATGACAGGGCCACTCATTAATGACAGGGCCAGTGATAAAATGACTGGGCCCGTCATTAATGACAGGGCCAGTCATTAATGACAGGGCCAGTGATAAAATGACTCTGCCAGTCATAAATGGAGTTGGCCAGTCATAAAATGACAGAACCAGTCATAAAATGACAGGGCCAGTGATAAAATGACTGGGCCAGTCATTAATGACAGGGCCAGTCATTAATGACAGGGCCAGTGATAAAATGACTGGGCCAGTCATTAATGACAGGGCCAGTCATCAATGACAGGGCCAGTCATTAATGACAGGGCCAGTGATAAAGTGACTCTGCCAGTCATAAAATGACTTGGCCAGTCATAAAATGACAGAACCAGTCATAAAATGACAGGGCCAGTGATAAAATGACTGACCCAGTCATTAATGACAGGGCCAGTCATTAATGACAGGGCCAGTGATAAAATGAGTGGGCCAGTCATTAATGACAGGGCCAGTCATTAATGACAGGGCCAGTAATAAAATGACTGGGCCAGTCATGAATGACAGGGCCAGTCATTAATGACAGGGCCAGTGATAAAATGACTGGGCCAGTCATTAATGACAGGGCCAGTCATTAATGACTGGGCCAGTGATAAAAATGACTCTGCCAGTCATTAATGACAGGGCCAGTCATTAATGACAGGGCCAGTGATAAAATGACTGGGCCAGTCATTAATGACAGAACCAGTCATAAAATGACAGAACCAGTCATAAAATGACAGGGCCAGTGATAAAATGACGGGGCCAGTCATTAATGACAGGGCCAGTCATTAATGACAGGGCCAGTGATAAAATGACTGGGCCAGTCATTAATGACAGGGCCAGTCATTAATGACAGGGCCAGTCATAAAATGACTATACCAGTCATAAAATGACTTTACCAGTCATAAAATGACAGAACCAGTCATAAAATGACAGGGCCAGTGATAAAATGACGGGGCCAGTCATTAATGACAGGGCCAGTGATAAAATGACTGGGCCAGTCCATAATGACAGAACCAGTCATAAAATGACAGGGCCAGTGATAAAATGACTGGGCCTTTCATTAATGACAGGGCCACTCATTAATGACAGGGCCAGTGATAAAATGACTGGGCCCGTCATTAATGACAGGGCCAGTCATTAATGACAGGGCCAGTGATAAAATGACTCTGCCAGTCATAAATGGAGTTGGCCAGTCATAAAATGACAGAACCAGTCATAAAATGACAGGGCCAGTGATAAAATGACTGGGCCAGTCATTAATGACAGGGCCAGTCATTAATGACAGGGCCAGTGATAAAATGACTGGGCCAGTCATTAATGACAGGGCCAGTCATCAATGACAGGGCCAGTCATTAATGACAGGGCCAGTGATAAAGTGACTCTGCCAGTCATAAAATGACTTGGCCAGTCATAAAATGACAGAACCAGTCATAAAATGACAGGGCCAGTGATAAAATGACTGACCCAGTCATTAATGACAGGGCCAGTCATTAATGACAGGGCCAGTGATAAAATGAGTGGGCCAGTCATTAATGACAGGGCCAGTCATTAATGACAGGGCCAGTAATAAAATGACTGGGCCAGTCATTAATGACAGGGCCAGTCATTAATGACAGGGTTAGTGATAAAATGACTGGGCCAGTCATTAATGACAGGGCCAGTCATTAATGACTGGGCCAGTGATAAAAATGACTCTGCCAGTCATTAATGACAGGGCCAGTCATTAATGACAGGGCCAGTGATAAAATGACTGGGCCAGTCATTAATGACAGAACCAGTCATAAAATGACAGAACCAGTCATAAAATGACAGGGCCAGTGATAAAATGACGGGGCCAGTCATTAATGACAGGGCCAGTCATTAATGACAGGGCCAGTGATAAAATGACTGGGCCAGTCATTAATGACAGGGCCAGTCATTAATGAAAGGACCAGTGATAAAATGACTCTGCCAGTCATAAAATGACTTGGCCAGTCATAAAATGACAGAACCATTTATAAAATGACAGGGCCAGTGATAAAATGACTCACCCAGTCATTAATGGCAGGGCCAGTCATTAATGACAGGGCCAGTGATAAAATGATTGGGCCAGTCATTAATGACAGGGCCAGTCATTAATGACAGGGCCAGTCAATAATGACTGGGCCAGTGATAAAAATGACTCTGCCAGTCATTAATGACAGGGCCAGTGATAAAATGACAGGGCCAGTGATAAAATGACTGGGCCAGTCATTAATGAGAGAACCAGTCATTAAATGACAGGGCCAGTGATAAAATGAGTGGGCCAGTCATTAATGACAGGGCCAGTCATTAATGACAGGGCCAGTCATTAATGACAGGGCCAGTGATAAAATGACTTCGCCAGTCATTAATGACAGGGCCAGTGATAAAATGACTTTGCCAGTCATTAATGACAGGGCCAGTCATTAATGACAGGGCCAGTGATAAAATGACTCTGCCAGGCATAAAATGACTTGGCCAGTCATAAAATGACAGAACCAGTCATAAAATGACAGGGCCAGTGATAAAATGACTGACCCAGTCATTAATGACAGGGCCAGTCATCAATGACAGGGCCAGTCATTAATGACAGGGCCAGTGATAAAGTGACTCTGCCAGTCATAAAATGACTTGGCCAGTCATAAAATGACAGAACCAGTCATAAAATGACAGGGCCAGTGATAAAATGACTGACCCAGTCATTAATGACAGGGCCAGTCATTAATGACAGGGCCAGTCATTAATGACAGGGCCAGTAATAAAATGACTGGGCCAGTCATTAATGACAGGGCCAGTCATTAATGACAGGGCCAGTGATAAAATGACTGGGCCAGTCATTAATGACAGGGCCAGTCATTAATGACTGGGCCAGTGATAAAAATGACTCTGCCAGTCATTAATGACAGGGCCAGTCATTAATGACAGGGCCAGTGATAAAATGACTGGGCCAGTCATTAATGACAGAACCAGTCATAAAATGACAGAACCAGTCATAAAATGACAGGGCCAGTGATAAAATGACGGGGCCAGTCATTAATGACAGGGCCAGTCATTAATGACAGGGCCAGTGATAAAATGACTGGGCCAGTCATTAATGACAGCGCCAGTCATTAATGACAGGGCCAGTCATAAAATGACTATACCAGTCATAAAATGACTTGGCCAGTCATAAAATGACAGAACCAGTCATAAAATGACAGGGCCAGTGATAAAATGACGGGGCCAGTCATTAATGACAGGGCCAGTCATTAATGACAGGGCCAGTGATAAAATGACTGGGCCAGTCATTAATGACAGGGCCAGTCATTAATGACAGGGCCAGTCATTAATGAAAGGACCAGTGATAAAATGACTCTGCCAGTCATAAAATGACTTGGCCAGTCATAAAATGACAGAACCAGTCATAAAATGACAGGGCCAGTGATAAAATGACTCACCCAGTCATTAATGGCAGGGCAAGTCATTAATGACAGGGCCAGTGATAAAATGACCCTACCAGTCATTAAATGACTTGGCAAGTCATGAAATGACAGAACCAGTCATAAAAAGATATGGCCAGTGATAATATGACTAAGCCAGTCATTAATGACAGAACCAGTCATAAAATGACAGGGCCAGTGATAAAATGACTGGGCCTTTCATTAATGACAGGGCCACTCATTAATGACAGGGCCAGTGATAAAATGACTGGGCCCGTCATTAATGACAGGGCCAGTCATTAATGACAGGGCCAGTGATAAAATGACTCTGCCAGTCATAAATGGAGTTGGCCAGTCATAAAATGACAGAACCAGTCATAAAATGACAGGGCCAGTGATAAAATGACTGGGCCAGTCATTAATGACAGGGCCAGTCATTAATGACAGGGCCAGTGATAAAATGACTGGGCCAGTCATTAATGACAGGGCCAGTCATCAATGACAGGGCCAGTCATTAATGACAGGGCCAGTGATAAAGTGACTCTGCCAGTCATAAAATGACTTGGCCAGTCATAAAATGACAGAACCAGTCATAAAATGACAGGGCCAGTGATAAAATGACTGACCCAGTCATTAATGACAGGGCCAGTCATTAATGACAGGGCCAGTGATAAAATGAGTGGGCCAGTCATTAATGACAGGGCCAGTCATTAATGACAGGGCCAGTCATAAAATGACTGGGACAGTCATTAATGACAGGGCCAGTCATTAATGACAGGGCCAGTGATAAAATGACTGGGCCAGTCATTAATGACAGGGCCAGTCATTAATGACTGGGCCAGTGATAAAAATGACTCTGCCAGTCATTAATGACAGGGCCAGTCATTAATGACAGGGCCAGTGATAAAATGACTGGGCCAGTCATTAATGACAGAACCAGTCACAAAATGACAGAACCAGTCATAAAATGACAGGGCCAGTGATAAAATGACGGGGCCAGTCATTAATGACAGGGCCAGTCATTAATGACAGGGCCAGTGATAAAATGACTGGGCCAGTCATTAATGACAGCGCCAGTCATTAATGACAGGGCCAGTCATAAAATGACTATACCAGTCATAAAATGACTTGGCCAGTCATAAAATGACAGAACCAGTCATAAAATGACAGGGCCAGTGATAAAATGACGGGGCCAGTCATTAATGACAGGGCCAGTCATTAATGACAGGGCCAGTGATAAAATGACTGGGCCAGTCATTAATGACAGGGCCAGTCATTAATGACAGGGCCAGTCATTAATGAAAGGACCAGTGATAAAATGACTCTGCCAGTCATAAAATGACTTGGCCAGTCATAAAATGACAGAACCAGTCATAAAATGACAGGGCCAGTGATAAAATGACTCACCCAGTCATTAATGGCAGGGCCAGTCATTAATGACAGGGCCAGTGATAAAATGATTGGGCCAGGCATTAATGACAGGGCCAGTCATTAATGACAGGGCCAGTCATTAATGACAGGGCCAGTCATTAATGACAGGGCCAGTCATTAATGACTGGGCCAGTGATAAAAATGACTCTGCCAGTCTTTAATGACAGGGCCAGTGATAAAATGACAGGGCCAGTGATAAAATGACTGGGCCAGTCATTAATGAGAGAACCAGTCATTAAATGACAGGGCCAGTGATAAAATGAGTGGGCCAGTCATTAATGACAGGGCCAGTCATTAATGACAGGGCCAGTCATTAATGACAGGGCCATTGATAAAATGACTTCGCCAGTCATTAATGACAGGGCCAGTGATAAAATGACTTCGCCAGTCATTAATGACAGGGCTAGTCATTAATGACAGGGCCAGTGATAAAATGACTCTGCCAGGCATAAAATGACTTGGCCAGTCATAGAATGATAGAACAAGTCATAAAATGACAGAGCCAGTGATAAAATGACTGGGCCAGTCATTAATGACAGGGCCAGTCATTAATGACAGGGCCAGTTATAAAATGACTCTGCCAGTCATAAAATGAGTTGGCAAGTCATAAAATTACTTGGAAAGTCATAAAATGACAGAACCATTCATAAAATGACAGGGCCAGTTATCAAATGACTGGGCATGTCATTAATGACAGGGCCAGTCATTAATGACAGGGCCAGTGATAAAATGCCTGGGCCCGTCATTAATGACAGGGCCAGTCATTTATGACAGGGCCAGTGATAAAATGACTCTACCAGTCATAAAATGACTTGGCAAGTCATAAAATGAGAGAACCAGTCATAAAAAGATAGGGCCAGTGATAATATGACTAAGCCAGTCATTAATGACAGAACCAGTCATAAAATGACAGGGCCAGTGATAAAATGACTGGGCAAGTCATAAAATTACTTGGCAAGTCATAAAATGACAGAAGCATTCATAAAATGACAGGGCCAGTTATAAAATGACTGGGCCTGTCATTAATGACAGGGCCAGTCATTAATGACAGGGCCAGTGATAAAATGCCTGGGCCCGTCATTAATGACAGGGCCAGTCATTTATGACAGGGCCAGTGATAAAATGACTCTACCAGTCATAAAATGACTTGGCAAGTCATAAAATGACAGAACCAGTCATAAAAAGATATGGCCAGTGATAAAATGACTGGGCCAGTCATTAATGACAGAACCAGTCATAAAATGACAGGGCCAGTGATAAAATGACTGGGCCTTTCATTAATGACAGGGCCACTCATTAATGACAGGGCCAGTGATAAAATGACTGGGCCCGTCATTAATGACAGGGCCAGTCATTAATGACAGCGCCAGTGATAAAATGACTCTGCCAGTCATAAATGGAGTTGGCCAGTCATAAAATGACAGAACCAGTCATAAAATGACAGGGCCAGTGATAAAATGACTGGGCCAGTCATTAATGACAGGGCCAGTCATTAATGACAGGGCCAGTGATAAAATGACTGGGCCAGTCATTAATGACAGGGCCAGTCATCAATGACAGGGCCAGTCATTAATGACAGGGCCAGTGATAAAGTGACTCTGCCAGTCATAAAATGACTTGGCCAGTCATAAAATGACAGAACCAGTCATAAAATGACAGGGCCAGTGATAAAATGACTGACCCAGTCATTAATGACAGGGCCAGTCATTAATGACAGGGCCAGTGATAAAATGAGTGGGCCAGTCATTAATGACAGGGCCAGTCATTAATGACAGGGCCAGTAATAAAATGACTGGGCCAGTCATTAATGACAGGGCCAGTCATTAATGACAGGGCCAGTGATAAAATGACTGGGCCAGTCATTAATGACAGGGCCAGTCATTAATGACTGGGCCAGTGATAAAAATGACTCTGCCAGTCATTAATGACAGGGCCAGTCATTAATGACAGGGCCAGTGATAAAATGACTGGGCCAGTCATTAATGACAGAACCAGTCATAAAATGACAGAACCAGTCATAAAATGACAGGGCCAGTGATAAAATGACGGGGCCAGTCATTAATGACAGGGCCAGTCATTAATGACAGGGCCAGTGATAAAATGACTGGGCCAGTCATTAATGACAGGGCCAGTCATTAATGACAGGGCCAGTCATAAAATGACTATACCAGTCATAAAATGACTTGGCCAGTCATAAAATGACAGAACCAGTCATAAAATGACAGGGCCAGTGATAAAATGACGGGGCCAGTCATTAATGACAGGGCCAGTGATAAAATGACTGGGCCAGTCCATAATGACAGAACCAGTCATAAAATGACAGGGCCAGTGATAAAATGACTGGGCCTTTCATTAATGACAGGGCCACTCATTAATGACAGGGCCAGTGATAAAATGACTGGGCCCGTCATTAATGACAGGGCCAGTCATTAATGACAGGGCCAGTGATAAAATGACTCTGCCAGTCATAAATGGAGTTGGCCAGTCATAAAATGACAGAACCAGTCATAAAATGACCGGGCCAGTGATAAAATGACTGGGCCAGTCATTAATGACAGGGCCAGTCATTAATGACAGGGCCAGTGATAAAATGACTGGGCCAGTCATTAATGACAGGGCCAGTCATCAATGACAGGGCCAGTCATTAATGACAGGGCCAGTGATAAAGTGACTCTGCCAGTCATAAAATGACTTGGCCAGTCATAAAATGACAGAACCAGTCATAAAATGACAGGGCCAGTGATAAAATGACTGACCCAGTCATTAATGACAGGGCCAGTCATTAATGACAGGGCCAGTGATAAAATGAGTGGGCCAGTCATTAATGACAGGGCCAGTCATTAATGACAGGGCCAGTAATAAAATGACTGGGCCAGTCATTAATGACAGGGCCAGTCATTAATGACAGGGCCAGTGATAAAATGACTGGGCCAGTCATTAATGACAGGGCCAGTCATTAATGACTGGGCCAGTGATAAAAATGACTCTGCCAGTCATTAATGACAGGGCCAGTCATTAATGACAGGGCCAGTGATAAAATGACTGGGCCAGTCATTAATGACAGAACCAGTCATAAAATGACAGAACCAGTCATAAAATGACAGGGCCAGTGATAAAATGACGGGGCCAGTCATTAATGACAGGGCCAGTCATTAATGACAGGGCCAGTGATAAAATGACTGGGCCAGTCATTAATGACAGGGCCAGTCATTAATGAAAGGACCAGTGATAAAATGACTCTGCCAGTCATAAAATGACTTGGCCAGTCATAAAATGACAGAACCATTTATAAAATGACAGGGCCAGTGATAAAATGACTCACCCAGTCATTAATGGCAGGGCCAGTCATTAATGACAGGGCCAGTGATAAAATGATTGGGCCAGTCATTAATGACAGGGCCAGTCATTAATGACAGGGCCAGTCAATAATGACTGGGCCAGTGATAAAAATGACTCTGCCAGTCATTAATGACAGGGCCAGTGATAAAATGACAGGGCCAGTGATAAAATGACTGGGCCAGTCATTAATGAGAGAACCAGTCATTAAATGACAGGGCCAGTGATAAAATGAGTGGGCCAGTCATTAATGACAGGGCCAGTCATTAATGACAGGGCCAGTCATTAATGACAGGGCCAGTGATAAAATGACTTCGCCAGTCATTAATGACAGGGCCAGTGATAAAATGACTTTGCCAGTCATTAATGACAGGGCCAGTCATTAATGACAGGGCCAGTGATAAAATGACTCTGCCAGGCATAAAATGACTTGGCCAGTCATAAAATGACAGAACCAGTCATAAAATGACAGGGCCAGTGATAAAATGACTGACCCAGTCATTAATGACAGGGCCAGTCATCAATGACAGGGCCAGTCATTAATGACAGGGCCAGTGATAAAGTGACTCTGCCAGTCATAAAATGACTTGGCCAGTCATAAAATGACAGAACCAGTCATAAAATGACAGGGCCAGTGATAAAATGACTGACCCAGTCATTAATGACAGGGCCAGTCATTAATGACAGGGCCAGTGATAAAATGAGTGGGCCAGTCATTAATGACAGGGCCAGTCATTAATGACAGGGCCAGTAATAAAATGACTGGGCCAGTCATTAATGACAGGGCCAGTCATTAATGACAGGGCCAGTGATAAAATGACTGGGCCAGTCATTAATGACAGGGCCAGTCATTAATGACTGGGCCAGTGATAAAAATGACTCTGCCAGTCATTAATGACAGGGCCAGTCATTAATGACAGGGCCAGTGATAAAATGACTGGGCCAGTCATTAATGACAGAACCAGTCATAAAATGACAGAACCAGTCATAAAATGACAGGGCCAGTGATAAAATGACGGGGCCAGTCATTAATGACAGGGCCAGTCATTAATGACAGGGCCAGTGATAAAATGACTGGGCCAGTCATTAATGACAGCGCCAGTCATTAATGACAGGGCCAGTCATAAAATGACTATACCAGTCATAAAATGACTTGGCCAGTCATAAAATGACAGAACCAGTCATAAAATGACAGGGCCAGTGATAAAATGACGGGGCCAGTCATTAATGACAGGGCCAGTCATTAATGACAGGGCCAGTGATAAAATGACTGGGCCAGTCATTAATGACAGGGCCAGTCATTAATGACAGGGCCAGTCATTAATGAAAGGACCAGTGATAAAATGACTCTGCCAGTCATAAAATGACTTGGCCAGTCATAAAATGACAGAACCAGTCATAAAATGACAGGGCCAGTGATAAAATGACTCACCCAGTCATTAATGGCAGGGCAAGTCATTAATGACAGGGCCAGTGATAAAATGATTGGGCCAGTCATTAATCACAGGGCCAGTCATTAATGACAGGGCCAGTCATTAATGACAGGGCCAGTCATTAATGACAGGGCCAGTCATTAATGACTGGGCCAGTGATAAAAATGACTCTGCCAGTCATTAATGACAGGGCCAGTGATAAAATGACAGGGCCAGTGATAAAATGACTGGGCCAGTCATTAATGAGAGAACCAGTCATTAAATGACAGGGCCAGTGATAAAATGAGTGGGCCAGTCATTAATGACAGGGCCAGTCATTAATGACAGGGCCAGTCATTAATGACAGGGCCAGTGATAAAATGACTTCGCCAGTCATTAATGACAGGGCCAGTGATAAAATGACTTCGCCAGTCATTAATGACAGGGCTAGTCATTAATGACAGGGCCAGTGATAAAATGACTCTGCCAGGCATAAAATGACTTGGCCAGTCATAAATGATAGAACAAGTCATAAAATGACAGAGCCAGTGATAAAATGACTGGGCCAGTCATTAATGACAGGGCCAGTCATTAATGACAGGGCCAGTTATAAAATGACTCTGCCAGTCATAAAATGAGTTGGCAAGTCATAAAATTACTTGGAAAGTCATAAAATGACAGAACCATTCATAAAATGACAGGGCCAGTTATCAAATGACTGGGCATGTCATTAATGACAGGGCCAGTTATTAATGACAGGGCCAGTGATAAAATGCCTGGGCCCGTCATTAATGACAGGGCCAGTCATTTATGACAGGGCCAGTGATAAAATGACTCTACCAGTCATAAAATGACTTGGCAAGTCATAAAATGAGAGAACCAGTCATAAAAAGATAGGGCCAGTGATAATATGACTAAGCCAGTCATTAATGACAGAACCAGTCATAAAATGACAGGGCCAGTGATAAAATGACTGGGCAAGTCATAAAATTACTTGGCAAGTCATAAAATGACAGAAGCATTCATAAAATGACAGGGCCAGTTATAAAATGACTGGGCCTGTCATTAATGACAGGGCCAGTCATTAATGACAGGGCCAGTGATAAAATGCCTGGGCCCGTCATTAATGACAGGGCCAGTCATTTATGACAGGGCCAGTGATAAAATGACTCTACCAGTCATAAAATGACTTGGCAAGTCATAAAATGACAGAACCAGTCATAAAAAGATATGGCCAGTGATAAAATGACTGGGCCAGTCATTAATGACAGAACCAGTCATAAAATGACAGGGCCAGTGATAAAATGACTGGGCCTTTCATTAATGACAGGGCCACTCATTAATGACAGGGCCAGTGATAAAATGACTGGGCCCGTCATTAATGACAGGGCCAGTCATTAATGACAGGGCCAGTGATAAAATGACTCTGCCAGTCAGAAATGGAGCTGGCCAGTCATAAAATGACAGAACCAGTCATAAAATGACAGGGCCAGTGATAAAATGACTGGGCCAGTCATTAATGACAGGGCCAGTCATTAATGACAGGGCCAGTGATAAAATGACTGGGCCAGTCATTAATGACAGGGCCAGTCATCAATGACAGGGCCAGTCATTAATGACAGGGCCAGTGATAAAGTGACTCTGCCAGTCATAAAATGACTTGGCCAGTCATAAAATGACAGAACCAGTCATAAAATGACAGGGCCAGTGATAAAATGACTGACCTAGTCATTAATGACAGGGCCAGTCATTAATGACAGGGCCAGTGATAAAATGAGTGGGCCAGTCATTAATGACAGGGCCAGTCATTAATGACAGGGCAAGTAATAAAATGACTGGGCCAGTCATTAATGACAGGGCCAGTCATTAATGACAGGGCCAGTGATAAAATGACTGGGCCAGTCATTAATGACAGGGCCAGTCATTAATGACTGGGCCAGTGATAAAAATGACTCTGCCAGTCATTAATGACAGGGCCAGTCATTAATGACAGGGCCAGTGATAAAATGACTGGGCCAGTCATTAATGACAGAACCAGTCATAAAATGACAGAACCAGTCATAAAATGACAGGGCCAGTGATAAAATGACGGGGCCAGTCATTAATGACAGGGCCAGTCATTAATGACAGGGCCAGTGATAAAATGACTGGGCCAGTCATTAATGACAGGGCCAGTCATTAATGACAGGGCCAGTCATAAAATGACTATACCAGTCATAAAATGACTTGGCCAGTCATAAAATGACAGAACCAGTCATAAAATGACAGGGCCAGTGATAAAATGACGGGGCCAGTCATTAATGACAGGGCCAGTGATAAAATGACTGGGCCAGTCATTAATGACAGGGCCAGTCATTAATGACAGGGCCAGTCATTAATGAAAGGACCAGTGATAAAATGACTCTGCCAGTCATAAAATGACTTGGCCAGTCATAAAATGACAGAACCATTTATAAAATGACAGGGCCAGTGATAAAATGACTCACCCAGTCATTAGTGGCAGGGCCAGTCATTAATGACAGGGCCAGTGATAAAATGATTGGGCCAGTCATTAATGACAGGGCCAGTCATTAATGACAGGGCCAGTCAATAATGACTGGGCCAGTGATAAAAATGACTCTGCCAGTCATTAATGACAGGGCCTGTGATAAAATGACAGGGCCAGTGATAAAATGACTGGGCCAGTCATTAATGAGAGAACCAGTCATTAAGTGACAGGGCCAGTGATAAAATGAGTGGGCCAGTCATTAATGACAGGGCCAGTCATTAATGACAGGGCCAGTCATTAATGACAGGGCCAGTGATAAAATGACTTCGCCAGTCATTAATGACAGGGCCAGTGATAAAATGACTTTGCCAGTCATTAATGACAGGGCCAGTCATTAATGACAGGGCCAGTGATAAAATGACTCTGCCAGGCATAAAATGACTTGGCCAGTCATTAAATGATAGAACAAGTCATAAAATGACAGAGCCAGTGATAAAATGACTGGGCCAGTCATTAATGACAGGGCCAGTCATTAATGACAGGGCCAGTTATAAAATGACTCTGCCAGTCATAAAATGAGTTGGCAAGTCATAAAATTACTTGGAAAGTCATAAAATGACAGAACCATTCATAAAATGACAGGGCCAGTTATCAAATGACTGGGCATGTCATTAATGACAGGGCCAGTCATTAATGACAGGGCCAGTGATAAAATGCCTGGGCCCGTCATTAATGACAGGGCCAGTCATTTATGACAGGGCCAGTGATAAAATCACTCAACCAGTCATAAAATGACTTGGCAAGTCATAAAATGACAGAACCAGTCATAAAAAGATAGGGCCAGTGATAATATGACTAAGCCAGTCATTAATGACAGAACCAGTCATAAAATGACAGGGCAGTGATAAAATGACTGGGCCTTTCATTAATGACAGGGCCAGTCATTAATGACAGGGCCAGTGATAAAATGACTGGACCCGTCATTAATGACAGGGCCAGTCATTAATGACAGGGCCAGTGATAAAATGACTCTGCCAGTCATAAATGGACTTGGCCAGTCATAAAATGACAGAACCAGTCATAAAATGATAGGGCCAGTGATAAAATGACTGGGCCAGTCATTAATGACAAGGCATGTCATTAATGACAGGGCCAGTGATAAAATGACTGGGCCAGTCATTAATGACAGGGCCAGTCATTAATGACAGGGCCAGTCATTAATGAAAGGGCCAGTGATAAAATGACTCTGCCAGTCATAAAATATCTTGGCCAGTCATAAAATGACAGAACCAGTCATATAATGACAAGGCCAGTGATAAAATGACGGGGCCAGTCATTAATGACAGGGCCAGTCATTAATGACAGGGCCAGTGATAAAATGACTGGGTCAGTCATTAATGACAGGGCCAGTCATTAATGACAGGGCCAGTGATAAATGACTATACCAGTCATAAAATGACTTGGCCAGTCATAAAATGACAGAACCAGTCATAAAATGACAGGGCCAGTGATAAAATGACGGGGCCAGTCATTAATGACAGGGCCAGTGATAAAATGACTCTGCCAGTCATAAATGGACTTGGCCAGTCATAAAATGACAGAACCAGTCATAAAATGATAGGGCGAGTGATAAAATGACTGGGCCAGTCATTAATGACAGGGCCAGTCATTAATGAGAGGGCCAGTGATAAAATGACTGGGCCAGTCATTAATGACAGGGCCAGTCATTAATGACAGGGCCAGTCATTAATGACAGGGCCAGTCATTAATGAAAGGGCCAGTGATAAAATGACTCTGCCAGTCATAAAATGACTTGGCCAGTCATAAAATGACAGAAGCAGTAATAAAATGACAGGGCCAGTGATAAAATGACTGACCCAGTCATTAATGACAGGGCCAGTCATTAATGACAGGGCCAGTGATAAAATGAGTGGGCCAGTCATTAATGACAGGGCAAGTCATTAATGACAGGGCCAGGGATAAAATGACTTGGCCAGTCATTAATGACAGGGCCAGTCATTAATGACAGGGCCAGTGATAAAATGACTGGGCCAGTCATTAATGACAGGGCCAGTCATTAATGACTGGGCCAGTGATAAAAATGACTCTGCCAGTCATTAATGACAGGGCCAGTCATTAATGACAGAACCAGTCATTAAATGACAGGGCCAGTGATAATATGACTGGGCCAGTCATTAATGACAGGGCCAGTCATTAATGACAGGGCCAGTCATTAATGACAGGGCCAGTGATAAAATGACTGGGCCAGTCATTAATGACAGGGCCAGTCATTAATGACAGGGTCAGTGATAAAATGACTCTGCTAGTCCTAAAATATCTTGGCCAGTCATTAAATGACAGAACCAGTCATATAATGACAGGGCCAGTGATAAAATGACGGGGCCACTCATTAATGACAGGGCCAGTCATTAATGACAGGGCCAGTGATAAAATGACTGGGCCAGTCATTAATGACAGGGCCAGTCATTAATGACAGGGCCAGTGATAAAATGACTATACCAGTCATAAAATGACTTGGCCAGTCATAAAATGACAGAACCAGTCATAAAATGACAGGGCCCGTGATAAAATGACTATGCCAGTAATAATGCACTTGGCGAGTCATAAAATGACAGAACCAGTCATAAAATGACAGGGCCAGTGATAAAATGACGGGGCCAGTCATTAATGACAGGGCCAGTGATAAAATGACTCTGCCAGTCATAAATGGACTTGGCCAGTCATAAAATGACAGAACCAGTCATAAAATGATAGGGCCAGTGATAAAATGACTGGGCCAGTCATTAATGACAGGGCCAGTCATTAATGACAGGGCCAGTGATAAAATGACTGGGCCAGTCATTAATGACAGGGCCAGTCATTAATGACAGGGCCAGTCATTAATGAAAGGGCCAGTGATAAAATGACTCTGCCAGTCATAAAATGACATGGCCAGTCATAAAATGACAGAACCAGTAATAAAATGACAGGGCCAGTGATAAAATGACTGACCCAGTCATTAATGACAGGGCCAGTCATTAATGACAGGGCCAGTGATAAAATGAGTGGGCCAGTCATTAATGACAGGGCCAGTCATTAATGACAGGGCCAGTGATAAAATGACTGGGCCAGTCATTAATGACAGGGCCAGTCATTAATGACAGGGCCAGTGATAAAATGACTGGGCCAGTCATTAATGACAGGGCCAGTCATTAATGACTGGGCCAGTGATAAAAATGACTCTGCCAGTCATTAATGACAGGGCCAGTCATTAATGACAGGGCCAGTGATAAAATGACAGGGCCAGTGATAAAATGACTGGGCCAGTCATTATTGACAGAACCAGTCATTAAATGACAGGGCCAGTGATAATAAGACTGGGCCAGTCATTAATGACAGGGCCAGTCATTAATGACAGGGTCAGTCATTAATGACAGGGCCAGTGATAGAATGACTGGGCCAGTCATTAATGACAGGGCCAGTCATTAATGACAGGGTCAGTGATAAAATGACTCTGCTAGTCATAAAATATCTTGGCCAGTCATAAAATGACAGAATCAGTCATATAATGATAGGGCCAGTGATAAAATGACGGGGCCAGTCATTAATGACAGGGCCAGTCATTAATGACAGGGCCAGTGATAAAATGACTGGGCCAGTCATTAATGACAGGGCCAGTCATTAATGACAGGGCCAGTGATAAAATGACTATACCAGTCATAAAATGACTTGGCCAGTCATAAAATGACAGAACCAGTCATAAAATGACAGGGCCAGTGATAAAATGACGGGGCCAGTCATTAATGACAGGGCCAGTCATTAATGACAGGGCCAGTGATAAAATGACTGGGCCAGTCATTAATGACAGGGCCAGTCATTAATGACAGGGCCAGTGATATAATGACTCTACCAGTCATAAAATGACTTGGCCAGTCATAAAATGACAGAACAAGTCATAAAATGACAGGGCTAGTGATAAAATGACTGGGCCAGTCATTAATGACAGGGCCAGTCATTAATGACAGGGCCGGTGATAAAAGGACTGGGCCAGTCATTAATGACAGGGCCAGTCATTAATGACAGGGCCAGTGGTAAAATGAGTCTGCTAGTCATAAAATAACTTGGCCAGTCATAAAATGACAGAACCAGTCATAAAATGACAGGGCCAGTGATAAAATGACGGGGCCAGTCATTAATGACAGGGCCAGTCATAAATGACAGGGCCAGTGATAAAATGACTGGGCCAGTAATTAATGACAGGGCCAGTCATTAATGACAGGGCCAGTGATAAAATGACTATAAGAGTCATAAAATGACTTGGCCAGTCATAAAATGACAGAACCAGTCATAAAATGACAGGCCCAGTGATAAGATGACTGGGCAAGTCATTAATGACAGGGACAGTCATTAATAACAGGGCCAGTGATAAAATGACTGGGCCCGTCATTAATGAAAGGGCCCGTGATAAAATGACTCTGCCAGTCATAAATGCACTTGGCGAGTCATAAAATGACAGAACCAGTCATAAAATGACAGGGCCAGTGATAAAATGACTGGGCCAGTCATTAATGACAGGGCCAGTCATTAATGACAGGGCCAGTGATAAAATGACTGGGCCAGTCATTAACGCCAGGGCCAGTCATTAATGACAGGGCCAGTGATAAAATGACTCTGCCAGTCATAAAATGACTTGGCCAGTCATAAAATGACAGAACCAGTCATAAAATGACAGGGCCAGTGATAAAATGACTGGCACAGTCATTAATGACAGGGCCAGTCATTAATGACAGGGCCTGTGATAAAATGACTGGGCCAGTCATTAATGACAGGGCCAGTGATAAAATGACTCTGCCAGTCATAAAATGACTTGGCCAGTCATAAAATGACAGAACAAGTCATAAAATGACAGGGCCAGTGATAAAATGACTGGGCCAGTCATTAATGACAAGGCCAGTCATTAATGACAGGGCCAGTGATAAAATGACTGGGCCAGTCATTAATGAGAGGGCCAGTCATTAATGACAGGGCCAGTGATAAAATGAGTCTGCTAGTCATAAAATCACTTGGCCAGTCATAAAATGACAGAACCAGTCATAAAATGACAGGGCCAGTGATAAAAGGACGGGGCCAGTCATTAATGATAGGGCCAGTCATTAATGACAGGGACAGTTATAAAATGACTGGGCCAGTCATTAATGACAAGGCCAGTGATAAAATGAGTATACCAGTCATAAAATGACTTGGCCAGTCATAAAATGACAGAACCAGTAATAAAATAAAAGGGCCAGTGATAAAATGACTGGGCAATTCATTAATGACAGGGCCAGTCATTAATAACAGTGCCAGTGATAAAATGACTGGGCCCGTCATTAATGACAGGGCCCGTGATAAAATGACTCTGCCAGTCATAAATGGACTTGGCGAGTCATAAAATGACAGAACCAGTCATAAAATGACAGGGCCAGTGATAAAATGACTGGGCCAGTCATTAATGACAGGGCCAGTCATTAATTACAGGGCCAGTGATAAAATGACAGGGCCAGTGATAAAATGACTGGGCCAGTCATTAATGACAGAACCAGTCATTAAATACAGGGCCAGTGATAAAATGACTCTGCCAGTCATAAATGGACTTGGCCAGTCATAAAATGACAGAACCAGTCATAAAATGATAGGGCCAGTGATAAAATGACTGGGCCAGTCATTAATGACAGGGCCAGTCATTAATGACAGGGTCAGTAATAAAATGACTCTGCTAGTCATAAAATATCTTGGCCAGTCATAAATTGACAGAACCAGATAATAATGACAGGGCCAGTGATAAAATGACGGGGCCAGTCATTAATGACAGGGCCAGTCATTAATGACAGGGCCAGTGATAAAATGACTGGGCCAGTCATTAATGACATGGCAAGTCATTAATGACAGGGCCAGTGATAAATGACTATACCAGTCATAAAATGACTTGGCCAGTGATAAAATGACGGGGCCAGTCATTAATGACAGGGCCAGTGATAAAATGACTGGGTCAGTCATTAATGACAGGGCCAGTCATTAATGACAGGGCCAGTGATAAATGACTATACCAGTCATAAAATGACTTGGCCAGTCATAAAATGACAGAACCAGTCATAAAATGACAGGGCCAGTGATAAAATGACGGGGCCAGTCATTAATGACAGGGCCAGTGATAAAATGACTCTGCCAGTCATAAATGGACTTGGCCAGTCATAAAATGACAGAACCAGTCATAAAATGATAGGGCCAGTGATAAAATGACTGGGCCAGTCATTAATGACAAGGCCAGTCATTAATGACAGGGCCAGTGATAAAATGACTGGGCCAGTCATTAATGACAGGGCCAGTCATTATTGACAGGGCCAGTCATTAATGACAGGGCCAGTCATTAATGAAAGGGCCAGTGATAAAATGACTCTGCCAGTCATAAAATGACTTGGCCAGTCATAAAATGACAGAACCAGTAATAAAATGACAGGGCCAGTGATAAAATGACTGACCCAGTCATTAATGACAGGGCCAGGCATTAATGACAGGGCCAGTGATAAAATGAGTGGGCCAGTAATTAATGACAGGGCAAGTCATTAATGACAGGGCCAGGGATAAAATGACTGGGCCAGTCATTAATGACAGGGCCAGTCATTAATGACAGGGCCAGTGATAAAATGACTGGGCCAGTCATTAATGACAGGGCCAGTCATTAATGACTGGGCCAGTGATAAAAATGATTCTGCCAGTCATTAATGACAGGGCCAGTCATTAATGACAGGGCCAGTGATAAAATGACAGGGCCAGTGATAAAATGACTGGGCCAGTCATTAATGACAGAACCAGTCATTAAATGACAGGGCCAGTGATAATATGACTGGGCCAGTCATTAATGACAGGGCCAGTCATTAATGACAGGGCCAGTCATTAATGACAGGGCCAGTGATAAAATGACTGGGCCAGTCATTAATGACAGGGCCAGTCATTAATGACAGGGTCAATGATAAAATGACTCTGCTAGTCCTAAAATCTCTTGGCCAGTCATAAAATGACAGTGATAAAATGACGGGGCCAGTCATTAATGACAGGGCCAGTCATTAATGACAGGGCCAGTGATAAAATGACTGGGCCAGTCATTAATGACAGGGCCAGTCATTAATGACAGGGCTAGTCATTAATGACAGGGCCAGTGATAAAATAACTATACCAGTCATAAAATGACTTGGCCAGTCATAAAATGACAGAACCAGTCATAAAATGACAGGGCCCGTGATAAAATGACTATGCCAGTCATAAATGCA
This sequence comes from Platycnemis pennipes, assembly GCA_933228895.1. NCBI lineage: Eukaryota > Metazoa > Arthropoda > Insecta > Odonata > Platycnemididae > Platycnemis > Platycnemis pennipes. The sequence goes on along the minus strand of OW121846.1, from coordinate 74,172,878 downwards.
CTTGGCGAGTCATAAAATGACAGAACCAGTCATAAAATGACAGGGCCAGTGATAAAATGACGGGGCCAGTCATTAATGACAGGGCCAGTGATAAAATGACTCTGCCAGTCATAAATGGACTTGGCCAGTCATAAAATGACAGAACCAGTCATAAAATGATAGGGCCAGTGATAAAATGACTGGGCCAGTCATTAATGACAGGGCCAGTCATTAATGACAGGGCCAGTGATAAAATGACTGGGCCAGTCATTAATGACAGGGCCAGTCATTAATGACAGGGCCAGTCATTAATGAAAGGGCCAGTGATAAAATGACTCTGCCAGTCATAAAATGACTTGGCCAGTCATAAAATGACAGAACCAGTAATAAAATGACAGGGCCAGTGATAAAATGACTGACCCAGTCATTAATAACAGGGCCAGTCATTAATGACAGGGCCAGTGATAAAATGAGTGGGCCAGTCATTAATGACAGGGCCAGTCATTAATGACAGGGCCAGTGATAAAATGACTGGGCCAGTCATTAATGACAGGGCCAGTCATTAATGACAGGGCCAGTGATAAAATGACTGGGCCAGTCATTAATGACAGGGCCAGTCATTAATGACTGGGCCAGTGATAAAAATGACTCTGCCAGTCATTAATGACAGGGCCAGTCATTAATGACAGGGCCAGTCATTAATGACAGGGCCAGTCATTAATGACAGGGTCAGTGATAAAATGACTCTGCTAGTCATTAAATATCTTGGCCAGTCATAAAATGACAGAACCAGTCATATAATGACAGGGCCAGTGATAAAATGACGGGGCCAGTCATTAATGACAGGGCCAGTCATTAATGCCAGGGCCAGTGATAAAATGACTGGGCCAGTCATTAATGACAGGGCCAGTCATTAATGACAGGGCCAGTGATAAAATGACTATACCAGTCATAAAATGACTTGGCCAGTCATAAAATGACAGAACCAGTCATAAAATGACAGGGCCAGTGATAAAATGACGGGGCCAGTCATTAATGACAGGGCCAGTGATAAAGTGACTCTGCCAGTCATAAAATGACTTGGCCAGTCATAAAATGACAGAACCAGTCATAAAATGACAGGGCCAGTGATAAAATGACTGACCCAGTCATTAATGACAGGGCCAGTCATTAATGACAGGGCCAGTGATAAAATGAGTGGGCCAGTCATTAATGACAGGGCCAGTCATTAATGACAGGGCCAGTAATAAAATGACTGGGCCAGTCATTAATGACAGGGCCAGTCATTAATGACAGGGCCAGTCATTAATGACAGGGCCAGTGATAAAATGACTGGGCCAGTCATTAATGACAGGGCCAGTCATTAATGACTGGGCCAGTGATAAAAATGACTCTGCCAGTCATTAATGACAGGGCCAGTCATTAATGACAGGGCCAGTGATAAAATGACTGGGCCAGTCATTAATGACAGAACCAGTCATAAAATGACAGAACCAGTCATAAAATGACAGGGCCAGTGATAAAATGACGGGGCCAGTCATTAATGACAGGGCCAGTCATTAATGACAGGGCCAGTGATAAAATGACTGGGCCAGTCATTAATGACAGGGCCAGTCATTAATGACAGGGCCAGTCATAAAATGACTATAGCAGTCATAAAATGACTTGGCCAGTCATAAAATGAAGAAACCAGTCATAAAATGACAGGGCCAGTGATAAAATGACGGGGCCAGTCATTAATGACAGGGCCAGTGATAAAATGACTGGGCCAGTCCATAATGACAGGGCCAGTCATTAATGACAGGGCCAGTCATTAATGAAAGGACCAGTGATAAAATGACTCTGCCAGTCATAAAATGACTTGGCCAGTCATAAAATGACAGAACCATTTATAAAATGACAGGGCCAGTGATAAAATGACTCACCCAGTCATTAATGGCAGGGCCAGTCATTAATGACAGGGCCAGTGATAAAATGATTGGGCCAGTCATTAATGACAGGGCCAGTCATTAATGACAGGGCCAGTCAATAATGACTGGGCCAGTGATAAAAATGACTCTGCCAGTCATTAATGACAGGGCCAGTGATAAAATGACAGGGCCAGTGATAAAATGACTGGGCCAGTCATTAATGAGAGAACCAGTCATTAAATGACAGGGCCAGTGATAAAATGAGTGGGCCAGTCATTAATGACAGGGCCAGTCATTAATGACAGGGCCAGTCATTAATGACAGGGCCAGTGATAAAATGACTTCGCCAGTCATTAATGACAGGGCCAGTGATAAAATGACTTTGCCAGTCATTAATGACAGGGCCAGTCATTAATGACAGGGCCAGTGATAAAATGACTCTGCCAGGCATAAAATGACTTGGCCAGTCATAAAATGACAGAACCAGTCATAAAATGACAGGGCCAGTGATAAAATGACTGACCCAGTCATTAATGACAGGGCCAGTCATTAATGACAGGGCCAGTGATAAAGTGACTCTGCCAGTCATAAAATGACTTGGCCAGTCATAAAATGACAGAACCAGTCATAAAATGACAGGGCCAGTGATAAAATGACTGACCCAGTCATTAATGACAGGGCCAGTCATTAATGACAGGGCCAGTGATAAAATGAGTGGGCCAGTCATTAATGACAGGGCCAGTCATTAATGACAGGGCCAGTAATAAAATGACTGGGCCAGTCATTAATGACAGGGCCAGTCATTAATGACAGGGCCAGTGATAAAATGACTGGGCCAGTCATTAATGAGAGAACCAGTCATTAAATGACAGGGCCAGTGATAAAATGAGTGGGCCAGTCATTAATGACAGGGCCAGTCATTAATGACAGGGCCAGTCATTAATGACAGGGCCAGTGATAAAATGACTTCGCCAGTCATTAATGACAGGGCCAGTGATAAAAGGACTGGGCCAGTCATTAATGACAGGGCCAGTCATTAATGACAGGGCCAGTGGTAAAATGAGTCTGCTAGTCATAAAATAACTTGGCCAGTCATAAAATGACAGAACCAGTCATAAAATGACAGGGCCAGTGATAAAATGACGGGGCCAGTCATTAATGACAGGGCCAGTCATAAATGACAGGGCCAGTGATAAAATGACTGGGCCAGTAATTAATGACAGGGCCAGTCATTAATGACAGGGCCAGTGATAAAATGACTATAAGAGTCATAAAATGACTTGGCCAGTCATAAAATGACAGAACCAGTCATAAAATGACAGGCCCAGTGATAAGATGACTGGGCAAGTCATTAATGACAGGGACAGTCATTAATAACAGGGCCAGTGATAAAATGACTGGGCCCGTCATTAATGAAAGGGCCCGTGATAAAATGACTCTGCCAGTCATAAATGCACTTGGCGAGTCATAAAATGACAGAACCAGTCATAAAATGACAGGGCCAGTGATAAAATGACTGGGCCAGTCATTAATGACAGGGCCAGTCATTAATGACAGGGCCAGTGATAAAATGACTGGGCCAGTCATTAACGCCAGGGCCAGTCATTAATGACAGGGCCAGTGATAAAATGACTTGGCCAGTCATAAAATGACAGAACAAGTCATAAAATGACAGGGCCAGTGATAAAATGACTGGGCCAGTCATTAATGACAAGGCCAGTCATTAATGACAGGGCCAGTGATAAAATGACTGGGCCAGTCATTAATGAGAGGGCCAGTCATTAATGACAGGGCCAGTGATAAAATGAGTCTGCTAGTCATAAAATCACTTGGCCAGTCATAAAATGACAGAACCAGTCATAAAATGACAGGGCCAGTGATAAAAGGACGGGGCCAGTCATTAATGATAGGGCCAGTCATTAATGACAGGGACAGTGATAAAATGACTGGGCCGGTCATTAATGACAAGGCCAGTGATAAAATGACTATACCAGTCATAAAATGACTTGGCCAGTCATAAAATGACAGAACCAGTAATAAAATAAAAGGGCCAGTGATAAAATGACTGGGCAATTCATTAATGACAGGGCCAGTCATTAATAACAGTGCCAGTGATAAAATGACTGGGCCCGTCATTAATGACAGGGCCCGTGATAAAATGACTCTGCCAGTCATAAATGGACTTGGCGAGTCATAAAATGACAGAACCAGTCATAAAATGACAGGGCCAGTGATAAAATGACTGGGCCAGTCATTAATGACAGGGCCAGTCATTAATTACAGGGCCAGTGATAAAATGACAGGGCCAGTGATAAAATGACTGGGCCAGTCATTAATGACAGAACCAGTCATTAAATACAGGGCCAGTGATAAAATGACTCTGCCAGTCATAAATGGACTTGGCCAGTCATAAAATGACAGAACCAGTCATAAAATGATAGGGCCAGTGATAAAATGACTGGGCCAGTCATTAATGACAGGGCCAGTCATTAATGACAGGGTCAGTAATAAAATGACTCTGCTAGTCATAAAATATCTTGGCCAGTCATAAATTGACAGAACCAGATAATAATGACAGGGCCAGTGATAAAATGACGGGGCCAGTCATTAATGACAGGGCCAGTCATTAATGACAGGGCCAGTGATAAAATGACTGGGCCAGTCATTAATGACATGGCAAGTCATTAATGACAGGGCCAGTGATAAATGACTATACCAGTCATAAAATGACTTGGCCAGTGATAAAATGACGGGGCCAGTCATTAATGACAGGGCCAGTCATTAATGACAGGGCCAGTGATAAAATGACTGGGTCAGTCATTAATGACAGGGCCAGTCATTAATGACAGGGCCAGTGATAAATGACTATACCAGTCATAAAATGACTTGGCCAGTCATAAAATGACAGAACCAGTCATAAAATGACAGGGCCAGTGATAAAATGACGGGGCCAGTCATTAATGACAGGGCCAGTGATAAAATGACTCTGCCAGTCATAAATGGACTTGGCCAGTCATAAAATGACAGAACCAGTCATAAAATGATAGGGCCAGTGATAAAATGACTGACCCAGTCATTAATGACAGGGCCAGGCATTAATGACAGGGCCAGTGATAAAATGAGTGGGCCAGTAATTAATGACAGGGCAAGTCATTAATGACAGGGCCAGGGATAAAATGACTGGGCCAGTCATTAATGACAGGGCCAGTCATTAATGACAGGGCCAGTGATAAAATGACTGGGCCAGTCATTAATGACAGGGCCAGTCATTAATGACTGGGCCAGTGATAAAAATGATTCTGCCAGTCATTAATGACAGGGCCAGTCATTAATGACAGGGCCAGTGATAAAATGACAGGGCCAGTGATAAAATGACTGGGCCAGTCATTAATGACAGAACCAGTCATTAAATGACAGGGCCAGTGATAATATGACTCGGCCAGTCATTAATGACAGGGCCAGTCATTAATGACAGGGCCAGTCATTAATGACAGGGCCAGTGATAAAATGACTGGGCCAGTCATTAATGACAGGGCCAGTCATTAATGACAGGGTCAATGATAAAATGACTCTGCTAGTCCTAAAATCTCTTGGCCAGTCATAAAATGACAGTGATAAAATGACGGGGCCAGTCATTAATGACAGGGCCAGTCATTAATGACAGGGCCAGTGATAAAATGACTGGGCCAGTCATTAATGACAGGGCCAGTCATTAATGACAGGGCTAGTCATTAATGACAGGGCCAGTGATAAAATAACTATACCAGTCATAAAATGACTTGGCCAGTCATAAAATGACAGAACCAGTCATAAAATGACAGGGCCCGTGATAAAATGACTATGCCAGTCATAAATGCACTTGGCGAGTCATAAAATGACAGAACCAGTCATAAAATGACAGGGCCAGTGATAAAATGACGGGGCCAGTCATTAATGACAGGGCCAGTGATAAAATGACTCTGCCAGTCATAAATGGACTTGGCCAGTCATAAAATGACAGAACCAGTCATAAAATGATAGGGCCAGTGATAAAATGACTGGGCCAGTCATTAATGACAGGGCCAGTCATTAATGACAGGGCCAGTGATAAAATGACTGGGCCAGTCATTAATGACAGGGCCAGTCATTAATGACAGGGCCAGTCATTAATGAAAGGGCCAGTGATAAAATGACTCTGCCAGTCATAAAATGACTTGGCCAGTCATAAAATGACAGAACCAGTAATAAAATGACAGGGCCAGTGATAAAATGACTGACCCAGTCATTAATAACAGGGCCAGTCATTAATGACAGGGCCAGTGATAAAATGAGTGGGCCAGTCATTAATGACAGGGCCAGTCATTAATGACAGGGCCAGTGATAAAATGACTGGGCCAGTCATTAATGACAGGGCCAGTCATTAATGACAGGGCCAGTGATAAAATGACTGGGCCAGTCATTAATGACAGGGCCAGTCATTAATGACTGGGCCAGTGATAAAAATGACTCTGCCAGTCATTAATGACAGGGCCAGTCATTAATGACAGGGCCAGTCATTAATGACAGGGCCAGTCATTAATGACAGGGTCAGTGATAAAATGACTCTGCTAGTCATAAAATATCTTGGCCAGTCATAAAATGACAGAACCAGTCATATAATGACAGGGCCAGTGATAAAATGACGGGGCCAGTCATTAATGACAGGGCCAGTCATTAATGCCAGGGCCAGTGATAAAATGACTGGGCCAGTCATTAATGACAGGGCCAGTCATTAATGACAGGGCCAGTGATAAAATGACTGGGCCAGTCATTAATGACAGGGCCAGTCATTAATGACTCTGCCAGTCATAAATGGAGTTGGCCAGTCATAAAATGACAGAACCAGTCATAAAATGACAGGGCCAGTGATAAAATGACTGGGCCAGTCATAAAATGACTCTGCCAGTCATAAATGGAGTTGGCCAGTCATAAAATGACAGAACCAGTCATAAAATGACAGGGCCAGTGATAAAATGACTGGGCCAGTCATTAATGACAGGGCCAGTCATTAATGACAGGGCCAGTGATAAAATGACTGGGCCAGTCATTAATGACAGGGCCAGTCATCAATGACAGGGCCAGTCATTAATGACAGGGCCAGTGATAAAGTGACTCTGCCAGTCATAAAATGACTTGGCCAGTCATAAAATGACAGAACCAGTCATAAAATGACAGGGCCAGTGATAAAATGACTGACCCAGTCATTAATGACAGGGCCAGTCATTAATGACAGGGCCAGTGATAAAATGAGTGGGCCAGTCATTAATGACAGGGCCAGTCATTAATGACAGGGCCAGTAATAAAATGACTGGGCCAGTCATTAATGACAGGGCCAGTCATTAATGACAGGGCCAGTGATAAAATGACTGGGCCAGTCATTAATTACAGGGCCAGTCATTAATGACTGGGCCAGTGATAAAAATGACTCTGCCAGTCATTAATGACAGGGCCAGTCATTAATGACAGGGCCAGTGATAAAATGACTGGGCCAGTCATTAATGACAGGACCAGTCATAAAATGACAGAACCAGTCATAAAATGACAGGGCCAGTGATAAAATGACGGGGCCAGTCATTAATGACAGGGCCAGTCATTAATGACAGGGCCAGTGATAAAATGACTGGGCCAGTCATTAATGACAGGGCCAGTCATTAATGACAGGGCCAGTCATAAAATGACTATACCAGTCATAAAATGACTTGGCCAGTCATAAAATGACAGAACCAGTCATAAAATGACAGGGCCAGTGATAAAATGACGGGGCCAGTCATTAATGACAGGGCCAGTGATAAAATGACTGGGCCAGTCCATAATGACAGGGCCAGTCATTAATGACAGGGCCAGTCATTAATGAAAGGACCAGTGATAAAATGACTCTGCCAGTCATAAAATGACTTGGCCAGTCATAAAATGACAGAACCATTTATAAAATGACAGGGCCAGTGATAAAATGACTCACCCAGTCATTAATGGCAGGGCCAGTCATTAATGACAGGGCCAGTGATAAAATGATTGGGCCAGTCATTAATGACAGGGCCAGTCAATAATGACTGGGCCAGTGATAAAAATGACTCTGCCAGTCATTAATGACAGGGCCAGTGATAAAATGACTGGGCCAGTCATTAATGAGAGAACCAGTCATTAAATGACAGGGCCAGTGATAAAATGAGTGGGCCAGTCATTAATGACAGGGCCAGTCATTAATGACAGGGCCAGTCATTAATGACAGGGCCAGTGATAAAATGACTTCGCCAGTCATTAATGACAGGGCCAGTCATTAATGACAGGGCCAGTGATAAAATGACTTCGCCAGTCATTAATGACAGGGCCAGTGATAAAATGACTTTGCCAGTCATTAATGACAGGGCCAGTCATTAATGACAGGGCCAGTGATAAAATGACTCTGCCAGGCATAAAATGACTTGGCCAGTCATAAAATGACAGAACCAGTCATAAAATGACAGGGCCAGTGATAAAATGACTGTCCCAGTCATTAATGACAGGGCCAGTCATTAATGACAGGGCCAGTGATAAAGTGACTCTGCCAGTCATAAAATGACTTGGCCAGTCATAAAATGACAGAACCAGTCATAAAATGACAGGGCCAGTGATAAAATGACTGACCCAGTCATTAATGACAGGGCCAGTCATTAATGACAGGGCCAGTGATAAAATGAGTGGGCCAGTCATTAATGACAGGGCCAGTCATTAATGACAGGGCCAGTAATAAAATGACTGGGCCAGTCATTAATGACAGGGCCAGTCATTAATGACAGGGCCAGTGATAAAATGACTGGGCCAGTCATTAATGACTGGGCCAGTGATAAAAATGACTCTGCCAGTCATTAATGACAGGGCCAGTCATTAATGACAGGGCCAGTGATAAAATGACTGGGCCAGTCATTAATGACAGAACCAGTCATAAAATGACAGAACCAGTCATAAAATGACAGGGCCAGTGATAAAATGACGGGGCCAGTCATTAATGACAGGGCCAGTCATTAATGACAGGGCCAGTGATAAAATGACTGGGCCAGTCATTAATGACAGCGCCAGTCATTAATGACAGGGCCAGTCATAAAATGACTATACCAGTCATAAAATGACTTGGCCAGTCATAAAATGACAGAACCAGTCATAAAATGACAGGGCCAGTGATAAAATGACGGGGCCAGTCATTAATGACAGGGCCAGTCATTAATGACAGGGCCAGTGATAAAATGACTGGGCCAGTCATTAATGACAGGGCCAGTCATTAATGACAGGGCCAGTCATTAATGAAAGGACCAGTGATAAAATGACTCTGCCAGTCATAAAATGACTTGGCCAGTCATAAAATGACAGAACCAGTCATAAAATGACAGGGCCAGTGATAAAATGACTCACCCAGTCAATAATGGCAGGGCAAGTCATTAATGACAGGGCCAGTGATAAAATGATTGGGCCAGTCATTAATCACAGGGCCAGTCATTAATGACAGGGCCAGTCATTAATGACAGGGCCAGTCATTAATGACAGGGCCAGTCATTAATGACTGGGCCAGTGATAAAAATGACTCTGCCAGTCATTAATGACAGGGCCAGTGATAAAATGACAGGGCCAGTGATAAAATGACTGGGCCAGTCATTAATGAGAGAACCAGTCATTAAATGACAGGGCCAGTGATAAAATGAGTGGGCCAGTCATTAATGACAGGGCCAGTCATTAATGACAGGGCCAGTCATTAATGACAGGGCCAGTGATAAAATGACTTCGCCAGTCATTAATGACAGGGCCAGTGATAAAATGACTTCGCCAGTCATTAATGACAGGGCTAGTCATTAATGACAGGGCCAGTGATAAAATGACTCTGCCAGGCATAAAATGACTTGGCCAGACATAAAATGATAGAACAAGTCATAAAATGACAGAGCCAGTGATAAAATGACTGGGCCAGTCATTAATGACAGGGCCAGTCATTAATGACAGGGCCAGTTATAAAATGACTCTGCCAGTCATAAAATGAGTTGGCAAGTCATAAAATTACTTGGAAAGTCATAAAATGACAGAACCATTCATAAAATGACAGTGCCAGTTATCAAATGACTGGGCATGTCATTAATGACAGGGCCAGTTATTAATGACAGGGCCAGTGATAAAATGCCTGGGCCCGTCATTAATGACAGGGCCAGTCATTTATGACAGGGCCAGTGATAAAATGACTCTACCAGTCATAAAATGACTTGGCAAGTCATAAAATGAGAGAACCAGTCATAAAAAGATAGGGCCAGTGATAATATGACTAAGCCAGTCATTAATGACAGAACCAGTCATAAAATGACAGGGCCAGTGATAAAATGACTGGGCAAGTCATAAAATTACTTGGCAAGTCATAAAATGACAGAAGCATACATAAAATGACAGGGCCAGTTATAAAATGACTGGGCCTGTCATTAATGACAGGGCCAGTCATTAATGACATGGCCAGTGATAAAATGCCTGGGCCCGTCATTAATGACAGGGCCAGTCATTTATGACAGGGCCAGTGATAAAATGACTCTACCAGTCATAAAATGACTTGGCAAGTCATAAAATGACAGAACCAGTCATAAAAAGATATGGCCAGTGATAAAATGACTGGGCCAGTCATTAATGACAGAACCAGTCATAAAATGACAGGGCCAGTGATAAAATGACTGGGCCTTTCATTAATGACAGGGCCACTCATTAATGACAGGGCCAGTGATAAAATGACTGGGCCCGTCATTAATGACAGGGCCAGTCATTAATGACAGGGCCAGTGATAAAATGACTCTGCCAGTCAGAAATGGAGCTGGCCAGTCATAAAATGACAGAACCAGTCATAAAATGACAGGGCCAGTGATAAAATGACTGGGTCAGTCATTAATGACAGGGCCAGTCATTAATGACAGGGCCAGTGATAAAATGACTGGGCCAGTCATTAATGACAGGGCCAGTCATCAATGACAGGGCCAGTCATTAATGACAGGGCCAGTGATAAAGTGACTCTGCCAGTCATAAAATGACTTGGCCAGTCATAAAATGACAGAACCAGTCATAAAATGACAGGGCCAGTGATAAAATGACTGACCTAGTCATTAATGACAGGGCCAGTCATTAATGACAGGGCCAGTGATAAAATGAGTGGGCCAGTCATTAATGACAGGGCCAGTCATTAATGACAGGGCCAGTAATAAAATGACTGGGCCAGTCATTAATGACAGGGCCAGTCATTAATGACAGGGCCAGTGATAAAATGACTGGGCCAGTCATTAATGACAGGGCCAGTCATTAATGACTGGGCCAGTGATAAAAATGACTCTGCCAGTCATTAATGACAGGACCAGTCATTAATGACAGGGCCAGTGATAAAATGACTGGGCCAGTCATTAATGACAGAACCAGTCATAAAATGACAGAACCAGTCATAAAATGACAGGGCCAGTGATAAAATGACGGGGCCAGTCATTAATGACAGGGCCAGTCATTAATGACAGGGCCAGTGATAAAATGACTGGGCCAGTCATTAATGACAGGGCCAGTCATTAATGACAGGGCCAGTCATAAAATGACTATACCAGTCATAAAATGACTTGGCCAGTCATAAAATGACAGAACCAGTCATAAAATGACAGGGCCAGTGATAAAATGACGGGGCCAGTCATTAATGACAGGGCCAGTGATAAAATGACTGGGCCAGTCATTAATGACAGGGCCAGTCATTAATGACAGGGCCAGTCATTAATGAAAGGACCAGTGATAAAATGACTCTGCCAGTCATAAAATGACTTGGCCAGTCATAAAATGACAGAACCATTTATAAAATGACAGGGCCAGTGATAAAATGACTCACCCAGTCATTAGTGGCAGGGCCAGTCATTAATGACAGGGCCAGTGATAAAATGATTGGGCCAGTCATTAATGACAGGGCCAGTCATTAATGACAGGGCCAGTCAATAATGACTGGGCCAGTGATAAAAATGACTCTGCCAGTCATTAATGACAGGGCCAGTGATAAAATGACAGGGCCAGTGATAAAATGACTGGGCCAGTCATTAATGAGAGAACCAGTCATTAAATGACAGGGCCAGTGATAAAATGAGTGGGCCAGTCATTAATGACAGGGCCAGTCATTAATGACAGGGCCAGTCATTAATGACAGGGCCAGTGATAAAATGACTTCGCCAGTCATTAATGACAGGGCCAGTGATAAAATGACTTTGCCAGTCATTAATGACAGGGCCAGTCATTAATGACAGGGCCAGTGATAAAATGACTCTCCCAGGCATAAAATGACTTGGCCAGTCATAAAATGATAGAACAAGTCATAAAATGACAGAGCCAGTGATAAAATGACTGGGCCAGTCATTAATGACAGGGCCAGTCATTAATGACAGGGCCAGTTATAAAATGACTCTGCCAGTCATAAAATGAGTTGGCAAGTCATAAAATTACTTGGAAAGTCATAAAATGACAGAACCATTCATAAAATGACAGGGCCAGTTATCAAATGACTGGGCATGTCATTAATGACAGGGCCAGTCATTAATGACAGGGCCAGTGATAAAATGCCTGGGCCCGTCATTAATGACAGGGCCAGTCATTTATGACAGGGCCAGTGATAAAATCACTCAACCAGTCATAAAATGACTTGGCAAGTCATAAAATGACAGAACCAGTCATAAAAAGATAGGGCCAGTGATAATATGACTAAGCCAGTCATTAATGACAGAACCAGTCATAAAATGACAGGGCAGTGATAAAATGACTGGGCCTTTCATTAATGACAGGGCCAGTCATTAATGACAGGGCCAGTGATAAAATGACTGGACCCGTCATTAATGACAGGGCCAGTCATTAATGACAGGGCCAGTGATAAAATGACTCTGCCAGTCATAAATGGACTTGGCCAGTTATAAAATGACAGAACCAGTCATAAAATGATAGGGCCAGTGATAAAATGACTGGGCCAGTCATTAATGACAAGGCATGTCATTAATGACAGGGCCAGTGATAAAATGACTGGGCCAGTCATTAATGACAGGGCCAGTCATTAATGAAAGGGCCAGTGATAAAATGACTCTGCCAGTCATAAAATATCTTGGCCAGTCATAAAATGACAGAACCAGTCATATAATGACAAGGCCAGTGATAAAATGACGGGGCCAGTCATTAATGACAGGGCCAGTCATTAATGACAGGGCCAGTGATAAAATGACTGGGTCAGTCATTAATGACAGGGCCAGTCATTAATGACAGGGCCAGTGATAAATGACTATACCAGTCATAAAATGACTTGGCCAGTCATAAAATGACAGAACCAGTCATAAAATGACAGGGCCAGTGATAAAATGACGGGGCCAGTCATTAATGACAGGGCCAGTGATAAAATGACTCTGCCAGTCATAAATGGACTTGGCCAGTCATAAAATGACAGAACCAGTCATAAAATGATAGGGCGAGTGATAAAATGACTGGGCCAGTCATTAATGACAGGGCCAGTCATTAATGACAGGGCCAGTGATAAAATGACTGGGCCAGTCATTAATGACAGGGCCAGTCATTAATGACAGGGCCAGTCATTAATGACAGGGCCAGTCATTAATGAAAGGGCCAGTGATAAAATGACTCTGCCAGTCATAAAATGACTTGGCCAGTCATAAAATGACAAAAGCAGTAATAAAATGACAGGGCCAGTGATAAAATGACTGACCCAGTCATTAATGACAGGGCCAGTCATTAATGACAGGGCCAGTGATAAAATGAGTGGGCCAGTCATTAATGACAGGGCAAGTCATTAATGACAGGGCCAGGGATAAAATGACTTGGCCAGTCATTAATGACAGGGCCAGTCATTAATGACAGGGCCAGTGATAAAATGACTGGGCCAGTCATTAATGACAGGGCCAGTCATTAATGACTGGGCCAGTGATAAAAATGACTCTGCCAGTCATTAATGACAGGGCCAGTCATTAATGACAGAACCAGTCATTAAATGACAGGGCCAGTGATAATATGACTGGGCCAGTCATTAATGACAGGGCCAGTCATTAATGACAGGGCCAGTCATTAATGACAGGGCCAGTGATAAAATGACTGGGCCAGTCATTAATGACAGGGCCAGTCATTAATGACAGGGTCAGTGATAAAATGACTCTGCTAGTCCTAAAATATCTTGGCCAGTCATAAAATGACAGAACCAGTCATATAATGACAGGGCCAGTGATAAAATGACGGGGCCACTCATTAATGACAGGGCCAGTCATTAATGACAGGGCCAGTGATAAAATGACTGGGCCAGTCATTAATGACAGGGCCAGTCATTAATGACAGGGCCAGTGATAAAATGACTATACCAGTCATAAAATGACTTGGCCAGTCATAAAATGACAGAACCAGTCATAAAATGACAGGGCCCGTGATAAAATGACTATGCCAGTAATAATGCACTTGGCGAGTCATAAAATGACAGAACCAGTCATAAAATGACAGGGCCAGTGATAAAATGACGGGGCCAGTCATTAATGACAGGGCCAGTGATAAAATGACTCTGCCAGTCATAAATGGACTTGGCCAGTCATAAAATGACAGAACCAGTCATAAAATGATAGGGCCAGTGATAAAATGACTGGGCCAGTCATTAATGACAGGGCCAGTCATTAATGACAGGGCCAGTGATAAAATGACTGGGCCAGTCATTAATGACAGGGCCAGTCATTAATGACAGGGCCAGTCATTAATGAAAGGGCCAGTGATAAAATGACTCTGCCAGTCATAAAATGACATGGCCAGTCATAAAATGACAGAACCAGTAATAAAATGACAGGGCCAGTGATAAAATGACTGACCCAGTCATTATGGACAGGGCCAGTCATTAATGACAGGGCCAGTGATAAAATGAGTGGGCCAGTCATTAATGACAGGGCCAGTCATTAATGACAGGGCCAGTGATAAAATGACTGGGCCAGTCATTAATGACAGGGCCAGTCATTAATGACAGGGCCAGTGATAAAATGACTGGGCCAGTCATTAATGACAGGGCCAGTCATTAATGACTGGGCCAGTGATAAAAATGACTCTGCCAGTCATTAATGACAGGGCCAGTCATTAATGACAGGGCCAGTGATAAAATGACAGGGCCAGTGATAAAATGACTGGGCCAGTCATTTTTGACAGAACCAGTCATTAAATGACAGGGCCAGTGATAATAAGACTGGGCCAGTCATTAATGACAGGGCCAGTCATTAATGACAGGGTCAGTCATTAATGACAGGGCCAGTGATAGAATGACTGGGCCAGTCATTAATGACAGGGCCAGTCATTAATGACAGGGTCAGTGATAAAATGACTCTGCTAGTCATAAAATATCTTGGCCAGTCATAAAATGACAGAACCAGTCATATAATGATAGGGCCAGTGATAAAATGACGGGGCCAGTCATTAATGACAGGGCCAGTCATTAATGACAGGGCCAGTGATAAAATGACTGGGCCAGTCATTAATGACAGGGCCAGTCATTAATGACAGGGCCAGTGATAAAATGACTATACCAGTCATAAAATGACTTGGCCAGTCATAAAATGACAGAACCAGTCATAAAATGACAGGGCCAGTGATAAAATGACGGGGCCAGTCATTAATGACAGGGCCAGTCATTAATGACAGGGCCAGTGATAAAATGACTGGGCCAGTCATTAATGACAGGGCCAGTCATTAATGACAGGGCCAGTGATATAATGACTCTACCAGTCATAAAATGACTTGGCCAGTCATAAAATGACAGAACAAGTCATAAAATGACAGGGCTAGTGATAAAATGACTGGGCCAGTCATTAATGACAGGGCCAGTCATTAATGACAGGGCCAGTGATAAAAGGACTGGGCCAGTCATTAATGACAGGGCCAGTCATTAATGACAGGGCCAGTGGTAAAATGAGTCTGCTAGTCATAAAATAACTTGGCCAGTCATAAAATGACAGAACCAGTCATAAAATGACAGGGCCAGTGATAAAATGACGGGGCCAGTCATTAATGACAGGGCCAGTCATAAATGACAGGGCCAGTGATAAAATGACTGGGCCAGTAATTAATGACAGGGCCAGTCATTAATGACAGGGCCAGTGATAAAATGACTATAAGAGTCATAAAATGACTTGGCCAGTCATAAAATGACAGAACCAGTCATAAAATGACAGGCCCAGTGATAAGATGACTGGGCAAGTCATTAATGACAGGGACAGTCATTTATAACAGGGCCAGTGATAAAATGACTGGGCCCGTCATTAATGAAAGGGCCCGTGATAAAATGACTCTGCCAGTCATAAATGCACTTGGCGAGTCATAAAATGACAGAACCAGTCATAAAATGACAGGGCCAGTGATAAAATGACTGGGCCAGTCATTAATGACAGGGCCAGTCATTAATGACAGGGCCAGTGATAAAATGACTGGGCCAGTCATTAACGCCAGGGCCAGTCATTAATGACAGGGCCAGTGATAAAATGACTCTGCCAGTCATAAAATGACTTGGCCAGTCATAAAATGACAGAACCAGTCATAAAATGACAGGGCCAGTGATAAAATGACTGGCACAGTCATTAATGACAGGGCCAGTCATTAATGACAGGGCCTGTGATAAAATGACTGGGCCAGTCATTAATGACAGGGCCAGTGATAAAATGACTCTGCCAGTCATAAAATGACTTGGCCAGTCATAAAATGACAGAACAAGTCATAAAATGACAGGGCCAGTGATAAAATGACTGGGCCAGTCATTAATGACAAGGCCAGTCATTAATGACAGGGCCAGTGATAAAATGACTGGGCCAGTCATTAATGAGAGGGCCAGTCATTAATGACAGGGCCAGTGATAAAATGAGTCTGCTAGTCATAAAATCACTTGGCCAGTCATAAAATGACAGAACCAGTCATAAAATGACAGGGCCAGTGATAAAAGGACGGGGCCAGTCATTAATGATAGGGCCAGTCATTAATGACAGGGACAGTGATAAAATGACTGGGCCAGTCATTAATGACAAGGCCAGTGATAAAATGACTATACCAGTCATAAAATGACTTGGCCAGTCATAAAATGACAGAACCAGTAATAAAATAAAAGGGCCAGTGATAAAATGACTGGGCAATTCATTAATGACAGGGCCAGTCATTAATAACAGTGCCAGTGATAAAATGACTGGGCCCGTCATTAATGACAGGGCCCGTGATAAAATGACTCTGCCAGTCATAAATGGACTTGGCGAGTCATAAAATGACAGAACCAGTCATAAAATGACAGGGCCAGTGATAAAATGACTGGGCCAGTCATTAATGACAGGGCCAGTCATTAATTACAGGGCCAGTGATAAAATGACAGGGCCAGTGATAAAATGACTGGGCCAGTCATTAATGACAGAACCAGTCATTAAATACAGGGCCAGTGATAAAATGACTCTGCCAGTCATAAATGGACTTGGCCAGTCATAAAATGACAGAACCAGTCATAAAATGATAGGGCCAGTGATAAAATGACTGGGCCAGTCATTAATGACAGGGCCAGTCATTAATGACAGGGTCAGTAATAAAATGACTCTGCTAGTCATAAAATATCTTGGCCAGTCATAAATTGACAGAACCAGTCATATAATGACAGGGCCAGTGATAAAATGACGGGGCCAGTCATTAATGACAGGGCCAGTCATTAATGACAGGGCCAGTGATAAAATGACTGGGCCAGTCATTAATGACATGGCAAGTCATTAATGACAGGGCCAGTGATAAATGACTATACCAGTCATAAAATGACTTGGCCAGTGATAAAATGACGGGGCCAGTCATTAATGACAGGGCCAGTCATTAATGACAGGGCCAGTGATAAAATGACTGGGTCAGTCATTAATGACAGGGCCAGTCATTAATGACAGGGCCAGTGATAAATGACTATACCAGTCATAAAATGACTTGGCCAGTCATAAAATGACAGAACCAGTCATAAAATGACAGGGCCAGTGATAAAATGACGGGGCCAGTCATTAATGACAGGGCCAGTGATAAAATGACTCTGCCAGTCATAAATGGACTTGGCCAGTCATAAAATGACAGAACCAGTCATAAAATGATAGGGCCAGTGATAAAATGACTGGGCCAGTCATTAATGACAAGGCCAGTCATTAATGACAGGGCCAGTGATAAAATGACTGGGCCAGTCATTAATGACAGGGCCAGTCATTATTGACAGGGCCAGTCATTAATGACAGGGCCAGTCATTAATGAAAGGGCTAGTGATAAAATGACTCTGCCAGTCATAAAATGACTTGGCCAGTCATAAAATGACAGAACCAGTAATAAAATGACAGGGCCAGTGATAAAATGACTGACCCAGTCATTAATGACAGGGCCAGGCATTAATGACAGGGCCAGTGATAAAATGAGTGGGCCAGTAATTAATGACAGGGCAAGTCATTAATGACAGGGCCAGGGATAAAATGACTGGGCCAGTCATTAATGACAGGGCCAGTCATTAATGACAGGGCCAGTGATAAAATGACTGGGCCAGTCATTAATGACAGGGCCAGTCATTAATGACTGGGCCAGTGATAAAAATGATTCTGCCAGTCATTAATGACAGGGCCAGTCATTAATGACAGGGCCAGTGATAAAATGACAGGGCCAGTGATAAAATGACTGGGCCAGTCATTAATGACAGAACCAGTCATTAAATGACAGGGCCAGTGATAATATGACTGGGCCAGTCATTAATGACAGGGCCAGTCATTAATGACAGGGCCAGTCATTAATGACAGGGCCAGTGATAAAATGACTGGGCCAGTCATTAATGACAGGGCCAGTCATTAATGACAGGGTCAATGATAAAATGACTCTGCTAGTCCTAAAATCTCTTGGCCAGTCATAAAATGACAGTGATAAAATGACGGGGCCAGTCATTAATGACAGGGCCAGTCATTAATGACAGGGCCAGTGATAAAATGACTGGGCCAGTCATTAATGACAGGGCCAGTCATTAATGACAGGGCTAGTCATTAATGACAGGGCCAGTGATAAAATAACTATACCAGTCATAAAATGACTTGGCCAGTCATAAAATGACAGAACCAGTCATAAAATGACAGGGCCCGTGATAAAATGACTATGCCAGTCATAAATGCACTTGGCGAGTCATAAAATGACAGAACCAGTCATAAAATGACAGGGCCAGTGATAAAATGACGGGGCCAGTCATTAATGACAGGGCCAGTGATAAAATGACTCTGCCAGTCATAAATGGACTTGGCCAGTCATAAAATGACAGAACCAGTCATAAAATGATAGGGCCAGTGATAAAATGACTGGGCCAGTCATTAATGACAGGGCCAGTCATTAATGACAGGGCCAGTGATAAAATGACTGGGCCAGTCATTAATGACAGGGCCAGTCATTAATGACAGGGCCAGTCATTAATGAAAGGGCCAGTGATAAAATGACTCTGCCAGTCATAAAATGACTTGGCCAGTCATAAAATGACAGAACCAGTAATAAAATGACAGGGCCAGTGATAAAATGACTGACCCAGTCATTAATAACAGGGCCAGTCATTAATGACAGGGCCAGTGATAAAATGAGTGGGCCAGCCATTAATGACAGGGCCAGTCATTAATGACAGGGCCAGTGATAAAATGACTGGGCCAGTCATTAATGACAGGGCCAGTCATTAATGACAGGGCCAGTGATAAAATGACTGGGCCAGTCATTAATGACAGGGCCAGTCATTAATGACTGGGCCAGTGATAAAAATGACTCTGCCAGTCATTAATGACAGGGCCAGTCATTAATGACAGGGCCAGTCATTAATGACAGGGCCAGTCATTAATGACAGGGTCAGTGATAAAATGACTCTGCTAGTCATAAAATATCTTGGCCAGTCATAAAATGACAGAACCAGTCATATAATGACAGGGCCAGTGATAAAATGACGGGGCCAGTCATTAATGACAGGGCCAGTCATTAATGCCAGGGCCAGTGATAAAATGACTGGGCCAGTCATTAATGACAGGGCCAGTCATTAATGACAGGGCCAGTGATAAAATGACTATACCAGTCATAAAATGACTTGGCCAGTCATAAAATGACAGAACCAGTCATAAAATGACAGGGCCAGTGATAAAATGACGGGGCCAGTCATTAATGACAGGGCCAGTCATTAATGACAGGGCCAGTGATAAAATGACTGGGCCAGTCATTAATGACAGGGCCAGTCATTAATGACAGGGCCAGTGATATAATGACTCTACCAGTCATAAAATGACTTGGCCAGTCATAAAATGACAGAACAAGTCATAAATTGACAGGGCTAGTGATAAAATGACTGGGCCAGTCATTAATGACAGGGCCAGTCATTAATGACAGGGCCAGTGATAAAAGGACTGGGCCAGTCATTAATGACAGGGCCAGTCATTAATGACAGGGCCAGTGATAAAATGAGTCTGCTAGTCATAAAATAACTTGGCCAGTCATAAAATGACAGAACCAGTCATAAAATGACAGGGTCAGTGATAAAATGACGGGGCCAGTCATTAATGACAGGGCCAGTCATTAATGACAGGGCCAGTGATAAAATAACTGGGCCAGTAATTAATGACAGGGCCAGTCATTAATGACAGGGCCAGTGATAAAATGACTATACCAGTCATAAAATGACTTGGCCAGTCATAACATGACAGAACCAATCATAAAATGACAGGGCCAGTGATAAAATGACTGGGCAAGTCATTAATGACAGGGACAGTCATTAATAACAGGGCCAGTGATAAAATGACTGGGACCGTCATTAATGAAAGGGCCCGTGATAAAATGACTCTGCCAGTCATAAATGCACTTGGCGAGTCATAAAATGACAGAACCAGTCATAAAATGACAGGGCCAGTGATAAAATGACTGGGCCAGTCATTAATGACAGGGCCAGTCATTAATGACAGGGCCAGTGATAAAATGACTGGGCCAGTCATTAACGCCAGGGCCAGTCATTTATGACAGGGTCAGTGATAAAATGACTCTGCCAGTCATAAAATGCACTTGGCGAGTCATAAAATGACAGAACCAGTCATAAAATGACAGGGCCAGTCATTAATGACAGGGCCAGTGATAAAATGACTCTGCCAGTCATAAATGGACTTGGCCAGTCATAAAATGACAGAACCAGTCATAAAATGATAGGGCCAGAGATAAAATGACTGGGCCAGTCATTAATGACAGGGCCAGTCATTAATGACAGGGCCAGTGATAAAATGACTGGGCCAGTCATTAATGACAGGGCCAGTCATTAATGACAGGGTCAATGATAAAATGACTCTGCTAGTCCTAAAATATCTTGGCCAGTCATAAAATGACAGTGATAAAATGACGGGGCCAGTCATTAATGACAGGGCCAGTCATTAATGACAGGGCCAGTGATAAAATGACTGGGCCAGTCATTAATGACAGGGCCAGTCATTAATGACAGGGCTAGTCATTAATGACAGGGCCAGTGATAAAATAACTATACCAGTCATAAAATGACTTGGCCAGTCATAAAATGACAGAACCAGTCATAAAATGACAGGGCCCGTGATAAAATGACTATGCCAGTCATAAATGCACTTGGCGAGTCATAAAATGACAGAACCAGTCATAAAATGACAGGGCCAGTGATAAAATGACGGGGCCAGTCATTAATGACAGGGCCAGTGATAAAATGACTCTGCCAGTCATAAATGGACTTGGCCAGTCATAAAATGACAGAACCAGTCATAAAATGATAGGGCCAGTGATAAAATGACTGGGCCAGTCATTAATGACAGGGCCAGTCATTAATGACAGGGCCAGTGATAAAATGACTGGGCCAGTCATTAATGACAGGGCCAGTCATTAATGACAGGGCCAGTCATTAATGAAAGGGCCAGTGATAAAATGACTCTGCCAGTCATAAAATGACTTGGCCAGTCATAAAATGACAGAACCAGTAATAAAATGACAGGGCCAGTGATAAAATGACTGACCCAGTCATTAATAACAGGGCCAGTCATTAATGACAGGGCCAGTGATAAAATGAGTGGGCCAGTCATTAATGACAGGGCCAGTCATTAATGACAGGGCCAGTGATAAAATGACTGGGCCAGTCATTAATGACAGGGCCAGTCATTAATGACAGGGCCAGTGATAAAATGACTGGGCCAGTCATTAATGACAGGGCCAGTCATTAATGACTGGGCCAGTGATAAAAATGACTCTGCCAGTCATTAATGACAGGGCCAGTCATTAATGACAGGGCCAGTCATTAATGACAGGGCCAGTCATTAATGACAGGGTCAGTGATAAAATGACTCTGCTAGTCATAAAATATCTTGGCCAGTCATAAAATGACAGAACCAGTCATATAATGACAGGGCCAGTGATAAAATGACGGGGCCAGTCATTAATGACAGGGCCAGTCATTAATGCCAGGGCCAGTGATAAAATGACTGGGCCAGTCATTAATGACAGGGCCAGTCATTAATGACAGGGCCAGTGATAAAATGACTATACCAGTCATAAAATGACTTGGCCAGTCATAAAATGACAGAACCAGTCATAAAATGACAGGGCCAGTGATAAAATGACGGGGCCAGTCATTAATGACAGGGCCAGTCATTAATGACAGGGCCAGTGATAAAATGACTGGGCCAGTCATTAATGACAGGGCCAGTGATATAATGACTCTACCAGTCATAAAATGACTTGGCCAGTCATAAAATGACAGAACAAGTCATAAAATGACAGGGCTAGTGATAAAATGACTGGGCCAGTCATTAATGACAGGGCCAGTCATTAATGACAGGGCCAGTGATAAAAGGACTGGGCCAGTCATTAATGACAGGGCCAGTCATTAATGACAGGGCCAGTGATAAAATGAGTCTGCTAGTCATAAAATAACTTGGCCAGTCATAAAATGACAGAACCAGTCATAAAATGACAGGGCCAGTGATAAAATGACGGGGCCAGTCATTAATGACAGGGCCAGTCATTAATGACAGGGCCAGTGATAAAATGACTGGGCCAGTAATTAATGACAGGGCCAGTCATTAATGACAGGGCCAGTGATAAAATGACTATACCAGTCATAAAATGACTTGGCCAGTCATAACATGACAGAACCAGTCATAAAATGACAGGGCCAGTGATAAAATGACTGGGCAAGTCATTAATGACAGGGACAGTCATTAATAACAGGGCCAGTGATAAAATGACTGGGACCGTCATTAATGAAAGGGCCCGTGATAAAATGACTCTGCCAGTCATAAATGCACTTGGCGAGTCATAAAATGACAGAACCAGTCATAAAATGACAGGGCCAGTGATAAAATGACTGGGCCAGTCATTAATGACAGGGCCAGTCATTAATGACAGGGCCAGTGATAAAATGACTGGGCCAGTCATTAACGCCAGGGCCAGTCATTTATGACAGGGCCAGTGATAAAATGACTCTGCCAGTCATAAAATGACTTGGCCAGTCATAAAATGACAGAACCAGTCATAAAATGACAGAACCAGTCATAAAATGACAGGGCCAGTGATAAAATGACTGGCACAGTCATAAAGGACAGGGCCAGTCATTAATGACAGGGCCTGTGATAAAATGACTGGGCCAGTCATTAATGACAGGGCCAGTGATAAAATGACTCTGCCAGTCATAAAATAACTTGGCCTGTCATAAAATTACAGAACCAGTCATAAAATGACAGGGCCTGTGATGAAATGACTGGGCCAGTCATTAATGACAGGGCCAGTCATTAATGACAGGGCCAGTGATAAAATGACTGGGCCAGTCATTAATGAGAGGGCCAGTCATTAATGACAGGGCCAGTGATAAAATGAGTCTGCTAGTCATAAAATCACTTGGCCAGTCATAAAATGACAGAACCAGTCATAAAATGACAGGGCCAGTGATAAAATGACGGGGCCAGTCATTAATGATAGGGCCAGTCATTAATGACAGGGACAGTGATAAAATGACTGGGCCAGTCATTAATGACAAGGCCAGTGATAAAATGACTATACCAGTCATAAAATGACTTGGCCAGTCATAAAATGACAGAACCAGTAATAAAATAAAAGGGCCAGTGATAAAATGACTGGGCAAAATATTAATGACAGGGCCAGTCATTAATAACAGAGCCAGTGATAAAATGACTGGGCCCGTCATTAATGACAGGGCCCGTGATAAAATGACTCTGCCAGTCATAAATGGACTTGGCGAGTCATAAAATGACAGAACCAGTCATAAAATGACAGGGCCAGTGATAAAATGACTGGGCCAGTCATTAATGACAGGGCCAGTCATTAATTACAGGGCCAGTGATAAAATGACAGGGCCAGTGATAAAATGACTGGGCCAGTCATTAATGACAGAACCAGTCATTAAATACAGGGCCAGTGATAAAATGACTCTGCCAGTCATAAATGGACTTGGCCAGTCATAAAATGACAGAACCAGTCATAAAATGATAGGGCCAGTGATAAAATGACTGGGCCAGTCATTAATGACAGGGACAGTCATTAATGACAGGGTCAGTAATAAAATGACTCTGCTAGTCATAAAATATCTTGGCCAGTCATAAATTGACAGAACCAGTCATATAATGACAGGGCCAGTGATAAAATGACGGGGCCAGTCATTAATGACAGGGCCAGTCATTAATGACAGGGCCAGTGATAAAATGACTGGGCCAGTCATTAATGACAGGGCCAGTCATTAATGACAGGGCCAGTGATAAATGACTATACCAGTCATAAAATGACTTGGCCAGCATAAAATGACAGAACCAGTCATAAAATGACAGGGCCAGTGATAAAATGACGGGGCCAGTCATTAATGACAGGGCCAGTGATAAAATGACTCTGCCAGTCATAAATGGACTTGGCCAGTCATAAAATGACAGAACCAGTCATAAAATGATAGGGACAGTGATAAAATGACTGGGCCAGTCATTAATGACAGGGCCAGTCATTAATGACAGGGCCAGTGATAAAATGACTGGGCCATTCATTAATGACAGGGCCAGTCATTAATGACAGGGCCAGTCATTAATGACAGGGCCAGTCATTAATGACAGGGCCAGTCATTAATGAAAGGGCCAGTGATAAAATGACTCTGCCAGTCATAAAATGACTTGGCCAGTCATAAAATGACAGAACCAGTAATAAAATGACAGGGCCAGTGATAAAATGACTGACCCAGTCATTAATGACAGGGCCAGTCATTAATGACAGGGCCAGTGATAAAATGAGTGGGCCAGTCATTAATGACAGGGCCTGTCATTAATGACAGGGCCAGTGATAAAATGACTGGGCCAGTCATTAATGACAGGGCCAGTCATTAATGACAGGGCCAGTGATAAAATGACTGGGCCAGTCATTAATGACAGGGCCAGTCATTAATGACTGGGCCAGTGATAAAAATGACTCTGCCAGTCATTAATGACAGGGCCAGTCATTAATGACAGGGCCAGTGATAAAATGACAGGGCCAGTGATAAAATGACTGGGCCAGTCATTAATGACAGAATTAGTCATTAAATGACAGGGCCAGTGATAATATGACTGGGCCAGTCATTTATGACAGGGCCAGTCATTAATGACAGGGCCAGTCATTAATGACAGGGCCAGTGATAAAATGACTGGGCCAGTCATTAATGACAGGGCCAGTCATTAATGACAGGGTCAGTGATAAAATGACTGTGCTAGTCATAAAATATCTTGGACAGTCATAAAATGACAGAACCAGTCATATAATGACAGGGCCAATGATAAAATGAAGGGGCCAGTCATTAATGACAGGGCCAGTCATTAATGACAGGGCCAGTGATAAAATGACTGGGCCAGTCATTAATGACAGGGCCAGTCATTAATGACAGGGCCAGTGATAAAATGACTATACCAGTCATAAAATGACTTGGCCAGTCATAAAATGACAGAACCAGTCATAAAATGACAGGGCCAGTGATAAAATGACGGGGCCAGTCATTAATGACAGGGCCAGTCATTAATGACAGGGCCAGTGATAAAATGACTGGGCCAGTCATTAATGACAGGGCCAGTCATTAATGACAGGGCCAGTGATAAAATGACTCTACCAGTCATAAAATGACTTAGCCAGTCATAAAATGACAGAACAAGTCATAAAATGACAGGGCTAGTGATAAAATGACTGGGCCAGTCATTAATGACAGGGCCAGTCATTAATGACAGGGCCAGTGATAAAATGAGTCTGCTAGTCATAAAATAACTTGGCCAGTCATAAAATGACAGAACCAGTCATAAAATGACAGGGCCAGTAATAAAATGACGGGGCCAGTCATTAATGACAGAGCCAGTCATTAATGACAGGGCCAGTGATAAAAGACTGGGCCAGTAATTAATGACAGGGCCAGTAATAAAATGACTATACCAGTCATAAAATGACTTGGCCAGTCATAAAATGACAGAACCAGTCATAAAATGACAGGGCCAGTGATAAAATGACTGGGCAAGTCATTAATGACAGGGACAGTCATTAATAACAGGGCCAGTGATAAAATGACTGGGCCCGTCATTAATGACAGGGCCCGTGATAAAATGACTCTGCCAGTCATAAATGCACTTGGCGAGTTATAAAATGACAGAACCAGTCATAAAATGACAGGGCCAGTGATAAAATGACGGGGCCAGTCATTAATGACAGGGCCAGTGATAAAATGACTCTGCCAGTCATAAATGGACTTGGCCAGTCATAAAATGACAGAACCAGTCATAAAATGATAGGGCCAGTGATAAAATGACTGGGCCAGTCATTAATGACAGGGCCAGTCATTAATGACAGGGCCAGTGATAAAATGACTGGGCCAGTCATTAATGACGGGGCCAGTCATTAATGACAGGGCCAGTCATTAATGAAAGGGCCAGTGATAAAATGACTCTGCCAGTCATTAAATGACTTGGCCAGTCATAAAATGACAGAACCAGTAATAAAATGACAGGGCCAGTGATAAAATGACTGACCCAGTCATTAATGACAGGGCCAGTCATTAATGACAGGGCCAGTGATAAAATGAGTGGGCCAGTCATTAACGACAGGGCCAGTCATTAATGACAGGGCCAGTGATAAAATGACTGGGCCAGTCATTAATGACAGGGCCAGTCATTAATGACAGGGCCAGTGATAAAATGACTGGGCCAGTCATTAATGACAGGGCCAGTCATTAATGACTGGGCCAGTGATAAAAATGACTCTGCCAGTCATTAATGACAGGGCCAGTCATTAATGACAGGGCCAGTGATAAAATGACAGGGCCAGTGTTAAAATGACTGGGCCAGTCATTATTGACAGAACCAGTCATTAAATGACAGGGCCAGTGAAAATATGACTGGGCCAGTCATTAATGACAGGGCCAGTCATTAATGACAGGGCCAGTCATTAATGACAGGGCCAGTCATTAATGACAGGGCCAGTGATAAAATGACTGGGCCAGTCATTAATGACAGGGCCAGTCATTAATGACACGGTCAGTGATAAAATGACTCTGCTAGTAATAAAATATCTTGGCCAGTCATAAAATGACAGAACCATTCATATAATGACAGGGCCAGTGATAAAATGACGGGGCCAGTCATTAATGACAGGGCCAGTCAATAATGACAGGGCCAGTGATAAAATGACTGAGCCAGTCATTAATGACAGGGCCAGTCATTAATGACAGGGCCAGTGATAAAATGACTATACCAGTCATAAAATGACTTGGCCAGTCATAAAATGACAGAACCAGTCATAAAATGACAGGGCCAGTGATAAAATGACGGGGCCAGTCATTAATGACAGGGCCAGTCATTAATGACAGGGCCAGTGATAAAATGACTGGGCCAGTCATTAATGACAGGGCCAGTCATTAATGACAGGGCCAGTGATAAAATGACTCTACCAGTCATAAAATGACTTGGCCAGTCATAAAATGACAGAACAAGTCATAAAATGACAGGGCTAGTGATAAATGGACTGGGCCAGTCATTAATGACAGGGCCAGTCATTAATGACAGGGCCAGTGATAAAAGGACTGGGCCAGTCATTAATGACAGGGCCAGTCATTAATGACAGGGCCAGTGATAAAATGAGTCTGCTAGTCATAAAATAACTTGGCCAGTCATAAAATGACAGAACCAGTCTTAAACGACAGGGCCAGTGATAAAATGACGGGGCCAGTCATTAATGACAGGGCCAGTCATTAATGACAGGGCCAGTGATAAAATGACTGGGCCAGTAATTAATGACAGGGCCAGTGATAAAATGACTATACCAGTCATAAAATGACTTGGCCAGTCATAAAATGACAGAACCAGTCATAAAATGAAAGGGCCAGTGATAAAATGACTGGGCAAGTCATTAATGACAGGGACAGTCATTAATAACAGGGCCAGTGATAAAATGACTGGGCCCGTCATTAATGACAGGGCCCGTGATAAAATGACTCTGCCAGTCATAAATGCACTTGGCGAGTCATAAAATGACAGAACCAGTCATAAAACGACAGGACCAGTGATAAAATGACTGGGCCAGTCATTAATGACAGGGCCAGTCATTAATGACAGGGCCAGTGATAAAATGACTGGGCCAGTCATTAACGACAGGGCCAGTCATAAATGACAGGGCCAGTGATAAAATGACTCTGCCAGTCATAAAATGACTTGGCCAGTCATAAAATGACAGAACCAGTCATAAAATGACAGGGCCAGTGATAAAATGACTGGCACAGTCATTAATGACAGGGCCAGTCATTAATGACAGGGCTTGTGATAAAATGACTGTGCCAGTCATTAATGACAGGGCCAGTGATAAAATGACTCTGCCAGTCATAAAATAACTTGGCCTGTCATAAAATGACAGAACCAGTCATAAAATGACAGGGCCAGTGATAAAATGACGGGGCCAGTCATTAATGACAGAACCAGTCATTAAATGACAGGGCCAGTGATAAAATGAGTGGGCCAGTCATTAATGACAGGGCCAGTCATTAATGACAGGGCCAGTCATTAATGACAGGGCCAGTGATAAAATGACTGGGCCAGTCATTAATGACAGGGCTAGTCATTAATGACAGGGCCAGTGATAAAATGACTCTGCCAGTCATAAAATGACAGAACAAGTCATAAAATGACAGAGCCAGTGATAAAATGAGTCTGCTAGTCATAAAATCACTTGGCCAGTCATAAAATGACAGAACCAGTCATAAAATGACAGGGCCAGTGATAAAATGACGGGGCCAGTCATTAATGATAGGGCCAGTCATTAATGACAGGGCCAGTGATAAAATGACTGGGCCAGTCATTAATGACAAGGCCAGTGATAAAATGACTATACCAGTCATAAAATGACTTGGCCAGTCATAAAATGACAGAACCAGTAATCAAATAAAAGGGCCAGCGATAAAATGACTGGGCAATTCATTAATGACAGGGCCAGTCATTAATAACAGGGCCAGTGATAAAATGACTGGGCCCGTCATTGATGACAGGGCCCGTGATAAAATGACTCTGCCAGTCATAAATGGACTTGGCGAGTCATAAAATGACAGAACCAGCCATAAAATGACAGGGCCAGTAATAAAATGACTGGGCCAGTCATTAATGACAGGGCCAGTCATTAATTACAGGGCCAGTGATAAAATGACTGGGCCAGTCATTAACGACAGGGCCAGTCATTAATGACAGGGCCAGTGATAAAATGACTGGGCCAGTAATTAATGACAGGGCCAGTGATAAAATGACTATACCAGTCATAAAATGACTTGGCCAGTCATAAAATGACAGAACCAGTCATAAAATGAAAGGGCCAGTGATAAAATGACTGGGCAAGTCATTAATGACAGGGACAGTCATTAATAACAGGGCCAGTGATAAAATGACTGGGCCCGTCATTAATGACAGGGCCCGTGATAAAATGACTCTGCCAGTCATAAATGCACTTGGCGAGTCATAAAATGACAGAACCTGTCATAAAACGACAGGACCAGTGATAAAATGACTAGGCCAGTCATTAATGACAGAGCCAGTCATTAATGACAGGGCCAGTGATAAAATGACTGGGCCAGTCATTAACGACAGGGCCAGTCATAAATGACAGGGCCAGTGATAAAATGACTCTGCCAGTCATAAAATGACTTGGCCAGTCATAAAATGACAGAACCAGTCATAAAATGACAGGGCCAGTGATAAAATGACTGGCACAGTCATTAATGACAGGGCCAGTCATTAATGACAGGGCCTGTGATAAAATGACTGGGCCAGTCATTAATGAAGGGGCCAGTGATAAAATGACTCTGCCAGTCATAAAATAACTTGGCCTGTCATAAAATGACAGAACCAGTCATAAAATGACAGGGCCAGTGATAAAATGACGGGGCCAGTCATTAATGACAGAACCAGTCATTAAATGACAGGGCCAGTGATAAAATGAGTGGGCCAGTCATTAATGACAGGGCCAGTCATTAATGACAGGGCCAGTCATTAATGACAGGGCCAGTGATAAAATGACTGGGCCAGTCATTAATGACAGGGCTAGTCATTAATGACAGGGCCAGTGATAAAATGACTCTGCCAGTCATAAAATGACAGAACAAGTCATAAAATGACAGAGCCAGTGATAAAATGAGTCTGCTAGTCATAAAATCACTTGGCCAGTCATAAAATGACAGAACCAGTCATAAAATGACAGGGCCAGTGATAAAATGACGGGGCCAGTCATTAATGATAGGGCCAGTCATTAATGACAGGGCCAGTGATAAAATGACTGGGCCAGTCATTAATGACAAGGCCAGTGATAAAATGACTATACCAGTCATAAAATGACTTGGCCAGTCATAAAATGACAGAACCAGTAATCAAATAAAAGGGCCAGCGATAAAATGACTGGGCAATTCATTAATGACAGGGCCAGTCATTAATAACAGGGCCAGTGATAAAATGACTGGGCCCGTCATTGATGACAGGGCCCGTGATAAAATGACTCTGCCAGTCATAAATGGACTTGGCGAGTCATAAAATGACAGAACCAGTCATAAAATGACAGGGCCAGTGATAAAATGACTGGGCCAGTCATTAATGACAGGGCCAGTCATTAATTACAGGGCCAGTGATAAAATGACTGGGCCAGTCATTAACGACAGGGCCAGTCATTAATGACAGGGCCAGTGATAAAATGACTCTGCCAGTCATAAAATGACTTGGCCAGTCATAAAATGACAGAACCAGTCATAAAATGACAGGGCCAGTGATAAAATTACGGGGCCAGTCATTAATGACAGGGCCAGTCATTAATGACAGGGCCAGTGATAAAATGACTGGGCCAGTCATTAATGACCGGGCCAGTCATTAATGACAGGGCCAGTGATAAAATGACTCTACCAGTCATAAAATGACTTGGCCAGTCATAAAATGACAGAACAAGTCATAAAATGACAGGGCCAGTGATAAAATGACTGGGCCAGTCATTTTTGACAGGGGCAGTCATTAATGACAGGGCCAGTGATAAAATGACTGGGCCAGCCATTAATGACAGGGCCAGTCATTAATGACTGGGCCAGTGATAAAAATGACTCTGCCAGTCATTAATGACAGGGCCAGTGATAAAATGACAGGGCCAGTGATAAAATGACTGGGCCAGTCATTAATGACAGAACCAGTCATTAAATGAATGGGCCAGTGATAAAATGAGTGGGCCAGTCATTAATGACAGGGATAGTCATTAATGACAGGGCCAGTCATTAATGACAGGGCCAGTGATAAAATGACTGGGCCAGTCATTAATGACAGGGCTAGTCATTAATGACAGGGCCAGTTATAAAATGACTCTGCCAGTCATAAAATGACTTGGCAAGTCATAAAATTACTTGGCAAGTCATAAAATGACAGAACCATTCATAAAATGACAGGGCCAGTTATAAAATGACTGGGCCTGTCATTAATGACAGGGCCAGTCATTAATGACAGGGCCAGTGATAAAATGCCTGGGCCCGTCATTAATGACAGGGCCAGTCATTTATGACAGGGCCAGTGATAAAATGACTCTACCAGTCATAAAATGACTTGGCAATTCATAAAATGACAGAACCAGTCATAAAAAGATAGGGCCAGTGATAATATGACTAAGCCAGTCATCAATGACAGAACCAGTCATAAAATGACAGGGCCACTGATAAAATGACTGGGCCTTTCATTAATGACAGGGCCAGTCATTAATGACAGGGCCAGTGATAAAATGACTGGGCCCGTCATTAATGACAGGGCCAGTCATTAATGACAGGGCCAATCAATAGTGACAGGGCCAATGATAAAATGACTGGGCCAGTCATTAATGACAGGGCCAGTGAAAAAATGACTCTACCAGTCATAAAAAGACTTGGCCAGGCTTAAAATGACAAAACCAGTCATAAAATGACAGGGCCAGTGATAAAATGACTGGGCCAGTCATTAATGACAGGGCCTGTCATTAATGACAAGACCAGTGATAAAATGACTGGGCCAGTCATTAATGACAGGGCCAGTCATTAATGACAGGGCCAGTGATAAAATGACTGGGCCAGTCATTAATGACAGGGCCAGTGATAAAATGACTCTGCTAGTCATAAAAAAACTTGGCCAGTCATAAAATGACAGAACCAGTCATAAAATGACTCTGCCAGTCATAAATGGACTTTGCGAGTCATAAAATGACAGAACCAGTCATAAAATGACAGGGCCAGTGATAAAATGACTGGGCCAGTCATTAATGACAGGGCAAGTCATAAAATGACAGAACCATTCATAAAATGACAGGGCCAGTTATAAAATGACTGGGCCTGTCACTAATGACAGGGCCAGTCATTAATGACAGGGCCAGTGATAAAATGCCTGGGCCCGTCATTAATGACAGGGCCAGTCATATATGACAGGGCCAGTGATAAAATGACTCTACCAGTCATAAAATGACTTGGCAAGTCATAAAATGACCGAACCAGTCATAAAAAGAAAGGTCCAGTGATAATATGACTAAGCCAGTCATTAATGACAGAACCAGTCATAAAATGACAGGGTCATAAAATGACTGGGTCAGTCATTTTATCACTGGCCCTGTCATTTTATGACTGGTTCTGTCATTTTATGACTGGCCAAGTCATTTTATGACTGGCAGAGTCACTTTATCACTGGCCCTGTCATTAATGACTGGCCCAGTCATTTTATCACTGGCCCTGTCATTAATGACTGACCCAGTCATTTTATCACTGGCCCTGTCATTTTATGACTGGTTCTGTCATTTTATGACTGGCCAACTCCATTTATGACTGGCAGAGTCATTTTATCACTGGCCCTGTCATTAATGACTGGCCCTGTCATTAATGACGGGCCCAGTCATTTTATCACTGGCCCTGTCATTAATGACTGGCCCTGTCATTAATGAAAGGCCCAGTCATTTTATCAGTGGCCCTGTCATTTTATGACTGGTTCTGTCATTAATGACTGGCTTAGTCATATTATCACTGGCCCTATCTTTTTATGACTGGTTCTGTCATTTTATGAATTGCCAAGTCATTTTATGACTGGTAGAGTCATTTTATCACTGGCCCTGTCATAAATGACTGTCCCTGTCATTAATGACGGGCCCAGGCATTTTATCACTGGCCCTGTCATTAATGACTGGCCCAGTCATTAATGACAGGCCCAGTCATTTTATAACTGGCCCTGTCATTTTATGAATGGTTCTGTCATTTTATGACTTGCCAAGTAATTTTATGACTTGCCAAGTCATTTTATGACTGGCAGAGTCATTTTATAACTGGCCCTGTCATTAATGACTAGCCCTGTCATTAATGACTGGCCCAGTCATTTTATCACTGGCCCTGTCATTAATGACTGGCCCTGTCATTAATGACTGGCCCTGTCATTAATGACTGGCCCACTCATTTTATCACTGGCCCTGTCATTTAATGACTGGTTCTGTCATTAATGACTGGCCCAGTCATTTTATCACTGGCCCTGTCATTTTATCACTGGCCCTGTCATTAATGACTGGCAGAGTCATTTTTATCACTGGCCCAGTCATTAATGACTGGCCCTGTCATTAATGGCTGGCCCAGTCATTTTATCACTGGCCCTGTCATTAATGACTGGCCCTGTCATTAATGACTGGCCCAGTCATTTTATCACTGGCCTTGTCATTTTATGACTGGTTCTGTCATTTCATGACTGGCCAAGTCCATTTATGACTGGCAGAGTCATTTTATCACTGGCCCTGTCATATATGACTGGCCCTGTCATAAATGACTGGCCCTGTCATTAATGACGGGCCCAGTCATTAATAACTGGCACACTCATTTTATCACTGGCCCTGTCATTAATGACTGGCCCTGTCATTTATGACAGGCCCAGTCATTTTATAACTGGTCCTGTCATTTTATGAATGGTTCTGTCATTTTATGACTTGCCAAGTAATTTTATGACTTGCCAAGTCATTTTATGACTGGTAGAGTCATTTTATTACTGGCCCTGTCATTAATGACTGGCCCTGTCATTAATGACTGGCGAAGTCATTTTATCACTGGCCCAGTCATTTTATCACTGGCCCTTTCATTAAATGACTTGCAGAGTCATTTTTATCACTGGCCCAGTCATTAATGACTGGCCCTGTCATTAATGGCTGGCCCAGTCATTTTATCACTGGCCCTGTCATTAATGACTGGCTCTGTCATTAATGACTGGCCCAGTCATTTTATCACTGGCCCTGTCATTTTATGACTTGTTCTGTCATTTTATGACTGGCCAAGTCATTTTATGACTGGTAGAGTCATTTTATCACTGGCCCTGTCATCAATGACTGGCCCTGTCATTAATGACTGGCCCATTCATTTTATCACAGGCACTGTCATTAATGACTGGCCCTGTCATTAATGACTGTGCCAGTCATTTTATCACTGGCCCTGTCATTTTATGACTGGTTCTGTCATTAATGACGGGCCCAGTCATTTTATCACTGGCCCTGTTATTAATGACTGGCCCTGTCATTAATGACTTGCCCAGTCATTTTATCACTGGCCCTGTCATTTTATGACTGGTTCTGTCATTTTATGACTGGCCAAGTCATTTTATGACTGGTATAGTCATTTTATCACTGGCCCTGTCATTAATGACTGGCCCTGTCGTTATTGACTGCCCCAGTCATTTTATCACTGGCCCTGTCATTAATGACTGGGCTTGTCATTAATGACATGCCCAATCATTTTATCACTGGCCCTGTCATTTTATGACTGGTTCTGTCATTTTATGACTGGCCAAGTTATTTTATGACTGGTAGAGTCATTTTATCACTGGCCCTGTCCTTAATGACTGGCCATATCATTAATGACCTGCCCAGTCA
The DNA here is from genome assembly GCA_933228895.1 of Platycnemis pennipes. Lineage (NCBI taxonomy): Eukaryota > Metazoa > Arthropoda > Insecta > Odonata > Platycnemididae > Platycnemis > Platycnemis pennipes. Next base: position 74,137,551 of record OW121846.1, on the reverse strand, counting down.
TTTTATCACTGGCCCTGTCATTAATGACTGGCCCTGTCATTAATGACTGGCCCCGTCATTTTATCACTGGCCCTGTCATTTTTTGACTGGTTCTGTCATTTTATGACTGGCCAAGTTATTTTATGACTAGCAGAGTCATTTTATCACTGGCCCTGTCATTAATGACTTGCCCTGTCATTAATGTCTGGCCTAGTCATTTTATCACTGGCCCTGTCATAAAAGACTGGCCCTGTCATTAATGACTGGCCCAGTCATTTTATCACTGGCCCTGTCATTAATGACTGGCCCTGTCATTAATGACTGGGTCAGTCATTTTATCACTGGCCCTGTCATTTTATGACTGGTTCTGTCATTTTATGCCTGGCCAAGTCATTTTATGACTGGCAGAGTCATTTTATCACTGGCCCTGTCATTAATGACTGGCCCTGTCATTAATGACTGGCGAAGTCATTAATGACTGGCCCCGTCATTTTATCCCTGGCCCTGTCATTTAATGACTGGTTCTGTCATTTTATGACAGGCCAAGTTATTTTATGACAGGCAGAGTCATTTTATCACTGGCCCTGTCATTAATGACTGGACCAGTCATTTTATCCCTGGCCCTGTCATTAATGACTGTGCCAGTCATTGTATCACTGGCCCTGTCATTTAATGACTGGTTCTGTCATTTTATGACTGGCCAAGTCCATTTATGACTGGCAGAGTCATTTTATCACTGGCCCTGTCATTAATGACTGGCCCTGTCATTAATGACGGGCCCAGTCATTTTATCACTGGCCCTGTCATTAATGACAGGCCCTGTCATTAATGACTGGCCCAGTCATTTTATCACTGGCCCTGTCATTTTATGACTGGTTCTGTCATTTTATGCCTGGCCAAGTCATTTTATGACTGGTAGAGTCATTTTATCATTGGCCCTGCTATTAATGACTGGCCCTGTCATTAATGACTGGCCCAGTCATTTTATCATTGGCCCTGTCATTAATGACTGGCCCTGTCATTAATGACTGGCCCCGTCATTTTATCACTGGCCCTGTCATTTTATGACTGGTTCTGTCAATTTATGACTGGCCAAGTTATTTTATGACTAGCAGAGTCATTTTATCACTGGCCCTGTCATTAATGACTGGCCCTGTCATTAATGACTGGCACACTCATTTTATCACTGGCCCTGTCATTAATGACGGGCCCTGTCATTAATGACTGGGTCAGTCATTTTATCACTAGCCCTGTCATTTTATGACTGGTTCTGTCATTTTATGACTGGCCAAGTAATTTTCAGACTGGCAGAGTCATTTCATCACTGGCCCTGTCATTAATGACTGGCCCTGTCATCATTGACTGGCCCAGTCATTTTATCACTGGCCCTGTCATTAATGACTGGCCCTGTCATTAATGACTGGCCCAGTCATTTTATCACTGGCCTTGTCATTTTATGGCTGGTTCTGTCATTTTATGACTGGCCAAGTCCATTTATGACTGGCAGAGTCATTTTATCACCTGCCCTGTCCAAAATGACTGGCCCTGTCATTAATGACGGGCCCAGTCATTAATGACTGGCACACTCATTTTATCACTGGCCCTGTCATTAATGACTGGCCCTGTCATTAATGACTGGGTCAGTCATTTTATCACTGGCCCTGTCATTTTATGACTGGTTCTGTCATTTTATGACTGGCCAAGTCATTTTCTGACTGGCAGAGTCATTTTATCACTGGCCCTGTCATTAATGACTGGCCCTGTCATTAATGACAGGCCCAGTCATTTTATAACTGGCCCTGTCATTTTATGAATGGTTCTGTCAATTTATGACTTGCCAAGTAATTTTATGACTTGCAAAGTCATTTTATGACTGGCAGAGTCATTTTATAACTGGCCCTGTCATTAATGACTGGCCCTGTCATTAATGACTGGCCCAGTCCTTTTATCACTGGCCCTGTCATTTAATGACTGGTTCTGTCATTTTATGACTGGCCAAGTCCATTTATGACTGGCAGAGTCATTTTATCACTGGCCCTGTCATTAATGACTGGCCCTGTCATTATGACGGGCCCAGTCATTTTATCACTGGCCCTGTCATTAATGACAGGCCCTGTCATTAATGACTGGCCCAGTCATTTTATCACTGGCCCTGTCATTTTTTGACTGGTTCTGTCATTTTATGCCTGGCCAAGTCATTTTATGACTGGTAGAGTCATTTTATCACTGGCCCTGTCATTAATGACTGGCCCTTACATTAATGACTGGCCCAGTCATTTTATCATTGGCCCTGTCATTAATGACTGGCCCTGTCATTAATGACTGGCCCCGTCATTTTATCACTGGCCCTGTCATTTTATGACTGGTTCTGTCATTTTATGACTGGCCAAGTTATTTTATGACTAGCAGAGTCATTTTATCACTGGCCCTGTCATTAATGACTGGCCCTCTCATTAATGACTGGCACACTCATTTTATCACTGGCCCTGTCATTTATGACTGGCCCTGTCATTAATGACTGGGTCATTCATTTTATCACTGGCCCTGTCATTTTATGACTGGTTCTGTCATTTTATGACTGGCCAAGTCATTTTATGACTGGCAGAGTCATTTTATCACTGGCCCTGTCATTAATGACTGGCCCTGTCATTAATGACTGGCCCTGTCATTAATGACTGGCCCAGTCATTTTATCACTGGCCCTGTCATTAATGACTGGCCCTGTCATTAATGACTGGCCCAGTCATTTTATCACTGGCCTTGTCATTTTATGACTGGTTCTGTCATTTTATGACTGGACAAGTCCATTTATGACTGGCAGAGTCATTTTATCACTGGCCCTGTCATAAATGACTGGCCCTGTCATAAATGACTGGCCCTGTCATTAATGACGGGCCCAGTCATTAATAACTGGCACACTCATTTTATCACTGGCCCTGTCATTAATGACTGGCCCTGTCATTAATGACTGGGTTAGTGATTTTATCACTGGCCCTGTCATTTTATGACTGGTTCTGTCATTTCATGACTGTCCAAGTCATTTTATGACTGGCAAAGTCATTTTATCACTGGCCCTGTCATTAATGACTGGCCCTGTCATTAATGACTGGCCCTGTCATTAATGACTGGCCCAGTCATTTTATCACTGGCCCTGTCATTAATGACTGGCCCTGTCATTAATGACTGGCCCTGTCATTTTATCACTTGCCTTGTCATTTTATGACTGGTTTTGTCATTTTATGACTGGCCATGTCCATTTATGACTTGCAGAGTCATTTTATCACTGGCCCTGTCATAAATGACTGGCCCTGTCATTAATGACGGGCCCAGTCATTTTATCACTGGCCCTGTCATTAATGACTGGCCCTGTCATTAATGAAAGGCCCATTCATTTTATCACTGGCCCTGTCATTTTATGACTGGTTCTGTCATTAATGACTGGCTTAGTCATTTTATGACTGGTAGAGTCATTTTATAACTGGCCCTGTCATAAATGACTGGCCCTGTCATTAATGACGGGCCCAGGCATTTTATCACTGGCCCTGTCATTAATGACTGGCCCTGTCATTAATGACAGGCCCAGTCATTTTATGAATGGTTCTGTCATTTTATGACTTGCCAAGTAATTTTATGACTTGCGAAGTCATTTTATGACTGGCAGAGTCATTTTATAACTGGCCCTGTCATTAATGACTGGCCCTGTCATTAATGACTGGCCCAGTCATTTTATCACTGGCTCTGTCATTTTATGACTTGTTCTGTCATTTTATGACTGGCCAAGTCATTTAATGCCTGGCAAAGTCATTTTATCACTGGCCCTGTCATTAATGACTGGCCCTGTCATTAATGACTGGCGAAGTCATTTTATCACTGGCCCAGTCATTAATGACTGGCGAAGTCATTTTATCACTGGCCCAGTCATTTTATCACTGGCTCTGTCATTTTATGACTTGTTCTGTCATTTTATGACTGGCCAAGTAATTTTATGACTGGCAGAGTCATTTTATCACTGGGTCTGTCATTAATGACTAGCCCTGTCATTAATGACTGGCCCTGTCATTAATGACTGGCCCACACATTTTATCACTGGCCCTGTCATTTAATAACTGGTTCTGTCATTAATGACTGGCCCAGTCATTTTATCACTGGCCCTGTCATTTTATCACTGGCCCTGTCATTAATGACTGGCAGAGTCATTTTTATCACTGGCCCAGTCATTAATGACTGGCCCTGTCATTAATGGCAGGCCCAGTCATTTTATCACTGGCCCTGTCATTAATGACTGGCCCAGTCATTTTATCACTGGCCCTGTCATTTTATGACTTGTTCTGTCATTTTATGACTGGCCAAGTCATTTTATGACTGGTAGAGTCATTTTATCACTGGCCCTGTCATTAATGACTGGCCCTGTCATTAATGACTGGCCCAGTCATTTTAACACTGGCCCTGTCATTGATGACTGGCCCTTACATTAATGACTGGCCCCGTCATTTTATCACTGGCCCTGTCATTTTATGACTAGAACTGTCATTTTATGACAGGCCAAGTTATTTTATGACTGGAGGAGTCATTTTATCACTGGCCCTGTCTTTAATGACTGGCCCAGTCATTTTATCATAGGCCCTGTCATTAATGACTGGCCCTGTCATTAATGACTGTGCCAGTCATTTCATCACTGGCCCTGTCATTTTATGACTGGTTCTGTCATTTTATGACTGGCCAAGTCATTTTATGACTGGCAGAGTCATTTTATAACTGGCTTTGTCATTAATGACTGGCCCTGTCGTTAATGACTGGCCCAGTCATTTTATCACTGGCCCTGTCATTAATGACTGGCCCTGTCATTAATGACTGGCCCAGTCATTTTATCACAGACCCTGTCATTTTATGACTGGTTCTGTCATTTTATGCCTGGCCAAGTCATTTTATGACTGGTAGAGTCATTTTATCACTGGCCCTGTCATTAATGACTGGCCCTGTCATTAATGACTGGCCCAGTCATTTTATCATTGGCCCTGTCATTAATGACTGGCCCTGTCATTAATGACTGGCCCCGTCATTTTATCACTGGCCCTGTCATTTTATGACTGGTTCTGTCATTTTATGACTGGCCAAGTTATTTTATGACTAGCAGAGTCATTTTATCACATGCCCTGTCATAAATGACTGGCCCTGTCATTAATGACTGGCACACTCATTTTATCACTGGCCCTGTCATTAATGACTGGCCCTGTCATTAATGACTGGGTCAGTCATTTTATCACTGGCCCTGTCATTTTATGACTGGTTCTGTCATTTTATGACTGGCCAAGTCATTTTCAGACTGGCAGAGTCATTTCATCACTGGCCCTGTCATTAATGACTGGCCCTGTCATTAATGACTGGCCCTGTCATTAATGACTGGCCCAGTCATTTTATCACTGGCCCTGTCATTAATGACTGGCCCTGTCATTAATGACTGGCCCAGTCATTTTATCACTTGCCTTGTCATTTTATGACAGGTTCTGTCATTTTATGACTGGCCAAGTCCATTTATGACTGCCAGAGTCATTTTATCACTGGCCCTGTCCAAAATGACTGGCCCTGTCATTAATGACGGGCCCAGTCATTAATGACTGGCACACTCATTCTATCACTGGCCCTGTCATTAATGACTGGCCCTGTCATTAATGACTGGGTCAGTCATTTTATCACTGGCCCAGTCATTTTATGACTGGTTCTGTCATTTTATGACTGGCCAAGTCATTTTATGACTGGCAGAGTCATTTTATCACTGGCCCTGTCATTAATGACTGGCCCTGTCATTAATGACTGGCCCTGTCATTAATGACTGGCCCAGTCATTTTATCACTGGCCCTGTCATTAATGACTGGCCCTGTCATTAATGACTGGCCGAGTCATTTTATCACTGGCCTTGTCATTTTATGACTGGTTCTGTCATTTTATGACTGGCCAAGTCCATTTATGACTGGCAGAGTCATTTTATCACTGGCCCTGTCATAAATGACTGGCCCTGTCAATAATGACCGGCCCAGTCATTTTATCACTGGCCCTGTCATGAATGACTGGCCCTGTCATTAATGAAAGGCCCAGTCATTTTATCACTGGCCCTGTCATTTTGTGACTGGTTCTGTCATTAATGACTGGCTTAGTCATTTTATGACTGGTAGAGTCATTTTATCACTGGCCCTGTCATAAATGACTGGCCCTGTCATTAATGACGGGCCCAGGCATTTTATCACTGGCCCTGTCATTAATGACTGGCCCTGTCATTAATGACAGGCCCAGTCATTTTATAACTGGCCCTGTCATTTTATGAATGGTTCTGTCATTTTATGACTTGCCAAGTAATTTTATGACTTGCAAAGTCATTTTATGACTGGCAGAGTCATTTTATAACTGGCCCTGTCATTAATGACTGGCCCTGTCATTAATGACTGGCCCAGTCATTTTATCACTGGCCCTGTCATTTAATGACTGGTTCTGTCATTTTATGACTGGCCAAGTCCATTTATGACTGGCAGAGTCATTTTATCACTGGCCCTGTCATTAATGACTGGCCCTATCATTAATGACGGGCCCAGTCATTTTATCACTGGCCCTGCAATTAATGACAGGCCCTGTCATTAATGACTGGCCCAGTCATTTTATCACTGGCCCTGTAATTTTATGACTGGTTCTGTCATTTTATGCCTGGCCAAGTCATTTTATGACTGGTAGAGTCATTTTATCACTGGCCCTGTCATTAATGACTGGCCCTTACATTAATGACTGGCCCAGTCATTTTATCATTGGCCCTGTCATTAATGACTGGCCCTGTCATTAATGACTGGCCCCGTCATTTTATCACTGGCCCTGTCATTTTATGACTGGTTCTGTCATTTCATGACTGGCCAAGTTATTTTATGACTGGCAGAGTCATTTTATCACTGGCCCTGTCATTAATGACTGGCCCTGTCATTAATGACTGGCCCTGTCATTAATGACTGGCCCAGTCATTTTATCACTGGCCCTGTCATTAATGACTGGCCCTGTCAATAATGACTGGCCCAGTCATTTTATCACTGGCCCTGTCATTTTATGACTGGTTCTGTCATTTCATGACTGGCCAAGTCATTTTATGACTGGCAAAGTCATTTTATCACTGGCCCTGTCATTAATGACTGGCCCTGTCATTAATGACTGGCCCTGTCATTAATGACTGGCCCAGTCATTTTATCACTGGCCCTGTCATTAATGAAAGGCCCAGGCATTTTATCACTGGCCCTGTCATTTTATGACTGGTTCTGTCATTAATGACTGGCTTAGTCATTTTATGACTGGTAGAGTCATTTTATAACTGGCCCTGTCATAAATGACTGGCCCTGTCATTAATGACGGGCCCAGGCATTTTATCACTGGCCCTGTCATTAATGACTGGCCCTGTCATTAATGACAGGCCCAGTCATTTTATGAATGGTTCTGTCATTTTATGACTTGCCAAGTAATTTTATGACTTGCGAAGTCATTTTATGACTGGCAGAGTCATTTTATAACTGGCCCTGTCATTAATGACTGGCCCTGTCATTAATGACTGGCCCAGTCATTTTATCACTGGCTCTGTCATTTTATGACTTGTTCTGTCATTTTATGACTGGCCAATTCATTTAATGCCTGGCAAAGTCATTTTATCACTGGCCCTGTCATTAATGACTGGCCCTGTCATTAATGACTGGCGAAGTCATTTTATCACTGGCCCAGTCATTAATGACTGGCGAAGTCATTTTATCACTGGCCCAGTCATTTTATCACTGGCCCTGTCATTAATGACTAGCCCTGTCATTAATGACTGGCCCTGTCATTAATGACTGGCCCACTCATTTTATCACTGGCCCTGTCATTTAATAACTGGTTCTGTCATTAATGACTGGCCCAGTCATTTTATCACTGGCCCTGTCATTTTATCACTGGCCCAGTCATTAATGACTGGCCCTGTCATTAATGGCAGGCCCAGTCATTTTATCACTGGCCCTGTCATTAATGACTGGCCCTGTCATTAATGACTGGCCCAGTCATTTTATCACTGGCCCTGTCATTTTATGACTTGTTCTGTCATTTTATGACTGGCCAAGTCATTTTATGACTGGTAGAGTCATTTTATCACTGGCCCTGTCATTAATGACTGGCCCTGTCATTAATGACTGGCCCAGTCATTTTAACACTGGCCCTGTCATTAATGACTGGCCCTTACATTAATGACTGGCCCCGTCATTTTATCACTGGCCCTGTCATTTTATGACTAGAACTGTCATTTTATGACAGGCCAAGTTATTTTATGACTGGAGGAGTCATTTTATCACTGGCCCTGTCATTAATGACTGGCCCAGTCATTTTATCATAGGCCCTGTCATTAATGACTGGCCCTGTCATTAATGACTGTGCCAGTCATTTCATCACTGGCCCTGTCATTTTATGACTGGTTCTGTCATTTTATGACTGGCCAAGTCATTTTATGACTGGCAGAGTCATTTTATAACTGGCTTTGTCATTAATGACTGGCCCTGTCGTTAATGACTGGCCCAGTCATTTTATCACTGGCCCTGTCATTAATGACTGGCCCTGTCATTAATGACTGGCCCAGTCATTTTATCACTGACCCTGTCATTTTATGACTGGTTCTGTCATTTTATGCCTGGCCAAGTCATTTTATGACTGGTAGAGTCATTTTATCACTGGCCCTGTCATTAATGACTGGCCCTGTCATTAATGACTGGCCCAGTCATTTTATCATTGGCCCTGTCATTAATGACTGGCCCTGTCATTAATGACTGGCCCCGTCATTTTATCACTGGCCCTGTCATTTTATGACTGGTTCTGTCATTTTATGACTGGCCAAGTTATTTTATGACTAGCAGAGTCATTTTATCACATGCCCTGTCATAAATGACTGGCCCTGTCATTAATGACTGGCACACTCATTTTATCACTGGCCCTGTCATTAATGACTGGCCCTGTCATTAATGACTGGCCCTGTCATTAATGACTGGCCCAGTCATTTTATCATTGGCCCTGTCATTAATGACTGGCCCTGTCATTAATGACTGGCCCCGTCATTTTATCACTGGCCCTGTCATTTTATGACTGGTTCTGTCATTTTATGACTGGCCAAGTCATTTTCAGACTGGCAGAGTCATTTCATCACTGGCCCTGTCATTAATGACTGGCCCTGTCATTAATGACTGGCCCTGTCATTAATGACTGGCCCAGTCATTTTATCACTGGCCCTGTCATTAATGACTGGCCCTGTCATTAATGACTGGCCCAGTCATTTTATCACTTGCCTTGTCATTTTATGACTGGTTCTGTCATTTTATGACTGGCCAAGTCCATTTATGACTGCCAGAGTCATTTTATCACTGGCCCTGTCCAAAATGACTGGCCCTGTCATTAATGACGGGCCCAGTCATTAATGACTGGCACACTCATTCTATCACTGGCCCTGTCATTAATGACTGGCCCTGTCATTAATGACTGGGTCAGTCATTTTATCACTGGCCCTGTCATTTTATGACTGGTTCTGTCATTTTATGACTGGCCAAGTCATTTTATGACTGGCAGAGTCATTTTATCACTGGCCCTGTCATTAATGACTGGCCCTGTCATTAATGACTGGCCCTGTCATTAATGACTGGCCCAGTCATTTTATCACTGGCCCTGTCATTAATGACTGGCCCTGTCATTAATGACTGGCCGAGTCATTTTATCACTGGCCTTGTCATTTTATGACTGGTTCTGTCATTTTATGACTGGCCAAGTCCATTTATGACTGGCAGAGTCATTTTATCACTGGCCCTGTCATAAATGACTGGCCCTGTCATTAATGACGGGCCCAGTCATTTTATCACTGGCCCTGTCATGAATGACTGGCCCTGTCATTAATGAAAGGCCCAGTCATTTTATCACTGGCCCTGTCATTTTGTGACTGGTTCTGTCATTAATGACTGGCTTAGTCATTTTATGACTGGTAGAGTCATTTTATCACTGACCCTGTCATAAATGACTGGCCCTGTCATTAATGACGGGCCCAGGCATTTTATCACTGGCCCTGTCATTAATGACTGGCCCTGTCATTAATGACAGGCCCAGTCATTTTATAACTGGCCCTGTCATTTTATGAATGGTTCTGTCATTTTATGACTTGCCAAGTAATTTTATGACTTGCAAAGTCATTTTATGACTGCCAGAGTCATTTTATAACTGGCCCTGTCATTAATGACTGGCCCTGTCATTAATGACTGGCCCAGTCATTTTATCACTGGCCCTGTCATTTAATGACTGATTCTGTCATTTTATGACTGGCCAAGTCCATTTATGACTGGCAGAGTCATTTTATCACTGGCCCTGTCATTAATGACTGGCCCTGTCATTAATGACGGGCCCAGTCATTTTATCACTGGCCCTGCAATTAATGACAGGCCCTGTCATTAATGACTGGCCCAGTCATTTTATCACTGGCCCTGTAATTTTATGACTGGTTCTGTCATTTTATGCCTGGCCAAGTCATTTTATGACTGGTAGAGTCATTTTATCACTGGCCCTGTCATTAATGACTGGCCCTTACATTAATGACTGGCCCAGTCATTTTATCATTGGCCCTGTCATTAATGACTGGCCCTCTCATTAATGACTGGCCCCGTCATTTTATCACTGGCCCTGTCATTAATGACTGGCCCAGTCATTTTATCACTGGCCCTGTCATTAATGACTGGCCCTGTCAATAATGACTGGCCCAGTCATTTTATCACTGGCCTTGTCATTTTATGACTGGTTCTGTCATTTTATGACTGGCCAAGTCCATTTATGACTGGAAGAGTCATTTTATCACTAGCCTTGTCATAAATGACTGGCCCTGTCATAAATGACTGGCCCTGTCATTAATGACGGGCCCAGTCATTAATGACTGGCACACTCATTTTATCACTGGCCCTGTCATTAATGACTGGCCCTGTCTTTAATGACTGGGTCAGTCATTTTATCACTGGCCCTGTCATTTTATGACTGGTTCTGTCATTTTATGACTGGCCAAGTCATTTTATGACGGGCAGAGTCATTTTATCACTGGCCCTGTCATTAATGACTGGCCCTGTCATTAATGACTGGCCCTGTCATTAATGACTGGCCCTGTCATTTTGTCACTGGCCCTGTCATTTTATGACTGGTTCTGTCATTTTATGACTGGCCAAGTCCATTTATGACTGGCAGAGTCATTTTATCACTGGCCCTGTCATAAAGGACTGGCCCTGTCATTAATGACGGGCCCAGTCATTTTATCACTGGCCCTGTCATTAATGACTGGCCCTGTCATTAATGAAAGGCCCTGTCATTTTATCACTGGCCCTGTCATTTTATGACTGGTTCTGTCATTAATGACTGGCTTAGTCATTTTATGACTGGTAGAGTCATTTTATCACTGGCCCTGTCATAAATGACTGGCCCTGTCATTAATGACGGGCCCAGGCATTTTATCATTGGCCCTGTCATTAATGACAGGCCCAGGCATTTTATGAATGGTTCTGTCATTTTATGACTTGCCAAGTAATTTTATGACTTGCAAAGTCATTTTATACTGGCAGAGTCATTTTATAACTGGCCCTGTCATTAATGACTGGCCCTGTCATTAATGACTGGCCCAGTCATTTTATCACTGGCTCTGTCATTTTATGACTTGTTCTGTCATTTTATGACTGGCCAAGTCATTTTATGCCTGGCAAAGTCATTTTATCACTGGCCCTGTTATTAATGACTGGCCCTGTCATTAATGACTGGCGAAGTCATTTTATCACTGGCCCTGTCATTAATGACTGGCGAAGTCATTTTATCACTGGCCCAGTCATTTTATCACTGGCTCTGTCATTTTATGACTTGTTCTGTCATTTTATGACTGGCCAAGTAATTTTATGACTGGCAGAGTCATTTTATCACTGGGCCTGTCATTAATGACTGGCCCTGTCATTAATGACGGGCCCTGTCATTAATGACTGGCCCTGTCATTAATGAAAGGCCCAGTCATTTTATCACTGACCCTGTCATTTTATGACTGGTTCTGTCATTAATGACTGGCTTAGTCATTTTATGACTGGTAGAGTCATTTTATCACTGGCCCTGTCATAAATGACTGGCCCTGTCATTAATGACGGGCCCAGGCATTTTATCACTGGCCCTGTCATTAATGACTGGCCCTGTCATTAATTACAGGCCCAGTCATTTTATAACTGGCCCTGTCATTTTATGAATGGTGTGTCATTTTATGACTTGCCAAGTAATTTTATGACTTGCAAAGTCATTTTATGACTGGCAGAGTCATTTTATAACTGGCCCTGCCATTAATGACTGGCCCTGTCATTAATGACTGGCCCAGTCATTTTATCACTGGCCCTGTCATTTAATGACTGGTTCTGTCATTTTATGACTGGCCAAGTCCATTTATGACTGGCAGAGTCATTTTATCACTGGCCCTGTCATTAATGACTGGCCCTGTCATTAATGACTGGCCCAGTCATTTTATCACTGGCTCTGTCATTTTATGACTGGTTCTGTCATTTTATGCCTGGCCAAGTCATTTTATGACTGGTAGAGTCATTTTATCACTGGCCCTATCATTAATGACTGGCCCTTACATTAATGACTGGCCCAGTCATTTTATCATTGGCACTGTCATTAATGACTGGCCCTGTCATTAATGACTGTCCCCGTCATTTTATCACTGGCCCTGTCATTTTATTACTGGTTCTGTCATTTTATGACTGGCCAAGTTATTTTATGACTAGCAGAGTCATTTTATCACTGGCCCTGTCATTAATGACTGGCCCTGTCATTAATGACTGGCACACTCATTTTATCACTGGCCCTGTCATTAATGACTGGCCCTGTCATTAATGACTGGGTCAGTCATTTATCACTGGCCCTGTCATTTTATGACTGGTTCTGTCATTTTATGACTGGCCAAGTCATTTTATGACTGGCAGAGTCATTTTATCACTGGCCCTGTCATTAATGACTGGCCCTGTCATTAATGACTGGCCCTGTCACTAATGTTTGGCCCAGTCATTTTATCACTGGCCCTGTCATTAATGACTGGCCCTGTCATTAATGACGGGCCCAGTCATTTTATCACTGGCCCTGTCATTAATGACTGGCCCTGTCATTAATGAAAGGCCCAGTCATTTTATCACTGGCCCTGTCATTTTATGACTGGTTCTATCATTAATGACTGGCGTAGTCATTTTATGACTGGCCCAGTCATTAATGACTGGCGAAGTCATTTTATCACTGGCCCAGTCATTTTATCACTGGCCCTGTCATTAATGACTAGCCCTGTCATTAATGACTGGCCCTGTCATTAATGACTGGCCCACTCATTTTATCACTGGCCCTGTCATTAATGACTGGCGAAGTCATTTTATCACTGGCCCAGTCATTAATGACTGGCGAAGTCATTTTATCACTGGCCCAGTCATTTTATCACTGGCCCTGTCATTAATGACTAGCCCTGTCATTAATGACTGGCCCTGTCATTAATGACTGGCCCACTCATTTTATCACTGGCCCTGTCATTTAATAACTGGTTCTGTCATTAATGACTGGCCCAGTCATTTTATCACTGGCCCTGTCATTTTATCACTGGCCCAGTCATTAATGACTGGCCCTGTCATTAATGGCAGGCCCAGTCATTTTATCACTGGCCCTGTCATTAATGACTGGCCCTGTCATTAATGACTGGCCCAGTCATTTTATCACTGGCCCTGTCATTTTATGACTTGTTCTGTCATTTTATGACTGGCCAAGTCATTTTATGACTGGTAGAGTCATTTTATCACTGGCCCTGTCATTAATGACTGGCCCTGTCATTAATGACTGGCCCAGTCATTTTAACACTGGCCCTGTCATTAATGACTGGCCCTTACATTAATGACTGGCCCCGTCATTTTATCACTGGCCCTGTCATTTTATGACTAGAACTGTCATTTTATGACAGGCCAAGTTATTTTATGACTGGAGGAGTCATTTTATCACTGGCCCTGTCATTAATGACTGGCCCAGTCATTTTATCATAGGCCCTGTCATTAATGACTGGCCCTGTCATTAATGACTGTGCCAGTCATTTCATCACTGGCCCTGTCATTTTATGACTGGTTCTGTCATTTTATGACTGGCCAAGTCATTTTATGACTGGCAGAGTCATTTTATAACTGGCTTTGTCATTAATGACTGGCCCTGTCGTTAATGACTGGCCCAGTCATTTTATCACTGGCCCTGTCATTAATGACTGGCCCTGTCATTAATGACTGGCCCAGTCATTTTATCACTGACCCTGTCATTTTATGACTGGTTCTGTCATTTTATGCCTGGCCAAGTCATTTTATGACTGGTAGAGTCATTTTATCACTGGCCCTGTCATTAATGACTGGCCCTGTCATTAATGACTGGCCCAGTCATTTTATCATTGGCCCTGTCATTAATGACTGGCCCTGTCATTAATGACTGGCCCCGTCATTTTATCACTGGCCCTGTCATTTTATGACTGGTTCTGTCATTTTATGACTGGCCAAGTTATTTTATGACTAGCAGAGTCATTTTATCACATGCCCTGTCATAAATGACTGGCCCTGTCATTAATGACTGGCACACTCATTTTATCACTGGCCCTGTCATTAATGACTGGCCCTGTCATTAATGACTGGCCCTGTCATTAATGACTGGCCCAGTCATTTTATCATTGGCCCTGTCATTAATGACTGGCCCTGTCATTAATGACTGGCCCCGTCATTTTATCACTGGCCCTGTCATTTTATGACTGGTTCTGTCATTTTATGACTGGCCAAGTCATTTTCAGACTGGCAGAGTCATTTCATCACTGGCCCTGTCATTAATGACTGGCCCTGTCATTAATGACTGGCCCTGTCATTAATGACTGGCCCAGTCATTTTATCACTGGCCCTGTCATTAATGACTGGCCCTGTCATTAATGACTGGCCCAGTCATTTTATCACTTGCCTTGTCATTTTATGACTGGTTCTGTCATTTTATGACTGGCCAAGTCCATTTATGACTGCCAGAGTCATTTTATCACTGGCCCTGTCCAAAATGACTGGCCCTGTCATTAATGACGGGCCCAGTCATTAATGACTGGCACACTCATTCTATCACTGGCCCTGTCATTAATGACTGGCCCTGTCATTAATGACTGGGTCAGTCATTTTATCACTGGCCCTGTCATTTTATGACTGGTTCTGTCATTTTATGACTGGCCAAGTCATTTTATGACTGGCAGAGTCATTTTATCACTGGCCCTGTCATTAATGACTGGCCCTGTCATTAATGACTGGCCCTGTCATTAATGACTGGCCCAGTCATTTTATCACTGGCCCTGTCATTAATGACTGGCCCTGTCATTAATGACTGGCCGAGTCATTTTATCACTGGCCTTGTCATTTTATGACTGGTTCTGTCATTTTATGACTGGCCAAGTCCATTTATGACTGGCAGAGTCATTTTATCACTGGCCCTGTCATAAATGACTGGCCCTGTCATTAATGACGGGCCCAGTCATTTTATCACTGGCCCTGTCATGAATGACTGGCCCTGTCATTAATGAAAGGCCCAGTCATTTTATCACTGGCCCTGTCATTTTGTGACTGGTTCTGTCATTAATGACTGGCTTAGTCATTTTATGACTGGTAGAGTCATTTTATCACTGGCCCTGTCATAAATGACTGGCCCTGTCATTAATGACGGGCCCAGGCATTTTATCACTGGCCCTGTCATTAATGACTGGCCCTGTCATTAATGACAGGCCCAGTCATTTTATAACTGGCCCTGTCATTTTATGAATGGTTCTGTCATTTTATGACTTGCCAAGTAATTTTATGACTTGCAAAGTCATTTTATGACTGCCAGAGTCATTTTATAACTGGCCCTGTCATTAATGACTGGCCCTGTCATTAATGACTGGCCCAGTCATTTTATCACTGGCCCTGTCATTTAATGACTGATTCTGTCATTTTATGACTGGCCAAGTCCATTTATGACTGGCAGAGTCATTTTATCACTGGCCCTGTCATTAATGACTGGCCCTGTCATTAATGACGGGCCCAGTCATTTTATCACTGGCCCTGCAATTAATGACAGGCCCTGTCATTAATGACTGGCCCAGTCATTTTATCACTGGCCCTGTAATTTTATGACTGGTTCTGTCATTTTATGCCTGGCCAAGTCATTTTATGACTGGTAGAGTCATTTTATCACTGGCCCTGTCATTAATGACTGGCCCTTACATTAATGACTGGCCCAGTCATTTTATCATTGGCCCTGTCATTAATGACTGGCCCTGTCATTAATGACTGGCCCCGTCATTTTATCACTGGCCCTGTCATTAATGACTGGCCCAGTCATTTTATCACTGGCCCTGTCATTAATGACTGGCCCTGTCAATAATGACTGGCCCAGTCATTTTATCACTGGCCTTGTCATTTTATGACTGGTTCTGTCATTTTATGACTGGCCAAGTCCATTTATGACTGGAAGAGTCATTTTATCACTGGCCTTGTCATAAATGACTGGCCCTGTCATAAATGACTGGCCCTGTCATTAATGACGGGCCCAGTCATTAATGACTGGCACACTCATTTTATCACTGGCCCTGTCATTAATGACTGGCCCTGTCTTTAATGACTGGGTCAGTCATTTTATCACTGGCCCTGTCATTTTATGACTGGTTCTGTCATTTTATGACTGGCCAAGTCATTTTATGACGGGCAGAGTCATTTTATCACTGGCCCTGTCATTAATGACTGGCCCTGTCATTAATGAGTGGCCCTGTCATTAATGACTGGCCCTGTCATTTTGTCACTGGCCCTGTCATTTTATGACTGGTTCTGTCATTTTATGACTGGCCAAGTCCATTTATGACTGGCAGAGTCATTTTATCACTGGCCCTGTCATAAAGGACTGGCCCTGTCATTAATGACGGGCCCAGTCATTTTATCACTGGCCCTGTCATTAATGACTGGCCCTGTCATTAATGAAAGGCCCTGTCATTTTATCACTGGCCCTGTCATTTTATGACTGGTTCTGTCATTAATGACTGGCTTAGTCATTTTATGACTGGTAGAGTCATTTTATCACTGGCCCTGTCATAAATGACTGGCCCTGTCATTAATGACGGGCCCAGGCATTTTATCATTGGCCCTGTCATTAATGACAGGCCCAGGCATTTTATGAATGGTTCTGTCATTTTATGACTTGCCAAGTAATTTTATGACTTGCAAAGTCATTTTATACTGGCAGAGTCATTTTATAACTGGCCCTGTCATTAATGACTGGCCCTGTCATTAATGACTGGCCCAGTCATTTTATCACTGGCTCTGTCATTTTATGACTTGTTCTGTCATTTTATGACTGGCCAAGTCATTTTATGCCTGGCAAAGTCATTTTATCACTGGCCCTGTTATTAATGACTGGCCCTGTCATTAATGACTGGCGAAGTCATTTTATCACTGGCCCTGTCATTAATGACTGGCGAAGTCATTTTATCACTGGCCCAGTCATTTTATCACTGGCTCTGTCATTTTATGACTTGTTCTGTCATTTTATGACTGGCCAAGTAATTTTATGACTGGCAGAGTCATTTTATCACTGGCCCTGTCATTAATGACTGGCCCTGTCATTAATGACGGGCCCTGTCATTAATGACTGGCCCTGTCATTAATGAAAGGCCCAGTCATTTTATCACTGACCCTGTCATTTTATGACTGGTTCTGTCATTAATGACTGGCTTAGTCATTTTATGACTGGTAGAGTCATTTTATCACTGGCCCTGTCATAAATGACTGGCCCTGTCATTAATGACGGGCCCAGGCATTTTATCACTGGCCCTGTCATTAATGACTGGCCCTGTCATTAATTACAGGCCCAGTCATTTTATAACTGGCCCTGTCATTTTATGAATGGTGTGTCATTTTATGACTTGCCAAGTAATTTTATGACTTGCAAAGTCATTTTATGACTGGCAGAGTCATTTTATAACTGGCCCTGTCATTAATGACTGGCCCTGTCATTAATGACTGGCCCAGTCATTTTATCACTGGCCCTGTCATTTAATGACTGGTTCTGTCATTTTATGACTGGCCAAGTCCATTTATGACTGGCAGAGTCATTTTATCACTGGCCCTGTCATTAATGACTGGCCCTGTCATTAATGACTGGCCCAGTCATTTTATCACTGGCTCTGTCATTTTATGACTGGTTCTGTCATTTTATGCCTGGCCAAGTCATTTTATGACTGGTAGAGTCATTTTATCACTGGCCCTATCATTAATGACTGGCCCTTACATTAATGACTGGCCCAGTCATTTTATCATTGGCACTGTCATTAATGACTGGCCCTGTCATTAATGACTGTCCCCGTCATTTTATCACTGGCCCTGTCATTTTATTACTGGTTCTGTCATTTTATGACTGGCCAAGTTATTTTATGACTAGCAGAGTCATTTTATCACTGGCCCTGTCATTAATGACTGGCCCTGTCATTAATGACTGGCACACTCATTTTATCACTGGCCCTGTCATTAATGACTGGCCCTGTCATTAATGACTGGGTCAGTCATTTTATCACTGGCCCTGTCATTTTATGACTTGTTCTGTCATTTTATGACTGGCCAAGTCATTTTATGACTGGTAGAGTCATTTTATCACTGGCCCTGTCATTAATGACTGGCCCTGTCATTAATGACTGGCCCAGTCATTTTAACACTGGCCCTGTCATTAATGACTGGCCCTTACATTAATGACTGGCCCCGTCATTTTATCACTGGCCCTGTCATTTTATGACTAGAACTGTCATTTTATGACAGGCCAAGTTATTTTATGACTGGAGGAGTCATTTTATCACTGGCCCTGTCATTAATGACTGGCCCAGTCATTTTATCATAGGCCCTGTCATTAATGACTGGCCCTGTCATTAATGACTGTGCCAGTCATTTCATCACTGGCCCTGTCATTTTATGACTGGTTCTGTCATTTTATGACTGGCCAAGTCATTTTATGACTGGCAGAGTCATTTTATAACTGGCTTTGTCATTAATGACTGGCCCTGTCGTTAATGACTGGCCCAGTCATTTTATCACTGGCCCTGTCATTAATGACTGGCCCTGTCATTAATGACTGGCCCAGTCATTTTATCACTGACCCTGTCACTTTATGACTGGTTCTGTCATTTTATGCCTGGCCAAGTCATTTTATGACTGGTAGAGTCATTTTATCACTGGCCCTGTCATTAATGACTGGCCCTGTCATTAATGACTGGCCCAGTCATTTTATCATTGGCCCTGTCATTAATGACTGGCCCTGTCATTAATGACTGGCCCCGTCATTTTATCACTGGCCCTGTCATTTTATGACTGGTTCTGTCATTTTATGACTGGCCAAGTTATTTTATGACTAGCAGAGTCATTTTATCACATGCCCTGTCATAAATGACTGGCCCTGTCATTAATGACTGGCCCTGTCATTAATGACTGGCCCAGTCATTTTATCATTGGCCCTGTCATTAATGACTGGCCCTGTCATTAATGACTGGCCCCGTCATTTTATCACTGGCCCTGTCATTTTATGACTGGTTCTGTCATTTTATGACTGGCCAAGTCATTTTCAGACTGGCAGAGTCATTTCATCACTGGCCCTGTCATTAATGACTGGCCCTGTCATTAATGACTGGCCCTGTCATTAATGACTGGCCCAGTCATTTTATCACTGGCCCTGTCATTAATGACTGGCCCTGTCATTAATGACTGGCCCAGTCATTTTATCACTTGCCTTGTCATTTTATGACTGGTTCTGTCATTTTATGACTGGCCAAGTCCATTTATGACTGCCAGAGTCATTTTATCACTGGCCCTGTCCAAAATGACTGGCCCTGTCATTAATGACGGGCCCAGTCATTAATGACTGGCACACTCATTCTATCACTGGCCCTGTCATTAATGACTGGCCCTGTCATTAATGACTGGGTCAGTCATTTTATCACTGGCCCTGTCATTTTATGACTGGTTCTGTCATTTTATGACTGGCCAAGTCATTTTATGACTGGCAGAG
This sequence comes from Platycnemis pennipes, assembly GCA_933228895.1. Classification (NCBI taxonomy): domain Eukaryota; kingdom Metazoa; phylum Arthropoda; class Insecta; order Odonata; family Platycnemididae; genus Platycnemis; species Platycnemis pennipes. Next base: position 74,117,443 of record OW121846.1, on the reverse strand, counting down.
TCATTTTATCACTGGCCCTGTCATTAATGACTGGCCCTGTCATTAATGACTGGCCCTGTCATTAATGACTGGCCCAGTCATTTTATCACTGGCCCTGTCATTAATGACTGGCCCTGTCATTAATGACTGGCCGAGTCATTTTATCACTGGCCTTGTCATTTTATGACTGGTTCTGTCATTTTATGACTGGCCAAGTCCATTTATGACTGGAAGAGTCATTTTATCACTGGCCTTGTCATAAATGACTGGCCCTGTCATAAATGACTGGCCCTGTCATTAATGACGGGCCCAGTCATTAATGACTGGCACACTCATTTTATCACTGGCCCTGTCATTAATGACTGGCCCTGTCTTTAATGACTGGGTCAGTCATTTTATCACTGGCCCTGTCATTTTATGACTGGTTCTGTCATTTTATGACTGGCCAAGTCATTTTATGACGGGCAGAGTCATTTTATCACTGGCCCTGTCATTAATGACTGGCCCTGTCATTAATGACTGGCCCTGTCATTAATGACTGGCCCTGTCATTTTGTCACTGGCCCTGTCATTTTATGACTGGTTCTGTCATTTTATGACTGGCCAAGTCCATTTATGACTGGCAGAGTCATTTTATCACTGGCCCTGTCATAAAGGACTGGCCCTGTCATTAATGACGGGCCCAGTCATTTTATCACTGGCCCTGTCATTAATGACTGGCCCTGTCATTAATGAAAGGCCCTGTCATTTTATCACTGGCCCTGTCATTTTATGACTGGTTCTGTCATTAATGACTGGCTTAGTCATTTTATGACTGGTAGAGTCATTTTATCACTGGCCCTGTCATAAATGACTGGCCCTGTCATTAATGACGGGCCCAGGCATTTTATCATTGGCCCTGTCATTAATGACAGGCCCAGGCATTTTATGAATGGTTCTGTCATTTTATGACTTGCCAAGTAATTTTATGACTTGCAAAGTCATTTTATACTGGCAGAGTCATTTTATAACTGGCCCTGTCATTAATGACTGGCCCTGTCATTAATGACTGGCCCAGTCATTTTATCACTGGCTCTGTCATTTTATGACTTGTTCTGTCATTTTATGACTGGCCAAGTCATTTTATGCCTGGCAAAGTCATTTTATCACTGGCCCTGTTATTAATGACTGGCCCTGTCATTAATGACTGGCGAAGTCATTTTATCACTGGCCCTGTCATTAATGACTGGCGAAGTCATTTTATCACTGGCCCAGTCATTTTATCACTGGCTCTGTCATTTTATGACTTGTTCTGTCATTTTATGACTGGCCAAGTAATTTTATGACTGGCAGAGTCATTTTATCACTGGCCCTGTCATTAATGACTGGCCCTGTCATTAATGACGGGCCCTGTCATTAATGACTGGCCCTGTCATTAATGAAAGGCCCAGTCATTTTATCACTGACCCTGTCATTTTATGACTGGTTCTGTCATTAATGACTGGCTTAGTCATTTTATGACTGGTAGAGTCATTTTATCACTGGCCCTGTCATAAATGACTGGCCCTGTCATTAATGACGGGCCCAGGCATTTTATCACTGGCCCTGTCATTAATGACTGGCCCTGTCATTAATTACAGGCCCAGTCATTTTATAACTGGCCCTGTCATTTTATGAATGGTGTGTCATTTTATGACTTGCCAAGTAATTTTATGACTTGCAAAGTCATTTTATGACTGGCAGAGTCATTTTATAACTGGCCCTGTCATTAATGACTGGCCCTGTCATTAATGACTGGCCCAGTCATTTTATCACTGGCCCTGTCATTTAATGACTGGTTCTGTCATTTTATGACTGGCCAAGTCCATTTATGACTGGCAGAGTCATTTTATCACTGGCCCTGTCATTAATGACTGGCCCTGTCATTAATGACTGGCCCAGTCATTTTATCACTGGCTCTGTCATTTTATGACTGGTTCTGTCATTTTATGCCTGGCCAAGTCATTTTATGACTGGTAGAGTCATTTTATCACTGGCCCTATCATTAATGACTGGCCCTTACATTAATGACTGGCCCAGTCATTTTATCATTGGCACTGTCATTAATGACTGGCCCTGTCATTAATGACTGTCCCCGTCATTTTATCACTGGCCCTGTCATTTTATTACTGGTTCTGTCATTTTATGACTGGCCAAGTTATTTTATGACTAGCAGAGTCATTTTATCACTGGCCCTGTCATTAATGACTGGCCCTGTCATTAATGACTGGCACACTCATTTTATCACTGGCCCTGTCATTAATGACTGGCCCTGTCATTAATGACTGGGTCAGTCATTTTATCACTGGCCCTGTCATTTTATGACTTGTTCTGTCATTTTATGACTGGCCAAGTCATTTTATGACTGGTAGAGTCATTTTATCACTGGCCCTGTCATTAATGACTGGCCCTGTCATTAATGACTGGCCCAGTCATTTTAACACTGGCCCTGTCATTAATGACTGGCCCTTACATTAATGACTGGCCCCGTCATTTTATCACTGGCCCTGTCATTTTATGACTAGAACTGTCATTTTATGACAGGCCAAGTTATTTTATGACTGGAGGAGTCATTTTATCACTGGCCCTGTCATTAATGACTGGCCCAGTCATTTTATCATAGGCCCTGTCATTAATGACTGGCCCTGTCATTAATGACTGTGCCAGTCATTTCATCACTGGCCCTGTCATTTTATGACTGGTTCTGTCATTTTATGACTGGCCAAGTCATTTTATGACTGGCAGAGTCATTTTATAACTGGCTTTGTCATTAATGACTGGCCCTGTCGTTAATGACTGGCCCAGTCATTTTATCACTGGCCCTGTCATTAATGACTGGCCCTGTCATTAATGACTGGCCCAGTCATTTTATCACTGACCCTGTCATTTTATGACTGGTTCTGTCATTTTATGCCTGGCCAAGTCATTTTATGACTGGTAGAGTCATTTTATCACTGTCCCTGTCATTAATGACTGGCCCTGTCATTAATGACTGGCCCAGTCATTTTATCATTGGCCCTGTCATTAATGACTGGCCCTGTCATTAATGACTGGCCCCGTCATTTTATCACTGGCCCTGTCATTTTATGACTGGTTCTGTCATTTTATGACTGGCCAAGTTATTTTATGACTAGCAGAGTCATTTTATCACATGCCCTGTCATAAATGACTGGCCCTGTCATTAATGACTGGCCCTGTCATTAATGACTGGCCCAGTCATTTTATCATTGGCCCTGTCATTAATGACTGGCCCTGTCATTAATGACTGGCCCCGTCATTTTATCACTGGCCCTGTCATTTTATGACTGGTTCTGTCATTTTATGACTGGCCAAGTCATTTTCAGACTGGCAGAGTCATTTCATCACTGGCCCTGTCATTAATGACTGGCCCTGTCATTAATGACTGGCCCTGTCATTAATGACTGGCCCAGTCATTTTATCACTGGCCCTGTCATTAATGACTGGCCCTGTCATTAATGACTGGCCCAGTCATTTTATCACTTGCCTTGTCATTTTATGACTGGTTCTGTCATTTTATGACTGGCCAAGTCCATTTATGACTGCCAGAGTCATTTTATCACTGGCCCTGTCCAAAATGACTGGCCCTGTCATTAATGACGGGCCCAGTCATTAATGACTGGCACACTCATTCTATCACTGGCCCTGTCATTAATGACTGGCCCTGTCATTAATGACTGGGTCAGTCATTTTATCACTGGCCCTGTCATTTTATGACTGGTTCTGTCATTTTATGACTGGCCAAGTCATTTTATGACTGGCAGAGTCATTTTATCACTGGCCCTGTCATTAATGACTGGCCCTGTCATTAATGACTGGCCCTGTCATTAATGACTGGCCCAGTCATTTTATCACTGGCCCTGTCATTAATGACTGGCCCTGTCATTAATGACTGGCCCTGTCATTAATGACTGGCCCAGTCATTTTATCACTGGCCCTGTCATTAATGACTGGCCCTGTCATTAATGACTGGCCGAGTCATTTTATCACTGGCCCTGTCATAAATGACTGGCCCTGTCATTAATGACGGGCCCAGTCATTTTATCACTGGCCCTGTCATGAATGACTGGCCCTGTCATTAATGAAAGGCCCAGTCATTTTATCACTGGCCCTGTCATTTTGTGACTGGTTCTGTCATTAATGACTGGCTTAGTCATTTTATGACTGGTAGAGTCATTTTATCACTGGCCCTGTCATAAATGACTGGCCCTGTCATTAATGACGGGCCCAGGCATTTTATCACTGGCCCTGTCATTAATGACTGGCCCTGTCATTAATGACAGGCCCAGTCATTTTATAACTGGCCCTGTCATTTTATGAATGGTTCTGTCATTTTATGACTTGCCAAGTAATTTTATGACTTGCAAAGTCATTTTATGACTGCCAGAGTCATTTTATAACTGGCCCTGTCATTAATGACTGGCCCTGTCATTAATGACTGGCCCAGTCATTTTATCACTGGCCCTGTCATTTAATGACTGATTCTGTCATTTTATGACTGGCCAAGTCCATTTATGACTGGCAGAGTCATTTTATCACTGGCCCTGTCATTAATGACTGGCCCTGTCATTAATGACGGGCCCAGTCATTTTATCACTGGCCCTGCAATTAATGACAGGCCCTGTCATTAATGACTGGCCCAGTCATTTTATCACTGGCCCTGTAATTTTATGACTGGTTCTGTCATTTTATGCCTGGCCAAGTCATTTTATGACTGGTAGAGTCATTTTATCACTGGCCCTGTCATTAATGACTGGCCCTTACATTAATGACTGGCCCAGTCATTTTATCATTGGCCCTGTCATTAATGACTGGCCCTGTCATTAATGACTGGCCCCGTCATTTTATCACTGGCCCTGTCATTAATGACTGGCCCAGTCATTTTATCACTGGCCCTGTCATTAATGACTGGCCCTGTCAATAATGACTGGCCCAGTCATTTTATCACTGGCCTTGTCATTTTATGACTGGTTCTGTCATTTTATGACTGGCCAAGTCCATTTATGACTGGAAGAGTCATTTTATCACTGGCCTTGTCATAAATGACTGGCCCTGTCATAAATGACTGGCCCTGTCATTAATGACGGGCCCGGTCATTAATGACTGGCACACTCATTTTATCACTGGCCCTGTCATTAATGACTGGCCCTGTCTTTAATGACTGGGTCAGTCATTTTATCACTGGCCCTGTCATTTTATGACTGGTTCTGTCATTTTATGACTGGCCAAGTCATTTTATGACGGGCAGAGTCATTTTATCACTGGCCCTGTCATTAATGACTGGCCCTGTCATTAATGACTGGCCCTGTCATTAATGACTGGCCCTGTCATTTTGTCACTGGCCCTGTCATTTTATGACTGGTTCTGTCATTTTATGACTGGCCAAGTCCATTTATGACTGGCAGAGTCATTTTATCACTGGCCCTGTCATAAAGGACTGGCCCTGTCATTAATGACGGGCCCAGTCATTTTATCACTGGCCCTGTCATTAATGACTGGCCCTGTCATTAATGAAAGGCCCTGTCATTTTATCACTGGCCCTGTCATTTTATGACTGGTTCTGTCATTAATGACTGGCTTAGTCATTTTATGACTGGTAGAGTCATTTTATCACTGGCCCTGTCATAAATGACTGGCCCTGTCATTAATGACGGGCCCAGGCATTTTATCATTGGCCCTGTCATTAATGACAGGCCCAGGCATTTTATGAATGGTTCTGTCATTTTATGACTTGCCAAGTAATTTTATGACTTGCAAAGTCATTTTATACTGGCAGAGTCATTTTATAACTGGCCCTGTCATTAATGACTGGCCCTGTCATTAATGACTGGCCCAGTCATTTTATCACTGGCTCTGTCATTTTATGACTTGTTCTGTCATTTTATGACTGGCCAAGTCATTTTATGCCTGGCAAAGTCATTTTATCACTGGCCCTGTTATTAATGACTGGCCCTGTCATTAATGACTGGCGAAGTCATTTTATCACTGGCCCTGTCATTAATGACTGGCGAAGTCATTTTATCACTGGCCCAGTCATTTTATCACTGGCTCTGTCATTTTATGACTTGTTCTGTCATTTTATGACTGGCCAAGTAATTTTATGACTGGCAGAGTCATTTTATCACTGGCCCTGTCATTAATGACTGGCCCTGTCATTAATGACGGGCCCTGTCATTAATGACTGGCCCTGTCATTAATGAAAGGCCCAGTCATTTTATCACTGACCCTGTCATTTTATGACTGGTTCTGTCATTAATGACTGGCTTAGTCATTTTATGACTGGTAGAGTCATTTTATCACTGGCCCTGTCATAAATGACTGGCCCTGTCATTAATGACGGGCCCAGGCATTTTATCACTGGCCCTGTCATTAATGACTGGCCCTGTCATTAATTACAGGCCCAGTCATTTTATAACTGGCCCTGTCATTTTATGAATGGTGTGTCATTTTATGACTTGCCAAGTAATTTTATGACTTGCAAAGTCATTTTATGACTGGCAGAGTCATTTTATAACTGGCCCTGTCATTAATGACTGGCCCTGTCATTAATGACTGGCCCAGTCATTTTATCACTGGCCCTGTCATTTAATGACTGGTTCTGTCATTTTATGACTGACCAAGTCCATTTATGACTGGCAGAGTCATTTTATCACTGGCCCTGTCATTAATGACTGGCCCTGTCATTAATGACTGGCCCAGTCATTTTATCACTGGCTCTGTCATTTTATGACTGGTTCTGTCATTTTATGCCTGGCCAAGTCATTTTATGACTGGTAGAGTCATTTTATCACTGGCCCTATCATTAATGACTGGCCCTTACATTAATGACTGGCCCAGTCATTTTATCATTGGCACTGTCATTAATGACTGGCCCTGTCATTAATGACTGTCCCCGTCATTTTATCACTGGCCCTGTCATTTTATTACTGGTTCTGTCATTTTATGACTGGCCAAGTTATTTTATGACTAGCAGAGTCATTTTATCACTGGCCCTGTCATTAATGACTGGCCCTGTCATTAATGACTGGCACACTCATTTTATCACTGGCCCTGTCATTAATGACTGGCCCTGTCATTAATGACTGGGTCAGTCATTTATCACTGGCCCTGTCATTTTATGACTGGTTCTGTCATTTTATGACTGGCCAAGTCATTTTATGACTGGCAGAGTCATTTTATCACTGGCCCTGTCATTAATGACTGGCCCTGTCATTAATGACTGGCCCTGTCACTAATGTTTGGCCCAGTCATTTTATCACTGGCCCTGTCATTAATGACTGGCCCTGTCATTAATGACGGGCCCAGTCATTTTATCACTGGCCCTGTCATTAATGACTGGCCCTGTCATTAATGAAAGGCCCAGTCATTTTATCACTGGCCCTGTCATTTTATGACTGGTTCTATCATTAATGACTGGCGTAGTCATTTTATGACTGGTAGAGTCATTTTATCACTGGCCCTGTCATAAATGACAGGCCCTGTCATTAATGACGGGCCCAGGCATTTTATCACTGGCCCTGTCATTAATGACTGGCCCTGTCATTAATGACAGGCCCAGTCATTTTATGAATGGTTCTGTCATTTTATGACTTGCCAAGTAATTTTATGACTTGCAAAGTCATTTTATGACTGGCAGAGTCATTTTGTAACTGGCCCTGTCATTAATGACTGGCCCTGTCATTAATGACTGGCCCAGTCATTTTATCACTGGCTCTGTCATTTTATGACTTGTTCTGTCATTTTATGACTGGCCAAGTCATTTTATGCCTGGCAAAGTCATTTTATCACTGGCCCTGTCATTAATGACTGGCCCTGTCATTAATGACTGGCGAAGTCATTTTATCACTGGCCCTGTCATTAATGACTGGCGAAGTCATTTTATCACTGGCCCAGTCATTTTATCACTGGCTCTAACATTTTATGACTTGTTCTGTCATTTTATGACTGGCCAAGTAATTTTATGACTGGCAGAGTCATTTTATCACTGGCCCTGTCATTAATGACTAGCCCTGTCATTAATGACTGGCCCTGTCATTAATGACTGGCCCACTCAATTTATCACTGGCCCTGTCATTTAATGACTGGTTCTGTCATTAATGACTGGCCCAGTCATTTTATCACTGGCCCTGTCATTTTATCACTGGCCCTGACATTAATGACTGGCAGAGTCATTTTTATCACTGGCCCAGTCATTAATGACTGGCCCTGTCATTAATGGCTGGCCCAGTCATTTTATCACTGGCCCTGTCATTAATGACTGGCCCTGTCATTAATGACTGGCCCAGTCATTTTATCACTGGCCCTGTCATTTTATGACTTGTTCTGTCATTTTATGACTGGCCAAGTCATTTTATGACTGGTAGAGTCATTTTATCACTGGCCCTGTCATTAATGACTGGCCCTGTCATTAATGACTGGCCAAGTCATTTTATCACTGGCCCTGTCATTAATGACTGGCCCTGTCATTAATGACTGGCCCCGTCATTTTATCACTGGCCCTGTCATTTTATGACTAGTTCTGTCATTTTATGACAGGCCAAGTTATTTTATGACTGGAGGAGTCATTTTATCACTGGCCCCGTCATTAATGACTGGCCCAGTCATTTTTTCACAGGCCCTGTCATTAATGACTGGCCCTGTCATTAATGACTGTGCCAGTCATTTTATCACTGGACCTGTCATTTTATGACTGGGTCTGTCATTTTGTGACTGGCCAAGTCATTTTATGACTGGCAGAGTCATTTTATAACTGGCCCTGTCATTAATGACTGGCCCTGTCGTTAATGACTGGCCCAGTCATTTTATCACTGGCCCGGTCATTAATGACTGGCCCTGTCATTAATGACTGGCCCAGTCATTTTATCACTGGCCCTGTCATTTTATGACTGGTTCTGTCATTTTATGCCTGGCCAAGTCATTTTATGACTGGTAGAGTCATTTTATCACTGGCCCTGTCATTAATGACTGGCCCTGTCATTAATGACTGGCCTAGTCATTTTATCATTGGCCCTGTCATTAATGACTGGCCCTGTCATTAATGACTGGCCCCGTCATTTTATCACTGGCCCTGTCATTAATGACTGGCCCTGTCATTAATGACTGGGTCAGTCATTTTATCACTGGCCCTGTCATTTTATGACTGGTTCTGTCATTTTATGACTTGCCAAGTCATTTTCAGACTGGCAGAGTCATTTCATCACTGGCCCTGTCATTAATGACTGGCGAAGTCATTTTATCACTGGCCCTGTCATTAATGACTGGCGAAGTCATTTTATCACTGGCCCCGTCATTTTATCACTGGCCCTGTCATTTTATGACTGGTTCTGTCATTTTATGACTGGCCAAGTAATTTTATGACTGGCAGAGTCATTTTATCACTGGCCCTGTCATTAATGACTAGCCCTGTCATTAATGACTGGCCCTGTCATTAATGACTGGCCCACTCATTTTATCACTGGCCCTGTCATTTAATGACTGGTTCTGTCATTAATGACTGGCCCAGTCATTTTATCACTGGCCCTGTCATTTTATCACTGGCCCCGTCATTAATGACTGGCAGAGTCATTTTTATCACTGGCCCAGTCATTAATGACTGGCCCTGTCATTAATGGCTGGCCCAGTCATTTTATCACTGGCCCTGTCATTAATGACTGGCCCTGTCATTAATGACTGGCCCAGTCATTTTATCACTGGCCCTGTCATTTTATGACTTGTTCTGTCATTTTATGACTGGCCAAGTCATTTTATGACTGGTAGAGTCATTTTATTACTGGCCATGTCATTAATGACTGGCCCTGTCATTAATGACTGGCCCAGTCATTTTATCACTGGCCCTGTCATTAATAACTGGCCCTGTCATTAATGACTGGCCCCGTCATTTTATCACTGGCCCTGTCATTTTATGACTGGTTCTGTCATTTTATGACTGGCCAAGTCATTTTATGACTGGCAGAGTCATTTTATAACTGGCCCTGTCATTAATGACTGGCCCTGTCGTTAATGACTGGCCCAGTCATTTTATCACTGGCCCTGTCATTAATGACTCGCCCTGTCATTAATGACTGGCCCAGTCATTTTATCACTGGCCCTGTCATTAATGACTGGCCCTGTCATTAATGACTGGCACACTCATTTTATCACTGGCCCTGTCATTAATGACTGGCCCAGTCATTTTATCACTGGCCCTGTCATTAATAACTGGCCCTGTCATTAATGACTGGCCCCGTCATTTTATCACTGGCCCTGTCATTTTATGACTGGTTCTGTCATTTTATGCCTGGCCAAGTCATTTTGTGACTGGTAGAGTCATTTTATCACTGGCCCTGTCATTAATGACGGGCCCTTACATTAATGACTGGCCCAGTCATTTTATCATTGGCCCTGTCATTAATGACTGGCCCTGTCATTAAATACTGGCCCCGTCATTTTATCACTGGCCCTGTCATTTTATGACTGGTTCTGTCATTTCATGACTGGCCAAGTTATTTTATGACTGGCAGAGTCATTTTATCACTGGCCCTGTCATTAATGACTGGCCCTGTCATTAATGACTGGCCCAGTCATTTTATCACTGACCCTGTCATTAATGACTGGCCCTGTCAATAATGACTGGCCCAGTCATTTTATCACTGGCCTTGTCATTTTATGACTGGTTCTGTCATTTTATGACTGGCCAAGTCCATTTATGACTGGAAGAGTCATTTTATCACTGGCCCTGTCATAAATGACTGGCCCTGTCATAAATGACTGGCCCTGTCATTAATGACGGGATCAGTCATTAATGACTGGCACACTCATTTTATCACTGGCCCTGTCATTAATGACTGGCCCTGTCTTTAATGACTGGGTCAGTCATTTTATCACTGGCCCTGTCATTTTATGACTGGTTCTGTCATTTTATGACTGGCCAAGTCATTTTATGACGGGCAGAGTCATTTTATCACTGGCCCTGTCATTAATGACTGGCCCTGTCATTAATGACTGGCCCTGTCATTAATGACTGGCCCTGTCATTTTGTCACTGGCCCTGTCATTTTATGACTGGTTCTGTCATTTTATGACTGGCCAAGTCCATTTATGACTGGCAGAGTCATTTTATCACTGGCCCAGTCATAAAGGACTGGCCCTGTCATTAATGACGGGCCCAGTCATTTTATCACTGGCCCTGTCATTAATGACTGGCCCTGTCATTAATGAAAGGCCCTGTCATTTTATCACTGGCCCTGCCATTTTATGACTGGTTCTGTCATTAATTACTGGCTTAGTCATTTTATGACTGGGAGAGTCATTTTATCACTGGCCCTGTCATAAATGACTGGCCCTGTCATTAATGACGGGCCCAGGCATTTTATCATTGGCCCTGTCATTAATGACAGGCCCAGTCATTTTATGAATGGTTCTGTCATTTTATGACTTGCCAAGTAATTTTATGACTTGCAAAGTCATTTTATGACTGGCAGAAACATTTTATAACTGGCCCTGTCATTAATGACTGGCCCTGTCATTAATGACTGGCCCAGTCATTTTATCACTGGCTCTGTCATTTTATGACTTGTTCTGTCATTTTATGACTGGCCAAGTCATTTTATGCCTGGCAAAGTCATTTTATCACTGGCCCTGTCATTAATGACTGGCCCTGTCATTAATGACTGGCGAAGTCATTTTATCACTGGCCCTGTCATTAATGACTGGCGAAGTCATTTTATCACTGGCCCAGTCATTTTATCACTGGCCCTGTCATTTTATGACTGGTTCTGTCATTTTATGACTGGCCAAGTAATTTTATGACTGGAGGAGTCATTTTATCACTGGCCCTGTCATTAATGACTAGCCCTGTCATTAATGACTGGCCCTGTCATTAATGCCTGGCCCACTCATTTTATCACTGGCCCTGTGTTTTAATGACTGGTTCTGTCATTAATGACTGGCCCAGTCATTTTATCACTGGCCCTGTCATTTTATCACTGGCCCCGTCATTAATGACTGGCAGAGTCATTTTTATCACTGGCCTTGTCATTTTATGACTTGTTCTGTCATTTTATGACTGGCCAAGTCATTTTATGACTGGTAGAGTCATTTTATTACTGGCCCTGTCATTAATGACTGGCCCTGTCATTAATGACTGGCCCAGTCATTTTATCACTGGCCCTGTCATTAATAACTGGCCCTGTCATTAATGACTGGCCCCGTCATTTTATCACTGGCCCTGTCATTTTATGACTGGTTCTGTCATTTTATGACTGGCCAAGTCATTTTATGACTGGCAGAGTCATTTTATAACTGGCCCTGTCATTAATGACTGGCCCTGTCGTTAATGACTGGCCCAGTCATTTTATCACTGGCCCTGTCATTAATGACTGGCCCTGTCATTAATGACTGGCCCCGTCATTTTATCACTGGCCCTGTCATTTTATGACTGGTTCTGTCATTTTATGACTGGCCAAGTCATTTTATGACTGGCAGAGTCATTTTATTACTGGCCCTGTCATTAATGACTGGCCCTGTCATTAATGACTGGCCCAGTCATTTTATCACTGGCCCTGTCATTAATAACTGGCCCTGTCATTAATGACTGGCCCCGTCATTTTATCACTGGCCCTGTCATTTTATGACTGGTTCTGTCATTTTATGACTGGCCAAGTCATTTTATGACTGGCAGAGTCATTTTATAACTGGCCCTGTCATTAATGACTGGCCCTGTCGTTAATGACTGGCCCAGTCATTTTATCACTGGCCCTGTCATTAATGACTGGCCCTGTCATTAATGACTGGCCCAGTCATTTTATCACTGGCCCTGTCATTAATGACTGGCCCTGTCATTAATGACTGGCACACTCATTTTATCACTGGCCCTGTCATTAATGACTGGCCCAGTCATTTTATCACTGGCCCTGTCATTAATAACTGGCCCTGTCATTAATGACTGGCCCCGTCATTTTATCACTGGCCCTGTCATTTTATGACTGGTTCTGTCATTTTATGCCTGGCCAAGTCATTTTATGACTGGTAGAGTCATTTTATCACTGGCCCTGTCATTAATGACTGGCCCTTACATTAATGACTGGCCCAGTCATTTTATCATTGGCCCTGTCATTAATGACTGGCCCTGTCATTAATGACTGGCCCCGTCATTTTATCACTGGCCCTGTCATTTTATGACTGGTTCTGTCATTTCATGACTGGCCAAGTTATTTTATGACTGGCAGAGTCATTTTATCACTGGCCCTGTCATTAATGACTGGCCCTGTCATTAATGACTGGCCCTGTCATTAATGACTGGCCCAGTCATTTTATCACTGACCCTGTCATTAATGACTGGCCCTGTCAATAATGACTGGCCCAGTCATTTTATCACTGGCCTTGTCATTTTATGACTGGTTCTGTCATTTTATGACTGGCCAAGTCCATTTATGACTGGAAGAGTCATTTTATCACTGGCCCTGTCATAAATGACTGGCCCTGTCATAAATGACTGGCCCTGTCATTAATGACGGGCCCAGTCATTAATGACTGGCACACTCATTTTATCACTGGCCCTGTCATTAATGACTGGCCCTGTCTTTAATGACTGGGTCAGTCATTTTATCACCGGCCCTGTCATTTTATGACTGGCCAAGTCATTTTATGACTGGTATAGTCATTTTATCACTGGCCCTGTCATTAATGACTGGCCCTGTCGTTAATGACTGCCCCAGTCATTTTATCACTGGCCCTGTCATTAATGACTGGGCTTGTCATTAATGACATGCCCAATCATTTTATCACTGGCCCTGTCATTTTATGACTGGTTCTGTCATTTTATGACTGGCCAAGTTATTTTATGACTGGTAGAGTCATTTTATCACTGGCCCTGTCCTTAATGACTGGCCATATCATTAATGACCTGCCCAGTCATTTTATCACTGGCCCTGTCATTAATGACTGGCCCTGTCATTAATGACTGGCCCCGTCATTTTATCACTGACCCTGTCATTTTTTGACTGGTTCTGTCATTTTATGACTGGCCAAGTTATTTTATGACTAGCAGAGTCATTTTATCACTGGCCCTGTCATTAATGACTTGCCCTGTCATTAATGACTGGCCCAGTCATTTTATCACTGGCCCTGTCATTAATGACTGGCCCTGTCATTAATGACTGGCCCAGTCATTTTATCACTGGCCCTGTCATTAATGACTGGCCCTGTCATTAATGACTGGGTCAGTCATTTTATCACTAGCCCTGTCATTTTATGACTGGTTCTGTCATTTTATGCCTGGCCAAGTCATTTTATGACTGGCTGAGTCATTTTATCACTGGCCCTGTCATTAATGACTGGCCCTGTCATTAATGACTGGCGAAGTCATTAATGACTGACCCCGTCATTTTATCCCTGGCCCTGTCATTTAATGACTGGTTCTGTCATTTTATGACAGGCCAAGTTATTTTATGACAGGCAGAGTCATTTTATCACTGGCCCTGTCATTAATGACTGGACCAGTCATTTTATCCCTGGCCCTGTCATTAATGACTGTGCCAGTCATTGTATCACTGGCCCCGTCATTTAATGACTGGTTCTGTCATTTTATGACTGGCCAAGTCCATTTATGACTGGCAGAGTCATTTTATCACTGGCCCTGTCATTAATGACTGGCCCTGTCATTAATGACGGGCCCAGTCATTTTATCACTGGCCCTGTCATTAATGACAGGCCCTGTCATTAATGACTGGCCCAGTCATTTTATCACTGGCCCTGTCATTTTATGACTGGTTCTGTCATTTTATGCCTGGCCAAGTCATTTTATGACTGGTAGAGTCATTTTATCACTGGCCCTGCTATTAATGACTGGCCCTGTCATTAATGACTGGCCCAGTCATTTTATCATTGGCCCTGTCATTAATGACTGGCCCTGTCATTAATGACTGGCCCCGTCATTTTATCACTGGCCCTGTCATTTTATGACTGGTTCTGTCAATTTATGACTGGCCAAGTTATTTTATGACTAGCAGAGTCATTTTATCACTGGCCCTGTCATTAATGACTGGCCCTGTCATTAATGACTGGCACACTCATTTTATCACTGGCCCTGTCATTAATGACTGGCCCTGTCATTAATGACTGGGTCAGTCATTTTATCCCTAGCCCTGTCATTTTATGACTGGTTCTGTCATTTTATGACTGGCCAAGTAATTTTCAGACTGGCAGAGTCATTTCATCACTGGCCCTGTCATTAATGACTGGCCCTGTCATTATTGACTGGCCCAGTCATTTTATCACTGGCCCTGTCATTAATGACTGGCCCTGTCATTAATGACTGGCCCAGTCATTTTATCACTGGCCTTGTCATTTTATGACTGGTTCTGTCATTTTATGACTGGCCAAGTCCATTTATGACTGGCAGAGTCATTTTATAACCTGCCCTGTCCAAAATGACTGGCCCTGTCATTAATGACGGGCCCAGTCATTAATGACTGGCACACTCATTTTATCACTGGCCCTGTCATTAATGACTGGCCCTGTCATTAATGACTGGGTCAGTCATTTTATCACAGGCCCTGTCATTTTATGACTGGTTCTGTCATTTTATGACTGGCCAAGTCATTTTCTGACTGGCAGAGTCATTTTATCACTGGCCCTGTCATTAATGACTGGCCCTGTCATTAATGACTGGCCCAGTCATTTTATCACTGGCCCTGTCATTTTATGACTGGTTCTGTCATTTTATGACTGGCCAAGTCCATTTATGACTGGCAGAGTCATTTTATCACTGGCCCTGTCATTAATGAAAGGCCCAGTCATTTTATCACTGACCCTGTCATTTTATGACTGGTTCTGTCATTAATGACTGGCTTAGTCATTTTATGACTGGTAGAGTCATTTTATCACTGGCCCTGTCATAAATGACTGGCCCTGTCATTAATGACGGGCCCAGGCATTTTATCACTGGCCCTGTCATTAATGACTGGCCCTGTCATTAATGACAGGCCCAGTCATTTTATAACTGGCCCTGTCATTTTATGAATGGTTCTGTCAATTTATGACTTGCCAAGTAATTTTATGACTTGCAAAGTCATTTTATGACTGGCAGAGTCATTTTATAACTGGCCCTGTCATAAGTGACTGGCCCTGTCATTAATGACTGGCCCAGTCATTTTATCACTGGCCCTGTCATTTAATGACTGGTTCTGTCATTTTATGACTGGCCAAGTCCATTTATGACTGGCAGAGTCATTTTATCACTGGCCCTGTCATTAATGACTGGCCCTGTCATTATGACGGGCCCTGTCATTTTATCACTGGCCCTGTCATTAATGACAGGCCCTGTCATTAATGACTGGCCCAGTCATTTTATCACTGGCCCTGTCATTTTATGACTGGTTCTGTCATTTTATGCCTGGCCAAGTCATTTTATGACTGGTAGAGTCATTTTATCACTGGCCCTGTCATTAATGACTGGCCCTTACATTAATGACTGGCCCAGTCATTTTATCATTGGCCCTGTCATTAATGACTGGCCCTGTCATTAATGACTGGCCCCGTCATTTTATCACTGGCCCTGTCATTTTATGACTGGTTCTGTCATTTTATGACTGGCCAAGTTATTTTATGACTAGCAGAGTCATTTTATCACTGGCCCTGTCATTATTGACTGGCCCTGTCATTAATGACTGGCACACTCATTTTATCACTGGCCCTGTCATTAATGACTGGCCCTGTCATTAATGACTGGGTCAGTCATTTTATCACTGGCCCTGTCATTTTATGACTGGTTCTGTCATTTTATGACTGGCCAAGTCATTTTATGACTGGCAGAGTCATTTTATCACTGGCCCTGTCATTAATGACTGGCCCTGTCATTAATGACTGGCCCTGTCATTAATGACTGGCCCAGTCATTTTATCACTGGCCTTGTCATTTTATGACTGGTTCTTTCATTTTATGACAGGACAAGTCCATTTATGACTGGCAGAGTCATTTTATCACTGGCCCTGTCATAAATGACTGGCCCTGTCATAAATGACTGGCCCTGTCATTAATGACGGGCCCAGTCATTAATAACTGGCACACTCATTTTATCACTGGCCCTGTCATTAATGACTGGCCCTGTCATTAATGACTGGGTCAGTGATTTTATCACTGGCACTGTCATTTTATGACTGGTTCTGTCATTTCATGACTGGCCAAGTCATTTTATGACTGGCAAAGTCATTTTATCACTGGCCCTGTCATTAATGACTGGCCCTGTCATTAATGACTGGCCCTGTCATTAATGACTGGCCCAGTCATTTTATCACTGGCCCTGTCATTAATGACTGGCCCTGTCATTAATGACTGGCCCTGTCATTTTATCACTTGCCTTGTCATTTTATGACTGGTTTTGTCATTTTATGACTGGCCATGTCCATTTATGACTTGCAGAGTCATTTTATCACTGGCCCTGTCATAAATGACTGGCCCTGTCATTAATGACGGGCCCAGTCATTTTATCACTGGCCCTGTCATTAATGACTGGCCCTGTCATTAATGAAAGGCCCAGTCATTTTATCACTGGCCCTGTCATTTTATGACTGGTTCTGTCATTAATGACTGGCTTAGTCATTTTATGACTGGTAGAGTCATTTTATAACTGGCCCTGTCATAAATGACTGGCCCTGTCATTAATGACGGGCCCAGGCATTTTATCACTGGCCCTGTCATTAATGACTGGCCCTGTCATTAATGACAGGCCCAGTCATTTTATGAATGGTTCTGTCATTTTATGACTTGCCAAGTAATTTTATGACTTGCGAAGTCATTTTATGACTGGCAGAGTCATTTTATAACTGGCCCTGTCATTAATGACTGGCCTTGTCATTAATGACTGGCCCAGTCATTTTATCACTGGCTCTGTCATTTTATGACTTGTTCTGTCATTTTATGACTGGCCAAGTCATTTAATGCCTGGCAAAGTCATTTTATCACTGGCCCTGTCATTAATGACTGGCCCTGTCATTAATGACTGGCGAAGTCATTTTATCACTGGCCCAGTCATTAATGACTGGCGAAGTCATTTTATCACTGGCCCAGTCATTTTATCACTGGCTCTGTCATTTTATGACTTGTTCTGTCATTTTATGACTGGCCAAGTAATTTTATGACTGGCAGAGTCATTTTATCACTGGGTCTGTCATTAATGACTAGCCCTGTCATTAATGACTGGCCCTGTCATTAATGACTGGCCCACTCATTTTATCACTGGCCCTGTCATTTAATAACTGGTTCTGTCATTAATGACTGGCCCAGTCATTTTATCACTGGCCCTGTCATTTTATCACTGGCCCTGTCATTAATGACTGGCAGAGTCATTTTTATCACTGGCCCAGTCATTAATGACTGGCCCTGTCATTAATGGCAGGCCCAGTCATTTTATCACTGGCCCTGTCATTAATGACTGGCCCTGTCATTAATGACTGGCCCAGTCATTTTATCACTGGCCCTGTCATTTTATGACTTGTTCTGTCATTTTATGACTGGCCAAGTCATTATATGACTGGTAGAGTCATTTTATCACTGGCCCTGTCATTAATGACTGGCCCTGTCATTAATGACTGGCCCAGTCATTTTAACACTGGCCCTGTCATTGATGACTGGCCCTTACATTAATGACTGGCCCCGTCATTTTATCACTGGCCCTGTCATTTTATGACTAGAACTGTCATTTTATGACAGGCCAAGTTATTTTATGACTGGAGGAGTCATTTTATCACTGGCCCTGTCATTAATGACTGGCCCAGTCATTTTATCATAGGCCCTGTCATTAATGACTGGCCCTGTCATTAATGACTGTGCCAGTCATTTCATCACTGGCCCTGTCATTTTATGACTGGTTCTGTCATTTTATGACTGGCCAAGTCATTTTATGACTGGCAGAGTCATTTTATAACTGGCTTTGTCATTAATGACTGGCCCTGTCGTTAATGACTGGCCCAGTCATTTTATCACTGGCCCTGTCATTAATGACTGGCCCTGTCATTAATGACTGGCCCAGTCATTTTATCACAGACCCTGTCATTTTATGACTGGTTCTGTCATTTTAAGCCTGGCCAAGTCATTTTATGACTGGTAGAGTCATTTTATCACTGGCCCTGTCATTAATGACTGGCCCTGTCATTAATGACTGGCCCAGTCATTTTATCATTGGCCCTGTCATTAATGACTGGCCCTGTCATTAATGACTGGCCCCGTCATTTTATCACTGGCCCTGTCATTTTATGACTGGTTCTGTCATTTTATGACTGGCCAAGTTATTTTATGACTAGCAGAGTCATTTTATCACATGCCCTGTCATAAATGACTGGCCCTGTCATTAATGACTGGCACACTCATTTTATCACTGGCCCTGTCATTAATGACTGGCCCTGTCGTTAATGACTGGGTCAGTCATTTTATCACTGGCCCTGTCATTTTATGACTGGTTCTGTCATTTTATGACTGGCCAAGTCATTTTCAGACTGGCAGAGTCATTTCATCACTGGCCCTGTCATTAATGACTGGCCCTGTCATTAATGACTGGCCCTGTCATTAATGACTGGCCCAGTCATTTTATCACTGGCCCTGTCATTAATGACTGGCCCTGTCATTAATGACTGGCCCAGTCATTTTATCACTTGCCTTGTCATTTTATGACTGGTTCTGTCATTTTATGACTGGCCAAGTCCATTTATGACTGCCAGAGTCATTTTATCACTGGCCCTGTCCAAAATGACTGGCCCTGTCATTAATGACGGGCCCAGTCATTAATGACTGGCACACTCATTCTATCACTGGCCCTGTCATTAATGACTGGCCCTGTCATTAATGACTGGGTCAGTCATTTTATCACTGGCCCTGTCATTTTATGACTGGTTCTGTCATTTTATGACTGGCCAAGTCATTTTATGACTGGCAGAGTCATTTTATCACTGGCCCGGTCATTAATGACTGGCCCTGTCATTAATGACTGGCCCTGTCATTAATGACTGGCCCAGTCATTTTATCACTGGCCCTGTCATTAATGACTGGCCCTGTCATTAATGACTGGCCGAGTCATTTTATCACTGGCCTTGTCATTTTATGACTGGTTCTGTCATTTTATGACTGGCCAAGTCCATTTATGACTGGCAGAGTCATTTTATCACTGGCCCTGTCATAAATGACTGGCCCTGTCATTAATGACGGGCCCAGTCATTTTATCACTGGCCCTGTCATGAATGACTGGCCCTGTCATTAATGAAAGGCCCAGTCATTTTATCACTGGCCCTGTCATTTTGTGACTGGTTCTGTCATTAATGACTGGCTTAGTCATTTTATGACTGGTAGAGTCATTTTATCACTGGCCCTGTCATAAATGACTGGCCCTGTCATTAATGACGGGCCCAGGCATTTTATCACTGGCCCTGTCATTAATGACTGGCCCTGTCATTAATGACAGGCCCAGTCATTTTATAACTGGCCCTGTCATTTTATGAATGGTTCTGTCATTTTATGACTTGCCAAGTAATTTTATGACTTGCAAAGTCATTTTATGACTGGCAGAGTCATTTTATAACTGGCCCTGTCATTAATGACTGGCCCTGTCATTAATGACTGGCCCAGTCATTTTATCACTGGACCTGTCATTTAATGACTGGTTCTGTCATTTTATGACTGGCCAAGTCCATTTATGACTGGCAGAGTCATTTTATCACTGGCCCTGTCATTAATGACAGGCCCTGTCATTAATGACTGGCCCAGTCATTTTATCACTGGCCCTGTCATTAATGACTGGCCCTGTCATTAATGACTGGCCCAGTCATTTTATCACTTGCCTTGTCATTTTATGACTGGTTCTGTCATTTTATGACTGGCCAAGTCCATTTATGACTGCCAGAGTCATTTTATCACTGGCCCTGTCCAAAATGACTGGCCCTGTCATTAATGACGGGCCCAGTCATTAATGACTGGCACACTCATTCTATCACTGGCCCTGTCATTAATGACTGGCCCTGTCATTAATGACTGGGTCAGTCATTTTATCACTGGCCCTGTCATTTTATGACTGGTTCTGTCATTTTATGACTGGCCAAGTCATTTTATGACTGGCAGAGTCATTTTATCACTGGCCCGGTCATTAATGACTGGCCCTGTCATTAATGACTGGCCCTGTCATTAATGGCTGGCCCAGTCATTTTATCACTGGCCCTGTCATTAATGACTGGCCCTGTCATTAATGACTGGCCGAGTCATTTTATCACTGGCCTTGTCATTTTATGACTGGTTCTGTCATTTTATGACTGGCCAAGTCCATTTATGACTGGCAGAGTCATTTTATCACTGGCCCTGTCATAAATGACTGGCCCTGTCATTAATGACGGGCCCAGTCATTTTATCACTGGCCCTGTCATGAATGACTGGCCCTGTCATTAATGAAAGGCCCAGTCATTTTATCACTGGCCCTGTCATTTTGTGACTGGTTCTGTCATTAATGACTGGCTTAGTCATTTTATGACTGGTAGAGTCATTTTATCACTGGCCCTGTCATAAATGACTGGCCCTGTCATTAATGACGGGCCCAAGCATTTTATCACTGGCCCTGTCATTAATGACTGGCCCTGTCATTAATGACAGGCCCAGTCATTTTATAACTGGCCCTGTCATTTTATGAATGGTTCTGTCATTTTATGACTTGCCAAGTAATTTTATGACTTGCAAAGTCATTTTATGACTGGCAGAGTCATTTTATAACTGGCCCTGTCATTAATGACTGGCCCTGTCATTAATGACTGGCCCAGTCATTTTATCACTGGACCTGTCATTTAATGACTGGTTCTGTCATTTTATGACTGGCCAAGTCCATTTATGACTGGCAGAGTCATTTTATCACTGGCCCTGGCATTAATGACTGGCCCTGTCATTAATGACGGGCCCAGTCATTTTATCACTGGCCCTGCAATTAATGACAGGCCCTGTCATTAATGACTGGCCCAGTCATTTTATCACTGGCCCTGTAATTTTATGACTGGGTCTGTCATTTTATGCCTGGCCAAGTCATTTTATGACTGGTAGAGTCATTTTATCACTGGCCCTGTCATTAATGACTGGCCCTTACATTAATGACTGGCCCAGTCATTTTATCATTGGCCCTGTCATTAATGACTGGCCCTGTCATTAATGACTGGCCCCGTCATTTTATCACTGGCCCTGTCATTTTATGACTGGTTCTGTCATTTCATGACTGGCCAAGTTATTTTATGACTGGCAGAGTCATTTTATCACTGGCCCTGTCATTAATGACTGGCCCTGTCATTAATGACTGGCCCTGTCATTAATGACTGGCCCAGTCATTTTATCACTGGCCCTGTCATTAATGACTGGCCCTGTCAATAATGACTGGCCCAGTCATTTTATCACTGGCCCTGTCATTTTATGACTGGTTCTGTCATTTCATGACTGGCCAAGTCATTTTATGACTGGCAAAGTCATTTTATCACTGGCCCTGTCATTAATGACTGGCCCTGTCATTAATGACTGGCCCTGTCATTAATGACTGGCCCAGTCATTTTATCACTGGCCCTGTCATTAATTACTGGCCCTGTCATTAATGACTGGCCCTGTCATTTTATCACTTGCCTTGTCATTTTATGACTGGTTTTGTCATTTTATGACTGGCCATGTCCATTTATGACTGGCAGAGTCATTTTATCACTGGCCCTGACATAAATGACTGGCCCTGTCATTAATGACGGGCCCAGTCATTTTATCACTGGCCCTGTCATTAATGACTGGCCCTGTCATTAATGAAAGGCCCAGTCATTTTATCACTGGCCCTGTCATTTTATGACTGGTTCTGTCATTAATGACTGGCTTAGTCATTTTATGACTGGTAGAGTCATTTTATAACTGGCCCTGTCATAAATGACTGGCCCTGTCATTAATGACGGGCCCAGGCATTTTATCACTGGCCCTGTCATTAATGACTGGCCCTGTCATTAATGAGGGGCCAGTCATTTTATGAATGGTTCTGTCATTTTATGACTTGCCAAGTAATTTTATGACTTGCGAAGTCATTTTATGACTGGCAGAGTCATTTTATAACTGGCCCTGTCATTAATGACTGGCCCTGTCATTAATGACTGGCCCAGTCATTTTATCACTGGCTCTGTCATTTTATGACTTGTTCTATCATTTTATGACTGGCCAAGTCATTTAATGCCTGGCAAAGTCATTTTATCACTGGCCCTGTCATTAATGACTGGCCCTGTCATTAATGACTGGCGAAGTCATTTTATCACTGGCCCAGTCATTAATGACTGGCGAAGTCATTTTATCACTGGCCCAGTCATTTTATCACTGGCTCTGTCATTTTATGACTTGTTCTGTCATTTTATGACTGGCCAAGTAATTTTATGACTGGCAGAGTCATTTTATCACTGGCCCTGTCATTAATGACTAGCCCTGTCATTAATGACTGGCCCTGTCATTAATGACTGGCCCACTCATTTTATCACTGGCCCTGTCATTTAATAACTGGTTCTGTCATTAATGACTGGCCCAGTCATTTTATCACTGGCCCTGTCATTTTATCACTGGCCCAGTCATTAATGACTGGCCCTGTCATTAATGGCAGGCCCAGTCATTTTATCACTGGCCCTGTCATTAATGACTGGCCCTGTTATTAATGACTGGCCCAGTCATTTTATCACTGGCCCTGTCATTTTATGACTTGTTCTGTCATTTTATGACTGGCCAAGTCATTTAATGACTGGTAGAGTCATTTTATCACTGGCCCTGTCATTAATGACTGGCCCTGTCATTAATGACTGGCCCAGTCATTTTAACACTGGCCCTGTCATTAATGACTGGCCCTTACATTAATGACTGGCCCCGTCATTTTATCAATGGCCCTGTCATTTTATGACTAGAACTGTCATTTTATGACAGGCCAAGTTATTTTATGACTGGAGGAGTCATTTTATCACTGGCCCTGTAATTAATGACTGGCCCAGTCATTTTATCATAGGCCCTGTCATTAATGACTGGCCCTGTCATTAATGACTGTGCCAGTCATTTCATCACTGGCCCTGTCATTTTATGACTGGTTCTGTCATTTTATGACTGGCCAAGTCATTTTATGACTGGCAGAGTCATTTTATAACTGGCTTTGTCATTAATGACTGGCCCTGTCGTTAATGACTGGCCCAGTCATTTTATCACTGGCCCTGTCATTAATGACTGGCCCTGTCATTAATGACTGGCCCAGTCATTTTATCACTGACCGTGTCATTTTATGACTGGTTCTGTCATTTTATGCCTGGCCAAGTCATTTTATGACTGGTAGAGTCATTTTATCACTGGCCCTGTCATTAATGACTGGCCCTGTCATTAATGACTGGCCCAGTCATTTTATCATTGGCCCTGTCATTAATGACTGGCCCTGTCATTAATGACTGGCCCCGTCATTTTATCACTGGCCCTGTCATTTTATGACTGGTTCTGTCATTTTATGACTGGCCAAGTTATTTTA
Organism: Platycnemis pennipes; assembly: GCA_933228895.1. NCBI lineage: Eukaryota > Metazoa > Arthropoda > Insecta > Odonata > Platycnemididae > Platycnemis > Platycnemis pennipes. The sequence continues at coordinate 74,092,931 of OW121846.1, read as the reverse complement.
TGACTAGCAGAGTCATTTTATCACATGTCCTGTCATAAATGACTGGCCCTGTCATTAATGACTGGCACACTCATTTTATCACTGGCCCTGTCATTAATGACTGGCCCTGTCATTAATGACTGGGTCAGTCATTTTATCACTGGCCCTGTCATTTTATGACTGGTTCTGTCATTTTATGACTGGCCAAGTCATTTTCAGACTGGCAGAGTCATTTCATCACTGGCCCTGTCATTAATGACTGGCCCTGTCATTAATGACTGGCCCTTTCATTAATGACTGGCCCAGTCATTTTATCACTGGCCCTGTCATTAATGACTGGCCCTGTCATTAATGACTGGCCCAGTCATTTTATCACTTGCCTTGTCATTTTATGACTGGTTCTGTCATTTTATGACTGGCCAAGTCCATTTATGACTGCCAGAGTCATTTTATCACTGGCCCTGTCCAAAATGACTGGCCCTGTCATTAATGACGGGCCCAGTCATTAATGACTGGCACACTCATTCTATCACTGGCCCTGTCATTAATGACTGGCCCTGTCATTAATGACTGGGTCAGTCATTTTATCACTGGCCCTGTCATTTTATGACTGGTTCTGTCATTTTATGACTGGCCAAGTCATTTTATGACTGGCAGAGTCATTTTATCACTGGCCCTGTCATTAATGACTGGCCCTGTCATTAATGACTGGCCCTGTCATTAATGACTGGCCCAGTCATTTTATCACTGGCCCTGTCATTAATGACTGGCCCTGTCATTAATGACTGGCCGAGTCATTTTATCACTGGCCTTTCATTTTATGACTGGTTCTGTCATTTTATGACTGGCCAAGTCCATTTATGACTGGCAGAGTCATTTTATCACTGGCCCTGTCATAAATGACTGGCCCTGTCATTAATGACGGGCCCAGTCATTTTATCACTGGCCCTGTCATGAATGACTGGCCCTGTCATTAATGACGGGCCCAGTCATTTTATCACTGGCCCTGTCATGAATGACTGGCCCTGTCATTAATGAAAGGCCCAGTCATTTTATCACTGGCCCTGTCATTTTGTGACTGGTTCTGTCATTAATGACTGGCTTAGTCATTTTATGACTGGTAGAGTCATTTTATCACTGGCCCTGTCATAAATGACTGGCCCTGTCATTAATGACGGGCCCAGGCATTTTATCACTGGCCCTGTCATTAATGACTGGCCCTGTCATTAATGACAGGCCCAGTCATTTTATAACTGGCCCTGTCATTTTATGAATGGTTCTGTCATTTTATGACTTGCCAAGTAATTTTATGACTTGCAAAGTCTTTTTATGACTGGCAGAGTCATTTTATAACTGGCCCTGTCATTAATGACTGGCCCTGTCATTAATGACTGGCCCAGTCATTTTATCACTGGCCCTGTCATTTAATGACTGGTTCTGTCATTTTATGACTGGCCAAGTCCATTTATGACTGGCAGAGTCATTTTATCACTGGCCCTGTCATTAATGACTGGCCCTGTCATTAATGACGGGCCCAGTCATTTTATCACTGGCCCTGCAATTAATGACAGGCCCTGTCATTAATGACTGGCCCAGTCATTTTATCACTGGCCCTGTAATTTTATGACTGGTTCTGTCATTTTATGCCTGGCCAAGTCATTTTATGACTGGTAGAGTCATTTTATCACTGGCCCTGTCATTAATGACTGGCCCTTACATTAATGACTGGCCCAGTCATTTTATCATTGGCCCTGTCATTAATGACTGGCCCTGTCATTAATGACTGGCCCCGTCATTTTATCACTGGCCCTGTCATTAATGACTGGCCCAGTCATTTTATCACTGGCCCTGTCATTAATGACTGGCCCTGTCAATAATGACTGGCCCAGTCATTTTATCACTGGCCTTGTCATTTTATGACTGGTTCTGTCATTTTATGACTGGCCAAGTCCATTTATGACTGGAAGAGTCATTTTATCACTGGCCCTGTCATAAATGACTGGCCCTGTCATAAATGACTGGCCCTGTCATTAATGACGGGCCCAGTCATTAATGACTGGCACACTCATTTTATCACTGGCCCTGTCATTAATGACTGGCCCTGTCTTTAATGACTGGGTCAGTCATTTTATCACTGGCCCTGTCATTTTATGACTGGTTCTGTCATTTTATGACTGGCCAAGTCATTTTATGACGGGCAGAGTCATTTTATCACTGGCCCTGTCATTAATGACGGGCCCTGTCATTAATGACTGGCCCTGTCATTAATGACTGGCCCTGTCATTTTGTCACTGGCCCTGTCATTTTATGACTGGTTCTGTCATTTTATGACTGGCCAAGTCCATTTATGACTGGCAGAGTCATTTTATCACTGGCCCTGTCATAAAGGACTGGACCTGTCATTAATGACGGGCCCAGTCATTTTATCACTGGCCCTGTCATTAATGACTGGCCCTGTCATTAATGAAAGGCCCTGTCATTTTATCACTGGCCCTGTCATTTTATGACTGGTTCTGTCATTAATGACTGGCTTAGTCATTTTATGACTGGTAGAGTCATTTTATCACTGGCCCTGTCATAAATGACTGGCCCTGTCATTAATGACGGGCCCAGGCATTTTATCATTGGCCCTGTCATTAATGACAGGCCCAGGCATTTTATGAATGGTTCTGTCATTTTATGACTTGCCAAGTAATTTTATGACTTGCAAAGTCATTTTATACTGGCAGAGTCATTTTATAACTGGCCCTGTCATTAATGACTGGCCCTGTCATTAATGATTGGCCCAGTCATTTTATCACTGGCTCTGTCATTTTATGACTTGTTCTGTCATTTTATGACTGGCCAAGTCATTTTATGCCTGGCAAAGTCATTTTATCACTGGCCCTGTTATTAATGACTGGCCCTGTCATTAATGACTGGCGAAGTCATTTTATCACTGGCCCTGTCATTAATGACTGGCGAAGTCATTTTATCACTGGCCCAGTCATTTTATCACTGGCTCTGTCATTTTATGACTTGTTCTGTCATTTTATGACTGGCCAAGTAATTTTATGACTGGCAGAGTCATTTTATCACTGGCCCTGTCATTAATGACTGGCCCTGTCATTAATGACGGGCCCTGTCATTAATGACTGGCCCTGTCATTAATGAAAGGCCCAGTCATTTTATCACTGACCCTGTCATTTTATGACTGGTTCTGTCATTAATGACTGGCTTAGTCATTTTATGACTGGTAGAGTCATTTTATCACTGGCCCTGTCATAAATGACTGGCCCTGTCATTAATGACGGGCCCAGGCATTTTATCACTGGCCCTGTCATTAATGACTGGCCCTGTCATTAATTACAAGCCCAGTCATTTTATAACTGGCCCTGTCATTTTATGAATGGTTCTGTCATTTTATGACTTGCCAAGTAATTTTATGACTTGCAAAGTCATTTTATGACTGGCAGAGTCATTTTATAACTGGCCCTGTCATTAATGACTGGCCCTGTCATTAATGACTGGCCCAGTCATTTTATCACTGGCCCTGTCATTTAATGACTGGTTCTGTCATTTTATGACTGGCCAAGTCCATTTATGACTGGCAGAGTCATTTTATCACTGGCCCTGTCATTAATGACTGGCCCTGTCATTAATGACTGGCCCAGTCGTTTTATCACTGGCTCTGTCATTTTATGACTGGTTCTGTCATTTTATGCCTGGCCAAGTCATTTTATGACTGGTAGAGTCATTTTATCACTGGCCCTATCATTAATGACTGGCCCTTACATTAATGACTGGCCCAGTCATTTTATCATTGGCCCTGTCATTAATGACTGGCCCTGTCATTAATGACTGTCCCCGTCATTTTATCACTGGCCCTGTCATTTTATGACTGGTTCTGTCATTTTATGACTGGCCAAGTTATTTTATGACTAGCAGAGTCATTTTATCACTGGCCCTGTCATTAATGACTGGCCCTGTCATTAATGACTGGCACACTCATTTTATCACTGGCCCTGTCATTAATGACTGGCCCTGTCATTAATGACTGGGTCAGTCATTTTATCACTGGCCCTGTCATTTTATGACTGGTTCTGTCATTTTATGACTGGCCAAGTCATTTTATGACTGGCAGAGTCATTTTATCACTGGCCCTGTCATTAATGACTGGCCCTGTCATTAATGACTGGCCCTGTCACTAATGACTGGCCCAGTCATTTTATCACTGGCCCTGTCATTAATGACTGGCCCTGTCATTAATGACTGGCCCTGTCATTTTATCACTGGCCTTGTCATTTTTTGACTGGTTTTGTCATTTTATGACTGGCCAAGTCCATTTATGACTGGCAGAGTCATTTTATCACTGGCCCTGTCACAAATGACTGGCCCTGTCATTAATGACGGGCCCAGTCATTTTATCACTGGCCCTGTCATTGATGACTGGCCCTGTCATTAATGAAAGGCCCAGTCATTTTATCACTGGCCCTGTCATTTTATGACTGGTTCTATCATTAATGACTGGCGTAGTCATTTTATGACTGGTAGAGTCATTTTATCACTGGCCCTGTCATAAATGACAGGCCCTGTCATTAATGACGGGCCCAGGCATTTTATCACTGGCCCTGTCATTAATGACTGGCCCTGTCATTAATGACAGGCCCAGTCATTTTATGAATGGTTCTGTCATTTTATGACTTGCCAAGTAATTTTATGACTTGCAAAGTCATTTTATGACTGGCAGAGTCATTTTGTAACTGGCCCTGTCATTAATGACTGGCCCTGTCATTAATGACTGGCCCAGTCATTTTATCACTGGCTCTGTCATTTTATGACTTGTTCTGTCATTTTATGACTGGCCAAGTCATTTTATGCCTGGCAAAGTCATTTTATCACTGGCCCTGTCATTCATGACTGGCCCTGTCATTAATGACTGGCGAAGTCATTTTATCACTGGCCCTGTCATTAATGACTGGCGAAGTCATTTTATCACTGGCCCAGTCATTTTATCACTGGCTCTAACATTTTATGACTTGTTCTGTCATTTTATGACTGGCCAAGTAATTTTATGACTGGCAGAGTCATTTTATCACTGGCCCTGTCATTAATGACTAGCCCTGTCATTAATGACTGGCCCTGTCATTAATGACTGGCCCACTCAATTTATCACTGGCCCTGTCATTTAATGACTGGTTCTGTCATTAATGACTGGCCCAGTCATTTTATCACTGGCCCTGTCATTTTATCACTGGCCCTGTCATTAATGACTGGCAGAGTCATTTTTATCACTGGCCCAGTCATTAATGACTGGCCCTGTCATTAATGGCTGGCCCAGTCATTTTATCACTGGCCCTGTCATTAATGACTGGCCCTGTCATTAATGACTGGCCCCGTCATTTTATCACTGGCCCTGTCATTTTATGACTAGTTCTGTCATTTTATGACAGGCCAAGTTATTTTATGACTGGAGGAGTCATTTTATCACTGGCCCTGTCATTAATGACTGGCCCAGTCATTTTATCACAGGCCCTGTCATTAATGACTGGCCCTGTCATTAATGACTGTGCCAGTCATTTTATCACTGGCCCTGTCATTTTATGACTGGGTCTGTCATTTTGTGACTGGCCAAGTCATTTTATGACTGGCAGAGTCATTTTATAACTGGCCCTGTCATTAATGACTGGCCCTGTCGTTAATGACTGGCCCAGTCATTTTATCACTGGCCCGGTCATTAATGACTGGCCCTGTCATTAATGACTGGCCCAGTCATTTTATCACTGGCCCTGTCATTTTATGACTGGTTCTGTCATTTTATGCCTGGCCAAATCATTTTATGTCTGGTAGAGTCATTTTATCACTGGCCCTGTCATTAATGACTGGCCCTGTCATTAATGACTGGCCCAGTCATTTTATCATTGGCCCTGTCATTAATGACTGGCCCTGTCATTAATGACTGGCCCCGTCATTTTATCACTGGCCCTGTCATTTTATGACTGGTTCTGTCATTTTGTGACTGGCCAAGTTATTTTATGACTAGCAGAGTCATTTTATCACTGGCCCTGTCATTAATGACTGGCCCTGTCATTAATGACTGGCACACTCATTTTATCACGGGCCCTGTCATTAATGACTGGCCCTGTCATTAATGACTGGGTCAGTCATTTTATCACTGGCCCTGTCATTTTATGACTGGTTCTGTCATTTTATGACTGGCCAAGTCATTTTCAGACTGGCAGAGTCATTTCATCACTGGCCCTGTCATTAATGACTGGCGAAGTCATTTTATCACTGGCCCTGTCATTAATGACTGGCGAAGTCATTTTATCACTGGCCCCGTCATTTCATCACTGGCCCTGTCATTAATGACTGGCGAAGTCATTTTATCACTGGCCCTGTCATTAATGACTGGCCAAGTAATTTTATGACTGGCAGAGTCTTTTTATCACTGGCCCTGTCATTAATGACTGGCCCACTCATTTTATCACTGGCACTGTCATTTAATGACTGGTTCTGTCATTAATGACTGGCCCAGTCATTTTATCACTGGCCCTGTCATTTTATCACTGGCCGCGTCATTAATGACTGGCAGAGTCATTTTTATCACTGGCCCAGTCATTAATGACTGGCCCTGTCATTAATGGCTGGCCCAGTCATTTTATCACTGGCCCTGTCATTAATGACTGGCCCTGTCATTAATGACTGGCCCAGTCATTTTATCACTGGCCCTGTCATTTTATGACTTGTTCTGTCATTTTATGACTGGCCAAGTCATTTTATGACTGGTAGAGTCATTTTATTACTGGCCCTGTCATTAATGACTGGCCCAGTCATTTTATCACTGGCCCTGTCATTAATAACTGGCCCTGTCATTAATGACTGGCCCCGTCATTTTATCACTGGCCCTGTCATTTTATGACTGGTTCTGTCATTTTATGACTGGCCAAGTCATTTTATGACTGGCAGAGTCATTTTATAACTGGCCCTGTCATTAATGACTGGCCCTGTCGTTAATGACTGGCCCAGTCATTTTATCACTGGCCCTGTCATTAATGACTCGCCCTGTCATTAATGACTGGCCCAGTCATTTTATCACTGGCCCTGTCATTAATGACTGGCCCTGTCATTAATGACTGGCACACTCATTTTATCACTGGCCCTGTCATTATTGACTGGCCCAGTCATTTTATCACTGGCCCTGTCATTAATAACTGGCCCTGTCATTAATGACTGGCCCCGTCATTTTATCACTGGCCCTGTCATTTTATGACTGGTTCTGTCATTTTATGCCTGGCCAAGTCATTTTGTGACTGGTAGAGTCATTTTATCATTGGCCCTGTCATTAATGACGGGCCCTTACATTAATGACTGGCCCAGTCATTTTATCATTGGCCCTGTCATTAATGACTGGCCCTGTCATTAATGACTGGCCCCGTCATTTTATCACTGGCCCTGTCATTTTATGACTGGTTCTGTCATTTCATGACTGGCCAAGTTATTTTATGACTGGCAGAGTCATTTTATCACTGGCCCTGTCATTAATGACTGGCCCTGTCATTAATGACTGGCCCTGTCATTAATGACTGGCCCTGTCATTAATGACTGGCCCAGTCATTTTATCACTGACCCTGTCATTAATGACTGGCCCTGTCAATAATGACTGGCCCAGTCATTTTATCACTGGCCTTTTCATTTTATGACTGGTTCTGTCATTTTATGCCTGGCCAAGTCCATTTATGACTGGAAGAGTCATTTTATCACTGGCCCTGTCATAAATGACTGGCCCTGTCATAAATGACTGGCCCTGTCATTAATGACGGGCCCAGTCATTAATGACTGGCACACTCATTTTATCACTGGCCCTGTCATTAATGACTGGCCCTGTCTTTAATGACTGGGTCAGTCATTTTATCACTGGCCCTGTCATTTTATGACTGGTTCTGTCATTTTATGACTGGCCAAGTCATTTTATGACGGGCAGAGTCATTTTATCACTGGCCCTGTCATTAATGACTGGCCCTGTCATTAATGACTGGCCCTGTCATTAATGACTGGCCCTGTCATTTTGTCACTGGCCCTGTCATTTTATGACTGGTTCTGTCATTTTATGACTGGCCAAGTCCATTTATGACTGGCAGAGTCATTTTATCACTGGCCCTGTCATAAAGGACTGGCCCTGTCATTAATGACGGGCCCAGTCATTTTATCACTGGCCCTGTCATTAATGACTGGCCCTGTCATTAATGAAAGGCCCTGTCATTTTATCACTGGCCCTGCCATTTTATGACTGATTCTGTCATTAATGACTGGCTTAGTCATTTTATGACTGGTAGAGTCATTTTATCACTGGCCCTGTCATAAATGACTGGCCCTGTCATTAATGACGGGCCCAGGCATTTTATCATTGGCCCTGTCATTAATGACTGGCCCTGTCATTAATGACAGGCCCAGTCATTTTATGAATGGTTCTGTCATTTTATGACTTGCCAAGTAATTTTATGACTTGCAAAGTCATTTTATGACTGGCAGAGTCATTTTATAACTGGCCCTGTCATTAATGACTGGCCCTGTCATTAATGACTGGCCCAGTCATTTTATCACTGGCTCTGTCATTTTATGACTTGTTCTGTCATTTTATGACTGGCCAAGTCATTTTATGCCTGGCAAAGTTATTTTATCACTGGCCCTGTCATTAATGACTGGCCCTGTCATTAATGACTGGCGAAGTCATTTTATCACTGGCCCTGTCATTAATGACTGGCGAAGTCATTTTATCACTGGCCCAGTCATTTTATCACTGGCCCTGTCATTTTATGACTGGTTCTGTCATTTTATGACTGGCCAAGTTATTTTATGACTAGCAGAGTCATTTTATCACATGTCCTGTCATAAATGACTGGCCCTGTCATTAATGACTGGCACACTCATTTTATCACTGGCCCTGTCATTAATGACTGGCCCTGTCATTAATGACTGGGTCAGTCATTTTATCACTGGCCCTGTCATTTTATGACTGGTTCTGTCATTTTATGACTGGCCAAGTCATTTTCAGACTGGCAGAGTCATTTCATCACTGGCCCTGTCATTAATGACTGGCCCTGTCATTAATGACTGGCCCTTTCATTAATGACTGGCCCAGTCATTTTATCACTGGCCCTGTCATTAATGACTGGCCCTGTCATTAATGACTGGCCCAGTCATTTTATCACTTGCCTTGTCATTTTATGACTGGTTCTGTCATTTTATGACTGGCCAAGTCCATTTATGACTGCCAGAGTCATTTTATCACTGGCCCTGTCCAAAATGACTGGCCCTGTCATTAATGACGGGCCCAGTCATTAATGACTGGCACACTCATTCTATCACTGGCCCTGTCATTAATGACTGGCCCTGTCATTAATGACTGGGTCAGTCATTTTATCACTGGCCCTGTCATTTTATGACTGGTTCTGTCATTTTATGACTGGCCAAGTCATTTTGTGACTGGCAGAGTCATTTTATCACTGGCCCTGTCATTAATGACTGGCCCTGTCATTAATGACTGGCCCTGTCATTAATGACTGGCCCAGTCATTTTATCACTGGCCCTGTCATTAATGACTGGCCCTGTCATTAATGACTGGCCGAGTCATTTTATCACTGGCCTTTCATTTTATGACTGGTTCTGTCATTTTATGACTGGCCAAGTCCATTTATGACTGGCAGAGTCATTTTATCACTGGCCCTGTCATAAATGACTGGCCCTGTCATTAATGACGGGCCCAGTCATTTTATCACTGGCCCTGTCATGAATGACTGGCCCTGTCATTAATGACGGGCCCAGTCATTTTATCACTGGCCCTGTCATGAATGACTGGCCCTGTCATTAATGAAAGGCCCAGTCATTTTATCACTGGCCCTGTCATTTTGTGACTGGTTCTGTCATTAATGACTGGCTTAGTCATTTTATGACTGGTAGAGTCATTTTATCACTGGCCCTGTCATAAATGACTGGCCCTGTCATTAATGACGGGCCCAGGCATTTTATCACTGGCCCTGTCATTAATGACTGGCCCTGTCATTAATGACAGGCCCAGTCATTTTATAACTGGCCCTGTCATTTTATGAATGGTTCTGTCATTTTATGACTTGCCAAGTAATTTTATGACTTGCAAAGTCTTTTTATGACTGGCAGAGTCATTTTATAACTGGCCCTGTCATTAATGACTGGCCCTGTCATTAATGACTGGCCCAGTCATTTTATCACTGGCCCTGTCATTTAATGACTGGTTCTGTCATTTTATGACTGGCCAAGTCCATTTATGACTGGCAGAGTCATTTTATCACTGGCCCTGTCATTAATGACTGGCCCTGTCATTAATGACGGGCCCAGTCATTTTATCACTGGCCCTGCAATTAATGACAGGCCCTGTCATTAATGACTGGCCCAGTCATTTTATCACTGGCCCTGTAATTTTATGACTGGTTCTGTCATTTTATGCCTGGCCAAGTCATTTTATGACTGGTAGAGTCATTTTATCACTGGCCCTGTCATTAATGACTGGCCCTTACATTAATGACTGGCCCAGTCATTTTATCATTGGCCCTGTCATTAATGACTGGCCCTGTCATTAATGACTGGCCCCGTCATTTTATCACTGGCCCTGTCATTAATGACTGGCCCAGTCATTTTATCACTGGCCCTGTCATTAATGACTGGCCCTGTCAATAATGACTGGCCCAGTCATTTTATCACTGGCCTTGTCATTTTATGACTGGTTCTGTCATTTTATGACTGGCCAAGTCCATTTATGACTGGAAGAGTCATTTTATCACTGGCCCTGTCATAAATGACTGGCCCTGTCATAAATGACTGGCCCTGTCATTAATGACGGGCCCAGTCATTAATGACTGGCACACTCATTTTATCACTGGCCCTGTCATTAATGACTGGCCCTGTCTTTAATGACTGGGTCAGTCATTTTATCACTGGCCCTGTCATTTTATGACTGGTTCTGTCATTTTATGACTGGCCAAGTCATTTTATGACGGGCAGAGTCATTTTATCACTGGCCCTGTCATTAATGACGGGCCCTGTCATTAATGACTGGCCCTGTCATTAATGACTGGCCCTGTCATTTTGTCACTGGCCCTGTCATTTTATGACTGGTTCTGTCATTTTATGACTGGCCAAGTCCATTTATGACTGGCAGAGTCATTTTATCACTGGCCCTGTCATAAAGGACTGGACCTGTCATTAATGACGGGCCCAGTCATTTTATCACTGGCCCTGTCATTAATGACTGGCCCTGTCATTAATGAAAGGCCCTGTCATTTTATCACTGGCCCTGTCATTTTATGACTGGTTCTGTCATTAATGACTGGCTTAGTCATTTTATGACTGGTAGAGTCATTTTATCACTGGCCCTGTCATAAATGACTGGCCCTGTCATTAATGACGGGCCCAGGCATTTTATCATTGGCCCTGTCATTAATGACAGGCCCAGGCATTTTATGAATGGTTCTGTCATTTTATGACTTGCCAAGTAATTTTATGACTTGCAAAGTCATTTTATACTGGCAGAGTCATTTTATAACTGGCCCTGTCATTAATGACTGGCCCTGTCATTAATGATTGGCCCAGTCATTTTATCACTGGCTCTGTCATTTTATGACTTGTTCTGTCATTTTATGACTGGCCAAGTCATTTTATGCCTGGCAAAGTCATTTTATCACTGGCCCTGTTATTAATGACTGGCCCTGTCATTAATGACTGGCGAAGTCATTTTATCACTGGCCCTGTCATTAATGACTGGCGAAGTCATTTTATCACTGGCCCAGTCATTTTATCACTGGCTCTGTCATTTTATGACTTGTTCTGTCATTTTATGACTGGCCAAGTAATTTTATGACTGGCAGAGTCATTTTATCACTGGCCCTGTCATTAATGACTGGCCCTGTCATTAATGACGGGCCCTGTCATTAATGACTGGCCCTGTCATTAATGAAAGGCCCAGTCATTTTATCACTGACCCTGTCATTTTATGACTGGTTCTGTCATTAATGACTGGCTTAGTCATTTTATGACTGGTAGAGTCATTTTATCACTGGCCCTGTCATAAATGACTGGCCCTGTCATTAATGACGGGCCCAGGCATTTTATCACTGGCCCTGTCATTAATGACTGGCCCTGTCATTAATTACAAGCCCAGTCATTTTATAACTGGCCCTGTCATTTTATGAATGGTTCTGTCATTTTATGACTTGCCAAGTAATTTTATGACTTGCAAAGTCATTTTATGACTGGCAGAGTCATTTTATAACTGGCCCTGTCATTAATGACTGGCCCTGTCATTAATGACTGGCCCAGTCATTTTATCACTGGCCCTGTCATTTAATGACTGGTTCTGTCATTTTATGACTGGCCAAGTCCATTTATGACTGGCAGAGTCATTTTATCACTGGCCCTGTCATTAATGACTGGCCCTGTCATTAATGACTGGCCCAGTCGTTTTATCACTGGCTCTGTCATTTTATGACTGGTTCTGTCATTTTATGCCTGGCCAAGTCATTTTATGACTGGTAGAGTCATTTTATCACTGGCCCTATCATTAATGACTGGCCCTTACATTAATGACTGGCCCAGTCATTTTATCATTGGCCCTGTCATTAATGACTGGCCCTGTCATTAATGACTGTCCCCGTCATTTTATCACTGGCCCTGTCATTTTATGACTGGTTCTGTCATTTTATGACTGGCCAAGTTATTTTATGACTAGCAGAGTCATTTTATCACTGGCCCTGTCATTAATGACTGGCCCTGTCATTAATGACTGGCACACTCATTTTATCACTGGCCCTGTCATTAATGACTGGCCCTGTCATTAATGACTGGGTCAGTCATTTTATCACTGGCCCTGTCATTTTATGACTGGTTCTGTCATTTTATGACTGGCCAAGTCATTTTATGACTGGCAGAGTCATTTTATCACTGGCCCTGTCATTAATGACTGGCCCTGTCATTAATGACTGGCCCTGTCACTAATGACTGGCCCAGTCATTTTATCACTGGCCCTGTCATTAATGACTGGCCCTGTCATTAATGACTGGCCCTGTCATTTTATCACTGGCCTTGTCATTTTTTGACTGGTTTTGTCATTTTATGACTGGCCAAGTCCATTTATGACTGGCAGAGTCATTTTATCACTGGCCCTGTCACAAATGACTGGCCCTGTCATTAATGACGGGCCCAGTCATTTTATCACTGGCCCTGTCATTGATGACTGGCCCTGTCATTAATGAAAGGCCCAGTCATTTTATCACTGGCCCTGTCATTTTATGACTGGTTCTATCATTAATGACTGGCGTAGTCATTTTATGACTGGTAGAGTCATTTTATCACTGGCCCTGTCATAAATGACAGGCCCTGTCATTAATGACGGGCCCAGGCATTTTATCACTGGCCCTGTCATTAATGACTGGCCCTGTCATTAATGACAGGCCCAGTCATTTTATGAATGGTTCTGTCATTTTATGACTTGCCAAGTAATTTTATGACTTGCAAAGTCATTTTATGACTGGCAGAGTCATTTTGTAACTGGCCCTGTCATTAATGACTGGCCCTGTCATTAATGACTGGCCCAGTCATTTTATCACTGGCTCTGTCATTTTATGACTTGTTCTGTCATTTTATGACTGGCCAAGTCATTTTATGCCTGGCAAAGTCATTTTATCACTGGCCCTGTCATTCATGACTGGCCCTGTCATTAATGACTGGCGAAGTCATTTTATCACTGGCCCTGTCATTAATGACTGGCGAAGTCATTTTATCACTGGCCCAGTCATTTTATCACTGGCTCTAACATTTTATGACTTGTTCTGTCATTTTATGACTGGCCAAGTAATTTTATGACTGGCAGAGTCATTTTATCACTGGCCCTGTCATTAATGACTAGCCCTGTCATTAATGACTGGCCCTGTCATTAATGACTGGCCCACTCAATTTATCACTGGCCCTGTCATTTAATGACTGGTTCTGTCATTAATGACTGGCCCAGTCATTTTATCACTGGCCCTGTCATTTTATCACTGGCCCTGTCATTAATGACTGGCAGAGTCATTTTTATCACTGGCCCAGTCATTAATGACTGGCCCTGTCATTAATGGCTGGCCCAGTCATTTTATCACTGGCCCTGTCATTAATGACTGGCCCTGTCATTAATGACTGGCCCCGTCATTTTATCACTGGCCCTGTCATTTTATGACTAGTTCTGTCATTTTATGACAGGCCAAGTTATTTTATGACTGGAGGAGTCATTTTATCACTGGCCCTGTCATTAATGACTGGCCCAGTCATTTTATCACAGGCCCTGTCATTAATGACTGGCCCTGTCATTAATGACTGTGCCAGTCATTTTATCACTGGCCCTGTCATTTTATGACTGGGTCTGTCATTTTGTGACTGGCCAAGTCATTTTATGACTGGCAGAGTCATTTTATAACTGGCCCTGTCATTAATGACTGGCCCTGTCGTTAATGACTGGCCCAGTCATTTTATCACTGGCCCGGTCATTAATGACTGGCCCTGTCATTAATGACTGGCCCAGTCATTTTATCACTGGCCCTGTCATTTTATGACTGGTTCTGTCATTTTATGCCTGGCCAAATCATTTTATGTCTGGTAGAGTCATTTTATCACTGGCCCTGTCATTAATGACTGGCCCTGTCATTAATGACTGGCCCAGTCATTTTATCATTGGCCCTGTCATTAATGACTGGCCCTGTCATTAATGACTGGCCCCGTCATTTTATCACTGGCCCTGTCATTTTATGACTGGTTCTGTCATTTTGTGACTGGCCAAGTTATTTTATGACTAGCAGAGTCATTTTATCACTGGCCCTGTCATTAATGACTGGCCCTGTCATTAATGACTGGCACACTCATTTTATCACGGGCCCTGTCATTAATGACTGGCCCTGTCATTAATGACTGGGTCAGTCATTTTATCACTGGCCCTGTCATTTTATGACTGGTTCTGTCATTTTATGACTGGCCAAGTCATTTTCAGACTGGCAGAGTCATTTCATCACTGGCCCTGTCATTAATGACTGGCGAAGTCATTTTATCACTGGCCCTGTCATTAATGACTGGCGAAGTCATTTTATCACTGGCCCCGTCATTTCATCACTGGCCCTGTCATTAATGACTGGCGAAGTCATTTTATCACTGGCCCTGTCATTAATGACTGGCCAAGTAATTTTATGACTGGCAGAGTCTTTTTATCACTGGCCCTGTCATTAATGACTGGCCCACTCATTTTATCACTGGCACTGTCATTTAATGACTGGTTCTGTCATTAATGACTGGCCCAGTCATTTTATCACTGGCCCTGTCATTTTATCACTGGCCGCGTCATTAATGACTGGCAGAGTCATTTTTATCACTGGCCCAGTCATTAATGACTGGCCCTGTCATTAATGGCTGGCCCAGTCATTTTATCACTGGCCCTGTCATTAATGACTGGCCCTGTCATTAATGACTGGCCCAGTCATTTTATCACTGGCCCTGTCATTTTATGACTTGTTCTGTCATTTTATGACTGGCCAAGTCATTTTATGACTGGTAGAGTCATTTTATGACTGGTAGAGTCATTTTATTACTGGCCCTGTCATTAATGACTGGCCCAGTCATTTTATCACTGGCCCTGTCATTAATAACTGGCCCTGTCATTAATGACTGGCCCCGTCATTTTATCACTGGCCCTGTCATTTTATGACTGGTTCTGTCATTTTATGACTGGCCAAGTCATTTTATGACTGGCAGAGTCATTTTATAACTGGCCCTGTCATTAATGACTGGCCCTGTCGTTAATGACTGGCCCAGTCATTTTATCACTGGCCCTGTCATTAATGACTCGCCCTGTCATTAATGACTGGCCCAGTCATTTTATCACTGGCCCTGTCATTAATGACTGGCCCTGTCATTAATGACTGGCACACTCATTTTATCACTGGCCCTGTCATTATTGACTGGCCCAGTCATTTTATCACTGGCCCTGTCATTAATAACTGGCCCTGTCATTAATGACTGGCCCCGTCATTTTATCACTGGCCCTGTCATTTTATGACTGGTTCTGTCATTTTATGCCTGGCCAAGTCATTTTGTGACTGGTAGAGTCATTTTATCATTGGCCCTGTCATTAATGACGGGCCCTTACATTAATGACTGGCCCAGTCATTTTATCATTGGCCCTGTCATTAATGACTGGCCCTGTCATTAATGACTGGCCCCGTCATTTTATCACTGGCCCTGTCATTTTATGACTGGTTCTGTCATTTCATGACTGGCCAAGTTATTTTATGACTGGCAGAGTCATTTTATCACTGGCCCTGTCATTAATGACTGGCCCTGTCATTAATGACTGGCCCTGTCATTAATGACTGGCCCTGTCATTAATGACTGGCCCAGTCATTTTATCACTGACCCTGTCATTAATGACTGGCCCTGTCAATAATGACTGGCCCAGTCATTTTATCACTGGCCTTTTCATTTTATGACTGGTTCTGTCATTTTATGCCTGGCCAAGTCCATTTATGACTGGAAGAGTCATTTTATCACTGGCCCTGTCATAAATGACTGGCCCTGTCATAAATGACTGGCCCTGTCATTAATGACGGGCCCAGTCATTAATGACTGGCACACTCATTTTATCACTGGCCCTGTCATTAATGACTGGCCCTGTCTTTAATGACTGGGTCAGTCATTTTATCACTGGCCCTGTCATTTTATGACTGGTTCTGTCATTTTATGACTGGCCAAGTCATTTTATGACGGGCAGAGTCATTTTATCACTGGCCCTGTCATTAATGACTGGCCCTGTCATTAATGACTGGCCCTGTCATTAATGACTGGCCCTGTCATTTTGTCACTGGCCCTGTCATTTTATGACTGGTTCTGTCATTTTATGACTGGCCAAGTCCATTTATGACTGGCAGAGTCATTTTATCACTGGCCCTGTCATAAAGGACTGGCCCTGTCATTAATGACGGGCCCAGTCATTTTATCACTGGCCCTGTCATTAATGACTGGCCCTGTCATTAATGAAAGGCCCTGTCATTTTATCACTGGCCCTGCCATTTTATGACTGATTCTGTCATTAATGACTGGCTTAGTCATTTTATGACTGGTAGAGTCATTTTATCACTGGCCCTGTCATAAATGACTGGCCCTGTCATTAATGACGGGCCCAGGCATTTTATCATTGGCCCTGTCATTAATGACTGGCCCTGTCATTAATGACAGGCCCAGTCATTTTATGAATGGTTCTGTCATTTTATGACTTGCCAAGTAATTTTATGACTTGCAAAGTCATTTTATGACTGGCAGAGTCATTTTATAACTGGCCCTGTCATTAATGACTGGCCCTGTCATTAATGACTGGCCCAGTCATTTTATCACTGGCTCTGTCATTTTATGACTTGTTCTGTCATTTTATGACTGGCCAAGTCATTTTATGCCTGGCAAAGTTATTTTATCACTGGCCCTGTCATTAATGACTGGCCCTGTCATTAATGACTGGCGAAGTCATTTTATCACTGGCCCTGTCATTAATGACTGGCGAAGTCATTTTATCACTGGCCCAGTCATTTTATCACTGGCCCTGTCATTTTATGACTGGTTCTGTCATTTTATGACTGGCCAAGTAATTTTATGACTGGCAGAGTCATTTTATCACTGGCCCTGTCATTAATGACTAGCCCTGTCATTAATGACTGGCCCTGTCATTAATGCCTGGCCCACTCATTTTATCACTGGCCCTGTCATTTAATGACTGGTTCTGTCATTAATGACTGGCCCAGTCATTTTATCACTGGCCCTGTCATTTTATCACTGGCCCCGTCATTAATGACTGGCAGACTCATTTTTATCACTGGCCCAGTCATTAATGACTGGCCCTGTCATTAATGGCTGGCCCAGTCATTTTATCACTGGCCCTGTCATTAATGACTGGCCCTGTCATTAATGACTGGCCCAGTCATTTTATCACTGGCCCTGTCATTTTATGACTTGTTCTGTCATTTTATGACTGGCCAAGTCATTTTATGACTGGTAGAGTCATTTTATTACTGGCCCTGTCATTAATGACTGGCCCTGTCATTAATGACTGGCCCAGTCATTTTATCACTGGCCCTGTCATTAATAACTGGCCCTGTCATTAATGACTGGCCCCGTCATTTTATCACTGGCCCTGTCTTTTTATGACTGGTTCTGTCATTTTATTACTGGCCAAGTCATTTTATGACTGGCAGAGTCATTTTATAACTGGCCCTGTCATTAATGACTGGCCCTGTCGTTAATGACTGGCCCAGTCATTTTATCACTGGCCCTGTCATTAATGACTGGCCCTGTCATTAATGACTGGCCCAGTCATTTTATCACTGGCCCTGTCATTAATGACTGGCCCTGTCATTAATGACTGGCACACTCATTTTATCACTGGCCCTGTCATTAATGACTGGCCCAGTCATTTTATCACTGGCCCTGTCATTAATAACTGGCCCTGTCATTAATGACTGGCCCCGTCATTTTATCACTGGCCCTGTCATTTTATGACTGGTTCTGTCATTTTATGCCTGGCCAAGTCATTTTATGACTGGTAGAGTCATTTTATCACTGGCCCTGTCATTAATGACTGGCCCTTACATTAATGACTGGCCCAGTCATTTTATCATTGGCCCTGTCATTAATGACTGGCCCTGTCATTAATGACTGGCCCCGTCATTTTATCACTGGCCCTGTCATTTTATGACTGGTTCTGTCATTTCATGACTGGCCAAGTTATTTTATGACTGGCAGAGTCATTTTATCACTGGCCCTGTCATTAATGACTGGCCCTGTCATTAATGACTGGCCCTGTCATTAATGACTGGCCCAGTCATTTTATCACTGACCCTGTCATTAATGACTGGCCCTGTCAATAATGACTGGCCCAGTCATTTTATCACTGGCCTTGTCATTTTATGACTGGTTCTGTCATTTTATGACTGGCCAAGTCCATTTATGACTGGAAGAGTCATTTTATCACTGGCCCTGTCATAAATGACTGGCCCTGTTATAAATGACTGGCCCTGTCATTAATGACGGGCCCAGTCATTAATGACTGGCACACTCATTTTATCACTGGCCCTGTCATTTTATGACTTGTTCTGTCATTTTATGACTGGCCAAGTCATTTTATGACTGGTAGAGTCATTTTATTACTGGCCCTGTCATTAATGACTGGCCCAGTCATTTTATCACTGGCCCTGTCATTAATAACTGGCCCTGTCATTAATGACTGGCCCCGTCATTTTATCACTGGCCCTGTCATTTTATGACTGGGTCAGTCATTTTATCACCGGCCCTGTCATTTTATGACTGGTTCTGTCATTTTATGACTGGCCAAGTCATTTTATGACGGGCAGAGTCATTTTATCACTGGCCCTGTCATAAATGACTGGCCCTGTCATTAATGACTGGCCCTGTCATTAATGACTGGCCCTGTCATTTTGTCACTGGCCCTGTCATTTTATGACTGGTTCTGTCATTTTATGACTGGCCAAGTCCATTTATGAGTGGCAGAGTCATTTTATCACTGGCCCTGTCATAAAGGTCTGGCCCTGTCATTAATGACGGGCCCAGTCATTTTATCACTGGCCCTGTCATTAATGACTGGCCCTGTCATTAATGAAAGGCCCTGTCATTTTATCACTGGCCCTGTCATTTTATGACTGGTTCTGTCATTAATGACTGGCTTAGTCATTTTATGACTGGTAGAGTCATTTTATCACTGGCCCTGTCATAAATGACTGGCCCTGTCATTAATGACGGGCCCAGGCATTTTATCATTGGCCCTGTTATTAATGACTGGCCCTGTCATTAATGACAGGCCCAGTCATTTCATGAATGGTTCTGTCATTTTATGACTTGCCAAGTAATTTTATGACTTGCAAAGTCATTTTATGACTGGCAGAGTCATTTTATAACTGGCCCTGTCATTAATGACTGGCCCTGTCATTAATGACTGGCCCAGTCATTTTATCACTGGCTCTGTCATTTTATGACTTGTTCTGTCATTTTATGACTGGCCAAGTCATTTTATGCCTGGCAAAGTCATTTTATCACTGGCCCTGTCATTAATGACTGGCCCTGTCATTAATGACTGGCGAAGTCATTTTATCACTGGCCCTGTCACTAATGACTGGCGAAGTCATTTTATCACTGGCCCAGTCATTTTATCACTGGCTCTGTCATTTTATGACTTGTTCTGTCATTTTATGACTGGCCAAGTAATTTTATGACTGGCAGAGTCATTTTATCACTGGCCTTGTCATTAATGACTGGCCCTGTCATTAATGACGGGCCCTGTCATTAATGACTGGCCCTGTCATTAATGAAAGGCCCAGTCATTTTATCACTGACCCTGTCATTTTATGACTGGTTCTGTCATTAATGACTGGCTTAGTCATTTTATGACTGGTAGAGTCATTTTATCACTGGCCCTGTCATAAATGACTGGCCCTGTCATTAATGACGGGCCCAGGCATTTTATCACTGGCCCTGTCATTAATGACTGGCCCTGTCATTAATTACAGGCCCAGTCATTTTATAACTGGCCCTGTCATTTTATGAATGGTTCTGTCATTTTATGACTTGCCAAGTAATTTTATGACTTGCAAAGTCATTTTATGACTGGCAGAGTCATTTTATAACTGGCCCTGTCATTAATGACTGGCCCTGTCATTAATGACTCGCCCAGTCATTTTATCACTGGCCCTGTCATTTAATGACTGGTTCTGTCATTTTATGACTGGCCAAGTCCATTTATGACTGGCAGAGTCATTTTATCACTGGCCCTGTCATTAATGACTGGCCCTGTCATTAATGACTGGCCCAGTCATTTTATCACTGGCTCTGTCATTTTATGACTGGTTCTGTCATTTTATGCCTGGCCAAGTCATTTTATGACTGGTAGAGTCATTTTATCACTGGCCCTATCATTAATGACTGGCCCTGTCGTTAATGACTGGCCCAGTCATTTTATCACTGGCCCTGTCATTAATGACTGGCCCTGTCATTAATGACTGGCCCAGTCATTTTATCACTGGCCCTGTCATTAATGACTGGCCCTGTCATTAATGACTGGCACACTCATTTTATCACTGGCCCTGTCATTAATGACTGGCCCTGTCATTAATGACTGGGTCAGTCATTTTATCACTGGCCCTGTCATTTTATGACTGGTTCTGTCATTTTATGACTGGCCAAGTCATTTTATGACTGGCAGAGTCATTTTATCTCTGGCCCTGTCATTAATGACTGGCCCTGTCATTAATGACTGGCCCAGTCATTTTATCACTGGCCCTGTCATTAATGACTGGCCCTGTCATTTTATCACTGGCCTTGTCATTTTATGACTGGTTTTGTCATTTTATGACTGGCCAAGTCCATTTATGACTGGCAGAGTCATTTTATCACTGGCCCTGTCACAAATGACTGGCCCTGTCATTAATGACGGGCCCAGTCATTTTATCACTGGCCCTGTCATTAATGACTGGCCCTGTCATTAATGAAAGGCCCAGTCATTTTATCATTGGCCCTGTCATTTTATGACTGGTTCTATCATTAATGACTGGCGTAGTCATTTTATGACTGGTAGAGTCATTTTATCACTGGCCCTGTCATAAATGACAGGCCCTGTCATTAATGACGGGCCCAGGCATTTTATCACTGGCCCTGTCATTAATGTCTGGCCCTGTCATTAATGACAGGCCCAGTCATTTTATGAATGGTTCTGTCATTTTATGACTTGCCAAGTAATTTAATGACTTGCAAAGTCATTTTATGACTGGCAGAGTCATTTTGTAACTGGCCCTGTCATTAATGACTGGCCCTGTCATTAATGACTGGCCCAGTCATTTTATCACTGGCTCTGTCATTTTATGACTTGTTCTGTCATTTTATGACTGGCCAAGTCATTTTATGCCTGGCAAAGTCATTTTATCACTGGCCCTGTCATTAATGACTGGCCCTGTCATTAATGACTGGCGAAGTCATTTTATCACTGGCCCTGTCATTAATGACTGGCGAAGTCATTTTATCACTGGCCCAGTCATTTTATCACTGGCTCTAACATTTTATGACTTGTTCTGTCATTTTATGACTGGCCAAGTAATTTTATGACTGGCAGAGTCATTTTATCACTGGCCCTGTCATTAATGACTAGCCCTGTCATTAATGACTGGCCCTGTCATTAATGACTGGCCCACTCAATTTATCACTGGCCCTGTCATTTAATGACTGGTTCTGTCATTAATGACTGGCCCAGTCATTTTATCACTGGCCCTGTCATTTTATCACTGGCCCTGTCATTAATGACTGGCAGAGTCATTTTTATCTCTGGCCCAGTCATTAATGACTGGCCCTGTCATTAATGGCTGGCCCAGTCATTTTATCACTGGCCCTGTCATTAATGACTGGCCCTGTCATTAATGACTGGCCCAGTCATTTTATCACTGGCCCTGTCATTTTATGACTTGTTCTGTCATTTTATGACTGGCCAAGTCATTTTATGACTGGTAGAGTCATTTTATCACTGGCCCTGTCATTAATGACTGGCCCTGTCATTAATGACTGGCCCAGTCATTTTATCACTGGCCCTGTCATTAATGACTGGCCCTGTCATTAATGACTGGCCCCGTCATTTTATCACTGGCCCTGTCATTTTATGACTAGTTCTGTCATTTTATGACAGGCCAAGTTATTTTATGACTGGAGGAGTCATTTTATCACTGGCCCTGTCATTAATGACTGGCCCAGTCATTTTATCACAGGCCCTGTCATTAATGACTGGCCCTGTCATTAATGACTGTGCCAGTCATTTTATCACTGGCCCTGTCATTTTATGACTGGGTCTGTCATTTTATGACTGGCCAAGTCATTTTATGACTGGCAGAGTCATTTTATAACTGGCCCTGTCATTAATGACTGGCCCTGTCGTTAATGACTGGCCCAGTCATTTTATCACTGGCCCTGTCATTAATGACTGGCCCTGTCATTAATGACTGGCCCAGTCATTTTATCACTGGCCCTGTCATTTTATGACTGGTTCTGTCATTTTATGCCTGGCCAAGTCATTTTATGACTGGTAGAGTCATTTTATCACTGGCCCTGTCATTAATGACTGGCCCTGTCATTAATGACTGGCCCAGTCATTTTATCATTGGCCCTGTCATTAATGACTGGCCCTGTCATTAATGACTGGCCCCGTCATTTTATCACTGGCCCTGTCATTTTATGACTGGTTCTGTCATTTTATGACTGGCCAAGTTATTTTATGACTAGCAGAGTCATTTTATCACTGGCCCTGTCATTAATGACTGGCCCTGTCATTAATGACTGGCACACTCATTTTATCACTGGCCCTGTCATTAATGACTGGCCCTGTCATTAATGACTGGGTCAGTCATTTTATCACTGGCCCTGTCATTTTATGACTGGTTCTGTCATTTTATGACTGGCCAAGTCATTTTCAGACTGGCAGAGTCATTTTATCACTGGCCCAGTCATTTTATCACTGGCCCTGTCATTTTATGACTGGTTCTGTCATTTACGACTGGCCAAGTAATTTTATGACTGGCAGAGTCATTTTATCACTGGCCCTGTCATTAATGACTAGCCCTGTCATTAATGACTGGCCCTGTCATTAATGACTGGCCCACTCATTTTATCACTGGCCCTGTCATTTAATGACTGGTTCTGTCATTAATGACTGGCCCAGTCATTTTATCACTGGCCCTGTCATTTTTGCACTGGCCCCGTCATAAATGACTGGCAGAGTCATTTTTATCACTGGCCCAGTCATTAATGACTGGCCCTGTCATTAATGGCTGGCCCAGTCATTTTATCACTGGCCATGTCATTAATGACTGGCCCTGTCATTAATGACTGGCCCAGTCATTTTATCACTGGCCCTGTCATTTTATGACTTGTTCTGTCATTTTATGACTGGCCAAGTCATTTTATGACTGGTAGAGTCATTTTATTACTGGCCCTGTCATTAATGACTGGCCCTGTCATTAATGACTGGCCCAGTCATTTTATCACTGGCCCTGTCATTAATAACTGGCCCTGTCATTAATGACTGGCCCCGTCATTTTATCACTGGCCCTGTCATTTTATGACTGGTTCTGTCATTTTATGACTGGCCAAGTCATTTTATGACTGGCACAGTCATTTTATAACTGGCCCTGTCATTAATGACTGGCCCTGTCTTTAATGACTGGCCCAGTCATTTTATCACTGGCCCTGTCATTAATAACTGGCCCTGTCATTAATGACTGGCCCAGTCATTTTATCACTGGCCCTGTCATTTTATGTCTGGTTCTGTCATTTTATGACTCGCCAAGTCCATTTATGACTGGCAGAGTCATTTTATCACGGGCCCTGTCATTAATGACGGGCCCAGTCATTTTATCACTGGCCCTGTCATTTTATGACTGGTTCTGTCATTTTATGACTGGCCAATTCATTAATGACTGGTATAGTCATTTTATCACTGGCCCTATCCTTAATGACTGGCACTGTCGTTAATGACTGGCCCAGTCATTTTATCACTGGCCCTGTCATTAATGACTGGCCCTGTCATTAATGACGTGCCCAATCATTTTATCACTGGCCCTGTCATTTTATGACTGGTTCTGTCAATTTATGACTGGCCAAGTCATTTTATGACTGTTAGAGTCATTTTATCACTGGCCCTGTCCTTAATGACTGGCCCTGTCATTAATGACTGGCCCAGTCATTTTATAACTGGCCCTGTCATTAATGACTGGCCCTGTCATTAATGACTGGCCCCGTCATTTTATCACTGGCCCTGTTATTTTTTGACTGGTTCTGTCATTTTATGACTGGCCAAGTTATTTTATGACTAGCAGAGTCATTTTATCACTGGCCCTGTCATTAATGACTGGCCCTGTCATTAATGACTGCCCCAGTCATTTTATCACTGGCCCTGTCATTAATGACTGGCCCTGTTATTAATGACTGCCCCCGTCACTTTTTTTAACACTGGCCCTGTCATTTTATGACTGGTTCTGTCATTTTATGACTGGCCAAGTTATTTTATGACTAGCAGAGTCATTTTATCACTGGCCCTGTCATTAACGACTGGCCCTGTCATTAATGACTGGCCCACTCATTTTATCACTGGCCCCTTCATTAATGACTGGCCCTGTCATTAATGATTGGGTCAGTCATTTTATCACTGGCCCTGTCATTTTATGACTGGTTCTGTCATTTTATGACTGGCCATGTCATTTTATGACTGGCAGAGTCATTTTATCACTGGCACTGTCATTAATGACTGGTTCTGTCATTAATGACTGGCCCTGTCATTAATGACTGGCCCAGTCATTTTATCACTGGCCCTGTCATTAATGACTGGCCCTGTCATTAATGACTAGCCCAGTCATTTTATCACTGGCCCTGTCAATTTATGACTGGTTCTGTCATTTTATGACTGGCCAAGTCCATTTATGACTGGCAGAGTCATTTTATCACTGGCCCTGTCATTAATGACTGGCCCTGTCATTAATGACGGGCCCAGTCATTTTATCACTGGCCCTGTCATTAATGACTGGCCCTGTCAATAATGAAAGGCCCAGTCATTTTATCACTGGCCCTGTCATTTCATGACTGGTTCTGTCATTAATGACTAGCTTAGCCATATTATCACTGGCCCTATCTTTTTATGTCTGGTTCTGTCATTTTATGACTTGCCAAGTCATTTTATGACTGGTAGAGTCATTTTATCACTGGCCCTGTCATAAATGACTGGCCCTGTCATTAATGACGGGCCCAGGCATTTTATCACTGGCTCTGTCATTAATGACTGGCCCAGTCATTTTATCACAGGCCCTGTCATTAATGACTGGCCCTGTCATTAATGACTGTGCCAGTTATTTTATCACTGTCCCTGTCATTTTATGACTGGTTCTTTCATTTTATGACTGGCCAAGTCATTTTATGACTGGCAGAGTCATTTTATCACTGGCCCTGTCATTAATGACTAGCCCTGTCGTTAATGACTGGCCCAGTCATTTTATCACTGGCCCTGTCATTAATGACTGGCCCAGTCATTTTATCACTGGCCCTGTCATTTTATGACTGGTTCTGTCATTTTATGACTCGCCAAGTCCATTTATGACTGGCAGAGTCATTTTATCACGGGCCCTGTCATTAATGACGGGCCCAGTCATTTTATCACTGGCCCTGTCATTTTATGACTGGTTCTGTCATTTTATGACTTGCCAAGTCATTTTATGACTGGTAGAGTCATTTTATCACTGGCCCTGTCATAAATGACTGGCCCTGTCATTAATGACTAGCCCTGTCATTAATGACTGGCCCTGTCATTAATGACTGTCCCACTCATTTTATCACTGGCCCTGTCATTTAATGACTGGTTCTGTCATTAATGACTGGCCCAGTCATTTTATCACTGGCCCTGTCATTTTATCACTGGCCCTGTCATTAACGACTGGCCCTGTCATTAATGACTGGCCCAGTCATTTTATCACTGGCCCTGTCATTTTATGACTTGTTCTGTCATTTTATGACTGGCCAAGTCATTTTATGACTGGTAGAGTCATTTTATCACTGGCCCTGTCATTAATGACTGGCACTGTAATTAATGACTGGCCCAGTCATTTTAACACTGGCCCTGTCATTAATGACTGGCCCTGTCATTAATGACTGGCCCCGTCATTGTATCACTGGCCCTGTCATTTTATGACTAGTTCTGTCATTTTATGACAGGCCAAGTTATTTTATGACTGGAGGAGTCATTTTATCACTGGCCCTGTCATTTATGACTGGCCCAGTCATTTTATCACAGGCACTGTCATTAATGACTGGCCCTGTCATTAATGACTGTGCCAGTCATTTTATCACTGGCCCTGTCATTTTATGACTGGTTCTGTCATTTTATGACTGGCCAAGTCATTTTATGACTGGCAGAGTCATTTTATAACTGGCCCTGTCATTAATGACTGGCCCTGTCGTTAATGACTGGCCCAGTCATTTTATCACTGGCCCTGTCATTAATGACTGGCCCTGTCATTAATGACTGGCCCAGTCATTTTATCACTGGTTCTGTCATTTTATGCCTGGCCAAGTCATTTTATGACTGGTAGAGTCATTTTATCACTGGCCCTGTCATTAATGACTGGCCCTGTCATTAATGACTGGCCCAGTCATTTTATCATTGGCCCTGTCATTAATGACTGGCCCTGTCATTAATGACTGGCCCCGTCATTTTATCACAGGCCCTGTCATTTTATGACTGGTTCTGTCATTTTATGACTGGCCAAGTTATTTTATGACTAGCAGAGTCATTTTATCACTGGCCCTGTCATTAATGAAAGGCGCTGTAATTTATGACTGGCTCACTCATTTTATCACTGGCCCTGTCATTAATGACTGGCCCTGTCATTAATGACTGGGTCAGTCATTTTATCACTGGCCCTGTCATTTTATGACTGGTTCTGTCATTTTATGACTGGCCAAGTCATTTTCAGACTGGCAGAGTCATTTCATCACTGGCCCTGTCATTAATGACTGGCCCTGTCATTAATGACTGGCCCTGTTATTAATGACTGGCCCAGTCATTTTATCACTGGCCCTGTCATTAATGACTGGCCCTGTCATTAATGACTGGCCCAGTCATTTTATCACTGGCCCTGTCATTTTATGACTGGTTCTGTCATTTTATGACTGGCCAAGTCATTTTATGACTGGCAGAGTCATTTTATCACTGGCCCTGTTATTAATGACTGGCCTAGTCATTAATGACTGGCCCTGTCATTAATGACTGGCCCAGTCATTTTATCACTGGCCTTGTCAGTTTATGACTGGTTCTGTCATTTTATGACTGGCCAAGTCCATTTATGACTGGCAGAGTCATTTTATCACTGGCCCTGTCATTAATGACTGGCCCTGTCATTAATGAAAGGCCCAGTCATTTTATCACTGGCCCTGTCATTTTATGACTGGTTCTGTCATTAATGACTGGCTTAGTCATTTTATGACTGGTAGAGTCATTTTATCACTGGCCCCTTCATAAATGACTGGCCCTGTCATTAATGACGGGCCCAGGCATTTTATCACTGGCCCTGTCATTAATGACTGGCCCTGTCATTAATGACTGGGTCAGTCATTTTATCACTGGCCCTGTCATTTTATGACTGGTTCTGTCATTTTATGACTGGCCAAGTCATTTTATGACTGGCAGAGTCATTTTATCACTGGCCCTGTCATTAATGACTGGCCCTGTCATTAATGACTGGCCCTGTCATTAATGACTGGCCCAGTCATTTTATCACTGGCCCTGTCATTAATGACTGGCCCTGTCATTAATGACTGACCCTGTCATTTTATCACTGGCCTTGTCATTTTATGACTGGATTTGTCATTTTATGACTGGCCAAGTCCATTTATGACTGGCAGAGTCATTTTATCACTGGCCCTGTCACAAATGACTGGCCCTGTCATTAATGACGGGCCCAGTCATTTTATCACTGGCCCTGTCATTAATGACTGGCGAAGTCATTTTATCACTGGCCCAGTCATTTTATCACTGGCTCTAACATTTTATGACTTGTTCTGTCATTTTATGACTGGCCAAGTAATTTTATGACTGGCAGAGTCATTTTATCACTGGCCCTGTCATTAATGACTAGCCCTGTCATTAATGACTGGCCTTGTCATTAATGACTGGCCCACTCAATTTATCACTGGCCCTGTCATTTAATGACTGGTTCTGTCATTAATGACTGGCCCAGTCATTTTATCACTGGCCCTGTCATTTTATCACTGGCCCTGTCATTAATGACTGGCAGAGTCATTTTTATCACTGGCCCAGTCATTAATGACTGGCCCTGTCATTAATGGCTGGCCCAGTCATTTTATCACCGGCCCTGTCATTAATGACTGGCCCTGTCATTAATGACTGGCCCAGTCATTTTATCACTGGCCCTGTCATTTTATGACTTGTTCTGTCATTTTATGACTGGCCAAGTCATTTTATGACTGGTAGAGTCATTTTATCACTGGCCCTGTCAATAATGACTGGCCCTGTCATTAATGACTGGCCCAGTCATTTTATCACTGGCCCTGTCATTAATGACTGGCCCTGTCATTAATGACTGGCCCCGTCATTTTATCACTGGCCCTGTCATTTTATGACTAGTTCTGTCATTTTATGACAGGCCAAGTTATTTTATGACTGGAGGAGTCATTTTATCACTGGCCCTGTCATTAATGACTGGCCCAGTCATTTTATCACAGGCCCTGTCATTAATGACTGGCCCTGTCATTAATGACTGTGCCAGTCATTTTATCACTGGCCCTGTCATTTTATGACTGTGTCTGTCATTTTATGACTGGCCAAGTCATTTTATGACTGGCAGAGTCATTTTATAACTGGCCCTGTCATTAATGACTGGCCCTGTCGTTAATGACTGGCCCAGTCATTTTATCACTGGCCCTGTCATTAATGACTGGCCCTGTCATTTTATGACTGGCAGAGTCATTTTATAACTGGCCCTGTCATTAATGACTGGCCCTGTCATTAATGACTGGGTCAGTCATTTTATCACTGGCCCTGTCATTTTATGACTGGTTCTGTCATTTTATGACTGGCCAAGTCATTTTCAGACTGGCAGAGTCATTTCATCACTGGCCCTGTCATTAATGACTGGCGAAGTCATTTTATCACTGGCCCTGTCATTAATGACTGGCGAAGTCATTTTATCACTGGCCCAGTCATTTTATCACTGGCCCTGTCATTTTATGACTGGTTCTGTCATTTTATGACTGGCCAAGTAATTTTATGACTGGCAGAGTCATTTTATCACTGGCCCTGTCATTAATGACTAGCCCTGTCATTAATGACTGGCCCTGTCATTAATGACTGGCCCACTCATTTTATCACTGGCCCTGTCATTTAATGACTGGTTCTGTCATTAATGACTGGCCCAGTCATTTTATCACTGGCCCTGTCATTTTATCACTGGCCCCGTCATTAATGACTGGCAGAGTCATTTTTATCACTGGCCCAGTCATTAATGACTGGCCCTGTCATTAATGGCTGGCCCAGTCATTTTATCACTGGCCCTGTCATTAATGACTGGCCCTGTCATTAATGACTGGCCCAGTCATTTTATCACTGGCCATGTCATTTTATGACTTGTTCTGTCATTTTATGACTGGCCAAGTCATTTTATGACTGGTAGACTCATTTTATTACTGGCCCTGTCATTAATGACTGGCCCTGTCATTAATGACTGGCCCAGTCATTTTATCACTGGCCCTGTCATTAATAACTGGCCCTGTCATTAATGACTGGCCCCGTCATTTTATCACTGGCCCTGTCATTTTATGACTGGTTCTGTCATTTTATGACTGGCCAAGTCATTTTATGACTGGCAGAGTCATTTTATAACTGGCCCTGTCATTCATGACTGGCCCTGTCGTTAATGACTGGCCCAGTCATTTTATCACTGGCCCAGTCATTAATGACTGGCCCTGTCATTAATGACTGGCCCAGTCATTTTGTCACTGGCCCTGTCATTAATGACTGGCCCTGTCATTAATGACTGGCACACTCATTTTATCACTGGCCCTGTCATTAATGACTGGCCCTGTCAATAATGACTGGCCCAGTCATTTTATCACTGGCCCTGTCATTTTATGACTGGTTCTGTCATTTCATGACTGGCCAAGTCATTTTATGACTGGCAAAGTCATTTTATCACTGGCCCTGTCATTAATGACTGGCCCTGTCATTAATGACTGGCCCTGTCATTAATGACTGGCCCAGTCATTTTATCACTGGCCCTGTCATTAATTACTGGCCCTGTCATTAATGACTGGCCCTGTCATTTTATCACTTGCCTTGTCATTTTATGACTGGTTTTGTCATTTTATGACTGGCCATGTCCATTTATGACTGGCAGAGTCATTTTATCACTGGCCCTGACATAAATGACTGGCCCTGTCATTAATGACGGGCCCAGTCATTTTATCACTGGCCCTGTCATTAATGACTGGCCCTGTCATTAATGAAAGGCCCAGTCATTTTATCACTGGCCCTGTCATTTTATGACTGGTTCTGTCATTAATGACTGGCTTAGTCATTTTATGACTGGTAGAGTCATTTTATAACTGGCCCTGTCATAAATGACTGGCCCTGTCATTAATGACGGGCCCAGGCATTTTATCACTGGCCCTGTCATTAATGACTGGCCCTGTCATTAATGAGGGGCCAGTCATTTTATGAATGGTTCTGTCATTTTATGACTTGCCAAGTAATTTTATGACTTGCGAAGTCATTTTATGACTGGCAGAGTCATTTTATAACTGGCCCTGTCATTAATGACTGGCCCTGTCATTAATGACTGGCCCAGTCATTTTATCACTGGCTCTGTCATTTTATGACTTGTTCTGTCATTTTATGACTGGCCAAGTCATTTAATGCCTGGCAAAGTCATTTTATCACTGGCCCTGTCATTAATGACTGGCCCTGTCATTAATGACTGGCGAAGTCATTTTATCACTGGCCCAGTCATTAATGACTGGCGAAGTCATTTTATCACTGGCCCAGTCATTTTATCACTGGCTCTGTCATTTTATGACTTGTTCTGTCATTTTATGACTGGCCAAGTAATTTTATGACTGGCAGAGTCATTTTATCACTGGCCCTGTCATTAATGACTAGCCCTGTCATTAATGACTGGCCCTGTCATTAATGACTGGCCCACTCATTTTATCACTGGCCCTGTCATTTAATAACTGGTTCTGTCATTAATGACTGGCCCAGTCATTTTATCACTGGCCCTGTCATTTTATCACTGGCCCAGTCATTAATGACTGGCCCTGTCATTAATGGCAGGCCCAGTCATTTTATCACTGGCCCTGTCATTAATGACTGGCCCTGTCATTAATGACTGGCCCAGTCATTTTATCACTGGCCCTGTCATTTTATGACTTGTTCTGTCATTTTATGACTGGCCAAGTCATTTAATGACTGGTAGAGTCATTTTATCACTGGCCCTGTCATTAATGACTGGCCCTGTCATTAATGACTGGCCCAGTCATTTTAACACTGGCCCTGTCATTAATGACTGGCCCTTACATTAATGACTGGCCCCGTCATTTTATCACTGGCCCTGTCATTTTATGACTAGAACTGTCATTTTATGACAGGCCAAGTTATTTTATGACTGGCGGAGTCATTTTATAACTGGCCCTGTAATTAATGACTGGCCCAGTCATTTTATCATAGGCCCTGTCATTAATGACTGGCCCTGTCATTAATGACTGTGCCAGTCATTTCATCACTGGCCCTGTCATTTTATGACTGGTTCTGTCATTTTATGACTGGCCAAGTCATTTTATGACTGGCAGAGTCATTTTATAACTGGCTTTGTCATTAATGACTGGCCCTGTCGTTAATGACTGGCCCAGTCATTTTATCACTGGCCCTGTCATTAATGACTGGCCCTGTCATTAATGACTGGCCCAGTCATTTTATCACTGGCCGTGTCATTTTATGACTGGTTCTGTCATTTTATGCCTGGCCAAGTCATTTTATGACTGGTAGAGTCATTTTATCACTGGCCCTGTCATTAATGACTGGCCCTGTCATTAATGACTGGCCCAGTCATTTTATCATTGGCCCTGTCATTAATGACTGGCCCTGTCATTAATGACTGGCCCCGTCATTTTATCACTGGCCCTGTCATTTTATGACTGGTTCTGTCATTTTATGACTGGCCAAGTTATTTTATGACTAGCAGAGTCATTTTATCACATGCCCTGTCATAAATGACTGGCCCTGTCATTAATGACTGGCACACTCATTTTATCACTGGCCCTGTCATTAATGACTGGCCCTGTCATTAATGACTGGGTCAGTCATTTTATCACTGGCCCTGTCATTTTATGACTGGTTCTGTCATTTTATGACTGGCCAAGTCATTTTCAGACTGGCAGAGTCATTTCATCACTGGCCCTGTCATTAATGACTGGCCCTGTCATTAATGACTGGCCCTGTCATTAATGACTGGCCCAGTCATTTTATCACTGGCCCTGTCATTAATGACTGGCCCTGTCATTAATGACTGGCCCAGTCATTTTATCACTTGCCTTGTCATTTTATGACTGGTTCTGTCATTTTATGACTGGCCAAGTCCATTTATGACTGCCAGAGTCATTTTATCACTGGCCCTGTCCAAAATGACTGGCCCTGTCATTAATGACGGGCCCAGTCATTAATGACTGGCACACTCATTCTATCACTGGCCCTGTCATTAATGACTGGCCCTGTCATTAATGACTGGGTCAGTCATTTTATCACTGGCCCTGTCATTTTATGACTGGTTCTGTCATTTTATGACTGGCCAAGTCATTTTATGACTGGCAGAGTCATTTTATCACTGGCCCTGTCATTAATGACTGGCCCTGTCATTAATGACTGGCCCTGTCATTAATGACTGGCCCAGTCATTTTATCACTGGCCCTGTCATTAATGACTGGCCCTGTCATTAATGACTGGCCGAGTCATTTTATCACTGGCCTTTCATTTTATGACTGGTTCTGTCATTTTATGACTGGCCAAGTCCATTTATGACTGGCAGAGTCATTTTATCACTGGCCCTGTCATAAATGACTGGCCCTGTCATTAATGACGGGCCCAGTCATTTTATCACTGGCCCTGTCATGAATGACTGGCCCTGTCATTAATGACGGGCCCAGTCATTTTATCACTGGCCCTGTCATGAATGACTGGCCCTGTCATTAATGAAAGGCCCAGTCATTTTATCACTGGCCCTGTCATTTTGTGACTGGTTCTGTCATTAATGACTGGCTTAGTCATTTTATGACTGGTAGAGTCATTTTATCACTGGCCCTGTCATAAATGACTGGCCCTGTCATTAATGACGGGCCCAGGCATTTTATCACTGGCCCTGTCATTAATGACTGGCCCTGTCATTAATGACAGGCCCAGTCATTTTATAACTGGCCCTGTCATTTTATGAATGGTTCTGTCATTTTATGACTTGCCAAGTAATTTTATGACTTGCAAAGTCTTTTTATGACTGGCAGAGTCATTTTATAACTGGCCCTGTCATTAATGACTGGCCCTGTCATTAATGACTGGCCCAGTCATTTTATCACTGGCCCTGTCATTTAATGACTGGTTCTGTCATTTTATGACTGGCCAAGTCCATTTATGACTGGCAGAGTCATTTTATCACTGGCCCTGTCATTAATGACTGGCCCTGTCATTAATGACGGGCCCAGTCATTTTATCACTGGCCCTGCAATTAATGACAGGCCCTGTCATTAATGACTGGCCCAGTCATTTTATCACTGGCCCTGTAATTTTATGACTGGTTCTGTCATTTTATGCCTGGCCAAGTCATTTTATGACTGGTAGAGTCATTTTATCACTGGCCCTGTCATTAATGACTGGCCCTTACATTAATGACTGGCCCAGTCATTAAATCATTGGCCCTGTCATTAATGACTGGCCCTGTCATTAATGACTGGCCCCGTCATTTTATCACTGGCCCTGTCATTAATGACTGGCCCAGTCATTTTATCACTGGCCCTGTCATTAATGACTGGCCCTGTCAATAATGACTGGCCCAGTCATTTTATCACTGGCCTTGTCATTTTATGACTGGTTCTGTCATTTTATGACTGGCCAAGTCCATTTATGACTGGAAGAGTCATTTTATCACTGGCCCTGTCATAAATGACTGGCCCTGTCATAAATGACTGGCCCTGTCATTAATGACGGGCCCAGTCATTAATGACTGGCACACTCATTTTATCACTGGCCCTGTCATTAATGACTGGCCCTGTCTTTAATGACTGGGTCAGTCATTTTATCACTGGCCCTGTCATTTTATGACTGGTTCTGTCATTTTATGACTGGCCAAGTCATTTTATGACGGGCAGAGTCATTTTATCACTGGCCCTGTCATTAATGACGGGCCCTGTCATTAATGACTGGCCCTGTCATTAATGACTGGCCCTGTCATTTTGTCACTGGCCCTGTCATTTTATGACTGGTTCTGTCATTTTATGACTGGCCAAGTCCATTTATGACTGGCAGAGTCATTTTATCACTGGCCCTGTCATAAAGGACTGGACCTGTCATTAATGACGGGCCCAGTCATTTTATCACTGGCCCTGTCATTAATGACTGGCCCTGTCATTAATGAAAGGCCCTGTCATTTTATCACTGGCCCTGTCATTTTATGACTGGTTCTGTCATTAATGACTGGCTTAGTCATTTTATGACTGGTAGAGTCATTTTATCACTGGCCCTGTCATAAATGACTGGCCCTGTCATTAATGACGGGCCCAGGCATTTTATCATTGGCCCTGTCATTAATGACAGGCCCAGGCATTTTATGAATGGTTCTGTCATTTTATGACTGGCCAAGTCATTTTATGCCTGGCAAAGTCATTTTATCACTGGCCCTGTTATTAATGACTGGCCCTGTCATTAATGACTGGCGAAGTCATTTTATCACTGGCCCTGTCATTAATGACTGGCGAAGTCATTTTATCACTGGCCCAGTCATTTTATCACTGGCTCCGTCATTTTATGACTTGTTCTGTCATTTTATGACTGGCCAAGTAATTTTATGACTGGCAGAGTCATTTTATCACTGGCCCTGTCATTAATGACTGGCCCTGTCATTAATGACGGGCCCTGTCATTAATGACTGGCCCTGTCATTAATGAAAGGCCCAGTCATTTTATCACTGACCCTGTCATTTTATGACTGGTTCTGTCATTAATGACTGGCTTAGTCATTTTATGACTGGTAGAGTCATTTTATCACTAGCCCTGTCATAAATGACTGGCCCTGTCATTAATGACGGGCCCAGGCATTTTATCACTGGCCCTGTCATTAATGACTGGCCCTGTCATTAATTACAAGCCCAGTCATTTTATAACTGGCCCTGTCATTTTATGAATGGTTCTGTCATTTTATGACTTGCCAAGTAATTTTATGACTTGCAAAGTCATTTTATGACTGGCAGAGTCATTTTATAACTGGCCCTGTCATTAATGACTGGCCCTGTCATTAATGACTGGCCCAGTCATTTTATCACTGGCCCTGTCATTTAATGACTGGTTCTGTCATTTTATGACTGGCCAAGTCCATTTATGACTGGCAGAGTCATTTTATCACTGGCCCTGTCATTAATGACTGGCCCTGTCATTAATGACTGGCCCTGTCATTAATGACTGGCCCAGTCGTTTTATCACTGGCTCTGTCATTTTATGACTGGTTCTGTCATTTTATGCCTGGCCAAGTCATTTTATGACTGGTAGAGTCATTTTATCACTGGCCCTATCATTAATGACTGGCCCTTACATTAATGACTGGCCCAGTCATTTTATCATTGGCCCTGTCATTAATGACTGGCCCTGTCATTAATGACTGTCCCCGTCATTTTATCACTGGCCCTGTCATTTTATGACTGGTTCGGTCATTTTATGACTGGCCAAGTTATTTTATGACTAGCAGAGTCATTTTATCACTGGCCCTGTCATTAATGACTGGCCCTGTCATTAATGACTGGCACACTCATTTTATCACTGGCCCTGTCATTAATGACTGGCCCTGTCATTAATGACTGGGTCAGTCATTTTATCACTGGCCCTGTCATTTTATGACTGGTTCTGTCATTTTATGACTGGCCAAGTCATTTTATGACTGGCAGAGTCATTTTATCACTGGCCCTGTCATTAATGACTGGCCCTGTCATTAATGACTGGCCCTGTCACTAATGACTGGCCCAGTCATTTTATCACTGGCCCTGTCATTAATGACTGGCCCTGTCATTAATGACTGGCCCTGTCATTTTATCACTGGCCTTGTCATTTTTTGACTGGTTTTGTCATTTTATGACTGGCCAAGTCCATTTATGACTGGCAGAGTCATTTTATCACTGGCCCTGTCACAAATGACTGGCCCTGTCATTAATGACGGGCCCAGTCATTTTATCACTGGCCCTGTCATTAATGACTGGCCCTGTCATTAATGAAAGGCCCAGTCATTTTATCACTGGCCCTGTCATTTTATGACTGGTTCTATCATTAATGACTGGCGTAGTCATTTTATGACTGGTAGAGTCATTTTATCACTGGCCCTGTCATAAATGACAGGCCCTGTCATTAATGACGGGCCCAGGCATTTTATCACTGGCCCTGTCATTAATGACTGGCCCTGTCATTAATGACAGGCCCAGTCATTTTATGAATGGTTCTGTCATTTTATGACTTGCCAAGTAATTTTATGACTTGCAAAGTCATTTTATGACTGGCAGAGTCATTTTGTAACTGGCCCTGTCATTAATGACTGGCCCTGTCATTAATGACTGGCCCAGTCATTTTATCACTGGCTCTGTCATTTTATGACTTGTTCTGTCATTTTATGACTGGCCAAGTCATTTTATGCCTGGCAAAGTCATTTTATCACTGGCCCTGTCATTCATGACTGGCCCTGTCATTAATGACTGGCGAAGTCATTTTATCACTGGCCCTGTCATTAATGACTGGCGAAGTCATTTTATCACTGGCCCAGTCATTTTATCACTGGCTCTAACATTTTATGACTTGTTCTGTCATTTTATGACTGGCCAAGTAATTTTATGACTGGCAGAGTCATTTTATCACTGGCCCTGTCATTAATGACTAGCCCTGTCATTAATGACTGGCCCTGTCATTAATGACTGGCCCACTCAATTTATCACTGGCCCTGTCATTTAATGACTGGTTCTGTCATTAATGACTGGCCCAGTCATTTTATCACTGGCCCTGTCATTTTATCACTGGCCCTGTCATTAATGACTGGCAGAGTCATTTTTATCACTGGCCCAGTCATTAATGACTGGCCCTGTCATTAATGGCTGGCCCAGTCATTTTATCACTGGCCCTGTCATTAATGACTGGCCCTGTCATTAATGACTGGCCCCGTCATTTTATCACTGGCCCTGTCATTTTATGACTAGTTCTGTCATTTTATGACAGGCCAAGTTATTTTATGACTGGAGGAGTCATTTTATCACTGGCCCTGTCATTAATGACTGGCCCAGTCATTTTATCACAGGCCCTGTCATTAATGACTGGCCCTGTCATTAATGACTGTGCCAGTCATTTTTTCACTGGCCCTGTCATTTTATGACTGGGTCTGTCATTTTGTGACTGGCCAAGTCATTTTATGACTGGCAGAGTCATTTTATAACTGGCCCTGTCATTAATGACTGGCCCTGTCGTTAATGACTGGCCCAGTCATTTTATCACTGGCCCGGTCATTAATGACTGGCCCTGTCATTAATGACTGGCCCAGTCATTTTATCACTGGCCCTGTCATTTTATGACTGGTTCTGTCATTTTATGCCTGGCCAAGTCATTTTATGTCTGGTAGAGTCATTTTATCACTGGCCCTGTCATTAATGACTGGCCCTGTCATTAATGACTGGCCCAGTCATTTTATCATTGGCCCTGTCATTAATGACTGGCCCTGTCATTAATGACTGGCCCCGTCATTTTATCACTGGCCCTGTCATTTTATGACTGGTTCTGTCATTTTGTGACTGGCCAAGTTATTTTATGACTAGCAGAGTCATTTTATCACTGGCCCTGTCATTAATGACTGGCCCTGTCATTAATGACTGGCACACTCATTTTATCACGGGCCCTGTCATTAATGACTGGCCCTGTCATTAATGACTGGGTCAGTCATTTTATCACTGGCCCTGTCATTTTATGACTGGTTCTGTCATTTTATGACTGGCCAAGTCATTTTCAGACTGGCAGAGTCATTTCATCACTGGCCCTGTCATTAATGACTGGCGAAGTCATTTTATCACTGGCCCTGTCATTAATGACTGGCGAAGTCATTTTATCACTGGCCCCGTCATTTCATCACTGGCCCTGTCATTAATGACTGGCGAAGTCATTTTATCACTGGCCCTGTCATTAATGACTGGCCAAGTAATTTTATGACTGGCAGAGTCATTTTATCACTGGCCCTGTCATTAATGACTGGCCCACTCATTTTATCACTGGCACTGTCATTTAATGACTGGTTCTGTCATTAATGACTGGCCCAGTCATTTTATCACTGGCCCTGTCATTTTATCACTGGCCGCGTCATTAATGACTGGCAGAGTCATTTTTATCACTGGCCCAGTCATTAATGACTGGCCCTGTCATTAATGGCTGGCCCAGTCATTTTATCACTGGCCCTGTCATTAATGACTGGCCCTGTCATTAATGACTGGCCCAGTCATTTTATCACTGGCCCTGTCATTTTATGACTTGTTCTGTCATTTTATGACTGGCCAAGTCATTTTATGACTGGTAGAGTCATTTTATTACTGGCCCTGTCATTAATGACTGGCCCAGTCATTTTATCACTGGCCCTGTCATTAATAACTGGCCCTGTCATTAATGACTGGCCCCGTCATTTTATCACTGGCCCTGTCATTTTATGACTGGTTCTGTCATTTTATGACTGGCCAAGTCATTTTATGACTGGCAGAGTCATTTTATAACTGGCCCTGTCATTAATGACTGGCCCTGTCGTTAATGACTGGCCCAGTCATTTTATCACTGGCCCTGTCATTAATGACTCGCCCTGTCATTAATGACTGGCCCAGTCATTTTATCACTGGCCCTGTCATTAATGACTGGCCCTGTCATTAATGACTGGCACACTCATTTTATCACTGGCCCTGTCATTATTGACTGGCCCAGTCATTTTATCACTGGCCCTGTCATTAATAACTGGCCCTGTCATTAATGACTGGCCCCGTCATTTTATCACTGGCCCTGTCATTTTATGACTGGTTCTGTCATTTTATGCCTGGCCAAGTCATTTTGTGACTGGTAGAGTCATTTTATCATTGGCCCTGTCATTAATGACGGGCCCTTACATTAATGACTGGCCCAGTCATTTTATCATTGGCCCTGTCATTAATGACTGGCCCTGTCATTAATGACTGGCCCCGTCATTTTATCACTGGCCCTGTCATTTTATGACTGGTTCTGTCATTTCATGACTGGCCAAGTTATTTTATGACTGGCAGAGTCATTTTATCACTGGCCCTGTCATTAATGACTGGCCCTGTCATTAATGACTGGCCCTGTCATTAATGACTGGCCCTGTCATTAATGACTGGCCCAGTCATTTTATCACTGACCCTGTCATTAATGACTGGCCCTGTCAATAATGACTGGCCCAGTCATTTTATCACTGGCCTTTTCATTTTATGACTGGTTCTGTCATTTTATGCCTGGCCAAGTCCATTTATGACTGGAAGAGTCATTTTATCACTGGCCCTGTCATAAATGACTGGCCCTGTCATAAATGACTGGCCCTGTCATTAATGACGGGCCCAGTCATTAATGACTGGCACACTCATTTTATCACTGGCCCTGTCATTAATGACTGGCCCTGTCTTTAATGACTGGGTCAGTCATTTTATCACTGGCCCTGTCATTTTATGACTGGTTCTGTCATTTTATGACTGGCCAAGTCATTTTATGACGGGCAGAGTCATTTTATCACTGGCCCTGTCATTAATGACTGGCCCTGTCATTAATGACTGGCCCTGTCATTAATGACTGGCCCTGTCATTTTGTCACTGGCCCTGTCATTTTATGACTGGTTCTGTCATTTTATGACTGGCCAAGTCCATTTATGACTGGCAGAGTCATTTTATCACTGGCCCTGTCATAAAGGACTGGCCCTGTCATTAATGACGGGCCCAGTCATTTTATCACTGGCCCTGTCATTAATGACTGGCCCTGTCATTAATGAAAGGCCCTGTCATTTTATCACTGGCCCTGCCATTTTATGACTGATTCTGTCATTAATGACTGGCTTAGTCATTTTATGACTGGTAGAGTCATTTTATCACTGGCCCTGTCATAAATGACTGGCCCTGTCATTAATGACGGGCCCAGGCATTTTATCATTGGCCCTGTCATTAATGACTGGCCCTGTCATTAATGACAGGCCCAGTCATTTTATGAATGGTTCTGTCATTTTATGACTTGCCAAGTAATTTTATGACTTGCAAAGTCATTTTATGACTGGCAGAGTCATTTTATAACTGGCCCTGTCATTAATGACTGGCCCTGTCATTAATGACTGGCCCAGTCATTTTATCACTGGCTCTGTCATTTTATGACTTGTTCTGTCATTTTATGACTGGCCAAGTCATTTTATGCCTGGCAAAGTTATTTTATCACTGGCCCTGTCATTAATGACTGGCCCTGTCATTAATGACTGGCGAAGTCATTTTATCACTGGCCCTGTCATTAATGACTGGCGAAGTCATTTTATCACTGGCCCAGTCATTTTATCACTGGCCCTGTCATTTTATGACTGGTTCTGTCATTTTATGACTGGCCAAGTAATTTTATGACTGGCAGAGTCATTTTATCACTGGCCCTGTCATTAATGACTAGCCCTGTCATTAATGACTGGCCCTGTCATTAATGCCTGGCCCACTCATTTTATCACTGGCCCTGTCATTTAATGACTGGTTCTGTCATTAATGACTGGCCCAGTCATTTTATCACTGGCCCTGTCATTTTATCACTGGCCCCGTCATTAATGACTGAAGGACTCATTTTTATCACTGGCCCAGTCATTAATGACTGGCCCTGTAATTAATGGCTGGCCCAGTCATTTTATCACTGGCCCTGTCATTAATGACTGGCCCTGTCATTAATGACTGGCCCAGTCATTTTATCACTGGCCCTGTCATTTTATGACTTGTTCTGTCATTTTATGACTGGCCAAGTCATTTTATGACTGGTAGAGTCATTTTATTACTGGCCCTGTCATTAATGACTGGCCCTGTCATTAATGACTGGCCCAGTCATTTTATCACTGGCCCTGTCATTAATAACTGGCCCTGTCATTAATGACTGGCCCCGTCATTTTATCACTGGCCCTGTCTTTTTATGACTGGTTCTGTCATTTTATGACTGGCCAAGTCATTTTATGACTGGCAGAGTCATTTTATAACTGGCCCTGTCATTAATGACTGGCCCTGTCGTTAATGACTGGCCCAGTCATTTTATCACTGGCCCTGTCATTAATGACTGGCCCTGTCATTAATGACTGGCCCAGTCATTTTATCACTGGCCCTGTCATTAATGACTGGCCCTGTCATTAATGACTGGCACACTCATTTTATCACTGGCCCTGTCATTAATGACTGGCCCAGTCATTTTATCACTGGCCCTGTCATTAATAACTGGCCCTGTCATTAATGACTGGCCCCGTCATTTTATCACTGGCCCTGTCATTTTATGACTGGTTCTGTCATTTTATGCCTGGCCAAGTCATTTTATGACTGGTAGAGTCATTTTATCACTGGCCCTGTCATTAATGACTGGCCCTTACATTAATGACTGGCCCAGTCATTTTATCATTGGCCC
Source organism: Platycnemis pennipes (assembly GCA_933228895.1). NCBI lineage: Eukaryota > Metazoa > Arthropoda > Insecta > Odonata > Platycnemididae > Platycnemis > Platycnemis pennipes. The sequence continues at coordinate 74,050,400 of OW121846.1, read as the reverse complement.
TGTCATTAATGACTGGCCCTGTCATTAATGACTGGCCCCGTCATTTTATCACTGGCCCTGTCATTTTATGACTGGTTCTGTCATTTCATGACTGGCCAAGTTATTTTATGACTGGCAGAGTCATTTTATCACTGGCCCTGTCATTAATGACTGGCCCTGTCATTAATGACTGGCCCTGTCATTAATGACTGGCCCAGTCATTTTATCACTGACCCTGTCATTAATGACTGGCCCTGTCAATAATGACTGGCCCAGTCATTTTATCACTGGCCTTGTCATTTTATGACTGGTTCTGTCATTTTATGACTGGCCAAGTCCATTTATGACTGGAAGAGTCATTTTATCACTGGCCCTGTCATAAATGACTGGCCCTGTTATAAATGACTGGCCCTGTCATTAATGACGGGCCCAGTCATTAATGACTGGCACACTCATTTTATCACTGGCCCTGTCATTAATGACTGGCCCTGTCTTTAATGACTGGGTCAGTCATTTTATCACCGGCCCTGTCATTTTATGACTGGTTCTGTCATTTTATGACTGGCCAAGTCATTTTATGACGGGCAGAGTCATTTTATCACTGGCCCTGTCATAAATGACTGGCCCTGTCATTAATGACTGGCCCTGTCATTAATGACTGGCCCTGTCATTTTGTCACTGGCCCTGTCATTTTATGACTGGTTCTGTCATTTTATGACTGGCCAAGTCCATTTATGAGTGGCAGAGTCATTTTATCACTGGCCCTGTCATAAAGGTCTGGCCCTGTCATTAATGACGGGCCCAGTCATTTTATCACTGGCCCTGTCATTAATGACTGGCCCTGTCATTAATGAAAGGCCCTGTCATTTTATCACTGGCCCTGTCATTTTATGACTGGTTCTGTCATTAATGACTGGCTTAGTCATTTTATGACTGGTAGAGTCATTTTATCACTGGCCCTGTCATAAATGACTGGCCCTGTCATTAATGACGGGCCCAGGCATTTTATCATTGGCCCTGTTATTAATGACTGGCCCTGTCATTAATGACAGGCCCAGTCATTTCATGAATGGTTCTGTCATTTTATGACTTGCCAAGTAATTTTATGACTTGCAAAGTCATTTTATGACTGGCAGAGTCATTTTATAACTGGCCCTGTCATTAATGACTGGCCCTGTCATTAATGACTGGCCCAGTCATTTTATCACTGGCTCTGTCATTTTATGACTTGTTCTGTCATTTTATGACTGGCCAAGTCATTTTATGCCTGGCAAAGTCATTTTATCACTGGCCCTGTCATTAATGACTGGCCCTGTCATTAATGACTGGCGAAGTCATTTTATCACTGGCCCTGTCACTAATGACTGGCGAAGTCATTTTATCACTGGCCCAGTCATTTTATCACTGGCTCTGTCATTTTATGACTTGTTCTGTCATTTTATGACTGGCCAAGTAATTTTATGACTGGCAGAGTCATTTTATCACTGGCCTTGTCATTAATGACTGGCCCTGTCATTAATGACGGGCCCTGTCATTAATGACTGGCCCTGTCATTAATGAAAGGCCCAGTCATTTTATCACTGACCCTGTCATTTTATGACTGGTTCTGTCATTAATGACTGGCTTAGTCATTTTATGACTGGTAGAGTCATTTTATCACTGGCCCTGTCATAAATGACTGGCCCTGTCATTAATGACGGGCCCAGGCATTTTATCACTGGCCCTGTCATTAATGACTGGCCCTGTCATTAATTACAGGCCCAGTCATTTTATAACTGGCCCTGTCATTTTATGAATGGTTCTGTCATTTTATGACTTGCCAAGTAATTTTATGACTTGCAAAGTCATTTTATGACTGGCAGAGTCATTTTATAACTGGCCCTGTCATTAATGACTGGCCCTGTCATTAATGACTCGCCCAGTCATTTTATCACTGGCCCTGTCATTTAATGACTGGTTCTGTCATTTTATGACTGGCCAAGTCCATTTATGACTGGCAGAGTCATTTTATCACTGGCCCTGTCATTAATGACTGGCCCTGTCATTAATGACTGGCCCAGTCATTTTATCACTGGCTCTGTCATTTTATGACTGGTTCTGTCATTTTATGCCTGGCCAAGTCATTTTATGACTGGTAGAGTCATTTTATCACTGGCCCTATCATTAATGACTGGCCCTTACATTAATGACTGGCCCAGTCATTTTATCATTGGCCCTGTCATTAATGACTGGCCCTGTCATTAATGACTGTCCCCGTCATTTTATCACTGGCCCTGTCATTTTATGAATGGTTCTGTCATTTTATGACTGGCAAGGTATTTTATGACTAGCAGAGTCATTTTATCACTGGCCCTGTCATTAATGACTGGCCCTGTCATTAATGACTGGCACACTCATTTTATCACTGGCCCTGTCATTAATGACTGGCCCTGTCATTAATGACTGGGTCAGTCATTTTATCACTGGCCCTGTCATTTTATGACTGGTTCTGTCATTTTATGACTGGCCAAGTCATTTTATGACTGGCAGAGTCATTTTATCACTGGCCCTGTCATTAATGACTGGCCCTGTCATTAATGACTGGCCCTGTCATTAATGACTGGCCCAGTCATTTTATCACTGGCCCTGTTATTAATGACTGGCCCTGTCATTAATGACTAACCCTGTCATTTTATCACTGGCCTTGTCATTTTATGACTGGTTTTGTCATTTTATGACTGGCCAAGTCCATTTATGACTGGCAGAGTCATTTTATCACTGGCCCTGTCACAAATGACTGGCCCTGTCATTAATGACGGGCCCAGTCATTTTATCACTGGCCTTGTCATTAATGACTGGCCCTGTCATTAATGAAAGGCCCAGTCATTTTATCACTGGCCCTGTCATTTTATGACTGGTTCTATCAGTAATGACTGGCGTAGTCATTTTATGACTGGTAGAGTCATTTTATCACTGGCCCTGTCATAAATGACAGGCCCTGTCATTAATGACGGGCCCAGGCATTTTATCACTGGCCCTGTCATTAATGACTGGCCCTGTCATTAATGACAGGCCCAGTCATTTTATGAATGGTTCTGTCATTTTATGACTTGCCAAGTAATTTTATGACTTGCAAAGTCATTTTATGACTGGCAGAGTCATTTTGTAACTGGCCCTGTCATTAATGACTGGCCCTGTCTTTAATGACTGGCCCAGTCATTTTATCACTGGCTCTGTCATTTTATGACTTGTTCTGTCATTTTATGCCTGGCCAAGTCATTTTATGCCTGGCAAAGTCATTTTATCACTGGCCCTGTCATTAATGACTGGCCCTGCCATTAATGACTGGCGAAGTCATTTTATCACTGGCCCTGTCATTAATGACTGGCGAAGTCATTTTATCACTGGCCCAGTCATTTTATCACTGGCTCTAACATTTTATGACTTGTTCTGTCATTTTATGACTGGCCAAGTAATTTTATGACTGGCAGAGTCATTTTATCACTGGCCCTGTCATTAATGACTAGCCCTGTCATTAATGACTGGCCTTGTCATTAATGACTGGCCCACTCAATTTATCACTGGCCCTGTCATTTAATGACTGGTTCTGTCATTAATGACTGGCCCAGTCATTTTATCACTGGCCCTGTCATTTTATCACTGGCCCTGTCATTAATGACTGGCAGAGTCATTTTTATCACTGGCCCAGTCATTAATGACTGGCCCTGTCATTAATGGCTGGCCCAGTCATTTTATCACTGGCCCTGTCATTAATGACTGGCCCTGTCATTAATGACTGGCCCAGTCATTTTATCACTGGCCCTGTCATTTTATGACTTGTTCTGTCATTTTATGACTGGCCAAGTCATTTTATGACTGGTAGAGTCATTTTATCACTGGCCCATTCATTAATGACTGTCCCTGTCATTAATGACTGGCCCAGTCATTTTATCACTGGCCCTGTCATTAATGACTGGCCCTGTCATTAATGACTGGCCCCGTCATTTTATCACTGGCCCTGTCATTTTATGACTAGTTTTGTCATTTTATGACAGGCCAAGTTATTTTATGACTGGAGGAGTCATTTTATCACTGGCCCTGTCATTAATGACTGGCCCAGTCATTTTATCACAGGCCCTGTCATTAATGACTGGCCCTGTCATTAATGACTGTGCCAGTCATTTTATCACTGGCCCTGTCATTTTATGACTGGGTCTGTCATTTTATGACTGGCCAAGTCATTTTATGACTGGCAGAGTCATTTTATAACTGGCCCTGTCATTAATGACTGGCCCTGTCGTTAATGACTGGCCCAGTCATTTTATCACTGGCCCTGTCATTAATGACTGGCCCTGTCATTTTATGACTGGCAGAGTCATTTTATAACTGGCCCTGTCATTAATGACTGGCCCTGTCATTAATGACTGGGTCAGTCATTTTATCACTGGCCCTGTCATTTTATGACTGGTTCTGTCATTTTATGACTGGCCAAGTCATTTTCAGACTGGCAGAGTCATTTCATCACTGGCCCTGTCATTAATGACTGGCGAAGTCATTTTATCACTGGCCCCGTCATTAATGACTGGCGAAGTCATTTTATCACTGGCCCAGTCATTTTATCACTGGCCCTGTCATTTTATGACTGGTTCTGTCATTTTATGACTGGCCAAGTAATTTTATGACTGGCAGAGTCATTTTATCACTGGCCCTGTCATTAATGACTAGCCCTGTCATTAATGACTGGCCCTGTCATTAATGACTGGCCCACTCATTTTATCACTGGCCCTGTCATTTAATGACTGGTTCTGTCATTAATGACTGGCCCAGTCATTTTATCACTGGCCCTGTCATTTTATCACTGGCCCCGTCATTAATGACTGGCAGAGTCATTTTTATCAGTGGCCCAGTCATTAATGACTGGCCCTGTCATTAATGGCTGGCCTAGTCATTTTATCACTGGCCCTGTCATTAATGACTGGCCCTGTCATTAATGACTGGCCCAGTCATTTTATCACTGGCCATGTCATTTTATGACTTGTTCTGTCATTTTATGACTGGCCAAGTCATTTTATGACTGGTAGAGTCATTTTATTACTGGCCCTGTCATTAATGACTGGCCCTGTCATTAATGACTGGCCCAGTCATTTTATCACTGGCCCTGTCATTAATAACTGGCCCTGTCATTAATGACTGGCCCCGTCATTTTATCACTGGCCCTGTCATTTTATGACTGGTTCTGTCATTTTATGACTGGCCAAGTCATTTTATGACTGGCAGAGTCATTTTATAACTGGCCCTGTCATTAATGACTGGCCCTGTCGTTAATGACTGGCCCAGTCATTTTATCACTGGCCCTGTCATTAATGACTGGCCCTGTCATTAATGACTGGCCCAGTCATTTTATCACTGGCCCTGTCATTAATGACTGGCCCTGTCATTAATGACTGGCACACTCATTTTATCACTGGCCCTGTCATTAATGACTGGCCCTGTCATTAATGACTGGGTCAGTCATTTTATCACTGGCCCTGTCATTTTATGACTGGTTCTGTCATTTTATGACTGGCCAAGTCATTTTATGACTGGCAGAGTCATTTTATCTCTGGCCCTGTCATTAATGACTGGCCCTGTCATTAATGACTGGCCCTGTCATTAATGACTGGCCCTGTCATTAATGACTGGCCCAGTCATTTTATCACTGGCCCTGTCATTAATGACTGGCCCTGTCATTTTATCACTGGCCTTGTCATTTTATGACTGGTTTTGTCATTTTATGACTGGCCAAGTCCATTTATGACTGGCAGAGTCATTTTATCACTGGCCCTGTCACAAATGACTGGCCCTGTCATTAATGACGGGCCCAGTCATTTTATCACTGGCCCTGTCATTAATGACTGGCCCTGTCATTAATGAAAGGCCCAGTCATTTTATCATTGGCCCTGTCATTTTATGACTGGTTCTATCATTAATGACTGGCGTAGTCATTTTATGACTGGTAGAGTCATTTTATCACTGGCCCTGTCATAAATGACAGGCCCTGTCATTAATGACGGGCCCAGGCATTTTATCACTGGCCCTGTCATTAATGTCTGGCCCTGTCATTAATGACAGGCCCAGTCATTTTATGAATGGTTCTGTCATTTTATGACTTGCCAAGTAATTTTATGACTTGCAAAGTCATTTTATGACTGGCAGAGTCATTTTGTAACTGGCCCTGTCATTAATGACTGGCCCTGTCATTAATGACTGGCCCAGTCATTTTATCACTGGCTCTGTCATTTTATGACTTGTTCTGTCATTTTATGACTGGCCAAGTCATTTTATGCCTGGCAAAGTCATTTTATCACTGGCCCTGTCATTAATGACTGGCCCTGTCATTAATGACTGGCGAAGTCATTTTATCACTGGCCCTGTCATTAATGACTGGCGAAGTCATTTTATCACTGGCCCAGTCATTTTATCACTGGCTCTAACATTTTATGACTTGTTCTGTCATTTTATGACTGGCCAAGTAATTTTATGACTGGCAGAGTCATTTTATCACTGGCCCTGTCATTAATGACTAGCCCTGTCATTAATGACTGGCCCTGTCATTAATGACTGGCCCACTCAATTTATCACTGGCCCTGTCATTTAATGACTGGTTCTGTCATTAATGACTGGCCCAGTCATTTTATCACTGGCCCTGTCATTTTATCACTGGCCATGTCATTAATGACTGGCAGAGTCATTTTTATCTCTGGCCCAGTCATTAATGACTGGCCCTGTCATTAATGGCTGGCCCAGTCATTTTATCACTGGCCCTGTCATTAATGACTGGCCCTGTCATTAATGACTGGCCCAGTCATTTTATCACTGGCCCTGTCATTTTATGACTTGTTCTGTCATTTTATGACTGGCCAAGTCATTTTATGACTGGTAGAGTCATTTTATCACTGGCCCTGTCATTAATGACTGGCCCTGTCATTAATGACTGGCCCAGTCATTTTATCACTGGCCCTGTCATTAATGACTGGCCCTGTCATTAATGACTGGCCCCGTCATTTTATCACTGGCCCTGTCATTTTATGACTAGTTCTGTCATTTTATGACAGGCCAAGTTATTTTATGACTGGAGGAGTCATTTTATCACTGGCCCTGTCATTAATGACTGGCCCAGTCATTTTATCACAGGCCCTGTCATTAATGACTGGCCCTGTCATTAATGACTGTGCCAGTCATTTTATCACTGGCCCTGTCATTTTATGACTGGGTCTGTCATTTTATGACTGGCCAAGTCATTTTATGACTGGCAGAGTCATTTTATAACTGGCCCTGTCATTAATGACTGGCCCTGTCGTTAATGACTGGCCCAGTCATTTTATCACTGGCCCTGTCATTAATGACTGGCCCTGTCATTAATGACTGGCCCAGTCATTTTATCACTGGCCCTGTCATTTTATGACTGGTTCTGTCATTTTATGCCTGGCCAAGTCATTTTATGACTGGTAGAGTCATTTTATCACTGGCCCTGTCATTAATGACTGGCCCTGTCATTAATGACTGGCCCAGTCATTTTATCATTGGCCCTGTCATTAATGACTGGCCCTGTCATTAATGACTGGCCCCGTCATTTTATCACTGGCCCTGTCATTTTATGACTGGTTCTGTCATTTTATGACTGGCCAAGTTATTTTATGACTAGCAGAGTCATTTTATCACTGGCCCTGTCATTAATGACTGGCCCTGTCATTAATGACTGGCACACTCATTTTATCACTGGCCCTGTCATTAATGACTGGCCCTGTCATTAATGACTGGGTCAGTCATTTTATCACTGGCCCTGTCATTTTATGACTGGTTCTGTCATTTTATGACTGGCCAAGTCATTTTCAGACTGGCAGAGTCATTTTATCACTGGCCCAGTCATTTTATCACTGGCCCTGTCATTTTATGACTGGTTCTGTCATTTACGACTGGCCAAGTAATTTTATGACTGGCAGAGTCATTTTATCACTGGCCCTGTCATTAATGACTAGCCCTGTCATTAATGACTGGCCCTGTCATTAATGACTGGCCCACTCATTTTATCACTGGCCCTGTCATTTAATGACTGGTTCTGTCATTAATGACTGGCCCAGTCATTTTATCACTGGCCCTGTCATTTTTGCACTGGCCCCGTCATAAATGACTGGCAGAGTCATTTTTATCACTGGCCCAGTCATTAATGACTGGCCCTGTCATTAATGGCTGGCCCAGTCATTTTATCACTGGCCCTGTCATTAATGACTGGCCCTGTCATTAATGACTGGCCCAGTCATTTTATCACTGGCCCTGTCATTTTATGACTTGTTCTGTCATTTTATGACTGGCCAAGTCATTTTATGACTGGTAGAGTCATTTTATTACTGGCCCTGTCATTAATGACTGGCCCTGTCATTAATGACTGGCCCAGTCATTTTATCACTGGCCCTGTCATTAATAACTGGCCCTGTCATTAATGACTGGCCCCGTCATTTTATCACTGGCCCTGTCATTTTATGACTGGTTCTGTCATTTTATGACTGGCCAAGTCATTTTATGACTGGCACAGTCATTTTATAACTGGCCCTGTCATTAATGACTGGCCCTGTCCTTAATGACTGGCCCAGTCATTTTATCACTGGCCCTGTCATTAATAACTGGCCCTGTCATTAATGACTGGCCCAGTCATTTTATCACTGGCCCTGTCATTTTATGTCTGGTTCTGTCATTTTATGACTCGCCAAGTCCATTTATGACTGGCAGAGTCATTTTATCACGGGCCCTGTCATTAATGACGGGCCCAGTCATTTTATCACTGGCCCTGTCATTTTATGACTGGTTCTGTCATTTTATGACTGGCCAATTCATTAATGACTGGTATAGTCATTTTATCACTGGCCCTGTCCTTAATGACTGGCACTGTCGTTAATGACTGGCCCAGTCATTTTATCACTGGCCCTGTCATTAATGACTGGCCCTGTCATTAATGACGTGCCCAATCATTTTATCACTGGCCCTGTCATTTTATGACTGGTTCTGTCAATTTATGACTGGCCAAGTCATTTTATGACTGTTAGAGTCATTTTATCACTGGCCCTGTCCTTAATGACTGGCCCTGTCATTAATGACTGGCCCAGTCATTTTATAACTGGCCCTGTCATTAATGACTGGCCCTGTCATTAATGACTGGCCCCGTCATTTTATCACTGGCCCTGTTATTTTTTGACTGGTTCTGTCATTTTATGACTGGCCAAGTTATTTTATGACTAGCAGAGTCATTTTATCACTGGCCCTGTCATTAATGACTGGCCCTGTCATTAATGACTGGCCCAGTCATTTTATCACTGGTCCTGTCATTAATGACTGGCCCTGTTATTAATGACTGCCCCCGTCACTTTTTTTAACACTGGCCCTGTCATTTTATGACTGGTTCTGTCATTTTATGACTGGCCAAGTTATTTTATGACTAGCAGAGTCATTTTATCACTGGCCCTGTCATTAACGACTGGCCCTGTCATTAATGACTGGCCCACTCATTTTATCACTGGCCCCTTCATTAATGACTGGCCCTGTCATTAATGATTGGGTCAGTCATTTTATCACTGGCCCTGTCATTTTATGACTGGTTCTGTCATTTTATGACTGGCCATGTCATTTTATGACTGGCAGAGTCATTTTATCACTGGCACTGTCATTAATGACTGGTTCTGTCATTAATGACTGGCCCTGTCATTAATGACTGGCCCAGTCATTTTATCACTGGCCCTGTCATTAATGACTGGCCCTGTCATTAATGACTAGCCCAGTCATTTTATCACTGGCCCTGTCATTTTATGACTGGTTCTGTCATTTTATGACTGGCCAAGTCCATTTATGACTGGCAGAGTCATTTTATCACTGGCCCTGTCATTAATGACTGGCCCTGTCATTAATGACGGGCCCAGTCATTTTATCACTGGCCCTGTCATTAATGACTGGCCCTGTCAATAATGAAAGGCCCAGTCATTTTATCACTGGCCCTGTCATTTCATGACTGGTTCTGTCATTAATGACTAGCTTAGCCATATTATCACTGGCCCTATCTTTTTATGACTGGTTCTGTCATTTTATGACTTGCCAAGTCATTTTATGACTGGTAGAGTCATTTTATCACTGGCCCTGTCATAAATGACTGGCCCTGTCATTAATGACGGGCCCAGGCATTTTATCACTGGCTCTGTCATTAATGACTGGCCCAGTCATTTTATCACAGGCCCTGTCATTAATGACTGGCCCTGTCATTAATGACTGTGCCAGTTATTTTATCACTGTCCCTGTCATTTTATGACTGGTTCTTTCATTTTATGACTGGCCAAGTCATTTTATGACTGGCAGAGTCATTTTATCACTGGCCCTGTCATTAATGACTAGCCCTGTCGTTAATGACTGGCCCAGTCATTTTATCACTGGCCCTGTCATTAATGACTGGCCCAGTCATTTTATCACTGGCCCTGTCATTTTATGACTGGTTCTGTCATTTTATGACTCGCCAAGTCCATTTATGACTGGCAGAGTCATTTTATCACGGGCCCTGTCATTAATGACGGGCCCAGTCATTTTATCACTGGCCCTGTCATTTTATGACTGGTTCTGTCATTTTATGACTTGCCAAGTCATTTTATGACTGGTAGAGTCATTTTATCACTGGCCCTGTCATAAATGACTGGCCCTGTCATTAATGACTGTCCCACTCATTTTATCACTGGCCCTGTCATTTAATGACTGGTTCTGTCATTAATGACTGGCCCAGTCATTTTATCACTGGCCCTGTCATTTTATGACTTGTTCTGTCATTTTATGACTGGCCAAGTCATTTTATGACTGGTAGAGTCATTTTATCACTGGCCCTGTCATTAATGACTGGCACTGTAATTAATGACTGGCCCAGTCATTTTAACACTGGCCCTGTCATTAATGACTGGCCCTGTCATTAATGACTGGCCCCGTCATTGTATCACTGGCCCTGTCATTTTATGACTAGTTCTGTCATTTTATGACAGGCCAAGTTATTTTATGACTGGAGGAGTCATTTTATCACTGGCCCTGTCATTTATGACTGGCCCAGTCATTTTATCACAGGCACTGTCATTAATGACTGGCCCTGTCATTAATGACTGTGCCAGTCATTTTATCACTGGCCCTGTCATTTTATGACTTGTTCTGTCATTTTATGACTGGCCAAGTCATTTTATGACTGGTAGAGTCATTTTATCACTGGCCCTGTCATTAATGACTGGCACTGTAATTAATGACTGGCCCAGTCATTTTAACACTGGCCCTGTCATTAATGACTGGCCCTGTCATTAATGACTGGCCCCGTCATTGTATCACTGGCCCTGTCATTTTATGACTAGTTCTGTCATTTTATGACAGGCCAAGTTATTTTATGACTGGAGGAGTCATTTTATCACTGGCCCTGTCATTTATGACTGGCCCAGTCATTTTATCACAGGCACTGTCATTAATGACTGGCCCTGTCATTAATGACTGTGCCAGTCATTTTATCACTGGCCCTGTCATTTTATGACTGGTTCTGTCATTTTATGACTGGCCAAGTCATTTTATGACTGGCAGAGTCATTTTATAACTGGCCCTGTCATTAATGACTGGCCCTGTCGTTAATGACTGGCCCAGTCATTTTATCACTGGCCCTGTCATTAATGACTGGCCCTGTCATTAATGACTGGCCCAGTCATTTTATCACTGGTTCTGTCATTTTATGCCTGGCCAAGTCATTTTATGACTGGTAGAGTCATTTTATCACTGGCCCTGTCATTAATGACTGGCCCTGTCATTAATGACTGGCCCAGTCATTTTATCATTGGCCCTGTCATTAATGACTGGCCCTGTCATTAATGACTGGCCCCGTCATTTTATCACAGGCCCTGTCATTTTATGACTGGTTCTGTCATTTTATGACTGGCCAAGTTATTTTATGACTAGCAGAGTCATTTTATCACTGGCCCTGTCATTAATGAAAGGCGCTGTAATTTATGACTGGCTCACTCATTTTATCACTGGCCCTGTCATTAATGACTGGCCCTGTCATTAATGACTGGGTCAGTCATTTTATCACTGGCCCTGTCATTTTATGACTGGTTCTGTCATTTTATGACTGGCCAAGTCATTTTCAGACTGGCAGAGTCATTTCATCACTGGCCCTGTCATTAATGACTGGCCCTGTCATTAATGACTGGCCCTGTTATTAATGACTGGCCCAGTCATTTTATCACTGGCCCTGTCATTAATGACTGGCCCTGTCATTAATGACTGGCCCAGTCATTTTATCACTGGCCCTGTCATTTTATGACTGGTTCTGTCATTTTATGACTGGCCAAGTCATTTTATGACTGGCAGAGTCATTTTATCACTGGCCCTGTTATTAATGACTGGCCTAGTCATTAATTACTGGCCCTGTCATTAATGACTGGCCCAGTCATTTTATCGATGGCCTTGTCAGTTTATGACTGGTTCTGTCATTTTATGACTGGCCAAGTCCATTTATGACTGGCAGAGTCATTTTATCACTGGCCCTGTCATTAATGACTGGCCCTGTCATTAATGAAAGGCCCAGTCATTTTATCACTGGCCCTGTCATTTTATGACTGGTTCTGTCATTAATGACTGGCTTAGTCATTTTATGACTGGTAGAGTCATTTTATCACTGGCCCCTTCATAAATGACTGGCCCTGTCATTAATGACGGGCCCAGGCATTTTATCACTGGCCCTGTCATTAATGACTGGCCCTGTCATTAATGACTGGGTCAGTCATTTTATCACTGGCCCTGTCATTTTATGACTGGTTCTGTCATTTTATGACTGGCCAAGTCATTTTATGACTGGCAGAGTCATTTTATCACTGGCCCTGTCATTAATGACTGGCCCTGTCATTAATGACTGGCCCTGTCATTAATGACTGGCCCAGTCATTTTATCACTGGCCCTGTCATTAATGACTGGCCCTGTCATTAATGACTGACCCTGTCATTTTATCACTGGCCTTGTCATTTTATGACTGGATTTGTCATTTTATGACTGGCCAAGTCCATTTATGACTGGCAGAGTCATTTTATCACTGGCCCTGTCACAAATGACTGGCCCTGTCATTAATGACGGGCCCAGTCATTTTATCACTGGCCCTGTCATTAATGACTGGCGAAGTCATTTTATCACTGGCCCAGTCATTTTATCACTGGCTCTAACATTTTATGACTTGTTCTGTCATTTTATGACTGGCCAAGTAATTTTATGACTGGCAGAGTCATTTTATCACTGGCCCTGTCATTAATGACTAGCCCTGTCATTAATGACTGGCCTTGTCATTAATGACTGGCCCACTCAATTTATCACTGGCCCTGTCATTTAATGACTGGTTCTGTCATTAATGACTGGCCCAGTCATTTTATCACTGGCCCTGTCATTTTATCACTGGCCCTGTCATTAATGACTGGCAGAGTCATTTTTATCACTGGCCCAGTCATTAATGACTGGCCCTGTCATTAATGGCTGGCCCAGTCATTTTATCACTGGCCCTGTCATTAATGACTGGCCCTGTCATTAATGACTGGCCCAGTCATTTTATCACTGGCCCTGTCATTTTATGACTTGTTCTGTCATTTTATGACTGGCCAAGTCATTTTATGACTGGTAGAGTCATTTTATCACTGGCCCTGTCAATAATGACTGGCCCTGTCATTAATGACTGGCCCAGTCATTTTATCACTGGCCCTGTCATTAATGACTGGCCCTGTCATTAATGACTGGCCCCGTCATTTTATCACTGGCCCTGTCATTTTATGACTAGTTCTGTCATTTTATGACAGGCCAAGTTATTTTATGACTGGAGGAGTCATTTTTTCACTGGCCCTGTCATTAATGACTGGCCCAGTCATTTTATCACAGGCCCTGTCATTAATGACTGGCCCTGTCATTAATGACTGTGCCAGTCATTTTATCACTGGCCCTGTCATTTTATGACTGTGTCTGTCATTTTATGACTGGCCAAGTCATTTTATGACTGGCAGAGTCATTTTATAACTGGCCCTGTCATTAATGACTGGCCCTGTCGTTAATGACTGGCCCAGTCATTTTATCACTGGCCCTGTCATTAATGACTGGCCCTGTCATTTTATGACTGGCAGAGTCATTTTATAACTGGCCCTGTCATTAATGACTGGCCCTGTCATTAATGACTGGGTCAGTCATTTTATCACTGGCCCTGTCATTTTATGACTGGTTCTGTCATTTTATGACTGGCCAAGTCATTTTCAGACTGGCAGAGTCATTTCATCACTGGCCCTGTCATTAATGACTGGCGAAGTCATTTTATCACTGGCCCTGTCATTAATGACTGGCGAAGTCATTTTATCACTGGCCCAGTCATTTTATCACTGGCCCTGTCATTTTATGACTGGTTCTGTCATTTTATGACTGGCCAAGTAATTTTATGACTGGCAGAGTCATTTTATCACTGGCCCTGTCATTAATGACTAGCCCTGTCATTAATGACTGGCCCTGTCATTAATGACTGGCCCACTCATTTTATCACTGGCCCTGTCATTTAATGACTGGTTCTGTCATTAATGACTGGCCCAGTCATTTTATCACTGGCCCTGTCATTTTATCACTGGCCCCGTCATTAATGACTGGCAGAGTCATTTTTATCACTGGCCCAGTCATTAATGACTGGCCCTGTCATTAATGGCTGGCCCAGTCATTTTATCACTGGCCCTGTCATTAATGACTGGCCCTGTCATTAATGACTGGCCCAGTCATTTTATCACTGGCCATGTCATTTTATGACTTGTTCTGTCATTTTATGACTGGCCAAGTCATTTTATGACTGGTAGAGTCATTTTATTACTGGCCCTGTCATTAATGACTGGCCCTGTCATTAATGACTGGCCCAGTCATTTTATCACTGGCCCTGTCATTAATAACTGGCCCTGTCATTAATGACTGGCCCCGTCATTTTATCACTGGCCCTGTCATTTTATGACTGGTTCTGTCATTTTATGACTGGCCAAGTCATTTTATGACTGGCAGAGTCATTTTATAACTGGCCCTGTCATTCATGACTGGCCCTGTCGTTAATGACTGGCCCAGTCATTTTATCACTGGCCCAGTCATTAATGACTGGCCCTGTCATTAATGACTGGCCCAGTCATTTTGTCACTGGCCCTGTCATTAATGACTGGCCCTGTCATTAATGACTGGCACACTCATTTTATCACTGGCCCTGTCATTAATGACTGGCCCTGTCATTAATGACTGGGTC
Source organism: Platycnemis pennipes (assembly GCA_933228895.1). Classification (NCBI taxonomy): domain Eukaryota; kingdom Metazoa; phylum Arthropoda; class Insecta; order Odonata; family Platycnemididae; genus Platycnemis; species Platycnemis pennipes. Next base: position 74,035,123 of record OW121846.1, on the reverse strand, counting down.
AGTCATTTTATCACTGGCCCTGTCATTTTATGACTGGTTCTGTCATTTTATGACTAGCCAAGTCATTTTATGACTGGCAGAGTCATTTTATCTCTGGCCCTGTCATTAATGACTGGCCCTGTCATTAATGACTGGCCCTGTCATTAATGACTGGCCCTGTCATTAATGACTGGCCCAGTCATTTTATCACTGGCCCTGTCATTAATGACTGGCCCTGTCATTAATGACTGGCCCTGTCATTTTATCACTGGCCTTGTCATTTTATGACTGGTTTTGTCATTTTATGACTGGCCAAGTCCATTTATGACTGGCAGAGTCATTTTATCACTGGCCCTGTCACAAATGACTGGCCCTGTCATTAATGACGGGCCCAGTCATTTTATCACTGGCCCTGTCATTAATGACTGGCCCTGTCATTAATGAAAGGCCCAGTCATTTTATCACTGGCCCTGTCATTTTATGACTGGTTCTATCATTAATGACTGGCGTAGTCATTTTATGACTGGTAGAGTCATTTTATCACTGGCCCTGTCATAAATGACAGGCCCTGTCATTAATGACGGGCCCAGGCATTTTATCACTGGCCCTGTCATTAATGACTGGCCCTGTCATTAATGACAGGCCCAGTCATTTTATGAATGGTTCTGTCATTTTATGACTTGCCAAGTAATTTTATGACTTGCAAAGTCATTTTATGACTGGCAGAGTCATTTTGTAACTGGCCCTGTCATTAATGACTGGCCCTGTCATTAATGACTGGCCCAGTCATTTTATCACTGGCTCTGTCATTTTATGACTTGTTCTGTCATTTTATGACTGGCCAAGTCATTTTATGCCTGGCAAAGTCATTTTATCACTGGCCCTGTCATTAATGACTGGCCCTGTCATTAATGACTGGCGAAGTCATTTTATCACTGGCCCTGTCATTAATGACTGGCGAAGTCATTTTATCACTGGCCCAGTCATTTTATCACTGGCTCTAACATTTTATGACTTGTTCTGTCATTTTATGACTGGCCAAGTAATTTTATGACTGGCAGAGTCATTTTATCACTGGCCCTATCATTAATGACTAGCCCTGTCATTAATGACTGGCCCTGTCATTAATGACTGGCCCACTCAATTTATCACTGGCCCTGTCATTTAATGACTGGTTCTGTCATTAATGACTGGCCCAGTCATTTTATCACTGGCCCTGTCATTTTATCACTGGCCCTGTCATTAATGACTGGCAGAGTCATTTTTATCTCTGGCCCTGTCATTAATGACTGGCCCTGTCATTAATGGCTGGCCCAGTCATTTTATCACTGGCCCTGTCATTAATGACTGGCCCTGTCATTAATGACTGGCCCAGTCATTTTATCACTGGCCCTGTCATTTTATGACTTGTTCTGTCATTTTATGACTGGCCAAGTCATTTTATGACTGGTAGAGTCATTTTATCACTGGCCCTGTCATTAATGACTGGCCCTGTCATTAATGACTGGCCCAGTCATTTTATCACTGGCCCTGTCATTAATGACTGGCCCTGTCATTAATGACTGGCCCCGTCATTTTATCACTGGCCCTGTCATTTTATGACTAGTTCTGTCATTTTATGACAGGCCAAGTTATTTTATGACTGGAGGAGTCATTTTATCACTGGCCCTGTCATTAATGACTGGCCCAGTCATTTTATCACAGGCCCTGTCATTAATGACTGGCCCTGTCATTAATGACTGTGCCAGTCATTTTATCACTGGCCCTGTCATTTTATGACTGGGTCTGTCATTTTATGACTGGCCAAGTCATTTTATGACTGGCAGAGTCATTTTATAACTGGCCCTGTCATTAATGACTGGCCCTGTCGTTAATGACTGGCCCAGTCATTTTATCACTGGCCCTGTCATTAATGACTGGCCCTGTCATTAATGACTGGCCCAGTCATTTTATCACTGGCCCTGTCATTTTATGACTGGTTCTGTCATTTTATGCCTGGCCAAGTCATTTTATGACTGGTAGAGTCTATTTATCACTGGCCCTGTCATTAATGACTGGCCCTGTCATTAATGACTGGCCCAGTCATTTTATCATTGGCCCTGTCATTAATGACTGGCCCTGTCATTAATGACTGGCCCCGTCATTTTATCACTGGCCCTGTCATTTTATGACTGGTTCTGTCATTTTATGACTGGCCAAGTTATTTTATGACTAGCAGAGTCATTTTATCACTGGCCCTGTCATTAATGACTGGCCCTGTCATTAATGACTGGCACACTCATTTTATCACTGGCCCTGTCATTAATGACTGGCCCTGTCATTAATGACTGGGTCAGTCATTTTATCACTGGCCCTGTCATTTTATGACTGGTTCTGTCATTTTATGACTGGCCAAGTCATTTTCAGACTGGCAGAGTCATTTCATCACTGGCCCTGTCATTAATGACTGGCGAAGTCATTTTATCACTGGCCCTGTCATTAATGACTGGCGAAGTCATTTTATCACTGGCCCAGTCATTTTATCACTGGCCCTGTCATTTTATGACTGGTTCTGTCATTTTATGACTGGCCAAGTAATTTTATGACTGGCAGAGTCATTTTATCACTGGCCCTGTCATTAATGACTAGCCCTGTCATTAATGACTGGCCCTGACATTAATGACTGGCCCACTCATTTTATCACTGGCCCTGTCATTTAATGACTGGTTCTGTCATTAATGACTGGCCCAGTCATTTTATCACTGGCCCTGTCATTTTATCACTGGCCCCGTCATTAATGACTGGCAGAGTCATTTTTATCACTGGCCCAGTCATTAATGACTGGCCCTGTCATTAATGGCTGGCCCAGTCATTTTATCACTGGCCCTGTCATTAATGACTGGCCCTGTCATTAATGACTGGCCCAGTCATTTTATCACTGGCCTTGTCATTTTATGACTTGTTCTGTCATTTTATGACTGGCCAAGTCATTTTATGACTGGTAGAGTCATTTTATTACTGGCCCTGTCATTAATGACTGGCCCTGTCATTAAAGACTGGCCCAGTCATTTTATCACTGGCCCTGTCATTAATAACTGGCCCTGTCATTAATGACTGGCCCCGTCATTTTATCACTGGCCCTGTCATTTTATGACTGGTTCTGTCATTATATGACTGGCCAAGTCATTTTATGACTGGCACAGTCATTTTATAACTGGCCCTGTCATTAATGACTGGCCCTGTCGTTAATGACTGGCCCAGTCATTTTATCACTGGCCCTGTCATTAATAACTGGCCCTGTCATTAATGACTGGCCCAGTCATTTTATCACTGGCCCTGTCATTTTATGTCTGGTTCTGTCATTTTATGACTCGCCAAGTCCATTTATGACTGGCAGAGTCATTTTATCACGGGCCCTGTCATTAATGACGGGCCCAGTCATTTTATCACTGGCCCTGTCATTTTGTGACTGGTTCTGTCATTTTATGACTGGCCAATTCATTAATGACTGGTATAGTCATTTTATCACTGGCCCTGTCCTTAATGACTGGCACTGTCGTTAATGACTGGCCCAGTCATTTAATCACTGGCCCTGTCATTAATGACTGGCCCTGTCATTAATGACGTGCCCAATCATTTTATCACTGGCCCTGTCATTTTATGACTGGTTCTGTCAATTTATGACTGGCCAAGTCATTTTATGACTGTTAGAGTCATTTTATCACTGGCCCTGTCCTTAATGACTGGCCCTGTCATTAATGACTGGCCCAGTCATTTTATAACTGGCCCTGTCATTAATGACTGGCCCTGTCATTAATGACTGGCCCCGTCATTTTATCACTGGCCCTGTTATTTTTTGACTGGTTCTGTCATTTTATGACTGGCCAAGTTATTTTATGACTAGCAGAGTCATTTTATCACTGGCCCTGTCATTAATGACTGGCCCTGTCATTAATGACGGGCCCAGTCATTTTATCACTGGCCCTGTCATTTTATGACTGGTTCTGTCATTTTATGACTGGCCAATTCATTAATGACTGGTATAGTCATTTTATCACTGGCCCTGTCCTTAATGACTGGCACTGTCGTTAATGACTGGCCCAGTCATTTTATCACTGGCCCTGTCATTAATGACTGGCCCTGTCATTAATGACGTGCTCAATCATTTTATCACTGGCCCTGTCATTTTATGACTGGTTCGGTCAATTTATGACTGGCCAAGTCCATTTATGACTGGCAGAGTCATTTTATCACTGGCCCTGTCATTAATGACTGGCCCTGTCATTAATGACTGGCCCAGTCATTTTATCACTGGCCCTGTCATTAATGACTGGCCCTGTTATTAATGACTGCCCCCGTCACTTTTTTTAACACTGGCCCTGTCATTTTATGACTGGTTCTGTCATTTTATGACTGGCCAAGTTATTTTATGACTAGCAGAGTCATTTTATCACTGGCCCTGTCATTAACGACTGGCCCTGTCATTAATGACTGGCCCACTCATTTTATCACTGGCCCCTTCATTAATGACTGGCCCTGTCATTAATGATTGGGTCAGTCATTTTATCACTGGCCCTGTCATTTTATGACTGGTTCTGTCATTTTATGACTGGCCATGTCATTTTATGACTGGCAGAGTCATTTTATCACTGGCACTGTCATTAATGACTGGTTCTGTCATTAATGACTGGCCCTGTCATTAATGACTGGCCCAGTCATTTTATCACTGGCCCTGTCATTAAAGACTGGCCCTGTCATTAATGACTAGCCCAGTCATTTTATCACTGGCCCTGTCATTTTATGACTGGTTCTGTCATTTTATGACTGGCCAAGTCCATTTATGACTGGCAGAGTCATTTTATCACTGGCCCTGTCATTAATGACTGGCCCTGTCATTAATGACGGGCCCAGTCATTTTATCACTGGCCCTGTCATTAATGACTGGCCCTGTCAATAATGAAAGGCCCAGTCATTTTATCACTGGCCCTGTCATTTCATGACTGGTTCTGTCATTAATGACTAGCTTAGTCATATTATCACTGGCCCTATCTTTTCATGACTGGTTCTGTCATTTTATGACTTGCCAAGTCATTTTATGACTGGTAGAGTCATTTTATCACTGGCCCTGTCATAAATGACTGGCCCTGTCATTAATGACGGGCCCAGGCATTTTATCACTGGCTCTGTCATTAATGACTGGCCCAGTCATTTTATCACAGGCCCTGTCATTAATGACTGGCCCTGTCATTAATGACTGTGCCAGTTATTTTATCACTGTCCCTGTCATTTTATGACTGGTTCTTTCATTTTATGACTGGCCAAGTCATTTTATGACTGGCAGAGTCATTTTATCACTGGCCCTGTCATTAATGACTAGCCCTGTCGTTAATGACTGGCCCAGTCATTTTATCACTGGCCCTGTCATTAATGACTGGCCCTGTCATTAATGACTGGCCCAGTCATTTTATCACTGGCCCTGTCATTTTATGACTGGTTCTGTCATTTTATGACTCGCCAAGTCCATTTATGACTGGCAGAGTCATTTTATCACGGGCCCTGTCATTAATGACGGGCCCAGTCATTTTATCACTGGCCCTGTCATTTTATGACTGGTTCTGTCATTTTATGACTTGCCAAGTCATTTTATGACTGGTAGAGTCATTTTATCACTGGCCCTGTCATAAATGACTGGCCCTGTCATTAATGACTAGCCCTGTCATTAATGACTGTCCCTGTCATTAATGACTGTCCCACTCATTTTATCACTGGCCCTGTCATTTAATGACTGGTTCTGTCATTAATGACTGGCCCAGTCATTTTATCACTGGCCCTGTCATTTTATCACTGGCCCTGTCATTAACGACTGGCCCTGTCATTAATGACTGGCCCAGTCATTTTATCACTGGCCCTGTCATTTTATGACTTGTTCTGTCATTTTATGACTGGCCAAGTCATTTTATGACTGGTAGAGTCATTTTATCACTGGCCCTGTCATTAATGACTGGCACTGTAATTAATGACTGGCCCAGTCATTTTAACACTGGCCCTGTCATTAATGACTGGCCCTGTCATTAATGACTGGCCCCGTCATTTTATCACTGGCCCTGTCATTTTATGACTAGTTCTGTCATTTTATGACAGGCCAAGTTATTTTATGACTGGAGGAGTCATTTTATCACTGGCCCTGTCATTTATGACTGGCCCAGTCATTTTATCACAGGCACTGTCATTAATGACTGGCCCTGTCATTAATGACTGTGCCAGTCATTTTATCACTGGCCCTGTCATTTTATGACTGGTTCTGTCATTTTATGACTGGCCAAGTCATTTTATGACTGGCAGAGTCATTTTATAACTGGCCCTGTCATTAATGACTGGCCCTGTCGTTAATGACTGGCCCAGTCATTTTATCACTGGCCCTGTCATTAATGACTGGCCCTGTCATTAATGACTGGCCCAGTCATTTTATCACTGGTTCTGTCATTTTATGCCTGGCCAAGTCATTTTATGACTGGTAGAGTCATTTTATCACTGGCCCTGTCATTAATGACTGGCCCTGTCATTAATGACTGGCCCAGTCATTTTATCATTGGCCCTGTCATTAATGACTGGCCCTGTCATTAATGACTGGCCCCGTCATTTTATCACAGGCCCTGTCATTTTATGACTGGTTCTGTCATTTTATGACTGGCCAAGTTATTTTATGACTAGCAGAGTCATTTTATCACTGGCCCTGTCATTAATGAAAGGCCCTGTAATTTATGACTGGCTCACTCATTTTATCACTGGCCCTGTCATTAATGACTGGCCCTGTCATTAATGACTGGGTCAGTCATTTTATCACTGGCCCTGTCATTTTATGACTGGTTCTGTCATTTTATGACTGGCCAAGTCATTTTCAGACTGGCAGAGTCATTTCATCACTGGCCCTGTCATTAATGACTGGCCCTGTCATTAATGACTGGCCCTGTTATTAATGACTGGCCCAGTCATTTTATCACTGGCCCTGTCATTAATGACTGGCCCTGTCATTAATGACTGGCCCAGTCATTTTATCACTGGCCCTGTCATTTTATGACTGGTTCTGTCATTTTATGACTGGCCAAGTCATTTTATGACTGGCAGAGTCATTTTATCACTGGCCCTGTTATTAATGACTGGCCTAGTCATTAATGACTGGCCCTGTCATTAATGACTGGCCCAGTCATTTTATCACTGGCCTTGTCAGTTTATGACTGGTTCTGTCATTTAATGACTGGCCAAGTCCATTTATGACTGACAGAGTCATTTTATCACTGGCCCTGTCATAAATGACTGGCCCTGTCATTAATGACGGGCCCAGTCATTTTATCACTGGCCCTGTCATTAATGACTGGCCCTGTCATTAATGAAAGGCCCAGTCATTTTATCACTGGCCCTGTCATTTTATGACTGGTTCTGTCATTAATGACTGGCTTAGTCATTTTATGACTGGTAGAGTCATTTTATCACTGGCCCCTTCATAAATGACTGGCCCTGTCATTAATGACGGGCCCAGGCATTTTATCACTGGCCCTGTCATTAATGACTGGCCCTGTCATTAATGACTGGGTCAGTCATTTTATCACTGGCCCTGTCATTTTATGACTGGTTCTGTCATTTTATGACTGGCCAAGTCATTTTATGACTGGCAGAGTCATTTTATCACTGGCCCTGTCATTAATGACTGGCCCTGTCATTAATGACTGGCCCAGTCATTTTATCACTGGCCCTGTCATTAATGACTGGCCCTGTCATTAATGACTGACCCTGTAATTTTATCACTGGCCTTGTCATTTTATGACTGGATTTGTCATTTTATGACTGGCCAAGTCCATTTATGACTGGCAGAGTCATTTTATCACTGGCCCTGTCACAAATGACTGGCCCTGTCATTAATGACGGGCCCAGTCATTTTATCACTGGCCCTGTCATTAATGACTGGCCCTGTCATTAATGAAAGGCCCAGTCATTTTATCACTGGCCCTGTCATTTTATGACTGGTTCTATCATTAATGACTGGCGTAGTCATTTTATGACTGGTAGAGTCATTTTATCACTGGCCCTGTCATAAATGACAGGCCCTGTCATTAATGACGGGCCCAGGCATTTTATCACTGGCCCTGTCATTAATGACTGGCCCTGTCATTAATGACAGGCCCAGTCATTTTATGAATGGTTCTGTCATTTTATGACTTGCCAAGTAATTTTATGACTTGCAAAGTCATTTTATGACTGGCAGAGTCATTTTGTAACTGGCCCTGTCATTAATGACTGGCCCTGTCTTTAATGACTGGCCCAGTCATTTTATCACTGGCTCTGTCATTTTATGACTTGTTCTGTCATTTTATGACTGGCCAAGTCATTTTATGCCTGGCAAAGTCATTTTATCACTGGCCCTGTCATTAATGACTGGCCCTGTCATTAATGACTGGCGAAGTCATTTTATCACTGGCCCTGTCATTAATGACTGGCGAAGTCATTTTATCACTGGCCCAGTCATTTTATCACTGGCTCTAACATTTTATGACTTGTTCTGTCATTTTATGACTGGCCAAGTAATTTTATGACTGGCAGAGTCATTTTATCACTGGCCCTGTCATTAATGACTAGCCCTGTCATTAATGACTGGCCTTGTCATTAATGACTGGCCCACTCAATTTATCACTGGCCCTGTCATTTAATGACTGGTTCTGTCATTAATGACTGGCCCAGTCATTTTATCACTGGCCCTGTCATTTATCACTGGCCCTGTCATTAATGACTGGCAGAGTCATTTTTATCACTGGCCCAGTCATTAATGACTGGCCCTGTCATTAATGGCTGGCCCAGTCATTTTATCACTGGCCCTGTCATTAATGACTGGCCCTGTCATTAATGACTGGCCCAGTCATTTTATCACTGGCCCTGTCATTTTATGACTTGTTCTGTCATTTTATGACTGGCCAAGTCATTTTATGACTGGTAGAGTCATTTTATCACTGGCCCTGTCATTAATGACTGGCCCTGTCATTAATGACTGGCCCAGTCATTTTATCACTGGCCCTGTCATTAATGACTGGCCCTGTCATTAATGACTGGCCCCGTCATTTTATCACTGGCCCTGTCATTTTATGACTAGTTCTGTCATTTTATGACAGGCCAAGTTATTTTATGACTGGAGGAGTCATTTTATCACTGGCCCTGTCATTAATGACTGGCCCAGTCATTTTATCACAGGCCCTGTCATTAATGACTGGCCCTGTCATTAATGACTGTGCCAGTCATTTTATCACTGGCCCTGTCATTTTATGACTGGTTCTGTCATTTTATGACTGGCCAAGTCATTTTATGACTGGCAGAGTCATTTTATAACTGGCCCTGTCATTCATGACTGGCCCTGTCGTTAATGACTGGCCCAGTCATTTTATCACTGGCCCAGTCATTAATGACTGGCCCTGTCATTAATGACTGGCCCAGTCATTTTGTCACTGGCCCTGTCATTAATGACTGGCCCTGTCATTAATGACTGGCACACTCATTTTATCACTGGCCCTGTCATTAATGACTGGCCCTGTCATTAATGACTGGGTCAGTCATTTTATCACTGGCCCTGTCATTTTATGACTGGTTCTGTCATTTTATGACTAGCCAAGTCATTTTATGACTGGCAGAGTCATTTTATCTCTGGCCCTGTCATTAATGACTGGCCCTGTCATTAATGACTGGCCCTGTCATTAATGACTGGCCCTGTCATTAATGACTGGCCCAGTCATTTTATCACTGGCCCTGTCATTAATGACTGGCCCTGTCATTAATGACTGGCCCTGTCATTTTATCACTGGCCTTGTCATTTTATGACTGGTTTTGTCATTTTATGACTGGCCAAGTCCATTTATGACTGGCAGAGTCATTTTATCACTGGCCCTGTCACAAATGACTGGCCCTGTCATTAATGACGGGCCCAGTCATTTTATCACTGGCCCTGTCATTAATGACTGGCCCTGTCATTAATGAAAGGCCCAGTCATTTTATCACTGGCCCTGTCATTTTATGACTGGTTCTATCATTAATGACTGGCGTAGTCATTTTATGACTGGTAGAGTCATTTTATCACTGGCCCTGTCATAAATGACAGGCCCTGTCATTAATGACGGGCCCAGGCATTTTATCACTGGCCCTGTCATTAATGACTGGCCCTGTCATTAATGACAGGCCCAGTCATTTTATGAATGGTTCTGTCATTTTATGACTTGCCAAGTAATTTTATGACTTGCAAAGTCATTTTATGACTGGCAGAGTCATTTTGTAACTGGCCCTGTCATTAATGACTGGCCCTGTCATTAATGACTGGCCCAGTCATTTTATCACTGGCTCTGTCATTTTATGACTTGTTCTGTCATTTTATGACTGGCCAAGTCATTTTATGCCTGGCAAAGTCATTTTATCACTGGCCCTGTCATTAATGACTGGCCCTGTCATTAATGACTGGCGAAGTCATTTTATCACTGGCCCTGTCATTAATGACTGGCGAAGTCATTTTATCACTGGCCCAGTCATTTTATCACTGGCTCTAACATTTTATGACTTGTTCTGTCATTTTATGACTGGCCAAGTAATTTTATGACTGGCAGAGTCATTTTATCACTGGCCCTATCATTAATGACTAGCCCTGTCATTAATGACTGGCCCTGTCATTAATGACTGGCCCACTCAATTTATCACTGGCCCTGTCATTTAATGACTGGTTCTGTCATTAATGACTGGCCCAGTCATTTTATCACTGGCCCTGTCATTTTATCACTGGCCCTGTCATTAATGACTGGCAGAGTCATTTTTATCTCTGGCCCTGTCATTAATGACTGGCCCTGTCATTAATGGCTGGCCCAGTCATTTTATCACTGGCCCTGTCATTAATGACTGGCCCTGTCATTAATGACTGGCCCAGTCATTTTATCACTGGCCCTGTCATTTTATGACTTGTTCTGTCATTTTATGACTGGCCAAGTCATTTTATGACTGGTAGAGTCATTTTATCACTGGCCCTGTCATTAATGACTGGCCCTGTCATTAATGACTGGCCCAGTCATTTTATCACTGGCCCTGTCATTAATGACTGGCCCTGTCATTAATGACTGGCCCCGTCATTTTATCACTGGCCCTGTCATTTTATGACTAGTTCTGTCATTTTATGACAGGCCAAGTTATTTTATGACTGGAGGAGTCATTTTATCACTGGCCCTGTCATTAATGACTGGCCCAGTCATTTTATCACAGGCCCTGTCATTAATGACTGGCCCTGTCATTAATGACTGTGCCAGTCATTTTATCACTGGCCCTGTCATTTTATGACTGGTTCTGTCATTTTATGACTGGCCAAGTCATTTTATGACTGGCAGAGTCATTTTATAACTGGCCCTGTCATTCATGACTGGCCCTGTCGTTAATGACTGGCCCAGTCATTTTATCACTGGCCCAGTCATTAATGACTGGCCCTGTCATTAATGACTGGCCCAGTCATTTTGTCACTGGCCCTGTCATTAATGACTGGCCCTGTCATTAATGACTGGCACACTCATTTTATCACTGGCCCTGTCATTAATGACTGGCCCTGTCATTAATGACTGGGTCAGTCATTTTATCACTGGCCCTGTCATTTTATGACTGGTTCTGTCATTTTATGACTAGCCAAGTCATTTTATGACTGGCAGAGTCATTTTATCTCTGGCCCTGTCATTAATGACTGGCCCTGTCATTAATGACTGGCCCTGTCATTAATGACTGGCCCTGTCATTAATGACTGGCCCAGTCATTTTATCACTGGCCCTGTCATTAATGACTGGCCCTGTCATTAATGACTGGCCCTGTCATTTTATCACTGGCCTTGTCATTTTATGACTGGTTTTGTCATTTTATGACTGGCCAAGTCCATTTATGACTGGCAGAGTCATTTTATCACTGGCCCTGTCACAAATGACTGGCCCTGTCATTAATGACGGGCCCAGTCATTTTATCACTGGCCCTGTCATTAATGACTGGCCCTGTCATTAATGAAAGGCCCAGTCATTTTATCACTGGCCCTGTCATTTTATGACTGGTTCTATCATTAATGACTGGCGTAGTCATTTTATGACTGGTAGAGTCATTTTATCACTGGCCCTGTCATAAATGACAGGCCCTGTCATTAATGACGGGCCCAGGCATTTTATCACTGGCCCTGTCATTAATGACTGGCCCTGTCATTAATGACAGGCCCAGTCATTTTATGAATGGTTCTGTCATTTTATGACTTGCCAAGTAATTTTATGACTTGCAAAGTCATTTTATGACTGGCAGAGTCATTTTGTAACTGGCCCTGTCATTAATGACTGGCCCTGTCATTAATGACTGGCCCAGTCATTTTATCACTGGCTCTGTCATTTTATGACTTGTTCTGTCATTTTATGACTGGCCAAGTCATTTTATGCCTGGCAAAGTCATTTTATCACTGGCCCTGTCATTAATGACTGGCCCTGTCATTAATGACTGGCGAAGTCATTTTATCACTGGCCCTGTCATTAATGACTGGCGAAGTCATTTTATCACTGGCCCAGTCATTTTATCACTGGCTCTAACATTTTATGACTTGTTCTGTCATTTTATGACTGGCCAAGTAATTTTATGACTGGCAGAGTCATTTTATCACTGGCCCTATCATTAATGACTAGCCCTGTCATTAATGACTGGCCCTGTCATTAATGACTGGCCCACTCAATTTATCACTGGCCCTGTCATTTAATGACTGGTTCTGTCATTAATGACTGGCCCAGTCATTTTATCACTGGCCCTGTCATTTTATCACTGGCCCTGTCATTAATGACTGGCAGAGTCATTTTTATCTCTGGCCCTGTCATTAATGACTGGCCCTGTCATTAATGGCTGGCCCAGTCATTTTATCACTGGCCCTGTCATTAATGACTGGCCCTGTCATTAATGACTGGCCCAGTCATTTTATCACTGGCCCTGTCATTTTATGACTTGTTCTGTCATTTTATGACTGGCCAAGTCATTTTATGACTGGTAGAGTCATTTTATCACTGGCCCTGTCATTAATGACTGGCCCTGTCATTAATGACTGGCCCAGTCATTTTATCACTGGCCCTGTCATTAATGACTGGCCCTGTCATTAATGACTGGCCCCGTCATTTTATCACTGGCCCTGTCATTTTATGACTAGTTCTGTCATTTTATGACAGGCCAAGTTATTTTATGACTGGAGGAGTCATTTTATCACTGGCCCTGTCATTAATGACTGGCCCAGTCATTTTATCACAGGCCCTGTCATTAATGACTGGCCCTGTCATTAATGACTGTGCCAGTCATTTTATCACTGGCCCTGTCATTTTATGACTGGGTCTGTCATTTTATGACTGGCCAAGTCATTTTATGACTGGCAGAGTCATTTTATAACTGGCCCTGTCATTAATGACTGGCCCTGTCGTTAATGACTGGCCCAGTCATTTTATCACTGGCCCTGTCATTAATGACTGGCCCTGTCATTAATGACTGGCCCAGTCATTTTATCACTGGCCCTGTCATTTTATGACTGGTTCTGTCATTTTATGCCTGGCCAAGTCATTTTATGACTGGTAGAGTCTATTTATCACTGGCCCTGTCATTAATGACTGGCCCTGTCATTAATGACAGGCCCAGTCATTTTATCATTGGCCCTGTCATTAATGACTGGCCCTGTCATTAATGACTGGCCCCGTCATTTTATCACTGGCCCTGTCATTTTATGACTGGTTCTGTCATTTTATGACTGGCCAAGTTATTTTATGACTAGCAGAGTCATTTTATCACTGGCCCTGTCATTAATGACTGGCCCTGTCATTAATGACTGGCACACTCATTTTATCACTGGCCCTGTCATTAATGACTGGCCCTGTCATTAATGACTGGGTCAGTCATTTTATCACTGGCCCTGTCATTTTATGACTGGTTCTGTCATTTTATGACTGGCCAAGTCATTTTCAGACTGGCAGAGTCATTTCATCACTGGCCCTGTCATTAATGACTGGCGAAGTCATTTTATCACTGGCCCTGTCATTAATGACTGGCGAAGTCATTTTATCACTGGCCCAGTCATTTTATCACTGGCCCTGTCATTTTATGACTGGTTCTGTCATTTTATGACTGGCCAAGTAATTTTATGACTGGCAGAGTCATTTTATCACTGGCCCTGTCATTAATGACTAGCCCTGTCATTAATGACTGGCCCTGACATTAATGACTGGCCCACTCATTTTATCACTGGCCCTGTCATTTAATGACTGGTTCTGTCATTAATGACTGGCCCAGTCATTTTATCACTGGCCCTGTCATTTTATCACTGGCCCCGTCATTAATGACTGGCAGAGTCATTTTTATCACTGGCCCAGTCATTAATGACTGGCCCTGTCATTAATGGCTGGCCCAGTCATTTTATCACTGGCCCTGTCATTAATGACTGGCCCTGTCATTAATGACTGGCCCAGTCATTTTATCACTGGCCTTGTCATTTTATGACTTGTTCTGTCATTTTATGACTGGCCAAGTCATTTTATGACTGGTAGAGTCATTTTATTACTGGCCCTGTCATTAATGACTGGCCCTGTCATTAAAGACTGGCCCAGTCATTTTATCACTGGCCCTGTCATTAATAACTGGCCCTGTCATTAATGACTGGCCCCGTCATTTTATCACTGGCCCTGTCATTTTATGACTGGTTCTGTCATTATATGACTGGCCAAGTCATTTTATGACTGGCACAGTCATTTTATAACTGGCCCTGTCATTAATGACTGGCCCTGTCGTTAATGACTGGCCCAGTCATTTTATCACTGGCCCTGTCATTAATAACTGGCCCTGTCATTAATGACTGGCCCAGTCATTTTATCACTGGCCCTGTCATTTTATGTCTGGTTCTGTCATTTTATGACTCGCCAAGTCCATTTATGACTGGCAGAGTCATTTTATCACGGGCCCTGTCATTAATGACGGGCCCAGTCATTTTATCACTGGCCCTGTCATTTTGTGACTGGTTCTGTCATTTTATGACTGGCCAATTCATTAATGACTGGTATAGTCATTTTATCACTGGCCCTGTCCTTAATGACTGGCACTGTCGTTAATGACTGGCCCAGTCATTTAATCACTGGCCCTGTCATTAATGACTGGCCCTGTCATTAATGACGTGCCCAATCATTTTATCACTGGCCCTGTCATTTTATGACTGGTTCTGTCAATTTATGACTGGCCAAGTCATTTTATGACTGTTAGAGTCATTTTATCACTGGCCCTGTCCTTAATGACTGGCCCTGTCATTAATGACTGGCCCAGTCATTTTATAACTGGCCCTGTCATTAATGACTGGCCCTGTCATTAATGACTGGCCCCGTCATTTTATCACTGGCCCTGTTATTTTTTGACTGGTTCTGTCATTTTATGACTGGCCAAGTTATTTTATGACTAGCAGAGTCATTTTATCACTGGCCCTGTCATTAATGACTGGCCCTGTCATTAATGACGGGCCCAGTCATTTTATCACTGGCCCTGTCATTTTATGACTGGTTCTGTCATTTTATGACTGGCCAATTCATTAATGACTGGTATAGTCATTTTATCACTGGCCCTGTCCTTAATGACTGGCACTGTCGTTAATGACTGGCCCAGTCATTTTATCACTGGCCCTGTCATTAATGACTGGCCCTGTCATTAATGACGTGCTCAATCATTTTATCACTGGCCCTGTCATTTTATGACTGGTTCGGTCAATTTATGACTGGCCAAGTCCATTTATGACTGGCAGAGTCATTTTATCACTGGCCCTGTCATTAATGACTGGCCCTGTCATTAATGACTGGCCCAGTCATTTTATCACTGGCCCTGTCATTAATGACTGGCCCTGTTATTAATGACTGCCCCCGTCACTTTTTTTAACACTGGCCCTGTCATTTTATGACTGGTTCTGTCATTTTATGACTGGCCAAGTTATTTTATGACTAGCAGAGTCATTTTATCACTGGCCCTGTCATTAACGACTGGCCCTGTCATTAATGACTGGCCCACTCATTTTATCACTGGCCCCTTCATTAATGACTGGCCCTGTCATTAATGATTGGGTCAGTCATTTTATCACTGGCCCTGTCATTTTATGACTGGTTCTGTCATTTTATGACTGGCCATGTCATTTTATGACTGGCAGAGTCATTTTATCACTGGCACTGTCATTAATGACTGGTTCTGTCATTAATGACTGGCCCTGTCATTAACGACTGGCCCAGTCATTTTATCACTGGCCCTGTCATTAATGACTGGCCCTGTCATTAATGACTAGCCCAGTCATTTTATCACTGGCCCTGTCATTTTATGACTGGTTCTGTCATTTTATGACTGGCCAAGTCCATTTATGACTGGCAGAGTCATTTTATCACTGGCCCTGTCATTAATGACTGGCCCTGTCATTAATGACGGGCCCAGGCATTTTATCACTGGCTCTGTCATTAATGACTGGCCCAGTCATTTTATCACAGGCCCTGTCATTAATGACTGGCCCTGTCATTAATGACTGTGCCAGTTATTTTATCACTGTCCCTGTCATTTTATGACTGGTTCTTTCATTTTATGACTGGCCAAGTCATTTTATGACTGGCAGAGTCATTTTATCACTGGCCCTGTCATTAATGACTAGCCCTGTCGTTAATGACTGGCCCAGTCATTTTATCACTGGCCCTGTCATTAATGACTGGCCCTGTCATTAATGACTGGCCCAGTCATTTTATCACTGGCCCTGTCATTTTATGACTGGTTCTGTCATTTTATGACTCGCCAAGTCCATTTATGACTGGCAGAGTCATTTTATCACGGGCCCTGTCATTAATGACGGGCCCAGTCATTTTATCACTGGCCCTGTCATTTTATGACTGGTTCTGTCATTTTATGACTTGCCAAGTCATTTTATGACTGGTAGAGTCATTTTATCACTGGCCCTGTCATAAATGACTGGCCCTGTCATTAATGACTAGCCCTGTCATTAATGACTGGCCCTGTCATTAATGACTGTCCCACTCATTTTATCACTGGCCCTGTCATTTAATGACTGGTTCTGTCATTAATGACTGGCCCAGTCATTTTATCACTGGCCCTGTCATTTTATCACTGGCCCTGTCATTAACGACTGGCCCTGTCATTAATGACTGGCCCAGTCATTTTATCACTGGCCCTGTCATTTTATGACTTGTTCTGTCATTTTATGACTGGCCAAGTCATTTTATGACTGGTAGAGTCATTTTATCACTGGCCCTGTCATTAATGACTGGCACTGTAATTAATGACTGGCCCAGTCATTTTAACACTGGCCCTGTCATTAATGACTGGCCCTGTCATTAATGACTGGCCCCGTCATTTTATCACTGGCCCTGTCATTTTATGACTAGTTCTGTCATTTTATGACAGGCCAAGTTATTTTATGACTGGAGGAGTCATTTTATCACTGGCCCTGTCATTTATGACTGGCCCAGTCATTTTATCACAGGCACTGTCATTAATGACTGGCCCTGTCATTAATGACTGTGCCAGTCATTTTATCACTGGCCCTGTCATTTTATGACTGGTTCTGTCATTTTATGACTGGCCAAGTCATTTTATGACTGGCAGAGTCATTTTATAACTGGCCCTGTCATTAATGACTGGCCCTGTCGTTAATGACTGGCCCAGTCATTTTATCACTGGCCCTGTCATTAATGACTGGCCCTGTCATTAATGACTGGCCCAGTCATTTTATCACTGGTTCTGTCATTTTATGCCTGGCCAAGTCATTTTATGACTGGTAGAGTCATTTTATCACTGGCCCTGTCATTAATGACTGGCCCTGTCATTAATGACTGGCCCAGTCATTTTATCATTGGCCCTGTCATTAATGACTGGCCCTGTCATTAATGACTGGCCCCGTCATTTTATCACAGGCCCTGTCATTTTATGACTGGTTCTGTCATTTTATGACTGGCCAAGTTATTTTATGACTAGCAGAGTCATTTTATCACTGGCCCTGTCATTAATGAAAGGCCCTGTAATTTATGACTGGCTCACTCATTTTATCACTGGCCCTGTCATTAATGACTGGCCCTGTCATTAATGACTGGGTCAGTCATTTTATCACTGGCCCTGTCATTTTATGACTGGTTCTGTCATTTTATGACTGGCCAAGTCATTTTCAGACTGGCAGAGTCATTTCATCACTGGCCCTGTCATTAATGACTGGCCCTGTCATTAATGACTGGCCCTGTTATTAATGACTGGCCCAGTCATTTTATCACTGGCCCTGTCATTAATGACTGGCCCTGTCATTAATGACTGGCCCAGTCATTTTATCACTGGCCCTGTCATTTTATGACTGGTTCTGTCATTTTATGACTGGCCAAGTCATTTTATGACTGGCAGAGTCATTTTATCACTGGCCCTGTTATTAATGACTGGCCTAGTCATTAATGACTGGCCCTGTCATTAATGACTGGCCCAGTCATTTTATCACTGGCCTTGTCAGTTTATGACTGGTTCTGTCATTTAATGACTGGCCAAGTCCATTTATGACTGACAGAGTCATTTTATCACTGGCCCTGTCATAAATGACTGGCCCTGTCATTAATGACGGGCCCAGTCATTTTATCACTGGCCCTGTCATTAATGACTGGCCCTGTCATTAATGAAAGGCCCAGTCATTTTATCACTGGCCCTGTCATTTTATGACTGGTTCTGTCATTAATGACTGGCTTAGTCATTTTATGACTGGTAGAGTCATTTTATCACTGGCCCCTTCATAAATGACTGGCCCTGTCATTAATGACGGGCCCAGGCATTTTATCACTGGCCCTGTCATTAATGACTGGCCCTGTCATTAATGACTGGGTCAGTCATTTTATCACTGGCCCTGTCATTTTATGACTGGTTCTGTCATTTTATGACTGGCCAAGTCATTTTATGACTGGCAGAGTCATTTTATCACTGGCCCTGTCATTAATGACTGGCCCTGTCATTAATGACTGGCCCAGTCATTTTATCACTGGCCCTGTCATTAATGACTGGCCCTGTCATTAATGACTGACCCTGTAATTTTATCACTGGCCTTGTCATTTTATGACTGGATTTGTCATTTTATGACTGGCCAAGTCCATTTATGACTGGCAGAGTCATTTTATCACTGGCCCTGTCACAAATGACTGGCCCTGTCATTAATGACGGGCCCAGTCATTTTATCACTGGCCCTGTCATTAATGACTGGCCCTGTCATTAATGAAAGGCCCAGTCATTTTATCACTGGCCCTGTCATTTTATGACTGGTTCTATCATTAATGACTGGCGTAGTCATTTTATGACTGGTAGAGTCATTTTATCACTGGCCCTGTCATAAATGACAGGCCCTGTCATTAATGACGGGCCCAGGCATTTTATCACTGGCCCTGTCATTAATGACTGGCCCTGTCATTAATGACAGGCCCAGTCATTTTATGAATGGTTCTGTCATTTTATGACTTGCCAAGTAATTTTATGACTTGCAAAGTCATTTTATGACTGGCAGAGTCATTTTGTAACTGGCCCTGTCATTAATGACTGGCCCTGTCTTTAATGACTGGCCCAGTCATTTTATCACTGGCTCTGTCATTTTATGACTTGTTCTGTCATTTTATGACTGGCCAAGTCATTTTATGCCTGGCAAAGTCATTTTATCACTGGCCCTGTCATTAATGACTGGCCCTGTCATTAATGACTGGCGAAGTCATTTTATCACTGGCCCTGTCATTAATGACTGGCGAAGTCATTTTATCACTGGCCCAGTCATTTTATCACTGGCTCTAACATTTTATGACTTGTTCTGTCATTTTATGACTGGCCAAGTAATTTTATGACTGGCAGAGTCATTTTATCACTGGCCCTGTCATTAATGACTAGCCCTGTCATTAATGACTGGCCTTGTCATTAATGACTGGCCCACTCAATTTATCACTGGCCCTGTCATTTAATGACTGGTTCTGTCATTAATGACTGGCCCAGTCATTTTATCACTGGCCCTGTCATTTATCACTGGCCCTGTCATTAATGACTGGCAGAGTCATTTTTATCACTGGCCCAGTCATTAATGACTGGCCCTGTCATTAATGGCTGGCCCAGTCATTTTATCACTGGCCCTGTCATTAATGACTGGCCCTGTCATTAATGACTGGCCCAGTCATTTTATCACTGGCCCTGTCATTTTATGACTTGTTCTGTCATTTTATGACTGGCCAAGTCATTTTATGACTGGTAGAGTCATTTTATCACTGGCCCTGTCATTAATGACTGGCCCTGTCATTAATGACTGGCCCAGTCATTTTATCACTGGCCCTGTCATTAATGACTGGCCCTGTCATTAATGACTGGCCCCGTCATTTTATCACTGGCCCTGTCATTTTATGACTAGTTCTGTCATTTTATGACAGGCCAAGTTATTTTATGACTGGAGGAGTCATTTTATCACTGGCCCTGTCATTAATGACTGGCCCAGTCATTTTATCACAGGCCCTGTCATTAATGACTGGCCCTGTCATTAATGACTGTGCCAGTCATTTTATCACTGGCCCTGTCATTTTATGACTGGGTCTGTCATTTTATGACTGGCCAAGTCATTTTATGACTGGCAGAGTCATTTTATAACTGGCCCTGTCATTAATGACTGGCCCTGTCGTTAATGACTGGCCCAGTCATTTTATCACTGGCCCTGTCATTAATGACTGGCCCTGTCATTTTATGACTGGCAGAGTCATTTTATAACTGGCCCTGTCATTAATGACTGGCCCTGTCATTAATGACTGGGTCAGTCATTTTATCACTGGCCCTGTCATTTTATGACTGGTTCTGTCATTTTATGACTGGCCAAGTCATTTTCAGACTGGCAGAGTCATTTCATCACTGGCCCTGTCATTAATGACTGGCGAAGTCATTTTATCACTGGCCCTGTCATTAATGACTGGCGAAGTCATTTTATCACTGGCCCAGTCATTTTATCACTGGCCCTGTCATTTTATGACTGGTTCTGTCATTTTATGACTGGCCAAGTAATTTTATGACTGGCAGAGTCAATTTATCACTGGCCCTGTCATTAATGACTAGCCCTGTCATTAATGACTGGCCCTGTCATTAATGACTGGCCCACTCATTTTATCACTGGCCCTGTCATTTAATGACTGGTTCTGTCATTAATGACTGGCCCAGTCATTTTATCACTGGCCCTGACATTTTATCACTGGCCCCGTCATTAATGACTGGCAGAGTCATTTTTATCACTGGCCCAGTCATTAATGACTGGCCCTGTCATTAATGGCTGGCCCAGTCATTTTATCACTGGCCCTGTCATTAATGACTGGCCCTGTCATTAATGACTGGCCCAGTCATTTTATCACTGGCCATGTCATTTTATGACTTGTTCTGTCATTTTATGACTGGCCAAGTCATTTTATGACTGGTAGAGTCATTTTATTACTGGCCCTGTCATTAATGACTGGCCCTGTCATTAATGACTGGCCCAGTCATTTTATCACTGGCCCTGTCATTAATAACTGGCCCTGTCATTAATGACTGGCCCCGTCATTTTATCACTGGCCCTGTCATTTTATGACTGGTTCTGTCATTTTATGACTGGCCAAGTCATTTTATGACTGGCAGAGTCATTTTATAACTGGCCCTGTCATTCATGACTGGCCCTGTCGTTAATGACTGGCCCAGTCATTTTATCACTGGCCCAGTCATTAATGACTGGCCCTGTCATTAATGACTGGCCCAGTCATTTTGTCACTGGCCCTGTCATTAATGACTGGCCCTGTCATTAATGACTGGCACACTCATTTTATCACTGGCCCTGTCATTAATGACTGGCCCTGTCATTAATGACTGGGTCAGTCATTTTATCACTGGCCCTGTCATTTTATGACTGGTTCTGTCATTTTATGACTGGCGAAGTCATTTTATGACTGGCAGAGTCATTTTATCTCTGGCCCTGTCATTAATGACTGGCCCTGTCATTAATGAATGGCCCTGTCATTAATGACTGGCCCTGTCATTAATGACTGGCCCAGTCATTTTATCACTGGCCCTGTCATTAATGACTGGCCCTGTCATTAATGACTGGCCCTGTCATTTTATCACTGGCCTTGTCATTTTATGACTGGTTTTGTCATTTTATGACTGGCCAAGTCCATTTATGACTGACAGAGTCATTTTATCACTGGCCCTGTCACAAATGACTGGCCCTGTCATTAATGACGGGCCCAGTCATTTTATCACTGGCCCTGTCATTAACGACTGGCCCTGTCATTAATGACTGGCCCAGTCATTTTATCACTGGCCCTGTCATTTTATGACTTGTTCTGTCATTTTATGACTGGCCAAGTCATTTTATGACTGGTAGAGTCATTTTATCACTGGCCCTGTCATTAATGACTGGCACTGTAATTAATGACTGGCCCAGTCATTTTAACACTGGCCCTGTCATTAATGACTGGCCCTGTCATTAATGACTGGCCCCGTCATTGTATCACTGGCCCTGTCATTTTATGACTAGTTCTGTCATTTTATGACAGGCCAAGTTATTTTATGACTGGAGGAGTCATTTTATCACTGGCCCTGTCATTTATGACTGGCCCAGTCATTTTATCACAGGCACTGTCATTAATGACTGGCCCTGTCATTAATGACTGTGCCAGTCATTTTATCACTGGCCCTGTCATTTTATGACTGGTTCTGTCATTTTATGACTGGCCAAGTCATTTTATGACTGGCAGAGTCATTTTATAACTGGCCCTGTCATTAATGACTGGCCCTGTCGTTAATGACTGGCCCAGTCATTTTATCACTGGCCCTGTCATTAATGACTGGCCCTGTCATTAATGACTGGCCCAGTCATTTTATCACTGGTTCTGTCATTTTATGCCTGGCCAAGTCATTTTATGACTGGTAGAGTCATTTTATCACTGGCCCTGTCATTAATGACTGGCCCTGTCATTAATGACTGGCCCAGTCATTTTATCATTGGCCCTGTCATTAATGACTGGCCCTGTCATTAATGACTGGCCCCGTCATTTTATCACAGGCCCTGTCATTTTATGACTGGTTCTGTCATTTTATGACTGGCCAAGTTATTTTATGACTAGCAGAGTCATTTTATCACTGGCCCTGTCATTAATGAAAGGCGCTGTAATTTATGACTGGCTCACTCATTTTATCACTGGCCCTGTCATTAATGACTGGCCCTGTCATTAATGACTGGGTCAGTCATTTTATCACTGGCCCTGTCATTTTATGACTGGTTCTGTCATTTTATGACTGGCCAAGTCATTTTCAGACTGGCAGAGTCATTTCATCACTGGCCCTGTCATTAATGACTGGCCCTGTCATTAATGACTGGCCCTGTTATTAATGACTGGCCCAGTCATTTTATCACTGGCCCTGTCATTAATGACTGGCCCTGTCATTAATGACTGGCCCAGTCATTTTATCACTGGCCCTGTCATTTTATGACTGGTTCTGTCATTTTATGACTGGCCAAGTCATTTTATGACTGGCAGAGTCATTTTATCACTGGCCCTGTTATTAATGACTGGCCTAGTCATTAATGACTGGCCCTGTCATTAATGACTGGCCCAGTCATTTTATCACTGGCCTTGTCAGTTTATGACTGGTTCTGTCATTTTATGACTGGCCAAGTCCATTTATGACTGGCAGAGTCATTTTATCACTGGCCCTGTCATTAATGACTGGCCCTGTCATTAATGAAAGGCCCAGTCATTTTATCACTGGCCCTGTCATTTTATGACTGGTTCTGTCATTAATGACTGGCTTAGTCATTTTATGACTGGTAGAGTCATTTTATCACTGGCCCCTTCATAAATGACTGGCCCTGTCATTAATGACGGGCCCAGGCATTTTATCACTGGCCCTGTCATTAATGACTGGCCCTGTCATTAATGACTGGGTCAGTCATTTTATCACTGGCCCTGTCATTTTATGACTGGTTCTGTCATTTTATGACTGGCCAAGTCATTTTATGACTGGCAGAGTCATTTTATCACTGGCCCTGTCATTAATGACTGGCCCTGTCATTAATGACTGGCCCTGTCATTAATGACTGGCCCAGTCATTTTATCACTGGCCCTGTCATTAATGACTGGCCCTGTCATTAATGACTGACCCTGTCATTTTATCACTGGCCTTGTCATTTTATGACTGGATTTGTCATTTTATGACTGGCCAAGTCCATTTATGACTGGCAGAGTCATTTTATCACTGGCCCTGTCACAAATGACTGGCCCTGTCATTAATGACGGGCCCAGTCATTTTATCACTGGCCCTGTCATTAATGACTGGCGAAGTCATTTTATCACTGGCCCAGTCATTTTATCACTGGCTCTAACATTTTATGACTTGTTCTGTCATTTTATGACTGGCCAAGTAATTTTATGACTGGCAGAGTCATTTTATCACTGGCCCTGTCATTAATGACTAGCCCTGTCATTAATGACTGGCCTTGTCATTAATGACTGGCCCACTCAATTTATCACTGGCCCTGTCATTTAATGACTGGTTCTGTCATTAATGACTGGCCCAGTCATTTTATCACTGGCCCTGTCATTTTATCACTGGCCCTGTCATTAATGACTGGCAGAGTCATTTTTATCACTGGCCCAGTCATTAATGACTGGCCCTGTCATTAATGGCTGGCCCAGTCATTTTATCACTGGCCCTGTCATTAATGACTGGCCCTGTCATTAATGACTGGCCCAGTCATTTTATCACTGGCCCTGTCATTTTATGACTTGTTCTGTCATTTTATGACTGGCCAAGTCATTTTATGACTGGAAGAGTCATTTTATCACTGGCCCTGTCAATAATGACTGGCCCTGTCATTAATGACTGGCCCAGTCATTTTATCACTGGCCCTGTCATTAATGACTGGCCCTGTCATTAATGACTGGCCCCGTCATTTTATCACTGGCCCTGTCATTTTATGACTAGTTCTGTCATTTTATGACAGGCCAAGTTATTTTATGACTGGAGGAGTCATTTTTTCACTGGCCCTGTCATTAATGACTGGCCCAGTCATTTTATCACAGGCCCTGTCATTAATGACTGGCCCTGTCATTAATGACTGTGCCAGTCATTTTATCACTGGCCCTGTCATTTTATGACTGTGTCTGTCATTTTATGACTGGCCAAGTCATTTTATCACTGGCAGAGTCATTTTATAACTGGCCCTGTCATTAATGACTGGCCCTGTCGTTAATGACTGGCCCAGTCATTTTATCACTGGCCCTGTCATTAATGACTGGCCCTGTCATTTTATGACTGGCAGAGTCATTTTATAACTGGCCCTGTCATTAATGACTGGCCCTGTCATTAATGACTGGGTCAGTCATTTTATCACTGGCCCTGTCATTTTATGACTGGTTCTGTCATTTTATGACTGGCCAAGTCATTTTCAGACTGGCAGAGTCATTTCATCACTGGCCCTGTCATTAATGACTGGCGAAGTCATTTTATCACTGGCCCTGTCATTAATGACTGGCGAAGTCATTTTATCACTGGCCCAGTCATTTTATCACTGGCCCTGTCATTTTATGACTGGTTCTGTCATTTTATGACTGGCCAAGTAATTTTATGACTGGCAGAGTCATTTTATCACTGGCCCTGTCATTAATGACTAGCCCTGTCATTAATGACTGGCCCTGTCATTAATGACTGGCCCACTCATTTTATCACTGGCCCTGTCATTTAATGACTGGTTCTGTCATTAATGACTGGCCCAGTCATTTTATCACTGGCCCTGTCATTTTATCACTGGCCCCGTCATTAATGACTGGCAGAGTCATTTTTATCACTGGCCCAGTCATTAATGACTGGCCCTGTCATTAATGGCTGGCCCAGTCATTTTATCACTGGCCCTGTCATTAATGACTGGCCCTGTCATTAATGACTGGCCCAGTCATTTTATCACTGGCCATGTCATTTTATGACTTGTTCTGTCATTTTATGACTGGCCAAGTCATTTTATGACTGGTAGAGTCATTTTATTACTGGCCCTGTCATTAATGACTGGCCCTGTCATTAATGACTGGCCAAGTCATTTTATCACTGGCCCTGTCATTAATAACTGGCCCTGTCATTAATGACTGGCCCCGTCATTTTATCACTGGCCCTGTCATTTTATGACTGGTTCTGTCATTTTATGACTGGCCAAGTCATTTTATGACTGGCAGAGTCATTTTATAACTGGCCCTGTCATTCATGACTGGCCCTGTCGTTAATGACTGGCCCAGTCATTTTATCACTGGCCCAGTCATTAATGACTGGCCCTGTCATTAATGACTGGCCCAGTCATTTTGTCACTGGCCCTGTCATTAATGACTGGCCCTGTCATTAATGACTGGCACACTCATTTTATCACTGGCCCTGTCATTAATGACTGGCCCTGTCATTAATGACTGGGTCAGTCATTTTATCACTGGCCCTGTCATTTTATGACTGGTTCTGTCATTTTATGACTAGCCAAGTCATTTTATGACTGGCAGAGTCATTTTATCTCTGGCCCTGTCATTAATGACTGGCCCTGTCATTAATGACTGGCCCTGTCATTAATGACTGGCCCTGTCATTAATGACTGGCCCAGTCATTTTATCACTGGCCCTGTCATTAATGACTGGCCCTGTCATTAATGACTGGCCCTGTCATTTTATCACTGGCCTTGTCATTTTATGACTGGTTTTGTCATTTTATGACTGGCCAAGTCCATTTATGACTGGCAGAGTCATTTTATCACTGGCCCTGTCACAAATGACTGGCCCTGTCATTAATGACGGGCCCAGTCATTTTATCACTGGCCCTGTCATTAATGACTGGCCCTGTCATTAATGAAAGGCCCAGTCATTTTATCACTGGCCCTGTCATTTTATGACTGGTTCTATCATTAATGACTGGCGTAGTCATTTTATGACTGGTAGAGTCATTTTATCACTGGCCCTGTCATAAATGACAGGCCCTGTCATTAATGACGGGCCCAGGCATTTTATCACTGGCCCTGTCATTAATGACTGGCCCTGTCATTAATGACAGGCCCAGTCATTTTATGAATGGTTCTGTCATTTTATGACTTGCCAAGTAATTTTATGACTTGCAAAGTCATTTTATGACTGGCAGAGTCATTTTGTAACTGGCCCTGTCATTAATGACTGGCCCTGTCATTAATGACTGGCCCAGTCATTTTATCACTGGCTCTGTCATTTTATGACTTGTTCTGTCATTTTATGACTGGCCAAGTCATTTTATGCCTGGCAAAGTCATTTTATCACTGGCCCTGTCATTAATGACTGGCCCTGTCATTAATGACTGGCGAAGTCATTTTATCACTGGCCCTGTCATTAATGACTGGCGAAGTCATTTTATCACTGGCCCAGTCATTTTATCACTGGCTCTAACATTTTATGACTTGTTCTGTCATTTTATGACTGGCCAAGTAATTTTATGACTGGCAGAGTCATTTTATCACTGGCCCTATCATTAATGACTAGCCCTGTCATTAATGACTGGCCCTGTCATTAATGACTGGCCCACTCAATTTATCACTGGCCCTGTCATTTAATGACTGGTTCTGTCATTAATGACTGGCCCAGTCATTTTATCACTGGCCCTGTCATTTTATCACTGGCCCTGTCATTAATGACTGGCAGAGTCATTTTTATCTCTGGCCCTGTCATTAATGACTGGCCCTGTCATTAATGGCTGGCCCAGTCATTTTATCACTGGCCCTGTCATTAATGACTGGCCCTGTCATTAATGACTGGCCCAGTCATTTTATCACTGGCCCTGTCATTTTATGACTTGTTCTGTCATTTTATGACTGGCCAAGTCATTTTATGACTGGTAGAGTCATTTTATCACTGGCCCTGTCATTAATGACTGGCCCTGTCATTAATGACTGGCCCAGTCATTTTATCACTGGCCCTGTCATTAATGACTGGCCCTGTCATTAATGACTGGCCCCGTCATTTTATCACTGGCCCTGTCATTTTATGACTAGTTCTGTCATTTTATGACAGGCCAAGTTATTTTATGACTGGAGGAGTCATTTTATCACTGGCCCTGTCATTAATGACTGGCCCAGTCATTTTATCACAGGCCCTGTCATTAATGACTGGCCCTGTCATTAATGACTGTGCCAGTCATTTTATCACTGGCCCTGTCATTTTATGACTGGGTCTGTCATTTTATGACTGGCCAAGTCATTTTATGACTGGCAGAGTCATTTTATAACTGGCCCTGTCATTAATGACTGGCCCTGTCGTTAATGACTGGCCCAGTCATTTTATCACTGGCCCTGTCATTAATGACTGGCCCTGTCATTAATGACTGGCCCAGTCATTTTATCACTGGCCCTGTCATTTTATGACTGGTTCTGTCATTTTATGCCTGGCCAAGTCATTTTATGACTGGTAGAGTCTATTTATCACTGGCCCTGTCATTAATGACTGGCCCTGTCATTAATGACTGGCCCAGTCATTTTATCATTGGCCCTGTCATTAATGACTGGCCCTGTCATTAATGACTGGCCCCGTCATTTTATCACTGGCCCTGTCATTTTATGACTGGTTCTGTCATTTTATGACTGGCCAAGTTATTTTATGACTAGCAGAGTCATTTTATCACTGGCCCTGTCAATAATGACTGGCCCTGTCATTAATGACTGGCACACTCATTTTATCACTGGCCCTGTCATTAATGACTGGCCCTGTCATTAATGACTGGGTCAGTCATTTTATCACTGGCCCTGTCATTTTATGACTGGTTCTGTCATTTTATGACTGGCCAAGTCATTTTCAGACTGGCAGAGTCATTTCATCACTGGCCCTGTCATTAATGACTGGCGAAGTCATTTTATCACTGGCCCTGTCATTAATGACTGGCGAAGTCATTTTATCACTGGCCCAGTCATTTTATCACTGGCCCTGTCATTTTATGACTGGTTCTGTCATTTTATGACTGGCCAAGTAATTTTATGACTGGCAGAGTCATTTTATCACTGGCCCTGTCATTAATGACTAGCCCTGTCATTAATGACTGGCCCTGACATTAATGACTGGCCCACTCATTTTATCACTGGCCCTGTCATTTAATGACTGGTTCTGTCATTAATGACTGGCCCAGTCATTTTATCACTGGCCCTGTCATTTTATCACTGGCCCCGTCATTAATGACTGGCAGAGTCATTTTTATCACTGGCCCAGTCATTAATGACTGGCCCTGTCATTAATGGCTGGCCCAGTCATTTTATCACTGGCCCTGTCATTAATGACTGGCCCTGTCATTAATGACTGGCCCAGTCATTTTATCACTGGCCTTGTCATTTTATGACTTGTTCTGTCATTTTATGACTGGCCAAGTCATTTTATGACTGGTAGAGTCATTTTATTACTGGCCCTGTCATTAATGACTGGCCCTGTCATTAAAGACTGGCCCAGTCATTTTATCACTGGCCCTGTCATTAATAACTGGCCCTGTCATTAATGACTGGCCCCGTCATTTTATCACTGGCCCTGTCATTTTATGACTGGTTCTGTCATTATATGACTGGCCAAGTCATTTTATGACTGGCACAGTCATTTTATAACTGGCCCTGTCATTAATGACTGGCCCTGTCGTTAATGACTGGCCCAGTCATTTTATCACTGGCCCTGTCATTAATAACTGGCCCTGTCATTAATGACTGGCCCAGTCATTTTATCACTGGCCCTGTCATTTTATGTCTGGTTCTGTCATTTTATGACTCGCCAAGTCCATTTATGACTGGCAGAGTCATTTTATCACGGGCCCTGTCATTAATGACGGGCCCAGTCATTTTATCACTGGCCCTGTCATTTTGTGACTGGTTCTGTCATTTTATGACTGGCCAATTCATTAATGACTGGTATAGTCATTTTATCACTGGCCCTGTCCTTAATGACTGGCACTGTCGTTAATGACTGGCCCAGTCATTTAATCACTGGCCCTGTCATTAATGACTGGCCCTGTCATTAATGACGTGCCCAATCATTTTATCACTGGCCCTGTCATTTTATGACTGGTTCTGTCAATTTATGACTGGCCAAGTCATTTTATGACTGTTAGAGTCATTTTATCACTGGCCCTGTCCTTAATGACTGGCCCTGTCATTAATGACTGGCCCAGTCATTTTATAACTGGCCCTGTCATTAATGACTGGCCCTGTCATTAATGACTGGCCCCGTCATTTTATCACTGGCCCTGTTATTTTTTGACTGGTTCTGTCATTTTATGACTGGCCAAGTTATTTTATGACTAGCAGAGTCATTTTATCACTGGCCCTGTCATTAATGACTGGCCCTGTCATTAATGACGGGCCCAGTCATTTTATCACTGGCCCTGTCATTTTATGACTGGTTCTGTCATTTTATGACTGGCCAATTCATTAATGACTGGTATAGTCATTTTATCACTGGCCCTGTCCTTAATGACTGGCACTGTCGTTAATGACTGGCCCAGTCATTTTATCACTGGCCCTGTCATTAATGACTGGCCCTGTCATTAATGACGTGCTCAATCATTTTATCACTGGCCCTGTCATTTTATGACTGGTTCTGTCAATTTATGACTGGCCAAGTCATTTTATGACTGTTAGAGTCATTTTATCACTGGCCCTGTCCTTAATGACTGGCCCTGTCATTAATGACTGGCCCAGTCATTTTATAACTGGCCCTGTCATTAATGACTGGCCCTGTCATTAATGACTGGCCCCGTCATTTTATCACTGGCCCTGTTATTTTTTGACTGGTTCTGTCATTTTATGACTGGCCAAGTTATTTTATGACTAGCAGAGTCATTTTATCACTGGCCCTGTCATTAATGACTGGCCCTGTCATTAATGACTGGCCCAGTCATTTTATCACTGGCCCTGTCATTAATGACTGGCCCTGTTATTAATGACTGCCCCCGTCACTTTTTTTAACACTGGCCCTGTCATTTTATGACTGGTTCTGTCATTTTATGACTGGCCAAGTTATTTTATGACTAGCAGAGTCATTTTATCACTGGCCCTGTCATTAACGACTGGCCCTGTCATTAATGACTGGCCCACTCATTTTATCACTGGCCCCTTCATTAATGACTGGCCCTGTCATTAATGATTGGGTCAGTCATTTTATCACTGGCCCTGTCATTTTATGACTGGTTCTGTCATTTTATGACTGGCCATGTCATTTTATGACTGGCAGAGTCATTTTATCACTGGCACTGTCATTAATGACTGGTTCTGTCATTAATGACTGGCCCTGTCATTAATGACTGGCCCAGTCATTTTATCACTGGCCCTGTCATTAATGACTGGCCCTGTCATTAATGACTAGCCCAGTCATTTTATCACTGGCCCTGTCATTTTATGACTGGTTCTGTCATTTTATGACTGGCCAAGTCCATTTATGACTGGCAGAGTCATTTTATCACTGGCCCTGTCATTAATGACTGGCCCTGTCATTAATGACGGGCCCAGTCATTTTATCACTGGCCCTGTCATTAATGACTGGCCCTGTCAATAATGAAAGGCCCAGTCATTTTATCACTGGCCCTGTCATTTCATGACTGGTTCTGTCATTAATGACTAGCTTAGTCATATTATCACTGGCCCTATCTTTTCATGACTGGTTCTGTCATTTTATGACTTGCCAAGTCATTTTATGACTGGTAGAGTCATTTTATCACTGGCCCTGTCATAAATGACTGGCCCTGTCATTAATGACGGGCCCAGGCATTTTATCACTGGCTCTGTCATTAATGACTGGCCCAGTCATTTTATCACAGGCCCTGTCATTAATGACTGGCCCTGTCATTAATGACTGTGCCAGTTATTTTATCACTGTCCCTGTCATTTTATGACTGGTTCTTTCATTTTATGACTGGCCAAGTCATTTTATGACTGGCAGAGTCATTTTATCACTGGCCCTGTCATTAATGACTAGCCCTGTCGTTAATGACTGGCCCAGTCATTTTATCACTGGCCCTGTCATTAATGACTGGCCCTGTCATTAATGACTGGCCCAGTCATTTTATCACTGGCCCTGTCATTTTATGACTGGTTCTGTCATTTTATGACTCGCCAAGTCCATTTATGACTGGCAGAGTCATTTTATCACGGGCCCTGTCATTAATGACGGGCCCAGTCATTTTATCACTGGCCCTGTCATTTTATGACTGGTTCTGTCATTTTATGACTTGCCAAGTCATTTTATGACTGGTAGAGTCATTTTATCACTGGCCCTGTCATAAATGACTGGCCCTGTCATTAATGACTAGCCCTGTCATTAATGACTGGCCCTGTCATTAATGACTGTCCCACTCATTTTATCACTGGCCCTGTCATTTAATGACTGGTTCTGTCATTAATGACTGGCCCAGTCATTTTATCACTGGCCCTGTCATTTTATCACTGGCCCTGTCATTAACGACTGGCCCTGTCATTAATGACTGGCCCAGTCATTTTATCACTGGCCCTGTCATTTTATGACTTGTTCTGTCATTTTATGACTGGCCAAGTCATTTTATGACTGGTAGAGTCATTTTATCACTGGCCCTGTCATTAATGACTGGCACTGTAATTAATGACTGGCCCAGTCATTTTAACACTGGCCCTGTCATTAATGACTGGCCCTGTCATTAATGACTGGCCCCGTCATTTTATCACTGGCCCTGTCATTTTATGACTAGTTCTGTCATTTTATGACAGGCCAAGTTATTTTATGACTGGAGGAGTCATTTTATCACTGGCCCTGTCATTTATGACTGGCCCAGTCATTTTATCACAGGCACTGTCATTAATGACTGGCCCTGTCATTAATGACTGTGCCAGTCATTTTATCACTGGCCCTGTCATTTTATGACTGGTTCTGTCATTTTATGACTGGCCAAGTCATTTTATGACTGGCAGAGTCATTTTATAACTGGCCCTGTCATTAATGACTGGCCCTGTCGTTAATGACTGGCCCAGTCATTTTATCACTGGCCCTGTCATTAATGACTGGCCCTGTCATTAATGACTGGCTCAGTCATTTTATCACTGGTTCTATCATTTTATGCCTGGCCAAGTCATTTTATGACTGGTAGAGTCATTTTATCACTGGCCCTGTCATTAATGACTGGCCCTGTCATTAATGACTGGCCCAGTCATTTTATCATTGGCCCTGTCATTAATGACTGGCCCTGTCATTAATGACTGGCCCCGTCATTTTATCACAGGCCCTGTCATTTTATGACTGGTTCTGTCATTTTATGACTGGCCAAGTTATTTTATGACTAGCAGAGTCATTTTATCACTGGCCCTGTCATTAATGAAAGGCCCTGTAATTTATGACTGGCTCACTAATTTTATCACTGGCCCTGTCATTAATGACTGGCCCTGTCATTAATGACTGGGTCAGTCATTTTATCACTGGCCCTGTCATTTTATGACTGGTTCTGTCATTTTATGACTGGCCAAGTCATTTTCAGACTGGCAGAGTCATTTCATCACTGGCCCTGTCATTAATGACTGGCCCTGTCATTAATGACTGGCCCTGTTATTAATGACTGGCCCAGTCATTTTATCACTGGCCCTGTCATTAATGACTGGCCCTGTCATTAATGACTGGCCCAGTCATTTTATCACTGGCCCTGTCATTTTATGACTGGTTCTGTCATTTTATGACTGGCCAAGTCATTTTATGACTGGCAGAGTCATTTTATCACTGGCCCTGTTATTAATGACTGGCCTAGTCATTAATGACTGGCCCTGTCATTAATGACTGGCCCAGTCATTTTATCACTGGCCTTGTCAGTTTATGACTGGTTCTGTCATTTAATGACTGGCCAAGTCCATTTATGACTGACAGAGTCATTTTATCACTGGCCCTGTCATAAATGACTGGCCCTGTCACTAATGACGGGCCCAGTCATTTTATCACTGGCCCTGTCATTAATGACTGGCCCTGTCATTAATGAAAGGCCCAGTCATTTTATCACTGGCCCTGTCATTTTATGACTGGTTCTGTCATTAATGACTGGCTTAGTCATTTTATGACTGGTAGAGTCATTTTATCACTGGCCCCTTCATAAATGACTGGCCCTGTCATTAATGACGGGCCCAGGCATTTTATCACTGGCCCTGTCATTAATGACTGGCCCTGTCATTAATGACTGGGTCAGTCATTTTATCACTGGCCCTGTCATTTTA
The DNA here is from genome assembly GCA_933228895.1 of Platycnemis pennipes. NCBI lineage: Eukaryota > Metazoa > Arthropoda > Insecta > Odonata > Platycnemididae > Platycnemis > Platycnemis pennipes. The sequence goes on along the minus strand of OW121846.1, from coordinate 74,000,859 downwards.
TGACTGGTTCTGTCATTTTATGACTGGCCAAGTCATTTTATGACTGGCAGAGTCATTTTATCACTGGCCCTGTCATTAATGACTGGCCCTGTCATTAATGACTGGCCCAGTCATTTTATCACTGGCCCTGTCATTAATGACTGGCCCTGTCATTAATGACTGACCCTGTAATTTTATCACTGGCCTTGTCATTTTATGACTGGATTTGTCATTTTATGACTGGCCAAGTCCATTTATGACTGGCAGAGTCATTTTATCACTGGCCCTGTCACAAATGACTGGCCCTGTCATTAATGACGGGCCCAGTCATTTTATCACTGGCCCTGTCATTAATGACTGGCCCTGTCATTAATGAAAGGCCCAGTCATTTTATCACTGGCCCTGTCATTTTATGACTGGTTCTATCATTAATGACTGGCGTAGTCATTTTATGACTGGTAGAGTCATTTTATCACTGGCCCTGTCATAAATGACAGGCCCTGTCATTAATGACGGGCCCAGGCATTTTATCACTGGCCCTGTCATTAATGACTGGCCCTGTCATTAATGACAGGCCCAGTCATTTTATGAATGGTTCTGTCATTTTATGACTTGCCAAGTAATTTTATGACTTGCAAAGTCATTTTATGACTGGCAGAGTCATTTTGTAACTGGCCCTGTCATTAATGACTGGCCCTGTCTTTAATGACTGGCCCAGTCATTTTATCACTGGCTCTGTCATTTTATGACTTGTTCTGTCATTTTATGACTGGCCAAGTCATTTTATGCCTGGCAAAGTCATTTTATCACTGGCCCTGTCATTAATGACTGGCCCTGTCATTAATGACTGGCGAAGTCATTTTATCACTGGCCCTGTCATTAATGACTGGCGAAGTCATTTTATCACTGGCCCAGTCATTTTATCACTGGCTCTAACATTTTATGACTTGTTCTGTCATTTTATGACTGGCCAAGTAATTTTATGACTGGCAGAGTCATTTTATCACTGGCCCTGTCATTAATGACTAGCCCTGTCATTAATGACTGGCCTTGTCATTAATGACTGGCCCACTCAATTTATCACTGGCCCTGTCATTTAATGACTGGTTCTGTCATTAATGACTGGCCCAGTCATTTTATCACTGGCCCTGTCATTTATCACTGGCCCTGTCATTAATGACTGGCAGAGTCATTTTTATCACTGGCCCAGTCATTAATGACTGGCCCTGTCATTAATGGCTGGCCCAGTCATTTTATCACTGGCCCTGTCATTAATGACTGGCCCTGTCATTAATGACTGGCCCAGTCATTTTATCACTGGCCCTGTCATTTTATGACTTGTTCTGTCATTTTATGACTGGCCAAGTCATTTTATGACTGGTAGAGTCATTTTATCACTGGCCCTGTCATTAATGACTGGCCCTGTCATTAATGACTGGCCCAGTCATTTTATCACTGGCCCTGTCATTAATGACTGGCCCTGTCATTAATGACTGGCCCCGTCATTTTATCACTGGCCCTGTCATTTTATGACTAGTTCTGTCATTTTATGACAGGCCAAGTTATTTTATGACTGGAGGAGTCATTTTATCACTGGCCCTGTCATTAATGACTGGCCCAGTCATTTTATCACAGGCCCTGTCATTAATGACTGGCCCTGTCATTAATGACTGTGCCAGTCATTTTATCACTGGCCCTGTCATTTTATGACTGGGTCTGTCATTTTATGACTGGCCAAGTCATTTTATGACTGGCAGAGTCATTTTATAACTGGCCCTGTCATTAATGACTGGCCCTGTCGTTAATGACTGGCCCAGTCATTTTATCACTGGCCCTGTCATTAATGACTGGCCCTGTCATTTTATGACTGGCAGAGTCATTTTATAACTGGCCCTGTCATTAATGACTGGCCCTGTCATTAATGACTGGGTCAGTCATTTTATCACTGGCCCTGTCATTTTATGACTGGTTCTGTCATTTTATGACTGGCCAAGTCATTTTCAGACTGGCAGAGTCATTTCATCACTGGCCCTGTCATTAATGACTGGCGAAGTCATTTTATCACTGGCCCTGTCATTAATGACTGGCGAAGTCATTTTATCACTGGCCCAGTCATTTTATCACTGGCCCTGTCATTTTATGACTGGTTCTGTCATTTTATGACTGGCCAAGTAATTTTATGACTGGCAGAGTCAATTTATCACTGGCCCTGTCATTAATGACTAGCCCTGTCATTAATGACTGGCCCTGTCATTAATGACTGGCCCACTCATTTTATCACTGGCCCTGTCATTTAATGACTGGTTCTGTCATTAATGACTGGCCCAGTCATTTTATCACTGGCCCTGACATTTTATCACTGGCCCCGTCATTAATGACTGGCAGAGTCATTTTTATCACTGGCCCAGTCATTAATGACTGGCCCTGTCATTAATGGCTGGCCCAGTCATTTTATCACTGGCCCTGTCATTAATGACTGGCCCTGTCATTAATGACTGGCCCAGTCATTTTATCACTGGCCATGTCATTTTATGACTTGTTCTGTCATTTTATGACTGGCCAAGTCATTTTATGACTGGTAGAGTCATTTTATTACTGGCCCTGTCATTAATGACTGGCCCTGTCATTAATGACTGGCCCAGTCATTTTATCACTGGCCCTGTCATTAATAACTGGCCCTGTCATTAATGACTGGCCCCGTCATTTTATCACTGGCCCTGTCATTTTATGACTGGTTCTGTCATTTTATGACTGGCCAAGTCATTTTATGACTGGCAGAGTCATTTTATAACTGGCCCTGTCATTCATGACTGGCCCTGTCGTTAATGACTGGCCCAGTCATTTTATCACTGGCCCAGTCATTAATGACTGGCCCTGTCATTAATGACTGGCCCAGTCATTTTGTCACTGGCCCTGTCATTAATGACTGGCCCTGTCATTAATGACTGGCACACTCATTTTATCACTGGCCCTGTCATTAATGACTGGCCCTGTCATTAATGACTGGGTCAGTCATTTTATCACTGGCCCTGTCATTTTATGACTGGTTCTGTCATTTTATGACTGGCGAAGTCATTTTATGACTGGCAGAGTCATTTTATCTCTGGCCCTGTCATTAATGACTGGCCCTGTCATTAATGAATGGCCCTGTCATTAATGACTGGCCCTGTCATTAATGACTGGCCCAGTCATTTTATCACTGGCCCTGTCATTAATGACTGGCCCTGTCATTAATGACTGGCCCTGTCATTTTATCACTGGCCTTGTCATTTTATGACTGGTTTTGTCATTTTATGACTGGCCAAGTCCATTTATGACTGACAGAGTCATTTTATCACTGGCCCTGTCACAAATGACTGGCCCTGTCATTAATGACGGGCCCAGTCATTTTATCACTGGCCCTGTCATTAATGACTGGCCCTGTCATTAATGAAAGGCCCAGTCATTTTATCACTGGCCCTGTCATTTTATGACTGGTTCTATCATTAATGACTGGCGTAGTCATTTTATGACTGGTAGAGTCATTTTATCACTGGCCCTGTCATAAATGACAGGCCCTGTCATTAATGACGGGCCCAGGCATTTTATCACTGGCCCTGTCATTAATGACTGGCCCTGTCATTAATGACCAGCCCAGTCATTTTATGAATGGTTCTGTCATTTTATGACTTGCCAAGTAATTTTATGACTTGCAAAGTCATTTTATGACTGGCAGAGTCATTTTGTAACTGGCCCTGTCATTAATGACTGGCCCTGTCATTAATGACTGGCCCAGTCATTTTATCACTGGCTCTGTCATTTTATGACTTGTTCTGTCATTTTATGACTGGCCAAGTCATTTTATGCCTGGCAAAGTCATTTTATCATTGGCCCTGTCATTAATGACTGGCCCTGTCATTAATGACTGGCGAAGTCATTTTATCACTGGCCCTGTCATTAATGACTGGCGAAGTCATTTTATCACTGGCCCAGTCATTTTATCACTGGCTCTAACATTTTATGACTTGTTCTGTCATTTTATGACTGGCCAAGTAATTTTATGACTGGCAGAGTCATTTTATCACTGGCCCTATCATTAATGACTAGCCCTGTCATTAATGACTGGTTCTGTCATTAATGACTGGCCCAGTCATTTTATCACTGGCCCTGTCATTTTATCACTGGCCCTGTCATTAATGACTGGCAGAGTCATTTTTATCTCTGGCCCTGTCATTAATGACTGGCCCTGTCATTAATGGCTGGCCCAGTCATTGTATCACTGGCCCTGTCATTAATGACTGGCCCTGTCATTAATGACTGGCCCAGTCATTTTATCACTGGCCCTGTCATTTTATGACTTGTTCTGTCATTTTATGACTGGCCAAGTCATTTTATGACTGGTAGAGTCATTTTATCACTGGCCCTGTCATTAATGACTGGCCCTGTCATTAATGACTGGCCCAGTCATTTTATCACTGGCCCTGTCATTAATGACTGGCCCTGTCATTAATGACTGGCCCCGTCATTTTATCACTGGCCCTGTCATTTTATGACTAGTTCTGTCATTTTATGACAGGCCAAGTTATTTTATGACTGGAGGAGTCATTTTATCACTGGCCCTGTCATTAATGACTGGCCCAGTCATTTTATCACAGGCCCTGTCATTAATGACTGGACCTGTCATTAATGACTGTGCCAGTCATTTTATCACTGGCCCTGTCATTTTATGACTGGGTCTGTCATTTTATGACTGGCCAAGTCATTTTATGACTGGCAGAGTCATTTTATAACTGGCCCTGTCATTAATGACTGGCCCTGTCGTTAATGACTGGCCCAGTCATTTTATCACTGGCCCTGTCATTAATGACTGGCCCTGTCATTAATGACTGGCCCAGTCATTTTATCACTGGCCCTGTCATTTTATGACTGGTTCTGTCATTTTATGCCTGGCCAAGTCATTTTATGACTGGTAGAGTCATTTTATCACTGGCCCTGTCATTAATGACTGGCCCTGTCATTAATGACTGGCCCAGTCATTTTATCATTGGCCCTGTATTTAATGACTGGCCCTGTCATTAATGACTGGCCCCGTCATTTTATCACTGGCCCTGTCATTTTATGACTGGTTCTGTCATTTTATGACTGGCCAAGTTATTTTATGACTAGCAGAGTCATTTTATCACTGGCCCTGTCATTAATGACTGGCCCTGTCATTAATGACTGGCACACTCATTTTATCACTGGCCCTGTCATTAATGACTGGCCCTGTCATTAATGACTGGGTCAGTCATTTTATCACTGGCCCTGTCATTTTATGACTGGTTCTGTCATTTTATGACTGGCCAAGTCATTTTCAGACTGGCAGAGTCATTTCATCACTGGCCCTGTCATTAATGACTGGCGAAGTCATTTTATCACTGGCCCTGTCATTAATGACTGGCGAAGTCATTTTATCACTGGCCCAGTCATTTTATCACTGGCCCTGTCATTTTATGACTGGTTCTGTCATTTTATGACTGGCCAAGTAATTTTATGACTGGCAGAGTCATTTTATCACTGGCCCTGTCATTAATGACTAGCCCTGTCATTAATGACTGGCCCTGTCATTAATGACTGGCCCACTCATTTTATCACTGGCCCTGTCATTTAATGACTGGTTCTGTCATTAATGACTGGCCCAGTCATTTTATCACTGGCCCTGTCATTTTATCACTGGCCCCGTCATTAATGACTGGCAGAGTCATTTTTATCACTGGCCCAGTCATTAATGACTGGCCCTGTCATTAATGGCTGGCCCAGTCATTTTATCACTGGCCCTGTCATTAATAACTGGCCCTGTCATTAATGACTGGCCCCGTCATTTTATCACTGGCCCTGTCATTTTATGACTGGTTCTGTCATTTTATGACTGGCCAAGTCATTTTATGACTGGCACAGTCATTTTATAACTGGCCCTGTCATTAATGACTGGCCCTGTCGTTAATGACTGGCCCAGTCATTTTATCACTGGCCCTGTCATTAATAACTGGCCCTGTCATTAATGACTGGCCCAGTCATTTTATCACTGGCCCTGTCATTTTATGTCTGGTTCTGTCATTTTACGACTCGCCAAGTCCATTTATGACTGGCAGAGTCATTTAATCACGGGCCCTGTCATTAATGACGGGCCCAGTCATTTTATCACTGGCCCTGTCATTTTGTGACTGGTTCTGTCATTTTATGACTGGCCAATTCATTAATGACTGGTATAGTCATTTTATCACTGGCCCTGTCCTTAATGACTGGCACTGTCGTTAATGACTGGCCCAGTCATTTAATCACTGGCCCTGTCATTAATGACTGGCCCTGTCATTAATGACGTGCCCAATCATTTTATCACTGGCCCTGTCATTTTATGACTGGTTCTGTCAATTTATGACTGGCCAAGTCATTTTATGACTGTTAGAGTCATTTTATCACTGGCCCTGTCCTTAATGACTGGCCCTGTCATTAATGACTGGCCCAGTCATTTTATAACTGGCCCTGTCATTAATGACTGGCCCTGTCATTAATGACTGGCCCCGTCATTTTATCACTGGCCCTGTTATTTTTTGACTGGTTCTGTCATTTTATGACTGGCCAAGTTATTTTATGACTAGCAGAGTCATTTTATCACTGGCCCTGTCATTAATGACTGGCCCTGTCATTAATGACGGGCCCAGTCATTTTATCACTGGCCCTGTCATTTTATGACTGGTTCTGTCATTTTATGACTGGCCAATTCATTAATGACTGGTATAGTCATTTTATCACTGGCCCTGTCCTTAATGACTGGCACTGTCGTTAATGACTGGCCCAGTCATTTTATCACTGGCCCTGTCATTAATGACTGGCCCTGTCATTAATGACGTGCTCAATCATTTTATCACTGGCCCTGTCATTTTATGACTGGTTCTGTCAATTTATGACTGGCCAAGTCATTTTATGACTGTTAGAGTCACATTATCACTGGCCCTGTCCTTAATGACTGGCCCTGTCATTAATGACTGGCCCAGTCATTTTATAACTGGCCCTGTCATTAATGACTGGCCCTGTCATTAATGACTGGCCCCGTCATTTTATCACTGGCCCTGTTATTTTTTGACTGGTTCTGTCATTTTATTACTGGCCAAGTTATTTTATGACTAGCAGAGTCATTTTATCACTGGCCCTGTCATTAATGACTGGCCCTGTCATTAATGACTGGCCCAGTCATTTTATCACTGGCCCTGTCATTAATGACTGGCCCTGTTATTAATGACTGCCCCCGTCACTTTTTTTAACACTGGCCCTGTCATTTTATGACTGGTTCTGTCATTTTATGACTGGCCAAGTTATTTTATGACTAGCAGAGTCATTTTATCACTGGCCCTGTCATTAACGACTGGCCCTGTCATTAATGACTGGCCCACTCATTTTATCACTGGCCCCTTCATTAATGACTGGCCCTGTCATTAATGATTGGGTCAGTCATTTTATCACTGGCCCTGTCATTTTATGACTGGTTCTGTCATTTTATGACTGGCCATGTCATTTTATGACTGGCAGAGTCATTTTATCACTGGCACTGTCATTAATGACTGGTTCTGTCATTAATGACTGGCCCTGTCATTAATGACTGGCCCAGTCATTTTATCACTGGCCCTGTCATTAATGACTGGCCCTGTCATTATTGACTAGCCCAGTCATTTTATCACTGGCCCTGTCATTTTATGACTGGTTCTGTCATTTTATGACTGGCCAAGTCCATTTATGACTGGCAGAGTCATTTATCACTGGCCCTGTCATTAATGACTGGCCCTGTCATTAATGACGGGCCCAGTCATTTTATCACTGGCCCTGTCATTAATGACTGGCCCTGTCAATAATGAAAGGCCCAGTCATTTTATCACTGGCCCTGTCATTTCATGACTGGTTCTGTCATTAATGACTAGCTTAGTCATATTATCACTGGCCCTATCTTTTTATGACTGGTTCTGTCATTTTATGACTTGCCAAGTCATTTTATGACTGGTAGAGTCATTTTATCACTGGCCCTGTCATAAATGACTGGCCCTGTCATTAATGACGGGCCCAGGCATTTTATCACTGGCTCTGTCATTAATGACTGGCCCAGTCATTTTATCACAGGCCCTGTCATTAATGACTGGCCCTGTCATTAATGACTGTGCCAGTTATTTTATCACTGTCCCTGTCATTTTATGACTGGTTCTTTCATTTTATGACTGGCCAAGTCATTTTATGACTGGCAGAGTCATTTTATCACTGGCCCTGTCATTAATGACTAGCCCTGTCGTTAATGACTGGCCCAGTCATTTTATCACTGGCCCTGTCATTAATGACTGGCCCTGTCATTAATGACTGGCCCAGTCATTTTATCACTGGCCCTGTCATTTTATGACTGGTTCTGTCATTTTATGACTCGCCAAGTGCATTTATGACTGGCAGAGTCATTTTATCACGGGCCCTGTCATTAATGACGGGCCCAGTCATTTTATCACTGGCCCTGTCATTTTATGACTGGTTCTGTCATTTTATGACTTGCCAAGTCATTTTATGACTGGTAGAGTCATTTTATCACTGGCCCTGTCATAAATGACTGGCCCTGTCATTAATGACTAGCCCTGTCATTAATGACTGGCCCTGTCATTAATGACTGTCCCACTCATTTTATCACTGGCCCTGTCATTTAATGACTGGTTCTGTCATTAATGACTGGCCCAGTCATTTTATCACTGGCCCTGTCATTTTATCACTGGCCCTGTCATTAACGACTGGCCCTGTCATTAATGACTGGCCCAGTCATTTTATCACTGGCCCTGTCATTTTATGACTTGTTCTGTCATTTTATGACTGGCCAAGTCATTTTATGACTGGTAGAGTCATTTTATCACTGGCCCTGTCATTAATGACTGGCCCTGTAATTAATGACTGGCCCAGTCATTTTAACACTGGCCCTGTCATTAATGACTGGCCCTGTCATTAATGACTGGCCCCGTCATTTTATCACTGGCCCTGTCATTTTATGACTAGTTCTGTCATTTTATGACAGGCCAAGTTATTTTATGACTGGAGGAGTCATTTTATCACTGGCCCTGTCATTAATGACTGGCCCAGTCATTTTATCACAGGCCCTGTCATTAATGACTGGCCCTGTCATTAATGACTGTGCCAGTCATTTTATCACTGGCCCTATCATTTTATGACTGGTTCTGTCATTTTATGACTGGCCAAGTCATTTTATGACTGGCAGAGTCATTTTATAACTGGCCCTGTCATTAATGACTGGCCCTGTCGTTAATGACTGGCCCAGTCATTTTATCACTGGCCCTGTCATTAATGACTGGCCCTGTCATTAATGACTGGCCCAGTCATTTTATCACTGGTTCTGTCATTTTATGCCTGGCCAAGTCATTTTATGACTGGTAGAGTCATTTTATCACTGGCCCTGTCATTAATGACTTGCCCTGTCATTAATGACTGGCCCAGTCATTTTATCATTGGCCCTGTCATTAATGACTGGCCCTGTCATTAATGACTGGCCCCGTCATTTTATCACAGGCCCTGTCATTTTATGACTGGTTCTGTCATTTTATGACTGGCCAAGTTATTTTATGACTAGCAGAGTCATTTTATCACTGGCCCTGTCATTAATGAAAGGCCCTGTAATTTATGACTGGCTCACTCAATTTATCACTGGCCCTGTCATTAATGACTGGCCCTGTCATTAATGACTGGGTCAGTCATTTTATCACTGGCCCTGTCATTTTATGACTGGTTCTGTCATTTTATGACTGGCCAAGTCATTTTCAGACTGGCAGAGTCATTTCATCACTGGCCCTGTCATTAATGACTGGCCCTGTCATTAATGACTGGCCCTGTTATTAATGACTGGCCCAGTCATTTTATCACTGGCCCTGTCATTAATGACTGGCCCTGTCATTAATGACTGGCCCAGTCATTTTATCACTGGCCCTGTCATTAATGACTGGCCCTGTCATTAATGACTGGCCCAGTCATTTTATCACTGGCCCTGTCATTAATGACTGGCCCTGTCATTAATGACTGGCACACTCATTTTATCACTGGCCCTGTCATTAATGACTGGCCCTGTCATTAATGACTGGGTCAGTCATTTTATCACTGGCCCTGTCATTTTATGACTGGTTCTGTCATTTTATGACTGGCCAAGTCATTTTATGACTGGCAGAGTCATTTTATCTCTGGCCCTGTCATTAATGACTGGCCCTGTCATTAATGACTGGCCCTGTCATTAATGACTGGCCCTGTCATTAATGACTGGCCCAGTCATTTTATCACTGGCCCTGTCATTAATGACTGGCCCTGTCATTAATGACTGGCCCTGTCATTTTATCACTGGCCTTGTCATTTTATGACTGGTTTTGTCATTTTATGACTGGCCAAGTCCATTTATGACTGGCAGAGTCATTTTATCACTGGCCCTGTCACAAATGACTGGCCCTGTCATTAATGACGGGCCCAGTCATTTTATCACTGGCCCTGTCATTAATGACTGGCCCTGTCATTAATGAAAGGCCCAGTCATTTTATCACTGGCCCTGTCATTTTATGACTGGTTCTATCATTAATGACTGGCGTAGTCATTTTATGACTGGTAGAGTCATTTTATCACTGGCCCTGTCATAAATGACAGGCCCTGTCATTAATGACGGCCCCAGGCATTTTATCACTGGCCCTGTCATTAATGACTGGCCCTGTCATTAATGACAGGCCCAGTCATTTTATGAATGGTTCTGTCATTTTATGACTTGCCAAGTAATTTTATGACTTGCAAAGTCATTTTATGACTGGCAGAGTCATTTTGTAACTGGCCCTGTCATTAATGACTGGCCCTGTCATTAATGACTGGCCCAGTCATTTTATCACTGGCTCTGTCATTTTATGACTTGTTCTGTCATTTTATGACTGGCCAAGTCATTTTATGCCTGGCAAAGTCATTTTATCACTGGCCCTGTCATTAATGACTGGCCCTGTCATTAATGACTGGCGAAGTCATTTTATCACTGGCCCTGTCATTAATGACTGGCGAAGTCATTTTATCACTGGCCCAGTCATTTTATCACTGGCTCTAACATTTTATGACTTGTTCTGTCATTTTATGACTGGCCAAGTAATTTTATGACTGGCAGAGTCATTTTATCACTGGCCCTATCATTAATGACTAGCCCTGTCATTAATGACTGGCCCTGTCATTAATGACTGGCCCACTCAATTTATCACTGGCCCTGTCATTTAATGACTGGTTCTGTCATTAATGACTGGCCCAGTCATTTTATCACTGGCCCTGTCATTTTATCACTGGCCCTGTCATTAATGACTGGCAGAGTCATTTTTATCTCTGGCCCAGTCATTAATGACTGGCCCTGTCATTAATGGCTGGCCCAGTCATTTTATCACTGGCCCTGTCATTAATGACTGGCCCTGTCATTAATGACTGGCGCAGTCATTTTATCACTGGCCCTGTCATTTTATGACTTGTTCTGTCATTTTATGACTGGCCAAGTCATTTTATGACTGGTAGAGTCATTTTATCACTGGCCCTGTCATTAATGACTGGCCCTGTCATTAATGACTGGCCCAGTCATTTTATCACTGGCCCTGTCATTAATGACTGGCCCTGTCATTAATGACTGGCCCCGTCATTTTATCACTGGCCCTGTCATTTTATGACTAGTTCTGTCATTTTATGACAGGCCAAGTTATTTTATGACTGGAGGAGTCATTTTATCACTGGCCCTGTCATTAATGACTGGCCCAGTCATTTTATCACAGGCCCTGTCATTAATGACTGGCCCTGTCATTAATGACTGTGCCAGTCATTTTATCACTGGCCCTGTCATTTTATGACTGGGTCTGTCATTTTATGACTGGCCAAGTCATTTTATGACTGGCAGAGTCATTTTATAACTGGCCCTGTCATTAATGACTGGCCCTGTCGTTAATGACTGGCCCAGTCATTTTATCACTGGCCCTGTCATTAATGACTGGCCCTGTCATTAATGACTGGCCCAGTCATTTTATCACTGGCCCTGTCATTTTATGACTGGTTCTGTCATTTTATGCCTGGCCAAGTCATTTTATGACTGGTAGAGTCATTTTATCACTGGCCCTGTCATTAATGACTGGCCCTGTCATTAATGACTGGCCCAGGCATTTTATCATTGGCCCTGTCATTAATGACTGGCCCTGTCATTAATGACTGGCCCCGTCATTTTATCACTGGCCCTGTCATTTTATGACTGGTTCTGTCATTTTATGACTGGCCAAGTTATTTTATGACTAGCAGAGTCATTTTATCACTGGCCCTGTCATTAATGACTGGCCCTGTCATTAATGACTGGCACACTCATTTTATCACTGGCCCTGTCATTAATGACTGGCCCTGTCATTAATGACTGGGTCAGTCATTTTATCACTGGCCCTGTCATTTTATGACTGGTTCTGTCATTTTATGACTGGCCAAGTCATTTTCAGACTGGCAGAGTCATTTCATCACTGGCCCTGTCATTAATGACTGGCGAAGTCATTTTATCACTGGCCCTGTCATTAATGACTGGCGAAGTCATTTTATCACTGGCCCAGTCATTTTATCACTGGCCCTGTCATTTTATGACTGATTCTGTCATTTTATGACTGGCCAAGTAATTTTATGACTGGCAGAGTCATTTTATCACTGGCCCTGTCATTAATGACTAGCCCTGTCATTAATGACTGGCCCTGTCATTAATGACTGGCCCACTCATTTTATCACTGGCCCTGTCATTTTATGACTGGTTCTGTCATTAATGACTGGCCCAGTCATTTTATCACTGGCCCTGTCATTTTATCACTGGCCCCGTCATTAATGACTGGCAGAGTCATTTTTATCACTGGCCCAGTCATTAATGACTGGCCCTGTCATTAATGGCTGGCCCAGTCATTTTATCACTGGCCCTGTCATTAATGACTGGCCCTGTCATTAATGACTGGCCCCGTCATTTTATCACTGGCCTTGTCATTTTATGACTTGTTCTGTCATTTTATGACTGGCCAAGTCATTTTATGACTGGTAGAGTCATTTTATGACTGGCCAAGTCATTTTATGACTGGTAGAGTCATTTTATTACTGGCCCTGTCATTAATGACTGGCCCTGTCATTAATGACTGGCCCAGTCATTTTATCACTGGCCCTGTCATTAATAACTGGCCCTGTCATTAATGACTGGCCCCGTCATTTTATCACTGGCCCTGTCATTTTATGACTGGTTCTGTCATTTTATGACTGGCCAAGTCATTTTATGACTGGCACAGTCATTTTATAACTGGCCCTGTCATTAATGACTGGCCCTGTCGTTAATGACTGGCCCAGTCATTTTATCACTGGCCCTGTCATTAATAACTGGCCCTGTCATTAATGACTGGCCCAGTCATTTTATCACTGGCCCTGTCATTTTATGTCTGGTTCTGTCATTTTATGACTCGCCAAGTCCATTTATGACTGGCAGAGTCATTTTATCACGGGCCCTGTCATTAATGACGGGCCCAGTCATTTTATCACTGGCCCTGTCATTTTGTGACTGGTTCTGTCATTTTATGACTGGCCAATTCATTAATGACTGGTATAGTCATTTTATCACTGGCCCTGTCCTTAATGACTGGCACTGTCGTTAATGACTGGCCCAGTCATTTAATCACTGGCCCTGTCATTAATGACTGGCCCTGTCATTAATGACGTGCCCAATCATTTTATCACTGGCCCTGTCATTTTATGACTGGTTCTGTCAATTTATGACTGGCCAAGTCATTTTATGACTGTTAGAGTCATTTTATCACTGGCCCTGTCCTTAATGACTGGCCCTGTCATTAATGACTGGCCCAGTCATTTTATAACTGGCCCTGTCATTAATGACTGGCCCTGTCATTAATGACTGGCCCCGTCATTTTATCACTGGCCCTGTTATTTTTTGACTGGTTCTGTCATTTTATGACTGGCCAAGTTATTTTATGACTAGCAGAGTCATTTTATCACTGGCCCTGTCATTAATGACTGGCCCTGTCATTAATGACGGGCCCAGTCATTTTATCACTGGCCCTGTCATTTTATGACTGGTTCTGTCATTTTATGACTGGCCAATTCATTAATGACTGGTATAGTCATTTTATCACTGGCCCTGTCCTTAATGACTGGCACTGTCGTTAATGACTGGCCCAGTCATTTTATCACTGGCCCTGTCATTAATGACTGGCCCTGTCATTAATGACGTGCTCAATCATTTTATCACTGGCCCTGTCATTTTATGACTGGTTCTGTCAATTTATGACTGGCCAAGTCATTTTATGACTGTTAGAGTCATTTTATCACTGGCCCTGTCCTTAATGACTGGCCCTGTCATTAATGACTGGCCCAGTCATTTTATAACTGGCCCTGTCATTAATGACTGGCCCTGTCATTAATGACTGGCCCCGTCATTTTATCACTGGCCCTGTTATTTTTTGACTGGTTCTGTCATTTTATGACTGGCCAAGTTATTTTATGACTAGCAGAGTCATTTTATCACTGGCCCTGTCATTAATGACTGGCCCTGTCATTAATGACTGGCCCAGTCATTTTATCACTGGCCCTGTCATTAATGACTGGCCCTGTTATTAATGACTGCCCCCGTCACTTTTTTTAACACTGGCCCTGTCATTTTATGACTGGTTCTGTCATTTTATGACTGGCCAAGTTATTTTATGACTAGCAGAGTCATTTTATCACTGGCCCTGTCATTAACGACTGGCCCTGTCATTAATGACTGGCCCACTCATTTTATCACTGGCCCCTTCATTAATGACTGGCCCTGTCATTAATGATTGGGTCAGTCATTTTATCACTGGCCCTGTCATTTTATGACTGGTTCTGTCATTTTATGACTGGCCATGTCATTTTATGACTGGCAGAGTCATTTTATCACTGGCACTGTCATTAATGACTGGTTCTGTCATTAATGACTGGCCCTGTCATTAATGACTGGCCCAGTCATTTTATCACTGGCCCTGTCATTAATGACTGGCCCTGTCATTAATGACTAGCCCAGTCATTTTATCACTGGCCCTGTCATTTTATGACTGGTTCTGTCATTTTATGACTGGCCAAGTCCATTTATGACTGGCAGAGTCATTTTATCACTGGCCCTGTCATTAATGACTGGCCCTGTCATTAATGACGGGCCCAGTCATTTTATCACTGGCCCTGTCATTAATGACTGGCCCTGTCAATAATGAAAGGCCCAGTCATTTTATCACTGGCCCTGTCATTTCATGACTGGTTCTGTCATTAATGACTAGCTTAGTCATATTATCACTGGCCCTATCTTTTTATGACTGGTTCTGTCATTTTATGACTTGCCAAGTCATTTTATGACTGGTAGAGTCATTTTATCACTGGCCCTGTCATAAATGACTGGCCCTGTCATTAATGACGGGCCCAGGCATTTTATCACTGGCTCTGTCATTAATGACTGGCCCAGTCATTTTATCACAGGCCCTGTCATTAATGACTGGCCCTGTCATTAATGACTGTGCCAGTTATTTTATCACTGTCCCTGTCATTTTATGACTGGTTCTTTCATTTTATGACTGGCCAAGTCATTTTATGACTGGCAGAGTCATTTTATCACTGGCCCTGTCATTAATGACTAGCCCTGTCGTTAATGACTGGCCCAGTCATTTTATCACTGGCCCTGTCATTAATGACTGGCCCTGTCATTAATGACTGGCCCAGTCATTTTATCACTGGCCCTGTCATTTTATGACTGGTTCTGTCATTTTATGACTCGCCAAGTCCATTTATGACTGGCAGAGTCATTTTATCACGGGCCCTGTCATTAATGACGGGCCCAGTCATTTTATCACTGGCCCTGTCATTTTATGACTGGTTCTGTCATTTTATGACTTGCCAAGTCATTTTATGACTGATAGAGTCATTTTATCACTGGCCCTGTCATAAATGACTGGCCCTGTCATTAATGACTAGCCCTGTCATTAATGACTGGCCCTGTCATTAATGACTGTCCCACTCATTTTATCACTGGCCCTGTCATTTAATGACTGGTTCTGTCATTAATGACTGGCCCAGTCATTTTATCACTGGCCCTGTCATTTTATCACTGGCCCTGTCATTAACGACTGGCCCTGTCATTAATGACTGGCCCAGTCATTTTATCACTGGCCCTGTCATTTTATGACTTGTTCTGTCATTTTATGACTGGCCAAGTCATTTTATGACTGGTAGAGTCATTTTATCACTGGCCCTGTCATTAATGACTGGCCCTGTAATTAATGACTGGCCCAGTCATTTTAACACTGGCCCTGTCATTAATGACTGGCCCTGTCATTAATGACTGGCCCCGTCATTTTATCACTGGCCCTGTCATTTTATGACTAGTTCTGTCATTTTATGACAGGCCAAGTTATTTTATGACTGGAGGAGTCATTTTATCACTGGCCCTGTCATTAATGACTGGCCCAGTCATTTTATCACAGGCCCTGTCATTAATGACTGGCCCTGTCATTAATGACTGTGCCAGTCATTTTATCACTGGCCCTGTCATTTTATGACTGGTTCTGTCATTTTATGACTGGCCAAGTCATTTTATCACTGGCCCTGTCATTAATGACTGGCCCTGTCGTTAATGACTGGCCCTGTCATTAATGACTAGCCCTGTCATTAATGACTGGCCCTGTCATTAATGACTGTCCCACTCATTTTATCACTGGCCCTGTCATTTAATGACTGGTTCTGTCATTAATGACTGGCCCAGTCATTTTATCACTGGCCCTGTCATTTTATCACTGGCCCTGTCATTAACGACTGGCCCTGTCATTAATGACTGGCCCAGTCATTTTATCACTGGCCCTGTCATTTTATGACTTGTTCTGTCATTTTATGACTGGCCAAGTCATTTTATGACTGGCAGAGTCATTTTTATCACTGGCCCAGTCATTTTATCACTGGCCCTGTCATTAATGACTGGCCCTGTCATTAATGACTGGCCCAGTCATTTTATCACTGGTTCTGTCATTTTATGCCTGGCCAAGTCATTTTATGACTGGTAGAGTCATTTTATCACTGGCCCTGTCATTAATGACTGGCCCTGTCATTAATGACTGGCCCAGTCATTTTATCATTGGCCCTGTCATTAATGACTGGCCCTGTCATTAATGACTGGCCCCGTCATTTTATCACAGGCCCTGTCATTTTATGACTGGTTCTGTCATTTTATGACTGGCCAAGTTATTTTATGACTAGCAGAGTCATTTTATCACTGGCCCTGTCATTAATGAAAGGCCCTGTAATTTATGACTGGCTCACTCATTTTATCACTGGCCCTGTCATTAATGACTGGCCCTGTCATTAATTACTGGGTCAGTCATTTTATCACTGGCCCTGTCATTTTATGACTGGTTCTGTCATTTTATGACTGGCCAAGTCATTTTCAGACTGGCAGAGTCATTTCATCACTGGCCCTGTCATTAATGACTGGCCCTGTCATTAATGACTGGCCCTGTTATTAATGACTGGCCCAGTCATTTTATCACTGGCCCTGTCATTAATGACTGGCCCTGTCATTAATGACTGGCCCAGTCATTTTATCACTGGCCCTGTCATTTTATGACTGGTTCTGTCATTTTATGACTGGCCAAGTCATTTTATGACAAGCAGAGTCATTTTATCACTGGCCCTGTTATTAATGACTGGCCTAGTCATTAATGACTGGCCCTGTCATTAATGACTGGCCCAGTCATTTTATCACTGGCCTTGTCAGTTTATGACTGGTTCTGTCATTTTATGACTGGCCAAGTCCATTTATGACTGGCAGAGTCATTTTATCACTGGCCCTGTCATAAATGACTGGCCCTGTCATTAATGACGGGCCCAGTCATTTTATCACTGGCCCTGTCATTAATGACTGGCCCTGTCATTAATGAAAGGCCCAGTCATTTTATCACTGGCCCTGTCATTTTATGACTGGTTCTGTCATTAATGACTGGCTTAGTCATTTTATGACTGGTAGAGTCATTTTATCACTGGCCCCTTCATAAATGACTGGCCCTGTCATTAATGACGGGCCCAGTCATTTTATCACTGGCCCTGTCATTTTATGACTGGTTCTGTCATTTTATGACTTGCCAAGTCATTTTATGACTGGTAGAGTCATTTTATGACTGGTAGAGTCATTTTATCACTGGCCCTGTCATTAATGACTGGCCCTGTAATTAATGACTGGCCCAGTCATTTTAACACTGGCCCTGTCATTAATGACTGGCCCTGTCATTAATGACTGGCCCCGTCATTTTATCACTGGCCCTGTCATTTTATGACTAGTTCTGTCATTTTATGACAGGCCAAGTTATTTTATGACTGGAGGAGTCATTTTATCACTGGCCCTGTCATTAATGACTGGCCCAGTCATTTTATCACAGGCCCTGTCATTAATGACTGGCCCTGTCATTAATGACTGTGCCAGTCATTTTATCACTGGCCCTGTCATTTTATGACTGGTTCTGTCATTTTATGACTGGCCAAGTCATTTTATCACTGGCCCTGTCATTAATGACTGGCCCTGTCGTTAATGACTGGCCCTGTCATTAATGACTAGCCCTGTCATTAATGACTGGCCCTGTCATTAATGACTGTCCCACTCATTTTATCACTGGCCCTGTCATTTAATGACTGGTTCTGTCATTAATGACTGGCCCAGTCATTTTATCACTGGCCCTGTCATTTTATCACTGGCCCTGTCATTAACGACTGGCCCTGTCATTAATGACTGGCCCAGTCATTTTATCACTGGCCCTGTCATTTTATGACTTGTTCTGTCATTTTATGACTGGCCAAGTCATTTTATGACTGGCAGAGTCATTTTTATCACTGGCCCAGTCATTTTATCACTGGCCCTGTCATTAATGACTGGCCCTGTCATTAATGACTGGCCCAGTCATTTTATCACTGGTTCTGTCATTTTATGCCTGGCCAAGTCATTTTATGACTGGTAGAGTCATTTTATCACTGGCCCTGTCATTAATGACTGGCCCTGTCATTAATGACTGGCCCAGTCATTTTATCATTGGCCCTGTCATTAATGACTGGCCCTGTCATTAATGACTGGCCCCGTCATTTTATCACAGGCCCTGTCATTTTATGACTGGTTCTGTCATTTTATGACTGGCCAAGTTATTTTATGACTAGCAGAGTCATTTTATCACTGGCCCTGTCATTAATGAAAGGCCCTGTAATTTATGACTGGCTCACTCATTTTATCACTGGCCCTGTCATTAATGACTGGCCCTGTCATTAATTACTGGGTCAGTCATTTTATCACTGGCCCTGTCATTCTTTGACTGGTTCTGTCATTTTATGACTGGCCAAGTCATTTTCAGACTGGCAGAGTCATTTCATCACTGGCCCTGTCATTAATGACTGGCCCTGTCATTAATGACTGGCCCTGTTATTAATGACTGGCCCAGTCATTTTATCACTGGCCCTGTCATTAATGACTGGCCCTGTCATTAATGACTGGCCCAGTCATTTTATCACTGGCCCTGTCATTTTATGACTGGTTCTGTCATTTTATGACTGGCCAAGTCATTTTATGACAAGCAGAGTCATTTTATCACTGGCCCTGTTATTAATGACTGGCCTAGTCATTAATGACTGGCCCTGTCATTAATGACTGGCCCAGTCATTTTATCACTGGCCTTGTCAGTTTATGACTGGTTCTGTCATTTTATGACTGGCCAAGTCCATTTATGACTGGCAGAGTCATTTTATCACTGGCCCTGTCATAAATGACTGGCCCTGTCATTAATGACGGGCCCAGTCATTTTATCACTGGCCCTGTCATTAATGACTGGCCCTGTCATTAATGAAAGGCCCAGTCATTTTATAACTGGCCCTGTCATTTTATGACTGGTTCTGTCATTAATGACTGGCTTAGTCATTTTATGACTGGTAGAGTCATTTTATCACTGGCCCCTTCATAAATGACTGGCCCTGTCATTAATGACGGGCCCAGTCATTTTATCACTGGCCCTGTCATTTTATGACTGGTTCTGTCATTTTATGACTTGCCAAGTCATTTTATGACTGGTAGAGTCATTTTATCACTGGCCCTGTCATAAATGACTGGCCCTGTCATTAATGACTAGCCCTGTCATTAATGACTGGCCCTGTCATTAATGACTGTCCCACTCATTTTATCACTGGCCCTGTCATTTAATGACTGGTTCTGTCATTAATGACTGGCCCAGTCATTTTATCACTGGCCCTGTCATTTTATCACTGGCCCTGTCATTAACGACTGGCCCTGTCATTAATGACTGGCCCAGTCATTTTATCACTGGCCCTGTCATTTTATGACTTGTTCTGTCATTTTATGACTGGCCAAGTCATTTTATGACTGGTAGAGTCATTTTATCACTGGCCCTGTCATTAATGACTGGCCCTGTAATTAATGACTGGCCCAGTCATTTTAACACTGGCCCTGTCATTAATGACTGGCCCTGTCATTAATGACTGGCCCCGTCATTTTATCACTGGCCCTGTCATTTTATGACTAGTTCTGTCATTTTATGACAGGCCAAGTTATTTTATGACTGGAGGAGTCATTTTATCACTGGCCCTGTCATTAATGACTGGCCCAGTCATTTAATCACAGGCCCTGTCATTAATGACTGGCCCTGTCATTAATGACTGTGCCAGTATTTTATCACTGGCCCTGTCATTTTATGACTGGTTCTGTCATTTTATGACTGACCAAGTCATTTTATGACTGGCAGAGTCATTTTATAACTGGCCCTGTCATTAATGACTGGCCCTATCGTTAATGACTAGCCCAGTCATTTTATCACTGGCCCTGTCATTAATGACTGGCCCTGTCATTAATGACTGGCCCAGTCATTTTATCACTGGTTCTGTCATTTTATGCCTGGCCAAGTCATTTTATGACTGGTAGAGTCATTTTATCACTGGCCCTGTCATTAATGACTGGCCCTGTCATTAATGACTGGCCCAGTCATTTTATCATTGGCCCTGTCATTAATGACTGGCCCTGTCATTAATGACTGGCCCCGTCATTTTATCACAGGCCCTGTCATTTTATGACTGGTTCTGTCATTTTATGACTGGCCAAGTTATTTTATGACTAGCAGAGTCATTTTATCACTGGCCCTGTCATTAACGACTGGCCCTGTCATTAATGACTGGCCCACTCATTTTATCACTGGCCCCTTCATTAATGACTGGCCCTGTCATTAATGATTGGGTCAGTCATTTTATCACTGGCCCTGTCATTTTATGACTGGTTCTGTCATTTTATGACTGGCCATGTCATTTTATGACTGGCAGAGTCATTTTATCACTGGCACTGTCATTAATGACTGGTTCTGTCATTAATGACTGGCCCTGTCATTAATGACTGGCCCAGTCATTTTATCACTGGCCCTGTCATTAATGACTGGCCCTGTCATTAATGACTAGCCCAGTCATTTTATCACTGGCCCTGTCATTTTATGACTGGTTCTGTCATTTTATGACTGGCCAAGTCCATTTATGACTGGCAGAGTCATTTTATCACTGGCCCTGTCATTAATGACTGGCCCTGTCATTAATGACGGGCCCAGTCATTTTATCACTGGCCCTGTCATTAATGACTGGCCCTGTCAATAATGAAAGGCCCAGTCATTTTATCACTGGCCCTGTCATTTCATGACTGGTTCTGTCATTAATGACTAGCTTAGTCATATTATCACTGGCCCTATCTTTTTATGACTGGTTCTGTCATTTTATGACTTGCCAAGTCATTTTATGACTGGTAGAGTCATTTTATCACTGGCCCTGTCATAAATGACTGGCCCTGTCATTAATGACGGGCCCAGGCATTTTATCACTGGCTCTGTCATTAATGACTGGCCCAGTCATTTTATCACAGGCCCTGTCATTAATGACTGGCCCTGTCATTAATGACTGTGCCAGTTATTTTATCACTGTCCCTGTCATTTTATGACTGGTTCTTTCATTTTATGACTGGCCAAGTCATTTTATGACTGGCAGAGTCATTTTATCACTGGCCCTGTCATTAATGACTAGCCCTGTCGTTAATGACTGGCCCAGTCATTTTATCACTGGCCCTGTCATTAATGACTGGCCCTGTCATTAATGACTGGCCCAGTCATTTTATCACTGGCCCTGTCATTTTATGACTGGTTCTGTCATTTTATGACTCGCCAAGTCCATTTATGACTGGCAGAGTCATTTTATCACGGGCCCTGTCATTAATGACGGGCCCAGTCATTTTATCACTGGCCCTGTCATTTTATGACTGGTTCTGTCATTTTATGACTTGCCAAGTCATTTTATGACTGGTAGAGTCATTTTATCACTGGCCCTGTCATAAATGACTGGCCCTGTCATTAATGACTAGCCCTGTCATTAATGACTGGCCCTGTCATTAATGACTGTCCCACTCATTTTATCACTGGCCCTGTCATTTAATGACTGGTTCTGTCATTAATGACTGGCCCAGTCATTTTATCACTGGCCCTGTCATTTTATCACTGGCCCTGTCATTAACGACTGGCCCTGTCATTAATGACTGGCCCAGTCATTTTATCACTGGCCCTGTCATTTTATGACTTGTTCTGTCATTTTATGACTGGCCAAGTCATTTTATGACTGGTAGAGTCATTTTATCACTGGCCCTGTCATTAATGACTGGCCCTGTAATTAATGACTGGCCCAGTCATTTTAACACTGGCCCTGTCATTAATGCCTGGCCCTGTCATTAATGACTGGCCCCGTCATTTTATCACTGGCCCTGTCATTTTATGACTAGTTCTGTCATTTTATGACAGGCCAAGTTATTTTATGACTGGAGGAGTCATTTTATCACTGGCCCTGTCATTAATGACTGGCCCAGTCATTTTATCACAGGCCCTGTCATTAATGACTGGCCCTGTCATTAATGACTGTGCCAGTCATTTTATCACTGGCCCTGTCATTTTATGACTGGTTCTGTCATTTTATGACTGGCCAAGTCATTTTATGACTGGCAGAGTCATTTTATAACTGGCCCTGTCATTAATGACTGGCCCTGTCGTTAATGACTGGCCCAGTCATTTTATCACTGGCCCTGTCATTAATGACTGGCCCTGTCATTAATGACTGGCCCAGTCATTTTATCACTGGTTCTGTCATTTTATGCCTGGCCAAGTCATTTTATGACTGGTAGAGTCATTTTATCACTGGCCCTGTCATTAATGACTGGCCCTGTCATTAATGACTGGCCCAGTCATTTTATCATTGGCCCTGTCATTAATGACTGGCCCTGTCATTAATGACTGGCCCCGTCATTTTATCACAGGCCCTGTCATTTTATGACTGGTTCTGTCATTTTATGACTGGCCAAGTTATTTTATGACTAGCAGAGTCATTTTATCACTGGTCCTATCATTAATGAAAGGCCCTGTAATTTATGACTGGCTCACTCATTTTATCACTGGCCCTGTCATTAATGACTGGCCCTGTCATTAATGACTGGGTCAGTCATTTTATCACTGGCCCTGTCATTTTATGACTGGTTCTGTCATTTTATGACTGGCCAAGTCATTTTCAGACTGGCAGAGTCATTTCATCACTGGCCCTGTCATTAATGACTGGCCCTGTCATTAATGACTGGCCCTGTTATTAATGACTGGCCCAGTCATTTTATCACTGGCCCTGTCATTTTATGACTGGTTCTGTCATTTTATGACTGGCCAAGTCATTTTATGACTGGCAGAGTCATTTTATCACTGGCCCTGTTATTAATGACTGGCCCAGTCATTTTATCACTGGCCCTGTCATTAATGACTGGCCCTGTCATTAATGACTGGCACACTCATTTTATCACTGGCCCTGTCATTAATGACTGGCCCTGTCATTAATGACTGGGTCAGTCATTTTATCACTGGCCCTGTCATTTTATGACTGGTTCTGTCATTTTATGACTGGCCAAGTCATTTTATGACTGGCAGAGTCATTTTATCTCTGGCCCTGTCATTAATGACTGGCCCTGTCATTAATGACTGGCCCTGTCATTAATGACTGGCCCTGTCATTAATGACTGGCCCAGTCATTTTATCACTGGCCCTGTCATTAATGACTGGCCCTGTCATTAATGACTGGCCCTGTCATTTTATCACTGGCCTTGTCATTTTATGACTGGTTTTGTCATTTTATGACTGGCCAAGTCCATTTATGACTGGCAGAGTCATTTTATCACTGGCCCTGTCACAAATGACTGGCCCTGTCATTAATGACGGGCCCAGTCATTTTATCACTGGCCCTGTCATTAATGACTGGCCCTGTCATTAATGAAAGGCCCAGTCATTTTATCACTGGCCCTGTCATTTTATGACTGGTTCTATCATTAATGACTGGCGTAGTCATTTTATGACTGGTAGAGTCATTTTATCACTGGCCCTGTCATAAATGACAGGCCCTGTCATTAATGACGGGCCCAGGCATTTTATCACTGGCCCTGTCATTAATGACTGGCCCTGTCATTAATGACAGGCCCAGTCATTTTATGAATGGTTCTGTCATTTTATGACTTGCCAAGTAATTTTATGACTTGCAAAGTCATTTTATGACTGGCAGAGTCATTTTGTAACTGGCCCTGTCATTAATGACTGGCCCTGTCATTAATGACTGGCCCAGTCATTTTATCACTGGCTCTTTCATTTTATGACTTGTTCTGTCATTTTATGACTGGCCAAGTCATTTTATGCCTGGCAAAGTAATTTTATCACTGGCCCTGTCATTAATGACTGGCCCTGTCATTAATGACTGGCGAAGTCATTTTATCACTGGCCCTGTCATTAATGACTGGCGAAGTCATTTTATCACTGGCCCAGTCATTTTATCACTGGCTCTAACATTTTATGACTTGTTCTGTCATTTTATGACTGGCCAAGTAATTTTATGACTGGCAGAGTCATTTTATCACTGGCCCTATCATTAATGACTAGCCCTGTCATTAATGACTGGCCCTGTCATTAATGACTGGCCCACTCAATTTATCACTGGCCCTGTCATTTAATGACTGGTTCTGTCATTAATGACTTGCCCAGTCATTTTATCACTGGCCCTGTCATTTTATCACTGGCCCTGTCATTAATGACTGGCAGAGTCATTTTTATCTCTGGCCCAGTCATTAATGACTGGCCCTGTCATTAATGGCTGGCCCAGTCATTTTATCACTGGCCCTGTCATTAATGACTGGCCCTGTCATTAATGACTGGCCCAGTCATTTTATCACTGGCCCTGTCATTTTATGACTTGTTCTGTCATTTTATGACTGGCCAAGTCATTTTATGACTGGTAGAGTCATTTTATCACTGGCCCTGTCATTAATGACTGGCCCTGTCATTAATGACTGGCCCAGTCATTTTATCACTGGCCCTGTCATTAATGACTGGCCCTGTCATTAATGACTGGCCCCGTCATTTTATCACTGGCCCTGTCATTTTATGACTAGTTCTGTCATTTTATGACAGGCCAAGTTATTTTATGACTGGAGGAGTCATTTTATCACTGGCCCTGTCATTAATGACTGGCCCAGTCATTTTATCACAGGCCCTGTCATTAATGACTGGCCCTGTCATTAATGACTGTGCCAGTCATTTTATCACTGGCCCTGTCATTTTATGACTGGGTCTGTCATTTTATGACTGGCCAAGTCATTTTATGACTGGCAGAGTCATTTTATAACTGGCCCTGTCATTAATGACTGGCCCTGTCGTTAATGACTGGCCCAGTCATTTTATCACTGGCCCTGTCATTAATGACTGGCCCTGTCATTAATGACTGGCCCAGTCATTGTATCACTAGCCCTGTCATTTTATGACTGGTTCTGTCATTTTATGCCTGGCCAAGTCATTTTATGACTGGTAGAGTCATTTTATCACTGGCCCTGTCATTAATGACTGGCCCTGTCATTAATGACTGGCCCCGTCATTTTATCACTGGCCCTGTCATTTTATGACTGGTTCTGTCATTTTATGACTGGCCAAGTTATTTTATGACTAGCGGAGTCATTTTATCACTGGCCCTGTCATTAATGACTGGCCCTGTCATTAATGACTGGCACACTCATTTTATCACTGGCCCTGTCATTAATGACTGGCCCTGTCATTAATGACTGGGTCAGCCATTTTATCACTGGCCCTGTCATTTTATGACTGGTTCTGTCATTTTATGACTGGCCAAGTCATTTTCAGACTGGCAGAGTCATTTCATCACTGGCCCTGTCATTAATGACTGGCGAAGTCATTTTATCACTGGCCCTGTCATTAATGACTGGCGAAGTCATTTTATCACTGGCCCAGTCATTTTATCACTGGCCCTGTCATTTTATGACTGGTTCTGTCATTTTATGACTGGCCAAGTAATTTTATGACTGGCAGAGTCATTTTATCACTGGCCCTGTCATTAATGACTAGCCCTGTCATTAATGACTGGCCCTGTCATTAATGACTGGCCCACTCATTTTATCACTGGCCCTGTCATTTAATGACTGGTTCTGTCATTAATGACTGGCCCAGTCATTTTATCACTGGCCCTGTCATTTTATCACTGGCCCCGTCATTAATGACTGGCAGAGTCATTTTTATCACTGGCCCAGTCATTAATGACTGGCCCTGTCATTAATGGCTGGCCCAGTCATTTTATCACTGGCCCTGTCATTAATGACTGGCCCTGTCATTAATGACTGGCCCAGTCATTTTATCACTGGCCTTGTCATTTTATGACTTGTTCTGTCATTTTATGACTGGCCAAGTCATTTTATGACTGGTAGAGTCATTTTATTACTGGCCCTGTCATTAATGACTGGCCCTGTCATTAATGACTGGCCCAGTCATTTTATCACTGGCCCTGTCATTAATAACTGGCCCTGTCATTAATGACTGGCCCCGTCATTTTATCACTGGCCCTGTCATTTTATGACTGGTTCTGTCATTTTATGACTGGCCAAGTCATTTTATGACTGGCACAGCCATTTTATAACTGGCCCTGTCATTAATGACTGGCCCTGTCGTTAATGACTGGCCCAGTCATTTTATCACTGGCCCTGTCATTAATAACTGGCCCTGTCATTAATGACTGGCCCAGTCATTTTATCACTGGCCCTGTCATTTTATGTCTGGTTCTGTCATTTTATGACTCGCCAAGTCCATTTATGACTGGCAGAGTCATTTTATCACGGGCCCTGTCATTAATGACGGGCCCAGTCATTTTATCACTGGCCCTGTCATTTTGTGACTGGTTCTGTCATTTTATGACTGGCCAATTCATTAATGACTGGTATAGTCATTTTATCACTGGCCCTGTCCTTAATGACTGGCACTGTCGTTAATGACTGGCCCAGTCATTTAATCACTGGCCCTGTCATTAATGACTGGCCCTGTCATTAATGACGTGCCCAATCATTTTATCACTGGCCCTGTCATTTTATGACTGGTTCTGTCAATTTATGACTGGCCAAGTCATTTTATGACTGTTAGAGTCATTTTATCACTGGCCCTGTCCTTAATGACTGGCCCTGTCATTAATGACTGGCCCAGTCATTTTATAACAGGCCCTGTCATTAATGACTGGCCCTGTCATTAATGACTGGCCCCGTCATTTTATCACTGGCCCTGTTATTTTTTGACTGGTTCTGTCATTTTATGACTGGCCAAGTTATTTTATGACTAGCAGAGTCATTTTATCACTGGCCCTGTCATTAATGACTGGCCCTGTCATTAATGACGGGCCCAGTCATTTTATCACTGGCCCTGTCATTTTATGACTGGTTCTGTCATTTTATGACTGGCCAATTCATTAATGACTGGTATAGTCATTTTATCACTGGCCCTGTCCTTAATGACTGGCACTGTCGTTAATGACTGGCCCAGTCACTTTATCACTGGCCCTGTCATTAATGACTGGCCCTGTCATTAATGACGTGCTCAATCATTTTATCACTGGCCCTGTCATTTTATGACTGGTTCTGTCAATTTATGACTGGCCAAGTCATTTTATGACTGTTAGAGTCATTTTATCACTGGCCCTGTCCTTAATGACTGGCCCTGTCATTAATGACTGGCCCAGTCATTTTATAACTGGCCCTGTCATTAATGACTGGCCCTGTCATTAATGACTGGCCCCGTCATTTTATCACTGGCCCTGTTATTTTTTGACTGGTTCTGTCATTTTATGACTGGCCAAGTTATTTTATGACTAGCAGAGTCATTTTATCACTGGCCCTGTCATTAATGACTGGCCCTGTCATTAATGACTGGCCCAGTCATTTTATCACTGGCCCTGTCATTAATGACTGGCCCTGTTATTAATGACTGCCCCCGTCACTTTTTTTAACACTGGCCCTGTCATTTTATGACTGGTTCTGTCATTTTATGACTGGCCAAGTTATTTTATGACTAGCAGAGTCATTTTATCACTGGCCCTGTCATTAACGACTGGCCCTGTCATTAATGACTGGCCCACTCATTTTATCACTGGCCCCTTCATTAATGACTGGCCCTGTCATTAATGATTGGGTCAGTCATTTTATCACTGGCCCTGTCATTTTATGACTGGTTCTGTCATTTTATGACTGGCCATGTCATTTTATGACTGGCAGAGTCATTTTATCACTGGCACTGTCATTAATGACTGGTTCTGTCATTAATGACTGGCCCTGTCATTAATGACTGGCCCAGTCATTTTATCACTGGCCCTGTCATTAATGACTGGCCCTGTCATTAATGACTAGCCCAGTCATTTTATCACTGGCCCTGTCATTTTATGACTGGTTCTGTCATTTTATGACTGGCCAAGTCCATTTATGACTGGCAGAGTCATTTTATCACTGGCCCTGTCATTAATGACTGGCCCTGTCATTAATGACGGGCCCAGTCATTTTATCACTGGCCCTGTCATTAATGACTGGCCCTGTCAATAATGAAAGGCCCAGTCATTTTATCACTGGCCCTGTCATTTCATGACTGGTTCTGTCATTAATGACTAGCTTAGTCATATTATCACTGGCCCTATCTTTTTATGACTGGTTCTGTCATTTTATGACTTGCCAAGTCATTTTATGACTGGTAGAGTCATTTTAACACTGGCCCTGTCATAAATGACTGGCCCTGTCATTAATGACGGGCCCAGGCATTTTATCACTGGCTCTGTCATTAATGACTGGCCCAGTCATTTTATCACAGGCCCTGTCATTAATGACTGGCCCTGTCATTAATGACTGTGCCAGTTATTTTATCACTGTCCCTGTCATTTTATGACTGGTTCTTTCATTTTATGACTGGCCAAGTCATTTTATGACTGGCAGAGTCATTTTATCACTGGCCCTGTCATTAATGACTAGCCCTGTCGTTAATGACTGGCCCAGTCATTTTATCACTGGCCCTGTCATTAATGACTGGCCCTGTCATTAATGACTGGCCCAGTCATTTTATCACTGGCCCTGTCATTTTATGACTGGTTCTGTCATTTTATGACTCGCCAAGTCCATTTATGACTGGCAGAGTCATTTTATCACGGGCCCTGTCATTAATGACGGGCCCAGTCATTTTATCACTGGCCCTGTCATTTTATGACTGGTTCTGTCATTTTATGACTTGCCAAGTCATTTTATGACTGGTAGAGTCATTTTATCACTGGCCCTGTCATAAATGACTGGCCCTGTCATTAATGACTAGCCCTGTCATTAATGACTGGCCCTGTCATTAATGACTGTCCCACTCATTTTATCACTGGCCCTGTCATTTAATGACTGGTTCTGTCATTAATGACTGGCCCAGTCATTTTATCACTGGCCCTGTCATTTTATCACTGGCCCTGTCATTAACGACTGGCCCTGTCATTAATGACTGGCCCAGTCATTTTATCACTGGCCCTGTCATTTTATGACTTGTTCTGTCATTTTATGACTGGCCAAGTCATTTTATGACTGGTAGAGTCATTTTATCACTGGCCCTGTCATTAATGACTGGCCCTGTAATTAATGACTGGCCCAGTCATTTTAACACTGGCCCTGTCATTAATGACTGGCCCTGTCATTAATGACTGGCCCCGTCATTTTATCACTGGCCCTGTCATTTTATGACTAGTTCTGTCATATTATGACAGGCCAAGTTATTTTATGACTGGAGGAGTCATTTTATCACTGGCCCTGTCATTAATGACTGGCCCAGTCATTTTATCACAGGCCCTGTCATTAATGACTGGCCCTGTCATTAATGACTGTGCCAGTCATTTTATCACTGGCCCTGTCATTTTATGACTGGTTCTGTCATTTTATGACTGGCCAAGTCATTTTATCACTGGCCCTGTCATTAATGACTGGCCCTGTCGTTAATGACTGGCCCTGTCATTAATGACTAGCCCTGTCATTAATGACTGGCCCTGTCATTAATGACTGTCCCACTCATTTTATCACTGGCCCTGTCATTTAATGACTGGTTCTGTCATTAATGACTGGCCCAGTCATTTTATCACTGGCCCTGTCATTTTATCACTGGCCCTGTCATTAACGACTGGCCCTGTCATTAATGACTGGCCCAGTCATTTTATCACTGGCCTTGTCATTTTATGACTTGTTCTGTCATTTTATGACTGGCCAAGTCATTTTATGACTGGCAGAGTCATTTTTAGCACTGGCCCAGTCATTTTATCACTGGCCCTGTCATTAATGACTGGCCCTGTCATTAATGACTGGCCCAGTCATTTTATCACTGGTTCTGTCATTTTATGCCTGGCCAAGTCATTTTATGATTGGTAGAGTCATTTTATCACTGGCCCTGTCATTAATGACTGGCCCTGTCATTAATGACTGGCCCAGTCATTTTATCATTGGCCCTGTCATTAATGACTGGCCCTGTCATTAATGACTGGCCCCGTCATTTTATCACAGGCCCTGTCATTTTATGACTGGTTCTGTCATTTTATGACTGGCCAAGTTATTTTATGACTAGCAGAGTCATTTTATCACTGGCCCTGTCATTAATGAAAGGCCCTGTAATTTATGACTGGCTCACTCATTTTATCACTGGCCCTGTCATTAATGACTGGCCCTGTCATTAATGACTGGGTCAGTCATTTTATCACTGGCCCTGTCATTTTATGACTGGTTCTGTCATTTTATGACTGGCCAAGTCATTTTCAGACTGGCAGAGTCATTTCATCACTGGCCCTGTCATTAATGACTGGCCCTGTCATTAATGACTGGCCCTGTTATTAATGACTGGCCCAGTCATTTTATCACTGGCCCTGTCATTAATGACTGGCCCTGTCATTAATGACTGGCCCAGTCATTTTATCACTGGCCCTGTCATTTTATGACTGGTTCTGTCATTTTATGACTGGCCAAGTCATTTTATGACAAGCAGAGTCATTTTATCACTGGCCCGGTTATTAATGACTGGCCTAGTCATTAATGACTGGCCCTGTCATTAATGACTGGCCCAGTCATTTTATCACTGGCCTTGTCAGTTTATGACTGGTTCTGTCATTTTATGACTGGCCAAGTCCATTTATGACTGGCAGAGTCATTTTATCACTGGCCCTGTCATAAATGACTGGCCCTGTCATTAATGACGGGCCCAGTCATTTTATCACTGGCCCTGTCATTAATGACTGGCCCTGTCATTAATGAAAGGCCCAGTCATTTTATCACTGGCCCTGTCATTTTATGACTGGTTCTGTCATTAATGACTGGCTTAGTCATTTTATGACTGGTAGAGTCATTTTATCACTGGCCTCTTCATAAATGACTGGCCCTGTCATTAATGACGGGCCCAGTCATTTTATCACTGGCCCTGTCATTTTATGACTGGTTCTGTCATTTTATGACTTGCCAAGTCATTTTATGACTGGTAGAGTCATTTTATCACTGGCCCTGTCATAAATGACTGGCCCTGTCATTAATGACTAGCCCTGTCATTAATGACTGGCCCTGTCATTAATGACTGTCCCACTCATTTTATCACTGGCCCTGTCATTTAATGACTGGTTCTGTCATTAATGACTGGCCCAGTCATTTTATCACTGGCCCTGTCATTTTATCACTGGCCCTGTCATTAACGACTGGCCCTGTCATTAATGACTGGCCCAGTCATTTTATCACTGGCCCTGTCATTTTATGACTTGTTCTGTCATTTTATGACTGGCCAAGTCATTTTATGACTGGTAGAGTCATTTTATCACTGGCCCTGTCATTAATGACTGGCCCTGTAATTAATGACTGGCCCAGTCATTTTAACACTGGCCCTGTCATTAATGACTGGCCCTGTCATTAATGACTGGCCCCGTCATTTTATCACTGGCCCTGTCATTTTATGACTAGTTCTGTCATTTTATGACAGGCCAAGTTATTTTATGACTGGAGGAGTCATTTTATCACTGGCCCTGTCATTAATGACTGGCCCAGTCATTTAATCACAGGCCCTGTCATTAATGACTGGCCCTGTCATTAATGACTGTGCCAGTATTTTATCACTGGCCCTGTCATTTTATGACTGGTTCTGTCATTTTATGACTGGCCAAGTCATTTTATGACTGGCAGAGTCATTTTATAACTGGCCCTGTCATTAATGACTGGCCCTATCGTTAATGACTAGCCCAGTCATTTTATCACTGGCCCTGTCATTAATGACTGGCCCTGTCATTAATGACTGGCCCAGTCATTTTATCACTGGTTCTGTCATTTTATGCCTGGCCAAGTCATTTTATGACTGGTAGAGTCATTTTATCACTGGCCCTGTCATTAATGACTGGCCCTGTCATTAATGACTGGCCCAGTCATTTTATCATTGGCCCTGTCATTAATGACTGGCCCTGTCATTAATGACTGGCCCCGTCATTTTATCACAGGCCCTGTCATTTTATGACTGGTTCTGTCATTTTATGACTGGCCAAGTTATTTTATGACTAGCAGAGTCATTTTATCACTGGCCCTGTCATTAACGACTGGCCCTGTCATTAATGACTGGCCCACTCATTTTATCACTGGCCCCTTCATTAATGACTGGCCCTGTCATTAATGATTGGGTCAGTCATTTTATCACTGGCCCTGTCATTTTATGACTGGTTCTGTCATTTTATGACTGGCCATGTCATTTTATGACTGGCAGAGTCATTTTATCACTGGCACTGTCATTAATGACTGGTTCTGTCATTAATGACTGGCCCTGTCATTAATGACTGGCCCAGTCATTTTATCACTGGCCCTGTCATTAATGACTGGCCCTGTCATTAATGACTAGCCCAGTCATTTTATCAATGGCCCTGTCATTTTATGACTGGTTCTGTCATTTTATGACTGGCCAACTCCATTTATGACTGGCAGAGTCATTTTATCACTGGCCCTGTCATTAATGACTGGCCCTGTCATTAATGACGGGCCCAGTCATTTTATCACTGGCCCTGTCATTAATGACTGGCCCTGTCAATAATGAAAGGCCCAGTCATTTTATCACTGGCCCTGTCATTTCATGACTGGTTCTGTCATTAATGACTAGCTTAGTCATATTATCACTGGCCCTATCTTTTTATGACTGGTTCTGTCATTTTATGACTTGCCAAGTCATTTTATGACTGGTAGAGTCATTTTATCACTGGCCCTGTCATAAATGACTGGCCCTGTCATTAATGACGGGCCCAGGCATTTTATCACTGGCTCTGTCATTAATGACTGGCCCAGTCATTTTATCACAGGCCCTGTCATTAATGACTGGCCCTGTCATTAATGACTGTGCCAGTTATTTTATCACTGTCCCTGTCATTTTATGACTGGTTCTTTCATTTTATGACTGGCCAAGTCATTTTATGACTGGCAGAGTCATTTTATCACTGGCCCTGTCATTAATGACTAGCCCTGTCGTTAATGACTGGCCCAGTCATTTTATCACTGGCCCTGTCATTAATGACTGGCCCTGTCATTAATGACTGGCCCAGTCATTTTATCACTGGCCCTATCATTTTATGACTGGTTCTGTCATTTTATGACTCGCCAAGTCCATTTATGACTGGCAGAGTCATTTTATCACGGGCCCTGTCATTAATGACGGGCCCAGTCATTTTATCACTGGCCCTGTCATTTCATGACTGGTTCTGTCATTTTATGACTTGCCAAGTCATTTTATGACTGGTAGAGTCATTTTATCACTGGCCCTGTCATAAATGACTGGTTCTGTCATTAATGACTAGCCCTGTCATTAATGACTGGCCCTGTCATTAATGACTGTCCCACTCATTTTATCACTGGCCCTGTCATTTAATGACTGGTTCTGTCATTAATGACTGGCCCAGTCATTTTATCACTGGCCCTGTCATTTTATCACTGGCCCTGTCATTAACGACTGGCCCTGTCATTAATGACTGGCCCAGTCATTTTATCACTGGCCCTGTCATTTTATGACTTGTTCTGTCATTTTATGACTGGCCAAGTCATTTTATGACTGGTAGAGTCATTTTATCACTGGCCCTGTCATTAATGACTGGCCCTGTAATTAATGACTGGCCCAGTCATTTTAACACTGGCCCTGTCATTAATGACTGGCCCTGTCATTAATGACTGGCCCCGTCATTTTATCACTGG
Source organism: Platycnemis pennipes (assembly GCA_933228895.1). Lineage (NCBI taxonomy): Eukaryota > Metazoa > Arthropoda > Insecta > Odonata > Platycnemididae > Platycnemis > Platycnemis pennipes. Next base: position 73,966,184 of record OW121846.1, on the reverse strand, counting down.
CCCTGTCATTTTATGACTAGTTCTGTCATTTTATGACAGGCCAAGTTATTTTATGACTGGAGGAGTCATTTTATCACTGGCCCTGTCATTAATGACTGGCCCAGTCATTTTATCACAGGCCCTGTCATTAATGACTGGCCCTGTCATTAATGACTGTGCCAGTCATTTTATCACTGGCCCTGTCATTTTATGACTGGTTCTGTCATTTTATGACTGGCCAAGTCATTTTATGACTGGCAGAGTCATTTTATAACTGGCCCTGTCATTAATGACTGGCCCTGTCGTTAATGACTGGCCCAGTCATTTTATCACTGGCCCTGTCATTAATGACTGGCCCTGTCATTAATGACTGGCCCAGTCATTTTATCACTGGTTCTGTCATTTTATGCCTGGCCAAGTCATTTTATGACTGGTAGAGTCATTTTATCACTGGCCCTGTCATTAATGACTGGCCCTGTCATTAATGACTGGCCCAGTCATTTTATCATTGGCCCTGTCATTAATGACTGGCCCTGTCATTAATGACTGGCCCCGTCATTTTATCACAGGCCCTGTCATTTTATGACTGGTTCTGTCATTTTATGACTGGCCAAGTTATTTTATGACTAGCAGAGTCATTTTATCACTGGCCCTATCATTAATGAAAGGCCCTGTAATTTATGACTGGCTCACTCATTTTATCACTGGCCCTGTCATTAATGACTGGCCCTGTCATTAATGACTGGGTCAGTCATTTTATCACTGGCCCTGTCATTTTATGACTGGTTCTGTCATTTTATGACTGGCCAAGTCATTTTCAGACTGGCAGAGTCATTTCATCACTGGCCCTGTCATTAATGACTGGCCCTGTCATTAATGACTGGCCCTGTTATTAATGACTGGCCCAGTCATTTTATCACTGGCCCTGTCATTTTATGACTGGTTCTGTCATTTTATGACTGGCCAAGTCATTTTATGACTGGCCCTGTTATTAATGACTGGCCTAGTCATTAATGACTGGCCCTGTCATTAATGACTGGCCCAGTCATTTTATCACTGGCCTTGTCAGTTTATGACTGGTTCTGTCATTTTATGACTGGCCAAGTCCATTTATGACTGGCAGAGTCATTTTATCACTGGCCCTGTCATAAATGACTGGCCCTGTCATTAATGACGGGCCCAGTCATTTTATCACTGGCCCTGTCATTAATGACTGGCCCTGTCATTAATGAAAGGCCCAGTCATTTTATCACTGGCCCTGTCATTTTATGACTGGTTCTGTCATTAATGACTGGCTTAGTCATTTTATGACTGGTAGAGTCATTTTATCACTGGCCCCTTCATAAATGACTGGCCCTGTCATTAATGACGGGCCCAGTCATTTTATCACTGGCCCTGTCATTTTATGACTGGTTCTGTCATTTTATGACTTGCCAAGTCATTTTATGACTGGTAGAGTCATTTTATCACTGGCCCTGTCATAAATGACTGGCCCTGTCATTAATGACTAGCCCTGTCATTAATGACTGGCCCTGTCATTAATGACTGTCCCACTCATTTTATCACTGGCCCTGTCATTTAATGACTGGTTCTGTCATTAATGACTGGCCCAGTCATTTTATCACTGGCCCTGTCATTTTATCACTGGCCCTGTCATTAACGACTGGCCCTGTCATTAATGACTGGCCCAGTCATTTTATCACTGGCCCTGTCATTTTATGACTTGTTCTGTCATTTTATGACTGGCCAAGTCATTTTATGACTGGTAGAGTCATTTTATCACTGGCCCTGTCATTAATGACTGGCCCTGTAATTAATGACTGGCCCAGTCATTTTAACACTGGCCCTGTCATTAATGACTGGCCCTGTCATTAATGACTGGCCCCGTCATTTTATCACTGGCCCTGTCATTTTATGACTAGTTCTGTCATTTTATGACAGGCCAAGTTATTTTATGACTGGAGGAGTCATTTTATCACTGGCCCTGTCATTAATGACTGGCCCAGTCATTTTATCACAGGCCCTGTCATTAATGACTGGCCCTGTCATTAATGACTGTGCCAGTCATTTTATCACTGGCCCTGTCATTTTATGACTGGTTCTGTCATTTTATGACTGGCCAAGTCATTTTATGACTGGCAGAGTCATTTTATAACTGGCCCTGTCATAAATGACTGGCCCTGTCGTTAATGACTGGCCCAGTCATTTTATCACTGGCCCTGTCATTAATGACTGGCCCTGTCATTAATGACTGGCCCAGTCATTTTATCACTGGTTCTGTCATTTTATGCCTGGCCAAGTCATTTTATGACTGGTAGAGTCATTTTATCACTGGCCCTGTCATTAATGACTGGCCCTGTCATTAATGACTGGCCCAGTCATTTTATCATTGGCCCTGTCATTAATGACTGGCCCTGTCATTAATGACTGGCCCCGTCATTTTATCACAGGCCCTGTCATTTTATGACTGGTTCTGTCATTTTATGACTGGCCAAGTTATTTTATGACTAGCAGAGTCATTTTATCACTGGCCCTGTCATTAATGAAAGGCCCTGTAATTTATGACTGGCTCACTCATTTTATCACTGGCCCTGTCATTAATGACTGGCCCTGTCATTAATGACTGGGTCAGTCATTTTATCACTGGCCCTGTCATTTTATGACTGGTTCTGTCATTTTATGACTGGCCAAGTCATTTTCAGACTGGCAGAGTCATTTCATCACTGGCCCTGTCCTTAATGACTGGCCCTGTCATTAATGACTGGCCCTGTTATTAATGACTGGCCCAGTCATTTTATCACTGGCCCTGTCATTAATGACTGGCCCTGTCATTAATGACTGGCCCAGTCATTTTATCACTGGCCCTGTCATTTTATGACTGGTTCTGTCATTTTATGACTGGCCAAGTCATTTTATGACTGGCAGAGTCATTTTATCACTGGCCCTGTTATTAATGACTGGCCTAGTCATTAATGACTGGCCCTGTCATTAATGACTGGCCCAGTCATTTTATCACTGGCCTTGTCAGTTTATGACTGGTTCTGTCATTTTATGACTGGCCAAGTCCATTTATGACTGGCAGAGTCATTTTATCACTGGCCCTGTCATAAATGACTGGCCCTGTCATTAATGACGGGCCCAGTCATTTTATCACTGGCCCTGTCATTAATGACTGGCCCTGTCATTAATGAAAGGCCCAGTCATTTTATCACTGGCCCTGTCATTTTATGACTGGTTCTGTCATTAATGACTGGCTTAGTCATTTTATGACTGGTAGAGTCCTTTTATCACTGGCCCCTTCATAAATGACTGGCCCTGTCATTAATGACGGGCCCAGGCATTTTATCACTGGCCCTGTCATTAATGACTGGCCCTGTCATTAATGACTGGGTCAGTCATTTTATCACTGGCCCTGTCATTTTATGACTGGTTCTGTCATTTTATGACTGGCCAAGTCATTTTATGACTGGCAGAGTCATTTTATCACTGGCCCTGTCATTAATGACTGGCCCTGTCATTAATGACTGGCCCTGTCATTAATGACTGGCCCAGTCATTTTATCACTGGCCCTGTCATTAATGACTGGCCCTGTCATTAATGACTGACCCTGTCATTTTATCACTGGCCTTGTCATTTTATGACTGGTTTTGTCATTTTATGACTGGCCAAGTCCATTTATGACTGGCAGAGTCATTTTATCACTGGCCCTGTCACAAATGACTGGCCCTGTCATTAATGACGGGCCCAGTCATTTTATCACTGGCCCTGTCATTAATGACTGGCCCTGTCATTAATGAAAGGCCCAGTCATTTTATCACTGGCCCTGTCATTTTATGACTGGTTCTATCATTAATGACTGGCGTAGTCATTTTATGACTGGTAGAGTCATTTTATCACTGGCCCTGTCATAAATGACAGGCCCTGTCATTAATGACGGGCCCAGGCATTTTATCACTGGCCCTGTCATTAATGACTGGCCCTGTCATTAATGACAGGCCCAGTCATTTTATGAATGGTTCTGTCATTTTATGACTTGCCAAGTAATTTTATGACTTGCAAAGTCATTTTATGACTGGCAGAGTCATTTTGTAACTGGCCCTGTCATTAATGACTGGCCCTGTCTTTAATGACTGGCCCAGTCATTTTATCACTGGCTCTGTCATTTTATGACTTGTTCTGTCATTTTATGACTGGCCAAGTCATTTTATGCCTGGCAAAGTCATTTTATCACTGGCCCTGTCATTAATGACTGGCCCTGTCATTAATGACTGGCGAAGTCATTTTATCACTGGCCCTGTCATTAATGACTGGCGAAGTCATTTTATCACTGGCCCAGTCATTTTATCACTGGCTCTAACATTTTATGACTTGTTCTGTCATTTTATGACTGGCCAAGTAATTTTATGACTGGCAGAGTCATTTTATCACTGGCCCTGTCATTAATGACTAGCCCTGTCATTAATGACTGGCCTTGTCATTAATGACTGGCCCACTCAATTTATCACTGGCCCTGTCATTTAATGACTGGTTCTGTCATTAATGACTGGCCCAGTCATTTTATCACTGGCCCTGTCATTTTATCACTGGCCCTGTCATTAATGACTGGCAGAGTCATTTTTATCACTGGCCCAGTCATTAATGACTGGCCCTGTCATTAATGGCTGGCCCAGTCATTTTATCACTGGCCCTGTCATTAATGACTGGCCCTGTCATTAATGACTGGCCCAGTCATTTTATCACTGGCCCTGTCATTTTATGACTTGTTCTGTCATTTTATGACTGGCCAAGTCATTTTATGACTGGTAGAGTCATTTTATCACTGGCCCTGTCATTAATGACTGGCCCTGTCATTAATGACTGGCCCAGTCATTTTATCACTGGCCCTGTCATTAATGACTGGCCCTGTCATTAATGACTGGCCCCGTCATTTTATCACTGGCCCTGTCATTTTATGACTAGTTCTGTCATTTTATGACAGGCCAAGTTATTTTTTGACTGGAGGAGTCATTTTATCACTGGCCCTGTCATTAATGACTGGCCCAGTCATTTTATCACAGGCCCTGTCATTAATGACTGGCCCTGTCATTAATGACTGTGCCAGTCATTTTATCACTGGCCCTGTCATTTTATGACTGGGTCTGTCATTTTATGACTGGCCAAGTCATTTTATGACTGGCAGAGTCATTTTATAACTGGCCCTGTCATTAATGACTGGCCCTGTCGTTAATGACTGGCCCAGTCATTTTATCACTGGCCCTGTCATTAATGACTGGCCCTGTCATTTTATGACTGGCAGAGTCATTTTATAACTGGCCCTGTCATTAATGACTGGCCCTGTCATTAATGACTGGGTCAGTCATCTTATCACTGGCCCTGTCATTTTATGACTGGTTCTGTCATTTTATGACTGGCCAAGTCATTTTCAGACTGGCAGAGTCATTTCATCACTGGCCCTGTCATTAATGACTGGCGAAGTCATTTTATCACTGGCCCTGTCATTAATGACTGGCGAAGTCATTTTATCACTGGCCCAGTCATTTTATCACTGGCCCTGTCATTTTATGACTGGTTCTGTCATTTTATGACTGGCCAAGTAATTTTATGACTGGCAGAGTCATTTTATCACTGGCCCTGTCATTAATGACTAGCCCTGTCATTAATGACTGGCCCTGTCATTAATGACTGGCCCACTCATTTTATCACTGGCCCTGTCATTTAATGACTGGTTCTGTCATTAATGACTGGCCCAGTCATTTTATCACTGGCCCTGTCATTTTATCACTGGCCCCGTCATTAATGACTGGCAGAGTCATTTTTATCACTGGCCCAGTCATTAATGACTGGCCCTGTCATTAATGGCTGGCCCAGTCATTTTATCACTGGCCCTGTCATTAATGACTGGCCCTGTCATTAATGACTGGCCCAGTCATTTTATCACTGGCCATGTCATTTTATGACTTGTTCTGTCATTTTATGACTGGCCAAGTCATTTTATGACTGGTAGAGTCATTTTATTACTGGCCCTGTCATTAATGACTGGCCCTGTCATTAATGACTGGCCCAGTCATTTTATCACTGGCCCTGTCATTAATAACTGGCCCTGTCATTAATGACTGGCCCCGTCATTTTATCACTGGCCCTGTCATTTTATGACTGGTTCTGTCATTTTATGACTGGCCAAGTCATTTTATGACTGGCAGAGTCATTTTATAACTGGCCCTGTCATTAATGACTGGCCCTGTCGTTAATGACTGGCCCAGTCATTTTATCACTGGCCCTGTCATTAATGACTGGCCCTGTCATTAATGACTGGCCCAGTCATTTTATCACTGGCCCTGTCATTAATGACTGGCCCCGTCATTAATGACTGGCACACTCATTTTATTACTGGCCCTGTCATTAATGACTGGCCCTGTCATTAATGACTGGGTCAGTCATTTTATCACTGGCCCTGTCATTTTATGACTGGTTCTGTCATTTTATGACTGGCCAAGTCATTTTATGACTGGCAGAGTCATTTTATCTCTGGCCCTGTCATTAATGACTGGCCCTGTCATTAATGACTGGCCCTGTCATTAATGACTGGCCCTGTCATTAATGACTGGCCCAGTCATTTTATCACTGGCCCTGTCATTAATGACTGGCCCTGTCATTAATGACTGGCCCTGTCATTTTATCACTGGCCTTGTCATTTTATGACTGGTTTTGTCATTTTATGACTGGCCAAGTCCATTTATGACTGGCAGAGTCATTTTATCACTGGCCCTGTCACAAATGACTGGCCCTGTCATTAATGACGGGCCCAGTCATTTTATCACTGGCCCTGTCATTAATGACTGGCCCTGTCATTAATGAAAGGCCCAGTCATTTTATCACTGGCCCTGTCATTTTATGACTGGTTCTATCATTAATGACTGGCGTAGTCATTTTATGACTGGTAGAGTCATTTTATCACTGGCCCTGTCATAAATGACAGGCCCTGTCATTAATGACGGGCCCAGGCATTTTATCACTGGCCCTGTCATTAATGACTGGCCCTGTCATTAATGACAGGCCCAGTCATTTTATGAATGGTTCTGTCATTTTATGACTTGCCAAGTAATTTTATGACTTGCAAAGTCATTTTATGACTGGCAGAGTCATTTTGTAACTGGCCCTGTCATTAATGACTGGCCCTGTCATTAATGACTGGCCCAGTCATTTTATCACTGGCTCTGTCATTTTATGACTTGTTCTGTCATTTTATGACTGGCCAAGTCATTTTATGCCTGGCAAAGTCATTTTATCACTGGCCCTGTCATTAATGACTGGCCCTGTCATTAATGACTGGCGAAGTCATTTTATCACTGGCCCTGTCATTAATGACTGGCGAAGTCATTTTATCACTGGCCCAGTCATTTTATCACTGGCTCTAACATTTTATGACTTGTTCTGTCATTTTATGACTGGCCAAGTAATTTTATGACTGGCAGAGTCATTTTACCACTGGCCCTGTCATTAATGACTAGCCCTGTCATTAATGACTGGCCCTGTCATTAATGACTGGCCCACTCAATTTATCACTGGCCCTGTCATTTAATGACTGGTTCTGTCATTAATGACTGGCCCAGTCATTTTATCACTGGCACTGTCATTTTATCACTGGCCCTGTCATTAATGACTGGCAGAGTCATTTTTATCTCTGGCCCAGTCATTAATGACTGGCCCTGTCATTAATGGCTGGCCCAGTCATTTTATCACTGGCCCTGTCATTAATGACTGGCCCTGTCATTAATGACTGGCCCAGTCATTTTATCACTGGCCCTGTCATTTTATGACTTGTTCTGTCATTTTATGACTGGCCAAGTCATTTTATGACTGGTAGAGTCATTTTATCACTGGCCCTGTCATTAATGACTGGCCCTGTCATTAATGACTGGCCCAGTCATTTTATCACTGGCCCTGTCATTAATGACTGGCCCTGTCATTAATGACTGGCCCCGTCATTTTATCACCGGCCCTGTCATTTTATGACTAGTTCTGTCATTTTATAACAGGCCAAGTTATTTTATGACTGGAGGAGTCATTTTATCACTGGCCCTGTCATTAATGACTGGCCCAGTCATTTTATCACAGGCCCTGTCATTAATGACTTGCCCTGTCATTAATGACTGTGCCAGTCATTTTATCACTGGCCCTGTCATTTTATGACTGGGTCTGTCATTTTATGACTGGCCAAGTCATTTTATGACTGGCAGAGTCATTTTATAACTGGCCCTGTCATTAATGACTGGCCCTGTCGTTAATGACTGGCCCAGTCATTTTATCACTGGCCCTGTCATTAATGACTGGCCCTGTCATTAATGACTGGCCCAGTCATTTTATCACTGGCCCTGTCATTTTATGACTGGTTCTGTCATTTTATGCCTGGCCAAGTCATTTTATGACTGGTAGAGTCATTTTATCACTGGCCCTGTCATTAATGACTGGCCCTGTCATTAATGACTGGCCCAGTCATTTTATCATTGGCCCTGTCATTAATGACTGGCCCTGTCATTAATGACTGGCCCCGTCATTTTATCACTGGCCCTGTCATTTTATGACTGGTTCTGTCATTTTATGACTGGCCAAGTTATTTTATGACTAGCAGAGTCATTTTATCACTGGCCCTGTCATTAATGACTGGCCCTGTCATTAATGACTGGCACACTCATTTTATCACTGGCCCTGTCATTAATGACTGGCCCTGTCATTAATGACTACGTCAGTCATTTTATCACTGGCCCTGTCATTTTATGACTGGTTCTGTCATTTTATGACTGGCCAAGTCATTTTCAGACTGGCAGAGTCATTTCATCACTGGCCCTGTCATTAATGACTGGCGAAGTAATTTTATCACTGGCCCTGTCATTAATGACTGGCGAAGTCATTTTATCACTGGCCCAGTCATTTTATCACTGGCCCTGTCATTTTATGACTGGTTCTGTCATTTTATGACTGGCCAAGTAATTTTATGACTGGCAGAGTCATTTTATCACTGGCCCTGTCATTAATGACTAGCCCTGTCATTAATGACTGGCCCACTCATTTTATCACTGGCCCTGTCATTTAATGACTGGTTCTGTCATTAATGACTGGCCCAGTCATTTTATCACTGGCCCTGTCATTTTATCACTGGCCCCGTCATTAATGACTGGCAGAGTCATTTTTATCACTGGCCCAGTCATTAATGACTGGCCCTGTCATTAATGGCTGGCCCAGTCATTTTATCACTGGCCCTGTCATTAATGACTGGCCCTGTCATTAATGACTGGCCCAGTCATTTTATCACTGGCCCTGTCATTTTATGACTGAGTCTGTCATTTTATGACTGGCCAAGTCATTTTATGACTGGCAGAGTCATTTTATAACTGGCCCTGTCATTAATGACTGGCCCTGTCGTTAATGACTGGCCCAGTCATTTTATCACTGGCCCTGTCATTAATGACTGGCCCTGTCATTTTATGACTGGCAGAGTCATTTTATAACTGGCCCTGTCATTAATGACTGGCCCTGTCATTAATGACTGGGTCAGTCATTTTATCACTGGCCCTGTCATTTTATGACTGGTTCTGTCATTTTATGACTGGCCAAGTCATTTTCAGACTGGCAGAGTCATTTCATCACTGGCCCTCTCATTAATGACTGGCGAAGTCATTTTATCACTGGCCCTGTCATTAATGACTGGCGAAGTCATTTTATCACTGGCCCAGTCATTTTATCACTGGCCCTGTCATTTTATGACTGGTTCTGTCATTTTATGACTGGCCAAGTAATTTTATGACTGGCAGAGTCATTTTATCACTGGCCCTGTCATTAATGACTAGCCCTGTCATTAATGACTGGCCCTGTCATTAATGACTGGCCCACTCATTTTATCACTGGCCCTGTCATTTAATGACTGGTTCTGTCATTAATGACTGGCCCAGTCATTTTATCACTGGCCCTGTCATTTTATCACTGGCCCCGTCATCAATGACTGGCAGAGTCATTTTTATCACTGGCCCAGTCATTAATGACTGGCCCTGTCATTAATGGCTGGCCCAGTCATTTTATCACTGGCCCTGTCATTAATGACTGGCCCTGTCATTAATGACTGGCCCAGTCATTTTATCACTGGCCATGTCATTTTATGACTTGTTCTGTCATTTTATGACTGGCCAAGTCATTTTATGACTGGTAGAGTCATTTTATTACTGGCCCTGTCATTAATGACTGGCCCTGTCATTAATGACTGGCCCAGTCATTTTATCACTGGCCCTGTCATTAATAACTGGCCCTGTCATTAATGACTGGCCCCGTCATTTTATCACTGGCCCTGTCATTTTATGACTGGTTCTGTCATTTTATGACTGGCCAAGTCATTTTATGACTGGCAGAGTCATTTTATAACTGGCCCTGTCATTAATGACTGGCCCTGTCGTTAATGACTGGCCCAGTCATTTTATCACTGGCCCTGTCATTAATGACTGGCCCTGTCATTAATGACTGGCCCAGTCATTTTATCACTGGCCCTGTCATTAATGACTGGCCCCGTCATTAATGACTGGCACACTCATTTAATTACTGGCCCTGTCATTAATGACTGGCCCTGTCATTAATGACTGGGTCAGTCATTTTATCACTGGCCCTGTCATTTTATGACTGGTTCTGTCATTTTATGACTGGCCAAGTCATTTTATGACTTGCAGAGTCATTTTATCTCTGGCCCTGTCATTAATGACTGGCCCTGTCATTAATGACTGGCCCTGTCATTAATGACTGGCCCTGTCATTAATGACTGGCCCAGTCATTTTATCACTGGCCCTGTCATTAATGACTGGCCCTGTCATTAATGACTGGCCCTGTCATTTTATCACTGGCCTTGTCATTTTATGACTGGTTTTGTCATTTTATGACTGGCCAAGTCCATTTATGACTGGCAGAGTCATTTTATCACTGGCCCTGTCACAAATGACTGGCCCTGTCATTAATGACGGGCCCAGTCATTTTATCACTGGCCCTGTCATTAATGACTGGCCCTGTCATTAATGAAAGGCCCAGTCATTTTATCACTGGCCCTGTCATTTTATGACTGGTTCTATCATTAATGACTGGCGTAGTCATTTTATGACTGGTAGAGTCATTTTATCACTGGCCCTGTCATTAATGACGGGCCCAGGCATTTTATCACTGGCCCTGTCATTAATGACTGGCCCTGTCATTAATGACAGGCCCAGTCATTTTATGAATGGTTCTGTCATTTTATGACTTGCCAAGTAATTTTATGACTTGCAAAGTCATTTTATGACTGGCAGAGTCATTTTGTAACTGGCCCTGTCATTAATGACTGGCCCTGTCATTAATGACTGGCCCAGTCATTTTATCACTGGCTCTGTCATTTTATGACTTGTTCTGACATTTTATGACTGGCCAAGTCATTTTATGCCTGGCAAAGTCATTTTATCACTGGCCCTGTCATTAATGACTGGCCCTGTCATTAATGACTGGCGAAGTCATTTTATCACTGGCCCTGTCATTAATGACTGGCGAAGTCATTTTATCACTGGCCCAGTCATTTTATCACTGGCTCTAACATTTTATGACTTGTTCTGTCATTTTATGACTGGCCAAGTAATTTTATGACTGGCAGAGTCATTTTATCACTGGCCCTGTCATTAATGACTAGCCCTGTCATTAATGACTGGCCCTGTCATTAATGACTGGCCCACTCAATTTATCACTGGCCCTGTCATTTAATGACTGGTTCTGTCATTAATGACTGGCCCAGTCATTTTATCACTGGCACTGTCATTTTATCACTGGCCCTGTCATTAATGACTGGCAGAGTCATTTTTATCTCTGGCCCAGTCATTAATGACTGGCCCTGTCATTAATGGCTGGCCCAGTCATTTTATCACTGGCCCTGTCATTAATGACTGGCCCTGTCATTAATGACTGGCCCAGTCATTTTATCACTGGCCCTGTCATTTTATGACTTGTTCTGTCATTTTATGACTGGCCAAGTCATTTTATGACTGGTAGAGTTATTTTATCACTGGCCCTGTCATTAATGACTGGCCCTGTCATTAATGACTGGCCCAGTCATTTTATCACTGGCCCTGTCATTAATGACTGGCCCTGTCATTAATGACTGGCCCCGTCATTTTATCACCGGCCCTGTCATTTTATGACTAGTTCTGTCATTTTATAACAGGCCAAGTTATTTTATGACTGGAGGAGTCATTTTATCACTGGCCCTGTCATTAATGACTGGCCCAGTCATTTTATCACAGGCCCTGTCATTAATGACTGGCCCTGTCATTAATGACTGTGCCAGTCATTTTATCACTGGCCCTGTCATTTTATGACTGGGTCTGTCATTTTATGACTGGCCAAGTCATTTTATGACTGGCAGAGTCATTTTATAACTGGCCCTGTCATTAATGACTGGCCCTGTCGTTAATGACTGGCCCAGTCATTTTATCACTGGCCCTGTCATTAATGACTGGCCCTGTCATTAATGACTGGCCCAGTCATTTTATCACTGGCCCTGTCATTTTATGACTGGTTCTGTCATTTTATGCCTGGCCAAGTCATTTTATGACTGGTAGAGTCATTTTATCACTGGCCCTGTCATTAATGACTGGCCCTGTCATTAATGACTGGCCCAGTCATTTTATCATTGGCCCTGTCATTAATGACTGGCCCTGTCATTAATGACTGGCCCCGTCATTTTATCACTGGCCCTGTCATTTTATGACTGGTTCTGTCATTTTATGACTGGCCAAGTTATTTTATGACTAGCAGAGTCATTTTATCACTGGCCCTGTCATTAATGACTGGCCCTGTCATTAATGACTGGCACACTCATTTTATCACTGGCCCTGTCATTAATGACTGGCCCTGTCATTAATGACTACGTCAGTCATTTTATCACTGGCCCTGTCATTTTATGACTGGTTCTGTCATTTTATGACTGGCCAAGTCATTTTCAGACTGGCAGAGTCATTTCATCACTGGCCCTGTCATTAATGACTGGCGAAGTAATTTTATCACTGGCCCTGTCATTAATGACTGGCGAAGTCATTTTATCACTGGCCCAGTCATTTTATCACTGGCCCTGTCATTTTATGACTGGTTCTGTCATTTTATGACTGGCCAAGTAATTTTATGACTGGCAGAGTCATTTTATCACTGGCCCTGTCATTAATGACTAGCCCTGTCATTAATGACTGGCCCTGTCATTAATGACTGGCCCACTCATTTTATCACTGGCCCTGTCATTTAATGACTGGTTCTGTCATTAATGACTGGCCCAGTCATTTTATCACTGGCCCTGTCATTTTATCACTGGCCCCGTCATTAATGACTGGCAGAGTCATTTTTATCACTGGCCCAGTCATTAATGACTGGCCCTGTCATTAATGGCTGGCCCAGTCATTTTATCACTGGCCCTGTCATTAATGACTGGCCCTGTCATTAATGACTGGCCCAGTCATTTTATCACTGGCCCTGTCATTTTATGACTTGTTCTGTCATTTTATGACTGGCCAAGTCATTTTATGACTGGTAGAGTCATTTTATTACTGGCCCTGTCATTAATGACTGGCCCTGTCATTAATGACTGGCCCAGTCATTTTATCACTGGCCCTGTCATTAATAACTGTCCCTGTCATTAATGACTGGCCCCGTCATTTTATCACTGGCCCTGTCATTTTATGACTGGTTCTGTCATTTTACGACTGGCCAAGTCATTTTATGACTGGCACAGTCATTTTATAACTGGCCCTGTCATTAATGACTGGCCCTGTCGTTAATGACTGGCCCAGTCATTTTATCACTGGCCCTGTCATTAATAACTGGCCCTGTCATTAATGACTGGCCCAGTCATTTTATCACTGGCCCTGTCATTAATAACTGGCCCTGTCATTAATGACTGGCCCCGTCATTTTATCACTGGCCCTGTCATTTTATGACTGGTTCTGTCATTTTATGACTGGCCAAGTCATTTTATGACTGGCAGAGTCATTTTATAACTGGCCCTGTCATTAATGACTGGCCCTGTCGTTAATGACTGGCCCAGTCATTTTATCACTGGCCCTGTCATTAATGACTGGCCCTGTCATTAATGACTGGCCCAGTCATTTTATCACTGGCCCTGTCATTAATGACTGGCCCTGTCATTAATGACTGGCACACTCATTTTATCACTGGCCCTGTCATTAATGACTGGCGAAGTCATTTTATCACTGGCCCAGTCATTTTATCACTGGCCCTGTCATTTTATGACTGGTTCTGTCATTTTATGACTGGCCAAGTAATTTTATGACTGGCAGAGTCATTTTATCACTGGCCCTGTCATTAATGACTAGCCCTGTCATTAATGACTGGCCCTGTCATTAATGACTGGCCCACTCATTTTATCACTGGCCCTGTCATTTAATGACTGGTTCTGTCATTAATGACTGGCCCAGTCATTTTATCACTGGCCCTGTCATTTTATCACTGGCCCCGTCATTAATGACTGGCAGAGTCATTTTTATCACTGGCCCAGTCATTAATGACTGGCCCTGTCATTAATGGCTGGCCCAGTCATTTTATCACTGGCCCTGTCATTAATGACTGGCCCTGTCATTAATGACTGGCCCAGTCATTTTATCACTGGCCCTGTCATTTTATGACTGGGTCTGTCATTTTATGACTGGCCAAGTCATTTTATGACTGGCAGAGTCATTTTATAACTGGCCCTGTCATTAATGACTGGCCCTGTCGTTAATGACTGGCCCAGTCATTTTATCACTGGCCCTGTCATTAATGACTGGCCCTGTCATTTTATGACTGGCAGAGTCATTTTATAACTGGCCCTGTCATTAATGACTGGCCCTGTCATTAATGACTGGGTCAGTCATTTTATCACTGGCCCTGTCATTTTATGACTGGTTCTGTCATTTTATGACTGGCCAAGTCATTTTCAGACTGGCAGAGTCATTTCATCACTGGCCCTCTCATTAATGACTGGCGAAGTCATTTTATCACTGGCCCTGTCATTAATGACTGGCGAAGTCATTTTATCACTGGCCCAGTCATTTTATCACTGGCCCTGTCATTTTATGACTGGTTCTGTCATTTTATGACTGGCCAAGTAATTTTATGACTGGCAGAGTCATTTTATCACTGGCCCTGTCATTAATGACTAGCCCTGTCATTAATGACTGGCCCTGTCATTAATGACTGGCCCACTCATTTTATCACTGGCCCTGTCATTTAATGACTGGTTCTGTCATTAATGACTGGCCCAGTCATTTTATCACTGGCCCTGTCATTTTATCACTGGCCCCGTCATTAATGACTGGCAGAGTCATTTTTATCACTGGCCCAGTCATTAATGACTGGCCCTGTCATTAATGACTGGCCCAGTCATTTTATCACTGGCCCTGTCATTAATGACTGGCCCTGTCATTAATGACTGGCCCAGTCATTTTATCACTGGCCATGTCATTTTATGACTTGTTCTGTCATTTTATGACTGGCCAAGTCATTTTATGACTGGTAGAGTCATTTTATTACTGGCCCTGTCATTAATGACTGGCCCTGTCATTAATGACTGGCCCAGTCATTTTATCACTGGCCCTGTCATTAATAACTGGCCCTGTCATTAATGACTGGCCCCGTCATTTTATCACTGGCCCTGTCATTTTATGACTGGTTCTGTCATTTTATGACTGGCCAAGTCATTTTATGACTGGCAGAGTCATTTTATAACTGGCCCTGTCATTAATGACTGGCCCTGTCGTTAATGACTGGCCCAGTCATTTTATCACTGGCCCTGTCATTAATGACTGGCCCTGTCATTAATGACTGGCCCAGTCATTTTATCACTGGCCCTGTCATTAATGACTGGCCCCGTCATTAATGACTGGCACACTCATTTTATTACTGGCCCTGTCATTAATGACTGGCCCTGTCATTAATGACTGGGTCAGTCATTTTATCACTGGCCCTGTCATTTTATGACTGGTTCTGTCATTTTATGACTGGCCAAGTCATTTTATGACTGGCAGAGTCATTTTATCTCTGGCCCTGTCATTAATGACTGGCCCTGTCATTAATGACTGGCCCTGTCATTAATGACTGGCCCTGTCATTAATGACTGGCCCAGTCATTTTATCACTGGCCCTGTCATTAATGACTGGCCCTGTCATTAATGACTGGCCCTGTCATTTTATCACTGGCCTTGTCATTTTATGACTGGTTTTGTCATTTTATGACTGGCCAAGTCCATTTATGACTGGCAGAGTCATTTTATCACTGGCCCTGTCACAAATGACTGGCCCTGTCATTAATGACGGGCCCAGTCATTTTATCACTGGCCCTGTCATTAATGACTGGCCCTGTCATTAATGAAAGGCCCAGTCATTTTATCACTGGCCCTGTCATTTTATGACTGGTTCTATCATTAATGACTGGCGTAGTCATTTTATGACTGGTAGAGTCATTTTATCACTGGCCCTGTCATTAATGACGGGCCCAGGCATTTTATCACTGGCCCTGTCATTAATGACTGGACCCTGTCATTAATGACAGGCCCAGTCATTTTATGAATGGTTCTGTCATTTTATGACTTGCCAAGTAATTTTATGACTTGCAAAGTCATTTTATGACTGGCAGAGTCATTTTGTAACTGGCCCTGTCATTAATGACTGGCCCTGTCATTAATGACTGGCCCAGTCATTTTATCACTGGCTCTGTCATTTTATGACTTGTTCTGTCATTTTATGACTGGCCAAGTCATTTTATGCCTGGCAAAGTCATTTTATCACTGGCCCTGTCATTAATGACTGGCCCTGTCATTAATGACTGGCGAAGTCATTTTATCACTGGCCCTGTCATTAATGACTGGCGAAGTCATTTTATCACTGGCCCAGTCATTTTATCACTGGCTCTAACATTTTATGACTTGTTCTGTCATTTTATGACTGGCCCTGTCATTAATGACTGGCCCTGTCATTAATGACTACGTCAGTCATTTTATCACTGGCCCTGTCATTTTATGACTGGTTCTGTCATTTTATGACTGGCCAAGTCATTTTCAGACTGGCAGAGTCATTTCATCACTGGCCCTGTCATTAATGACTGGCGAAGTAATTTTATCACTGGCCCTGTCATTAATGACTGGCGAAGTCATTTTATCACTGGCCCAGTCATTTTATCACTGGCCCTGTCATTTTATGACTGGTTCTGTCATTTTATGACTGGCCAAGTAATTTTATGACTGGCAGAGTCATTTTATCACTGGCCCTGTCATTAATGACTAGCCCTGTCATTAATGACTGGCCCTGTCATTAATGACTGGCCCACTCATTTTATCACTGGCCCTGTCATTTAATGACTGGTTCTGTCATTAATGACTGGCCCAGTCATTTTATCACTGGCCCTGTCATTTTATCACTGGCCCCGTCATTAATGACTGGCAGAGTCATTTTTATCACTGGCCCAGTCATTAATGACTGGCCCTGTCATTAATGGCTGGCCCAGTCATTTTATCACTGGCCCTGTCATTAATGACTGGCCCTGTCATTAATGACTGGCCCAGTCATTTTATCACTGGCCCTGTCATTTTATGACTTGTTCTGTCATTTTATGACTGGCCAAGTCATTTTATGACTGGTAGAGTCATTTTATTACTGGCCCTGTCATTAATGACTGGCCCTGTCATTAATGACTGGCCCAGTCATTTTATCACTGGCCCTGTCATTAATAACTGGCCCTGTCATTAATGACTGGCCCCGTCATTTTATCACTGGCCCTGTCATTTTATGACTGGTTCTGTCATTTTACGACTGGCCAAGTCATTTTATGACTGGCACAGTCATTTTATAACTGGCCCTGTCATTAATGACTGGCCCTGTCGTTAATGACTGGCCCAGTCATTTTATCACTGGCCCTGTCATTAATAACTGGCCCTGTCATTAATGACTGGCCCAGTCATTTTATCACTGGCCCTGTCATTAATAACTGGCCCTGTCATTAATGACTGGCCCCGTCATTTTATCACTGGCCCTGTCATTTTATGACTGGTTCTGTCATTTTATGACTGGCCAAGTCATTTTATGACTGGCAGAGTCATTTTATAACTGGCCCTGTCATTAATGACTGGCCCTGTCGTTAATGACTGGCCCAGTCATTTTATCACTGGCCCTGTCATTAATGACTGGCCCTGTCATTAATGACTGGCCCAGTCATTTTATCACTGGCCCTGTCATTAATGACTGGCCCTGTCATTAATGACTGGCACACTCATTTTATCACTGGCCCTGTCATTAATGACTGGCGAAGTCATTTTATCACTGGCCCAGTCATTTTATCACTGGCCCTGTCATTTTATGACTGGTTCTGTCATTTTATGACTGGCCAAGTAATTTTATGACTGGCAGAGTCATTTTATCACTGGCCCTGTCATTAATGACTAGCCCTGTCATTAATGACTGGCCCTGTCATTAATGACTGGCCCACTCATTTTATCACTGGCCCTGTCATTTAATGACTGGTTCTGTCATTAATGACTGGCCCAGTCATTTTATCACTGGCCCTGTCATTTTATCACTGGCCCCGTCATTAATGACTGGCAGAGTCATTTTTATCACTGGCCCAGTCATTAATGACTGGCCCAGTCATTAATGGCTGGCCCAGTCATTTTATCACTGGCCCTGTCATTAATGACTGGCCCTGTCATTAATGACTGGCCCAGTCATTTTATCACTGGCCCTGTCATTTTATGACTGGGTCTGTCATTTTATGACTGGCCAAGTCATTTTATGACTGGCAGAGTCATTTTATAACTGGCCCTGTCATTAATGACTGGCCCTGTCGTTAATGACTGGCCCAGTCATTTTATCACTGGCCCTGTCATTAATGACTGGCCCTGTCATTTTATGACTGGCAGAGTCATTTTATAACTGGCCCTGTCATTAATGACTGGCCCTGTCATTAATGACTGGGTCAGTCATTTTATCACTGGCCCTGTCATTTTATGACTGGTTCTGTCATTTTATGACTGGCCAAGTCATTTTCAGACTGGCAGAGTCATTTCATCACTGGCCCTCTCATTAATGACTGGCGAAGTCATTTTATCACTGGCCCTGTCATTAATGACTGGCGAAGTCATTTTATCACTGGCCCAGTCATTTTATCACTGGCCCTGTCATTTTATGACTGGTTCTGTCATTTTATGACTGGCCAAGTAATTTTATGACTGGCAGAGTCATTTTATCACTGGCCCTGTCATTAATGACTAGCCCTGTCATTAATGACTGGCCCTGTCATTAATGACTGGCCCACTCATTTTATCACTGGCCCTGTCATTTAATGACTGGTTCTGTCATTAATGACTGGCCCAGTCATTTTATCACTGGCCCTGTCATTTTATCACTGGCCCCGTCATTAATGACTGGCAGAGTCATTTTTATCACTGGCCCAGTCATTAATGACTGGCCCTGTCATTAATGGCTGGCCCAGTCATTTTATCACTGGCCCTGTCATTAATGACTGGCCCTGTCATTAATGACTGGCCCAGTCATTTTATCACTGGCCATGTCATTTTATGACTTGTTCTGTCATTTTATGACTGGCCAAGTCATTTTATGACTGGTAGAGTCATTTTATTACCGGCCCTGTCATTAATGACTGGCCCTGTCATTAATGACTGGCCCAGTCATTTTATCACTGGCCCTGTCATTAATAACTGGCCCTGTCATTAATGACTGGCCCCGTCATTTTATCACTGGCCCTGTCATTTTATGACTGGTTCTGTCATTTTATGACTGGCCAAGTCATTTTATGACTGGCAGAGTCATTTTATAACTGGCCCTGTCATTAATGACTGGCCCTGTCGTTAATGACTGGCCCAGTCATTTTATCACTGGCCCTGTCATTAATGACTGGCCCTGTCATTAATGACTGGCCCAGTCATTTTATCACTGGCCCTGTCATTAATGACTGGCCCCGTCATTAATGACTGGCACACTCATTTTATTACTGGCCCTGTCATTAATGACTGGCCCTGTCATTAATGACTGGGTCAGTCATTTTATCACTGGCCCTGTCATTTTATGACTGGTTCTGTCATTTTATGACTGGCCAAGTCATTTTATGACTGGCAGAGTCATTTTATCTCTGGCCCTGTCATTAATGACTGGCCCTGTCATTAATGACTGGCCCTGTCATTAATGACTGGCCCTGTCATTAATGACTGGCCCAGTCATTTTATCACTGGCCCTGTCATTAATGACTGGCCCTGTCATTAATGACTGGCCCTGTCATTTTATCACTGGCCTTGTCATTTTATGACTGGTTTTGTCATTTTATGACTGGCCAAGTCCATTTATGACTGGCAGAGTCATTTTATCACTGGCCCTGTCACAAATGACTGGCCCTGTCATTAATGACGGGCCCAGTCATTTTATCACTGGCCCTGTCATTAATGACTGGCCCTGTCATTAATGAAAGGCCCAGTCATTTTATCACTGGCCCTGTCATTTTATGACTGGTTCTATCATTAATGACTGGCGTAGTCATTTTATGACTGGTAGAGTCATTTTATCACTGGCCCTGTCATTAATGACGGGCCCAGGCATTTTATCACTGGCCCTGTCATTAATGACTGGACCCTGTCATTAATGACAGGCCCAGTCATTTTATGAATGGTTCTGTCATTTTATGACTTGCCAAGTAATTTTATGACTTGCAAAGTAATTTTATGACTTGCAAAGTCATTTTATCACTGGCTCTGTCATTTTATGACTTGTTCTGTCATTTTATGACTGGCCAAGTCATTTTATGCCTGGCAAAGTCATTTTATAACTGGCCCTGTCATTAATGACTGGCCCTGTCGTTAATGACTGGCCCAGTCATTAATGACTGGCGAAGTCATTTTATCACTGGCCCTGTCATTAATGACTGGCGAAGTCATTTTATCACTGGCCCAGTCATTTTATCACTGGCTCTAACATTTTATGACTTGTTCTGTCATTTTATGACTGGCCAAGTAATTTTATGACTGGCAGAGTCATTTTATCACTGGCCCTGTCATTAATGACTAGCCCTGTCATTAATGACTGGCCCTGTCATTAATGACTGGCCCACTCAATTTATCACTGGCCCTGTCATTTAATGACTGGTTCTGTCATTAATGACTGGCCCAGTCATTTTATCACTGGCACTGTCATTTTATCACTGGCCCTGTCATTAATGACTGGCAGAGTCATTTTTATCTCTGGCCCAGTCATTAATGACTGGCCCTGTCATTAATGGCTGGCCCAGTCATTTTATCACTGGCCCTGTCATTAATGACTGGCCCTGTCATTAATGACTGGCCCAGTCATTTTATCACTGGCCCTGTCATTTTATGACTTGTTCTGTCATTTTATGACTGGCCAAGTCATTTTATGACTGGTAGAGTCATTTTATCACTGGCCCTGTCATTAATGACTGGCCCTGTCATTAATGACTGGCCCAGTCATTTTATCACTGGCCCTGTCATTAATGACTGGCCCTGTCATTAATGACTGGCCCCGTCATTTTATCACCGGCCCTGTCATTTTATGACTAGTTCTGTCATTTTATAACAGGCCAAGTTATTTTATGACTGGAGGAGTCATTTTATCACTGGCCCTGTCATTAATGACTGGCCCAGTCATTTTATCACAGGCCCTGTCATTAATGACTGGCCCTGTCATTAATGACTGTGCCAGTCATTTTATCACTGGCCCTGTCATTTTATGACTGGGTCTGTCATTTTATGACTGGCCAAGTCATTTTATGACTGGCAGAGTCATTTTATAACTGGCCCTGTCATTAATGACTGGCCCTGTCGTTAATGACTGGCCCAGTCATTTTATCACTGGCCCTGTCATTAATGACTGGCCCTGTCATTAATGACTGGCCCAGTCATTTTATCACTGGCCCTGTCATTTTATGACTGGTTCTGTCATTTTATGCCTGGCCAAGTCATTTTATGACTGGTAGAGTCATTTTATCACTGGCCCTGTCATTAATGACTGGCCCTGTCATTAATGACTGGCCCAGTCATTTTATCATTGGCCCTGTCATTAATGACTGGCCATGTCATTAATGACTGGCCCCGTCATTTTATCACTGGCCCCGTCATTAATGACTGGCAGAGTCATTTTTATCACTGGCCCAGTCATTAATGACTGGCCCTGTCATTAATGGCTGGCCCAGTCATTTTATCACTGGCCCTGTCATTAATGACTGGCCCTGTCATTAATGACTGGCCCAGTCATTTTATCACTGGCCATGTCATTTTATGACTTGTTCTGTCATTTTATGACTGGCCAAGTCATTTTATGACTGGTAGAGTCATTTTATTACTGGCCCTGTCATTAATGACTGGCCCTGTCATTAATGACTGGCCCAGTCATTTTATCACTGGCCCTGTCATTAATAACTGGCCCTGTCATTAATGACTGGCCCCGTCATTTTATCACTGGCCCTGTCATTTTATGACTGGTTCTGTCATTTTATGACTGGCCAAGTCATTTTATGACTGGCAGAGTCATTTTATAACTGGCCCTGTCATTAATGACTGGCCCTGTCGTTAATGACTGGCCCAGTCATTTTATCACTGGCCCTGTCATTAATGACTGGCCCTGTCATTAATGACTGGCCCAGTCATTTTATCACTGGCCCTGTCATTAATGACTGGCCCCGTCATTAATGACTGGCACACTCATTTTATTACTGGCCCTGTCATTAATGACTGGCCCTGTCATTAATGACTGGGTCAGTCATTTTATCACTGGCCCTGTCATTTTATGACTGGTTCTGTCATTTTATGACTGGCCAAGTCATTTTATGACTGGCAGAGTCATTTTATCTCTGGCCCTGTCATTAATGACTGGCCCTGTCATTAATGACTGG
Source organism: Platycnemis pennipes (assembly GCA_933228895.1). Taxonomy (NCBI): domain Eukaryota; kingdom Metazoa; phylum Arthropoda; class Insecta; order Odonata; family Platycnemididae; genus Platycnemis; species Platycnemis pennipes. Next base: position 73,943,267 of record OW121846.1, on the reverse strand, counting down.
CCCTGTCATTAATGACTGGCCCTGTCATTAATGACTGGCCCAGTCATTTTATCACTGGCCCTGTCATTAATGACTGGCCCTGTCATTAATGACTGGCCCTGTCATTTTATCACTGGCCTTGTCATTTTATGACTGGTTTTGTCATTTTATGACTGGCCAAGTCCATTTATGACTGGCAGAGTCATTTTATCACTGGCCCTGTCACAAATGACTGGCCCTGTCATTAATGACGGGCCCAGTCATTTTATCACTGGCCCTGTCATTAATGACTGGCCCTGTCATTAATGAAAGGCCCAGTCATTTTATCACTGGCCCTGTCATTTTATGACTGGTTCTATCATTAATGACTGGCGTAGTCATTTTATGACTGGTAGAGTCATTTTATCACTGGCCCTGTCATTAATGACGGGCCCAGGCATTTTATCACTGGCCCTGTCATTAATGACTGGACCCTGTCATTAATGACAGGCCCAGTCATTTTATGAATGGTTCTGTCATTTTATGACTTGCCAAGTAATTTTATGACTTGCAAAGTCATTTTATGACTGGCAGAGTCATTTTGTAACTGGCCCTGTCATTAATGACTGGCCCTGTCATTAATGACTGGCCCAGTCATTTTATCACTGGCTCTGTCATTTTATGACTTGTTCTGTCATTTTATGACTGGCCAAGTCATTTTATGCCTGGCAAAGTCATTTTATCACTGGCCCTGTCATTAATGACTGGCCCTGTCATTAATGACTGGCGAAGTCATTTTATCACTGGCCCTGTCATTAATGACTGGCGAAGTCATTTTATCACTGGCCCAGTCATTTTATCACTGGCTCTAACCTTTTATGACTTGTTCTGTCATTTTATGACTGGCCAAGTAATTTTATGACTGGCAGAGACATTTTATCACTGGCCCTGTCATTAATGACTAGCCCTGTCATTAATGACTGGCCCTGTCATTAATGACTGGCCCACTCAATTTATCACTGGCCCTGTCATTTAATGACTGGTTCTGTCATTAATGACTGGCCCAGTCATTTTATCACTGGCACTGTCATTTTATCACTGGCCCTGTCATTAATGACTGGCAGAGTCATTTTTATCTCTGGCCCAGTCATTAATGACTGGCCCTGTCATTAATGGCTGGCCCAGTCATTTTATCACTGGCCCTGTCATTAATGACTGGCCCTGTCATTAATGACTGGCCCAGTCATTTTATCACTGGCCCTGTCATTTTATGACTTGTTCTGTCATTTTATGACTGGCCAAGTCATTTTATGACTGGTAGAGTCATTTTATCACTGGCCCTGTCATTAATGACTGGCCCTGTCATTAATGACTGGCCCAGTCATTTTATCACTGGCCCTGTCATTAATGACTGGCCCTGTCATTAATGACTGGCCCCGTCATTTTATCACCGGCCCTGTCATTTTATGACTAGTTCTGTCATTTTATAACAGGCCAAGTTATTTTATGACTGGAGGAGTCATTTTATCACTGGCCCTGTCATTAATGACTGGCCCAGTCATTTTATCACAGGCCCTGTCATTAATGACTGGCCCTGTCATTAATGACTGTGCCAGTCATTTTATCACTGGCCCTGTCATTTTATGACTGGGTCTGTCATTTTATGACTGGCCAAGTCATTTTATGACTGGCAGAGTCATTTTATAACTGGCCCTGTCATTAATGACTGGCCCTGTCGTTAATGACTGGCCCAGTCATTTTATCACTGGCCCTGTCATTAATGACTGGCCCTGTCATTAATGACTGGCCCAGTCATTTTATCACTGGCCCTGTCATTTTATGACTGGTTCTGTCATTTTATGCCTGGCCAAGTCATTTTATGACTGGTAGAGTCATTTTATCACTGGCCCTGTCATTAATGACTGGCCCTGTCATTAATGACTGGCCCAGTCATTTTATCATTGGCCCTGTCATTAATGACTGGCCCTGTCATTAATGACTGGCCCCGTCATTTTATCACTGGCCCTGTCATTTTATGACTGGTTCTGTCATTTTATGACCTACCAAGTTATTTTATGACTAGCAGAGTCATTTTATCACTGGCCCTGTCATTAATGACTGGCCCTGTCATTAATGACTGGCACACTCATTTTATCACTGGCCCTGTCATTAATGACTACGTCAGTCATTTTATCACTGGCCCTGTCATTTTATGACTGGTTCTGTCATTTTATGACTGGCCAAGTCATTTTCAGACTGGCAGAGTCATTTCATCACTGGCCCTGTCATTAATGACTGGCGAAGTAATTTTATCACTGGCCCTGTCATTAATGACTGGCGAAGTCATTTTATCACTGGCCCAGTCATTTTATCACTGGCCCTGTCATTTTATGACTGGTTCTGTCATTTTATGACTGGCCAAGTAATTTTATGACTGGCAGAGTCATTTTATCACTGGCCCTGTCATTAATGACTAGCCCTGTCATTAATGACTGGCCCTGTCATTAATGACTGGCCCACTCATTTTATCACTGGCCCTGTCATTTAATGACTGGTTCTGTCATTAATGACTGGCCCAGTCATTTTATCACTGGCCCTGTCATTTTATCACTGGCCCCGTCATTAATGACTGGCAGAGTCATTTTTATCACTGGCCCAGTCATTAATGACTGGCCCTGTCATTAATGGCTGGCCCAGTCATTTTATCACTGGCCCTGTCATTAATGACTGGCCCTGTCATTAATGACTGGCCCAGTCATTTTATCACTGGCCCTGTCATTTTATGACTTGTTCTGTCATTTTATGACTGGCCAAGTCATTTTATGACTGGTAGAGTCATTTTATTACTGGCCCTGTCATTAATGACTGGCCCTGTCATTAATGACTGGCCCAGTCATTTTATCACTGGCCCTGTCATTAATAACTGGCCCTGTCATTAATGACTGGCCCCGTCATTTTATCACTGGCCCTGTCATTTTATGACTGGTTCTGTCATTTTACGACTGGCCAAGTCATTTTATGACTGGCACAGTCATTTTATAACTGGCCCTGTCATTAATGACTGGCCCTGTCGTTAATGACTGGCCCAGTCATTTTATCACTGGCCCTGTCATTAATAACTGGCCCTGTCATTAATGACTGGCCCAGTCATTTTATCACTGGCCCTGTCATTAATAACTGGCCCTGTCATTAATGACTGGCCCCGTCATTTTATCACTGGCCCTGTCATTTTATGACTGGTTCTGTCATTTTATGACTGGCCAAGTCATTTTATGACTGGCAGAGTCATTTTATAACTGGCCCTGTCATTAATGACTGGCCCTGTCGTTAATGACTGGCCCAGTCATTTTATCACTGGCCCTGTCATTAATGACTGGCCCTGTCATTAATGACTGGCCCAGTCATTTTATCACTGGCCCTGTCATTAATGACTGGCCCTGTCATTAATGACTGGCACACTCATTTTATCACTGGCCCTGTCATTAATGACTGGCGAAGTCATTTTATCACTGGCCCAGTCATTTTATCACTGGCCCTGTCATTTTATGACTGGTTCTGTCATTTTATGACTGGCCAAGTAATTTTATGACTGGCAGAGTCATTTTATCACTGGCCCTGTCATTAATGACTAGCCCTGTCATTAATGACTGGCCCTGTCATTAATGACTGGCCCACTCATTTTATCACTGGCCCTGTCATTTAATGACTGGTTCTGTCATTAATGACTGGCCCAGTCATTTTATCACTGGCCCTGTCATTTTATCACTGGCCCCGTCATTAATGACTGGCAGAGTCATTTTTATCACTGGCCCAGTCATTAATGACTGGCCCTGTCATTAATGGCTGGCCCAGTCATTTTATCACTGGCCCTGTCATTAATGACTGGCCCTGTCATTAATGACTGGCCCAGTCATTTTATCACTGGCCCTGTCATTTTATGACTGGGTCTGTCATTTTATGACTGGCCAAGTCATTTTATGACTGGCAGAGTCATTTTATAACTGGCCCTGTCATTAATGACTGGCCCTGTCGTTAATGACTGGCCCAGTCATTTTATCACTGGCCCTGTCATTAATGACTGGCCCTGTCATTTTATGACTGGCAGAGTCATTTTATAACTGGCCCTGTCATTAATGACTGGCCCTGTCATTAATGACTGGGTCAGTCATTTTATCACTGGCCCTGTCATTTTATGACTGGTTCTGTCATTTTATGACTGGCCAAGTCATTTTCAGACTGGCAGAGTCATTTCATCACTGGCCCTCTCATTAATGACTGGCGAAGTCATTTTATCACTGGCCCTGTCATTAATGACTGGCGAAGTCATTTTATCACTGGCCCAGTCATTTTATCACTGGCCCTGTCATTTTATGACTGGTTCTGTCATTTTATGACTGGCCAAGTAATTTTATGACTGGCAGAGTCATTTTATCACTGGCCCTGTCATTAATGACTAGCCCTGTCATTAATGACTGGCCCTGTCATTAATGACTGGCCCACTCATTTTATCACTGGCCCTGTCATTTAATGACTGGTTCTGTCATTAATGACTGGCCCAGTCATTTTATCACTGGCCCTGTCATTTTATCACTGGCCCCGTCATTAATGACTGGCAGAGTCATTTTTATCACTGGCCCAGTCATTAATGACTGGCCCTGTCATTAATGGCTGGCCCAGTCATTTTATCACTGGCCCTGTCATTAATGACTGGCCCTGTCATTAATGACTGGCCCAGTCATTTTATCACTGGCCATGTCATTTTATGACTTGTTCTGTCATTTTATGACTGGCCAAGTCATTTTATGACTGGTAGAGTCATTTTATTACTGGCCCTGTCATTAATGACTGGCCCTGTCATTAATGACTGGCCCAGTCATTTTATCACTGGCCCTGTCATTAATAACTGGCCCTGTCATTAATGACTGGCCCCGTCATTTTATCACTGGCCCTGTCATTTTATGACTGGTTCTGTCATTTTATGACTGGCCAAGTCATTTTATGACTGGCAGAGTCATTTTATAACTGGCCCTGTCATTAATGACTGGCCCTGTCGTTAATGACTGGCCCAGTCATTTTATCACTGGCCCTGTCATTAATGACTGGCCCTGTCATTAATGACTGGCCCAGTCATTTTATCACTGGCCCTGTCATTAATGACTGGCCCCGTCATTAATGACTGGCACACTCATTTTATTACTGGCCCTGTCATTAATGACTGGCCCTGTCATTAATGACTGGGTCAGTCATTTTATCACTGGCCCTGTCATTTTATGACTGGTTCTGTCATTTTATGACTGGCCAAGTCATTTTATGACTGGCAGAGTCATTTTATCTCTGGCCCTGTCATTAATGACTGGCCCTGTCATTAATGACTGGCCCTGTCATTAATGACTGGCCCTGTCATTAATGACTGGCCCAGTCATTTTATCACTGGCCCTGTCATTAATGACTGGCCCTGTCATTAATGACTGGCCCTGTCATTTTATCACTGGCCTTGTCATTTTATGACTGGTTTTGTCATTTTATGACTGGCCAAGTCCATTTATGACTGGCAGAGTCATTTTATCACTGGCCCTGTCACAAATGACTGGCCCTGTCATTAATGACGGGCCCAGTCATTTTATCACTGGCCCTGTCATTAATGACTGGCCCTGTCATTAATGAAAGGCCCAGTCATTTTATCACTGGCCCTGTCATTTTATGACTGGTTCTATCATTAATGACTGGCGTAGTCATTTTATGACTGGTAGAGTCATTTTATCACTGGCCCTGTCATTAATGACGGGCCCAGGCATTTTATCACTGGCCCTGTCATTAATGACTGGACCCTGTCATTAATGACAGGCCCAGTCATTTTATGAATGGTTCTGTCATTTTATGACTTGCCAAGTAATTTTATGACTTGCAAAGTCATTTTATGACTGGCAGAGTCATTTTGTAACTGGCCCTGTCATTAATGACTGGCCCTGTCATTAATGACTGGCCCAGTCATTTTATCACTGGCTCTGTCATTTTATGACTTGTTCTGTCATTTTATGACTGGCCAAGTCATTTTATGCCTGGCAAAGTCATTTTATCACTGGCCCTGTCATTAATGACTGGCCCTGTCATTAATGACTGGCGAAGTCATTTTATCACTGGCCCTGTCATTAATGACTGGCGAAGTCATTTTATCACTGGCCCAGTCATTTTATCACTGGCTCTAACATTTTATGACTTGTTCTGTCATTTTATGACTGGCCAAGTAATTTTATGACTGGCAGAGTCATTTTATCACTGGCCCTGTCATTAATGACTAGCCCTGTCATTAATGACTGGCCCTGTCATTAATGACTGGCCCACTCAATTTATCACTGGCCCTGTCATTTAATGACTGGTTCTGTCATTAATGACTGGCCCAGTCATTTTATCACTGGCACTGTCATTTTATCACTGGCCCTGTCATTAATGACTGGCAGAGTCATTTTTATCTCTGGCCCAGTCATTAATGACTGGCCCTGTCATTAATGGCTGGCCCAGTCATTTTATCACTGGCCCTGTCATTAATGACTGGCCCTGTCATTAATGACTGGCCCAGTCATTTTATCACTGGCCCTGTCATTTTATGACTTGTTCTGTCATTTTATGACTGGCCAAGTCATTTTATGACTGGTAGAGTCATTTTATCACTGGCCCTGTCATTAATGACTGGCCCTGTCATTAATGACTGGCCCAGTCATTTTATCACTGGCCCTGTCATTAATGACTGGCCCTGTCATTAATGACTGGCCCCGTCATTTTATCACCGGCCCTGTCATTTTATGACTAGTTCTGTCATTTTATAACAGGCCAAGTTATTTTATGACTGGAGGAGTCATTTTATCACTGGCCCTGTCATTAATGACTGGCCCAGTCATTTTATCACAGGCCCTGTCATTAATGACTGGCCCTGTCATTAATGACTGTGCCAGTCATTTTATCACTGGCCCTGTCATTTTATGACTGGGTCTGTCATTTTATGACTGGCCAAGTCATTTTATGACTGGCAGAGTCATTTTATAACTGGCCCTGTCATTAATGACTGGCCCTGTCGTTAATGACTGGCCCAGTCATTTTATCACTGGCCCTGTCATTAATGACTGGCCCTGTCATTAATGACTGGCCCAGTCATTTTATCACTGGCCCTGTCATTTTATGACTGGTTCTGTCATTTTATGCCTGGCCAAGTCATTTTATGACTGGTAGAGTCATTTTATCACTGGCCCTGTCATTAATGACTGGCCCTGTCATTAATGACTGGCCCAGTCATTTTATCATTGGCCCTGTCATTAATGACTGGCCCTGTCATTAATGACTGGCCCCGTCATTTTATCACTGGCCCCGTCATTAATGACTGGCAGAGTCATTTTTATCACTGGCCCAGTCATTAATGACTGGCCCTGTCATTAATGGCTGGCCCAGTCATTTTATCACTGGCCCTGTCATTAATGACTGGCCCTGTCATTAATGACTGGCCCAGTCATTTTATCACTGGCCATGTCATTTTATGACTTGTTCTGTCATTTTATGACTGGCCAAGTCATTTTATGACTGGTAGAGTCATTTTATTACTGGCCCTGTCATTAATGACTGGCCCTGTCATTAATGACTGGCCCAGTCATTTTATCACTGGCCCTGTCATTAATAACTGGCCCTGTCATTAATGACTGGCCCCGTCATTTTATCACTGGCCCTGTCATTTTATGACTGGTTCTGTCATTTTATGACTGGCCAAGTCATTTTATGACTGGCAGAGTCATTTTATAACTGGCCCTGTCATTAATGACTGGCCCTGTCGTTAATGACTGGCCCAGTCATTTTATCACTGGCCCTGTCATTAATGACTGGCCCTGTCATTAATGACTGGCCCAGTCATTTTATCACTGGCCCTGTCATTAATGACTGGCCCCGTCATTAATGACTGGCACACTCATTTTATTACTGGCCCTGTCATTAATGACTGGCCCTGTCATTAATGACTGGGTCAGTCATTTTATCACTGGCCCTGTCATTTTATGACTGGTTCTGTCATTTTATGACTGGCCAAGTCATTTTATGACTGGCAGAGTCATTTTATCTCTGGCCCTGTCATTAATGACTGGCCCTGTCATTAATGACTGGCCCTGTCATTAATGACTGGCCCTGTCATTAATGACTGGCCCAGTCATTTTATCACTGGCCCTGTCATTAATGACTGGCCCTGTCATTAATGACTGGCCCTGTCATTTTATCACTGGCCTTGTCATTTTATGACTGGTTTTGTCATTTTATGACTGGCCAAGTCCATTTATGACTGGCAGAGTCATTTTATCACTGGCCCTGTCACAAATGACTGGCCCTGTCATTAATGACGGGCCCAGTCATTTTATCACTGGCCCTGTCATTAATGACTGGCCCTGTCATTAATGAAAGGCCCAGTCATTTTATCACTGGCCCTGTCATTTTATGACTGGTTCTATCATTAATGACTGGCGTAGTCATTTTATGACTGGTAGAGTCATTTTATCACTGGCCCTGTCATTAATGACGGGCCCAGGCATTTTATCACTGGCCCTGTCATTAATGACTGGACCCTGTCATTAATGACAGGCCCAGTCATTTTATGAATGGTTCTGTCATTTTATGACTTGCCAAGTAATTTTATGACTTGCAAAGTCATTTTATGACTGGCAGAGTCATTTTGTAACTGGCCCTGTCATTAATGACTGGCCCTGTCATTAATGACTGGCCCAGTCATTTTATCACTGGCTCTGTCATTTTATGACTTGTTCTGTCATTTTATGACTGGCCAAGTCATTTTATGCCTGGCAAAGTCATTTTATCACTGGCCCTGTCATTAATGACTGGCCCTGTCATTAATGACTGGCGAAGTCATTTTATCACTGGCCCTGTCATTAATGACTGGCGAAGTCATTTTATCACTGGCCCAGTCATTTTATCACTGGCTCTAACATTTTATGACTTGTTCTGTCATTTTATGACTGGCCAAGTAATTTTATGACTGGCAGAGTCATTTTATCACTGGCCCTGTCATTAATGACTAGCCCTGTCATTAATGACTGGCCCTGTCATTAATGACTGGCCCACTCAATTTATCACTGGCCCTGTCATTTAATGACTGGTTCTGTCATTAATGACTGGCCCAGTCATTTTATCACTGGCACTGTCATTTTATCACTGGCCCTGTCATTAATGACTGGCAGAGTCATTTTTATCTCTGGCCCAGTCATTAATGACTGGCCCTGTCATTAATGGCTGGCCCAGTCATTTTATCACTGGCCCTGTCATTAATGACTGGCCCTGTCATTAATGACTGGCCCAGTCATTTTATCACTGGCCCTGTCATTTTATGACTTGTTCTGTCATTTTATGACTGGCCAAGTCATTTTATGACTGGTAGAGTCATTTTATCACTGGCCCTGTCATTAATGACTGGCCCTGTCATTAATGACTGGCCCAGTCATTTTATCACTGGCCCTGTCATTAATGACTGGCCCTGTCATTAATGACTGGCCCCGTCATTTTATCACCGGCCCTGTCATTTTATGACTAGTTCTGTCATTTTATAACAGGCCAAGTTATTTTATGACTGGAGGAGTCATTTTATCACTGGCCCTGTCATTAATGACTGGCCCAGTCATTTTATCACAGGCCCTGTCATTAATGACTGGCCCTGTCATTAATGACTGTGCCAGTCATTTTATCACTGGCCCTGTCATTTTATGACTGGGTCTGTCATTTTATGACTGGCCAAGTCATTTTATGACTGGCAGAGTCATTTTATAACTGGCCCTGTCATTAATGACTGGCCCTGTCGTTAATGACTGGCCCAGTCATTTTATCACTGGCCCTGTCATTAATGACTGGCCCTGTCATTAATGACTGGCCCAGTCATTTTATCACTGGCCCTGTCATTTTATGACTGGTTCTGTCATTTTATGCCTGGCCAAGTCATTTTATGACTGGTAGAGTCATTTTATCACTGGCCCTGTCATTAATGACTGGCCCTGTCATTAATGACTGGCCCAGTCATTTTATCATTGGCCCTGTCATTAATGACTGGCCCTGTCATTAATGACTGGCCCCGTCATTTTATCACTGGCCCTGTCATTTTATGACTGGTTCTGTCCTTTTATGACTGGCCAAGTTATTTTATGACTAGCAGAGTCATTTTATCACTGGCCCTGTCATTAATGACTGGCCCTGTCATTAATGACTGGCACACTCATTTTATCACTGGCCCTGTCATTAATGACTGGCCCTGTCATTAATGACTACGTCATTCATTTTATCACTGGCCCTGTCATTTTATGACTGGTTCTGTGATTTTATGACTGGCCAAGTCATTTTCAGACTGGCAGAGTCATTTCATCACTGGCCCTGTCATTAATGACTGGCGAAGTAATTTTATCACTGGCCCTGTCATTAATGACTGGCGAAGTCATTTTATCACTGGCCCAGTCATTTTATCACTGGCCCTGTCATTTTATGACTGGTTCTGTCATTTTATGACTGGCCAAGTAATTTTATGACTGGCAGAGTCATTTTATCACTGGCCCTGTCATTAATGACTAGCCCTGTCATTAATGACTGGCCCTGTCATTAATGACTGGCCCACTCATTTTATCACTGGCCCTGTCATTTAATGACTGGTTCTGTCATTAATGACTGGCCCAGTCATTTTATCACTGGCCCTGTCATTTTATCACTGGCCCCGTCATTAATGACTGGCAGAGTCATTTTTATCACTGGCCCAGTCATTAATGACTGGCCCTGTCATTAATGGCTGGCCCAGTCATTTTATCACTGGCCCTGTCATTAATGACTGGCCCTGTCATTAATGACTGGCCCAGTCATTTTATCACTGGCCCTGTCATTTTATGACTTGTTCTGTCATTTTATGACTGGCCAAGTCATTTTATGACTGGTAGAGTCATTTTATTACTGGCCCTGTCATTAATGACTGGCCCTGTCATTAATGACTGGCCCAGTCATTTTATCACTGGCCCTGTCATTAATAACTGGCCCTGTCATTAATGACTGGCCCCGTCATTTTATCACTGGCCCTGTCATTTTATGACTGGTTCTGTCATTTTACGACTGGCCAAGTCATTTTATGACTGGCACAGTCATTTTATAACTGGCCCTGTCATTAATGACTGGCCCTGTCGTTAATGACTGGCCCAGTCATTTTATCACTGGCCCTGTCATTAATAACTGGCCCTGTCATTAATGACTGGCCCAGTCATTTTATCACTGGCCCTGTCATTAATAACTGGCCCTGTCATTAATGACTGGCCCCGTCATTTTATCACTGGCCCTGTCATTTTATGACTGGTTCTGTCATTTTATGACTGGCCAAGTCATTTTATGACTGGCAGAGTCATTTTATAACTGGCCCTGTCATTAATGACTGGCCCTGTCGTTAATGACTGGCCCAGTCATTTTATCACTGGCCCTGTCATTAATGACTGGCCCTGTCATTAATGACTGGCCCAGTCATTTTATCACTGGCCCTGTCATTAATGACTGGCCCTGTCATTAATGACTGGCACACTCATTTTATCACTGGCCCTGTCATTAATGACTGGCCCTGTCATTAATGACTGGGTCAGTCATTTTATCACTGGCCCTGTCATTTTATGACTGGTTCTGTCATTTTATGACTGGCCAAGTCATTTTATGACTGGCAGAGTCATTTTATCTCTGGCCCTGTCATTAATGACTGGCCCTGTCATTAATGACTGGCCCTGTCATTAATGACTGGCCCTGTCATTAATGACTGGCCCAGTCATTTTATCACTGGCCCTGTCATTAATGACTGGCCCTGTCATTAATGACTGGCCCACTCAATTTATCACTGGCCCTGTCATTTAATGACTGGTTCTGTCATTAATGACTGGCCCAGTCATTTTATCACTGGCACTGTCATTTTATCACTGGCCCTGTCATTAATGACTGGCAGAGTCATTTTTATCTCTGGCCCAGTCATTAATGACTGGCCCTGTCATTAATGGCTGGCCCAGTCATTTTATCACTGGCCCTGTCATTAATGACTGGCCCTGTCATTAATGACTGGCCCAGTCATTTTATCACTGGCCCTGTCATTTTATGACTTGTTCTGTCATTTTATGACTGGCCAAGTCATTTTATGACTGGTAGAGTCATTTTATCACTGGCCCTGTCATTAATGACTGGCCCTGTCATTAATGACTGGCCCAGTCATTTTATCACTGGCCCTGTCATTAATGACTGGCCCTGTCATTAATGACTGGCCCCGTCATTTTATCACCGGCCCTGTCATTTTATGACTAGTTCTGCCATTTTATAACAGGCCAAGTTATTTTATGACTGGAGGAGTCATTTTATCACTGGCCCTGTCATTAATGACTGGCCCAGTCATTTTATCACAGGCCCTGTCATTAATGACTGGCCCTGTCATTAATGACTGTGCCAGTCATTTTATCACTGGCCCTGTCATTTTATGACTGGGTCTGTCATTTTATGACTGGCCAAGTCATTTTATGACTGGCAGAGTCATTTTATAACTGGCCCTGTCATTAATGACTGGCCCTGTCGTTAATGACTGGCCCAGTCATTTTATCACTGGCCCTGTCATTAATGACTGGCCCTGTCATTAATGACTGGCCCAGTCATTTTATCACTGGCCCTGTCATTTTATGACTGGTTCTGTCATTTTATGCCTGGCCAAGTCATTTTATGACTGGTAGAGTCATTTTATCACTGGCCCTGTCATTAATGACTGGCCCTGTCATTAATGACTGGCCCAGTCATTTTATCATTGGCCCTGTCATTAATGACTGGCCCTGTCATTAATGACTGGCCCCGTCATTTTATCACTGGCCCTGTCATTTTATGACTGGTTCTGTCATTTTATGACTGGCCAAGTTATTTTATGACTAGCAGAGTCATTTTATCACTGGCCCTGTCATTAATGACTGGCCCTGTCATTAATGACTGGCACACTCATTTTATCACTGGCCCTGTCATTAATGACTGGCCCTGTCATTAATGACTACGTCAGTCATTTTATCACTGGCCCTGTCATTTTATGACTGGTTCTGTCATTTTATGACTGGCCAAGTCATTTTCAGACTGGCAGAGTCATTTCATCACTGGCCCTGTCATTAATGACTGGCGAAGTAATTTTATCACTGGCCCTGTCATTAATGACTGGCGAAGTCATTTTATCACTGGCCCAGTCATTTTATCACTGGCCCTGTCATTTTATGACTGGTTCTGTCATTTTATGACTGGCCAAGTAATTTTATGACTGGCAGAGTCATTTTATCACTGGCCCTGTCATTAATGACTAGCCCTGTCATTAATGACTGGCCCTGTCATTAATGACTGGCCCACTCATTTTATCACTGGCCCTGTCATTTAATGACTGGTTCTGTCATTAATGACTGGCCCAGTCATTTTATCACTGGCCCTGTCATTTTATCACTGGCCCCGTCATTAATGACTGGCAGAGTCATTTTTATCACTGGCCCAGTCATTAATGACTGGCCCTGTCATTAATGGCTGGCCCAGTCATTTTATCACTGGCCCTGTCATTAATGACTGGCCCTGTCATTAATGACTGGCCCAGTCATTTTATCACTGGCCCTGTCATTTTATGACTTGTTCTGTCATTTTATGACTGGCCAAGTCATTTTATGACTGGTAGAGTCATTTTATTACTGGCCCTGTCATTAATGACTGGCCCTGTCATTAATGACTGGCCCAGTCATTTTATCACTGGCCCTGTCATTAATAACTGGCCCTGTCATTAATGACTGGCCCCGTCATTTTATCACTGGCCCTGTCATTTTATGACTGGTTCTGTCATTTTACGACTGGCCAAGTCATTTTATGACTGGCACAGTCATTTTATAACTGGCCCTGTCATTAATGACTGGCCCTGTCGTTAATGACTGGCCCAGTCATTTTATCACTGGCCCTGTCATTAATAACTGGCCCTGTCATTAATGACTGGCCCAGTCATTTTATCACTGGCCCTGTCATTAATAACTGGCCCTGTCATTAATGACTGGCCCCGTCATTTTATCACTGGCCCTGTCATTTTATGACTGGTTCTGTCATTTTATGACTGGCCAAGTCATTTTATGACTGGCAGAGTCATTTTATAACTGGCCCTGTCATTAATGACTGGCCCTGTCGTTAATGACTGGCCCAGTCATTTTATCACTGGCCCTGTCATTAATGACTGGCCCTGTCATTAATGACTGGCCCAGTCATTTTATCACTGGCCCTGTCATTAATGACTGGCCCTGTCATTAATGACTGGCACACTCATTTTATCACTGGCCCTGTCATTAATGACTGGCCCTGTCATTAATGACTGGGTCAGTCATTTTATCACTGGCCCTGTCATTTTATGACTGGTTCTGTCATTTTATGACTGGCCAAGTCATTTTATGACTGGCAGAGTCATTTTATCTCTGGCCCTGTCATTAATGACTGGCCCTGTCATTAATGACTGGCCCTGTCATTAATGACTGGCCCTGTCATTAATGACTGGCCCAGTCATTTTATCACTGGCCCTGTCATTAATGACTGGCCCTGTCATTAATGACTGGCCCTGTCATTTTATCACTTGCCTTGTCATTTTATGACTGGTTTTGTCATTTTATGACTGGCCAAGTCCATTTATGACTGGCAGAGTCATTTTATCACTGGCCCTGTCATTAATGACTGGCCCTGTCATTAATGAAAGGCCCAGTCATTTTATCACTGGCCCTGTCATTTTATGACTGGTTCTATCATTAATGACTGGCGTAGTCATTTTATGACTGGTAGAGTCATTTTATCACTGGCCCTGTCATAAATGACAGGCCCTGTCATTAATGACGGGCCCAGGCATTTTATCACTGGCCCTGTCATTAATGACTGGCCCTGTCATTAATGACAGGCCCAGTCATTTTATGAATGGTTCTGTCATTTTATGACTTGCCAAGTAATTTTATGACTTGCAAAGTCATTTTATGACTGGCAGAGTCATTTTGTAACTGGCCCTGTCATTAATGACTGGCCCTGTCATTAATGACTGGCCCAGTCATTTTATCACTGGCTCTGTCATTTTATGACTTGTTCTGTCATTTTATGACTGGCCAAGTCATTTTATGCCTGGCAAAGTCATTTTATCACTGGCCCTGTCATTAATGACTGGCCCTGTCATTAATGACTGGCGAAGTCATTTTATCACTGGCCCTGTCATTAATGACTGGCGAAGTCATTTTATCACTGGCCAAGTCATTTTATCACTGGCTCTAACATTTTATGACTTGTTCTGTCATTTTATGACTGGCCAAGTAATTTTATGACTGGCAGAGTCATTTTATCACTGGCCCTGTCATTAATGACTAGCCCTGTCATTAATGACTGGCCCTGTCATTAATGACTGGCCCACTCAATTTATCACTGGCCCTGTCATTTAATGACTGGTTCTGTCAGTAATGACTGGCGCAGTCATTTTATCACTGGCCCTGTCATTTTATCACTGGCCCTGTCATTAATGACTGGCAGAGTCATTTTTATCTCTGGCCCAGTCATTAATGACTGGCCCTGTCATTAATGGCTGGCCCAGTCATTTTATCACTGGCCCTGTCATTAATGACTGGCCCTGTCATTAATGACTGGCCCAGTCATTTTATCACTGGCCCTGTCATTTTATGACTTGTTCTGTCATTTTATGACTGGCCAAGTCATTTTATGACTGGTAGAGTCATTTTATCACTGGCCCTGTCATTAATGACTGGCCCTGTCATTAATGACTGGCCCAGTCATTTTATCACTGGCCCTGTCATTAATGACTGGCCCTGTCATTAATGACTGGCCCCGTCATTTTATCACTGGCCCTGTCATTTTATGACTAGTTCTGTCATTTTATGACAGGCCAAGTTATTTTATGACTGGAGGAGTCATTTTATCACTGGCCCTGTCATTAATGACTGGCCCAGTCATTTTATCACAGGCCCAGTCATTAATGACTGGCCCTGTCATTAATGACTGTGCCAGTCATTTTATCACTGGCCCTGTCATTTTATGACTGGGTCTGTCATTTTATGACTGGCCAAGTCATTTTATGACTGGCAGAGTCATTTTATAACTGGCCCTGTCATTAATGACTGGCCCTGTCGTTAATGACTGGCCCAGTCATTTTATCACTGGCCCTGTCATTAATGACTGGCCCTGTCATTAATGACTGGCCCAGTCATTTTATCACTGGCCCTGTCATTTTATGACTGGTTCTGTCATTTTATGCCTGGCCAAGTCATTTTATGACTGGTAGAGTCATTTTATCACTGGCCCTGTCATTAATGACTGGCCCTGTCATTAATGACTGGCCCAGTCATTTTATCATTGGCCCTGTCATTAATGACTGGCCCTGTCATTAATGACTGGCCCCGTCATTTTATCACTGGCCCTGTCATTTTATGACTGGTTCTGTCATTTTATGACTGGCCAAGTTATTTTATGACTAGCAGAGTCATTTTATCACTGGCCCTGTCATTAATGACTGGCCCTGTCATTAATGACTGGCACACTCATTTTATCACTGGCCCTGTCATTAATGACTGGCCCTGTCATTAATGACTGGGTCAGTCATTTTATCACTGGCCCTGTCATTTTATGACTGGTTCTGTCATTTTATGACTGGCCAAGTCATTTTCAGACTGGCAGAGTCATTTCATCACTGGCCCTGTCATTAATGACTGGCGAAGTCATTTTATCACTGGCCCTTTCATTAATGACTGGCCCTGTCATTAATGACTGGCCCTGTCATTAATGACTGGCCCAGTCATTTTATCACTGGCCCTGTCATTAATGACTGGCCCTGTCATTAATGACTACGTCAGTCATTTTATCACTGGCCCTGTCATTTTATGACTGGTTCTGTCATTTTATGACTGGCCAAGTCATTTTCAGACTGGCAGAGTCATTTCATCACTGGCCCTGTCATTAATGACTGGCGAAGTAATTTTATCACTGGCCCTGTCATTAATGACTGGCGAAGTCATTTTATCACTGGCCCAGTCATTTTATCACTGGCCCTGTCATTTTATGACTGGTTCTGTCATTTTATGACTGGCCAAGTAATTTTATGACTGTCAGAGTCATTTTATCACTGGCCCTGTCATTAATGACTAGCCCTGTCATTAATGACTGGCCCTGTCATTAATGACTGGCCCACTCATTTTATCACTGGCCCTGTCATTTAATGACTGGTTCTGTCATTAATGACTGGCCCAGTCATTTTATCACTGGCCCTGTCATTTTATCACTGGCCCCGTCATTAATGACTGGCAGAGTCATTTTTATCACTGGCCCAGTCATTAATGACTGGCCCTGTCATTAATGGCTGGCCCAGTCATTTTATCACTGGCCCTGTCATTAATGACTGGCCCTGTCATTAATGACTGGCCCAGTCATTTTATCACTGGCCCTGTCATTTTATGACTTGTTCTGTCATTTTATGACTGGCCAAGTCATTTTATGACTGGTAGAGTCATTTTATTACTGGCCCTGTCATTAATGACTGGCCCTGTCATTAATGACTGGCCCAGTCATTTTATCACTGGCCCTGTCATTAATAACTGGCCCTGTCATTAATGACTGGCCCCGTCATTTTATCACTGGCCCTGTCATTTTATGACTGGTTCTGTCATTTTACGACTGGCCAAGTCATTTTATGACTGGCACAGTCATTTTATAACTGGCCCTGTCATTAATGACTGGCCCTGTCGTTAATGACTGGCCCAGTCATTTTATCACTGGCCCTGTCATTAATAACTGGCCCTGTCATTAATGACTGGCCCAGTCATTTTATCACTGGCCCTGTCATTAATAACTGGCCCTGTCATTAATGACTGGCCCCGTCATTTTATCACTGGCCCTGTCATTTTATGACTGGTTCTGTCATTTTATGACTGGCCAAGTCATTTTATGACTGGCAGAGTCATTTTATAACTGGCCCTGTCATTAATGACTGGCCCTGTCGTTAATGACTGGCCCAGTCATTTTATCACTGGCCCTGTCATTAATGACTGGCCCTGTCATTAATGACTGGCCCAGTCATTTTATCACTGGCCCTGTCATTAATGACTGGCCCTGTCATTAATGACTGGCACACTCATTTTATCACTGGCCCTGTCATTAATGACTGGCCCTGTCATTAATGACTGGGTCAGTCATTTTATCACTGGCCCTGTCATTTTATGACTGGTTCTGTCATTTTATGACTGGCCAAGTCATTTTATGACTGGCAGAGTCATTTTATCTCTGGCCCTGTCATTAATGACTGGCCCTGTCATTAATGACTGGCCCTGTCATTAATGACTGGCCCTGTCATTAATGACTGGCCCTGTCATTAATGACTGGCCCAGTCATTTTATCACTGGCCCTGTCATTAATGACTGGCCCTGTCATTAATGACTGGCCCTGTCATTTTATCACTTGCCTTGTCATTTTATGACTGGTTTTGTCATTTTATGACTGGCCAAGTCCATTTATGACTGGCAGAGTCATTTTATCACTGGCCCTGTCATTAATGACTGGCCCTGTCATTAATGAAAGGCCCAGTCATTTTATCACTGGCCCTGTCATTTTATGACTGGTTCTATCATTAATGACTGGCGTAGTCATTTTATGACTGGTAGAGTCATTTTATCACTGGCCCTGTCATAAATGACAGGCCCTGTCATTAATGACGGGCCCAGGCATTTTATCACTGGCCCTGTCATTAATGACTGGCCCTGTCATTAATGACAGGCCCAGTCATTTTATGAATGGTTCTGTCATTTTATGACTTGCCAAGTAATTTTATGACTTGCAAAGTCATTTTATGACTGGCAGAGTCATTTTGTAACTGGCCCTGTCATTAATGACTGGCCCTGTCATTAATGACTGGCCCAGTCATTTTATCACTGGCTCTGTCATTTTATGACTTGTTCTGTCATTTTATGACTGGCCAAGTCATTTTATGCCTGGCAAAGTCATTTTATCACTGGCCCTGTCATTAATGACTGGCCCTGTCATTAATGACTGGCGAAGTCATTTTATCACTGGCCCTGTCATTAATGACTGGCGAAGTCATTTTATCACTGGCCAAGTCATTTTATCACTGGCTCTAACATTTTATGACTTGTTCTGTCATTTTATGACTGGCCAAGTAATTTTATGACTGGCAGAGTCATTTTATCACTGGCCCTGTCATTAATGACTAGCCCTGTCATTAATGACTGGCCCTGTCATTAATGACTGGCCCACTCAATTTATCACTGGCCCTGTCATTTAATGACTGGTTCTGTCAGTAATGACTGGCGCAGTCATTTTATCACTGGCCCTGTCATTTTATCACTGGCCCTGTCATTAATGACTGGCAGAGTCATTTTTATCTCTGGCCCAGTCATTAATGACTGGCCCTGTCATTAATGGCTGGCCCAGTCATTTTATCACTGGCCCTGTCATTAATGACTGGCCCTGTCATTAATGACTGGCCCAGTCATTTTATCACTGGCCCTGTCATTTTATGACTTGTTCTGTCATTTTATGACTGGCCAAGTCATTTTATGACTGGTAGAGTCATTTTATCACTGGCCCTGTCATTAATGACTGGCCCTGTCATTAATGACTGGCCCAGTCATTTTATCACTGGCCCTGTCATTAATGACTGGCCCTGTCATTAATGACTGGCCCCGTCATTTTATCACTGGCCCTGTCATTTTATGACTAGTTCTGTCATTTTATGACAGGCCAAGTTATTTTATGACTGGAGGAGTCATTTTATCACTGGCCCTGTCATTAATGACTGGCCCAGTCATTTTATCACAGGCCCAGTCATTAATGACTGGCCCTGTCATTAATGACTGTGCCAGTCATTTTATCACTGGCCCTGTCATTTTATGACTGGGTCTGTCATTTTATGACTGGCCAAGTCATTTTATGACTGGCAGAGTCATTTTATAACTGGCCCTGTCATTAATGACTGGCCCTGTCGTTAATGACTGGCCCAGTCATTTTATCACTGGCCCTGTCATTAATGACTGGCCCTGTCATTAATGACTGGCCCAGTCATTTTATCACTGGCCCTGTCATTTTATGACTGGTTCTGTCATTTTATGCCTGGCCAAGTCATTTTATGACTGGTAGAGTCATTTTATCACTGGCCCTGTCATTAATGACTGGCCCTGTCATTAATGACTGGCCCAGTCATTTTATCATTGGCCCTGTCATTAATGACTGGCCCTGTCATTAATGACTGGCCCCGTCATTTTATCACTGGCCCTGTCATTTTATGACTGGTTCTGTCATTTTATGACTGGCCAAGTTATTTTATGACTAGCAGAGTCATTTTATCACTGGCCCTGTCATTAATGACTGGCCCTGTCATTAATGACTGGCACACTCATTTTATCACTGGCCCTGTCATTAATGACTGGCCCTGTCATTAATGACTGGGTCAGTCATTTTATCACTGGCCCTGTCATTTTATGACTGGTTCTGTCATTTTATGACTGGCCAAGTCATTTTCAGACTGGCAGAGTCATTTCATCACTGGCCCTGTCATTAATGACTGGCGAAGTCATTTTATCACTGGCCCTTTCATTAATGACTGGCCCTGTCATTAATGACTGGCCCTGTCATTAATGACTGGCCCAGTCATTTTATCACTGGCCCTGTCATTAATGACTGGCCCTGTCATTAATGACTACGTCAGTCATTTTATCACTGGCCCTGTCATTTTATGACTGGTTCTGTCATTTTATGACTGGCCAAGTCATTTTCAGACTGGCAGAGTCATTTCATCACTGGCCCTGTCATTAATGACTGGCGAAGTAATTTTATCACTGGCCCTGTCATTAATGACTGGCGAAGTCATTTTATCACTGGCCCAGTCATTTTATCACTGGCCCTGTCATTTTATGACTGGTTCTGTCATTTTATGACTGGCCAAGTAATTTTATGACTGGCAGAGTCATTTTATCACTGGCCCTGTCATTAATGACTAGCCCTGTCATTAATGACTGGCCCTGTCATTAATGACTGGCCCACTCATTTTATCACTGGCCCTGTCATTTAATGACTGGTTCTGTCATTAATGACTGGCCCAGTCATTTTATCACTGGCCCTGTCATTTTATCACTGGCCCCGTCATTAATGACTGGCAGAGTCATTTTTATCACTGGCCCAGTCATTAATGACTGGCCCTGTCATTAATGGCTGGCCCAGTCATTTTATCACTGGCCCTGTCATTAATGACTGGCCCTGTCATTAATGACGGTCCCAGTCATTTTATCACTGGCCCTGTCATTTTATGACTTGTTCTGTCATTTTATGACTGGCCAAGTCATTTTATGACTGGTAGAGTCATTTTATTACTGGCCCTGTCATTAATGACTGGCCCTGTCATTAATGACTGGCCCAGTCATTTTATCACTGGCCCTGTCATTAATAACTGGCCCTGTCATTAATGACTGGCCCCGTCATTTTATCACTGGCCCTGTCATTTTATGACTGGTTCTGTCATTTTACGACTGGCCAAGTCATTTTATGACTGGCACAGTCATTTTATAACTGGCCCTGTCATTAATGACTGGCCCTGTCGTTAATGACTGGCCCAGTCATTTTATCACTGGCCCTGTCATTAATAACTGGCCCTGTCATTAATGACTGGCCCAGTCATTTTATCACTGGCCCTGTCATTAATAACTGGCCCTGTCATTAATGACTGGCCCCGTCATTTTATCACTGGCCCTGTCATTTTATGACTGGTTCTGTCATTTTATGACTGGCCAAGTCATTTTATGACTGGCAGAGTCATTTTATAACTGGCCCTGTCATTAATGACTGGCCCTGTCGTTAATGACTGGCCCAGTCATTTTATCACTGGCCCTGTCATTAATGACTGGCCCTGTCATTAATGACTGGCCCAGTCATTTTATCACTGGCCCTGTCATTAATGACTGGCCCTGTCATTAATGACTGGCACACTCATTTTATCACTGGCCCTGTCATTAATGACTGGCCCTGTCATTAATGACTGGGTCAGTCATTTTATCACTGGCCCTGTCATTTTATGACTGGTTCTGTCATTTTATGACTGGCCAAGTCATTTTATGACTGGCAGAGTCATTTTATCTCTGGCCCTGTCATTAATGACTGGCCCTGTCATTAATGACTGGCCCTGTCATTAATGACTGGCCCTGTCATTAATGACTGGCCCAGTCATTTTATCACTGGCCCTGTCATTAATGACTGGCCCTGTCATTAATGACTGGCCCTGTCATTTTATCACTTGCCTTGTCATTTTATGACTGGTTTTGTCATTTTATGACTGGCCAAGTCCATTTATGACTGGCAGAGTCATTTTATCACTGGCCCTGTCATTAATGACTGGCCCTGTCATTAATGAAAGGCCCAGTCATTTTATCACTGGCCCTGTCATTTTATGACTGGTTCTATCATTAATGACTGGCGTAGTCATTTTATGACTGGTAGAGTCATTTTATCACTGGCCCTGTCATAAATGACAGGCCCTGTCATTAATGACGGGCCCAGGCATTTTATCACTGGCCCTGTCATTAATGACTGGCCCTGTCATTAATGACAGGCCCAGTCATTTTATGAATGGTTCTGTCATTTTATGACTTGCCAAGTAATTTTATGACTTGCAAAGTCATTTTATGACTGGCAGAGTCATTTTGTAACTGGCCCTGTCATTAATGACTGGCCCTGTCATTAATGACTGGCCCAGTCATTTTATCACTGGCTCTGTCATTTTATGACTTGTTCTGTCATTTTATGACTGGCCAAGTCATTTTATGCCTGGCAAAGTCATTTTATCACTGGCCCTGTCATTAATGACTGGCCCTGTCATTAATGACTGGCGAAGTCATTTTATCACTGGCCCTGTCATTAATGACTGGGGAAGTCATTTTATCACTGGCCCAGTCATTTTATCACTGGCTCTAACATTTTATGACTTGTTCTGTCATTTTATGACTGGCCAAGTAATTTTATGACTGGCAGAGTCATTTTATCACTGGCCCTGTCATTAATGACTAGCCCTGTCATTAATGACTGGCCCTGTCATTAATGACTGGCCCACTTAATTTATCACTGGCCCTGTCATTTAATGACTGGTTCTGTCAGTAATGACTGGCGCAGTCATTTTATCACTGGCCCTGTCATTTTATCACTGGCCCTGTCATTAATGACTGGCAGATTAATTTTTATCTCTGGCCCAGTCATTAATGACTGGCCCTGTCATTAATGGCTGGCCCAGTCATTTTATCACTGGCCCTGTCATTAATGACTGGCCCTGTCATTAATGACTGGCCCAGTCATTTTATCACTGGCCCTGTCATTTTATGACTTGTTCTGTCATTTTATGACTGGCCAAGTCATTTTATGACTGGTAGAGTCATTTTATCACTGGCCCTGTCATTAATGACTGGCCCTGTCATTAATGACTGGCCCAGTCATTTTATCACTGGCCCTGTCATTAATGACTGGCCCTGTCATTAATGACTGGCCCCGTCATTTTATCACTGGCCCTGTCATTTTATGACTAGTTCTGTCATTTTATGACAGGCCAAGTTATTTTATGACTGGAGGAGTCATTTTATCACTGGCCCTGTCATTAATGACTGGCCCAGTCATTTTATCACAGGCCCTGTCATTAATGACTGGCCCTGTCATTAATGACTGTGCCAGTCATTTTATCACTGGCCCTGTCATTTTATGACTGGGTCTGTCATTTTATGACTGGCAGAGTCATTTTATAACTGGCCCTGTCATTAATGACTGGCCCTGTCGTTAATGACTGGCCCAGTCATTTTATCACTGGCCCTGTCATTAATGACTGGCCCTGTCATTAATGACTGGCCCAGTCATTTTATCACTGGCCCTGTCATTTTATGACTGGTTCTGTCATTTTATGCCTGGCCAAGTCATTTTATGACTGGTAGAGTCATTTTATCACTGGCCCTGTCATTAATGACTGGCCCTGTCATTAATGACTGGCCCAGTCATTTTATCATTGGCCCTGTCATTAATGACTGGCCCTGTCATTAATGACTGGCCCCGTCATTTTATCACTGGCCCTGTCATTTTATGACTGGTTCTGTCATTTTATGACTGGCCAAGTTATTTTATGACTAGCAGAGTCATTTTATCACTGGCCTTGTCATTAATGACTGGCCCTGTCATTAATGACTGGCACACTCATTTTATCACTGGCCCTGTCATTAATGACTGGCCCTGTCATTAATGACTGGGTCAGTCATTTTATCACTGGCCCTGTCATTTTATGACTGGTTCTGTCATTTTATGACTGGCCAAGTCATTTTCAGACTGGCAGAGTCATTTCATCACTGGCCCTGTCATTAATGACTGGCGAAGTCATTTTATCACTGGCCCTGTCATTAATGACTGGCGAAGTCATTTTATCACTGGCCCAGTCATTTTATCACTGGCCCTGTCATTTTATGACTGGTTCTGTCATTTTATGACTGGCCAAGTAATTTTATGACTAGCAGAGTCATTTTATCACTGGCCCTGTCATTAATACTAGCCCTGTCATTAATGACTGGCCCTGTCATTAATGACTGGCCCACTCATTTTATCACTGGCCCTGTCATTTAATGACTGGTTCTGTCATTAATGACTGGCCCAGTCATTTTATCACTGGCCCTGTCATTTTATCACTGGCCCCGTCATTAATGACTGGCAGAGTCATTTTTATCACTGGCCCAGTCATTAATGACTGGCCCTGTCATTAATGGCTGGCCCAGTCATTTTATCACTGGCCCTGTCATTAATGACTGGCCCTGTCATTAATGACTGGCCCAGTCATTTTATCACTGGCCCTGTCATTTTATGACTTGTTCTGTCATTTTATGACTGGCCAAGTCATTTTATGACTGGTAGAGTCATTTTATTACTGGCCCATCATTAATGACTGGCCCTGTCATTAATGACTGGCCCAGTCATTTTATCACTGGCCCTGTCATTAATAACTGGCCCTGTCATTAATGACTGGCCCCGTCATTTTATCACTGGCCCTGTCATTTTATGACTGGTTCTGTCATTTTATGACTGGCCAAGTCATTTTATGACTGGCACAGTCATTTTATAACTGGCCCTGTCATTAATGACTGGCCCTGTCGTTAATGACTGGCCCAGTCATTTTATCACTGGCCCTGTCATTAATAACTGGCCCTGTCATTAATGACTGGCCCAGTCATTTTATCACTGGCCCTGTCATTTTATGTCTGGTTCTGTCATTTTATGACTCGCCAAGTCCATTTATGACTGGCAGAGTCATTTTATCACGGGCCCTGTCATTAATGACGGGCCCAGTCATTTTATCACTGGCCCTGTCATTTTATGACTGGTTCTGTCATTTTATGACTGGCCAATTCATTAATGACTGGTATAGTCATTTTATCACTGGCCCTGTCCTTAATGACTGGCACTGTCGTTAATGACTGGCCCAGTCATTTTATCACTGGCCCTGTCATTAATGACTGGCCCTGTCATTAATGACGTGCCCAATCATTTTATCACTGGCCCTGTCATTTTATGACTGGTTCTGTCAATTTATGACTGGCCAAGTCATTTTATGACTGTTAGAGTCATTTTATCACTGGCCCTGTCCTTAATGACTGGCCCTGTCATTAATGACTGGCCCAGTCATTTTATAACTGGCCCTGTCATTAATGACTGGCCCTGTCATTAATGACTGGCCCCGTCATTTTATCACTGGCCCTGTTATTTTTTGACTGGTTCTGTCATTTTATGACTGGCCAAGTTATTTTATGACTAGCAGAGTCATTTTATCACTGGCCCTGTCATTAATGACTGGCCCTGTCATTAATGACGGGCCCAGTCATTTTATCACTGGCCCTGTCATTTTATGACTGGTTCTGTCATTTTATGACTGGCCAATTCATTAATGACTGGTATAGTCATTTTATCACTGGCCCTGTCCTTAATGACTGGCACTGTCGTTAATGACTGGCCCAGTCATT
Organism: Platycnemis pennipes; assembly: GCA_933228895.1. NCBI lineage: Eukaryota > Metazoa > Arthropoda > Insecta > Odonata > Platycnemididae > Platycnemis > Platycnemis pennipes. The sequence continues at coordinate 73,917,228 of OW121846.1, read as the reverse complement.
TTATCACTGGCCCTGTCATTAATGACTGGCCCTGTCATTAATGACGTGCTCAATCATTTTATCACTGGCCCTGTCATTTTATGACTGGTTCTGTCAATTTATGACTGGCCAAGTCATTTTATGACTGTTAGAGTCATTTTATCACTGGCCCTGTCCTTAATGACTGGCCCTGTCATTAATGACTGGCCCAGTCATTTTATAACTGGCCCTGTCATTAATGACTGGCCCTGTCATTAATGACTGGCCCCGTCATTTTATCACTGGCCCTGTTATTTTTTGACTGGTTCTGTCATTTTATGACTGGCCAAGTTATTTTATGACTAGCAGAGTCATTTTATCACTGGCCCTGTCATTAATGACTGGCCCTGTCATTAATGACTGGCCCAGTCATTTTATCACTGGCCCTGTCATTAATGACTGGCCCTGTTATTAATGACTGCCCCCGTCACTTTTTTTAACACTGGCCCTGTCATTTTATGACTGGTTCTGTCATTTTATGACTGGCCAAGTTATTTTATGACTAGCAGAGTCATTTTATCACTGGCCCTGTCATTAACGACTGGCCCTGTCATTAATGACTGGCCCACTCATTTTATCACTGGCCCCTTCATTAATGACTGGCCCTGTCATTAATGATTGGGTCAGTCATTTTATCACTGGCCCTGTCATTTTATGACTGGTTCTGTCATTTTATGACTGGCCATGTCATTTTATGACAGGCAGAGTCATTTTATCACTGGCACTGTCATTAATGACTGGTTCTGTCATTAATGACTGGCCCTGTCATTAATGACTGGCCCAGTCAATTTATCACTGGCCCTGTCATTAATGACTGGCCCTGTCATTAATGACTAGCCCAGTCATTTTATCACTGGCCCTGTCATTTTATGACTGGTTCTGTCATTTTATGACTGGCCAAGTCCATTTATGACTGGCAGAGTCATTTTATCACTGGCCCTGTCATTAATGACTGGCCCTGTCATTAATGACGGGCCCAGTCATTTTATCACTGGCCCTGTCATTAATGACTGGCCCTGTCAATAATGAAAGGCCCAGTCATTTTATCACTGGCCCTGTCATTTCATGACTGGTTCTGTCATTAATGACTAGCTTAGTCATATTATCACTGGCCCTATCTTTTTATGACTGGTTCTGTCATTTTATGACTTGCCAAGTCATTTTATGACTGGTAGAGTCATTTTATCACTGGCCCTGTCATAAATGACTGGCCCTGTCATTAATGACGGGCCCAGGCATTTTATCACTGGCTCTGTCATTAATGACTGGCCCAGTCATTTTATCACAGGCCCTGTCATTAATGACTGGCCCTGTCATTAATGACTGTGCCAGTTATTTTATCACTGTCCCTGTCATTTTATGACTGGTTCTTTCATTTTATGACTGGCCAAGTCATTTTATGACTGGCAGAGTCATTTTATCACTGGCCCTGTCATTAATGACTAGCCCTGTCGTTAATGACTGGCCCAGTCATTTTATCACTGGCCCTGTCATTAATGACTGGCCCTGTCATTAATGACTGGCCCAGTCATTTTATCACTGGCCCTGTCATTTTATGACTGGTTCTGTCATTTTATGACTCGCCAAGTCCATTTATGACTGGCAGAGTCATTTTATCACGGGCCCTGTCATTAATGACGGGCCCAGTCATTTTATCACTGGCCCTGTCATTTTATGACTGGTTCTGTCATTTTATGACTTGCCAAGTCATTTTATGACTGGTAGAGTCATTTTATCACTGGCCCTGTCATAAATGACTGGCCCTGTCATTAATGACTAGCCCTGTCATTAATGACTGGCCCTGTCATTAATGACTGTCCCACTCATTTTATCACTGGCCCTGTCATTTAATGACTGGTTCTGTCATTAATGACTGGCCCAGTCATTTTATCACTGGCCCTGTCATTTTATCACTGGCCCTGTCATTAACGACTGGCCCTGTCATTAATGACTGGCCCAGTCATTTTATCACTGGCCCTGTCATTTTATGACTTGTTCTGTCATTTTATGACTGGCCAAGTCATTTTATGACTGGTAGAGTCATTTTATCACTGGCCCTGTCATTAATGACTGGCCCTGTAATTAATGACTGGCCCAGTCATTTTAACACTGGCCCTGTCATTAATGACTGGCCCTGTCATTAATGACTGGCCCCGTCATTTTATCACTGGCCCTGTCATTTTATGACTAGTTCTGTCATTTTATGACAGGCCAAGTTATTTTATGACTGGAGGAGTCATTTTATCACTGGCCCTGTCATTAATGACTGGCCCAGTCATTTTATCACAGGCCCTGTCATTAATGACTGGCCCAGTCATTTTATCACAGGCCCTGTCATTAATGACTGGCCCTGTCATTAATGACTTTGCCAGTCATTTTATCACTGGCCCTGTCATTTTATGACTGGTTCTGTCATTTTATGACTGGCCAAGTCATTTTATGACTGGCAGAGTCATTTTATAACTGGCCCTGTCATTAATGACTGGCCCTGTCGTTAATGACTGGCCCAGTCATTTTATCACTGGCCCTGTCATTAATGACTGGCCCTGTCATTAATGACTGGCCCAGTCATTTTATCACTGGTTCTGTCATTTTATGCCTGGCCAAGTCATTTTATGACTGGTAGAGTCATTTTATCACTGGCCCTGTCATTAATGACTGGCCCTGTCATTAATGACTGGCCCAGTCATTTTATCATTGGCCCTGTCATTAATGACTGGCCCTGTCATTAATGACTGGCCCCGTCATTTTATCACAGGCCCTGTCATTTTATGACTGGTTCTGTCATTTTATGACTGGCCAAGTTATTTTATGACTAGCAGAGTCATTTTATCACTGGCCCTGTCATTAATGAAAGGCCCTGTAATTTATGACTGGCTCACTCATTTTATCACTGGCCCTGTCATTAATGACTGGCCCTGTCTTTAATGACTGGGTCAGTCATTTTATCACTGGCCCTGTCATTTTATGACTGGTTCTGTCATTTTATGACTGGCCAAGTCATTTTCAGACTGGCAGAGTCATTTCATCACTGGCCCTGTCATTAATGACTGGCCCTATCATTAATGACTGGCCCTGTTATTAATGACTGGCCCAGTCATTTTATCACTGGCCCTGTCATTAATGACTGGCCCTGTCATTAATGACTGGCCCAGTCATTTTATCACTGGCCCTGTCATTTTATGACTGGTTCTGTCATTTTATGACTGGCCAAGTCATTTTATGACTGGCAGAGTCATTTTATCACTGGCCCTGTTATTAATGACTGGCCTAGTCATTAATGACTGGCCCTGTCATTAATGACTGGCCCAGTCATTTTATCACTGGCCTTGTCAGTTTATGACTGGTTCTGTCATTTTATGACTGGCCAAGTCCATTTATGACTGGCAGAGTCATTTTATCACTGGCCCTGTCATAAATGACTGGCCCTGTCATTAATGACGGGCCCAGTCATTTTATCACTGGCCCTGTCATTAATGACTGGCCCTGTCATTAATGAAAGGCCCAGTCATTTTATCACTGGCCCTGTCATTTTATGACTGGTTCTGTCATTAATGACTGGCTTAGTCATTTTATGACTGGTAGAGTCATTTTATCACTGGCCCCTTCATAAATGACTGGCCCTGTCATTAATGACGGGCCCAGTCATTTTATCACTGGCCCTGTCATTTTATGACTGGTTCTGTCATTTTATGACTTGCCAAGTCATTTTATGACTGGTAGAGTCATTTTATCACTGGCCCTGTCATAAATGACTGGCCCTGTCATTAATGACTAGCCCTGTCATTAATGACTGGCCCTGTCATTAATGACTGTCCCACTCATTTTATCACTGGCCCTGTCATTTAATGACTGGTTCTGTCATTAATGACTGGCCCAGTCATTTTATCACTGGCCCTGTCATTTTATCACTGGCCCTGTCATTAACGACTGGCCCTGTCATTAACGACTGGCCCTGTCATTAATGACTGGCCCAGTCATTTTATCACTGGCCCTGTCATTTTATGACTTGTTCTGTCATTTTATGACTGGCCAAGTCATTTTATGACTGGTAGAGTCATTTTATCACTGGCCCTGTCATTAATGACTGGCCCTGTAATTAATGACTGGCCCAGTCATTTTAACACTGGCCCTGTCATTAATGACTGGCCCTGTCATTAATGACTGGCCCCGTCATTTTATCACTGGCCCTGTCATTTTATGACTAGTTCTGTCATTTTATGACAGGCCAAGTTATTTTATGACTGGAGGAGTCATTTTATCACTGGCCCTGTCATTAATGACTGGCCCAGTCATTTTATCACAGGCCCTGTCATTAATGACTGGCCCTGTCATTAATGACTGTGCCAGTCATTTTATCACTGGCCCTGTCATTTTATGACTGGTTCTGTCATTTTATGACTGGCCAAGTCATTTTATGACTGGCAGAGTCATTTTATAACTGGCCCTGTCATTAATGACTGGCCCTGTCGTTAATGACTAGCCCAGTCATTTTATCACTGGCCCTGTCATTAATGACTGGCCCTGTCATTAATGACTGGCCCAGTCATTTTATCACTGGTTCTGTCATTTTATGCCTGGCCAAGTCATTTTATGACTGGTAGAGTCATTTTATCACTGGCCCTGTCATTAATGACTGGCCCTGTCATTAATGACTGGCCCAGTCATTTTATCATTGGCCCTGTCATTAATGACTGGCCCTGTCATTAATGACTGGCCCCGTCATTTTATCACAGGCCCTGTCATTTTATGACTGGTTCTGTCATTTTATGACTGGCCAAGTTATTTTATGACTAGCAGAGTCATTTTATCACTGGCCCTGTCATTAACGACTGGCACTGTCATTAATGACTGGCCCACTCATTTTATCACTGGCCCCTTCATTAATGACTGGCCCTGTCATTAATGATTGGGTCAGTCATTTTATCACTGGCCCTGTCATTTTATGACTGGTTCTGTCATTTTATGACTGGCCATGTCATTTTATGACTGGCAGAGTCATTTTATCACTGGCACTGTCATTAATGACTGGTTCTGTCATTAATGACTGGCCCTGTCATTAATGACTGGCCCAGTCATTTTATCACTGGCCCTGTCATTAATGACTGGCCCTGTCATTAATGACTAGCCCAGTCATTTTATCACTGGCCCTGTCATTTTATGACTGGTTCTGTCATTTTATGACTGGCCAAGTCCATTTATGACTGGCAGAGTCATTTTATCACTGGCCCTGTCATTAATGACTGGCCCTGTCATTAATGACGGGCCCAGTCATTTTATCACTGGCCCTGTCATTAATGACTGGCCCTGTCAATAATGAAAGGCCCAGTCATTTTATCATTGGCCCTGTCATTTCATGACTGGTTCTGTCATTAATGATTAGCTTAGTCATATTATCACTGGCCCTATCTTTTTATGACTGGTTCTGTCATTTTATGACTTGCCAAGTCATTTTATGACTGGTAGAGTCATTTTATCACTGGCCCTGTCATAAATGACTGGCCCTGTCATTAATGACGGGCCCAGGCATTTTATCACTGGCTCTGTCATTAATGACTGGCCCAGTCATTTTATCACAGGCCCTGTCATTAATGACTGGCCCTGTCATTAATGACTGTGCCAGTTATTTTATCACTGTCCCTGTCATTTTATGACTGGTTCTTTCATTTTATGACTGGCCAAGTCATTTTATGACTGGCAGAGTCATTTTATCACTGGCCCTGTCATTAATGACTAGCCCTGTCGTTAATGACTGGCCCAGTCATTTTATCACTGGCCCTGTCATTAATGACTGGCCCTGTCATTAATGACTGGCCCAGTCATTTTATCACTGGCCCTGTCATTTTATGACTGGTTCTGTCATTTTATGACTCGCCAAGTCCATTTATGACTGGCAGAGTCATTTTATCACGGGCCCTGTCATTAATGACGGGCCCAGTCATGTTATCACTGGCCCTGTCATTTTATGACTGGTTCTGTCATTTTATGACTTGCCAAGTCATTTTATGACTGGTAGAGTCATTTTATCACTGGCCCTGTCATAAATGACTGGCCCTGTCATTAATGACTAGCCCTGTCATTAATGACTGGCCCTGTCATTAATGACTGTCCCACTCATTTTATCACTGGCCCTGTCATTTAATGACTGGTTCTGTCATTAATGACTGGCCCAGTCATTTTATCACTGGCCCTGTCATTTTATCACTGGCCCTGTCATTAACGACTGGCCCTGTCATTAATGACTGGCCAGTCATTTTATCACTGGCCCTGTCATTTTATGACTTGTTCTGTCATTTTATGACTGGCCAAGTCATTTTATGACTGGTAGAGTCATTTTATCACTGGCCCTGTCATTAATGACTGGCCCTGTAATTAATGACTGGCCCAGTCATTTTAACACTGGCCCTGTCATTAATGACTGGCCCTGTCATTAATGACTGGCCCCGTCATTTTATCACTGGCCCTGTCATTTTATGACTAGTTCTGTCATTTTATGACAGGCCAAGTTATTTTATGACTGGAGGAGTCATTTTATCACTGGCCCTGTCATTAATGACTGGCCCAGTCATTTTATCACAGGCCCTGTCATTAAAGACTGGCCCTGTCATTAATGACTGTGCCAGTCATTTTATCACTCGCCCTGTCATTTTATGACTGGTTCAGTCATTTTATGACTGTCCAAGTCATTTTATGACTGGCAGAGTCATTTTATAACTGGCCCTGTCATTAATGACTGGCCCTGTCGTTAATGACTGGCCCAGTCATTTTATCACTGGCCCTGTCATTAATGACTGCCCCTGTCATTAATGACTGGCCCAGTCATTTTATCACTGGTTCTGTCATTTTATGCCTGGCCAAGTCATTTTATGACTGGTAGAGTCATTTTATCACTGGCCCTGTCATTAATGACTGGCCCTGTCATTAATGACTGGCCCAGTCATTTTATCATTGGCCCTGTCATTAATGACTGGCCCTGTCATTAATGACTGGCCCCGTCATTTTATCACAGGCCCTGTCATTTTATGACTGGTTCTGTCATTTTATGACTGGCCAAGTTATTTTATGACTAGCAGAGTCATTTTATCACTGGCCCTGTCATTAATGAAAGGCCCTGTAATTTATGACTGGCTCACTCATTTTATCACTGGCCCTGTCATTAATGACTGGCCCTGTCATTAATGACTGGGTCAGTCATTTTATCACCGGCCCTGTCATTTTATGACTGGTTCTGTCATTTTATGACTGGCCAAGTCATTTTCAGACTGGCAGAGTCATTTCATCACTGGCCCTGTCATTAATGACTGGCCCTGTCATTAATGACTGGCCCCGTTATTAATGACTGGCCCAGTCATTTTATCACTGGCCCTGTCATTAATGACTGGCCCTGTCATTAATGACTGGCCCAGTCATTTTATCACTGGCCCTGTCATTTTATGACTGGTTCTGTCATTTTATGACTGGCCAAGTCATTTTATGACTGGCAGAGTCATTTTATCACTGGCCCTGTTATTAATGACTGGCCTAGTCATTAATGACTGGCCCTGTCATTAATGACTGGCCCAGTCATTTTATCACTGGCCTTGTCAGTTTATGACTGGTTCTGTCATTTTATGACTGGCCAAGTCCATTTATGACTGGCAGATTCATTTTATCACTGGCCCTGTCATAAATGACTGGCCCTGTCATTAATGACGGGCCCAGTCATTTTATCACTGGCCCTGTCATTAATGACTGGCCCTGTCATTAATGAAAGGCCCAGTCATTTTATCACTGGCCCTGTCATTTTATGACTGGTTCTGTCATTAATGACTGGCTTAGTCATTTTATGACTGGTAGAGTCATTTTATCACTGGCCCCTTATAAATGACTGGCCCTGTCATTAATGACGGGCCCAGTCATTTTATCACTGGCCCTGTCATTTTATGACTGGTTCTGTCATTTTATGACTTGCCAAGTCATTTTATGACTGGTAGAGTCATTTTATCACTGGCCCTGTCATAAATGACTGGCCCTGTCATTAATGACTAGGCCTGTCATTAATGACTGGCCCTGTCATTAATGACTGTCCCAGTCATTTTATCACTGGCCCTGTCATTTAATGACTGGTTCTGTCATTAATGACTGGCCCAGTCATTTTATCACTGGCCCTGTCATTTTATCACTGGCCCTGTCATTAACGACTGGCCCTGTCATTAATGACTGGCCCAGTCATTTTATCACTGGCCCTGTCATTTTATGACTTGTTCTGTCATTTTATGACTGGCCAAGTCATTTTATGACTGGTAGAGTCATTTTATCACTGGCCCTGTCATTAATGACTGGCCCTGTAATTAATGACTGGCCCAGTCATTTTAACACTGGCCCTGTCATTAATGACTGGCCCTGTCATTAATGACTGGCCCCGTCATTTTATCACTGGCCCTGTCATTTTATGACTAGTTCTGTCATTTTATGACAGGCCAAGTTATTTTATGACTGGAGGAGTCATTTTATCACTGGCCCTGTCATTAATGACTGGCCCAGTCATTTTATCACAGGCCCTGTCATTAATGACTGGCCCTGTCATTAATGACTGTGCCAGTCATTTTATCACTGGCCCTGTCATTTTATGACTGGTTCTGTCATTTTATGACTGGCCAAGTCATTTTATGACTGGCAGAGTCATTTTATAACTGGCCCTGTCATTAATGACTGGCCCTGTCGTTAATGACTAGCCCAGTCATTTTATCACTGGCCCTGTCATTAATGACTGGCCCTGTCATTAATGACTGGCCCAGTCATTTTATCACTGGTTCTGTCATTTTATGCCTGGCCAAGTCATTTTATGACTGGTAGAGTCATTTTATCACTGGCCCTGTCATTAATGACTGGCCCTGTCATTAATGACTGGCCCAGTCATTTTATCATTGGCCCTGTCATTAATGACTGGCCCTGTCATTAATGACTGGCCCCGTTATTTTATCACAGGCCCTGTCATTTTATGACTGGTTCTGTCATTTTATGACTGGCCAAGTTATTTTATGACTAGCAGAGTCATTTTATCACTGGCCCTGTCATTAACGACTGGCCCTGTCATTAATGACTGGCCCACTCATTTTATCACTGGCCCCTTCATTAATGACTGGCCCTGTCATTAATGATTGGGTCAGTCATTTTATCACTGGCCCTGTCATTTTATGACTGGTTCTGTCATTTTATGACTGGCCATGTCATTTTATGACTGGCAGAGTCATTTTATCACTGGCACTGTCATTAATGACTGGTTCTGTCATTAATGACTGGCCCTGTCATTAATGACTGGCCCAGTCATTTTATCACTGGCCCTGTCATTAATGACTGGCCCTGTCATTAATGACTAGCCCAGTCATTTTATCACTGGCCCTGTCATTTTATGAGTGGTTCTGTCATTTTATGACTGGCCAAGTCCATTTATGACTGGCAGAGTCATTTTATCACTGGCCCTGTCATTAATGACTGGCCCTGTCATTAATGACGGGCCCAGTCATTTTATCACTGGCCCTGTCATTAATGACTGGCCCTGTCAATAATGAAAGGCCCAGTCATTTTATCACTGGCCCAGTCATTTCATGACTGGTTCTGTCATTAATGACTAGCTTAGTCATATTATCACTGGCCCTATCTTTTTATGACTGGTTCTGTCATTTTATGACTTGCCAAGTCATTTTATGACTGGTAGAGTCATTTTATCACTGGCCCTGTCATAAATGACTGGCCCTGTCATTAATGACGGGCCCAGGCATTTTATCACTGGCTCTGTCATTAATGACTGGCCCAGTCATTTTATCACAGGCCCTGTCATTAATGACTGGCCCTGTCATTAATGACTGTGCCAGTTATTTTATCACTGTCCCTGTCATTTTATGACTGGTTCTTTCATTTTATGACTGGCCAAGTCATTTTATGACTGGCAGAGTCATTTTATCACTGGCCCTGTCATTAATGACTAGCCCTGTCGTTAATGACTGGCCCAGTCATTTTATCACTGGCCCTGTCATTAATGACTGGCCCTGTCATTAATGACTGGCCCAGTCATTTTATCACTGGCCCTGTCATTTTATGACTGGTTCTGTCATTTTATGACTCGCCAAGTCCATTTATGACTGGCAGAGTCATTTTATCACGGGCCCTGTCATTAATGACGGGCCCAGTCATTTTATCACTGGCCCTGTCATTTTATGACTGGTTCTGTCATTTTATGACTTGCCAAGTCATTTTATGACTGGTAGAGTCATTTTATCACTGGCCCTGTCATAAATGACTGGCCCTGTCATTAATGACTAGCCCTGTCATTAATGACTGGCCCTGTCATTAATGACTGTCCCACTCATTTTATCACTGGCCCTGTCATTTAATGACTGGTTCTGTCATTAATGACTGGCCCAGTCATTTTATCACTGGCCCTGTCATTTTATCACTGGCCCTGTCATTAACGACTGGCCCTGTCATTAATGACTGGCCCAGTCATTTTATCACTGGCCCTGTCATTTTATGACTTGTTCTGTCATTTTATGACTGGCCAAGTCATTTTATGACTGGTAGAGTCATTTTATCACTGGCCCTGTCATTAATGACTGGCCCTGTAATTAATGACTGGCCCAGTCATTTTAACACTGGCCCTGTCATTAATGACTGGCCCTGTCATTAATGACTGGCCCCGTCATTTTATCACTGGCCCTGTCATTTTATGACTAGTTCTGTCATTTTATGACAGGCCAAGTTATTTTATGACTGGAGGAGTCATTTTATCACTGGCCCTGTCATTAATGACTGGCCCAGTCATTTTATCACAGGCCCTGTCATTAATGACTGGCCCTGTCATTAATGACTGTGCCAGTCATTTTATCACTGGCCCCGTCATTTTATCACAGGCCCTGTCATTTTATGACTGGTTCTGTCATTTTATGACTGGCCAAGTTATTTTATGACTAGCAGAGTCATTTTATCACTGGCCCTGTCATTAACGACTGGCACTGTCATTAATGACTGGCCCACTCATTTTATCACTGGCCCCTTCATTAATGACTGGCCCTGTCATTAATGATTGGGTCAGTCATTTTATCACTGGCCCTGTCATTTTATGACTGGTTCTGTCATTTTATGACTGGCCATGTCATTTTATGACTGGCAGAGTCATTTTATCACTGGCACTGTCATTAATGACTGGTTCTGTCATTAATGACTGGCCCTGTCATTAATGACTGGCCCAGTCATTTTATCACTGGCCCTGTCATTAATGACTGGCCCTGTCATTAATGACTAGCCCAGTCATTTTATCACTGGCCCTGTCATTTTATGACTGGTTCTGTCATTTTATGACTGGCCAAGTCCATTTATGACTGGCAGAGTCATTTTATCACTGGCCCTGTCATTAATGACTGGCCCTGTCATTAATGACGGGCCCAGTCATTTTATCACTGGCCCTGTCATTAATGACTGGCCCTGTCAATAATGAAAGGCCCAGTCATTTTATCATTGGCCCTGTCATTTCATGACTGGTTCTGTCATTAATGACTAGCTTAGTCATATTATCACTGGCCCTATCTTTTTATGACTGGTTCTGTCATTTTATGACTTGCCAAGTCATTTTATGACTGGTAGAGTCATTTTATCACTGGCCCTGTCATAAATGACTGGCCCTGTCATTAATGACGGGCCCAGGCATTTTATCACTGGCTCTGTCATTAATGACTGGCCCAGTCATTTTATCACAGGCCCTGTCATTAATGACTGGCCCTGTCATTAATGACTGTGCCAGTTATTTTATCACTGTCCCTGTCATTTTATGACTGGTTCTTTCATTTTATGACTGGCCAAGTCATTTTATGACTGGCAGAGTCATTTTATCACTGGCCCTGTCATTAATGACTAGCCCTGTCGTTAATGACTGGCCCAGTCATTTTATCACTGGCCCTGTCATTAATGACTGGCCCTGTCATTAATGACTGGCCCAGTCATTTTATCACTGGCCCTGTCATTTTATGACTGGTTCTGTCATTTTATGACTCGCCAAGTCCATTTATGACTGGCAGAGTCATTTTATCACGGGCCCTGTCATTAATGACGGGCCCAGTCATGTTATCACTGGCCCTGTCATTTTATGACTGGTTCTGTCATTTTATGACTTGCCAAGTCATTTTATGACTGGTAGAGTCATTTTATCACTGGCCCTGTCATAAATGACTGGCCCTGTCATTAATGACTAGCCCTGTCATTAATGACTGGCCCTGTCATTAATGACTGTCCCACTCATTTTATCACTGGCCCTGTCATTTAATGACTGGTTCTGTCATTAATGACTGGCCCAGTCATTTTATCACTGGCCCTGTCATTTTATCACTGGCCCTGTCATTAACGACTGGCCCTGTCATTAATGACTGGCCAGTCATTTTATCACTGGCCCTGTCATTTTATGACTTGTTCTGTCATTTTATGACTGGCCAAGTCATTTTATGACTGGTAGAGTCATTTTATCACTGGCCCTGTCATTAATGACTGGCCCTGTAATTAATGACTGGCCCAGTCATTTTAACACTGGCCCTGTCATTAATGACTGGCCCTGTCATTAATGACTGGCCCCGTCATTTTATCACTGGCCCTGTCATTTTATGACTAGTTCTGTCATTTTATGACAGGCCAAGTTATTTTATGACTGGAGGAGTCATTTTATCACTGGCCCTGTCATTAATGACTGGCCCAGTCATTTTATCACAGGCCCTGTCATTAATGACTGGCCCTGTCATTAATGACTGTGCCAGTCATTTTATCACTCGCCCTGTCATTTTATGACTGGTTCTGTCATTTTATGACTGTCCAAGTCATTTTATGACTGGCAGAGTCATTTTATAACTGGCCCTGTCATTAATGACTGGCCCTGTCGTTAATGACTGGCCCAGTCATTTTATCACTGGCCCTGTCATTAATGACTGCCCCTGTCATTAATGACTGGCCCAGTCATTTTATCACTGGTTCTGTCATTTTATGCCTGGCCAAGTCATTTTATGACTGGTAGAGTCATTTTATCACTGGCCCTGTCATTAATGACTGGCCCTGTCATTAATGACTGGCCCAGTCATTTTATCATTGGCCCTGTCATTAATGACTGGCCCTGTCATTAATGACTGGCCCCGTCATTTTATCACAGGCCCTGTCATTTTATGACTGGTTCTGTCATTTTATGACTGGCCAAGTTATTTTATGACTAGCAGAGTCATTTTATCACTGGCCCTGTCATTAATGAAAGGCCCTGTAATTTATGACTGGCTCACTCATTTTATCACTGGCCCTGTCATTAATGACTGGCCCTGTCATTAATGACTGGGTCAGTCATTTTATCACCGGCTCTGTCATTTTATGACTGGTTCTGTCATTTTATGACTGGCCAAGTCATTTTCAGACTGGCAGAGTCATTTCATCACTGGCCCTGTCATTAATGACTGGCCCTGTCATTAATGACTGGCCCCGTTATTAATGACTGGCCCAGTCATTTTATCACTGGCCCTGTCATTAATGACTGGCCCTGTCATTAATGACTGGCCCAGTCATTTTATCACTGGCCCTGTCATTTTATGACTGGTTCTGTCATTTTATGACTGGCCAAGTCATTTTATGACTGGCAGAGTCATTTTATCACTGGCCCTGTTATTAATGACTGGCCTAGTCATTAATGACTGGCCCTGTCATTAATGACTGGCCCAGTCATTTTATCACTGGCCTTGTCAGTTTATGACTGGTTCTGTCATTTTATGACTGGCCAAGTCCATTTATGACTGGCAGAGTCATTTTATCACTGGCCCTGTCATAAATGACTGGCCCTGTCATTAATGACGGGCCCAGTCATTTTATCACTGGCCCTGTCATTAATGACTGGCCCTGTCATTAATGAAAGGCCCAGTCATTTTATCACTGGCCCTGTCATTTTATGACTGGTTCTGTCATTAATGACTGGCTTAGTCATTTTATGACTGGTAGAGTCATTTTATCACTGGCCCCTTATAAATGACTGGCCCTGTCATTAATGACGGGCCCAGTCATTTTATCACTGGCCCTGTCATTTTATGACTGGTTCTGTCATTTTATGACTTGCCAAGTCATTTTATGACTGGTAGAGTCATTTTATCACTGGCCCTGTCATAAATGACTGGCCCTGTCATTAATGACTAGGCCTGTCATTAATGACTGGCCCTGTCATTAATGACTGTCCCAGTCATTTTATCACTGGCCCTGTCATTTAATGACTGGTTCTGTCATTAATGACTGGCCCAGTCATTTTATCACTGGCCCTGTCATTTTATCACTGGCCCTGTCATTAACGACTGGCCCTGTCATTAATGACTGGCCCAGTCATTTTATCACTGGCCCTGTCATTTTATGACTTGTTCTGTCATTTTATGACTGGCCAAGTCATTTTATGACTGGTAGAGTCATTTTATCACTGGCCCTGTCATTAATGACTGGCCCTGTAATTAATGACTGGCCCAGTCATTTTAACACTGGCCCTGTCATTAATGACTGGCCCTGTCATTAATGACTGGCCCCGTCATTTTATCACTGGCCCTGACATTTTATGACTAGTTCTGTCATTTTATGACAGGCCAAGTTATTTTATGACTGGAGGAGTCATTTTATCACTGGCCCTGTCATTAATGACTGGCCCAGTCATTTTATCACAGGCCCTGTCATTAATGACTGGCCCTGTCATTAATGACTGTGCCAGTCATTTTATCACTGGCCCTGTCATTTTATGACTGGTTCTGTCATTTTATGACTGGCCAAGTCATTTTATGACTGGCAGAGTCATTTTATAACTGGCCCTGTCATTAATGACTGGCCCTGTCGTTAATGACTAGCCCAGTCATTTTATCACTGGCCCTGTCATTAATGACTGGCCCTGTCATTAATGACTGGCCCAGTCATTTTATCACTGGTTCTGTCATTTTATGCCTGGCCAAGTCATTTTATGACTGGTAGAGTCATTTTATCACTGGCCCTGTCATTAATGACTGGCCCTGTCATTAATGACTGGCCCAGTCATTTTATCATTGGCCCTGTCATTAATGACTGGCCCTGTCATTAATGACTGGCCCCGTCATTTTATCACAGGCCCTGTCATTTTATGACTGGTTCTGTCATTTTATGACTGGCCAAGTTATTTTATGACTAGCAGAGTCATTTTATCACTGGCCCTGTCATTAACGACTGGCCCTGTCATTAATGACTGGCCCACTCATTTTATCACTGGCCCCTTCATTAATGACTGGCCCTGTCATTAATGATTGGGTCAGTCATTTTATCACTGGCCCTGTCATTTTATGACTGGTTCTGTCATTTTATGACTGGCCATGTCATTTTATGACTGGCAGAGTCATTTTATCACTGGCACTGTCATTAATGACTGGTTCTGTCATTAATGACTGGCCCTGTCATTAATGACTGGCCCAGTCATTTTATCACTGGCCCTGTCATTAATGACTGGCCCTGTCATTAATGACTAGCCCAGTCATTTTATCACTGGCCCTGTCATTTTATGAGTGGTTCTGTCATTTTATGACTGGCCAAGTCCATTTATGACTGGCAGAGTCATTTTATCACTGGCCCTGTCATTAATGACTGGCCCTGTCATTAATGACGGGCCCAGTCATTTTATCACTGGCCCTGTCATTAATGACTGGCCCTGTCAATAATGAAAGGCCCAGTCATTTTATCACTGGCCCTGTCATTTCATGACTGGTTCTGTCATTAATGACTAGCTTAGTCATATTATCACTGGCCCTATCTTTTTATGACTGGTTCTGTCATTTTATGACTTGCCAAGTCATTTTATGACTGGTAGAGTCATTTTATCACTGGCCCTGTCATAAATGACTGGCCCTGTCATTAATGACGGGCCCAGGCATTTTATCACTGGCTCTGTCATTAATGACTGGCCCAGTCATTTTATCACAGGCCCTGTCATTAATGACTGGCCCTGTCATTAATGACTGTGCCAGTTATTTTATCACTGTCCCTGTCATTTTATGACTGGTTCTTTCATTTTATGACTGGCCAAGTCATTTTATGACTGGCAGAGTCATTTTATCACTGGCCCTGTCATTAATGACTAGCCCTGTCGTTAATGACTGGCCCAGTCATTTTATCACTGGCCCTGTCATTAATGACTGGCCCTGTCATTAATGACTGGCCCAGTCATTTTATCACTGGCCCTGTCATTTTATGACTGGTTCTGTCATTTTATGACTCGCCAAGTCCATTTATGACTGGCAGAGTCATTTTATCACGGGCCCTGTCATTAATGACGGGCCCAGTCATTTTATCACTGGCCCTGTCATTTTATGACTGGTTCTGTCATTTTATGACTTGCCAAGTCATTTTATGACTGGTAGAGTCATTTTATCACTGGCCCTGTCATAAATGACTGGCCCTGTCATTAATGACTAGCCCTGTCATTAATGACTGGCCCTGTCATTAATGACTGTCCCACTCATTTTATCACTGGCCCTGTCATTTAATGACTGGTTCTGTCATTAATGACTGGCCCAGTCATTTTATCACTGGCCCTGTCATTTTATCACTGGCCCTGTCATTAACGACTGGCCCTGTCATTAATGACTGGCCCAGTCATTTTATCACTGGCCCTGTCATTTTATGACTTGTTCTTTCATTTTATGACTGGCCAAGTCATTTTATGACTGGTAGAGTCATTTTATCACTGGCCCTGTCATTAATGACTGGCCCTGTAATTAATGACTGGCCCAGTCATTTTAACACTGGCCCTGTCATTAATGACTGGCCCTGTCATTAATGACTGGCCCCGTCATTTTATCACTGGCCCTGTCATTTTATGACTAGTTCTGTCATTTTATGACAGGCCAAGTTATTTTATGACTGGAGGAGTCATTTTATCACTGGCCCTGTCATTAATGACTGGCCCAGTCATTTTATCACAGGCCCTGTCATTAATGACTGGCCCTGTCATTAATGACTGTGCCAGTCATTTTATCACTGGCCCTGTCATTTTATGACTGGTTCTGTCATTTTATGACTGGCCAAGTCATTTTATGACTGGCAGAGTCATTTTATAACTGGCCCTGTCATTAATGACTGGCCCTGTCGTTAATGACTGGCCCAGTCATTTTATCACTGGCCCTGTCATTAATGACTGGCCCTGTCATTAATGACTGGCCCAGTCATTTTATCACTGGTTCTGTCATTTTATGCCTGGCCAAGTCATTTTATGACTGGTAGAGTCATTTTATCACTGGCCCTGTCATTAATGACTGGCCCTGTCATTAATGACTGGCCCAGTCATTTTATCATTGGCCCTGTCATTAATGACTGGCCCTGTCATTAATGACTGGCCCCGTCATTTTATCACAGGCCCTGTCATTTTATGACTGGTTCTGTCATTTTATGACTGGCCAAGTTATTTTATGACTAGCAGAGTCATTTTATCACTGGCCCTATCATTAATGAAAGGCCCTGTAATTTATGACTGGCTCACTCATTTTATCACTGGCCCTGTCATTAATGACTGGCCCTGTCATTAATGACTGGGTCAGTCATTTTATCACTGGCCCTGTCATTTTATGACTGGTTCTGTCATTTTATGACTGGCCAAGTCATTTTCAGACTGGCAGAGTCATTTCATCACTGGCCCTGTCATTAATGACTGGCCCTGTCATTAATGACTGGCCCTGTTATTAATGACTGGCCCAGTCATTTTATCACTGGCCCTGTCATTAATGACTGGCCCTGTCATTAATGACTGGCCCAGTCATTTTATCACTGGCCCTGTCATTTTATGACTGGTTCTGTCATTTTATGACTGGCCAAGTCATTTTATGACTGGCAGAGTCATTTTATCACTGGCCCTGTTATTAATGACTGGCCTAGTCATTAATGACTGGCCCTGTCATTAATGACTGGCCAAGTCATTTTATCACTGGCCTTGTCAGTTTATGACTGGTTCTGTCATTTTATGACTGGCCAAGTCCATTTATGACTGGCAGAGTCATTTTATCACTGGCCCTGTCATAAATGACTGGCCCTGTCATTAATGACGGGCCCAGTCATTTTATCACTGGCCCTGTCATTAATGACT
This sequence comes from Platycnemis pennipes, assembly GCA_933228895.1. Classification (NCBI taxonomy): domain Eukaryota; kingdom Metazoa; phylum Arthropoda; class Insecta; order Odonata; family Platycnemididae; genus Platycnemis; species Platycnemis pennipes. Next base: position 73,899,092 of record OW121846.1, on the reverse strand, counting down.
GGCCCTGTCATTAATGAAAGGCCCAGTCATTTTATCACTGGCCCTGTCATTTATGACTGGTTCTGTCATTAATGACTGGCTTAGTCATTTTATGACTGGTAGACTCATTTTATCACTGGCCCCTTCATAAATGACTGGCCCTGTCATTAATGACGGGCCCAGTCATTTTATCACTGGCCCTGTCATTTTATGACTGGTTCTGTCATTTTATGACTTGCCAAGTCATTTTATGACTGGTAGAGTCATTTTATCACTGGCCCTATCATAAATGACTGGCCCTGTCATTAATGACTAGCCCTGTCATTAATGACTGGCCCTGTCATTAATGACTGCCCCACTCATTTTATCACTGGCCCTGTCATTTAATGACTGGTTCTGTCATTAATGACTGGCCCAGTCATTTTATCACTGGCCCTGTCATTTAATCACTGGCCCTGTCATTAACGACTGGCCCTGTCATTAATGACTGGCCCAGTCATTTTATCACTGGCCCTGTCATTTTATGACTTGTTCTGTCATTTTATGACTGGCCAAGTCATTTTATGACTGGTAGAGTCATTTTATCACTGGCCCTGTCATTAATGACTGGCCCTGTAATTAATGACTGGCCCAGTCATTTTAACACTGGCCCTGTCATTAATGACTGGCCCTGTCATTAATGACTGGCCCCGTCATTTTATCACTGGCCCTGTCATTTTATGACTAGTTCTGTCATTTTATGACAGGCCAAGTTATTTTATGACTGGAGGAGTCATTTTATCACTGGCCCTGTCATTAATGACTGGCCCAGTCATTTTATCACAGGCCCTGTCATTAATGACTGGCCCTGTCATTAATGACTGTGCCAGTCATTTTATCACTGGCCCTGTCATTTTATGACTGGTTCTGTCATTTTATGACTGGCCAAGTCATTTTATGACTGGCAGAGTCATTTTATAACTGGCCCTGTCATTAATGACTGGCCCTGTCGTTAATGACTGGCCCAGTCATTTTATCACTGGCCCTGTCATTAATGACTGGCCCTGTCATTAATGACTGGCCCAGTCATTTTATCACTGGTTCTGTCATTTTATGCCTGGCCAAGTCATTTTATGACTGGTAGAGTCATTTTATCACTGGCCCTGTCATTAATGACTGGCCCTGTCATTAATGACTGGCCCAGTCATTTTATCATTGGCCCTGTCATTAATGACTGGCCCTGTCATTAATGACTGGCCCCGTCATTTTATCACAGGCCCTGTCATTTTATGACTGGTTCTGTCATTTTATGACTGGCCAAGTTATTTTATGACTAGCAGAGTCATTTTATCACTGGCCCTGTCATTAATGAAAGGCCCTGTAATTTATGACTGGCTCACTCATTTTATCACTGGCCCTGTCATTAATGACTGGCCCTGTCATTAATGACTGGGTCAGTCATTTTATCACTGGCCCTGTCATTTTATGACTGGTTCTGTCATTTTATGACTGGCCAAGTCATTTTCAGACTGGCAGAGTCATTTCATCACTGGCCCTGTCATTAATGACTGGCCCTGTCATTAATGACTGGCCCTGTTATTAATGACTGGCCCAGTCATTTTATCACTGGCCCTGTCATTAATGACTGGCCCTGTCATTAATGACTGGCCCAGTCATTTAATCCCTGGCCCTGTCATTTTATGACTGGTTCTGTCATTTTATGACTGGCCAAGTCATTTTATGACTGGCAGAGTCATTTTATCACTGGCCCTGTTATTAATGACTGGCCTAGTCATTAATGACTGGCCCTGTCATTAATGACTGGCCCAGTCATTTTATCACTGGCCTTGTCAGTTTATGACTGGTTCTGTCGTTTTATGACTGGCCAAGTCCATTTATGACTGGCAGAGTCATTTTATCACTGGCCCTGTCATAAATGACTGGCCCTGTCATTAATGACGGGCCCAGTCATTTTATCACTGGCCCTGTCATTAATGACTGGCCCTGTCATTAATGAAAGGCCCAGTCATTTTATCACTGGCCCTGTCATTTTATGACTGGTTCTGTCATTAATGACTGGCTTAGTCATTTTATGACTGGTAGAGTCATTTTATCACTGGCCCCTTCATAAATGACTGGCCCTGTCATTAATGACGGGCCCAGGCATTTTATCACTGGCCCTGTCATTAATGACTGGCCCTGTCATTAATGACTGGGTCAGTCATTTTATCACTGGCCCTGTCATTTTATGACTGGTTCTGTCATTTTATGACTGGCCAAGTCATTTTATGACTGGCAGAGTCATTTTATCACTGGCCCTGTCATTAATGACTGGCCCTGTCATTAATGACTGGCCCTGTCATTAATGACTGGCCCAGTCATTTTATCACTGGCCCTGTCATTAATGACTGGCCCTGTCATTAATGACTGACCCTGTCATTTTATCACTGGCCTTGTCATTTTATGACTGGTTTTGTCATTTTATGACTGGCCAAGTCCATTTATGACTGGCAGAGTCATTTTATCACTGGCCCTGTCACAAATGACTGGCCCTGTCATTAATGACGGGCCCAGTCATTTTATCACTGGCCCTGTCATTAATGACTGGCCCTGTCATTAATGAAAGGCCCAGTCATTTTATCACTGGCCCTGTCATTTTATGACTGGTTCTATCATTAATGACTGGCGTAGTCATTTTATGACTGGTAGAGTCATTTTATCACTGGCCCTGTCATAAATGACAGGCCCTGTCATTAATGACGGGCCCAGGCATTTTATCACTGGCCCTGTCATTAATGACTGGCCCTGTCATTAATGACAGGCCCAGTCATTTTATGAATGGTTCTGTCATTTTATGACTTGCCAAGTAATTTTATGACTTGCAAAGTCATTTTATGACTGGCAGAGTCATTTTGTAACTGGCCCTGTCATTAATGACTGGCCCTGTCATTAATGACTGGCCCAGTCATTTTATCACTGGCTCTGTCATTTTATGACTTGTTCTGTCATTTTATGACTGGCCAAGTCATTTTATGCCTGGCAAAGTCATTTTATCACTGGCCATGTCATTAATGACTGGCCCTGTCATTAATGACTGGCGAAGTCATTTTATCACTGGCCCTGTCATTAATGACTGGCGAAGTCATTTTATCACTGGCCCAGTCATTTTATCACTGGCTCTAACATTTTATGACTTGTTCTGTCATTTTATGACTGGCCAAGTAATTTTATGACTGGCAGAGTCATTTTATCACTGGCCCTGTCATTAATGACTAGCCCTGTCATTAATGACTGGCCCTGTCATTAATGACTGGCCCACTCAATTTATCACTGGCCCTGTCATTTAATGACTGGTTCTGTCATTAATGACTGGCCCAGTCATTTTATCACTGGCCCTGTCATTTTATCACTGGCCCTGTCATTAATGACTGGCAGAGTCATTTTTATCTCTGGCCCTGTCATTAATGACTGGCCCTGTCATTAATGGCTGGCCCAGTCATTTTATCACTGGCCCTGTCATTAATGACTGGCCCTGTCATTAATGACTGGCCCAGTCATTTTATCACTGGCCCTGTCATTTTATGACTTGTTCTGTCATTTTATGACTGGCCAAGTCATTTTATGACTGGTAGAGTCATTTTATCACTGGCCCTGTCATTAATGACTGGCCCTGTCATTAATGACTGGCCCAGTCATTTTATCACTGGCCCTGTCATTAATGACTGGCCCTGTCATTAATGACTGGCCCCGTCATTTTATCACTGGCCCTGTCATTTTATGACTAGTTCTGTCATTTTATGACAGGCCAAGTTATTTTATGACTGGAGGAGTCATTTTATCACTGGCCCTGTCATTAATGACTGGCCCAGTCATTTTATCACAGGCCCTGTCATTAATGACTGGCCCTGTCATTAATGACTGTGCCAGTCATTTTATCACTGGCCCTGTCATTTTATGACTGGGTCTGTCATTTTATGACTGGCCAAGTCATTTTATGACTGGCAGAGTCATTTTATAACTGGCCCTGTCATTAATGACTGGCCCTGTCGTTAATGACTGGCCCAGTCATTTTATCACTGGCCCTGTCATTTTATGACTGGTTCTGTCATTTTATGCCTGGCCAAGTCATTTTATGACTGGTAGAGTCATTTTATCACTGGCCCTGTCATTAATGACTGGCCCTGTCATTAATGACTGGCCCAGTCATTTTATCATTGGCCCTGTCATTAATGACTGGCCCTGTCATTAATGACTGGCCCCGTCATTTTATCACTGGCCCTGTCATTTTATGACTGGTTCTGTCATTTTATGACTGGCCAAATTATTTTATGACTAGCAGAGTCATTTTATCACTGGCCCTGTCATTAATGACTGGCCCTGTCATTAATGACTGGCACACTCATTTTATCACTGGCCCTGTCATTAATGACTGGCCCTGTCATTAATGACTGGGTCAGTCATTTTATCACTGGCCCTGTCATTTTATGACTGGTTCTGTCATTTTATGACTGGCCAAGTCATTTTCAGACTGGCGGAGTCATTTCATCACTGGCCCTGTCATTAATGACTGGCGAAGTAATTTTATCACTGGCCCTGTCATTAATGACTGGCGAAGTCATTTTATCACTGGCCCAGTCATTTTATCACTGGCCCTGTCATTTTATGACTGGTTCTGTCATTTTATGACTGGCCAAGTAATTTTATGACTGGCAGAGTCATTTTATCACTGGCCCTGTCATTAATGACTAGCCCTGTCATTAATGACTGGCCCTGTCATTAATGACTGGCCCACTCATTTTATCACTGGCCCTGTCATTTAATGACTGGTTCTGTCATTAATGACTGGCCCAGTCATTTTATCACTGGCCCTGTCATTTTATCACTGGCCCCGTCATTAATGACTGGCAGAGTCATTTTTATCACTGGCCCAGTCATTAATGACTGGCACTGTCATTAATGGCTGGCCCAGTCATTTTTTCACTGGCCCTGTCATTAATGACTGGCCCAGTCATTTTATCACTGGCCCTGTCATTTTATGACTTGTTCTGTCATTTTATGACTGGCCAAGTCATTTTATGACTGGTAGAGTCATTTTATTACTGGCCCTGTCATTAATGACTGGCCCTGTCATTAATGACTGGCCCAGTCATTTTATCACTGGCCCTGTCATTAATAACTGGCCCTGTCATTAATGACTGGCCCCGTCATTTTATCACTGGCCCTGTCATTTTATGACTGGTTCTGTCATTTTATGACTGGCCAAGTCATTTTATGACTGGCACAGTCATTTTATAACTGGCCCTGTCATTAATGACTGGCCCTGTCGTTAATGACTGGCCCAGTCATTTTATCACTGGCCCTGTCATTAATAACTGGCCCTGTCATTAATGACTGGCCCAGTCATTTTATCACTGGCCCTGTCATTTTATGTCTGGTTCTGTCATTTTATGACTCGCCAAGTCCATTTATGACTGGCAGAGTCATTTTATCACGGGCCCTGTCATTAATGACGGGCCCAGTCATTTTATCACTGGCCCTGTCATTTTATGACTGGTTCTGTCATTTTATGACTGGCCAATTCATTAATGACTGGTATAGTCATTTTATCACTGGCCCTGTCCTTAATGACTGGCACTGTCGTTAATGACTGGCCCAGTCATTTTATCACTGGCCCTGTCATTAATGACTGGCCCTGTCATTAATGACGTGCCCAATCATTTTATCACTGGCCCTGTCATTTTATGACTGGTTCTGTCAATTTATGACTGGCCAAGTCATTTTATGACTGTTAGAGTCATTTTATCACTGGCCCTGTCCTTAATGACTGGCCCTGTCATTAATGACTGGCCCAGTCATTTTATAACTGGCCCTGTCATTAATGACTGGCCCTGTCATTAATGACTGGCCCCGTCATTTTATCACTGGCCCTGTTATTTTTTGACTGGTTCTGTCATTTTATGACTGGCCAAGTTATTTTATGACTAGCAGAGTCATTTTATCACTGGCCCTGTCATTAATGACTGGCCCTGTCATTAATGACTGGCCCAGTCATTTTATCACTGGCCCTGTCATTAATGACTGGCCCTGTTATTAATGACTGCCCCCGTCACTTTTTTTAACACTGGCCCTGTCATTTTATGACTGGTTCTGTCATTTTATGACTCGCCAAGTTATTTTATGACTAGCAGAGTCATTTTATCACTGGCCCTGTCATTAACGACTGGCCCTGTCATTAATGACTGGCCCACTCATTTTATCACTGGCCCCTTCATTAATGACTGGCCCTGTCATTAATGATTGGGTCAGTCATTTTATCACTGGCCCTGTCATTTTATGACTGGTTCTGTCATTTTATGACTGGCCATGTCATTTTATGACTGGCAGAGTCATTTTATCACTGGCACTGTCATTAATGACTGGTTCTGTCATTAATGACTGGCCCTGTCATTAATGACTGGCCCAGTCATTTTATCACTGGCCCTGTCATTAATGACTGGCCCTGTCATTAATGACTAGCCCAGTCATTTTATCACTGGCCCTGTCATTTTATGACTGGTTCTGTCATTTTATGACTGGCCAAGTCCATTTATGACTGGCAGAGTCATTTTATCACTGGCCCTGTCATTAATGACTGGTTCTGTCATTAATGACGGGCCCAGTCATTTTATCACTGGCCCTGTCATTAATGACTGGCCCTGTCAATAATGAAAGGCCCTGTCATTTTATCATTGGCCCTGTCATTTCATGACTGGTTCTGTCATTAATGACTAGCTTAGTCATATTATCACTGGCCCTATCTTTTTATGACTGGTTCTGTCATTTTATGACTTGCCAAGTCATTTTATGACTGGTAGAGTCATTTTATCACTGGCCCTGTCATAAATGACTGGCCCTGTCATTAATGACGGGCCCAGGCATTTTATCACTGGCTCTGTCATTAATGACTGGCCCAGTCATTTTATCACAGGCCCTGTCATTAATGACTGGCCCTGTCATTAATGACTGTGCCAGTTATTTTATCACTGTCCCTGTCATTTTATGACTGGTTCTTTCATTTTATGACTGGCCAAGTCATTTTATGACTGGCAGAGTCATTTTATCACTGGCCCTGTCATTAATGACTAGCCCTGTCGTTAATGACTGGCCCAGTCATTTTATCACTGGCCCTGTCATTAATGACTGGCCCTGTCATTAATGACTGGCCCAGTCATTTTATCACTGGCCCTGTCATTTTATGACTGGTTCTGTCATTTTATGACTCGCCAAGTCCATTTATGACTGGCAGAGTCATTTTATCACGGGCCCTGTCATTAATGACGGGCCCAGTCATTTTATCACTGGCCCTGTCATTTTATGACTGGTTCTGTCATTTTATGACTTGCCAAGTCATTTTATGACTGGTAGAGTCATTTTATCACTGGCCCTGTCATAAATGACTGGCCCTGTCATTAATGACTAGCCCTGTCATTAATGACTGGCCCTGTCATTAATGACTGTCCCACTCATTTTATCACTGGCCCTGTCATTTAATGACTGGTTCTGTCATTAATGACTGGCCCAGTCATTTTATCACTGGCCCTGTCATTTTATCACTGGCCCTGTCATTAACGACTGGCCCTGTCATTAATGACTGGCCAGTCATTTTATCACTGGCCCTGTCATTTTATGACTTGTTCTGTCATTTTATGACTGGCCAAGTCATTTTATGACTGGTAGAGTCATTTTATCACTGGCCCTGTCATTAATGACTGGCCCTGTAATTAATGACTGGCCCAGTCATTTTAACACTGGCCCTGTCATTAATGACTGGCCCTGTCATTAATGACTGGCCCCGTCATTTTATCACTGGCCCTGTCATTTTATGACTAGTTCTGTCATTTTATGACAGGCCAAGTTATTTTATGACTGGAGGAGTCATTTTATCACTGGCCCTGTCATTAATGACTGGCCCAGTCATTTTATCACAGGCCCTGTCATTAATGACTGGCCCTGTCATTAATGACTGTGCCAGTCATTTTATCACTGGCCCTGTCATTTTATGACTGGTTCTGTCATTTTATGACTGGCCAAGTCATTTTATGACTGGCAGAGTCATTTTATAACTGGCCCTGTCATTAATGACTGGCCCTGTCGTTAATGACTGGCCCAGTCATTTTATCACTGGCCCTGTCATTAATGACTGGCCCTGTCATTAATGACTGGCCCAGTCATTTTATCACTGGTTCTGTCATTTTATGCCTGGCCAAGTCATTTTATGACTGGTAGAGTCATTTTATCACTGGCCCTGTCATTAATGACTGGCCCTGTCATTAATGACTGGCCCAGTCATTTTATCATTGGCCCTGTCATTAATGACTGGCCCTGTCATTAATGACTGGCCCCGTCATTTTATCACAGGCCCTGTCATTTTATGACTGGTTCTGTCATTTTATGACTGGCCAAGTTATTTTATGACTAGCAGAGTCATTTTATCACTGGCCCTATCATTAATGAAAGGCCCTGTAATTTATGACTGGCTCACTCATTTTATCACTGGCCCTGTCATTAATGACTGGCCCTGTCATTAATGACTGGGTCAGTCATTTTATCACTGGCCCTGTCATTTTATGACTGGTTCTGTCATTTTATGACTGGCCAAGTCATTTTCAGACTGGCAGAGTCATTTCATCACTGGCCCTGTCATTAATGACTGGCCCTGTCATTAATGACTGGCCCTGTTATTAATGACTGGCCCAGTCATTTTATCACTGGCCCTGTCATTAATGACTGGCCCTGTCATTAATGACTGGCCCAGTCATTTTATCACTGGCCCTGTCATTTTATGACTGGTTCTGTCATTTTATGACTGGCCAAGTCATTTTATGACTGGCAGAGTCATTTTATCACTGGCCCTGTTATTAATGACTGGCCTAGTCATTAATGACTGGCCCTGTCATTAATGACTGGCCAAGTCATTTTATCACTGGCCTTGTCAGTTTATGACTGGTTCTGTCATTTTATGACTGGCCAAGTCCATTTATGACTGGCAGAGTCATTTTATCACTGGCCCTGTCATAAATGACTGGCCCTGTCATTAATGACGGGCCCAGTCATTTTATCACTGGCCCTGTCATTAATGACTGGCCCTGTCATTAATGAAAGGCCCAGTCATTTTATCACTGGCCCTGTCATTTATGACTGGTTCTGTCATTAATGACTGGCTTAGTCATTTTATGACTGGTAGAGTCATTTTATCACTGGCCCCTTCATAAATGACTGGCCCTGTCATTAATGACGGGCCCAGTCATTTTATCACTGGCCCTGTCATTTTATGACTGGTTCTGTCATTTTATGACTTGCCAAGTCATTTTATGACTGGTAGAGTCATTTTATCACTGGCCCTATCATAAATGACTGGCCCTGTCATTAATGACTAGCCCTGTCATTAATGACTGGCCCTGTCATTAATGACTGCCCCACTCATTTTATCACTGGCCCTGTCATTTAATGACTGGTTCTGTCATTAATGACTGGCCCAGTCATTTTATCACTGGCCCTGTCATTTAATCACTGGCCCTGTCATTAACGACTGGCCCTGTCATTAATGACTGGCCCAGTCATTTTATCACTGGCCCTGTCATTTTATGACTTGTTCTGTCATTTTATGACTGGCCAAGTCATTTTATGACTGGTAGAGTCATTTTATCACTGGCCCTGTCATTAATGACTGGCCCTGTAATTAATGACTGGCCCAGTCATTTTAACACTGGCCCTGTCATTAATGACTGGCCCTGTCATTAATGACTGGCCCCGTCATTTTATCACTGGCCCTGTCATTTTATGACTAGTTCTGTCATTTTATGACAGGCCAAGTTATTTTATGACTGGAGGAGTCATTTTATCACTGGCCCTGTCATTAATGACTGGCCCAGTCATTTTATCACAGGCCCTGTCATTAATGACTGGCCCTGTCATTAATGACTGTGCCAGTCATTTTATCACTGGCCCTGTCATTTTATGACTGGTTCTGTCATTTTATGACTGGCCAAGTCATTTTATGACTGGCAGAGTCATTTTATAACTGGCCCTGTCATTAATGACTGGCCCTGTCGTTAATGACTGGCCCAGTCATTTTATCACTGGCCCTGTCATTAATGACTGGCCCTGTCATTAATGACTGGCCCAGTCATTTTATCACTGGTTCTGTCATTTTATGCCTGGCCAAGTCATTTTATGACTGGTAGAGTCATTTTATCACTGGCCCTGTCATTAATGACTGGCCCTGTCATTAATGACTGGCCCAGTCATTTTATCATTGGCCCTGTCATTAATGACTGGCCCTGTCATTAATGACTGGCCCCGTCATTTTATCACAGGCCCTGTCATTTTATGACTGGTTCTGTCATTTTATGACTGGCCAAGTTATTTTATGACTAGCAGAGTCATTTTATCACTGGCCCTGTCATTAATGAAAGGCCCTGTAATTTATGACTGGCTCACTCATTTTATCACTGGCCCTGTCATTAATGACTGGCCCTGTCATTAATGACTGGGTCAGTCATTTTATCACTGGCCCTGTCATTTTATGACTGGTTCTGTCATTTTATGACTGGCCAAGTCATTTTCAGACTGGCAGAGTCATTTCATCACTGGCCCTGTCATTAATGACTGGCCCTGTCATTAATGACTGGCCCTGTTATTAATGACTGGCCCAGTCATTTTATCACTGGCCCTGTCATTAATGACTGGCCCTGTCATTAATGACTGGCCCAGTCATTTAATCGCTGGCCCTGTCATTTTATGACTGGTTCTGTCATTTTATGACTGGCCAAGTCATTTTATGACTGGCAGAGTCATTTTATCACTGGCCCTGTTATTAATGACTGGCCTAGTCATTAATGACTGGCCCTGTCATTAATGACTGGCCCAGTCATTTTATCACTGGCCTTGTCAGTTTATGACTGGTTCTGTCGTTTTATGACTGGCCAAGTCCATTTATGACTGGCAGAGTCATTTTATCACTGGCCCTGTCATAAATGACTGGCCCTGTCATTAATGACGGGCCCAGTCATTTTATCACTGGCCCTGTCATTAATGACTGGCCCTGTCATTAATGAAAGGCCCAGTCATTTTATCACTGGCCCTGTCATTTTATGACTGGTTCTGTCATTAATGACTGGCTTAGTCATTTTATGACTGGTAGAGTCATTTTATCACTGGCCCCTTCATAAATGACTGGCCCTGTCATTAATGACGGGCCCAGGCATTTTATCACTGGCCCTGTCATTAATGACTGGCCCTGTCATTAATGACTGGGTCAGTCATTTTATCACTGGCCCTGTCATTTTATGACTGGTTCTGTCATTTTATGACTGGCCAAGTCATTTTATGACTGGCAGAGTCATTTTATCACTGGCCCTGTCATTAATGACTGGCCCTGTCATTAATGACTGGCCCTGTCATTAATGACTGGCCCAGTCATTTTATCACTGGCCCTGTCATTAATGACTGGCCCTGTCATTAATGACTGACCCTGTCATTTTATCACTGGCCTTGTCATTTTATGACTGGTTTTGTCATTATATGACTGGCCAAGTCCATTTATGACTGGCAGAGTCATTTTATCACTGGCCCTGTCACAAATGACTGGCCCTGTCATTAATGACGGGCCCAGTCATTTTATCACTGGCCCTGTCATTAATGACTGGCCCTGTCATTAATGAAAGGCCCAGTCATTTTATCACTGGCCCTGTCATTTTATGACTGGTTCTATCATTAATGACTGGCGTAGTCATTTTATGACTGGTAGAGTCATTTTATCACTGGCCCTGTCATAAATGACAGGCCCTGTCATTAATGACGGGCCCAGGCATTTTATCACTGGCCCTGTCATTAATGACTGGCCCTGTCATTAATGACAGGCCCAGTCATTTTATGAATGGTTCTGTCATTTTATGACTTGCCAAGTAATTTTATGACTTGCAAAGTCATTTTATGACTGGCAGAGTCATTTTGTAACTGGCCCTGTCATTAATGACTGGCCCTGTCATTAATGACTGGCCCAGTCATTTTATCACTGGCTCTGTCATTTTATGACTTGTTCTGTCATTTTATGACTGGCCAAGTCATTTTATGCCTGGCAAAGTCATTTTATCACTGGCCCTGTCATTAATGACTGGCCCTGTCATTAATGACTGGCGAAGTCATTTTATCACTGGCCCTGTCATTAATGACTGGCGAAGTCATTTTATCACTGGCCCAGTCATTTTATCACTGGCTCTAACATTTTATGACTTGTTCTGTCATTTTATGACTGGCCAAGTAATTTTATGACTGGCAGAGTCATTTTATCACTGGCCCTGTCATTAATGACTAGCCCTGTCATTAATGACTGGCCCTGTCATTAATGACTGGCCCACTCAATTTATCACTGGCCCTGTCATTTAATGACTGGTTCTGTCATTAATGACTGGCCCAGTCATTTTATCACTGGCCCTGTCATTTTATCACTGGCCCTGTCATTAATGACTGGCAGAGTCATTTTTATCTCTGGCCCTGTCATTAATGACTGGCCCTGTCATTAATGGCTGGCCCAGTCATTTTATCACTGGCCCTGTCATTAATGACTGGCCCTGTCATTAATGACTGGCCCAGTCATTTTATCACTGGCCCTGTCATTTTATGACTTGTTCTGTCATTTTATGACTGGCCAAGTCATTTTATGACTGGTAGAGTCATTTTATCACTGGCCCTGTCATTAATGACTGGCCCTGTCATTAATGACTGGCCCAGTCATTTTATCACTGGCCCTGTCATTAATGACTGGCCCTGTCATTAATGACTGGCCCCGTCATTTTATCACTGGCCCTGTCATTTTATGACTAGTTCTGTCATTTTATGACAGGCCAAGTTATTTTATGACTGGAGGAGTCATTTTATCACTGGCCCTGTCATTAATGACTGGCCCAGTCATTTTATCACAGGCCCTGTCATTAATGACTGGCCCTGTCATTAATGACTGTGCCAGTCATTTTATCACTGGCCCTGTCATTTTATGACTGGGTCTGTCATTTTATGACTGGCCAAGTCATTTTATGACTGGCAGAGTCATTTTATAACTGGCCCTGTCATTAATGACTGGCCCTGTCGTTAATGACTGGCCCAGTCATTTTATCACTGGCCCTGTCATTTTATGACTGGTTCTGTCATTTTATGCCTGGCCAAGTCATTTTATGACTGGTAGAGTCATTTTATCACTGGCCCTGTCATTAATGACTGGCCCTGTCATTAATGACTGGCCCAGTCATTTTATCATTGGCCCTGTCATTAATGACTGGCCCTGTCATTAATGACTGGCCCCGTCATTTTATCACTGGCCCTGTCATTTTATGACTGGTTCTGTCATTTTATGACTGGCCAAGTTATTTTATGACTAGCAGAGTCATTTTATCACTGGCCCTGTCATTAATGACTGGCCCTGTCATTAATGACTGGCACACTCATTTTATCACTGGCCCTGTCATTAATGACTGGCCCTGTCATTAATGACTGGGTCAGTCATTTTATCACTGGCCCTGTCATTTTATGACTGGTTCTGTCATTTTATGACTGGCCAAGTCATTTTCAGACTGGCGGAGTCATTTCATCACTGGCCCTGTCATTAATGACTGGCGAAGTAATTTTATCACTGGCCCTGTCATTAATGACTGGCGAAGTCATTTTATCACTGGCCCAGTCATTTTATCACTGGCCCTGTCATTTTATGACTGGTTCTGTCATTTTATGACTGGCCAAGTAATTTTATGACTGGCAGAGTCATTTTATCACTGGCCCTGTCATTAATGACTAGCCCTGTCATTAATGACTGGCCCTGTCATTAATGACTGGCCCACTCATTTTATCACTGGCCCTGTCATTTAATGACTGGTTCTGTCATTAATGACTGGCCCAGTCATTTTATCACTGGCCCTGTCATTTTATCACTGGCCCCGTCATTAATGACTGGCAGAGTCATTTTTATCACTGGCCCAGTCATTAATGACTGGCACTGTCATTAATGGCTGGCCCAGTCATTTTTTCACTGGCCCTGTCATTAATGACTGGCCCAGTCATTTTATCACTGGCCCTGTCATTTTATGACTTGTTCTGTCATTTTATGACTGGCCAAGTCATTTTATGACTGGTAGAGTCATTTTATTACTGGCCCTGTCATTAATGACTGGCCCTGTCATTAATGACTGGCCCAGTCATTTTATCACTGGCCCTGTCATTAATAACTGGCCCTGTCATTAATGACTGGCCCCGTCATTTTATCACTGGCCCTGTCATTTTATGACTGGTTCTGTCATTTTATGACTGGCCAAGTCATTTTATGACTGGCACAGTCATTTTATAACTGGCCCTGTCATTAATGACTGGCCCTGTCGTTAATGACTGGCCCAGTCATTTTATCACTGGCCCTGTCATTAATAACTGGCCCTGTCATTAATGACTGGCCCAGTCATTTTATCACTGGCCCTGTCATTTTATGTCTGGTTCTGTCATTTTATGACTCGCCAAGTCCATTTATGACTGGCAGAGTCATTTTATCACGGGCCCTGTCATTAATGACGGGCCCAGTCATTTTATCACTGGCCCTGTCATTTTATGACTGGTTCTGTCATTTTATGACTGGCCAATTCATTAATGACTGGTATAGTCATTTTATCACTGGCCCTGTCCTTAATGACTGGCACTGTCGTTAATGACTGGCCCAGTCATTTTATCACTGGCCCTGTCATTAATGACTGGCCCTGTCATTAATGACGTGCCCAATCATTTTATCACTGGCCCTGTCATTTTATGACTGGTTCTGTCAATTTATGACTGGCCAAGTCATTTTATGACTGTTAGAGTCATTTTATCACTGGCCCTGTCCTTAATGACTGGCCCTGTCATTAATGACTGGCCCAGTCATTTTATAACTGGCCCTGTCATTAATGACTGGCCCTGTCATTAATGACTGGCCCCGTCATTTTATCACTGGCCCTGTTATTTTTTGACTGGTTCTGTCATTTTATGACTGGCCAAGTTATTTTATGACTAGCAGAGTCATTTTATCACTGGCCCTGTCATTAATGACTGGCCCTGTCATTAATGACTGGCCCAGTCATTTTATCACTGGCCCTGTCATTAATGACTGGCCCTGTTATTAATGACTGCCCCCGTCACTTTTTTTAACACTGGCCCTGTCATTTTATGACTGGTTCTGTCATTTTATGACTGGCCAAGTTATTTTATGACTAGCAGAGTCATTTTATCACTGGCCCTGTCATTAACGACTGGCCCTGTCATTAATGACTGGCCCACTCATTTTATCACTGGCCCCTTCATTAATGACTGGCCCTGTCATTAATGATTGGGTCAGTCATTTTATCACTGGCCCTGTCATTTTATGACTGGTTCTGTCATTTTATGACTGGCCATGTCATTTTATGACTGGCAGAGTCATTTTATCACTGGCACTGTCATTAATGACTGGTTCTGTCATTAATGACTGGCCCTGTCATTAATGACTGGCCCAGTCATTTTATCACTGGCCCTGTCATTAATGACTGGCCCTGTCATTAATGACTAGCCCAGTCATTTTATCACTGGCCCTGTCATTTTATGACTGGTTCTGTCATTTTATGACTGGCCAAGTCCATTTATGACTGGCAGAGTCATTTTATCACTGGCCCTGTCATTAATGACTGGTTCTGTCATTAATGACGGGCCCAGTCATTTTATCACTGGCCCTGTCATTAATGACTGGCCCTGTCAATAATGAAAGGCCCAGTCATTTTATCATTGGCCCTGTCATTTCATGACTGGTTCTGTCATTAATGACTAGCTTAGTCATATTATCACTGGCCCTATCTTTTTATGACTGGTTCTGTCATTTTATGACTTGCCAAGTCATTTTATGACTGGTAGAGTCATTTTATCACTGGCCCTGTCATAAATGACTGGCCCTGTCATTAATGACGGGCCCAGGCATTTTATCACTGGCTCTGTCATTAATGACTGGCCCAGTCATTTTATCACAGGCCCTGTCATTAATGACTGGCCCTGTCATTAATGACTGTGCCAGTTATTTTATCACTGTCCCTGTCATTTTATGACTGGTTCTTTCATTTTATGACTGGCCAAGTCATTTTATGACTGGCAGAGTCATTTTATCACTGGCCCTGTCATTAATGACTAGCCCTGTCGTTAATGACTGGCCCAGTCATTTTATCACTGGCCCTGTCATTAATGACTGGCCCTGTCATTAATGACTGGCCCAGTCATTTTATCACTGGCCCTGTCATTTTATGACTGGTTCTGTCATTTTATGACTCGCCAAGTCCATTTATGACTGGCAGAGTCATTTTATCACGGGCCCTGTCATTAATGACGGGCCCAGTCATTTTATCACTGGCCCTGTCATTTTATGACTGGTTCTGTCATTTTATGACTTGCCAAGTCATTTTATGACTGGTAGAGTCATTTTATCACTGGCCCTGTCATAAATGACTGGCCCTGTCATTAATGACTAGCCCTGTCATTAATGACTGGCCCTGTCATTAATGACTGTCCCACTCATTTTATCACTGGCCCTGTCATTTAATGACTGGTTCTGTCATTAATGACTGGCCCAGTCATTTTATCACTGGCCCTGTCATTTTATCACTGGCCCTGTCATTAACGACTGGCCCTGTCATTAATGACTGGCCAGTCATTTTATCACTGGCCCTGTCATTTTATGACTTGTTCTGTCATTTTATGACTGGCCAAGTCATTTTATGACTGGTAGAGTCATTTTATCACTGGCCCTGTCATTAATGACTGGCCCTGTAATTAATGACTGGCCCAGTCATTTTAACACTGGCCCTGTCATTAATGACTGGCCCTGTCATTAATGACTGGCCCCGTCATTTTATCACTGGCCCTGTCATTTTATGACTAGTTCTGTCATTTTATGACAGGCCAAGTTATTTTATGACTGGAGGAGTCATTTTATCACTGGCCCTGTCATTAATGACTGGCCCAGTCATTTTATCACAGGCCCTGTCATTAATGACTGGCCCTGTCATTAATGACTGTGCCAGTCATTTTATCACTCGCCCTGTCATTTTATGACTGGTTCTGTCATTTTATGACTGTCCAAGTCATTTTATGACTGGCAGAGTCATTTTATAACTGGCCCTGTCATTAATGACTGGCCCTGTCGTTAATGACTGACCCAGTCATTTTATCACTGGCCCTGTCATTAATGACTGCCCCTGTCATTAATGACTGGCCCAGTCATTTTATCACTGGTTCTGTCATTTTATGCCTGGCCAAGTCATTTTATGACTGGTAGAGTCATTTTATCACTGGCCCTGTCATTAATGACTGGCCCTGTCATTAATGACTGGCCCAGTCATTTTATCATTGGCCCTGTCATTAATGACTGGCCCTGTCATTAATGACTGGCCCCGTCATTTTATCACAGGCCCTGTCATTTTATGACTGGTTCTGTCATTTTATGACTGGCCAAGTTATTTTATGACTAGCAGAGTCATTTTATCACTGGCCCTGTCATTAATGAAAGGCCCTGTAATTTATGACTGGCTCACTCATTTTATCACTGGCCCTGTCATTAATGACTGGCCCTGTCATTAATGACTGGGTCAGTCATTTTATCACTGGCCCTGTCATTTTATGACTGGTTCTGTCATTTTATGACTGGCCAAGTCATTTTCAGACTGGCAGAGTCATTTCATCACTGGCCCTGTCATTAATGACTGGCCCTGTCATTAATGACTGGCCCTGTTATTAATGACTGGCCCAGTCATTTTATCACTGGCCCTGTCATTAATGACTGGCCCTGTCATTAATGACTGGCCCAGTCATTTTATCACTGGCCCTGTCATTTTATGACTGGTTCTGTCATTTTATGACTGGCCAAGTCATTTTATGACTGGCAGAGTCATTTTATCACTGGCCCTGTTATTAATGACTGGCCTAGTCATTAATGACTGGCCCTGTCATTAATGACTGGCCCAGTCATTTTATCACTGGCCTTGTCAGTTTATGACTGGTTCTGTCATTTTATGACTGGCCAAGTCCATTTATGACTGGCAGAGTCATTTTATCACTGGCCCTGTCATAAATGACTGGCCCTGTCATTAATGACGGGCCCAGTCATTTTATCACTGGCCCTGTCATTAATGACTGGCCCTGTCATTAATGAAAGGCCCAGTCATTTTATCACTGGCCCTGTCATTTTATGACTGGTTCTGTCATTAATGACTGGCTTAGTCATTTTATGACTGGTAGAGTCATTTTATCACTGGCCCCTTATAAATGACTGGCCCTGTCATTAATGACGGGCCCAGTCATTTTATCACTGGCCCTGTCATTTTATGACTGGTTCTGTCATTTTATGACTTGCCAAGTCATTTTATGACTGGTAGAGTCATTTTATCACTGGCCCTGTCATTAATGACTGGCCCTGTCATTAATGACTGTCCCACTCATTTTATCACTGGCCCTGTCATTTAATGACTGGTTCTGTCATTAATGACTGGCCCAGTCATTTTATCACTGGCCCTGTCATTTTATCACTGGCCCTGTCATTAACGACTGGCCCTGTCATTAATGACTGGCCCAGTCATTTTATCACTGGCCCTGTCATTTTATGACTTGTTCTGTCATTTTATGACTGGCCAAGTCATTTTATGACTGGTAGAGTCATTTTATCACTGGCCCTGTCATTAATGACTGGCCCTGTAATTAATGACTGGCCCAGTCATTTTAACACTGGCCCTGTCATTAATGACTGGCCCTGTCATTAATGACTGGCCCCGTCATTTTATCACTGGCCCTGTCATTTTATGACTAGTTCTGTCATTTTATGACAGGCCAAGTTATTTTATGACTGGAGGAGTCATTTTATCACTGGCCCTGTCATTAATGACTGGCCCAGTCATTTTATCACAGGCCCTGTCATTAATGACTGGCCCTGTCATTAATGACTGTGCCAGTCATTTTATCACTGGCCCTGTCATTTTATGACTGGTTCTGTCATTTTATGACTGGCCAAGTCATTTTATGACTGGCAGAGTCATTTTATAACTGGCCCTGTCATTAATGACTGGCCCTGTCGTTAATGACTAGCCCAGTCATTTTATCACTGGCCCTGTCATTAATGACTGGCCCTGTCATTAATGACTGGCCCAGTCATTTTATCACTGGTTCTGTCATTTTATGCCTGGCCAAGTCATTTTATGACTGGTAGAGTCATTTTATCACTGGCCCTGTCATTAATGACTGGCCCTGTCATTAATGACTGGCCCAGTCATTTTATCATTGGCCCTGTCATTAATGACTGGCCCTGTCATTAATGACTGGCCCCGTCATTTTATCACAGGCCCTGTCATTTTATGACTGGTTCTGTCATTTTATGACTGGCCAAGTTATTTTATGACTAGCAGAGTCATTTTATCACTGGCCCTGTCATTAACGACTGGCCCTGTCATTAATGACTGGCCCACTCATTTTATCACTGGCCCCTTCATTAATGACTGGCCCTGTCATTAATGATTGGGTCAGTCATTTTATCACTGGCCCTGTCATTTTATGACTGGTTCTGTCATTTTATGACTGGCCATGTCATTTTATGACTGGCAGAGTCATTTTATCACTGGCACTGTCATTAATGACTGGTTCTGTCATTAATGACTGGCCCTGTCATTAATGACTGGCCCAGTCATTTTATCACTGGCCCTGTCATTAATGACTGGCCCTGTCATTAATGACTAGCCCAGTCATTTTATCACTGGCCCTGTCATTTTATGAGTGGTTCTGTCATTTTATGACTGGCCAAGTCCATTTATGACTGGCAGAGTCATTTTATCACTGGCCCTGTCATTAATGACTGGCCCTGTCATTAATGACGGGCCCAGTCATTTTATCACTGGCCCTGTCATTAATGACTGGCCCTGTCAATAATGAAAGGCCCAGTCATTTTATCACTGGCCCTGTCATTTCATGACTGGTTCTGTCATTAATGACTAGCTTAGTCATATTATCACTGGCCCTATCTTTTTATGACTGGTTCTGTCATTTTATGACTTGCCAAGTCATTTTATGACTGGTAGAGTCATTTTATCACTGGCCCTGTCATAAATGACTGGCCCTGTCATTAATGACGGGCCCAGGCATTTTATCACTGGCTCTGTCATTAATGACTGGCCCAGTCATTTTATCACAGGCCCTGTCATTAATGACTGGCCCTGTCATTAATGACTGTGCCAGTTATTTTATCACTGTCCCTGTCATTTTATGACTGGTTCTTTCATTTTATGACTGGCCAAGTCATTTTATGACTGGCAGAGTCATTTTATCACTGGCCCTGTCATTAATGACTAGCCCTGTCGTTAATGACTGGCCCAGTCATTTTATCACTGGCCCTGTCATTAATGACTGGCCCTGTCATTAATGACTGGCCCAGTCATTTTATCACTGGCCCTGTCATTTTATGACTGGTTCTGTCATTTTATGACTCGCCAAGTCCATTTATGACTGGCAGAGACATTTTATCACGGGCCCTGTCATTAATGACGGGCCCAGTCATTTTATCACTGGCCCTGTCATATTATGACTGGTTCTGTCATTTTATGACTTGCCAAGTCATTTTATGACTGGAAGAGTCATTTTATCACTGGCCCTGTCATAAATGACTGGCCCTGTCATTAATGACTAGCCCTGTCATTAATGACTGGCCCTGTCATTAATGACTGTCCCACTCATTTTATCACTGGCCCTGTCATTTAATGACTGGTTCTGTCATTAATGACTGGCCCAGTCATTTTATCACTGGCCCTGTCATTTTATCACTGGCCCTGTCATTAACGACTGGCCCTGTCATTAATGACTGGCCCAGTCATTTTATCACTGGCCCTGTCATTTTATGACTTGTTCTGTCATTTTATGACTGGCCAAGTCATTTTATGACTGGTAGAGTCATTTTATCACTGGCCCTGTCATTAATGACTGGCCCTGTCATTAATGACTGGCCCAGTCATTTTATCATTGGCCCTGTCATTAATGACTGGCCCTGTCATTAATGACTGGCCCCGTCATTTTATCACTGGCCCTGTCATTTTATGACTGGTTCTGTCATTTTATGACTGGCCAAGTTATTTTATGACTAGCAGAGTCATTTTATCACTGGCCCTGTCATTAATGACTGGCCCTGTCATTAATGACTGGCACACTCATTTTATCACTGGCCCTGTCATTAATGACTGGCCCTGTCATTAATGACTGGGTCAGTCATTTTATCACTGGCCCTGTCATTTTATGACTGGTTCTGTCATTTTATGACTGGCCAAGTCATTTTCAGACTGGCGGAGTCATTTCATCACTGGCCCTGTCATTAATGACTGGCGAAGTAATTTTATCACTGGCCCTGTCATTAATGACTGGCGAAGTCATTTTATCACTGGCCCAGTCATTTTATCACTGGCCCTGTCATTTTATGACTGGTTCTGTCATTTTATGACTGGCCAAGTAATTTTATGACTGGCAGAGTCATTTTATCACTGGCCCTGTCATTAATGACTAGCCCTGTCATTAATGACTGGCCCTGTCATTAATGACTGGCCCACTCATTTTATCACTGGCCCTGTCATTTAATGACTGGTTCTGTCATTAATGACTGGCCCAGTCATTTTATCACTGGCCCTGTCATTTTATCACTGGCCCCGTCATTAATGACTGGCAGAGTCATTTTTATCACTGGCCCAGTCATTAATGACTGGCACTGTCATTAATGGCTGGCCCAGTCATTTTTTCACTGGCCCTGTCATTAATGACTGGCCCAGTCATTTTATCACTGGCCCTGTCATTTTATGACTTGTTCTGTCATTTTATGACTGGCCAAGTCATTTTATGACTGGTAGAGTCATTTTATTACTGGCCCTGTCATTAATGACTGGCCCTGTCATTAATGACTGGCCCAGTCATTTTATCACTGGCCCTGTCATTAATAACTGGCCCTGTCATTAATGACTGGCCCCGTCATTTTATCACTGGCCCTGTCATTTTATGACTGGTTCTGTCATTTTATGACTGGCCAAGTCATTTTATGACTGGCACAGTCATTTTATAACTGGCCCTGTCATTAATGACTGGCCCTGTCGTTAATGACTGGCCCAGTCATTTTATCACTGGCCCTGTCATTAATAACTGGCCCTGTCATTAATGACTGGCCCAGTCATTTTATCACTGGCCCTGTCATTTTATGTCTGGTTCTGTCATTTTATGACTCGCCAAGTCCATTTATGACTGGCAGAGTCATTTTATCACGGGCCCTGTCATTAATGACGGGCCCAGTCATTTTATCACTGGCCCTGTCATTTTATGACTGGTTCTGTCATTTTATGACTGGCCAATTCATTAATGACTGGTATAGTCATTTTATCACTGGCCCTGTCCTTAATGACTGGCACTGTCGTTAATGACTGGCCCAGTCATTTTATCACTGGCCCTGTCATTAATGACTGGCCCTGTCATTAATGACGTGCCCAATCATTTTATCACTGGCCCTGTCATTTTATGACTGGTTCTGTCAATTTATGACTGGCCAAGTCATTTTATGACTGTTAGAGTCATTTTATCACTGGCCCTGTCCTTAATGACTGGCACTGTCGTTAATGACTGGCCCAGTCATTTTATCACTGGCCCTGTCATTAATGACTGGCCCTGTCATTAATGACGTGCCCAATCATTTTATCACTGGCCCTGTCATTTTATGACTGGTTCTGTCAATTTATGACTGGCCAAGTCATTTTATGACTGTTAGAGTCATTTTATCACTGGCCCTGTCCTTAATGACTGGCCCTGTCATTAATGACTGGCCCAGTCATTTTATAACTGGCCCTGTCATTAATGACTGGCCCTGTCATTAATGACTGGCCCCGTCATTTTATCACTGGCCCTGTTATTTTTTGACTGGTTCTGTCATTTTATGACTGGCCAAGTTATTTTATGACTAGCAGAGTCATTTTATCACTGGCCCTGTCATTAACGACTGGCCCTGTCATTAATGACTGGCCCACTCATTTTATCACTGGCCCCTTCATTAATGACTGGCCCTGTCATTAATGATTGGGTCAGTCATTTTATCACTGGCCCTGTCATTTTATGACTGGTTCTGTCATTTTATGACTGGCCATGTCATTTTATGACTGGCAGAGTCATTTTATCACTGGCACTGTCATTAATGACTGGTTCTGTCATTAATGACTGGCCCTGTCATTAATGACTGGCCCAGTCATTTTATCACTGGCCCTGTCATTAATGACTGGCCCTGTCATTAATGACTAGCCCAGTCATTTTATCACTGGCCCTGTCATTTTATGACTGGTTCTGTCATTTTATGACTGGCCAAGTCCATTTATGACTGGCAGAGTCATTTTATCACTGGCCCTGTCATTAATGACTGGTTCTGTCATTAATGACGGGCCCAGTCATTTTATCACTGGCCCTGTCATTAATGACTGGCCCTGTCAATAATGAAAGGCCCAGTCATTTTATCATTGGCCCTGTCATTTCATGACTGGTTCTGTCATTAATGACTAGCTTAGTCATATTATCACTGGCCCTATCTTTTTATGACTGGTTCTGTCATTTTATGACTTGCCAAGTCATTTTATGACTGGTAGAGTCATTTTATCACTGGCCCTGTCATAAATGACTGGCCCTGTCATTAATGACGGGCCCAGGCATTTTATCACTGGCTCTGTCATTAATGACTGGCCCAGTCATTTTATCACAGGCCCTGTCATTAATGACTGGCCCTGTCATTAATGACTGTGCCAGTTATTTTATCACTGTCCCTGTCATTTTATGACTGGTTCTTTCATTTTATGACTGGCCAAGTCATTTTATGACTGGCAGAGTCATTTTATCACTGGCCCTGTCATTAATGACTAGCCCTGTCGTTAATGACTGGCCCAGTCATTTTATCACTGGCCCTGTCATTAATGACTGGCCCTGTCATTAATGACTGGCCCAGTCATTTTATCACTGGCCCTGTCATTTTATGACTGGTTCTGTCATTTTATGACTCGCCAAGTCCATTTATGACTGGCAGAGTCATTTTATCACGGGCCCTGTCATTAATGACGGGCCCAGTCATTTTATCACTGGCCCTGTCATTTTATGACTGGTTCTGTCATTTTATGACTTGCCAAGTCATTTTATGACTGGTAGAGTCATTTTATCACTGGCCCTGTCATAAATGACTGGCCCTGTCATTAATGACTAGCCCTGTCATTAATGACTGGCCCTGTCATTAATGACTGTCCCACTCATTTTATCACTGGCCCTGTCATTTAATGACTGGTTCTGTCATTAATGACTGGCCCAGTCATTTTATCACTGGCCCTGTCATTTTATCACTGGCCCTGTCATTAACGACTGGCCCTGTCATTAATGACTGGCCAGTCATTTTATCACTGGCCCTGTCATTTTATGACTTGTTCTGTCATTTTATGACTGGCCAAGTCATTTTATGACTGGTAGAGTCATTTTATCACTGGCCCTGTCATTAATGACTGGCCCTGTAATTAATGACTGGCCCAGTCATTTTAACACTGGCCCTGTCATTAATGACTGGCCCTGTCATTAATGACTGGCCCCGTCATTTTATCACTGGCCCTGTCATTTTATGACTAGTTCTGTCATTTTATGACAGGCCAAGTTATTTTATGACTGGAGGAGTCATTTTATCACTGGCCCTGTCATTAATGACTGGCCCAGTCATTTTATCACAGGCCCTGTCATTAATGACTGGCCCTGTCATTAATGACTGTGCCAGTCATTTTATCACTCGCCCTGTCATTTTATGACTGGTTCTGTCATTTTATGACTGTCCAAGTCATTTTATGACTGGCAGAGTCATTTTATAACTGGCCCTGTCATTAATGACTGGCCCTGTCGTTAATGACTGACCCAGTCATTTTATCACTGGCCCTGTCATTAATGACTGCCCCTGTCATTAATGACTGGCCCAGTCATTTTATCACTGGTTCTGTCATTTTATGCCTGGCCAAGTCATTTTATGACTGGTAGAGTCATTTTATCACTGGCCCTGTCATTAATGACTGGCCCTGTCATTAATGACTGGCCCAGTCATTTTATCATTGGCCCTGTCATTAATGACTGGCCCTGTCATTAATGACTGGCCCCGTCATTTTATCACAGGCCCTGTCATTTTATGACTGGTTCTGTCATTTTATGACTGGCCAAGTTATTTTATGACTAGCAGAGTCATTTTATCACTGGCCCTGTCATTAATGAAAGGCCCTGTAATTTATGACTGGCTCACTCATTTTATCACTGGCCCTGTCATTAATGACTGGCCCTGTCATTAATGACTGGGTCAGTCATTTTATCACTGGCCCTGTCATTTTATGACTGGTTCTGTCATTTTATGACTGGCCAAGTCATTTTCAGACTGGCAGAGTCATTTCATCACTGGCCCTGTCATTAATGACTGGCCCTGTCATTAATGACTGGCCCTGTTATTAATGACTGGCCCAGTCATTTTATCACTGGCCCTGTCATTAATGACTGGCCCTGTCATTAATGACTGGCCCAGTCATTTTATCACTGGCCCTGTCATTTTATGACTGGTTCTGTCATTTTATGACTGGCCAAGTCATTTTATGACTGGCAGAGTCATTTTATCACTGGCCCTGTTATTAATGACTGGCCTAGTCATTAATGACTGGCCCTGTCATTAATGACTGGCCCAGTCATTTTATCACTGGCCTTGTCAGTTTATGACTGGTTCTGTCATTTTATGACTGGCCAAGTCCATTTATGACTGGCAGAGTCATTTTATCACTGGCCCTGTCATAAATGACTGGCCCTGTCATTAATGACGGGCCCAGTCATTTTATCACTGGCCCTGTCATTAATGACTGGCCCTGTCATTAATGAAAGGCCCAGTCATTTTATCACTGGCCCTGTCATTTTATGACTGGTTCTGTCATTAATGACTGGCTTAGTCATTTTATGACTGGTAGAGTCATTTTATCACTGGCCCCTTATAAATGACTGGCCCTGTCATTAATGACGGGCCCAGTCATTTTATCACTGGCCCTGTCATTTTATGACTGGTTCTGTCATTTTATGACTTGCCAAGTCATTTTATGACTGGTAGAGTCATTTTATCACTGGCCCTGTCATAAATGACTGGCCCTGTCATTAATGACTAGCCCTGTCATTAATGACTGGCCCTGTCATTAATGACTGTCCCACTCATTTTATCACTGGCCCTGTCATTTAATGACTGGTTCTGTCATTAATGACTGGCCCAGTCATTTTATCACTGGCCCTGTCATTTTATCACTGGCCCTGTCATTAACGACTGGCCCTGTCATTAATGACTGGCCCAGTCATTTTATCACTGGCCCTGTCATTTTATGACTTGTTCTGTCATTTTATGACTGGCCAAGTCATTTTATGACTGGTAGAGTCATTTTATCACTGGCCCTGTCATTAATGACTGGCCCTGTAATTAATGACTGGCCCAGTCATTTTAACACTGGCCCTGTCATTAATGACTGGCCCTGTCATTAATGACTGGCCCCGTCATTTTATCACTGGCCCTGTCATTTTATGACTAGTTCTGTCATTTTATGACAGGCCAAGTTATTTTATGACTGGAGGAGTCATTTTATCACTGGCCCTGTCATTAATGACTGGCCCAGTCATTTTATCACAGGCCCTGTCATTAATGACTGGCCCTGTCATTAATGACTGTGCCAGTCATTTTATCACTGGCCCTGTCATTTTATGACTGGTTCTGTCATTTTATGACTGGCCAAGTCATTTTATGACTGGCAGAGTCATTTTATAACTGGCCCTGTCATTAATGACTGGCCCTGTCGTTAATGACTAGCCCAGTCATTTTATCACTGGCCCTGTCATTAATGACTGGCCCTGTCATTAATGACTGGCCCAGTCATTTTATCACTGGTTCTGTCATTTTATGCCTGGCCAAGTCATTTTATGACTGGTAGAGTCATTTTATCACTGGCCCTGTCATTAATGACTGGCCCTGTCATTAATGACTGGCCCAGTCATTTTATCATTGGCCCTGTCATTAATGACTGGCCCTGTCATTAATGACTGGCCCCGTCATTTTATCACAGGCCCTGTCATTTTATGACTGGTTCTGTCATTTTATGACTGGCCAAGTTATTTTATGACTAGCAGAGTCATTTTATCACTGGCCCTGTCATTAACGACTGGCCCTGTCATTAATGACTGGCCCACTCATTTTATCACTGGCCCCTTCATTAATGACTGGCCCTGTCATTAATGATTGGGTCAGTCATTTTATCACTGGCCCTGTCATTTTATGACTGGTTCTGTCATTTTATGACTGGTTCTGTCATTTTATGACTGGCCATGTCATTTTATGACTGGCAGAGTCATTTTATCACTGGCACTGTCATTAATGACTGGTTCTGTCATTAATGACTGGCCCTGTCATTAATGACTGGCCCAGTCATTTTATCACTGGCCCTGTCATTAATGACTGGCCCTGTCATTAATGACTAGCCCAGTCATTTTATCACTGGCCCTGTCATTTTATGAGTGGTTCTGTCATTTTATGACTGGCCAAGTCCATTTATGACTGGCAGAGTCATTTTATCACTGGCCCTGTCATTAATGACTGGCCCTGTCATTAATGACGGGCCCAGTCATTTTATCACTGGCCCTGTCATTAATGACTGGCCCTGTCAATAATGAAAGGCCCAGTCATTTTATCACTGGCCCTGTCATTTCATGACTGGTTCTGTCATTAATGACTAGCTTAGTCATATTATCACTGGCCCTATCTTTTTATGACTGGTTCTGTCATTTTATGACTTGCCAAGTCATTTTATGACTGGTAGAGTCATTTTATCACTGGCCCTGTCATAAATGACTGGCCCTGTCATTAATGACGGGCCCAGGCATTTTATCACTGGCTCTGTCATTAATGACTGGCCCAGTCATTTTATCACAGGCCCTGTCATTAATGACTGGCCCTGTCATTAATGACTGTGCCAGTTATTTTATCACTGTCCCTGTCATTTTATGACTGGTTCTTTCATTTTATGACTGGCCAAGTCATTTTATGACTGGCAGAGTCATTTTATCACTGGCCCTGTCATTAATGACTAGCCCTGTCGTTAATGACTGGCCCAGTCATTTTATCACTGGCCCTGTCATTAATGACTGGCCCTGTCATTAATGACTGGCCCAGTCATTTTATCACTGGCCCTGTCATTTTATGACTGGTTCTGTCATTTTATGACTCGCCAAGTCCATTTATGACTGGCAGAGACATTTTATCACGGGCCCTGTCATTAATGACGGGCCCAGTCATTTTATCACTGGCCCTGTCATATTATGACTGGTTCTGTCATTTTATGACTTGCCAAGTCATTTTATGACTGGAAGAGTCATTTTATCACTGGCCCTGTCATAAATGACTGGCCCTGTCATTAATGACTAGCCCTGTCATTAATGACTGGCCCTGTCATTAATGACTGTCCCACTCATTTTATCACTGGCCCTGTCATTTAATGACTGGTTCTGTCATTAATGACTGGCCCAGTCATTTTATCACTGGCCCTGTCATTTTATCACTGGCCCTGTCATTAACGACTGGCCCTGTCATTAATGACTGGCCAGTCATTTTATCACTGGCCCTGTCATTTTATGACTTGTTCTGTCATTTTATGACTGGCCAAGTCATTTTATGACTGGTAGAGTCATTTTATCACTGGCCCTGTCATTAATGACTGGCCCTGTAATTAATGACTGGCCCAGTCATTTTAACACTGGCCCTGTCATTAATGACTGGCCCTGTCATTAATGACTGGCCCCGTCATTTTATCACTGGCCCTGTCATTTTATGACTAGTTCTGTCATTTTATGACAGGCCAAGTTATTTTATGACTGGAGGAGTCATTTTATCACTGGCCCTGTCATTAATGACTGGCCCAGTCATTTTATCACAGGCCCTGTCATTAATGACTGGCCCTGTCATTAATGACTGTGCCAGTCATTTTATCACTCGCCCTGTCATTTTATGACTGGTTCTGTCATTTTATGACTGTCCAAGTCATTTTATGACTGGCAGAGTCATTTTATAACTGGCCCTGTCATTAATGACTGGCCCTGTCGTTAATGACTGACCCAGTCATTTTATCACTGGCCCTGTCATTAATGACTGCCCCTGTCATTAATGACTGGCCCAGTCATTTTATCACTGGTTCTGTCATTTTATGCCTGGCCAAGTCATTTTATGACTGGTAGAGTCATTTTATCACTGGCCCTGTCATTAATGACTGGCCCTGTCATTAATGACTGGCCCAGTCATTTTATCATTGGCCCTGTCATTAATGACTGGCCCTGTCATTAATGACTGGCCCCGTCATTTTATCACAGGCCCTGTCATTTTATGACTGGTTCTGTCATTTTATGACTGGCCAAGTTATTTTATGACTAGCAGAGTCATTTTATCACTGGCCCTGTCATTAATGAAAGGCCCTGTAATTTATGACTGGCTCACTCATTTTATCACTGGCCCTGTCATTAATGACTGGCCCTGTCATTAATGACTGGGTCAGTCATTTTATCACTGGCCCTGTCATTTTATGACTGGTTCTGTCATTTTATGACTGGCCAAGTCATTTTCAGACTGGCAGAGTCATTTCATCACTGGCCCTGTCATTAATGACTGGCCCTGTCATTAATGACTGGCCCTGTTATTAATGACTGGCCCAGTCATTTTATCACTGGCCCTGTCATTAATGACTGGCCCTGTCATTAATGACTGGCCCAGTCATTTTATCACTGGCCCTGTCATTTTATGACTGGTTCTGTCATTTTATGACTGGCCAAGTCATTTTATGACTGGCAGAGTCATTTTATCACTGGCCCTGTTATTAATGACTGGCCTAGTCATTAATGACTGGCCCTGTCATTAATGACTGGCCCAGTCATTTTATCACTGGCCTTGTCAGTTTATGACTGGTTCTGTCATTTTATGACTGGCCAAGTCCATTTATGACTGGCAGAGTCATTTTATCACTGGCCCTGTCATAAATGACTGGCCCTGTCATTAATGACGGGCCCAGTCATTTTATCACTGGCCCTGTCATTAATGACTGGCCCTGTCATTAATGAAAGGCCCAGTCATTTTATCACTGGCCCTGTCATTTTATGACTGGTTCTGTCATTAATGACTGGCTTAGTCATTTTATGACTGGTAGAGTCATTTTATCACTGGCCCCTTATAAATGACTGGCCCTGTCATTAATGACGGGCCCAGTCATTTTATCACTGGCCCTGTCATTTTATGACTGGTTCTGTCATTTTATGACTTGCCAAGTCATTTTATGACTGGTAGAGTCATTTTATCACTGGCCCTGTCATAAATGACTGGCCCTGTCATTAATGACTAGCCCTGTCATTAATGACTGGCCCTGTCATTAATGACTGTCCCACTCATTTTATCACTGGCCCTGTCATTTAATGACTGGTTCTGTCATTAATGACTGGCCCAGTCATTTTATCACTGGCCCTGTCATTTTATCACTGGCCCTGTCATTAACGACTGGCCCTGTCATTAATGACTGGCCCAGTCATTTTATCACTGGCCCTGTCATTTTATGACTTGTTCTGTCATTTTATGACTGGCCAAGTCATTTTATGACTGGTAGAGTCATTTTATCACTGGCCCTGTCATTAATGACTGGCCCTGTAATTAATGACTGGCCCAGTCATTTTAACACTGGCCCTGTCATTAATGACTGGCCCTGTCATTAATGACTGGCCCCGTCATTTTATCACTGGCCCTGTCATTTTATGACTAGTTCTGTCATTTTATGACAGGCCAAGTTATTTTATGACTGGAGGAGTCATTTTATCACTGGCCCTGTCATTTTATGACTGGTTCTGTCATTTTATGACTGGCCAAGTCATTTTATGACTGGCAGAGTCATTTTATAACTGGCCCTGTCATTAATGACTGGCCCTGTCGTTAATGACTAGCCCAGTCATTTTATCACTGGCCCTGTCATTAATGACTGGCCCTGTCATTAATGACTGGCCCAGTCATTTTATCACTGGTTCTGTCATTTTATGCCTGGCCAAGTCATTTTATGACTGGTAGAGTCATTTTATCACTGGCCCTGTCATTAATGACTGGCCCTGTCATTAATGACTGGCCCAGTCATTTTATCATTGGCCCTGTCATTAATGACTGGCCCTGTCATTAATGACTGGCCCCGTCATTTTATCACAGGCCCTGTCATTTTATGACTGGTTCTGTCATTTTATGACTGGCCAAGTTATTTTATCACTAGCAGAGTCATTTTATCACTGGCCCTGTCATTAACGACTGGCCCTGTCATTAATGACTGGCCCACTCATTTTATCACTGGCCCCTTCATTAATGACTGGCCCTGTCATTAATGATTGGGTCAGTCATTTTATCACTGGCCCTGTCATTTTATGACTGGTTCTGTCATTTTATGACTGGCCATGTCATTTTATGACTGGCAGAGTCATTTTATCACTGGCACTGTCATTAATGACTGGTTCTGTCATTAATGACTGGCCCTGTCATTAATGACTGGCCCAGTCATTTTATCACCTGCCCTGTCATTAATGACTGGCCCTGTCATTAATGACTAGCCCAGTCATTTTATCACTGGCCCTGTCATTTTATGAGTGGTTCTGTCATTTTATGACTGGCCAAGTCCATTTATGACTGGCAGAGTCATTTTATCACTGGCCCTGTCATTAATGACTGGCCCTGTCATTAATGACGGGCCCAGTCATTTTATCACTGGCCCTGTCATTAATGACTGGCCCTGTCAATAATGAAAGGCCCAGTCATTTTATCACTGGCCCTGTCATTTCATGACTGGTTCTGTCATTAATGACTAGCTTAGTCATATTATCACTGGCCCTATCTTTTTATGACTGGTTCTGTCATTTTATGACTTGCCAAGTCATTTTATGACTGGTAGAGTCATTTTATCACTGGCCCTGTCATAAATGACTGGCCCTGTCATTAATGACGGGCCCAGGCATTTTATCACTGGCTCTGTCATTAATGACTGGCCCAGTCATTTTATCACAGGCCCTGTCATTAATGACTGGCCCTGTCATTAATGACTGTGCCAGTTATTTTATCACTGTCCCTGTCATTTTATGACTGGTTCTTTCATTTTATGACTGGCCAAGTCATTTTATGACTGGCAGAGTCATTTTATCACTGGCCCTGTCATTAATGACTAGCCCTGTCGTTAATGACTGGCCCAGTCATTTTATCACTGGCCCTGTCATTAATGACTGGCCCTGTCATTAATGACTGGCCCAGTCATTTTATCACTGGCCCTGTCATTTTATGACTGGGTCTGTCATTTTATGACTCGCCAAGTCCATTTATGACTGGCAGAGACATTTTATCACGGGCCCTGTCATTAATGACGGGCCCAGTCATTTTATCACTGGCCCTGTCATATTATGACTGGTTCTGTCATTTTATGACTTGCCAAGTCATTTTATGACTGGTAGAGTCATTTTATCACTGGCCCTGTCATAAATGACTGGCCCTGTCATTAATGACTAGCCCTGTCATTAATGACTGGCCCTGTCATTAATGACTGTCCCACTCATTTTATCACTGGCCCTGTCATTTAATGACTGGTTCTGTCATTAATGACTGGCCCAGTCATTTTATCACTGGCCCTGTCATTTTATCACTGGCCCTGTCATTAACGACTGGCCCTGTCATTAATGACTGGCCCAGTCATTTTATCACTGGCCCTGTCATTTTATGACTTGTTCTGTCATTTTATGACTGGCCAAGTCATTTTATGACT
This sequence comes from Platycnemis pennipes, assembly GCA_933228895.1. Lineage (NCBI taxonomy): Eukaryota > Metazoa > Arthropoda > Insecta > Odonata > Platycnemididae > Platycnemis > Platycnemis pennipes. The sequence goes on along the minus strand of OW121846.1, from coordinate 73,866,195 downwards.
GGTAGAGTCATTTTATCACTGGCCCTGTCATTAATGACTGGCCCTGTAATTAATGACTGGCCCAGTCATTTTAACACTGGCCCTGTCATTAATGACTGGCCCTGTCATTAATGACTGGCCCCGTCATTTTATCACTGGCCCTGTCATTTTATGACTAGTTCTGTCATTTTATGACAGGCCAAGTTATTTTATGACTGGAAGAGTCATTTTATCACTGGCCCTGTCATTAATGACTGGCCCAGTCATTTTATCACAGGCCCTGTCATTAATGACTGTGCCAGTCATTTTATCACTGGCCCTGTCATTTTATGACTGGTTCTGTCATTTTATGACTGGCCAAGTCATTTTATGACTGGCAGAGTCATTTTATAACTGGCCCTGTCATTAATGACTGGCCCTGTCGTTAATGACTGGCCCAGTCATTTTATCACTGGCTTTGTCATTAATGACTGGCCCTGTCATTAATGACTGGCCCAGTCATTTTATCACTGGTTCTGTCATTTTATGCCTGGCCAAGTCATTTTATGACTGGTAGAGTCATTTTATCACTGGCCCTGTCATTAATGACTGGCCCTGTCATTAATGACTGGCCCAGTCATTTTATCATTGGCCCTGTCATTAATGACTGGCCCTGTCATTAATGACTGGCCCCGTCATTTTATCACAGGCCCTGTCATTTTATGACTGGTTCTGTCATTTTATGACTGGCCAAGTTATTTTATGACTAGCAGAGTCATTTTATCACTGGCCCTATCATTAATGAAAGGCCCTGTAATTTATGACTGGCTCACTCATTTTATCACTGGCCCTGTCATTAATGACTGGCCCTGTCATTAATGACTGGGTCAGTCATTTTATCACTGGCCCTGTCATTTTATGACTGGTTCTGTCATTTTATGACTGGCCAAGTCATTTTCAGACTGGCAGAGTCATTTCATCACTGGCCCTGTCATTAATGACTGGCCCTGTCATTAATGACTGGCCCTGTTATTAATGACTGGCCCAGTCATTTTATCACTGGCCCTGTCATTAATGACTGGCCCTGTCATTAATGACTGGCCCAGTCATTTTATCACTGGCCCTGTCATTTTATGACTGGTTCTGTCATTTTATGACTGGCCAAGTCATTTTATGACTGGCAGAGTCATTTTATCACTGGCCCTGTTATTAATGACTGGCCTAGTCATTAAAGACTGGCCCTGTCATTAATGACTGGCCCAGTCATTTTATCACTGGCCTTGTCAGTTTATGACTGGTTCTGTCATTTTATGACTGGCCAAGTCCATTTATGACTGGCAGAGTCATTTTATCACTGGCCCTGTCATAAATGACTGGCCCTGTCATTAATGACGGGCCCAGTCATTTTATCACTGGCCCTGTCATTAATTACTGGCCCTGTCATTAATGAAAGGCCCAGTCATTTTATCACTGGCCCTGTCATTTTATGACTGGTTCTGTCATTAATGACTGGCTTAGTCATTTTATGACTGGTAGAGTCATTTTATCACTGGCCCCTTCATAAATGACTGGCCCTGTCATTAATGACGGGCCCAGTCATTTTATCACTGGCCCTGTCATTTTATGACTGGTTCTGTCATTTTATGACTTGCCAAGTCATTTTATGACTGGTAGAGTCATTTTATCACTGGCCCTATCATAAATGACTGGCCCTGTCATTAATGACTAGCCCTGTCATTAATGACTGGCCCTGTCATTAATGACTGCCCCACTCATTTTATCACTGGCCCTGTCATTTAATGACTGGTTCTGTCATTAATGACTGGCCCAGTCATTTTATCACTGGCCCTGTCATTTAATCACTGGCCCTGTCATTAACGACTGGCCCTGTCATTAATGACTGGCCCAGTCATTTTATCACTGGCCCTGTCATTTTATGACTTGTTCTGTCATTTTATGACTGGCCAAGTCATTTTATGACTGGTAGAGTCATTTTATCACTGGCCCTGTCATTAATGACTGGCCCTGTAATTAATGACTGGCCCAGTCATTTTAACACTGGCCCTGTCATTAATGACTGGCCCTGTCATTAATGACTGGCCCCGTCATTTTATCACTGGCCCTGTCATTTTATGACTAGTTCTGTCATTTTATGACAGGCCAAGTTATTTTATGACTGGAGGAGTCATTTTATCACTGGCCCTGTCATTAATGACTGGCCCAGTCATTTTATCACAGGCCCTGTCATTAATGACTGGCCCTGTCATTAATGACTGTGCCAGTCATTTTATCACTGGCCCTGTCATTTTATGACTGGTTCTGTCATTTTATGACTGGCCAAGTCATTTTATGACTGGCAGAGTCATTTTATAACTGGCCCTGTCATTAATGACTGGCCCTGTCGTTAATGACTGGCCCAGTCATTTTATCACTGGCCCTGTCATTAATGACTGGCCCTGTCATTAATGACTGGCCCAGTCATTTTATCACTGGTTCTGTCATTTTATGCCTGGCCAAGTCATTTTATGACTGGTAGAGTCATTTTATCACTGGCCCTGTCATTAATGACTGGCCCTGTCATTAATGACTGGCCCAGTCATTTTATCATTGGCCCTGTCATTAATGACTGGCCCTGTCATTAATGACTGGCCCCGTCATTTTATCACAGGCCCTGTCATTTTATGACTGGTTCTGTCATTTTATGACTGGCCAAGTTATTTTATGACTAGCAGAGTCATTTTATCACTGGCCCTGTCATTAATGAAAGGCCCTGTAATTTATGACTGGCTCACTCATTTTATCACTGGCCCTGTCATTAATGACTGGCCCTGTCATTAATGACTGGGTCAGTCATTTTATCACTGGCCCTGTCATTTTATGACTGGTTCTGTCATTTTATGACTGGCCAAGTCATTTTCAGACTGGCAGAGTCATTTCATCACTGGCCCTGTCATTAATGACTGGCCCTGTCATTAATGACTGGCCCTGTTATTAATGACTGGCCCAGTCATTTTATCACTGGCCCTGTCATTAATGACTGGCCCTGTCATTAATGACTGGCCCAGTCATTTTATCACTGGCCCTGTCATTTTATGACTGGTTCTGTCATTTTATGACTGGCCAAGTCATTTTATGACTGGCAGAGTCATTTTATCACTGGCCCTGTTATTAATGACTGGCCTAGTCATTAATGACTGGCCCTGTCATTAATGACTGGCCCAGTCATTTTATCACTGGCCTTGTCAGTTTATGACTGGTTCTGTCATTTTATGACTGGCCAAGTCCATTTATGACTGGCAGAGTCATTTTATCACTGGCCCTGTCATAAATGACTGGCCCTGTCATTAATGACGGGCCCAGTCATTTTATCACTGGCCCTGTCATTAATGACTGGCCCTGTCATTAATGAAAGGCCCAGTCATTTTATCACTGGCCCTGTCATTTTATGACTGGTTCTGTCATTAATGACTGGCTTAGTCATTTTATGACTGGTAGAGTCATTTTATCACCGGCCCCTTCATAAATGACTGGCCCTGTCATTAATGACGGGCCCAGGCATTTTATCACTGGCCCTGTCATTAATGACTGGCCCTGTCATTAATGACTGGGTCAGTCATTTTATCACTGGCCCTGTCATTTTATGACTGGTTCTGTCATTTTATGACTGGCCAAGTCATTTTATGACTGGCAGAGTCATTTTATCACTGGCCCTGTCATTAATGACTGGCCCTGTCATTAATGACTGGCCCTGTCATTAATGACTGGCCCAGTCATTTTATCACTGGCCCTGTCATTAATGACTGGCCCTGTCATTAATGACTGACCCTGTCATTTTATCACTGGCCTTGTCATTTTATGACTGGTTTTGTCATTTTATGACTGGCCAAGTCCATTTATGACTGGCAGAGTCATTTTATCACTGGCCCTGTCACAAATGACTGGCCCTGTCATTAATGACGGGCCCAGTCATTTTATCACTGGCCCTGTCATTAATGACTGGCCCTGTCATTAATGAAAGGCCCAGTCATTTTATCACTGGCCCTGTCAATTTATGACTGGTTCTATCATTAATGACTGGCGTAGTCATTTTATGACTGGTAGAGTCATTTTATCACTGGCCCTGTCATAAATGACAGGCCCTGTCATTAATGACGGGCCCAGGCATTTTATCACTGGCCCTGTCATTAATGACTGGCCCTGTCATTAATGACAGGCCCAGTCATTTTATGAATGGTTCTGTCATTTTATGACTTGCCAAGTAATTTTATGACTTGCAAAGTCATTTTATGACTGGCAGAGTCATTTTGTAACTGGCCCTGTCATTAATGACTGGCCCTGTCATTAATGACTGGCCCAGTCATTTTATCACTGGCTCTGTCATTTTATGACTTGTTCTGTCATTTTATGACTGGCCAAGTCATTTTATGCCTGGCAAAGTCATTTTATCACTGGCCCTGTCATTAATGACTGGCCCTGTCATTAATGACTGGCGAAGTCATTTTATCACTGGCCCTGTCATTAATGACTGGCGAAGTCATTTTATCACTGGCCCAGTCATTTTATCACTGGCTCTAACATTTTATGACTTGTTCTGTCATTTTATGACTGGCCAAGTAATTTTATGACTGGCAGAGTCATTTTATCACTGGCCCTGTCATTAATGACTAGCCCTGTCATTAATGACTGGCCCTGTCATTAATGACTGGCCCACTCAATTTATCACTGGCCCTGTCATTTAATGACTGGTTCTGTCATTAATGACTGGCCCAGTCATTTTATCACTGGCCCTGTCATTTTATCACTGGCCCTGTCATTAATGACTGGCAGAGTCATTTTTATCTCTGGCCCAGTCATTAATGACTGGCCCTGTCATTAATGGCTGGCCCAGTCATTTTATCACTGGCCCTGTCATTAATGACTGGCCCTGTCATTAATGACTGGCCCAGTCATTTTATCACTGGCCCTGTCATTTTATGACTTGTTCTGTCATTTTATGACTGGCCAAGTCATTTTATGACTGGTAGAGTCATTTTATCACTGGCCCTGTCATTAATGACTGGCCCTGTCATTAATGACTGGCCCAGTCATTTTATCACTGGCCCTGTCATTAATGACTGGCCCTGTCATTAATGACTGGCCCCGTCATTTTATCACTGGCCCTGTCATTTTATGACTAGTTCTGTCATTTTATGACAGGCCAAGTTATTTTATGACTGGAGGAGTCATTTTATCACTGGCCCTGTCATAAATGACTGGCCCAGTCATTTTATCACAGGCCCTGTCATTAATGACTGGCCCTGTCATTAATGACTGTGCCAGTCATTTTATCACTGGCCCTGTCATTTTATGACTGGGTCTGTCATTTTATGACTGGCCAAGTCATTTTATGACTGGCAGAGTCATTTTATAACTGGCCCTGTCATTAATGACTGGCCCTGTCGTTAATGACTGGCCCAGTCATTTTATCACTGGCCCTGTCATTTTATGACTGGTTCTGTCATTTTATGCCTGGCCAAGTCATTTTATGACTGGTAGAGTCATTTTATCACTGGCCCTGTCATTAATGACTGGCCCTGTCATTAATGACTGGCCCAGTCATTTTATCATTGGCCCTGTCATTAATGACTGGCCCTGTCATTAATGACTGGCCCCGTCATTTTATCACTGGCCCTGTCATTTTATGACTGGTTCTGTCATTTTATGACTGGCCAAGTTATTTTATGACTAGCAGAGTCATTTTATCACTGGCCCTGTCATTAATGACTGGCCCTGTCATTAATGACTGGCACACTCATTTTATCACTGGCCCTGTCATTAATGACTGGCCCTGTCATTAATGACTGGGTCAGTCATTTTATCACTGGCCCTGTCATTTTATGACTGGTTCTGTCATTTTATGACTGGCCAAGTCATTTTCAGACTGGCGGAGTCATTTCATCACTGGCCCTGTCATTAATGACTGGCGAAGTAATTTTATCACTGGCCCTGTCATTAATGACTGGCGAAGTCATTTTATCACTGGCCCAGTCATTTTATCACTGGCCCTGTCATTTTATGACTGGTTCTGTCATTTTATGACTGGCCAAGTAATTTTATGACTGGCAGAGTCATTTTATCACTGGCCCTGTCATTAATGACTAGCCCTGTCATTAATGACTGGCCCTGTCATTAATGACTGGCCCACTCATTTTATCACTGGCCCTGTCATTTAATGACTGGTTCTGTCATTAATGACTGGCCCAGTCATTTTATCACTGGCCCTGTCATTTTATCACTGGCCCCGTCATTAATGACGGGCAGAGTCATTTTTATCACTGGCCCAGTCATTAATGACTGGCCCTGTCATTAATGGCTGGCCCAGTCATTTTATCACTGGCCCTGTCATTAATGACTGGCCCAGTCATTTTATCACTGGCCCTGTCATTTTATGACTTGTTCTGTCATTTTATGACTGGCCAAGTCATTTTATGACTGGTAGAGTCATTTTATTACTGGCCCTGTCATTAATGACTGGCCCTGTCATTAATGACTGGCCCAGTCATTTTATCACTGGCCCTGTCATTAATAACTGGCCCTGTCATTAATGACTGGCCCCGTCATTTTATCACTGGCCCTTTCATTTTATGACTGGTTCTGTCATTTTATGACTGGCCAAGTCATTTTATGACTGGCACAGTCATTTTATAACTGGCCCTGTCATTAATGACTGGCCCTGTCGTTAATGACTGGCCCAGTCATTTTATCACTGGCCCTGTCATTAATAACTGGCCCTGTCATTAATGACTGGCCCAGTCATTTTATCACTGGCCCTGTCATTTTATGTCTGGTTCTGTCATTTTATGACTCGCCAAGTCCATTTATGACTGGCAGAGTCATTTTATCACGGGCCCTGTCATTAATGACGGGCCCAGTCATTTTATCACTGGCCCTGTCATTTTATGACTGGTTCTGTCATTTTATGACTGGCCAATTCATTAATGACTGGTATAGTCATTTTATCACTGGCCCTGTCCTTAATGACTGGCACTGTCGTTAATGACTGGCCCAGTCATTTTATCACTGGCCCTGTCATTAATGACTGGCCCTGTCATTAATGACGTGCCCAATCATTTTATCACTGGCCCTGTCATTTTATGACTGGTTCTGTCAATTTATGACTGGCCAAGTCATTTTATGACTGTTAGAGTCATTTTATCACTGGCCCTGTCCTTAATGACTGGCCGTGTCATTAATGACTGGCCCAGTCATTTTATAACTGGCCCTGTCATTAATGACTGGCCCTGTCATTAATGACTGGCCCCGTCATTTTATCACTGGCCCTGTTATTTTTTGACTGGTTCTGTCATTTTATGACTGGCCAAGTTATTTTATGACTAGCAGAGTCATTTTATCACTGGCCCTGTCATTAATGACTGGCCCTGTCATTAATGACTGGCCCAGTCATTTTATCACTGGCCCTGTCATTAATGACTGGCCCTGTTATTAATGACTGCCCCCGTCACTTTTTTTAACACTGGCCCTGTCATTTTATGACTGGTTCTGTCATTTTATGACTGGCCAAGTTATTTTATGACTAGCAGAGTCATTTTATCACTGGCCCTGTCATTAACGACTGGCCCTGTCATTAATGACTGGCCCACTCATTTTATCACTGGCCCCTTCATTAATGACTGGCCCTGTCATTAATGATTGGGTCAGTCATTTTATCACTGGCCCTGTCATTTTATGACTGGTTCTGTCATTTTATGACTGGCCATGTCATTTTATGACTGGCAGAGTCATTTTATCACTGGCACTGTCATTAATGACTGGTTCTGTCATTAATGACTGGCCCTGTCATTAATGACTGGCCCAGTCATTTTATCACTGGCCCTGTCATTAATGACTGGCCCTGTCATTAATGACTAGCCCAGTCATTTTATCACTGGCCCTGTCATTTTATGACTGGTTCTGTCATTTTATGACTGGCCAAGTCCATTTATGACTGGCAGAGTCATTTTATCACTGGCCCTTTCATTAATGACTGGCCCTGTCATTAATGACGGGCCCAGTCATTTTATCACTGGCCCTGTCATTAATGACTGGCCCTGTCAATAATGAAAGGCCCAGTCATTTTATCACTGGCCCTGTCATTTCATGACTGGTTCTGTCATTAATGACTAGCTTAGTCATATTATCACTGGCCCTATCTTTTTATGACTGGTTCTGTCATTTTATGACTTGCCAAGTCATTTTATGACTGGTAGAGTCATTTTATCACTGGCCCTGTCATAAATGACTGGCCCTGTCATTAATGACGGGCCCAGGCATTTTATCACTGGCTCTGTCATTAATGACTGGCCCAGTCATTTTATCACAGGCCCTGTCATTAATGACTGGCCCTGTCATTAATGACTGTGCCAGTTATTTTATCACTGTCCCTGTCATTTTATGACTGGTTCTTTCATTTTATGACTGGCCAAGTCATTTTATGACCGGCAGAGTCATTTTATCACTGGCCCTGTCATTAATGACTAGCCCTGTCGTTAATGACTGGCCCAGTCATTTTATCACTGGCCCTGTCATTAATGACTGGCCCTGTCATTAATGACTGGCCCAGTCATTTTATCACTGGCCCTGTCATTTTATGACTGGTTCTGTCATTTTATGACTCGCCAAGTCCATTTATGACTGGCAGAGTCATTTTATCACGGGCCCTGTCATTAATGACGGGCCCAGTCATTTTATCACTGGCCCTGTCATTTTATGACTGGTTCTGTCATTTTATGACTTGCCAAGTCATTTTATGACTGGTAGAGTCATTTTATCACTGGCCCTGTCATAAATGACTGGCCCTGTCATTAATGACTAGCCCTGTCATTAATGACTGGCCCTGTCATTAATGACTGTCCCACTCATTTTATCACTGGCCCTGTCATTTAATGACTGGTTCTGTCATTAATGACTGGCCCAGTCATTTTATCACTGGCCCTGTCATTTTATCACTGGCCCTGTCATTAACGACTGGCCCTGTCATTAATGACTGGCCCAGTCATTTTATCACTGGCCCTGTCATTTTATGACTTGTTCTGTCATTTTATGACTGGCCAAGTCATTTTATGACTGGTAGAGTCATTTTATCACTGGCCCTGTCATTAATGACTGGCCCTGTAATTAATGACTGGCCCAGTCATTTTAACACTGGCCCTGTCATTAATGACTGGCCCTGTCATTAATGACTGGCCCCGTCATTTTATCACTGGCCCTGTCATTTTATGACTAGTTCTGTCATTTTATGACAGGCCAAGTTATTTTATGACTGGAGGAGTCATTTTATCACTGGCCCTGTCATTAATGACTGGCCCAGTCATTTTATCACAGGCCCTGTCATTAATGACTGGCCCTGTCATTAATGACTGTGCCAGTCATTTTATCACTGGCCCTGTCATTTTATGACTGGTTCTGTCATTTTATGACTGGCCAAGTCATTTTATGACTGGCAGAGTCATTTTATCACTGGCCCTGTCATTAATGACTGGCCCTGTCATTAATGACTGGCCCTGTCATTAATGACTGGCCCAGTCATTTTATCACTGGCCCTGTCATTAATGACTGGCCCTGTCATTAATGACTGACCCTGTCATTTTATCACTGGCCTTGTCATTTTATGACTGGTTTTGTCATTTTATGACTGGCCAAGTCCATTTATGACTGGCAGAGTCATTTTATCACTGGCCCTGTCACAAATGACTGGCCCTGTCATTAATGACGGGCCCAGTCATTTTATCACTGGCCCTGTCATTAATGACTGGCCCTGTCATTAATGAAAGGCCCAGTCATTTTATCACTGGCCCTGTCATTTTATGACTGGTTCTATCATTAATGACTGGCGTAGTCATTTTATGACTGGTAGAGTCATTTTATCACTGGCCCTGTCATTAATGACTGGCAGAGTCATTTTTATCTCTGGCCCAGTCATTAATGACTGGCCCTGTCATTAATGACTGGCCCACTCAATTTATCACTGGCCCTGTCATTTAATGACTGGTTCTGTCATTAATGACTGGCCCAGTCATTTTATCACTGGCCCTGTCATTTTATCACTGGCCCTGTCATTAATGACTGGCAGAGTCATTTTTATCTCTGGCCCAGTCATTAATGACTGGCCCTGTCATTAATGGCTGGCCCAGTCATTTTATCACTGGCCCTGTCAATAATGACTGGCCCTGTCATTAATGACTGGCCCAGTCATTTTATCACTGGCCCTGTCATTTTATGACTTGTTCTGTCATTTTATGACTGGCCAAGTCATTTTATGACTGGTAGAGTCATTTTATCACTGGCCCTGTCATTAATGACTGGCCCTGTCATTAATGACTGGCCCAGTCATTTTATCACTGGCCCTGTCATTAATGACTGGCCCTGTCATTAATGACTGGCCCCGTCATTTTATCACTGGCCCTGTCATTTTATGACTAGTTCTGTCATTTTATGACAGGCCAAGTTATTTTATGACTGGAGGAGTCATTTTATCACTGGCCCTGTCATTAATGACTGGCCCAGTCATTTTATCACAGGCCCTGTCATTAATGACTGGCCCTGTCATTAATGACTGTGCCAGTCATTTTATCACTGGTCCTGTCATTTTATGACTGGGTCTGTCATTTTATGACTGGCCAAGTCATTTTATGACTGGCAGAGTCATTTTATAACTGGCCCTGTCATTAATGACTGGCCCTGTCGTTAATGACTGGCCCAGTCATTTTATCACTGGCCCTGTCATTTTATGACTGGTTCTGTCATTTTATGACTGGCCAAGTTATTTTATGACTAGCAGAGTCATTTTATCACTGGCCCTGTCATTAATGACTGGCCCTGTCATTAATGACTGGCACACTCATTTTATCACTGGCCCTGTCATTAATGACTGGCCCTGTCATTAATGACTGGGTCAGTCATTTTATCACTGGCCCTGTCATTTTATGACTGGTTCTGTCATTTTATGACTGGCCAAGTCATTTTCAGACTGGCGGAGTCATTTCATCACTGGCCCTGTCATTAATGACTGGCGAAGTAATTTTATCACTGGCCCTGTCATTAATGACTGGCGAAGTCATTTTATCACTGGCCCAGTCATTTTATGACTGGTTCTGTCATTTTATGACTGGCCAAGTAATTTTATGACTGGCAGAGTCATTTTATCACTGGCCCTGTCATTAATGACTAGCCCTGTCATTAATGACGGGCCCTGTCATTAATGACTGGCCCACTCATTTTATCACTGGCCCTGTCATTTAATGACTGGTTCTGTCATTAATGACTGTCCCAGTCATTTTATCACTGGCCCTGTCATTTTATCACTGGCCCCGTCATTAATGACTGGCAGAGTCATTTTTATCACTGGCCCAGTCATTAATGACTGGCCCTGTCATTAATGGCTGGCCCAGTCATTTTATCACTGGCCCTGTCATTAATGACTGGCCCAGTCATTTTATCACTGGCCCTGTCATTTTATGACTTGTTCTGTCATTTTATGACTGGCCAAGTCATTTTATGACTGGTAGAGTCATTTTATTACTGGCCCTGTCATTAATGACTGGCCCTGTCATTAATGACTGGCCCAGTCATTTTATCACTGGCCCTGTCATTAATAACTGGCCCTGTCATTAATGACTGGCCCCGTCATTTTATCACTGGCCCTGTCATTTTATGACTGGTTCTGTCATTTTATGACTGGCCAAGTCATTTTATGACTGGCACAGTCATTTTATAACTGGCCCTGTCATTAATGACTGGCCCTGTCGTTAATGACTGGCCCAGTCATTTTATCACTGGCCCTGTCATTAATAACTGGCCCTGTCATTAATGACTGGCCCAGTCATTTTATCACTGGCCCTGTCATTTTATGTCTGGTTCTGTCATTTTATGACTCGCCAAGTCCATTTATGACTGGCAGAGTCATTTTATCACCGGCCCTGTCATTAATGACGGGCCCAGTCATTTTATCACTGGCCCTGTCATTTTATGACTGGTTCTGTCATTTTATGACTGGCCAATTCATTAATGACTGGTATAGTCATTTTATCACTGGCCCTGTCCTTAATGACTGGCACTGTCGTTAATGACTGGCCCAGTCATTTTATCACTGGCCCTGTCATTAATGACTGGCCCTGTCATTAATGACGTGCCCAATCATTTTATCACTGGCCCTGTCATTTTATGACTGGTTCTGTCAATTTATGACTGGCCAAGTCATTTTATGACTGTTAGAGTCATTTTATCACTGGCCCTGTCCTTAATGACTGGCCCTGTCATTAATGACTGGCCCAGTCATTTTATAACTGGCCCTGTCATTAATGACTGGCCCTGTCATTAATGACTGGCCCCGTCATTTTATCACTGGCCCTGTTATTTTTTGACTGGTTCTGTCATTTTATGACTGGCCAAGTTATTTTATGACTAGCAGAGTCATTTTATCACTGGCCCTGTCATTAACGACTGGCCCTGTCATTAATGACTGGCCCACTCATTTTATCACTGGCCCCTTCATTAATGACTGGCCCTGTCATTAATGATTGGGTCAGTCATTTTATCACTGGCCCTGTCATTTTATGACTGGTTCTGTCATTTTATGACTGGCCATGTCATTTTATGACTGGCAGAGTCATTTTATCACTGGCACTGTCATTAATGACTGGTTCTGTCATTAATGACTGGCCCTGTCATTAATGACTGGCCCAGTCATTTTATCACTGGCCCTGTCATTAATGACTGGCCCTGTCATTAATGACTAGCCCAGTCATTTTATCACTGGCCCTGTCATTTTATGACTGGTTCTGTCATTTTATGACTGGCCAAGTCCATTTATGACTGGCAGAGTCATTTTATCACTGGCCCTGTCATTAATGACTGGCCCTGTCATTAATGACGGGCCCAGTCATTTTATCACTGGCCCTGTCATTAATGACTGGCCCTGTCAATAATGAAAGGCCCAGTCATTTTATCACTGGCCCTGTCATTTCATGACTGGTTCTGTCATTAATGACTAGCTTAGTCATATTATCACTGGCCCTATCTTTTTATGACTGGTTCTGTCATTTTATGACCCTCCAAGTCATTTTATGACTGGTAGAGTCATTTTATCACTGGCCCTGTCATAAATGACTGGCCCTGTCATTAATGACGGGCCCAGGCATTTTATCACTGGCTCTGTCATTAATGACTGGCCCAGTCATTTTATCACAGGCCCTGTCATTAATGACTGGCCCTGTCATTAATGACTGTGCCAGTTATTTTATCACTGTCCCTGTCATTTTATGACTGGTTCTTTCATTTTATGACTGGCCAAGTCATTTTATGACTGGCAGAGTCATTTTATCACTGGCCCTGTCATTAATGACTAGCCCTGTCGTTAATGACTGGCGCAGTCATTTTATCACTGGCCCTGTCATTAATGACTGGCCCTGTCATTAATGACTGGCCCAGTCATTTTATCACTGGCCCTGTCATTTTATGACTGGTTCTGTCATTTTATGACTCGCCAAGTCCATTTATGACTGGCAGAGTCATTTTATCACGGGCCCTGTCGTTAATGACGGGCCCAGTCATTTTATCACTGGCCCTGTCATTTTATGACTGGTTCTGTCATTTTATGACTTGCCAAGTCATTTTATGACTGGTAGAGTCATTTTATCACTGGCCCTGTCATAAATGACTGGCCCTGTCATTAATGACTAGCCCTGTCATTAATGACTGGCCCTGTCATTAATGACTGTCCCACTCATTTTATCACTGGCCCTGTCATTTAATGACTGGTTCTGTCATTAATGACTGGCCCAGTCATTTTATCACTGGCCCTGTCATTTTATCACTGGCCCTGTCATTAACGACTGGCCCTGTCATTAATGACTGGCCCAGTCATTTTATCACTGGCCCTGTCATTTTATGACTTGTTCTGTCATTTTATGACTGGCCAAGTCATTTTATGACTGGTAGAGTCATTTTATCACTGGCCCTGTCATTAATGACTGGCCCTGTAATTAATGACTGGCCCAGTCATTTTAACACTGGCCCTGTCATTAATGACTGGCCCTGTCATTAATGACTGGCCCCGTCATTTTATCACTGGCCCTGTCATTTTATGACTAGTTCTGTCATTTTATGACAGGCCAAGTTATTTTATGACTGGAGGAGTCATTTTATCACTGGCCCTGTCATTAATGACTGGCCCAGTCATTTTATCACAGGCCCTGTCATTAATGACTGGCCCTGTTATTAATGACTGTGCCAGTCATTTTATCACTGGCCCTGTCATTTTATGACTGGTTCTGTCATTTTATGACTGGCCAAGTCATTTTATGACTGGCAGAGTCATTTTATAACTGGCCCTGTCATTAATGACTGGCCCTGTCGTTAATGACTGGCCCAGTCATTTTATCACTGGCCCTGTCATTAATGACTGTCCCTGTCATTAATGACTGGCCCAGTCATTTTATCACTGGTTCTGTCATTTTATGCCTGGCCAAGTCATTTTATGACTGGTAGAGTCATTTTATCACTGGCCCTGTCATTAATGACTGGCCCTGTCATTAATGACTGGCCCAGTCATTTTATCATTGGCCCTGTCATTAATGACTGGCCCTGTCATTAATGACTGGCCCCGTCATTTTATCACAGGCCCTGTCATTTTATGACTGGTTCTGTCATTTTATGACTGGCCAAGTTATTTTATGACTAGCAGAGTCATTTTATCACTGGCCTAGTCATTAATGAAAGGCCCTGTAATTTATGACTGGCTCAATCATTTTATCACTGGCCCTGTCATTAATGACTGGCCCTGTCATTAATGACTGGGTCAGTCATTTTATCACTGGCCCTGTCATTTTATGACTGGTTCTGTCATTTTATGACTGGCCAAGTCATTTTCAGACTGGCAGAGTCATTTCATCACTGGCCCTGTCATTAATGACTGGCCCTGTCATTAATGACTGGCCCTGTTATTAATGACTGGCCCAGTCATTTTATCACTGGCCCTGTCATTAATGACTGGCCCTGTCATTAATGACTGGCCCAGTCATTTTATCACTGGCCCTGTCATTTTATGACTGGTTCTGTCATTTTATGACTGGCCAAGTCATTTTATGACTGGCAGAGTCATTTTATCACTGGCCCTGTTATTAATGACTGGCCTAGTCATTAATGACTGGCCCTGTCATTAATGACTGGCCCAGTCATTTTATCACTGGCCTTGTCAGTTTATGACTGGTTCTGTCATTTTATGACTGGCGAAGTCCATTTATGACTGGCAGAGTCATTTTATCACTGGCCCTGTCATAAATGACTGGCCCTGACATTAATGACGGGCCCAGTCATTTTATCACTGGCCCTGTCATTAATGACTGGCCCTGTCATTAATGAAAGGCCCAGTCATTTTATCACTGGCCCTGTCATTTTATGACTGGTTCTGTCATTAATGACTGGCTTAGTCATTTTATGACTGGTAGAGTCATTTTATCACTGGCCCCTTCATAAATGACTGGCCCTGTCATTAATGACGGGCCCAGGCATTTTATCACTGGCCCTGTCATTAATGACTGGCCCTGTCATTAATGACAGGCCCAGTCATTTTATAACTGGCCCTGTCATTTTATGAATGTTTCTGTCATTTAATGACTTGCCAAGTAATTTTATGACTTGCAAAGTCATTTTATGACTGGCAGAGTCATTTTATAACTGGCCCTGTCATTAATGACTGGCCCTGTCATTAATGACTGGCCCAGTCATTTTATCACTGGCCCTGTCATTTAATGACTGGTTCTGTCATTTTATGACTGGCCAAGTCCATTTATGACTGGCAGAGTCATTTTATCACTGGCCCTGTCATTAATGACTGGCCCTGTCATTAATGACGGGCCCAGTCATTTTATCACTGGCCCTGTCATTAATGACAGGCCCTGTCATTAATGACTGGCCCAGTCATTTTATCACTGGCCCTGTAATTTTATGACTGGTTCTGTCATTTTATGCCTGGCCAAGTCATTTTATGACTGGTAGAGTCATTTTATCACTGGCCCTGTCATTAATGACTGGCCCTTACATTAATGACTGGCCCAGTCATTTTATCATTGGCCCTGTCATTAATGACTGGCCCAGTCATTAATGACTGGCCCCGTCATTTTATCACTGGCCTTGTCATTTTATGACTGGTTCTGTCATTTTATGACTGGCCAAGTTATTTTATGACTGGCAGAGTCATTTTATCACTGGCCCTGTCATTAATGACTGGCCCAGTCATTTTATCACTGGCCCTGTCATTAATGACTGGCCCTGTCAATAATGACTGGCCCAGTCATTTTATCACTGGCCTTGTCATTTTATGACTGGTTCTGTCATTTTATGACTGGCCAAGTCCATTTATGACTGGCAGAGTCATTTTAACACTGGCCCTGTCATAAATGACTGGCCCTGTCATAAATGACTGGCCCTGTCATTAATGACGGGCCCAGTCATTAATGACTGGCACACTCATTTTATCACTGGCCCTGTCATTAATGACTGGCCCTGTCATTAATGACTGGGTCAGTCATTTTATCACTGGCCCTGTCATTTTATGACTGGTTCTGTCATTTTATGACTGGCCAAGTCATTTTATGACGGGCAGAGTCATTTTATCACTGGCCCTGTCATTAATGACTGGCCCTGTCATTAATGACTGGCCCTGTCATTCATGACTGGCCCTGTCATTTTATCACTGGCCCTGTCATTTTATGACTGGTTCTGTCATTTTATGACTGGCCAAGTCCATTTACGACTGGAAGAGTCATTTTATCACTGGCCCTGTCATAAATGACTGGCCCTGTCATTAATGACGGGCCCAGTCATTTTATCACTGGCCCTGTCATTAATGACTGGCCCTGTCATTATTGAAAGGCCCTGTCATTTTATCACTGGCCCTGTCATTTTATCACTGGCCCTGTCATAAATGACTGGCCCTGTCATTAATGACGGGCCCAGGCATTTTATCACTGGCCCTGTCATTAATGACTGGCCCTGTCATTAATGACAGGCCCAGTCATTTTATGAATGGTTCTGTCATTTTATGACTTGCCAAGTAATTTTATGACTTGCAAAGTCATTTTATGACTGGCAGAGTCATTTTATAACTGGCCCTGTCATTAATGACTGGCCCTGTCATTAATGACTGGCCCAGTCATTTTATCACTGGCTCTGTCATTTTATGACTTGTTCTGTCATTTTATGACTGGCCAAGTCATTTTATGCCTGGCAAAGTCATTTTATCACTGGCCCTGTCAATAATGACTGGCCCTGTCATTAATGACTGGCGAAGTCATTTTATCACTGGCCCTGTCATTAATGACTGGCGAAGTCATTTTATCACTGGCCCAGTCATTTTATCACTGGCTCTGTCATTTTATGACTTGTTCTGTCATTTTATGACTGGCCAAGTAATTTTATGACTGGCAGAGTCATTTTATCACTGGCCGTGTCATTAATGACTGGCCCTGTCATTAATGACGGGCCCTGTCATTAATGACTGACCCTGTCATTAATGACAGGCCCTGTCATTAATGACTGGCCCAGTCATTTTATCACTGGCCCTGTCACTTTATGACTGGTTCTGTCATTTTATGCCTGGCCAAGTCATTTTATGACTGATAGAGTCATTTTATCACTGGCCCTGTCATTAATGACTGGCCCTTACATTAATGACTGGCCCAGTCATTTTATCATTGGCCCTGTCATTAATGACTGGCCCTGTCATTAATGACTGGCCCCGTCATTTTATCACTGGCTCTGTCATTTTATGACTGGTTCTGTCATTTTATGACTGGCCAAGTTATTTTATGACTAGCAGAGTCATTTTATCACTTGCCCTGTCATTAATGACTGGCCCTGTCATTAATGACTGGCACACTCATTTTATCACTGGCCCTGTCATTAATGACTGGCCCTGTCATTAATGACTGGGTCAGTCATTTTATCACTGGCCCTGTCATTTTATGACTGGTTCTGTCATTTTATGACTGGCCAAGTCATTTTATGACTGGCAGAGTCATTTTATCACTGGCCCTGTCATTAATGACTGGCCCTGTCATTAATGACTGGCCCTGTCATTAATGACTGGCCCAGTCATTTTATCACTGGCCCTGTCATTAATGACTGGCCCTGTCATTAATGACTGGCCCAGTCATTTTATCACTGGCCTTGTCATTTTATGACTGGTTCTGTCATTTTATGACTGGCCAAGTCCATTTATGACTGGCAGAGTCATTTTATCACTGGCCCTGTCATAAATGACTGGCCCTGTCATAAATGACTGGCCCTGTCATTAATGACGGGCCCAGTCAGTAATGACTGGCACACTCATTTTATCATTGGCCCTGTCATTAACGACTGGCCCTGTCATTAATGACTGGGTCAGTCATTTTATCACTGGCCCTGTCATTTTATGACTGGTTCTGTCATTTTATGACTGGCCAAGTCATTTTATGACTGGCAGAGTCATTTTATCACTGGCCCTGTCATTAATGACTGGCCCTGTCATTAATGACTGGCCCTGTCATTAATGACTGGCCCAGTCATTTTATCACTGGCCCTGTCATTAATGACTGGCCCTGTCATTAATGACTGGCCCTGTCATTTTATCACTGGCCTTGTCATTTTATGACTGGTTTTGTCATTTTATGACTGGCCAAGTCCATTTATGACTGGCAGAGTCATTTTATCACTGGCCCTGTCACAAATGACTGGCCCTGTCATTAATGACGGGCCCATTCATTTTATCACTGGCCCTGTCATTAATGACTGGCCCTGTCATTAATGAAAGGCCCAGTCATTTTATCACTGGCCCTGTCATTTTATGACTGGTTCTGTCATTAATGACTGGCTTAGTCATTTTATGACTGGTAGAGTCATTTTATCACTGGCCCAGTCATAAATGACTGGCCCTGTCATTAATGACGGGCCCAGGCATTTTATCACTGGCCCTGTCATTAATGACTGGCCCTGCCATTAATGACAGGCCCAGTCATTTTATGAATGGTTCTGTCATTTTATGACTTGCCAAGTAATTTTATGACTTGCAAAGTCATTTTATGACTGGCAGAGTCATTTTATAACCTGCCCTGTCATAAATGACTGGCCCTGTCATTAATGACTGGCCCAGTCATTTTATCACTGGCTCTGTCATTTTATGACTTGTTCTGTCATTTTATGACTGGCCAAGTCATTTTATGCCTGGCAAAGTCATTTTATCACTGGCCCTGTCATTAATGACTGGCCCTGTCATTAATGACTGGCGAAGTCATTTTATCACTGGCCCTGTCATTAATGACTGGCGAAGTCATTTTATCACTGGCCCAGTCATTTTATCACTGGCTCTAACATTTTATGACTTGTTCTGTCATTTTATGACTGGCCAAGTAATTTTATGACTGGCAGAGTCATTTTATCACTGGCCCTGTCATTAATGAATAGCCCTGTCATTAATGACTGGCCCTGTCATTAATGACTGGCCCACTCAATTTATCACTGGCCCTGTCATTTAATGACTGGTTCTGTCATTAATGACTGGCCCAGTCATTTTATCACTGGCCCTGTCATTTTATCACTGGCCCTGTCATTAATGACTGGCAGAGTCATTTTTATCACTGGCCCAGTCATTAATGACTGGCCCTGTCATTAATGGCTGGCCCAGTCATTTTATCACTGGCCCTGTCATTAATGACTGGCCCTTACATTAATGACTGGCCCAGTCATTTTATCATTGGCCCTGTCATTAATGACTGGCCCAGTCATTAATGACTGGCCCCGTCATTTTATCACTGGCCTTGTCATTTTATGACTGGTTCTGTCATTTTATGACTGGCCAAGTTATTTTATGACTGGCAGAGTCATTTTATCACTGGCCCTGTCATTAATGACTGGCCCAGTCATTTTATCACTGGCCCTGTCCTTAATGACTGGCCCTGTCAATAATGACTGGCCCAGTCATTTTATCACTTGCCTTGTCATTTTATGACTGGTTCTGTCATTTTATGACTGGCCAAGTCCATTTATGACTGGCAGAGTCATTTTAACACTGGCCCTGTCATAAATGACTGGCCCTGTCATAAATGACTGGCCCTGTCATTAATGACGGGCCCAGTCATTAATGACTGGCACACTCATTTTATCACTGGCCCTGTCATTAATGACTGGCCCTGTCATTAATGACTGGGTCAGTCATTTTATCACTGGCCCTGTCATTTTATGACTGGTTCTGTCATTTTATGACTGGCCAAGTCATTTTATGACGGGCAGAGTCATTTTATCACTGGCCCTGTCATTAATGACTGGCCCTGTCATTAATGACTGGCCCTGTCATTCATGACTGGCCCTGTCATTTTATCACTGGCCCTGTCATTTTATGACTGGTTCTGTCATTTTATGACTGGCCAAGTCCATTTACGACTGGAAGAGTCATTTTATCACTGGCCCTGTCATAAATGACTGGCCCTGTCATTAATGACGGGCCCAGTCATTTTATCACTGGCCCTGTCATTAATGACTGGCCCTGTCATTATTGAAAGGCCCTGTCATTTTATCACTGGCCCTGTCATTTTATGACTGGTTCTGTCATTAATGACTGGCTTAGTCATTTTATGACTGGTAGAGTCATTTTATCACTGGCCCTGTCATAAATGACTGGCCCTGTCATTAATGACGGGCCCAGGCATTTTATCACTGGCCCTGTCATTAATGACTGGCCCTGTCATTAATGACAGGCCCAGTCATTTTATGAATGGTTCTGTCATTTTATGACTTGCCAAGTAATTTTATGACTTGCAAAGTCATTTTATGACTGGCAGAGTCATTTTATAACTGGCCCTGTCATTAATGACTGGCCCTGTCATTAATGACTGGCCCAGTCATTTTATCACTGGCTCTGTCATTTTATGACTTGTTCTGTCATTTTATGACTGGCCAAGTCATTTTATGCCTGGCAAAGTCATTTTATCACTGGCCCTGTCAATAATGACTGGCCCTGTCATTAATGACTGGCGAAGTCATTTTATCACTGGCCCTGTCATTAATGACTGGCGAAGTCATTTTATCACTGGCCCAGTCATTTTATCACTGGCTCTGTCATTTTATGACTTGTTCTGTCATTTTATGACTGGCCAAGTAATTTTATGACTGGCAGAGTCATTTTATCACTGGCCGTGTCATTAATGACTGGCCCTGTCATTAATGACGGGCCCTGTCATTAATGACTGGCCCTGTCATTAATGACAGGCCCTGTCATTAATGACTGGCCCAGTCATTTTATCACTGGCCCTGTCACTTTATGACTGGTTCTGTCATTTTATGCCTGGCCAAGTCATTTTATGACTGGTAGAGTCATTTTATCACTGGCCCTGTCATTAATGACTGGCCCTTACATTAATGACTGGCCCAGTCATTTTATCATTGGCCCTGTCATTAATGACTGGCCCTGTCATTAATGACTGGCCCCGTCATTTTATCACTGGCTCTGTCATTTTATGACTGGTTCTGTCATTTTATGACTGGCCAAGTTATTTTATGACTAGCAGAGTCATTTTATCACTTGCCCTGTCATTAATGACTGGCCCTGTCATTAATGACTGGCACACTCATTTTATCACTGGCCCTGTCATTAATGACTGGCCCTGTCATTAATGACTGGGTCAGTCATTTTATCACTGGCCCTGTCATTTTATGACTGGTTCTGTCATTTTATGACTGGCCAAGTCCATTTATGACTGGCAGAGTCATTTTATCACTGGCCCTGTCATAAATGACTGGCCCTGTCATAAATGACTGGCCCTGTCATTAATGACGGGCCCAGTCAGTAATGACTGGCACACTCATTTTATCATTGGCCCTGTCATTAACGACTGGCCCTGTCATTAATGACTGGGTCAGTCATTTTATCACTGGCCCTGTCATTTTATGACTGGTTCTGTCATTTTATGACTGGCCAAGTCATTTTATGACTGGCAGAGTCATTTTATCACTGGCCCTGTCATTAATGACTGGCCCTGTCATTAATGACTGGCCCTGTCATTAATGACTGGCCCAGTCATTTTATCACTGGCCCTGTCATTAATGACTGGCCCTGTCATTAATGACTGGCCCTGTCATTTTATCACTGGCCTTGTCATTTTATGACTGGTTTTGTCATTTTATGACTGGCCAAGTCCATTTATGACTGGCAGAGTCATTTTATCACTGGCCCTGTCACAAATGACTGGCCCTGTCATTAATGACGGGCCCAGTCATTTTATCACTGGCCCTGTCATTAATGACTGGCCCTGTCATTAATGAAAGGCCCAGTCATTTTATCACTGGCCCTGTCATTTTATGACTGGTTCTGTCATTAATGACTGGCTTAGTCATTTTATGACTGGTAGAGTCATTTTATCACTGGCCCAGTCATAAATGACTGGCCCTGTCATTAATGACGGGCCCAGGCATTTTATCACTGGCCCTGTCATTAATGACTGGCCCTGCCATTAATGACAGGCCCAGTCATTTTATGAATGGTTCTGTCATTTTATGACTTGCCAAGTAATTTTATGACTTGCAAAGTCATTTTATGACTGGCAGAGTCATTTTATAACTGGCCCTGTCATAAATGACTGGCCCTGTCATTAATGACTGGCCCAGTCATTTTATCACTGGCTCTGTCATTTTATGACTTGTTCTGTCATTTTATGACTGGCCAAGTCATTTTATGCCTGGCAAAGTCATTTTATCACTGGCCCTGTCATTAATGACTGGCCCTGTCATTAATGACTGGCGAAGTCATTTTATCACTGGCCCTGTCATTAATGACTGGCGAAGTCATTTTATCACTGGCCCAGTCATTTTATCACTGGCTCTAACATTTTATGACTTGTTCTGTCATTTTATGACTGGCCAAGTAATTTTATGACTGGCAGAGTCATTTTATCACTGGCCCTGTCATTAATGAATAGCCCTGTCATTAATGACTGGCCCTGTCATTAATGACTGGCCCACTCAATTTATCACTGGCCCTGTCATTTAATGACTGGTTCTGTCATTAATGACTGGCCCAGTCATTTTATCACTGGCCCTGTCATTTTATCACTGGCCCTGTCATTAATGACTGGCAGAGTCATTTTTATCACTGGCCCAGTCATTAATGACTGGCCCTGTCATTAATGGCTGGCCCAGTCATTTTATCACTGGCCCTGTCATTAATGACTGGCCCTGTCATTAATGACTGGCCCAGTCATTTTAACACTGGCCCTGTCATTTTATAACTTGTTCTGTCATTTTATGACTGGCCAAGTCATTTTATGACTGGTAGAGTCATTTTATCACTGGCCCTGTCATTAATGACTGGCCCTGTCATTAATGACTGGCCCAGTCATTTTATCTTTGGCCCTGTCATTAATGACTGGCCCTGTCAATAATGACTGTGCCAGTCATTTTATCACTGGCCCTGTCATTTTATGACTGGTTCTGTCATTCTATGACTGGCCAAGTCATTTTATGACTGGCAGAGTCATTTTATAACTGGCCCTGTCATTAATGACTGGCCCTGTCGTTAATGACTGGCCCAGTCATTTTATCACTGGCCCTGTCATTAATGACTGGCCCTGTCATTAATGACTGGCCCAGTCATTTTATCACTGGCCCTGTCATTTTATGACTGGTTCTGTCATTTTATGACTGGCCAAGTCATTTTCAGACTGGCAGAGTCATTTTATCACTGACCCTGTCATTAATGACTGGCCCTGTCATTAATGACTGGCCCAGTCATTTTATCACTGGCCCTGTCATTAATGACTGGCCCTGTCATTAATGACTGGCCCAGTCATTTTATCACTGGCCTTGTCATTTTATGACTGGTTCTGTCATTTTATGACTGGCCAAGTCCATTTATGACTGGCAGAGTCATTTTATCACTGGCCCTGTCATAAATGACTGGCCCTGTCATAAATGACTGGCCCTGTCATTAATGACGGGCCCAGTCATTAATGACTGGCACACTCATTTTATCACTGGCCCTGTCATTAACGACTGGCCCTTTCATTAATGACTGGGTCAGTCATTTTATCACTGGCCCTGTCATTTTATGACTGGTTCTGTCATTTTATGACTGGCCAAGTCATTTTATGACTGGCAGAGTCATTTTATCACTGGCCCTGTCATTAATGACTGGCGCTGTCATTAATGACTGGCCCAGTCATTTTATCACTGGCCCTGTCATTAATGACTGGCCCTGTCATTAATGACTGCCCCTGTCATTTTATCACTGGCCTTCTCATTTTATGACTGGTTTTGTCATTTTATGACTGGCCAAGTCCATTTATGACTGGCAGAGTCATTTTATCACTGGCCCTGTCACAAATGACTGGCCCTGTCATTAATGACGGGCCCAGTCATTTTATCACTGGCCCTGTCATTAATGACTGGCCCTGTCATTAATGAAAGGCCCAGTCATTTTATCACTGGCCCTGTCATTTTATGACTGGTTCTGTCATTAATGACTGGCTTAGTCATTTTATGACTGGTAGAGTCATTTTATCACTGGCCCAGTCATAAATGACTGGCCCTGTCATTAATGACGGGCCCAGGCATTTTATCACTGGCCCTGTCATTAATGACTGGCCCTGTCATTAATGACAGGCCCAGTCATTTTATGAATGGTTCTGTCATTTTATGACTTGCCAAGTAATTTTATGACTTGCAAAGTCATTTTATGACTGGCAGAGTCATTTTATAACTGGCCCTGTCATTAATGACTGGCCCTGTCATTAATGACTGGCCCAGTCATTTTATCACTGGCTCTGTCATTTTATGACTTGTTCTGTCATTTTATGACTGGCCAAGTCATTTTATGCCTGGCAAAGTCATTTTATCACTGGCCCTGTCATTAATGACTGGCCCTGTCATTAATGACTGGCGAAGTCATTTTATCACTGGCCCTGTCATTAATGACTGGCGAAGTCATTTTATCACTGGCTCAGTCATTTTATCACTGGCTCTAACATTTTATGACTTGTTCTGTCATTTTATGACTGGCCAAGTAATTTTATGACTGGCAGAGTCATTTTATCACTGGCCCTGTCATTAATGACTAGCCCTGTCATTAATGACTGGCCTTGTCATTAATGACTGGCCCACTCAATTTATCACTGGCCCTGTCATTTAATGACTGGTTCTGTCATTAATGACTGGCCCAGTCATTTTATCACTGGCCCTGTCATTTTCTCACTGGCCCTGTCATTAATGACTGGCAGAGTCATTTTTATCACTGGCCCAGTCATTAATGACTGGCCCTGTCATTAATGGCTGGCCCAGTCATTTTATCACTGGCCCTGTCATAAATACTGGCCCTGTCATTAATGACTGTGCCAGTCATTTTATCACTGGCCCTGTCATTTTATGACTGGTTCTGTCATTTTATGACTGGCCAAGTCATTTTATGACTGGCAGAGTCATTTTATCACTGGTCCTGTCATTAATGACTGGCCCTGTCATTAATGACTGGCCCTGTCATTAATGACTGGCCCAGTCATTTTATCACTGGCCCTGTCATTAATGACTGGCCCTGTCATTAATGACTGGCCCTGTCATTTTATCACTGGCCTTGTCATTTTATGACTGGTTTTGTCATTTTATGACTGGCCAAGTCCATTTATGACTGGCAGAGTCATTTTATCACTGGCCCTGTCACAAATGACTGGCCCTGTCATTAATGACGGGCCCAGTCATTTTATCACTGGCCCTGTCATTAATGACTGGCCCTGTCATTAATGAAAGGCCCAGTCATTTTATCACTGGCCCTGTCATTTTATGACTGGTTCTGTCATTAATGACTGGCTTAGTCATTTTATGACTGGTAGAGTCATTTTATCACTGGCCCAGTCATTAATGACTGGCCCTGTCATTAATGACTGGCGAAGTCATTTTATCACTGGCCCTGTCATTAATGACTGGCGAAGTCATTTTATCACTGGCTCAGTCATTTTATCACTGGCTCTAACATTTTATGACTTGTTCTGTCATTTTATGACTGGCCAAGTAATTTTATGACTGGCAGAGTCATTTTATCACTGGCCCTGTCATTAATGACTAGCCCTGTCATTAATGACTGGCCTTGTCATTAATGACTGGCCCACTCAATTTATCACTGGCCCTGTCATTTAATGACTGGTTCTGTCATTAATGACTGGCCCAGTCATTTTATCACTGGCCCTGTCATTTTCTCACTGGCCCTGTCATTAATGACTGGCAGAGTCATTTTTATCACTGGCCCAGTCATTAATGACTGGCCCTGTCATTAATGGCTGGCCCAGTCATTTTATCACTGGCCCTGTCATAAATACTGGCCCTGTCATTAATGACTGTGCCAGTCATTTTATCACTGGCCCTGTCATTTTATGACTGGTTCTGTCATTTTATGACTGGCCAAGTCATTTTATGACTGGCAGAGTCATTTTATCACTGGTCCTGTCATTAATGACTGGCCCTGTCATTAATGACTGGCCCTGTCATTAATGACTGGCCCAGTCATTTTATCACTGGCCCTGTCATTAATGACTGGCCCTGTCATTAATGACTGGCCCTGTCATTTTATCACTGGCCTTGTCATTTTATGACTGGTTTTGTCATTTTATGACTGGCCAAGTCCATTTATGACTGGCAGAGTCATTTTATCACTGGCCCTGTCACAAATGACTGGCCCTGTCATTAATGACGGGCCCAGTCATTTTATCACTGGCCCTGTCATTAATGACTGGCCCTGTCATTAATGAAAGGCCCAGTCATTTTATCACTGGCCCTGTCATTTTATGACTGGTTCTGTCATTAATGACTGGCTTAGTCATTTTATGACTGGTAGAGTCATTTTATCACTGGCCCAGTCATAAATGACTGGCCCTGTCATTAATGACGGGCCCAGGCATTTTATCACTGGCCCTGTCATTAATGACTGGCCCTGCCATTAATGACAGGCCCAGTCATTTTATGAATGGTTCTGTCATTTTATGACTTGCCAAGTAATTTTATGACTTGCAAAGTCATTTTATGACTGGCAGAGTCATTTTATAACTGGCCCTGTCATAAATGACTGGCCCTGTCATTAATGACTGGCCCAGTCATTTTATCACTGGCTCTGTCATTTTATGACTTGTTCTGTCATTTTATGACTGGCCAAGTCATTTTATGCCTGGCAAAGTCATTTTATCACTGGCCCTGTCATTAATGACTGGCCCTGTCATTAATGACTGGCGAAGTCATTTTATCACTGGCCCTGTCATTAATGACTGGCGAAGTCATTTTATTACTGGCCCAGTCATTTTATCACTGGCTCTAACATTTTATGACTTGTTCTGTCATTTTATGACTGGCCAAGTAATTTTATGACTGGCAGAGTCATTTTATCACTGGCCCTGTCATTAATGAATAGCCCTGTCATTAATGACTGGCCCTGTCATTAATGACTGGCCCACTCAATTTATCACTGGCCCTGTCATTTAATGACTGGTTCTGTCATTAATGACTGGCCCAGTCATTTTATCACTGGCCCTGTCATTTTATCACTGGCCCTGTCATTAATGACTGGCAGAGTCATTTTTATCACTGGCCCAGTCATTAATGACTGGCCCTGTCATTAATGGCTGGCCCAGTCATTTTATCACTGGCCCTGTCATTAATGACTGGCGCTGTCATTAATGACTGGCCCAGTCATTTTATCACTGGCCCTGTAATTTTATAACTTGTTCTGTCATTTTATGACTGGCCAAGTCATTTTATGACTGGTAGAGTCATTTTATCACTGGCCCTGTCATTAATGACTGGCCCTGTCATTAATGACTGACCCAGTCATTTTATCTTTGGCCCTGTCATTAATGACTGGCCCTGTCATTAATGACTGGCCCCGTCATTTTATCACTGGCCCTGTCATTTTATGACTAGTTCTGTCATTTTATGACAGGCCAAGTTATTTTATGACTGGAGGAGTCATTTTATCACTGGCCCTGTCATTAATGACTGGCCCAGTCATTTTATCACAGGCCCTGTCATTAATGACTGGCCCTGTCAATAATGACTGTGCCAGTCATTTAATCACTGGCCCTGTCATTTTATGACTGGTTCTCTCATTCTATGACTGGCCAAGTCATTTTATGACTGGCAGAGTCATTTTATAACTGGCCCTGTCATTAATGACTGGCCCTGTCGTTAATGACTGGCCCAGTCATTTTATCACTGGCCCTGTCATTAATGACTGGCCCTGTCATTAATGACTGGCCCAGTCATTTTATCACTGGCCCTGTCATTTTATGACTGGTTCTGTCATTTTATGACTGGCCAAGTCATTTCTGACTGGCAGAGTCATTTTATCACTGGCCCTGTCATTAATGACTGGCCCTGTCATTAATGACTGGCCCAGTCATTTTATCACTGGCCCTGTCATTAATGACTGGCCCTGTCATTAATGACTGGCCCAGTCATTTTATCACTGGCCTTGTCATTTTATGACTGGTTCTGTCATTTTATGACTGGCCAAGTCCATTTATGACTGGCAGAGTCATTTTATCACTGGCCCTGTCATAAATGACTGGCCCTGTCATAAATGACTGGCCCTGTCATTAATGACGGGCCCAGTCATTAATGACTGGCACACTCATTTTATCACTGGCCCTGTCATTAACGACTGGCCCTTTCATTAATGACTGGGTCAGTCATTTTATCACTGGCCCTGTCATTTTATGACTGGTTCTGTCATTTTATGACTGGCCAAGTCATTTTATGACTGGCAGAGTCATTTTATCACTGGCCCTGTCATTAATGACTGGCGCTGTCATTAATGACTGGCCCAGTCATTTTATCACTGGCCCTGTCATTAATGACTGGCCCTGTCATTAATGACTGCCCCTGTCATTTTATCACTGGCCTTCTCATTTTATGACTGGTTTTGTCATTTTATGACTGGCCAAGTCCATTTATGACTGGCAGAGTCATTTTATCACTGGCCCTGTCACAAATGACTGGCCCTGTCATTAATGACGGGCCCAGTCATTTTATCACTGGCCCTGTCATTAATGACTGGCCCTGTCATTAATGAAAGGCCCAGTCATTTTATCACTGGCCCTGTCATTTTATGACTGGTTCTGTCATTAATGACTGGCTTAGTCATTTTATGACTGGTAGAGTCATTTTATCACTGGCCCAGTCATAAATGACTGGCCCTGTCATTAATGACGGGCCCAGGCATTTTATCACTGGCCCTGTCATTAATGACTGGCCCTGTCATTAATGACAGGCCCAGTCATTTTATGAATGGTTCTGTCATTTTATGACTTGCCAAGTAATTTTATGACTTGCAAAGTCATTTTATGACTGGCAGAGTCATTTTATAACTGGCCCTGTCATTAATGACTGGCCCTGTCATTAATGACTGGCCCAGTCATTTTATCACTGGCTCTGTCATTTTATGACTTGTTCTGTCATTTTATGACTGGCCAAGTCATTTTATGCCTGGCAAAGTCATTTTATCACTGGCCCTGTCATTAATGACTGGCCCTGTCATTAATGACTGGCGAAGTCATTTTATCACTGGCCCTGTCATTAATGACTGGCGAAGTCATTTTATCACTGGCCCAGTCATTTTATCACTGGCTCTAACATTTTATGACTTGTTCTGTCATTTTATGACTGGCCAAGTAATTTTATGACTGGCAGAGTCATTTTATCACTGGCCCTGTCATTAATGACTAGCCCTGTCATTAATGACTGGCCTTGTCATTAATGACTGGCCCACTCAATTTATCACTGGCCCTGTCATTTAATGACTGGTTCTGTCATTAATGACTGGCCCAGTCATTTTATCACTGGCCCTGTCATTTTATCACTGGCCCTGTCATTAATGACTGGCAGAGTCATTTTTATCACTGGCCCAGTCATTAATGACTGGCCCTGTCATTAATGGCTGGCCCAGTCATTTTATCACTGGCCCTGTCATAAATACTGGCCCTGTCATTAATGACTGTGCCAGTCATTTTATCACTGGCCCTGTCATTTAATTACTGGTTCTGTCATTAATGACTGGCCCAGTCATTTTATCACTGGCCCTGTCATTTTATCACTGGCCCTGTCATTAATGACTGGCCCAGTCATTTTATCACAGGCCCTGTCCTTAATGACTGGCCCTGTCATTAATGACTGGCCCAGTCATTTTATAACTGGCCCTGTCATTAATGACTGGCCCTGTCATTAATGACTGGCCCCGTCATTTTATCACTGGCCCTGTCATTTTTTGACTGGTTCTGTCATTTTATGACTGGCCAAGTTATTTTATGACTAGCAGAGTCATTTTATCACTGGCCCTGTCATTAATGACTGGCCCTGTCATTAATGACTGGCCCAGTCATTTTATCACTGGCCCTGTCATTAATGACTGGCCCTGTTATTAATGACTGGCCCCGTCATTTTATCACTGGCCCTGTCATTTTATGACTGGTTCTGTCATTTTATGACTGGCCAAGTTATTTTATGACTAGCAGAGTCATTTTATCACTGGCCCTGTCATTAACGACTGGCCCTGTCATTAATGACTGGCCCACTCATTTTATCACTGGCCCCTTCATTAATGACTGGCCCTGTCATTAATGACTGGGTCAGTCATTTTATCACTGGCCCTGTCATTTTATGACTGGTTCTGTCATTTTATGACTGGCCAAGTCATTTTATGACTGGCAGAGTCATTTTATCACTGGCCCTGTAATTAATGACTGGCCCTGTCATTAATGACTGGCCCTGTCATTAATGACTTGCCCTGTCATTAATGACTAGCCCAGTCATTTTATCACTGGCCCTGTCATTTTATGACTGGTTCTGTCATTTTATGACTGGCCAAGTCCATTTATGACTGGCAGAGTCATTTATCACTGTCCCTGTCATTAATGACTGGCCCTGTCATTAATGATGGGCCCAGTCATTTTATCACTGGCCCTGTCATTAATGACTGGCCCTGTCATTAATGAAAGGCCCAGTCATTTTATCACTGGCCCTGTCATTTTATGACTGGTTCTGTCATTAATGACTAGCTTAGTCATATTATCACTGGCCCTATCTTTTTATGACTGGTTCTGTCATTTTATGACTTGCCAAGTCATTTTATGACTGGTAGAGTCATTTTATCACTGGCCCTGTCATAAATGACTGGCCCTGTCATTAATGACGGGCCCAGGCATTTTATCACTGGCTCTGTCATTAATGACTGGCCCAGTCATTTTATCACAGGCCCTGTCATTAATGACTGGCCCTGTCATTAATGACTGTGCCAGTTATTTTATCACTGTCCCTGTCATTTTATGATTGGTTCTGTCATTTTATGACTGGCCAAGTCATTTTATGACTGGCAGAGTCATTTTATCACTGGCCCTGTCATTAATGACTGGCCCTGTCATTAATGACTGGCCCAGTCATTTTATCACTGGCCCTGTCATTAATGACTGGCCCTGTTATTAATGACTGGCCCCGTCATTTTATCACTGGCCCTGTCATTAATGACTGGCCCTGTCATTAATGACGTGCCCAATCATTTTATCACTGGCCCTGTCATTTTATGACTGGTTCTGTCATTTTATGACTGGCCAAGTCATTTTATGACTGGTAGAGTCATTTTATCACTGGCCCTGTCCTTAATGACTGGCCCTGTCATTAATGACTGGCCCATTCATTTTATAACTGGCCCTGTCATTAATGACTGGCCCTGTCATTAATGACTGGCCCCGTCATTTTATCACTGGCCCTGTCATTTTTTGACTGGTTCTGTCATTTTATGACTGGCCAAGTTATTTTATGACTAGCAGAGTCATTTTATCACTGGCCCTGTCATTAATGACTGGCCCTGTCATTAATGACTGGCCCAGTCATTTTATCACTGGCCCTGTCATTAATGACTGGCCCTGTTATTAATGACTGGCCCCGTCATTTTATCACTGGCCCTGTCATTTTATGACTGGTTCTGTCATTTTATGACTGGCCAAGTTATTTTATGACTAGCAGAGTCATTTTATCACTGGCCCTGTCATTAACGACTGGCCCTGTCATTAATGACTGGCCCACTCATTTTATCACTGGCCCCTTCATTAATGACTGGCCCTGTCATTAATGACTGGGTCAGTCATTTTATCACTGGCCCTGTCATTTTATGACTGGTTCTGTCATTTTATGACTGGCCAAGTCATTTTATGACTGGCAGAGTCATTTTATCACTGGCCCTGTCATTAATGACTGGCCCTGTCATTAATGACTGGCCCTGTCATTAATGACTGGCCCAGTCATTTTATCACTGGCCCTGTCATTAATGACTTGCCCTGTCATTAATGACTAGCCCAGTCATTTTATCACTGGCCCTGTCATTTTATGACTGGTTCTGTCATTTTATGACTGGCCAAGTCCATTTATGACTGGCAGAGTCATTTTATCACTGGCCCTGTCATTAATGACTGGCCCTGTCATTAATGATGGGCCTTTCATTAATGAAAGGCCCAGTCATTTTATCACTGGCCCTGTCATTTTATGACTGGTTCTGTCATTAATGACTAGCTTAGTCATATTATCACTGGCCCTATCTTTTTATGACTGGTTCTGTCATTTTATGACTTGCCAAGTCATTTTATGACTGGTAGAGTCATTTTATCACTGGCCCTGTCATAAATGACTGGCCCTGTCATTAATGACGGGCCCAGGCATTTTATCACTGGCTCTGTCATTAATGACTGGCCCAGTCATTTTATCACAGGCCCTGTCATTAATGACTGGCCCTGTCATTAATGACTGTGCCAGTTATTTTATCACTGTCCCTGTCATTTTATGACTGGCCCTGTCATTAATGACTGGCCCTGTCATTAATGACTGGCCCAGTCGTTAATGACTGGCCCAGTCATTTTATCACTGGCCCTGTCATTAATGACTGGCCCTGTCATTAATGACTGGCCCAGTCATTTTATCACTGGCCCTGTCATTTTATGACTGGTTCTGTCATTTTATGACTGGCCAAGTCATTTTCAGACTGGCAGAGTCATTTTATCACTGGCCCTGTCATTAATGACTGGCCCTGTCATTAATGACTGGCCCAGTCATTTTATCACTGGCCCTGTCATTAATGACTGGCCCTGTCATTAATGACTGGCCCAGTCATTTTATCACTGGCCTTGTCATTTTATGACTGGTTCTGTCATTTTATGACTGGCCAAGTCCATTTATGACTGGCAGAGTCATTTTATCACTGGCCCTGTCATAAATGACTGGCCCTGTCATAAATGACTGGCCCTGTCATTAATGACGGGCCCAGTCATTAATGACTGGCACACTCATTTTATCACTGGCCCTGTCATTAACGACTGGCCCTTTCATTAATGACTGGGTCAGTCATTTTATCACTGGCCCTGTCATTTTATGACTGGTTCTGTCATTTTATGACTGGCCAAGTCCATTTATGACTGGCAGAGTCATTTAATCACTGGCCCTGTCACAAATGACTGGCCCTGTCATTAATGACGGGCCCAGTCATTTTATCACTGGCCCTGTCATTAATGACTGGCCCTGTCATTAATGAAAGGCCCAGTCATTTTATCACTGGCCCTGTCATTTTATGACTGGTTCTGTCATTAATGACTGGCTTAGTCATTTTATGACTGGTAGAGTCATTTTATCACTGGCCCAGTCATAAATGACTGGCCCTGTCATTAATGACGGGCCCAGGCATTTTATCACTGGCCCTGTCATTAATGACTGGCCCTGTCATTAATGACAGGCCCAGTCATTTTATGAATGGTTCTGTCATTTTATGACTTGCCAAGTAATTTTATGACTTGCAAAGTCATTTTATGACTGGCAGAGTCATTTTATAACTGGCCCTGTCATTAATGACTGGCCCTGTCATTAATGACTGGCCCAGTCATTTTATCACTGGCTCTGTCATTTTATGACTTGTTCTGTCATTTTATGACTGGCCAAGTCATTTTATGCCTGGCAAAGTCATTTTATCACTGGCCCTGTCATTAATGACTGGCCCTGTCATTAATGACTGGCGAAGTCATTTTATCACTGGCCCTGTCATTAATGACTGGCGAAGTCATTTTATCACTGGCCCAGTCATTTTATCACTGGCTCTAACATTTTATGACTTGTTCTGTCATTTTATGACTGGCCAAGTAATTTTATGACTGGCAGAGTCATTTTATCACTGGCCCTGTCATTAATGACTAGCCCTGTCATTAATGACTGGCCTTGTCATTAATGACTGGCCCACTCAATTTATCACTGGCCCTGTCATTTAATGACTGGTTCTGTCATTAATGACTGGCCCAGTCATTTTATCACTGGCCCTGTCATTTTATCACTGGCCCTGTCATTAATGACTGGCAGAGTCATTTTTATCACTGGCCCAGTCATTAATGACTGGCCCTGTCATTAATGGCTGGCCCAGTCATTTTATCACTGGCCCTGTCATAAATACTGGCCCTGTCATTAATGACTGTGCCAGTCATTTTATCACTGGCCCTGTCATTTTATGACTGGTTCTGTCATTTTATGACTGGCCAAGTCATTTTATGACTGGCAGAGTCATTTTATCACTGGCCCTGTCATTAATGACTGGCCCTGTCATTAATGACTGGCCCTGTCATTAATGACTGGCCCAGTCATTTTATCACTGGCCCTGTCATTAATGACTGGCCCTGTCATTAATGACTGGCCCTGTCATTTTATCACTGGCCTTGTCATTTTATGACTGGTTTTGTCATTTTATGACTGGCCAAGTCCATTTATGACTGGCAGAGTCATTTTATCACTGGCCCTGTCACAAATGACTGGCCCTGTCATTAATGACGGGCCCAGTCATTTTATCACTGGCCCTGTCATTAATGACTGGCCCTGTCATTAATGAAAGGCCCAGTCATTTTATCACTGGCCCTGTCATTTTATGACTGGTTCTGTCATTAATGACTGGCTTAGTCATTTTATGACTGGTAGAGTCATTTTATCACTGGCCCAGTCATAAATGACTGGCCCTGTCATTAATGACGGGCCCAGGCATTTTATCACTGGCCCTGTCATTAATGACTGGCCCTGCCATTAATGACAGGCCCAGTCATTTTATGAATGGTTCTGTCATTTTATGACTTGCCAAGTAATTTTATGACTTGCAAAGTCATTTTATGACTGGCAGAGTCATTTTATAACTGGCCCTGTCATAAATGACTGGCCCTGTCATTAATGACTGGCCCAGTCATTTTATCACTGGCTCTGTCATTTTATGACTTGTTCTGTCATTTTATGACTGGCCAAGTCATTTTATGCCTGGCAAAGTCATTTTATCACTGGCCCTGTCATTAATGACTGGCCCTGTCATTAATGACTGGCGAAGTCATTTTATCACTGGCCCTGTCATTAATGACTGGCGAAGTCATTTTATCACTGGCCCAGTCATTTTATCACTGGCTCTAGCATTTTATGACTTGTTCTGTCATTTTATGACTGGCCAAGTAATTTTATGACTGGCAGAGTCATTTTATCACTGGCCCTGTCATTAATGAATAGCCCTGTCATTAATGACTGGCCCTGTCATTAATGACTGGCCCACTCAATTTATCACTGGCCCTGTCATTTAATGACTGGTTCTGTCATTAATCACTGGCCCAGTCATTTTATCACTGGCCCTGTCATTTTATCACTGGCCCTGTCATTAATGACTGGCAGAGTCATTTTTATCACTGGCCCAGTCATTAATGACTGGCCCTGTCATTAATGGCTGGCCCAGTCATTTTATCACTGGCCCTGTCATTAATGACTGGCCCTGTCATTAATGACTGGCCCAGTCATTTTATCACTGGCCCTGTCATTTTATAACTTGTTCTGTCATTTTATGACTGGCCAAGTCATTTTATGACTGGTAGAGTCATTTTATCACTGGCCCTGTCATTAATGACTGGCCCTGTCATTAATGACTGGCCCAGTCATTTTATCTTTGGCCCTGTCATTAATGACTGGCCCTGTCATAAATGACTGGCCCCGTCATTTTATCACTGGCCCTGTCATTTTATGACTAGTTCTGTCATTTTATGACAGGCCAAGTTATTTTATGACTGGAGGAGTCATTTTATCACTGGCCCTGTCATTAATGACTGGCCCAGTCATTTTATCACAGGCCCTGTCATTAATGACTGGCCCTGTCAATAATGACTGTGCCAGTCATTTTATCACTGGCCCTGTCATTTTATGACTGGTTCTGTCATTCTATGACTGGCCAAGTCATTTTATGACTGGCAGAGTCATTTTATAACTGGCCCTGTCATTAATGACTGGCCCTGTCGTTAATGACTGGCCCAGTCATTTTATCACTGGCCCTGTCATTAATGACTGGCCCTGTCATTAATGACTGGCCCAGTCATTTTATCACTGGCCTTGTCATTTTATGACTGGTTCTGTCATTTTATGACTGGCCAAGTCCATTTATGACTGGCAGAGTCATTTTATCACTGGCCCTGTCATAAATGACTGGCCCTGTCATAAATGACTGGCCCTGTCATTAATGACGGGCCCAGTCATTAATGACTGGCACACTCATTTTATCACTGGCCCTGTCATTAACGACTGGCCCTTTCATTAATGACTGGGTCAGTCATTTTATCACTGGCCCTGTCATTTTATGACTGGTTCTGTCATTTTATGACTGGCCAAGTCATTTTATGACAGGCAGAGTCATTTTATCACTGGCCCTGTCATTAATGACTGGCGCTGTCATTAATGACTGGCCCAGTCATTTTATCACTGGCCCTGTCATTAATGACTGGCCCTGTCATTAATGACTGCCCCTGTCATTTTATCACTGGCCTTCTCATTTTATGACTGGTTTTGTCATTTTATGACTGGCCAAGTCCATTTATGACTGGCAGAGTCATTTTATCACTGGCCCTGTCACAAATGACTGGCCCTGTCATTAATGACGGGCCCAGTCATTTTATCACTGGCCCTGTCATTAATGACTGGCCCTGTCATTAATGAAAGGCCCAGTCATTTTATCACTGGCCCTGTCATTTTATGACTGGTTCTGTCATTAATGACTGGCTTAGTCATTTTATGACTGGTAGAGTCATTTTATCACTGGCCCAGTCATAAATGACTGGCCCTGTCATTAATGACGGGCCCAGGCATTTTATCACTGGCCCTGTCATTAATGACTGGCCCTGTCATTAATGACAGGCCCAGTCATTTTATGAATGGTTCTGTCATTTTATGACTTGCCAAGTAATTTTATGACTTGCAAAGTCATTTTATGACAGCCCTGTCATTAATGACTGGCCCTGTCATTAATGACTGGCCCAGTCATTTTATCACTGGCTCTGTCATTTTATGACTTGTTCTGTCATTTTATGACTGGCCAAGTCATTTTATGCCTGGCAAAGTCATTTTATCACTGGCCCTGTCATTAATGACTGGCCCTGTCATTAATGACTGGCGAAGTCATTTTATCACTGGCCCTGTCATTAATGACTGGCGAAGTCATTTTATCACTGGCCCAGTCATTTTATCACTGGCTCTAACATTTTATGACTTGTTCTGTCATTTTATGACTGGCCAAGTAATTTTATGACTGGCAGAGTCATTTTATCACTGGCCCTGTCATTAATGACTAGCCCTGTCATTAATGACTGGCCTTGTCATTAATGACTGGCCCACTCAATTTATCACTGGCCCTGTCATTTAATGACTGGTTCTGTCATTAATGACTGGCCCAGTCATTTTATCACTGGCCCTGTCATTTTATCACTGGCCCTGTCATTAATGACTGGCAGAGTCATTTTTATCACTGGCCCAGTCATTAATGACTGGCCCTGTCATTAATGGCTGGCCCAGTCATTTTATCACTGGCCCTGTCATAAATACTGGCCCTGTCATTAATGACTGTGCCAGTCATTTTATCACTGGCCCTGTCATTTAATTACTGGTTCTGTCATTAATGACTGGCCCAGTCATTTTATCACTGGCCCTGTCATTTTATCACTGGCCCTGTCATTAATGACTGGCCCAGTCATTTTATCACAGGCCCTGTCCTTAATGACTGGCCCTGTCATTAATGACTGGCCCAGTCATTTTATAACTGGCCCTGTCATTAATGACTGGCCCTGTCATTAATGACTGGCCCCGTCATTTTATCACTGGCCCTGTCATTTTTTGACTGGTTCTGTCATTTTATGACTGGCCAAGTTATTTTATGACTAGCAGAGTCATTTTATCACTGGCCCTGTCATTAATGACTGGCCCTGTCATTAATGACTAGCAGAGTCATTTTATCACTGGCCCTGTCATTAATGACTGGCCCTGTTATTAATGACTGGCCCCGTCATTTTATCACTGGCCCTGTCATTTTATGACTGGTTCTGTCATTTTATGACTGGCCAAGTTATTTTATGACTAGCAGAGTCATTTTATCACTGGCCCTGTCATTAACGACTGGCCCTGTCATTAATGACTGGCCCACTCATTTTATCACTGGCCCCTTCATTAATGACTGGCCCTGTCATTAATGACTGGGTCAGTCATTTTATCACTGGCCCTGTCATTTTATGACTGGTTCTGTCATTTTATGACTGGCCAAGTCATTTTATGACCGGCAGAGTCATTTTATCACTGGCCCTGTAATTAATGACTGGCCCTGTCATTAATGACTGGCCCTGTCATTAATGACTGGCCCAGTCATTTTATCACTGGCCCTGTCATTAATGACTTGCCCTGTCATTAATGACTAGCCCAGTCATTTTATCACTGGCCCTGTCATTTTATGACTGGTTCTGTCATTTTATGACTGGCCAAGTCCATTTATGACTGGCAGAGTCATTTATCACTGTCCCTGTCATTAATGACTGGCCCTGTCATTAATGATGGGCCCAGTCATTTTATCACTGGCCCTGTCATTAATGACTGGCCCTGTCATTAATGAAAGGCCCAGTCATTTTATCACTGGCCCTGTCATTTTATGACTGGTTCTGTCATTAATGACTAGCTTAGTCATATTATCACTGGCCCTATCTTTTTATGACTGGTTCTGTCATTTTATGACTTGCCAAGTCATTTTATGACTGGTAGAGTCATTTTATCACTGGCCCTGTCATAAATGACTGGCCCTGTCATTAATGACGGGCCCAGGCATTTTATCACTGGCTCTGTCATTAATGACTGGCCCAGTCATTTTATCACAGGCCCTGTCATTAATGACTGGCCCTGTCATTAATGACTGTGCCAGTTATTTTATCACTGTCCCTGTCATTTTATGACTGGTTCTGTCATTTTATGACTGGCCAAGTCATTTTATGACTGGCAATGTCATTTTATCACTGGCCCTGTCATTAATGACTGGCCCTGTCATTAATGACTGGCCCAGTCATTTTATCACTGGCCCTGTCATTAATGACTGGCCCTGTTATTAATGACTGGCCCCGTCATTTTATCACTGGCCCTGTCATTAATGACTGGCCCTGTCATTAATGACGTGCCCAATCATTTTATCACTGGCCCTGTCATTTTATGACTGGTTCTGTCATTTTATGACTGGCCAAGTCATTTTATGACTGGTAGAGTCATTTTATCACTGGCCCTGTCCTTAATGACTGGCCCTGTCATTAATGACTGGCCCAGTCATTTTATAACTGGCCCTGTCATTAATGACTGGCCCTGTCATTAATGACTGGCCCCGTCATTTTATCACTGGCCCTGTCATTTTTTGACTGGTTCTGTCATTTTATGACTGGCCAAGTTATTTTATGACTAGCAGAGTCATTTTATCACTGGCCCTGTCATTAATGACTGGCCCTGTCATTAATGACTGGCCCAGTCATTTTATCACTGGCCCTGTCATTAATGACTGGCCCTGTTATTAATGACTGGCCCCATCATTTTATCACTGGCCCTGTCATTTTATGACTGGTTCTGTCATTTTATGACTGGCCAAGTTATTTTATGACTAGCAGAGTCATTTTATCACTGGCCCTGTC
Source organism: Platycnemis pennipes (assembly GCA_933228895.1). Taxonomy (NCBI): domain Eukaryota; kingdom Metazoa; phylum Arthropoda; class Insecta; order Odonata; family Platycnemididae; genus Platycnemis; species Platycnemis pennipes. The sequence goes on along the minus strand of OW121846.1, from coordinate 73,826,194 downwards.
ATTAACGACTGGCCCTGTCATTAATGACTGGCCCACTCATTTTATCACTGGCCCCTTCATTAATGACTGGCCCTGTCATTAATGACTGGGTCAGTCATTTTATCACTGGCCCTGTCATTTTATGACTGGTTCTGTCATTTTATGACTGGCCAAGTCATTTTATGACTGGCAGAGTCATTTTATCACTGGCCCTGTCATTAATGACTGGCCCTGTCATTAATGACTGGCCCTGTCATTAATGACTGGCCCAGTCATTTTATCACTGGCCCTGTCATTAATGACTTGCCCTGTCATTAATGACTAGCCCAGTCATTTTATCACTGGCCCTGTCATTTTATGACTGGTTCTGTCATTTTATGACTGGCCAAGTCCATTTATGACTGGCAGAGTCATTTTATCACTGGCCCTGTCATTAATGACTGGCCCTGTCATTAATGATGGGCCTTTCATTAATGAAAGGCCCAGTCATTTTATCACTGGCCCTGTCATTTTATGACTGGTTCTGTCATTAATGACTAGCTTAGTCATATTATCACTGGCCCTATCTTTTTATGACTGGTTCTGTCATTTTATGACTTGCCAAGTCATTTTATGACTGGTAGAGTCATTTTATCACTGGCCCTGTCATAAATGACTGGCCCTGTCATTAATGACGGGCCCAGGCATTTTATCACTGGCTCTGTCATTAATGACTGGCCCAGTCATTTTATCACAGGCCCTGTCATTAATGACTGGCCCTGTCATTAATGACTGTGCCAGTTATTTTATCACTGTCCCTGTCATTTTATGACTGGCCCTGTCATTAATGACTGGCCCTGTCATTAATGACTGGCCCAGTCGTTAATGACTGGCCCAGTCATTTTATCACTGGCCCTGTCATTAATGACTGGCCCTGTCATTAATGACTGGCCCAGTCATTTTATCACTGGCCCTGTCATTTTATGACTGGTTCTGTCATTTTATGACTGGCCAAGTCATTTTCAGACTGGCAGAGTCATTTTATCACTGGCCCTGTCATTAATGACTGGCCCTGTCATTAATGACTGGCCCAGTCATTTTATCACTGGCCCTGTCATTAATGACTGGCCCTGTCATTAATGACTGGCCCAGTCATTTTATCACTGGCCTTGTCATTTTATGACTGGTTCTGTCATTTTATGACTGGCCAAGTCCATTTATGACTGGCAGAGTCATTTTATCACTGGCCCTGTCATAAATGACTGGCCCTGTCATAAATGACTGGCCCTGTCATTAATGACGGGCCCAGTCATTAATGACTGGCACACTCATTTTATCACTGGCCCTGTCATTAACGACTGGCCCTTTCATTAATGACTGGGTCAGTCATTTTATCACTGGCCCTGTCATTTTATGACTGGTTCTGTCATTTTATGACTGGCCAAGTCATTTTATGACTGGCAGAGTCATTTTATCACTGGCCCTTTCATTAATGACTGGCGCTGTCATTAATGACTGGCCCAGTCATTTTATCACTGGCCCTGTCATTAATGACTGGCCCTGTCATTAATGACTGGCCCTGTCATTTTATCACTGGCCTTGTCATTTTATGACTGGTTTTGTCATTTTATGACTGGCCAAGTCCATTTATGACTGGCAGAGTCATTTTATCACTGGCCCTGTCACAAATGACTGGCCCTGTCATTAATGACGGGCCCAGTCATTTTATCACTGGCCCTGTCATTAATGACTGGCCCTGTCATTAATGAAAGGCCCAGTCATTTTATCACTGGCCCTGTCATTTTATGACTGGTTCTGTCATTAATGACTGGCTTAGTCATTTTATGACTGGTAGAGTCATTTTATCACTGGCCCAGTCATAAATGACTGGCCCTGTCATTAATGACGGGCCCAGGCATTTTATCACTGGCCCTGTCATTAATGACTGGCCCTGTCATTAATGACAGGCCCAGTCATTTTATGAATGGTTCTGTCATTTTATGACTTGCCAAGTAATTTTATGACTTGCAAAGTCATTTTATGACTGGCAGAGTCATTTTATAACTGGCCCTGTCATTAATGACTGGCCCTGTCATTAATGACTGGCCCAGTCATTTTATCACTGGCTCTGTCATTTTATGACTTGTTCTGTCATTTTATGACTGGCCAAGTCATTTTATGCCTGGCAAAGTCATTTTATCACTGGCCCTGTCATTAATGACTGGCCCTGTCATTAATGACTGGCGAAGTCATTTTATCACTGGCCCTGTCATTAATGACTGGCGAAGTCATTTTATCACTGGCCCAGTCATTTTATCACTGGCTCTAACATTTTATGACTTGTTCTGTCATTTTATGACTGGCCAAGTAATTTTATGACTGGCAGAGTCATTTTATCACTGGCCCTGTCATTAATGACTAGCCCTGTCATTAATGACTGGCCTTGTCATTAATGACTGGCCCACTCAATTTATCACTGGCCCTGTCATTTAATGACTGGTTCTGTCATTAATGACTGGCCCAGTCATTTTATCACTGGCCCTGTCATTTTATCACTGGCCCTGTCAAAAATACTGGCAGAGTCATTTTTATCACTGGCCCAGTCATTAATGACTGGCCCTGTCATTAATGGCTGGCCCAGTCATTTTATCACTGGCCCTGTCATAAAAACTGGCCCTGTCATTAATGACTGTGCCAGTTATTTTATCACTGGCCCTGTCATTTAATGACTGGTTCTGTCATTAATGACTGGCCAAGTCATCTTATCACTGGCCCTGTCATTTTATCACTGGCCCTGTCATTAATGACTGGAGGAGTCATTTTATCACTGGCCCTGTCATTAATGACTGGCCCAGTCATTTTATCACAGGCCCTGTCATTAATGACTGGCCCTGTCATTAATGACTGTGCCAGTCATTTTATCACTGGCCCTGTCATTTTATGACTGGTTCTGTCATTTTATGCCTGGCCAAGTCATTTTATGACTGGCAGAGTCATTTTATAACTGGCCCTGTCATTAATGACTGGCCCTGTCGTTAATGACTGGCCCAGTCATTTTATCACTGGCCCTGTCATTAATGACTGGCCCTGTCATTAATGACTGGCATAGTCATTTTATCACTGGCCCTGTCATTTTATGACTGGTTCTGTCATTTTATGCCTGGCCAAGTCATTTTATGACTGGTAGAGTCATTTTATCACTGGCCCTGTCATTAATGACTGGCCCTGTCATTAATGACTGGCCCAGTCATTTTATTCATTGGCCCTGTCATTAATGACTGGCCCTGTCATTAATGACTGGCCCCGTCATTTTATCACTGGCCCTGTCATTTTATGACTGGTTCTGTCATTTTATGACTGGCCAAGTTATTTTATGACTAGCAGAGTCATTTTATCACTGGCCCTGTCATTAATGACTGGCCCTGTCATTAATGACTGGCACACTCATTTTATCATTGGCCCTGTCATTAATGACTGGCCCTGTCATTAAAGACTGGGTCAGTCATTTTATCACTGGCCCTGTCATTTTATGACTTGTTCTGTCATTTTATGACTGGCCAAGTCATTTTCAGACTGGCAGAGTCATTTCATCACTGGCCCTGTCATTAATGACTGGCGAAGTCATTTTATCACTGGCCCTGTCATTAATGACTGGCGAAGTCATTTTATCACTGGCCCAGTCATTTTATCACTGGCCCTGTCATTTTATGACTGGTTCTGTCATTTTATGACTGGCCAAGTAATTTTATGACTGGCAGAGTCATTTTATCACTGGCCCTGTCATTAATGACTAGCCCTGTCATTAATGACTGGCCCTGTCATTAATGACTGGCCCACTCATTTTATCACTGGCCCTGTCATTTAATTACTGGTTCTGTCATTAATGACTGGCCCAGTCATTTTATCACTGGCCCTGTATTTTATCACTGGCCCTGTCATTAATGACTGGCAGAGTCATTTTTATCACTGGCCCAGTCATTAATGACTGGCCCTGTCATTAATGGCTGGCCCAGTCATTTTATCACTGGCCCTGTCATTAATAACTGGCCCTGTCATTAATGACTGGCCCCGTCATTTTATCACTGGCCCTGTCATTTTATGACTAGTTCTGTCATTTTATGACAGGCCAAGTTATTTTATGACTGGAGGAGTCATTTTATCACTGTGCCTGTCATTAATGACTGGCCCAGTCATTTTATCACAGGCCCTGTCATTAATGACTTGCCCTGTCATTAATGACTGTGCCAGTCATTTTATCACTGGCCCTGTCATTTTATGACTGGTTCTGTCATTTTATGACTGGCCAAGTCATTTTATGACTGGCAGAGTCATTTTATAACTGGCCCTGTCATTAATGACTGGCCCTGTCGTTAATGACTGGCCCAGTCATTTTATCACTGGCCCTGTCATTAATGACTCGCCCTGTCATTAATGACGTGCCCAATCATTTTATCACTGGCCCTGTCATTTTATGACTGGTTCTGTCATTTTATGACTGGCCAAGTCATTTTATGACTGGTAGAGTCATTTTATCACTGGCCCTGTCCTTAATGACTGGCCCTGTCATTAATTACTGGCCCAGTCATTTTATAACTGGCCCTGTCATTAATGACTGGCCCTGTCATTAATGACTGGCCCCGTCATTTTATCACCTGCCCTGTCATTTTTTGACTGGTTCTGTCATTTTATGACTGGCCAAGTTATTTTATGACTAGCAGAGTCATTTTATCACTGGCCCTGTCATTAACGACTGGCCCTGTCATTAATGACTGGCCCAATCATTTTATCACTGGCCCCTTCATTAATGACTAGCCCTGTCATTAATGACTGGGTCAGTCATTTTATCACTGGCCCTGTCATTTTATGACTGGTTCTGTCATTTTATGACTGGCCAAGTCATTTTATGACTGGCAGAGTCATTTTATCACTGGCCCTGTCATTAATGACTGGCCCTGTCATTAATGACTGGCCCTGTCATTAATGACTGGCCCAGTCATTTTATCACTGGCCCTGTCATTAATGACTTGCCCTGTCATTAATGACTAGCCCAGTCATTTTATCACTGGCCCTGTCATTTTATGACTGGTTCTGTCATTTTATGACTGGCCAAGTCCATTTATGACTGGCAGAGTCATTTTATAACTGGCCCTGTCATTAATGACTGGCCCTGTCGTTAATGACTGGCCCAGTCATTTTATCACTGGCCCTGTCATTAATGACTGGCCCTGTCATTAATGACTGGCATAGTCATTTTATCACTGGCCCTGTCATTTTATGACTGGTTCTGTCATTTTATGCCTGGCCAAGTCATTTTATGACTGGTAGAGTCATTTTATCACTGGCCCTGTCATTAATGACTGGCCCTGTCATTAATGACTGGCCCAGTCATTTTATCATTGGCCCTGTCATTAATGACTGGCCCTGTCATTAATGACTGGCCCCGTCATTTTATCACTGGCCCTGTCATTTTATGACTGGTTCTGTCATTTTATGACTGGCCAAGTTATTTTATGACTAGCAGAGTCATTTTATCACTGGCCCTGTCATTAATGACTGGCCCTGTCATTAATGACTGGCACACTCATTTTATCATTGGCCCTGTCATTAATGACTGGCCCTGTCATTAAAGACTGGGTCAGTCATTTTATCACTGGCCCTGTCATTTTATGACTTGTTCTGTCATTTTATGACTGGCCAAGTCATTTTCAGACTGGCAGAGTCATTTCATCACTGGCCCTGTCATTAATGACTGGCGAAGTCATTTTATCACTGGCCCTGTCATTAATGACTGGCGAAGTCATTTTATCACTGGCCCAGTCATTTTATCACTGGCCCTGTCATTTTATGACTGGTTCTGTCATTTTATGACTGGCCAAGTAATTTTATGACTGGCAGAGTCATTTTATCACTGGCCCTGTCATTAATGACTAGCCCTGTCATTAATGACTGGCCCTGTCATTAATGACTGGCCCACTCATTTTATCACTGGCCCTGTCATTTAATTACTGGTTCTGTCATTAATGACTGGCCCAGTCATTTTATCACTGGCCCTGTATTTTATCACTGGCCCTGTCATTAATGACTGGCAGAGTCATTTTTATCACTGGCCCAGTCATTAATGACTGGCCCTGTCATTAATGGCTGGCCCAGTCATTTTATCACTGGCCCTGTCATTAATAACTGGCCCTGTCATTAATGACTGGCCCCGTCATTTTATCACTGGCCCTGTCATTTTATGACTAGTTCTGTCATTTTATGACAGGCCAAGTTATTTTATGACTGGAGGAGTCATTTTATCACTGTGCCTGTCATTAATGACTGGCCCAGTCATTTTATCACAGGCCCTGTCATTAATGACTTGCCCTGTCATTAATGACTGTGCCAGTCATTTTATCACTGGCCCTGTCATTTTATGACTGGTTCTGTCATTTTATGACTGGCCAAGTCATTTTATGACTGGCAGAGTCATTTTATAACTGGCCCTGTCATTAATGACTGGCCCTGTCGTTAATGACTGGCCCAGTCATTTTATCACTGGCCCTGTCATTAATGACTCGCCCTGTCATTAATGACGTGCCCAATCATTTTATCACTGGCCCTGTCATTTTATGACTGGTTCTGTCATTTTATGACTGGCCAAGTCATTTTATGACTGGTAGAGTCATTTTATCACTGGCCCTGTCCTTAATGACTGGCCCTGTCATTAATTACTGGCCCAGTCATTTTATAACTGGCCCTGTCATTAATGACTGGCCCTGTCATTAATGACTGGCCCCGTCATTTTATCACTGGCCCTGTCATTTTTTGACTGGTTCTGTCATTTTATGACTGGCCAAGTTATTTTATGACTAGCAGAGTCATTTTATCACTGGCCCTGTCATTAACGACTGGCCCTGTCATTAATGACTGGCCCAGTCATTTTATCACTGGCCCCTTCATTAATGACTAGCCCTGTCATTAATGACTGGGTCAGTCATTTTATCACTGGCCCTGTCATTTTATGACTGGTTCTGTCATTTTATGACTGGCCAAGTCATTTTATGACTGGCAGAGTCATTTTATCACTGGCCCTGTCATTAATGACTGGCCCTGTCATTAATGACTGGCCCTGTCATTAATGACTGGCCCAGTCATTTTATCACTGGCCCTGTCATTAATGACTTGCCCTGTCATTAATGACTAGCCCAGTCATTTTATCACTGGCCCTGTCATTTTATGACTGGTTCTGTCATTTTATGACTGGCCAAGTCCATTTATGACTGGCAGAGTCATTTTATCACTGGCCCTGTCATTAATGACTGGCCCTGTCATTAATGATGGGCCCAGTCATTTTATCACTGGCCCTGTCATTAATGACTGGCCCTGTCATTAATGAAAGGCCCAGTCATTTTATCACTGGCCCTGTCATTTTATGACTGGTTCTGTCATTAATGACTAGCTTAGTCATATTATCACTGGCCCTATCTTTTTATGACTGGTTCTGTCATTTTATGACTTGCCAAGTCATTTTATGACTGGTAGAGTCATTTTATCACTGGCCCTGTCATAAATGACTGGCCCTGTCATTAATGACGGGCCCAGGCATTTTATCACTGGCTCTGTCATTAATGACTGGCCCAGTCATTTTATCACAGGCCCTGTCATTAATGACTGGCCCTGTCATTAATGACTGTGCCAGTTATTTTATCACTGTCCCTGTCATTTTATGACTGGTTCTGTCATTTTATGACTGGCCAAGTCATTTTATGACTGGCAGAGTCATTTTATCACTGGCCCTGTCATTAATGACTGGCCCTGTCATTAATGACTGGCCCAGTCATTTTATCACTGGCCCTGTCATTAATGACTGGCCCTGTTATTAATGACTGGCCCCGTCATTTTATCACTGGCCCTGTCATTAATGACTGGCCCTGTCATTAATGACGTGCCCAATCATTTTATCACTGGCCCTGTCATTTTATGACTGGTTCTGTCATTTTATGACTGGCCAAGTCATTTTATGACTGGTAGAGTCATTTTATCACTGGCCCTGTCCTTAATGACTGGCCCTGTCATTAATGACTGGCCCAGTCATTTTATAACTGGCCCTGTCATTAATGACTGGCCCTGTCATTAATGACTGGCCCCGTCATTTTATCACTGGCCCTGTCATTTTTTGACTGGTTCGGTCATTTTATGACTGGCCAAGTTATTTTATGACTAGCAGAGTCATTTTATCACTGGCCCTGTCATTAATGACTGGCCCTGTCATTAATGACTGGCCCAGTCATTTTATCACTGGCCCTGTCATTAATGACTGGCCCTGTTATTAATGACTGGCCCCGTCATTTTATCACTGGCCCTGTCATTTTATGACTGGTTCTGTCCTTTTATGACTGGCCAAGTTATTTTATGACTAGCAGAGTCATTTTATCACTGGCCCTGTCATTAACGACTGGCCCTGTCATTAATGACTGGCCCACTCATTTTATCACTGGCCCCTTCATTAATGACTGGCCCTGTCATTAATGACTGGGTCAGTCTTTTTATCACTGGCCCTGTCATTTTATGACTGGTTCTGTCATTTTATGACTGGCCAAGTCATTTTATGACTGGGAGAGTCATTTTATCACTGGCCCTGTCATTAATGACTGGCCCTGTCATTAATGACTGGCCCTGTCATTAATGACTGGCCCAGTCATTTTATCACTGGCCCTGTCATTAATGACTTGCCCTGTCATTAATGACTAGCCCAGTCATTTTATCACTGGCCCTGTCATTTTATGACTGGTTCTGTCATTTTATGACTGGCCAAGTCCATTTATGACTGGCAGAGTCATTTTATCACTGGCCCTGTCATTAATGACTGGCCCTGTCATTAATGATGGGCCCAGTCATTTTATCACTGGCCCTGTCATTAATGACTGGCCCTGTCATTAATGAAAGGCCCAGTCATTTTATCACTGGCCCTGTCATTTTATGACTGGTTCTGTCATTAATGACTAGCTTAGTCATATTATCACTGGCCCTATCTTTTTATGACTGGTTCTGTCATTTTATGACTTGCCAAGTCATTTTATGACTGGTAGAGTCATTTTATCACTGGCCCTGTCATAAATGACTGGCCCTGTCATTAATGACGGGCCCAGGCATTTTATCACTGGCTCTGTCATTAATGACTGGCCCAGTCATTTTATCATTGGCCCTGTCATTAATGACTGGCCCTGTCATTTATGACTGGCCCCGTCATTTTATCACTGGCCCTGTCATTTTATGACTGGTTCTGTCATTTTATGACTCGCCAAGTCCATTTATGACTGGCAGAGTCATTTTATCACGGCCCCTGTCAATAATGACGGGCCCAGTCATTTTATCACTGGCCCTGTCATTTTATGACTGGTTCTGTCATTTTATGACTTGCCAAGTCATTTTATGACTGGTAGAGTCATTTTATCACTGGCCCTGTCATAAATGACTGGCCCTGTCATTAATGACGGGCCCAGGCATTTTATCACTGGCCCTGTCATTAATGACTGGCCCTGTCATTAATGACAGGCCCAGTCATTTTATAACTGGCCCTGTCATTTTATCAATAGTTCTGTCATTTTATGACCTGCCAAGTCATTTTATGACTGGCAGAGTCATTTTCTAACTGGCCCTGTCATTAATGACTGGCCCTGTCATTAATGACTCTCCCTGTCATTAATGACGGGCCCAGTCATTTTATCACTGGCCCTGTCATTAATGACTGGCCCTGTCATTAATGACTGGCCCAGTCATTTTATCACTGGCCCTGTCATTAATGACTGGCCCTGTCATTAATGACTGGCACACTCATTTTATAACTGGCCCTGTCATTAATGACTGGCCCTGTCGTTAATGACTGGCCCAGTCATTTTATCACTGGCCCTGTCATTAATGACTGGCCCTGTCATTAATGACTGGCATAGTCATTTTATCACTGGCCCTGTCATTTTATGACTGGTTCTGTCATTTTATGCCTGGCCAAGTCATTTTATGACTGGTAGAGTCATTTTATCACTGGCCCTGTCATTAATGACTGGCCCTGTCATTAATGACTGGCCCAGTCATTTTATCATTGGCCCTGTCATTAATGACTGGCCCTGTCATTAATGACTGGCCCCGTCATTTTATCACTGGCCCTGTCATTTTATGACTGGTTCTGTCATTTTATGACTGGCCAAGTTATTTTATGACTAGCAGAGTCATTTTATCACTGGCCCTGTCATTAATGACTGGCCCTGTCATTAATGACTGGCACACTCATTTTATCATTGGCCCTGTCATTAATGACTGGCCCTGTCATTAAAGACTGGGTCAGTCATTTTATCACTGGCCCTGTCATTTTATGACTTGTTCTGTCATTTTATGACTGGCCAAGTCATTTTCAGACTGGCAGAGTCATTTCATCACTGGCCCTGTCATTAATGACTGGCGAAGTCATTTTATCACTGGCCCTGTCATTAATGACTGGCGAAGTCATTTTATCACTGGCCCAGTCATTTTATCACTGGCCCTGTCATTTTATGACTGGTTCTGTCATTTTATGACTGGCCAAGTAATTTTATGACTGGCAGAGTCATTTTATCACTGGCCCTGTCATTAATGACTAGCCCTGTCATTAATGACTGGCCCTGTCATTAATGACTGGCCCACTCATTTTATCACTGGCCCTGTCATTTAATTACTGGTTCTGTCATTAATGACTGGCCCAGTCATTTTATCACTGGCCCTGTATTTTATCACTGGCCCTGTCATTAATGACTGGCAGAGTCATTTTTATCACTGGCCCAGTCATTAATGACTGGCCCTGTCATTAATGGCTGGCCCAGTCATTTTATCACTGGCCCTGTCATTAATAACTGGCCCTGTCATTAATGACTGGCCCCGTCATTTTATCACTGGCCCTGTCATTTTATGACTAGTTCTGTCATTTTATGACAGGCCAAGTTATTTTATGACTGGAGGAGTCATTTTATCACTGTGCCTGTCATTAATGACTGGCCCAGTCATTTTATCACAGGCCCTGTCATTAATGACTTGCCCTGTCATTAATGACTGTGCCAGTCATTTTATCACTGGCCCTGTCATTTTATGACTGGTTCTGTCATTTTATGACTGGCCAAGTCATTTTATGACTGGCAGAGTCATTTTATAACTGGCCCTGTCATTAATGACTGGCCCTGTCGTTAATGACTGGCCCAGTCATTTTATCACTGGCCCTGTCATTAATGACTCGCCCTGTCATTAATGACGTGCCCAATCATTTTATCACTGGCCCTGTCATTTTATGACTGGTTCTGTCATTTTATGACTGGCCAAGTCATTTTATGACTGGTAGAGTCATTTTATCACTGGCCCTGTCCTTAATGACTGGCCATGTCATTAATTACTGGCCCAGTCATTTTATAACTGGCCCTGTCATTAATGACTGGCCCTGTCATTAATGACTGGCCCCGTCATTTTATCACTGGCCCTGTCATTTTTTGACTGGTTCTGTCATTTTATGACTGGCCAAGTTATTTTATGACTAGCAGAGTCATTTTATCACTGGCCCTGTCATTAACGACTGGCCCTGTCATTAATGACTGGCCCAGTCATTTTATCACTGGCCCCTTCATTAATGACTAGCCCTGTCATTAATGACTGGGTCAGTCATTTTATCACTGGCCCTGTCATTTTATGACTGGTTCTGTCATTTTATGACTGGCCAAGTCATTTTATGACTGGCAGAGTCATTTTATCACTGGCCCTGTCATTAATGACTGGCCCTGTCATTAATGACTGGCCCTGTCATTAATGACTGGCCCAGTCATTTTATCACTGGCCCTGTCATTAATGACTTGCCCTGTCATTAATGACTAGCCCAGTCATTTTATCACTGGCCCTGTCATTTTATGACTGGTTCTGTCATTTTATGACTGGCCAAGTCCATTTATGACTGGCAGAGTCATTTTATCACTGGCCCTGTCATTAATGACTGGCCCTGTCATTAATGATGGGCCCAGTCATTTTATCACTGGCCCTGTCATTAATGACTGGCCCTGTCATTAATGAAAGGCCCAGTCATTTTATCACTGGCCCTGTCATTTTATGACTGGTTCTGTCATTAATGACTAGCTTAGTCATATTATCACTGGCCCTATCTTTTTATGACTGGTTCTGTCATTTTATGACTTGCCAAGTCATTTTATGACTGGTAGAGTCATTTTATCACTGGCCCTGTCATAAATGACTGGCCCTGTCATTAATGACGGGCCCAGGCATTTTATCACTGGCTCTGTCATTAATGACTGGCCCAGTCATTTTATCACAGGCCCTGTCATTAATGACTGGCCCTGTCATTAATGACTGTGCCAGTTATTTTATCACTGTCCCTGTCATTTTATGACTGGTTCTGTCATTTTATGACTGGCCAAGTCATTTTATGACTGGCAGAGTCATTTTATCACTGGCCCTGTCATTAATGACTGGCCCTGTCATTAATGACTGGCCCAGTCATTTTATCACTGGCCCTGTCATTAATGACTGGCCCTGTTATTAATGACTGGCCCCGTCATTTTATCACTGGCCCTGTCATTAATGACTGGCCCTGTCATTAATGACGTGCCCAATCATTTTATCACTGGCCCTGTCATTTTATGACTGGTTCTGTCATTTTATGACTGGCCAAGTCATTTTATGACTGGTAGAGTCATTTTATCACTGGCCCTGTCCTTAATGACTGGCCCTGTCATTAATGACTGGCCCAGTCATTTTATAACTGGCCCTGTCATTAATGACTGGCCCTGTCATTAATGACTGGCCCCGTCATTTTATCACTGGCCCTGTCATTTTTTGACTGGTTCGGTCATTTTATGACTGGCCAAGTTATTTTATGACTAGCAGAGTCATTTTATCACTGGCCCTGTCATTAATGACTGGCCCTGTCATTAATGACTGGCCCAGTCATTTTATCACTGGCCCTGTCATTAATGACTGGCCCTGTTATTAATGACTGGCCCCGTCATTTTATCACTGGCCCTGTCATTTTATGACTGGTTCTGTCCTTTTATGACTGGCCAAGTTATTTTATGACTAGCAGAGTCATTTTATCACTGGCCCTGTCATTAACGACTGGCCCTGTCATTAATGACTGGCCCACTCATTTTATCACTGGCCCCTTCATTAATGACTGGCCCTGTCATTAATGACTGGGTCAGTCTTTTTATCACTGGCCCTGTCATTTTATGACTGGTTCTGTCATTTTATGACTGGCCAAGTCATTTTATGACTGGGAGAGTCATTTTATCACTGGCCCTGTCATTAATGACTGGCCCTGTCATTAATGACTGGCCCTGTCATTAATGACTGGCCCAGTCATTTTATCACTGGCCCTGTCATTAATGACTTGCCCTGTCATTAATGACTAGCCCAGTCATTTTATCACTGGCCCTGTCATTTTATGACTGGTTCTGTCATTTTATGACTGGCCAAGTCCATTTATGACTGGCAGAGTCATTTTATCACTGGCCCTGTCATTAATGACTGGCCCTGTCATTAATGATGGGCCCAGTCATTTTATCACTGGCCCTGTCATTAATGACTGGCCCTGTCATTAATGAAAGGCCCAGTCATTTTATCACTGGCCCTGTCATTTTATGACTGGTTCTGTCATTAATGACTAGCTTAGTCATATTATCACTGGCCCTATCTTTTTATGACTGGTTCTGTCATTTTATGACTTGCCAAGTCATTTTATGACTGGTAGAGTCATTTTATCACTGGCCCTGTCATAAATGACTGGCCCTGTCATTAATGACGGGCCCAGGCATTTTATCACTGGCTCTGTCATTAATGACTGGCCCAGTCATTTTATCATTGGCCCTGTCATTAATGACTGGCCCTGTCATTTATGACTGGCCGCGTCATTTTATCACTGGCCCTGTCATTTTATGACTGGTTCTGTCATTTTATGACTCGCCAAGTCCATTTATGACTGGCAGAGTCATTTTATCACGGCCCCTGTCAATAATGACGGGCCCAGTCATTTTATCACTGGCCCTGTCATTTTATGACTGGTTCTGTCATTTTATGACTTGCCAAGTCATTTTATGACTGGTAGAGTCATTTTATCACTGGCCCTGTCATAAATGACTGGCCCTGTCATTAATGACGGGCCCAGGCATTTTATCACTGGCCCTGTCATTAATGACTGGCCCTGTCATTAATGACAGGCCCAGTCATTTTATAACTGGCCCTGTCATTTTATCAATAGTTCTGTCATTTTATGACCTGCCAAGTCATTTTATGACTGGCAGAGTCATTTTCTAACTGGCCCTGTCATTAATGACTGGCCCTGTCATTAATGACTCTCCCTGTCATTAATGACGGGCCCAGTCATTTTATCACTGGCCCTGTCATTAATGACTGGCCCTGTCATTAATGACTGGCCCAGTCATTTTATCACTGGCCCTGTCATTAATGACTGGCCCTGTCATTAATGACTGGCACACTCATTTTATCACTGGCCCTGTCATTAATGACTGGCCCTGTCATTAATGACTGGGTCAGTCATTTTATCACTGGCCCTGTCATTTTATGACTGGTTCTGTCATTTTATGACTGGCCAAGTCATTTTATGACTGGCAGAGTCATTTTATCTCTGGCCCTGTCATTAATGACTGGCCCTTACATTAATGACTGGCCCAGTCATTTTATCATTGGCCCTGTCATTAATGACTGGCCCTGTCATTAATGACTGGCCCCGTCATTTTATCACTGGCCCTGTCATTTTATGACTGGTTCTGTCATTTTATGACTGGCCAAGTTATTTTATGACTAGCAGAGTCATTTTATCACTGGCCCTGTCATTAATGACTGGCCCTGTCATTAATGACTGGCACACTCATTTTATCACTGGCCCTGTCATTAATGACTGGCCCTGTCATTAATGACTGTGTCAGTCATTTTATCACTGGCCCTGTCATTTTATGACTGGTTCTGTCATTTTATGACTGGCCAAGTCATTTTATGACTGGCAGAGTCATTTTATCACTGGCCCTGTCATTAATGACTGGCCCTGTCATTAATGACTGGCCCTGTCATTAATGACTGGCCCAGTCATTTTATCACTGGCCCTGTCATTAATGACTGGCCCTGTCATTAATGACTGGCCCAGTCATTTTATCACTGGCCTTGTCATTTTATGACTGGTTCTGTCATTTTATGACTGGCCAAGTCCATTTATGACTGGCAGAGTCATTTTATCACTGGCCCTGTCATAAATGACTGGCCCTGTCATAAATGACTGGCCCTGTCATTAATGACGGGCCCAGTCATTAATGACTGGCACACTCATTTTATCACTGGCCCTGTCATTAACGACTGGCCCTGTCATTAATGACTGGGTCAGTCATTTTATCACTGGCCCTGTCATTTTATGACTGGTTCTGTCATTTTATGACTGGCCAAGTCATTTTATGACTGGCAGAGTCATTTTATCACTGGCCCTGTCATTAATGACTGGCCCTGTCATTAATGACTGGCCCTGTCATTAATGACTGGCCCAGTCATTTTATCACTGGCCCTGTCATTAATGACTGGCCCTGTCATTAATGACTGGCCCTGTCATTTTATCACTGGCCTTGTCATTTTATGACTGGTTTTGTCATTTTATGACTGGCCAAGTCCATTTATGACTGGCAGAGTCATTTTATCACTGGCCCTGTCACAAATGACTGGCCCTGTCATTAATGACGGGCCCAGTCATTTTATCACTGGCCCTGTCATTAATGACTGGCCCTGTCATTAATGAAAGGCCCAGTCATTTTATCACTGGCCCTGTCATTTTATGACTGGTTCTGTCATTAATGACTGGCTTAGTCATTTTATGACTGGTAGAGTCATTTTATCACTGGCCCAGTCATAAATGACTGGCCCTGTCATTAATGACGGGCCCAGGCATTTTATCACTGGCCCTGTCATTAATGACAGGCCCAGTCATTTTATGAATGGTTCTGTCATTTTATGACTTGCCAAGTAATTTTATGACTTGCAAAGTCATTTTATGACTGGCAGAGTCATTTTATAACTGGCCCTGTCATTAATGACTGGCCCTGTCATTAATGACTGGCCCAGTCATTTTATCACTGGCTCTGTCATTTTATGACTTGTTCTGTCACTTTATGACTGGCCAAGTCATTTTATGCCTGGCAAAGTCATTTTATCACTGGCCCTGTCATTAATGACTGGCCCTGTCATTAATGACTGGCGAAGTCATTTCATCACTGGCCCTGTCATTAATGACTGGCGAAGTCATTTTATCACTGGCCCAGTCATTTTATCACTGGCTCTAACATTTTATGACTTGTTCTGTCATTTTATGACTGGCCAAGTAATTTTATGACTGGCAGAGTCATTTTATCACTGGCCCTGTCATTAATGAATAGCCCTGTCATTAATGACTGGCCCTGTCATTAATGACTGGCCCACTCAATTTATCACTGGCCCTGTCATTTAATGACTGGTTCTGTTATTAATGACTGGCCCAGTCATTTTATCACTGGCCCTGTCATTTTATCACTGGCCCTGTCATTAATGACTGGCAGAGTCATTTTTATCACTGGCCCAGTCATTAATGACTGGCCCTGTCATTAATGGCTGGCCCAGTCATTTTATCACTGGCCCTGTCATTAATGACTGGCCCTGTCATTAATGACTGGCCCAGTCATTTTATCACTGGCCCTGTCATTTTATAACTTGTTCTGTCATTTTATGACTGGCCAAGTCATTTTATGACTGGTAGAGTCATTTTATCACTGGCCCTGTCATTAATGACTGGCCCTGTCATTAATGACTGGCCCAGTCATTTTATCTTTGGCCCTGTCATTAATGACTGGCCCTGTCATTAATGACTGGCCACGTCATTTTATCACTGGCCCTGTCATTTTATGACTAGTTCTGTCATTTTATGACAGGCCAAGTTATTTTATGACTGGAGGAGTCATTTTATCACTGGCCCTGTCATTAATGACTGGCCCAGTCATTTTATCACAGGCCCTGTCATTAATGACTGGCCCTGTCATTAATGACTGTGCCAGTCATTTTATCACTGGCCCTGTCATTTTATGACTGGTTCTGTCATTCTATGACTGGCCAAGTCATTTTATGACTGGCAGAGTCATTTTATAACTGGCCCTGTCATTAATGACTGGCCCTGTCGTTAATGACTGGCCCAGTCATTTTATCACTGGCCCTGTCATTAATGACTGGCCCTGTCATTAATGACTGGCCCAGTCATTTTATCACTGGCCCTGTCATTTTATGACTGGTTCTGTCATTTTATGACTGGCCAAGTCATTTTCAGACTGGCAGAGTCATTTTATCACTGGCCCTGTCATTAATGACTGGCCCTGTCATTAATGACTGGCGAAGTCATTTTATCACTGGCCCTGTCATTAATGACTGGCGAAGTCATTTTATCACTGGCCCAGTCATTTTATCACTGGCTCTAACATTTTATGACTTGTTCTGTCATTTTATGACTGGCCAAGTAATTTTATGACTGGCAGAGTCATTTTATCACTGGCCCTGTCATTAATGACTAGCCCTGTCATTAATGACTGGCCTTGTCATTAATGACTGGCCCACTCAATTTATCACTGGCCCTGTCATTTAATGACTGGTTCTGTCATTAATGACTGGCCCAGTCATTTTATCACTGGCCCTGTCATTTTATCACTGGCCCTGTCATTAATGACTGGCAGAGTCATTTTTATCACTGGCCCAGTCATTAATGACTGGCCCTGTCATTAATGGCTGGCCCAGTCATTTTATCACTGGCCCTGTCATAAATACTGGCCCTGTCATTAATGACTGTGCCAGTTATTTTATCACTGGCCCTGTCATTTAATGACTGGTTCTGTCATTAATGACTGGCCAAGTCATCTTATCACTGGCCCTGTCATTTTATCACTGGCCCTGTCATTAATGACTGGAGGAGTCATTTTATCACTGGCCCTGTCATTAATGACTGGCCCAGTCATTTTATCACAGGCCCTGTCATTAATGACTGGCCCTGTCATTAATGACTGTGCCAGTCATTTTATCACTGGCCCTGTCATTTTATGACTGGTTCTGTCATTCTATGACTGGCCAAGTCATTTTATGACTGGCAGAGTCATTTTATAACTGGCCCTGTCATTAATGACTGGCCCTGTCGTTAATGACTGGCCCAGTCATTTTATCACTGGCCCTGTCATTAATGACTGGCCCAGTCATTTTATCACTGGCCCTGTCATTTTATGACTGGTTCTGTCATTTTATGCCTGGCCAAGTCATTTTATGACTGGTAGAGTCATTTTATCACTGGCCCTGTCATTAATGACTGGCCCTGTCATTAATGACTGGCCCAGTCATTTTATCATTGGCCCTGTCATTAATGACTGGCCCTGTCATTAATGACTGGCCCCGTCATTTTATCACTGGCCCTGTCATTTTATGACTGGTTCTGTCATTTTATGACTGGCCAAGTTATTTAATGACTAGCAGAGTCATTTTATCACTGGCCCTGTCATAAATGACTGGCCCTGTCATTAATGACGGGCCCAGGCATTTTATCACTGGCCCTGTCATTAATGACTGGCCCTGTCATTAATGACAGGCCCAGTCATTTTATAACTGGCCCTGTCATTTTATCAATAGTTCTGTCATTTTATGACCTGCCAAGTCATTTTATGACTGGCAGAGTCATTTTCTAACTGGCCCTGTCATTAATGACTGGCCCTGTCATTAATGACTCTCCCTGTCATTAATGACGGGCCCAGTCATTTTATCACTGGCCCTGTCATTAATGACTGGCCCTGTCATTAATGACTGGCCCAGTCATTTTATCACTGGCCCTGTCATTAATGACTGGCCCTGTCATTAATGACTGGCACACTCATTTTATCACTGGCCCTGTCATTAATGACTGGCCCTGTCATTAATGACTGGGTCAGTCATTTTATCACTGGCCCTGTCATTTTATGACTGGTTCTGTCATTTTATGACTGGCCAAGTCATTTTATGACTGGCAGAGTCATTTTATCTCTGGCCCTGTCATTAATGACTGGCCCTTACATTAATGACTGGCCCAGTCATTTTATCATTGGCCCTGTCATTAATGACTGGCCCTGTCATTAATGACTGGCCCCGTCATTTTATCACTGGCCCTGTCATTTTATGACTGGTTCTGTCATTTTATGACTGGCCAAGTTATTTTATGACTAGCAGAGTCATTTTATCACTGGCCCTGTCATTAATGACTGGCCCTGTCATTAATGACTGGCACACTCATTTTATCACTGGCCCTGTCATTAATGACTGGCCCTGTCATTAATGACTGTGTCAGTCATTTTATCACTGGCCCTGTCATTTTATGACTGGTTCTGTCATTTTATGACTGGCCAAGTCATTTTATGACTGGCAGAGTCATTTTATCACTGGCCCTGTCATTAATGACTGGCCCTGTCATTAATGACTGGCCCTGTCATTAATGACTGGCCCAGTCATTTTATCACTGGCCCTGTCATTAATGACTGGCCCTGTCATTAATGACTGGCCCAGTCATTTTATCACTGGCCTTGTCATTTTATGACTGGTTCTGTCATTTTATGACTGGCCAAGTCCATTTATGACTGGCAGAGTCATTTTATCACTGGCCCTGTCATAAATGACTGGCCCTGTCATAAATGACTGGCCCTGTCATTAATGACGGGCCCAGTCATTAATGACTGGCACACTCATTTTATCACTGGCCCTGTCATTAACGACTGGCCCTGTCATTAATGACTGGGTCAGTCATTTTATCACTGGCCCTGTCATTTTATGACTGGTTCTGTCATTTTATGACTGGCCAAGTCATTTTATGACTGGCAGAGTCATTTTATCACTGGCCCTGTCATTAATGACTGGCCCTGTCATTAATGACTGGCCCTGTCATTAATGACTGGCCCAGTCATTTTATCACTGGCCCTGTCATTAATGACTGGCCCTGTCATTAATGACTGGCCCTGTCATTTTATCACTGGCCTTGTCATTTTATGACTGGTTTTGTCATTTTATGACTGGCCAAGTCCATTTATGACTGGCAGAGTCATTTTATCACTGGCCCTGTCACAAATGACTGGCCCTGTCATTAATGACGGGCCCAGTCATTTTATCACTGGCCCTGTCATTAATGACTGGCCCTGTCATTAATGAAAGGCCCAGTCATTTTATCACTGGCCCTGTCATTTTATGACTGGTTCTGTCATTAATGACTGGCTTAGTCATTTTATGACTGGTAGAGTCATTTTATCACTGGCCCAGTCATAAATGACTGGCCCTGTCATTAATGACGGGCCCAGGCATTTTATCACTGGCCCTGTCATTAATGACAGGCCCAGTCATTTTATGAATGGTTCTGTCATTTTATGACTTGCCAAGTAATTTTATGACTTGCAAAGTCATTTTATGACTGGCAGAGTCATTTTATAACTGGCCCTGTCATTAATGACTGGCCCTGTCATTAATGACTGGCCCAGTCATTTTATCACTGGCTCTGTCATTTTATGACTTGTTCTGTCACTTTATGACTGGCCAAGTCATTTTATGCCTGGCAAAGTCATTTTATCACTGGCCCTGTCATTAATGACTGGCCCTGTCATTAATGACTGGCGAAGTCATTTTATCACTGGCCCTGTCATTAATGACTGGCGAAGTCATTTTATCACTGGCCCAGTCATTTTATCACTGGCTCTAACATTTTATGACTTGTTCTGTCATTTTATGACTGGCCAAGTAATTTTATGACTGGCAGAGTCATTTTATCACTGGCCCTGTCATTAATGAATAGCCCTGTCATTAATGACTGGCCCTGTCATTAATGACTGGCCCACTCAATTTATCACTGGCCCTGTCATTTAATGACTGGTTCTGTCATTAATGACTGGCCCAGTCATTTTATCACTGGCCCTGTCATTTTATCACTGGCCCTGTCATTAATGACTGGCAGAGTCATTTTTATCACTGGCCCAGTCATTAATGACTGGCCCTGTCATTAATGGCTGGCCCAGTCATTTTATCACTGGCCCTGTCATTAATGACTGGCCCTGTCATTAATGACTGGCCCAGTCATTTTATCACTGGCCCTGTCATTTTATAACTTGTTCTGTCATTTTATGACTGGCCAAGTCATTTTATGACTGGTAGAGTCATTTTATCACTGGCCCTGTCATTAATGACTGGCCCTGTCATTAATGACTGGCCCAGTCATTTTATCTTTGGCCCTGTCATTAATGACTGGCCCTGTCATTAATGACTGGCCACGTCATTTTATCACTGGCCCTGTCATTTTATGACTAGTTCTGTCATTTTATGACAGGCCAAGTTATTTTATGACTGGAGGAGTCATTTTATCACTGTGCCTGTCATTAATGACTGGCCCAGTCATTTTATCACTGGCCCTGTCATTTTATAACTTGTTCTGTCATTTTATGACTGGCCAAGTCATTTTATGACTGGTAGAGTCATTTTATCACTGGCCCTGTCATTAATGACTGGCCCTGTCATTAATGGCTGGCCCAGTCATTTTATCACTGGCCCTGTCATTAATAACTGGCCCTGTCATTAATGACTGGCCCCGTCATTTTATCACTGGCCCTGTCATTTTATGACTAGTTCTGTCATTTTATGACAGGCCAAGTTATTTTATGACTGGAGGAGTCATTTTATCACTGTGCCTGTCATTAATGACTGGCCCAGTCATTTTATCACAGGCCCTGTCATTAATGACTTGCCCTGTCATTAATGACTGTGCCAGTCATTTTATCACTGGCCCTGTCATTTTATGACTGGTTCTGTCATTTTATGACTGGCCAAGTCATTTTATTACTGGCAGAGTCATTTTATAACTGGCCCTGTCATTAATGACTGGCCCTGTCGTTAATGACTGGCCCAGTCATTTTATCACTGGCCCTGTCATTAATGACTCGCCCTGTCATTAATGACGTGCCCAATCATTTTATCACTGGCCCTGTCATTTTATGACTGGTTCTGTCATTTTATGACTGGCCAAGTCATTTTATGACTGGTAGAGTCATTTTATCACTGGCCCTGTCCTTAATGACTGGCCCTGTCATTAATTACTGGCCCAGTCATTTTATAACTGGCCCTGTCATTAATGACTGGCCCTGTCATTAATGACTGGCCCCGTCATTTTATCACTGGCCCTGTCATTTTTTGACTGGTTCTGTCATTTTATGACTGGCCAAGTTATTTTATGACTAGCAGAGTCATTTTATCACTGGCCCTGTCATTAACGACTGGCCCTGTCATTAATGACTGGCCCAGTCATTTTATCACTGGCCCCTTCATTAATGACTAGCCCTGTCATTAATGACTGGGTCAGTCATTTTATCACTGGCCCTGTCATTTTATGACTGGTTCTGTCATTTTATGACTGGCCAAGTCATTTTATGACTGGCAGAGTCATTTTATCACTGGCCCTGTCATTAATGACTGGCCCTGTCATTAATGACTGGCCCTGTCATTAATGACTGGCCCAGTCATTTTATCACTGGCCCTGTCATTAATGACTTGCCCTGTCATTAATGACTAGCCCAGTCATTTTATCACTGGCCCTGTCATTTTATGACTGGTTCTGTCATTTTATGACTGGCCAAGTCCATTTATGACTGGCAGAGTCATTTTATCACTGGCCCTGTCATTAATGACTGGCCCTGTCATTAATGATGGGCCCAGTCATTTTATCACTGGCCCTGTCATTAATGACTGGCCCTGTCATTAATGAAAGGCCCAGTCATTTTATCACTGGCCCTGTCATTTTATGACTGGTTCTGTCATTAATGACTAGCTTAGTCATATTATCACTGGCCCTATCTTTTTATGACTGGTTCTGTCATTTTATGACTTGCCAAGTCATTTTATGACTGGTAGAGTCATTTTATCACTGGCCCTGTCATAAATGACTGGCCCTGTCATTAATGACGGGCCCAGGCATTTTATCACTGGCTCTGTCATTAATGACTGGCCCAGTCATTTTATCACAGGCCCTGTCATTAATGACTGGCCCTGTCATTAATGACTGTGCCAGTTATTTTATCACTGTCCCTGTCATTTTATGACTGGTTCTGTCATTTTATGACTGGCCAAGTCATTTTATGACTGGCAGAGTCATTTTATCACTGGCCCTGTCATTAATGACTGGCCCTGTCATTAATGACTGGCCCAGTCATTTTATCACTGGCCCTGTCATTAATGACTGGCCCTGTTATTAATGACTGGCCCCGTCATTTTATCACTGGCCCTGTCATTAATGACTGGCCCTGTCATTAATGACGTGCCCAATCATTTTATCACTGGCCCTGTCATTTTATGACTGGTTCTGTCATTTTATGACTGGCCAAGTCATTTTATGACTGGTAGAGTCATTTTATCACTGGCCCTGTCCTTAATGACTGGCCCTGTCATTAATGACTGGCCCAGTCATTTTATAACTGGCCCTGTCATTAATGACTGGCCCTGTCATTAATGACTGGCCCCGTCATTTTATCACTGGCCCTGTCATTTTTTGACTGGTTCGGTCATTTTATGACTGGCCAAGTTATTTTATGACTAGCAGAGTCATTTTATCACTGGCCCTGTCATTAATGACTGGCCCTGTCATTAATGACTGGCCCAGTCATTTTATCACTGGCCCTGTCATTAATGACTGGCCCTGTTATTAATGACTGGCCCCGTCATTTTATCACTGGCCCTGTCATTTTATGACTGGTTCTGTCCTTTTATGACTGGCCAAGTTATTTTATGACTAGCAGAGTCATTTTATCACTGGCCCTGTCATTAACGACTGGCCCTGTCATTAATGACTGGCCCACTCATTTTATCACTGGCCCCTTCATTAATGACTGGCCCTGTCATTAATGACTGGGTCAGTCTTTTTATCACTGGCCCTGTCATTTTATGACTGGTTCTGTCATTTTATGACTGGCCAAGTCATTTTATGACTGGGAGAGTCATTTTATCACTGGCCCTGTCATTAATGACTGGCCCTGTCATTAATGACTGGCCCTGTCATTAATGACTGGCCCAGTCATTTTATCACTGGCCCTGTCATTAATGACTTGCCCTGTCATTAATGACTAGCCCAGTCATTTTATCACTGGCCCTGTCATTTTATGACTGGTTCTGTCATTTTATGACTGGCCAAGTCCATTTATGACTGGCAGAGTCATTTTATCACTGGCCCTGTCATTAATGACTGGCCCTGTCATTAATGATGGGCCCAGTCATTTTATCACTGGCCCTGTCATTAATGACTGGCCCTGTCATTAATGAAAGGCCCAGTCATTTTATCACTGGCCCTGTCATTTTATGACTGGTTCTGTCATTAATGACTAGCTTAGTCATATTATCACTGGCCCTATCTTTTTATGACTGGTTCTGTCATTTTATGACTTGCCAAGTCATTTTATGACTGGTAGAGTCATTTTATCACTGGCCCTGTCATAAATGACTGGCCCTGTCATTAATGACGGGCCCAGGCATTTTATCACTGGCTCTGTCATTAATGACTGGCCCAGTCATTTTATCATTGGCCCTGTCATTAATGACTGGCCCTGTCATTTATGACTGGCCCCGTCATTTTATCACTGGCCCTGTCATTTTATGACTGGTTCTGTCATTTTATGACTCGCCAAGTCCATTTATGACTGGCAGAGTCATTTTATCACGGCCCCTGTCAATAATGACGGGCCCAGTCATTTTATCACTGGCCCTGTCATTTTATGACTGGTTCTGTCATTTTATGACTTGCCAAGTCATTTTATGACTGGTAGAGTCATTTTATCACTGGCCCTGTCATAAATGACTGGCCCTGTCATTAATGACGGGCCCAGGCATTTTATCACTGGCCCTGTCATTAATGACTGGCCCTGTCATTAATGACAGGCCCAGTCATTTTATAACTGGCCCTGTCATTTTATCAATAGTTCTGTCATTTTATGACCTGCCAAGTCATTTTATGACTGGCAGAGTCATTTTCTAACTGGCCCTGTCATTAATGACTGGCCCTGTCATTAATGACTCTCCCTGTCATTAATGACGGGCCCAGTCATTTTATCACTGGCCCTGTCATTAATGACTGGCCCTGTCATTAATGACTGGCCCAGTCATTTTATCACTGGCCCTGTCATTAATGACTGGCCCTGTCATTAATGACTGGCACACTCATTTTATCACTGGCCCTGTCATTAATGACTGGCCCTGTCATTAATGACTGGGTCAGTCATTTTATCACTGGCCCTGTCATTTTATGACTGGTTCTGTCATTTTATGACTGGCCAAGTCATTTTATGACTGGCAGAGTCATTTTATCTCTGGCCCTGTCATTAATGACTGGCCCTTACATTAATGACTGGCCCAGTCATTTTATCATTGGCCCTGTCATTAATGACTGGCCCTGTCATTAATGACTGGCCCCGTCATTTTATCACTGGCCCTGTCATTTTATGACTGGTTCTGTCATTTTATGACTGGCCAAGTTATTTTATGACTAGCAGAGTCATTTTATCACTGGCCCTGTCATTAATGACTGGCCCTGTCATTAATGACTGGCACACTCATTTTATCACTGGCCCTGTCATTAATGACTGGCCCTGTCATTAATGACTGTGTCAGTCATTTTATCACTGGCCCTGTCATTTTATGACTGGTTCTGTCATTTTATGACTGGCCAAGTCATTTTATGACTGGCAGAGTCATTTTATCACTGGCCCTGTCATTAATGACTGGCCCTGTCATTAATGACTGGCCCTGTCATTAATGACTGGCCCAGTCATTTTATCACTGGCCCTGTCATTAATGACTGGCCCTGTCATTAATGACTGGCCCAGTCATTTTATCACTGGCCTTGTCATTTTATGACTGGTTCTGTCATTTTATGACTGGCCAAGTCCATTTATGACTGGCAGAGTCATTTTATCACTGGCCCTGTCATAAATGACTGGCCCTGTCATAAATGACTGGCCCTGTCATTAATGACGGGCCCAGTCATTAATGACTGGCACACTCATTTTATCACTGGCCCTGTCATTAACGACTGGCCCTGTCATTAATGACTGGGTCAGTCATTTTATCACTGGCCCTGTCATTTTATGACTGGTTCTGTCATTTTATGACTGGCCAAGTCATTTTATGACTGGCAGAGTCATTTTATCACTGGCCCTGTCATTAATGACTGGCCCTGTCATTAATGACTGGCCCTGTCATTAATGACTGGCCCAGTCATTTTATCACTGGCCCTGTCATTAATGACTGGCCCTGTCATTAATGACTGGCCCTGTCATTTTATCACTGGCCTTGTCATTTTATGACTGGTTTTGTCATTTTATGACTGGCCAAGTCCATTTATGACTGGCAGAGTCATTTTATCACTGGCCCTGTCACAAATGACTGGCCCTGTCATTAATGACGGGCCCAGTCATTTTATCACTGGCCCTGTCATTAATGACTGGCCCTGTCATTAATGAAAGGCCCAGTCATTTTATCACTGGCCCTGTCATTTTATGACTGGTTCTGTCATTAATGACTGGCTTAGTCATTTTATGACTGGTAGAGTCATTTTATCACTGGCCCAGTCATAAATGACTGGCCCTGTCATTAATGACGGGCCCAGGCATTTTATCACTGGCCCTGTCATTAATGACAGGCCCAGTCATTTTATGAATGGTTCTGTCATTTTATGACTTGCCAAGTAATTTTATGACTTGCAAAGTCATTTTATGACTGGCAGAGTCATTTTATAACTGGCCCTGTCATTAATGACTGGCCCTGTCATTAATGACTGGCCCAGTCATTTTATCACTGTCTCTGTCATTTTATGACTTGTTCTGTCACTTTATGACTGGCCAAGTCATTTTATGCCTGGCAAAGTCATTTTATCACTGGCCCTGTCATTAATGACTGGCCCTGTCATTAATGACTGGCGAAGTCATTTCATCACTGGCCCTGTCATTAATGACTGGCGAAGTCATTTTATCACTGGCCCAGTCATTTTATCACTGGCTCTAACATTTTATGACTTGTTCTGTCATTTTATGACTGGCCAAGTAATTTTATGACTGGCAGAGTCATTTTATCACTGGCCCTGTCATTAATGAATAGCCCTGTCATTAATGACTGGCCCTGTCATTAATGACTGGCCCACTCAATTTATCACTGGCCCTGTCATTTAATGACTGGTTCTGTCATTAATGACTGGCCCAGTCATTTTATCACTGGCCCTGTCATTTTATCACTGGCCCTGTCATTAATGACTGGCAGAGTCATTTTTATCACTGGCCCAGTCATTAATGACTGGCCCTGTCATTAATGGCTGGCCCAGTCATTTTATCACTGGCCCTGTCATTAATGACTGGCCCTGTCATTAATGACTGGCCCAGTCATTTTATCACTGGCCCTGTCATTTTATAACTTGTTCTGTCATTTTATGACTGGCCAAGTCATTTTATGACTGGTAGAGTCATTTTATCACTGGCCCTGTCATTAATGACTGGCCCTGTCATTAATGACTGGCCCAGTCATTTTATCTTTGGCCCTGTCATTAATGACTGGCCCTGTCATTAATGACTGGCCACGTCATTTTATCACTGGCCCTGTCATTTTATGACTAGTTCTGTCATTTTATGACAGGCCAAGTTATTTTATGACTGGAGGAGTCATTTTATCACTGGCCCTGTCATTAATGACTGGCCCAGTCATTTTATCACAGGCCCTGTCATTAATGACTGGCCCTGTCATTAATGACTGTGCCAGTCATTTTATCACTGGCCCTGTCATTTTATGACTGGTTCTGTCATTCTATGACTGGCCAAGTCATTTTATGACTGGCAGAGTCATTTTATAACTGGCCCTGTCATTAATGACTGGCCCTGTCGTTAATGACTGGCCCAGTCATTTTATCACTGGCCCTGTCATTAATGACTGGCCCTGTCATTAATGACTGGCCCAGTCATTTTATCACTGGCCCTGTCATTTTATGACTGGTTCTGTCATTTTATGACTGGCCAAGTCATTTTCAGACTGGCAGAGTCATTTTATCACTGGCCCTGTCATTAATGACTGGCCCTGTCATTAATGACTGGCGAAGTCATTTTATCACTGGCCCTGTCATTAATGACTGGCGAAGTCATTTTATCACTGGCCCAGTCATTTTATCACTGGCTCTAACATTTTATGACTTGTTCTGTCATTTTATGACTGGCCAAGTAATTTTATGACTGGCAGAGTCATTTTATCACTGGCCCTGTCATTAATGACTAGCCCTGTCATTAATGACTGGCCTTGTCATTAATGACTGGCCCACTCAATTTATCACTGGCCCTGTCATTTAATGACTGGTTCTGTCATTAATGACTGGCCCAGTCATTTTATCACTGGCCCTGTCATTTTATCACTGGCCCTGTCATTAATGACTGGCAGAGTCATTTTTATCACTGGCCCAGTCATTAATGACTGGCCCTGTCATTAATGGCTGGCCCAGTCATTTTATCACTGGCCCTGTCATAAATACTGGCCCTGTCATTAATGACTGTGCCAGTTATTTTATCACTGGCCCTGTCATTTAATGACTGGTTCTGTCATTAATGACTGGCCAAGTCATCTTATCACTGGCCCTGTCATTTTATCACTGGCCCTGTCATTAATGACTGGAGGAGTCATTTTATCACTGGCCCTGTCATTAATGACTGGCCCAGTCATTTTATCACAGGCCCTGTCATTAATGACTGGCCCTGTCATTAATGACTGTGCCAGTCATTTTATCACTGGCCCTGTCATTTTATGACTGGTTCTGTCATTCTATGACTGGCCAAGTCATTTTATGACTGGCAGAGTCATTTTATAACTGGCCCTGTCATTAATGACTGGCCCTGTCGTTAATGACTGGCCCAGTCATTTTATCACTGGCCCTGTCATTAATGACTGGCCCAGTCATTTTATCACTGGCCCTGTCATTTTATGACTGGTTCTGTCATTTTATGCCTGGCCAAGTCATTTTATGACTGGTAGAGTCATTTTATCACTGGCCCTGTCATTAATGACTGGCCCTGTCATTAATGACTGGCCCAGTCATTTTATCATTGGCCCTGTCATTAATGACTGGCCCTGTCATTAATGACTGGCCCCGTCATTTTATCACTGGCCCTGTCATTTTATGACTGGTTCTGTCATTTTATGACTGGCCAAGTTATTTAATGACTAGCAGAGTCATTTTATCACTGGCCCTGTCATAAATGACTGGCCCTGTCATTAATGACGGGCCCAGGCATTTTATCACTGGCCCTGTCATTAATGACTGGCCCTGTCATTAATGACAGGCCCAGTCATTTTATAACTGGCCCTGTCATTTTATCAATAGTTCTGTCATTTTATGACCTGCCAAGTCATTTTATGACTGGCAGAGTCATTTTCTAACTGGCCCTGTCATTAATGACTGGCCCTGTCATTAATGACTCTCCCTGTCATTAATGACGGGCCCAGTCATTTTATCACTGGCCCTGTCATTAATGACTGGCCCTGTCATTAATGACTGGCCCAGTCATTTTATCACTGGCCCTGTCATTAATGACTGGCCCTGTCATTAATGACTGGCACACTCATTTTATCACTGGCCCTGTCATTAATGACTGGCCCTGTCATTAATGACTGGGTCAGTCATTTTATCACTGGCCCTGTCATTTTATGACTGGTTCTGTCATTTTATGACTGGCCAAGTCATTTTATGACTGGCAGAGTCATTTTATCTCTGGCCCTGTCATTAATGACTGGCCCTTACATTAATGACTGGCCCAGTCATTTTATCATTGGCCCTGTCATTAATGACTGGCCCTGTCATTAATGACTGGCCCCGTCATTTTATCACTGGCCCTGTCATTTTATGACTGGTTCTGTCATTTTATGACTGGCCAAGTTATTTTATGACTAGCAGAGTCATTTTATCACTGGCCCTGTCATTAATGACTGGCCCTGTCATTAATGACTGGCACACTCATTTTATCACTGGCCCTGTCATTAATGACTGGCCCTGTCATTAATGACTGTGTCAGTCATTTTATCACTGGCCCTGTCATTTTATGACTGGTTCTGTCATTTTATGACTGGCCAAGTCATTTTATGACTGGCAGAGTCATTTTATCACTGGCCCTGTCATTAATGACTGGCCCTGTCATTAATGACTGGCCCTGTCATTAATGACTGGCCCAGTCATTTTATCACTGGCCCTGTCATTAATGACTGGCCCTGTCATTAATGACTGGCCCAGTCATTTTATCACTGGCCTTGTCATTTTATGACTGGTTCTGTCATTTTATGACTGGCCAAGTCCATTTATGACTGGCAGAGTCATTTTATCACTGGCCCTGTCATAAATGACTGGCCCTGTCATAAATGACTGGCCCTGTCATTAATGACGGGCCCAGTCATTAATGACTGGCACACTCATTTTATCACTGGCCCTGTCATTAACGACTGGCCCTGTCATTAATGACTGGGTCAGTCATTTTATCACTGGCCCTGTCATTTTATGACTGGTTCTGTCATTTTATGACTGGCCAAGTCATTTTATGACTGGCAGAGTCATTTTATCACTGGCCCTGTCATTAATGACTGGCCCTGTCATTAATGACTGGCCCTGTCATTAATGACTGGCCCAGTCATTTTATCACTGGCCCTGTCATTAATGACTGGCCCTGTCATTAATGACTGGCCCTGTCATTTTATCACTGGCCTTGTCATTTTATGACTGGTTTTGTCATTTTATGACTGGCCAAGTCCATTTATGACTGGCAGAGTCATTTTATCACTGGCCCTGTCACAAATGACTGGCCCTGTCATTAATGACGGGCCCAGTCATTTTATCACTGGCCCTGTCATTAATGACTGGCCCTGTCATTAATGAAAGGCCCAGTCATTTTATCACTGGCCCTGTCATTTTATGACTGGTTCTGTCATTAATGACTGGCTTAGTCATTTTATGACTGGTAGAGTCATTTTATCACTGGCCCAGTCATAAATGACTGGCCCTGTCATTAATGACGGGCCCAGGCATTTTATCACTGGCCCTGTCATTAATGACAGGCCCAGTCATTTTATGAATGGTTCTGTCATTTTATGACTTGCCAAGTAATTTTATGACTTGCAAAGTCATTTTATGACTGGCAGAGTCATTTTATAACTGGCCCTGTCATTAATGACTGGCCCTGTCATTAATGACTGGCCCAGTCATTTTATCACTGGCTCTGTCATTTTATGACTTGTTCTGTCACTTTATGACTGGCCAAGTCATTTTATGCCTGGCAAAGTCATTTTATCACTGGCCCTGTCATTAATGACTGGCCCTGTCATTAATGACTGGCGAAGTCATTTTATCACTGGCCCTGTCATTAATGACTGGCGAAGTCATTTTATCACTGGCCCAGTCATTTTATCACTGGCTCTAACATTTTATGACTTGTTCTGTCATTTTATGACTGGCCAAGTAATTTTATGACTGGCAGAGTCATTTTATCACTGGCCCTGTCATTAATGAATAGCCCTGTCATTAATGACTGGCCCTGTCATTAATGACTGGCCCACTCAATTTATCACTGGCCCTGTCATTTAATGACTGGTTCTGTCATTAATGACTGGCCCAGTCATTTTATCACTGGCCCTGTCATTTTATCACTGGCCCTGTCATTAATGACTGGCAGAGTCATTTTTATCACTGGCCCAGTCATTAATGACTGGCCCTGTCATTAATGGCTGGCCCAGTCATTTTATCACTGGCCCTGTCATTAATGACTGGCCCTGTCATTAATGACTGGCCCAGTCATTTTATCACTGGCCCTGTCATTTTATAACTTGTTCTGTCATTTTATGACTGGCCAAGTCATTTTATGACTGGTAGAGTCATTTTATCACTGGCCCTGTCATTAATGACTGGCCCTGTCATTAATGACTGGCCCAGTCATTTTATCTTTGGCCCTGTCATTAATGACTGGCCCTGTCATTAATGACTGGCCACGTCATTTTATCACTGGCCCTGTCATTTTATGACTAGTTCTGTCATTTTATGACAGGCCAAGTTATTTTATGACTGGAGGAGTCATTTTATCACTGGCCCTGTCATTAATGACTGGCCCAGTCATTTTATCACAGGCCCTGTCATTAATGACTGGCCCTGTCATTAATGACTGTGCCAGTCATTTTATCACTGGCCCTGTCATTTTATGACTGGTTCTGTCATTCTATGACTGGCCAAGTCATTTTATGACTGGCAGAGTCATTTTATAACTGGCCCTGTCATTAATGACTGGCCCTGTCGTTAATGACTGGCCCAGTCATTTTATCACTGGCCCTGTCATTAATGACTGGCCCTGTCATTAATGACTGGCCCAGTCATTTTATCACTGGCCCTGTCATTTTATGACTGGTTCTGTCATTTTATGACTGGCCAAGTCATTTTCAGACTGGCAGAGTCATTTTATCACTGGCCCTGTCATTAATGACTGGCCCTGTCATTAATGACTGGCGAAGTCATTTTATCACTGGCCCTGTCATTAATGACTGGCGAAGTCATTTTATCACTGGCCCAGTCATTTTATCACTGGCTCTAACATTTTATGACTTGTTCTGTCATTTTATGACTGGCCAAGTAATTTTATGACTGGCAGAGTCATTTTATCACTGGCCCTGTCATTAATGACTAGCCCTGTCATTAATGACTGGCCTTGTCATTAATGACTGGCCCACTCAATTTATCACTGGCCCTGTCATTTAATGACTGGTTCTGTCATTAATGACTGGCCCAGTCATTTTATCACTGGCCCTGTCATTTTATCACTGGCCCTGTCATTAATGACTGGCAGAGTCATTTTTATCACTGGCCCAGTCATTAATGACTGGCCCTGTCATTAATGGCTGGCCCAGTCATTTTATCACTGGCCATGTCATAAATACTGGCCCTGTCATTAATGACTGTGCCAGTTATTTTATCACTGGCCCTGTCATTTAATGACTGGTTCTGTCATTAATGACTGGCCAAGTCATCTTATCACTGGCCCTGTCATTTTATCACTGGCCCTGTCATTAATGACTGGAGGAGTCATTTTATCACTGGCCCTGTCATTAATGACTGGCCCAGTCATTTTATCACAGGCCCTGTCATTAATGACTGGCCCTGTCATTAATGACTGTGCCAGTCATTTTATCACTGGCCCTGTCATTTTATGACTGGTTCTGTCATTCTATGACTGGCCAAGTCATTTTATGACTGGCAGAGTCATTTTATAACTGGCCCTGTCATTAATGACTGGCCCTGTCGTTAATGACTGGCCCAGTCATTTTATCACTGGCCCTGTCATTAATGACTGGCCCAGTCATTTTATCACTGGCCCTGTCATTTTATGACTGGTTCTGTCATTTTATGCCTGGCCAAGTCATTTTATGACTGGTAGAGTCATTTTATCACTGGCCCTGTCATTAATGACTGGCCCTGTCATTAATGACTGGCCCAGTCATTTTATCATTGGCCCTGTCATTAATGACTGGCCCTGTCATTAATGACTGGCCCCGTCATTTTATCACTGGCCCTGTCATTTTATGACTGGTTCTGTCATTTTATGACTGGCCAAGTTATTTAATGACTAGCAGAGTCATTTTATCACTGGCCCTGTCATTAATGACTGGCCCTGTCATTAATGACTGGCACACTCATTTTATCACTGGCCCTGTCATTAATGACTGGCCCTGTCATTAATGACTGGGTCAGTCATTTTATCACTGGCCCTGTCATTTTATGACTTGTTCTGTCATTTTATGACTGGCCAAGTCATTTTCAGACTGGCAGAGTCATTTCATCACTGGCCCTGTCATTAATGACTGGCGAAGTCATTTTATCACTGGCCCTGTCATTAATGACTGGCGAAGTCATTTTATCACTGGCCCAGTCATTTTATCACTGGCCCTGTCATTTTATGACTGGTTCTGTCATTTTATGACTGGCCAAGTAATTTTATGACTGGCAGAGTCATTTTATCACTGGCCCTGTCATTAATGACTAGCCCTGTCATTAATGACTGGCCCTGTCATTAATGACTGGCCCACTCATTTTATCACTGGCCCTGTCATTTAATTACTGGTTCTGTCATTAATGACTGGCCCAGTCATTTTATCACTGGCCCTGTATTTTATCACTGGCCCTGTCATTAATGACTGGCAGAGTCATTTTTATCACTGGCCCAGTCATTAATGACTGGCCCTGTCATTAATGGCTGGCCCAGTCATTTTATCACTGGCCCTGTCATTAATGACTGGCCCTGTCATTAATGACTGGCCCAGTCATTTTATCTCCGGCCCTGTCATTTTATGACTTGTTCTGTCATTTTATGACTGGCCAAGTCATTTTATGACTGGTAGAGTCATTTTATCACTGGCCCTGTCATTAATGACTGGCCCTGTCATTAATGACTGGCCCAGTCATTTTATCACTGGCCCTGTCATTAATAACTGGCCCTGTCATTAATGACTGGCCCCGTCATTTTATCACTGGCCCTGTCATTTTATGACTAGTTCTGTCATTTTATGACAGGCCAAGTTATTTTATGACTGGAGGAGTCATTTTATCACTGGCCCTGTCATTAATGACTGGCCCAGTCATTTTATCACAGGCCCTGTCATTAATGACTTGCCCTGTCATTAATGACTGTGCCAGTCATTTTATCACTGGCCCTGTCATTTTATGACTGGTTCTGTCATTTTATGACTGGCCAAGTCATTTTATGACTGGCAGAGTCATTTTATAACTGGCCCTGTCATTAATGACTGGCCCTGTCGTTAATGACTGGCCCAGTCATTTTATCACTGGCCCTGTCATTAATGACTGGCCCTGTCATTAATGACGTGCCCAATCATTTTATCACTGGCCCTGTCATTTTATGACTGGTTCTGTCATTTTATGACTGGCCAAGTCATTTTATGACTGGTAGAGTCATTTTATCACTGGCCCTGTCCTTAATGACTGGCCCTGTCATTAATTACTGGCCCAGTCATTTTATAACTGGCCCTGTCATTAATGACTGGCCCTGTCATTAATGACTGGCCCCGTCATTTTATCACTGGCCCTGTCATTTTTTGACTGGTTCTGTCATTTTATGACTGGCCAAGTTATTTTATGACTAGCAGAGTCATTTTATCACTGGCCCTGTCATTAATGACTGGCCCTGTCATTAATGACTGGCCCAGTCATTTTATCACTGGCCCTGTCATTAATGACTGGCCCTGTTATTAATGACTGGCCCCGTCATTTTATCACTGGCCCTGTCATTTTATGACTGGTTCTGTCATTTTATGACTGGCCAAGTTATTTTATGACTAGCAGAGTCATTTTATCACTGGCCCTGTCATTAACGACTGGCCCTGTCATTAATGACTGGCCCAGTCATTTTATCACTGGCCCCTTCATTAATGACTGGCCCTGTCATTAATGACTGGGTCAGTCATTTTATCACTGGCCCTGTCATTTTATGACTGGTTCTGTCATTTTATGACTGGCCAAGTCATTTTATGACTGGCAGAGTCATTTTATCACTGGCCCTGTCATTAATGACTGGCCCTGTCATTAATGACTGGCCCTGTCATTAATGACTGGCCCAGTCATTTTATCACTGGCCCTGTCATTAATGACTTGCCCTGTCATTAATGACTAGCCCAGTCATTTTATCACTGGCCCTGTCATTTTATGACTGGTTCTGTCATTTTATGACTGGCCAAGTCCATTTATGACTGGCAGAGTCATTTTATCACTGGCCCTGTCATTAATGACTGGCCCTGTCATTAATGATGGGCCCAGTCATTTTATCACTGGCCCTGTCATTAATGACTGGCCCTGTCATTAATGAAAGGCCCAGTCATTTTATCACTGGCCCTGTCATTTTATGACTGGTTCTGTCATTAATGACTAGCTTAGTCATATTATCACTGGCCCTATCTTTTTATGACTGGTTCTGTCATTTTATGACTTGCCAAGTCATTTTATGACTGGCAGAGTCATTTCATCACTGGCCCTGTCATTAATGACTGGCGAAGTCATTTTATCACTGGCCCTGTCATTAATGACTGGCGAAGTCATTTTATCACTGGCCCAGTCATTTTATCACTGGCCCTGTCATTTTATGACTGGTTCTGTCATTTTATGACTGGCCAAGTAATTTTATGACTGGCAGAGTCATTTTATCACTGGCCCTGTCATTAATGACTAGCCCTGTCATTAATGACTGGCCCTGTCATTAATGACTGGCCCACTCATTTTATCACTGGCCCTGTCATTTAATTACTGGTTCTGTCATTAATGACTGGCCCAGTCATTTTATCACTGGCCCTGTATTTTATCACTGGCCCTGTCATTAATGACTGGCAGAGTCATTTTTATCACTGGCCCAGTCATTAATGACTGGCCCTGTCATTAATGGCTGGCCCAGTCATTTTATCACTGGCCCTGTCATTAATAACTGGCCCTGTCATTAATGACTGGCCCCGTCATTTTATCACTGGCCCTGTCATTTTATGACTAGTTCTGTCATTTTATGACAGGCCAAGTTATTTTATGACTGGAGGAGTCATTTTATCACTGTGCCTGTCATTAATGACTGGCCCAGTCATTTTATCACAGGCCCTGTCATTAATGACTTGCCCTGTCATTAATGACTGTGCCAGTCATTTTATCACTGGCCCTGTCATTTTATGACTGGTTCTGTCATTTTATGACTGGCCAAGTCATTTTATGACTGGCAGAGTCATTTTATAACTGGCCCTGTCATTAATGACTGGCCCTGTCGTTAATGACTGGCCCAGTCATTTTATCACTGGCCCTGTCATTAATGACTCGCCCTGTCATTAATGACGTGCCCAATCATTTTATCACTGGCCCTGTCATTTTATGACTGGTTCTGTCATTTTATGACTGGCCAAGTCATTTTATGACTGGTAGAGTCATTTTATCACTGGCCCTGTCCTTAATGACTGGCCCTGTCATTAATTACTGGCCCAGTCATTTTATAACTGGCCCTGTCATTAATGACTGGCCCTGTCATTAATGACTGGCCCCGTCATTTTATCACTGGCCCTGTCATTTTTTGACTGGTTCTGTCATTTTATGACTGGCCAAGTTATTTTATGACTAGCAGAGTCATTTTATCACTGGCCCTGTCATTAACGACTGGCCCTGTCATTAATGACTGGCCCAGTCATTTTATCACTGGCCCCTTCATTAATGACTAGCCCTGTCATTAATGACTGGGTCAGTCATTTTATCACTGGCCCTGTCATTTTATGACTGGTTCTGTCATTTTATGACTGGCCAAGTCATTTTATGACTGGCAGAGTCATTTTATCACTGGCCCTGTCATTAATGACTGGCCCTGTCATTAATGACTGGCCCTGTCATTAATGACTGGCCCAGTCATTTTATCACTGGCCCTGTCATTAATGACTTGCCCTGTCATTAATGACTAGCCCAGTCATTTTATCACTGGCCCTGTCATTTTATGACTGGTTCTGTCATTTTATGACTGGCCAAGTCCATTTATGACTGGCAGAGTCATTTTATCACTGGCCCTGTCATTAATGACTGGCCCTGTCATTAATGATGGGCCCAGTCATTTTATCACTGGCCCTGTCATTAATGACTGGCCCTGTCATTAATGAAAGGCCCAGTCATTTTATCACTGGCCCTGTCATTTTATGACTGGTTCTGTCATTAATGACTAGCTTAGTCATATTATCACTGGCCCTATCTTTTTATGACTGGTTCTGTCATTTTATGACTTGCCAAGTCATTTTATGACTGGTAGAGTCATTTTATCACTGGCCCTGTCATAAATGACTGGCCCTGTCATTAATGACGGGCCCAGGCATTTTATCACTGGCTCTGTCATTAATGACTGGCCCAGTCATTTTATCACAGGCCCTGTCATTAATGACTGGCCCTGTCATTAATGACTGTGCCAGTTATTTTATCACTGTCCCTGTCATTTTATGACTGGTTCTGTCATTTTATGACTGGCCAAGTCATTTTATGACTGGCAGAGTCATTTTATCACTGGCCCTGTCATTAATGACTGGCCCTGTCATTAATGACTGGCCCAGTCATTTTATCACTGGCCCTGTCATTAATGACTGGCCCTGTTATTAATGACTGGCCCCGTCATTTTATCACTGGCCCTGTCATTAATGACTGGCCCTGTCATTAATGACGTGCCCAATCATTTTATCACTGGCCCTGTCATTTTATGACTGGTTCTGTCATTTTATGACTGGCCAAGTCATTTTATGACTGGTAGAGTCATTTTATCACTGGCCCTGTCCTTAATGACTGGCCCTGTCATTAATGACTGGCCCAGTCATTTTATAACTGGCCCTGTCATTAATGACTGGCCCTGTCATTAATGACTGGCCC
The DNA here is from genome assembly GCA_933228895.1 of Platycnemis pennipes. Classification (NCBI taxonomy): domain Eukaryota; kingdom Metazoa; phylum Arthropoda; class Insecta; order Odonata; family Platycnemididae; genus Platycnemis; species Platycnemis pennipes. Next base: position 73,787,721 of record OW121846.1, on the reverse strand, counting down.
CGTCATTTTATCACTGGCCCTGTCATTTTTTGACTGGTTCGGTCATTTTATGACTGGCCAAGTTATTTTATGACTAGCAGAGTCATTTTATCACTGGCCCTGTCATTAATGACTGGCCCTGTCATTAATGACTGGCCCAGTCATTTTATCACTGGCCCTGTCATTAATGACTGGCCCTGTTATTAATGACTGGCCCCGTCATTTTATCACTGGCCCTGTCATTTTATGACTGGTTCTGTCCTTTTATGACTGGCCAAGTTATTTTATGACTAGCAGAGTCATTTTATCACTGGCCCTGTCATTAACGACTGGCCCTGTCATTAATGACTGGCCCACTCATTTTATCACTGGCCCCTTCATTAATGACTGGCCCTGTCATTAATGACTGGGTCAGTCTTTTTATCACTGGCCCTGTCATTTTATGACTGGTTCTGTCATTTTATGACTGGCCAAGTCATTTTATGACTGGGAGAGTCATTTTATCACTGGCCCTGTCATTAATGACTGGCCCTGTCATTAATGACTGGCCCTGTCATTAATGACTGGCCCAGTCATTTTATCACTGGCCCTGTCATTAATGACTTGCCCTGTCATTAATGACTAGCCCAGTCATTTTATCACTGGCCCTGTCATTTTATGACTGGTTCTGTCATTTTATGACTGGCCAAGTCCATTTATGACTGGCAGAGTCATTTTATCACTGGCCCTGTCATTAATGACTGGCCCTGTCATTAATGATGGGCCCAGTCATTTTATCACTGGCCCTGTCATTAATGACTGGCCCTGTCATTAATGAAAGGCCCAGTCATTTTATCACTGGCCCTGTCATTTTATGACTGGTTCTGTCATTAATGACTAGCTTAGTCATATTATCACTGGCCCTATCTTTTTATGACTGGTTCTGTCATTTTATGACTTGCCAAGTCATTTTATGACTGGTAGAGTCATTTTATCACTGGCCCTGTCATAAATGACTGGCCCTGTCATTAATGACGGGCCCAGGCATTTTATCACTGGCTCTGTCATTAATGACTGGCCCAGTCATTTTATCATTGGCCCTGTCATTAATGACTGGCCCTGTCATTTATGACTGGCCCCGTCATTTTATCACTGGCCCTGTCATTTTATGACTGGTTCTGTCATTTTATGACTCGCCAAGTCCATTTATGACTGGCAGAGTCATTTTATCACGGCCCCTGTCAATAATGACGGGCCCAGTCATTTTATCACTGGCCCTGTCATTTTATGACTGGTTCTGTCATTTTATGACTTGCCAAGTCATTTTATGACTGGTAGAGTCATTTTATCACTGGCCCTGTCATAAATGACTGGCCCTGTCATTAATGACGGGCCCAGGCATTTTATCACTGGCCCTGTCATTAATGACTGGCCCTGTCATTAATGACAGGCCCAGTCATTTTATAACTGGCCCTGTCATTTTATCAATAGTTCTGTCATTTTATGACCTGCCAAGTCATTTTATGACTGGCAGAGTCATTTTCTAACTGGCCCTGTCATTAATGACTGGCCCTGTCATTAATGACTCTCCCTGTCATTAATGACGGGCCCAGTCATTTTATCACTGGCCCTGTCATTAATGACTGGCCCTGTCATTAATGACTGGCCCAGTCATTTTATCACTGGCCCTGTCATTAATGACTGGCCCTGTCATTAATGACTGGCACACTCATTTTATAACTGGCCCTGTCATTAATGACTGGCCCTGTCGTTAATGACTGGCCCAGTCATTTTATCACTGGCCCTGTCATTAATGACTGGCCCTGTCATTAATGACTGGCATAGTCATTTTATCACTGGCCCTGTCATTTTATGACTGGTTCTGTCATTTTATGCCTGGCCAAGTCATTTTATGACTGGTAGAGTCATTTTATCACTGGCCCTGTCATTAATGACTGGCCCTGTCATTAATGACTGGCCCAGTCATTTTATCATTGGCCCTGTCATTAATGACTGGCCCTGTCATTAATGACTGGCCCCGTCATTTTATCACTGGCCCTGTCATTTTATGACTGGTTCTGTCATTTTATGACTGGCCAAGTTATTTTATGACTAGCAGAGTCATTTTATCACTGGCCCTGTCATTAATGACTGGCCCTGTCATTAATGACTGGCACACTCATTTTATCATTGGCCCTGTCATTAATGACTGGCCCTGTCATTAAAGACTGGGTCAGTCATTTTATCACTGGCCCTGTCATTTTATGACTTGTTCTGTCATTTTATGACTGGCCAAGTCATTTTCAGACTGGCAGAGTCATTTCATCACTGGCCCTGTCATTAATGACTGGCGAAGTCATTTTATCACTGGCCCTGTCATTAATGACTGGCGAAGTCATTTTATCACTGGCCCAGTCATTTTATCACTGGCCCTGTCATTTTATGACTGGTTCTGTCATTTTATGACTGGCCAAGTAATTTTATGACTGGCAGAGTCATTTTATCACTGGCCCTGTCATTAATGACTAGCCCTGTCATTAATGACTGGCCCTGTCATTAATGACTGGCCCACTCATTTTATCACTGGCCCTGTCATTTAATTACTGGTTCTGTCATTAATGACTGGCCCAGTCATTTTATCACTGGCCCTGTATTTTATCACTGGCCCTGTCATTAATGACTGGCAGAGTCATTTTTATCACTGGCCCAGTCATTAATGACTGGCCCTGTCATTAATGGCTGGCCCAGTCATTTTATCACTGGCCCTGTCATTAATAACTGGCCCTGTCATTAATGACTGGCCCCGTCATTTTATCACTGGCCCTGTCATTTTATGACTAGTTCTGTCATTTTATGACAGGCCAAGTTATTTTATGACTGGAGGAGTCATTTTATCACTGTGCCTGTCATTAATGACTGGCCCAGTCATTTTATCACAGGCCCTGTCATTAATGACTTGCCCTGTCATTAATGACTGTGCCAGTCATTTTATCACTGGCCCTGTCATTTTATGACTGGTTCTGTCATTTTATGACTGGCCAAGTCATTTTATGACTGGCAGAGTCATTTTATAACTGGCCCTGTCATTAATGACTGGCCCTGTCGTTAATGACTGGCCCAGTCATTTTATCACTGGCCCTGTCATTAATGACTCGCCCTGTCATTAATGACGTGCCCAATCATTTTATCACTGGCCCTGTCATTTTATGACTGGTTCTGTCATTTTATGACTGGCCAAGTCATTTTATGACTGGTAGAGTCATTTTATCACTGGCCCTGTCCTTAATGACTGGCCCTGTCATTAATTACTGGCCCAGTCATTTTATAACTGGCCCTGTCATTAATGACTGGCCCTGTCATTAATGACTGGCCCCGTCATTTTATCACTGGCCCTGTCATTTTTTGACTGGTTCTGTCATTTTATGACTGGCCAAGTTATTTTATGACTAGCAGAGTCATTTTATCACTGGCCCTGTCATTAACGACTGGCCCTGTCATTAATGACTGGCCCAGTCATTTTATCACTGGCCCCTTCATTAATGACTAGCCCTGTCATTAATGACTGGGTCAGTCATTTTATCACTGGCCCTGTCATTTTATGACTGGTTCTGTCATTTTATGACTGGCCAAGTCATTTTATGACTGGCAGAGTCATTTTATCACTGGCCCTGTCATTAATGACTGGCCCTGTCATTAATGACTGGCCCTGTCATTAATGACTGGCCCAGTCATTTTATCACTGGCCCTGTCATTAATGACTTGCCCTGTCATTAATGACTAGCCCAGTCATTTTATCACTGGCCCTGTCATTTTATGACTGGTTCTGTCATTTTATGACTGGCCAAGTCCATTTATGACTGGCAGAGTCATTTTATCACTGGCCCTGTCATTAATGACTGGCCCTGTCATTAATGATGGGCCCAGTCATTTTATCACTGGCCCTGTCATTAATGACTGGCCCTGTCATTAATGAAAGGCCCAGTCATTTTATCACTGGCCCTGTCATTTTATGACTGGTTCTGTCATTAATGACTAGCTTAGTCATATTATCACTGGCCCTATCTTTTTATGACTGGTTCTGTCATTTTATGACTTGCCAAGTCATTTTATGACTGGTAGAGTCATTTTATCACTGGCCCTGTCATAAATGACTGGCCCTGTCATTAATGACGGGCCCAGGCATTTTATCACTGGCTCTGTCATTAATGACTGGCCCAGTCATTTTATCACAGGCCCTGTCATTAATGACTGGCCCTGTCATTAATGACTGTGCCAGTTATTTTATCACTGTCCCTGTCATTTTATGACTGGTTCTGTCATTTTATGACTGGCCAAGTCATTTTATGACTGGCAGAGTCATTTTATCACTGGCCCTGTCATTAATGACTGGCCCTGTCATTAATGACTGGCCCAGTCATTTTATCACTGGCCCTGTCATTAATGACTGGCCCTGTTATTAATGACTGGCCCCGTCATTTTATCACTGGCCCTGTCATTAATGACTGGCCCTGTCATTAATGACGTGCCCAATCATTTTATCACTGGCCCTGTCATTTTATGACTGGTTCTGTCATTTTATGACTGGCCAAGTCATTTTATGACTGGTAGAGTCATTTTATCACTGGCCCTGTCCTTAATGACTGGCCCTGTCATTAATGACTGGCCCAGTCATTTTATAACTGGCCCTGTCATTAATGACTGGCCCTGTCATTAATGACTGGCCCCGTCATTTTATCACTGGCCCTGTCATTTTTTGACTGGTTCGGTCATTTTATGACTGGCCAAGTTATTTTATGACTAGCAGAGTCATTTTATCACTGGCCCTGTCATTAATGACTGGCCCTGTCATTAATGACTGGCCCAGTCATTTTATCACTGGCCCTGTCATTAATGACTGGCCCTGTTATTAATGACTGGCCCCGTCATTTTATCACTGGCCCTGTCATTTTATGACTGGTTCTGTCCTTTTATGACTGGCCAAGTTATTTTATGACTAGCAGAGTCATTTTATCACTGGCCCTGTCATTAACGACTGGCCCTGTCATTAATGACTGGCCCACTCATTTTATCACTGGCCCCTTCATTAATGACTGGCCCTGTCATTAATGACTGGGTCAGTCTTTTTATCACTGGCCCTGTCATTTTATGACTGGTTCTGTCATTTTATGACTGGCCAAGTCATTTTATGACTGGGAGAGTCATTTTATCACTGGCCCTGTCATTAATGACTGGCCCTGTCATTAATGACTGGCCCTGTCATTAATGACTGGCCCAGTCATTTTATCACTGGCCCTGTCATTAATGACTTGCCCTGTCATTAATGACTAGCCCAGTCATTTTATCACTGGCCCTGTCATTTTATGACTGGTTCTGTCATTTTATGACTGGCCAAGTCCATTTATGACTGGCAGAGTCATTTTATCACTGGCCCTGTCATTAATGACTGGCCCTGTCATTAATGATGGGCCCAGTCATTTTATCACTGGCCCTGTCATTAATGACTGGCCCTGTCATTAATGAAAGGCCCAGTCATTTTATCACTGGCCCTGTCATTTTATGACTGGTTCTGTCATTAATGACTAGCTTAGTCATATTATCACTGGCCCTATCTTTTTATGACTGGTTCTGTCATTTTATGACTTGCCAAGTCATTTTATGACTGGTAGAGTCATTTTATCACTGGCCCTGTCATAAATGACTGGCCCTGTCATTAATGACGGGCCCAGGCATTTTATCACTGGCTCTGTCATTAATGACTGGCCCAGTCATTTTATCATTGGCCCTGTCATTAATGACTGGCCCTGTCATTTATGACTGGCCGCGTCATTTTATCACTGGCCCTGTCATTTTATGACTGGTTCTGTCATTTTATGACTCGCCAAGTCCATTTATGACTGGCAGAGTCATTTTATCACGGCCCCTGTCAATAATGACGGGCCCAGTCATTTTATCACTGGCCCTGTCATTTTATGACTGGTTCTGTCATTTTATGACTTGCCAAGTCATTTTATGACTGGTAGAGTCATTTTATCACTGGCCCTGTCATAAATGACTGGCCCTGTCATTAATGACGGGCCCAGGCATTTTATCACTGGCCCTGTCATTAATGACTGGCCCTGTCATTAATGACAGGCCCAGTCATTTTATAACTGGCCCTGTCATTTTATCAATAGTTCTGTCATTTTATGACCTGCCAAGTCATTTTATGACTGGCAGAGTCATTTTCTAACTGGCCCTGTCATTAATGACTGGCCCTGTCATTAATGACTCTCCCTGTCATTAATGACGGGCCCAGTCATTTTATCACTGGCCCTGTCATTAATGACTGGCCCTGTCATTAATGACTGTCCCAGTCATTTTATCACTGGCCCTGTCATTAATGACTGGCCCTGTCATTAATGACTGGCACACTCATTTTATCACTGGCCCTGTCATTAATGACTGGCCCTGTCATTAATGACTGGGTCAGTCATTTTATCACTGGCCCTGTCATTTTATGACTGGTTCTGTCATTTTATGACTGGCCAAGTCATTTTATGACTGGCAGAGTCATTTTATCTCTGGCCCTGTCATTAATGACTGGCCCTTACATTAATGACTGGCCCAGTCATTTTATCATTGGCCCTGTCATTAATGACTGGCCCTGTCATTAATGACTGGCCCCGTCATTTTATCACTGGCCCTGTCATTTTATGACTGGTTCTGTCATTTTATGACTGGCCAAGTTATTTTATGACTAGCAGAGTCATTTTATCACTGGCCCTGTCATTAATGACTGGCCCTGTCATTAATGACTGGCACACTCATTTTATCACTGGCCCTGTCATTAATGACTGGCCCTGTCATTAATGACTGTGTCAGTCATTTTATCACTGGCCCTGTCATTTTATGACTGGTTCTGTCATTTTATGACTGGCCAAGTCATTTTATGACTGGCAGAGTCATTTTATCACTGGCCCTGTCATTAATGACTGGCCCTGTCATTAATGACTGGCCCTGTCATTAATGACTGGCCCAGTCATTTTATCACTGGCCCTGTCATTAATGACTGGCCCTGTCATTAATGACTGGCCCAGTCATTTTATCACTGGCCTTGTCATTTTATGACTGGTTCTGTCATTTTATGACTGGCCAAGTCCATTTATGACTGGCAGAGTCATTTTATCACTGGCCCTGTCATAAATGACTGGCCCTGTCATAAATGACTGGCCCTGTCATTAATGACGGGCCCAGTCATTAATGACTGGCACACTCATTTTATCACTGGCCCTGTCATTAACGACTGGCCCTGTCATTAATGACTGGGTCAGTCATTTTATCACTGGCCCTGTCATTTTATGACTGGTTCTGTCATTTTATGACTGGCCAAGTCATTTTATGACTGGCAGAGTCATTTTATCACTGGCCCTGTCATTAATGACTGGCCCTGTCATTAATGACTGGCCCTGTCATTAATGACTGGCCCAGTCATTTTATCACTGGCCCTGTCATTAATGACTGGCCCTGTCATTAATGACTGGCCCTGTCATTTTATCACTGGCCTTGTCATTTTATGACTGGTTTTGTCATTTTATGACTGGCCAAGTCCATTTATGACTGGCAGAGTCATTTTATCACTGGCCCTGTCACAAATGACTGGCCCTGTCATTAATGACGGGCCCAGTCATTTTATCACTGGCCCTGTCATTAATGACTGGCCCTGTCATTAATGAAAGGCCCAGTCATTTTATCACTGGCCCTGTCATTTTATGACTGGTTCTGTCATTAATGACTGGCTTAGTCATTTTATGACTGGTAGAGTCATTTTATCACTGGCCCAGTCATAAATGACTGGCCCTGTCATTAATGACGGGCCCAGGCATTTTATCACTGGCCCTGTCATTAATGACAGGCCCAGTCATTTTATGAATGGTTCTGTCATTTTATGACTTGCCAAGTAATTTTATGACTTGCAAAGTCATTTTATGACTGGCAGAGTCATTTTATAACTGGCCCTGTCATTAATGACTGGCCCTGTCATTAATGACTGGCCCAGTCATTTTATCACTGGCTCTGTCATTTTATGACTTGTTCTGTCACTTTATGACTGGCCAAGTCATTTTATGCCTGGCAAAGTCATTTTATCACTGGCCCTGTCATTAATGACTGGCCCTGTCATTAATGACTGGCGAAGTCATTTCATCACTGGCCCTGTCATTAATGACTGGCGAAGTCATTTTATCACTGGCCCAGTCATTTTATCACTGGCTCTAACATTTTATGACTTGTTCTGTCATTTTATGACTGGCCAAGTAATTTTATGACTGGCAGAGTCATTTTATCACTGGCCCTGTCATTAATGAATAGCCCTGTCATTAATGACTGGCCCTGTCATTAATGACTGGCCCACTCAATTTATCACTGGCCCTGTCATTTAATGACTGGTTCTGTCATTAATGACTGGCCCAGTCATTTTATCACTGGCCCTGTCATTTTATCACTGGCCCTGTCATTAATGACTGGCAGAGTCATTTTTATCACTGGCCCAGTCATTAATGACTGGCCCTGTCATTAATGGCTGGCCCAGTCATTTTATCACTGGCCCTGTCATTAATGACTGGCCCTGTCATTAATGACTGGCCCAGTCATTTTATCACTGGCCCTGTCATTTTATAACTTGTTCTGTCATTTTATGACTGGCCAAGTCATTTTATGACTGGTAGAGTCATTTTATCACTGGCCCTGTCATTAATGACTGGCCCTGTCATTAATGACTGGCCCAGTCATTTTATCTTTGGCCCTGTCATTAATGACTGGCCCTGTCATTAATGACTGGCCACGTCATTTTATCACTGGCCCTGTCATTTTATGACTAGTTCTGTCATTTTATGACAGGCCAAGTTATTTTATGACTGGAGGAGTCATTTTATCACTGGCCCTGTCATTAATGACTGGCCCAGTCATTTTATCACAGGCCCTGTCATTAATGACTGGCCCTGTCATTAATGACTGTGCCAGTCATTTTATCACTGGCCCTGTCATTTTATGACTGGTTCTGTCATTCTATGACTGGCCAAGTCATTTTATGACTGGCAGAGTCATTTTATAACTGGCCCTGTCATTAATGACTGGCCCTGTCGTTAATGACTGGCCCAGTCATTTTATCACTGGCCCTGTCATTAATGACTGGCCCTGTCATTAATGACTGGCCCAGTCATTTTATCACTGGCCCTGTCATTTTATGACTGGTTCTGTCATTTTATGACTGGCCAAGTCATTTTCAGACTGGCAGAGTCATTTTATCACTGGCCCTGTCATTAATGACTGGCCCTGTCATTAATGACTGGCGAAGTCATTTTATCACTGGCCCTGTCATTAATGACTGGCGAAGTCATTTTATCACTGGCCCAGTCATTTTATCACTGGCTCTAACATTTTATGACTTGTTCTGTCATTTTATGACTGGCCAAGTAATTTTATGACTGGCAGAGTCATTTTATCACTGGCCCTGTCATTAATGACTAGCCCTGTCATTAATGACTGGCCTTGTCATTAATGACTGGCCCACTCAATTTATCACTGGCCCTGTCATTTAATGACTGGTTCTGTCATTAATGACTGGCCCAGTCATTTTATCACTGGCCCTGTCATTTTATCACTGGCCCTGTCATTAATGACTGGCAGAGTCATTTTTATCACTGGCCCAGTCATTAATGACTGGCCCTGTCATTAATGGCTGGCCCAGTCATTTTATCACTGGCCCTGTCATAAATACTGGCCCTGTCATTAATGACTGTGCCAGTTATTTTATCACTGGCCCTGTCATTTAATGACTGGTTCTGTCATTAATGACTGGCCAAGTCATCTTATCACTGGCCCTGTCATTTTATCACTGGCCCTGTCATTAATGACTGGAGGAGTCATTTTATCACTGGCCCTGTCATTAATGACTGGCCCAGTCATTTTATCACAGGCCCTGTCATTAATGACTGGCCCTGTCATTAATGACTGTGCCAGTCATTTTATCACTGGCCCTGTCATTTTATGACTGGTTCTGTCATTCTATGACTGGCCAAGTCATTTTATGACTGGCAGAGTCATTTTATAACTGGCCCTGTCATTAATGACTGGCCCTGTCGTTAATGACTGGCCCAGTCATTTTATCACTGGCCCTGTCATTAATGACTGGCCCAGTCATTTTATCACTGGCCCTGTCATTTTATGACTGGTTCTGTCATTTTATGCCTGGCCAAGTCATTTTATGACTGGTAGAGTCATTTTATCACTGGCCCTGTCATTAATGACTGGCCCTGTCATTAATGACTGGCCCAGTCATTTTATCATTGGCCCTGTCATTAATGACTGGCCCTGTCATTAATGACTGGCCCCGTCATTTTATCACTGGCCCTGTCATTTTATGACTGGTTCTGTCATTTTATGACTGGCCAAGTTATTTAATGACTAGCAGAGTCATTTTATCACTGGCCCTGTCATAAATGACTGGCCCTGTCATTAATGACGGGCCCAGGCATTTTATCACTGGCCCTGTCATTAATGACTGGCCCTGTCATTAATGACAGGCCCAGTCATTTTATAACTGGCCCTGTCATTTTATCAATAGTTCTGTCATTTTATGACCTGCCAAGTCATTTTATGACTGGCAGAGTCATTTTCTAACTGGCCCTGTCATTAATGACTGGCCCTGTCATTAATGACTCTCCCTGTCATTAATGACGGGCCCAGTCATTTTATCACTGGCCCTGTCATTAATGACTGGCCCTGTCATTAATGACTGGCCCAGTCATTTTATCACTGGCCCTGTCATTAATGACTGGCCCTGTCATTAATGACTGGCACACTCATTTTATCACTGGCCCTGTCATTAATGACTGGCCCTGTCATTAATGACTGGGTCAGTCATTTTATCACTGGCCCTGTCATTTTATGACTGGTTCTGTCATTTTATGACTGGCCAAGTCATTTTATGACTGGCAGAGTCATTTTATCTCTGGCCCTGTCATTAATGACTGGCCCTTACATTAATGACTGGCCCAGTCATTTTATCATTGGCCCTGTCATTAATGACTGGCCCTGTCATTAATGACTGGCCCCGTCATTTTATCACTGGCCCTGTCATTTTATGACTGGTTCTGTCATTTTATGACTGGCCAAGTTATTTTATGACTAGCAGAGTCATTTTATCACTGGCCCTGTCATTAATGACTGGCCCTGTCATTAATGACTGGCACACTCATTTTATCACTGGCCCTGTCATTAATGACTGGCCCTGTCATTAATGACTGTGTCAGTCATTTTATCACTGGCCCTGTCATTTTATGACTGGTTCTGTCATTTTATGACTGGCCAAGTCATTTTATGACTGGCAGAGTCATTTTATCACTGGCCCTGTCATTAATGACTGGCCCTGTCATTAATGACTGGCCCTGTCATTAATGACTGGCCCAGTCATTTTATCACTGGCCCTGTCATTAATGACTGGCCCTGTCATTAATGACTGGCCCAGTCATTTTATCACTGGCCTTGTCATTTTATGACTGGTTCTGTCATTTTATGACTGGCCAAGTCCATTTATGACTGGCAGAGTCATTTTATCACTGGCCCTGTCATAAATGACTGGCCCTGTCATAAATGACTGGCCCTGTCATTAATGACGGGCCCAGTCATTAATGACTGGCACACTCATTTTATCACTGGCCCTGTCATTAACGACTGGCCCTGTCATTAATGACTGGGTCAGTCATTTTATCACTGGCCCTGTCATTTTATGACTGGTTCTGTCATTTTATGACTGGCCAAGTCATTTTATGACTGGCAGAGTCATTTTATCACTGGCCCTGTCATTAATGACTGGCCCTGTCATTAATGACTGGCCCTGTCATTAATGACTGGCCCAGTCATTTTATCACTGGCCCTGTCATTAATGACTGGCCCTGTCATTAATGACTGGCCCTGTCATTTTATCACTGGCCTTGTCATTTTATGACTGGTTTTGTCATTTTATGACTGGCCAAGTCCATTTATGACTGGCAGAGTCATTTTATCACTGGCCCTGTCACAAATGACTGGCCCTGTCATTAATGACGGGCCCAGTCATTTTATCACTGGCCCTGTCATTAATGACTGGCCCTGTCATTAATGAAAGGCCCAGTCATTTTATCACTGGCCCTGTCATTTTATGACTGGTTCTGTCATTAATGACTGGCTTAGTCATTTTATGACTGGTAGAGTCATTTTATCACTGGCCCAGTCATAAATGACTGGCCCTGTCATTAATGACGGGCCCAGGCATTTTATCACTGGCCCTGTCATTAATGACAGGCCCAGTCATTTTATGAATGGTTCTGTCATTTTATGACTTGCCAAGTAATTTTATGACTTGCAAAGTCATTTTATGACTGGCAGAGTCATTTTATAACTGGCCCTGTCATTAATGACTGGCCCTGTCATTAATGACTGGCCCAGTCATTTTATCACTGGCTCTGTCATTTTATGACTTGTTCTGTCACTTTATGACTGGCCAAGTCATTTTATGCCTGGCAAAGTCATTTTATCACTGGCCCTGTCATTAATGACTGGCCCTGTCATTAATGACTGGCGAAGTCATTTTATCACTGGCCCTGTCATTAATGACTGGCGAAGTCATTTTATCACTGGCCCAGTCATTTTATCACTGGCTCTAACATTTTATGACTTGTTCTGTCATTTTATGACTGGCCAAGTAATTTTATGACTGGCAGAGTCATTTTATCACTGGCCCTGTCATTAATGAATAGCCCTGTCATTAATGACTGGCCCTGTCATTAATGACTGGCCCACTCAATTTATCACTGGCCCTGTCATTTAATGACTGGTTCTGTCATTAATGACTGGCCCAGTCATTTTATCACTGGCCCTGTCATTTTATCACTGGCCCTGTCATTAATGACTGGCAGAGTCATTTTTATCACTGGCCCAGTCATTAATGACTGGCCCTGTCATTAATGGCTGGCCCAGTCATTTTATCACTGGCCCTGTCATTAATGACTGGCCCTGTCATTAATGACTGGCCCAGTCATTTTATCACTGGCCCTGTCATTTTATAACTTGTTCTGTCATTTTATGACTGGCCAAGTCATTTTATGACTGGTAGAGTCATTTTATCACTGGCCCTGTCATTAATGACTGGCCCTGTCATTAATGACTGGCCCAGTCATTTTATCTTTGGCCCTGTCATTAATGACTGGCCCTGTCATTAATGACTGGCCACGTCATTTTATCACTGGCCCTGTCATTTTATGACTAGTTCTGTCATTTTATGACAGGCCAAGTTATTTTATGACTGGAGGAGTCATTTTATCACTGTGCCTGTCATTAATGACTGGCCCAGTCATTTTATCACTGGCCCTGTCATTTTATAACTTGTTCTGTCATTTTATGACTGGCCAAGTCATTTTATGACTGGTAGAGTCATTTTATCACTGGCCCTGTCATTAATGACTGGCCCTGTCATTAATGGCTGGCCCAGTCATTTTATCACTGGCCCTGTCATTAATAACTGGCCCTGTCATTAATGACTGGCCCCGTCATTTTATCACTGGCCCTGTCATTTTATGACTAGTTCTGTCATTTTATGACAGGCCAAGTTATTTTATGACTGGAGGAGTCATTTTATCACTGTGCCTGTCATTAATGACTGGCCCAGTCATTTTATCACAGGCCCTGTCATTAATGACTTGCCCTGTCATTAATGACTGTGCCAGTCATTTTATCACTGGCCCTGTCATTTTATGACTGGTTCTGTCATTTTATGACTGGCCAAGTCATTTTATTACTGGCAGAGTCATTTTATAACTGGCCCTGTCATTAATGACTGGCCCTGTCGTTAATGACTGGCCCAGTCATTTTATCACTGGCCCTGTCATTAATGACTCGCCCTGTCATTAATGACGTGCCCAATCATTTTATCACTGGCCCTGTCATTTTATGACTGGTTCTGTCATTTTATGACTGGCCAAGTCATTTTATGACTGGTAGAGTCATTTTATCACTGGCCCTGTCCTTAATGACTGGCCCTGTCATTAATTACTGGCCCAGTCATTTTATAACTGGCCCTGTCATTAATGACTGGCCCTGTCATTAATGACTGGCCCCGTCATTTTATCACTGGCCCTGTCATTTTTTGACTGGTTCTGTCATTTTATGACTGGCCAAGTTATTTTATGACTAGCAGAGTCATTTTATCACTGGCCCTGTCATTAACGACTGGCCCTGTCATTAATGACTGGCCCAGTCATTTTATCACTGGCCCCTTCATTAATGACTAGCCCTGTCATTAATGACTGGGTCAGTCATTTTATCACTGGCCCTGTCATTTTATGACTGGTTCTGTCATTTTATGACTGGCCAAGTCATTTTATGACTGGCAGAGTCATTTTATCACTGGCCCTGTCATTAATGACTGGCCCTGTCATTAATGACTGGCCCTGTCATTAATGACTGGCCCAGTCATTTTATCACTGGCCCTGTCATTAATGACTTGCCCTGTCATTAATGACTAGCCCAGTCATTTTATCACTGGCCCTGTCATTTTATGACTGGTTCTGTCATTTTATGACTGGCCAAGTCCATTTATGACTGGCAGAGTCATTTTATCACTGGCCCTGTCATTAATGACTGGCCCTGTCATTAATGATGGGCCCAGTCATTTTATCACTGGCCCTGTCATTAATGACTGGCCCTGTCATTAATGAAAGGCCCAGTCATTTTATCACTGGCCCTGTCATTTTATGACTGGTTCTGTCATTAATGACTAGCTTAGTCATATTATCACTGGCCCTATCTTTTTATGACTGGTTCTGTCATTTTATGACTTGCCAAGTCATTTTATGACTGGTAGAGTCATTTTATCACTGGCCCTGTCATAAATGACTGGCCCTGTCATTAATGACGGGCCCAGGCATTTTATCACTGGCTCTGTCATTAATGACTGGCCCAGTCATTTTATCACAGGCCCTGTCATTAATGACTGGCCCTGTCATTAATGACTGTGCCAGTTATTTTATCACTGTCCCTGTCATTTTATGACTGGTTCTGTCATTTTATGACTGGCCAAGTCATTTTATGACTGGCAGAGTCATTTTATCACTGGCCCTGTCATTAATGACTGGCCCTGTCATTAATGACTGGCCCAGTCATTTTATCACTGGCCCTGTCATTAATGACTGGCCCTGTTATTAATGACTGGCCCCGTCATTTTATCACTGGCCCTGTCATTAATGACTGGCCCTGTCATTAATGACGTGCCCAATCATTTTATCACTGGCCCTGTCATTTTATGACTGGTTCTGTCATTTTATGACTGGCCAAGTCATTTTATGACTGGTAGAGTCATTTTATCACTGGCCCTGTCCTTAATGACTGGCCCTGTCATTAATGACTGGCCCAGTCATTTTATAACTGGCCCTGTC
Source organism: Platycnemis pennipes (assembly GCA_933228895.1). Classification (NCBI taxonomy): domain Eukaryota; kingdom Metazoa; phylum Arthropoda; class Insecta; order Odonata; family Platycnemididae; genus Platycnemis; species Platycnemis pennipes. The sequence continues at coordinate 73,772,317 of OW121846.1, read as the reverse complement.
ATTAATGACTGGCCCTGTCATTAATGACTGGCCCCGTCATTTTATCACTGGCCCTGTCATTTTTTGACTGGTTCGGTCATTTTATGACTGGCCAAGTTATTTTATGACTAGCAGAGTCATTTTATCACTGGCCCTGTCATTAATGACTGGCCCTGTCATTAATGACTGGCCCAGTCATTTTATCACTGGCCCTGTCATTAATGACTGGCCCTGTTATTAATGACTGGCCCCGTCATTTTATCACTGGCCCTGTCATTTTATGACTGGTTCTGTCCTTTTATGACTGGCCAAGTTATTTTATGACTAGCAGAGTCATTTTATCACTGGCCCTGTCATTAACGACTGGCCCTGTCATTAATGACTGGCCCACTCATTTTATCACTGGCCCCTTCATTAATGACTGGCCCTGTCATTAATGACTGGGTCAGTCTTTTTATCACTGGCCCTGTCATTTTATGACTGGTTCTGTCATTTTATGACTGGCCAAGTCATTTTATGACTGGGAGAGTCATTTTATCACTGGCCCTGTCATTAATGACTGGCCCTGTCATTAATGACTGGCCCTGTCATTAATGACTGGCCCAGTCATTTTATCACTGGCCCTGTCATTAATGACTTGCCCTGTCATTAATGACTAGCCCAGTCATTTTATCACTGGCCCTGTCATTTTATGACTGGTTCTGTCATTTTATGACTGGCCAAGTCCATTTATGACTGGCAGAGTCATTTTATCACTGGCCCTGTCATTAATGACTGGCCCTGTCATTAATGATGGGCCCAGTCATTTTATCACTGGCCCTGTCATTAATGACTGGCCCTGTCATTAATGAAAGGCCCAGTCATTTTATCACTGGCCCTGTCATTTTATGACTGGTTCTGTCATTAATGACTAGCTTAGTCATATTATCACTGGCCCTATCTTTTTATGACTGGTTCTGTCATTTTATGACTTGCCAAGTCATTTTATGACTGGTAGAGTCATTTTATCACTGGCCCTGTCATAAATGACTGGCCCTGTCATTAATGACGGGCCCAGGCATTTTATCACTGGCTCTGTCATTAATGACTGGCCCAGTCATTTTATCATTGGCCCTGTCATTAATGACTGGCCCTGTCATTTATGACTGGCCCCGTCATTTTATCACTGGCCCTGTCATTTTATGACTGGTTCTGTCATTTTATGACTCGCCAAGTCCATTTATGACTGGCAGAGTCATTTTATCACGGCCCCTGTCAATAATGACGGGCCCAGTCATTTTATCACTGGCCCTGTCATTTTATGACTGGTTCTGTCATTTTATGACTTGCCAAGTCATTTTATGACTGGTAGAGTCATTTTATCACTGGCCCTGTCATAAATGACTGGCCCTGTCATTAATGACGGGCCCAGGCATTTTATCACTGGCCCTGTCATTAATGACTGGCCCTGTCATTAATGACAGGCCCAGTCATTTTATAACTGGCCCTGTCATTTTATCAATAGTTCTGTCATTTTATGACCTGCCAAGTCATTTTATGACTGGCAGAGTCATTTTCTAACTGGCCCTGTCATTAATGACTGGCCCTGTCATTAATGACTCTCCCTGTCATTAATGACGGGCCCAGTCATTTTATCACTGGCCCTGTCATTAATGACTGGCCCTGTCATTAATGACTGGCCCAGTCATTTTATCACTGGCCCTGTCATTAATGACTGGCCCTGTCATTAATGACTGGCACACTCATTTTATCACTGGCCCTGTCATTAATGACTGGCCCTGTCATTAATGACTGGGTCAGTCATTTTATCACTGGCCCTGTCATTTTATGACTGGTTCTGTCATTTTATGACTGGCCAAGTCATTTTATGACTGGCAGAGTCATTTTATCTCTGGCCCTGTCATTAATGACTGGCCCTTACATTAATGACTGGCCCAGTCATTTTATCATTGGCCCTGTCATTAATGACTGGCCCTGTCATTAATGACTGGCCCCGTCATTTTATCACTGGCCCTGTCATTTTATGACTGGTTCTGTCATTTTATGACTGGCCAAGTTATTTTATGACTAGCAGAGTCATTTTATCACTGGCCCTGTCATTAATGACTGGCCCTGTCATTAATGACTGGCACACTCATTTTATCACTGGCCCTGTCATTAATGACTGGCCCTGTCATTAATGACTGTGTCAGTCATTTTATCACTGGCCCTGTCATTTTATGACTGGTTCTGTCATTTTATGACTGGCCAAGTCATTTTATGACTGGCAGAGTCATTTTATCACTGGCCCTGTCATTAATGACTGGCCCTGTCATTAATGACTGGCCCTGTCATTAATGACTGGCCCAGTCATTTTATCACTGGCCCTGTCATTAATGACTGGCCCTGTCATTAATGACTGGCCCAGTCATTTTATCACTGGCCTTGTCATTTTATGACTGGTTCTGTCATTTTATGACTGGCCAAGTCCATTTATGACTGGCAGAGTCATTTTATCACTGGCCCTGTCATAAATGACTGGCCCTGTCATAAATGACTGGCCCTGTCATTAATGACGGGCCCAGTCATTAATGACTGGCACACTCATTTTATCACTGGCCCTGTCATTAACGACTGGCCCTGTCATTAATGACTGGGTCAGTCATTTTATCACTGGCCCTGTCATTTTATGACTGGTTCTGTCATTTTATGACTGGCCAAGTCATTTTATGACTGGCAGAGTCATTTTATCACTGGCCCTGTCATTAATGACTGGCCCTGTCATTAATGACTGGCCCTGTCATTAATGACTGGCCCAGTCATTTTATCACTGGCCCTGTCATTAATGACTGGCCCTGTCATTAATGACTGGCCCTGTCATTTTATCACTGGCCTTGTCATTTTATGACTGGTTTTGTCATTTTATGACTGGCCAAGTCCATTTATGACTGGCAGAGTCATTTTATCACTGGCCCTGTCACAAATGACTGGCCCTGTCATTAATGACGGGCCCAGTCATTTTATCACTGGCCCTGTCATTAATGACTGGCCCTGTCATTAATGAAAGGCCCAGTCATTTTATCACTGGCCCTGTCATTTTATGACTGGTTCTGTCATTAATGACTGGCTTAGTCATTTTATGACTGGTAGAGTCATTTTATCACTGGCCCAGTCATAAATGACTGGCCCTGTCATTAATGACGGGCCCAGGCATTTTATCACTGGCCCTGTCATTAATGACAGGCCCAGTCATTTTATGAATGGTTCTGTCATTTTATGACTTGCCAAGTAATTTTATGACTTGCAAAGTCATTTTATGACTGGCAGAGTCATTTTATAACTGGCCCTGTCATTAATGACTGGCCCTGTCATTAATGACTGGCCCAGTCATTTTATCACTGGCTCTGTCATTTTATGACTTGTTCTGTCACTTTATGACTGGCCAAGTCATTTTATGCCTGGCAAAGTCATTTTATCACTGGCCCTGTCATTAATGACTGGCCCTGTCATTAATGACTGGCGAAGTCATTTCATCACTGGCCCTGTCATTAATGACTGGCGAAGTCATTTTATCACTGGCCCAGTCATTTTATCACTGGCTCTAACATTTTATGACTTGTTCTGTCATTTTATGACTGGCCAAGTAATTTTATGACTGGCAGAGTCATTTTATCACTGGCCCTGTCATTAATGAATAGCCCTGTCATTAATGACTGGCCCTGTCATTAATGACTGGCCCACTCAATTTATCACTGGCCCTGTCATTTAATGACTGGTTCTGTCATTAATGACTGGCCCAGTCATTTTATCACTGGCCCTGTCATTTTATCACTGGCCCTGTCATTAATGACTGGCAGAGTCATTTTTATCACTGGCCCAGTCATTAATGACTGGCCCTGTCATTAATGGCTGGCCCAGTCATTTTATCACTGGCCCTGTCATTAATGACTGGCCCTGTCATTAATGACTGGCCCAGTCATTTTATCACTGGCCCTGTCATTTTATAACTTGTTCTGTCATTTTATGACTGGCCAAGTCATTTTATGACTGGTAGAGTCATTTTATCACTGGCCCTGTCATTAATGACTGGCCCTGTCATTAATGACTGGCCCAGTCATTTTATCTTTGGCCCTGTCATTAATGACTGGCCCTGTCATTAATGACTGGCCACGTCATTTTATCACTGGCCCTGTCATTTTATGACTAGTTCTGTCATTTTATGACAGGCCAAGTTATTTTATGACTGGAGGAGTCATTTTATCACTGGCCCTGTCATTAATGACTGGCCCAGTCATTTTATCACAGGCCCTGTCATTAATGACTGGCCCTGTCATTAATGACTGTGCCAGTCATTTTATCACTGGCCCTGTCATTTTATGACTGGTTCTGTCATTCTATGACTGGCCAAGTCATTTTATGACTGGCAGAGTCATTTTATAACTGGCCCTGTCATTAATGACTGGCCCTGTCGTTAATGACTGGCCCAGTCATTTTATCACTGGCCCTGTCATTAATGACTGGCCCTGTCATTAATGACTGGCCCAGTCATTTTATCACTGGCCCTGTCATTTTATGACTGGTTCTGTCATTTTATGACTGGCCAAGTCATTTTCAGACTGGCAGAGTCATTTTATCACTGGCCCTGTCATTAATGACTGGCCCTGTCATTAATGACTGGCGAAGTCATTTTATCACTGGCCCTGTCATTAATGACTGGCGAAGTCATTTTATCACTGGCCCAGTCATTTTATCACTGGCTCTAACATTTTATGACTTGTTCTGTCATTTTATGACTGGCCAAGTAATTTTATGACTGGCAGAGTCATTTTATCACTGGCCCTGTCATTAATGACTAGCCCTGTCATTAATGACTGGCCTTGTCATTAATGACTGGCCCACTCAATTTATCACTGGCCCTGTCATTTAATGACTGGTTCTGTCATTAATGACTGGCCCAGTCATTTTATCACTGGCCCTGTCATTTTATCACTGGCCCTGTCATTAATGACTGGCAGAGTCATTTTTATCACTGGCCCAGTCATTAATGACTGGCCCTGTCATTAATGGCTGGCCCAGTCATTTTATCACTGGCCCTGTCATAAATACTGGCCCTGTCATTAATGACTGTGCCAGTTATTTTATCACTGGCCCTGTCATTTAATGACTGGTTCTGTCATTAATGACTGGCCAAGTCATCTTATCACTGGCCCTGTCATTTTATCACTGGCCCTGTCATTAATGACTGGAGGAGTCATTTTATCACTGGCCCTGTCATTAATGACTGGCCCAGTCATTTTATCACAGGCCCTGTCATTAATGACTGGCCCTGTCATTAATGACTGTGCCAGTCATTTTATCACTGGCCCTGTCATTTTATGACTGGTTCTGTCATTCTATGACTGGCCAAGTCATTTTATGACTGGCAGAGTCATTTTATAACTGGCCCTGTCATTAATGACTGGCCCTGTCGTTAATGACTGGCCCAGTCATTTTATCACTGGCCCTGTCATTAATGACTGGCCCAGTCATTTTATCACTGGCCCTGTCATTTTATGACTGGTTCTGTCATTTTATGCCTGGCCAAGTCATTTTATGACTGGTAGAGTCATTTTATCACTGGCCCTGTCATTAATGACTGGCCCTGTCATTAATGACTGGCCCAGTCATTTTATCATTGGCCCTGTCATTAATGACTGGCCCTGTCATTAATGACTGGCCCCGTCATTTTATCACTGGCCCTGTCATTTTATGACTGGTTCTGTCATTTTATGACTGGCCAAGTTATTTAATGACTAGCAGAGTCATTTTATCACTGGCCCTGTCATAAATGACTGGCCCTGTCATTAATGACGGGCCCAGGCATTTTATCACTGGCCCTGTCATTAATGACTGGCCCTGTCATTAATGACAGGCCCAGTCATTTTATAACTGGCCCTGTCATTTTATCAATAGTTCTGTCATTTTATGACCTGCCAAGTCATTTTATGACTGGCAGAGTCATTTTCTAACTGGCCCTGTCATTAATGACTGGCCCTGTCATTAATGACTCTCCCTGTCATTAATGACGGGCCCAGTCATTTTATCACTGGCCCTGTCATTAATGACTGGCCCTGTCATTAATGACTGGCCCAGTCATTTTATCACTGGCCCTGTCATTAATGACTGGCCCTGTCATTAATGACTGGCACACTCATTTTATCACTGGCCCTGTCATTAATGACTGGCCCTGTCATTAATGACTGGGTCAGTCATTTTATCACTGGCCCTGTCATTTTATGACTGGTTCTGTCATTTTATGACTGGCCAAGTCATTTTATGACTGGCAGAGTCATTTTATCTCTGGCCCTGTCATTAATGACTGGCCCTTACATTAATGACTGGCCCAGTCATTTTATCATTGGCCCTGTCATTAATGACTGGCCCTGTCATTAATGACTGGCCCCGTCATTTTATCACTGGCCCTGTCATTTTATGACTGGTTCTGTCATTTTATGACTGGCCAAGTTATTTTATGACTAGCAGAGTCATTTTATCACTGGCCCTGTCATTAATGACTGGCCCTGTCATTAATGACTGGCACACTCATTTTATCACTGGCCCTGTCATTAATGACTGGCCCTGTCATTAATGACTGTGTCAGTCATTTTATCACTGGCCCTGTCATTTTATGACTGGTTCTGTCATTTTATGACTGGCCAAGTCATTTTATGACTGGCAGAGTCATTTTATCACTGGCCCTGTCATTAATGACTGGCCCTGTCATTAATGACTGGCCCTGTCATTAATGACTGGCCCAGTCATTTTATCACTGGCCCTGTCATTAATGACTGGCCCTGTCATTAATGACTGGCCCAGTCATTTTATCACTGGCCTTGTCATTTTATGACTGGTTCTGTCATTTTATGACTGGCCAAGTCCATTTATGACTGGCAGAGTCATTTTATCACTGGCCCTGTCATAAATGACTGGCCCTGTCATAAATGACTGGCCCTGTCATTAATGACGGGCCCAGTCATTAATGACTGGCACACTCATTTTATCACTGGCCCTGTCATTAACGACTGGCCCTGTCATTAATGACTGGGTCAGTCATTTTATCACTGGCCCTGTCATTTTATGACTGGTTCTGTCATTTTATGACTGGCCAAGTCATTTTATGACTGGCAGAGTCATTTTATCACTGGCCCTGTCATTAATGACTGGCCCTGTCATTAATGACTGGCCCTGTCATTAATGACTGGCCCAGTCATTTTATCACTGGCCCTGTCATTAATGACTGGCCCTGTCATTAATGACTGGCCCTGTCATTTTATCACTGGCCTTGTCATTTTATGACTGGTTTTGTCATTTTATGACTGGCCAAGTCCATTTATGACTGGCAGAGTCATTTTATCACTGGCCCTGTCACAAATGACTGGCCCTGTCATTAATGACGGGCCCAGTCATTTTATCACTGGCCCTGTCATTAATGACTGGCCCTGTCATTAATGAAAGGCCCAGTCATTTTATCACTGGCCCTGTCATTTTATGACTGGTTCTGTCATTAATGACTGGCTTAGTCATTTTATGACTGGTAGAGTCATTTTATCACTGGCCCAGTCATAAATGACTGGCCCTGTCATTAATGACGGGCCCAGGCATTTTATCACTGGCCCTGTCATTAATGACAGGCCCAGTCATTTTATGAATGGTTCTGTCATTTTATGACTTGCCAAGTAATTTTATGACTTGCAAAGTCATTTTATGACTGGCAGAGTCATTTTATAACTGGCCCTGTCATTAATGACTGGCCCTGTCATTAATGACTGGCCCAGTCATTTTATCACTGGCTCTGTCATTTTATGACTTGTTCTGTCACTTTATGACTGGCCAAGTCATTTTATGCCTGGCAAAGTCATTTTATCACTGGCCCTGTCATTAATGACTGGCCCTGTCATTAATGACTGGCGAAGTCATTTTATCACTGGCCCTGTCATTAATGACTGGCGAAGTCATTTTATCACTGGCCCAGTCATTTTATCACTGGCTCTAACATTTTATGACTTGTTCTGTCATTTTATGACTGGCCAAGTAATTTTATGACTGGCAGAGTCATTTTATCACTGGCCCTGTCATTAATGAATAGCCCTGTCATTAATGACTGGCCCTGTCATTAATGACTGGCCCACTCAATTTATCACTGGCCCTGTCATTTAATGACTGGTTCTGTCATTAATGACTGGCCCAGTCATTTTATCACTGGCCCTGTCATTTTATCACTGGCCCTGTCATTAATGACTGGCAGAGTCATTTTTATCACTGGCCCAGTCATTAATGACTGGCCCTGTCATTAATGGCTGGCCCAGTCATTTTATCACTGGCCCTGTCATTAATGACTGGCCCTGTCATTAATGACTGGCCCAGTCATTTTATCACTGGCCCTGTCATTTTATAACTTGTTCTGTCATTTTATGACTGGCCAAGTCATTTTATGACTGGTAGAGTCATTTTATCACTGGCCCTGTCATTAATGACTGGCCCTGTCATTAATGACTGGCCCAGTCATTTTATCTTTGGCCCTGTCATTAATGACTGGCCCTGTCATTAATGACTGGCCACGTCATTTTATCACTGGCCCTGTCATTTTATGACTAGTTCTGTCATTTTATGACAGGCCAAGTTATTTTATGACTGGAGGAGTCATTTTATCACTGGCCCTGTCATTAATGACTGGCCCAGTCATTTTATCACAGGCCCTGTCATTAATGACTGGCCCTGTCATTAATGACTGTGCCAGTCATTTTATCACTGGCCCTGTCATTTTATGACTGGTTCTGTCATTCTATGACTGGCCAAGTCATTTTATGACTGGCAGAGTCATTTTATAACTGGCCCTGTCATTAATGACTGGCCCTGTCGTTAATGACTGGCCCAGTCATTTTATCACTGGCCCTGTCATTAATGACTGGCCCTGTCATTAATGACTGGCCCAGTCATTTTATCACTGGCCCTGTCATTTTATGACTGGTTCTGTCATTTTATGACTGGCCAAGTCATTTTCAGACTGGCAGAGTCATTTTATCACTGGCCCTGTCATTAATGACTGGCCCTGTCATTAATGACTGGCGAAGTCATTTTATCACTGGCCCTGTCATTAATGACTGGCGAAGTCATTTTATCACTGGCCCAGTCATTTTATCACTGGCTCTAACATTTTATGACTTGTTCTGTCATTTTATGACTGGCCAAGTAATTTTATGACTGGCAGAGTCATTTTATCACTGGCCCTGTCATTAATGACTAGCCCTGTCATTAATGACTGGCCTTGTCATTAATGACTGGCCCACTCAATTTATCACTGGCCCTGTCATTTAATGACTGGTTCTGTCATTAATGACTGGCCCAGTCATTTTATCACTGGCCCTGTCATTTTATCACTGGCCCTGTCATTAATGACTGGCAGAGTCATTTTTATCACTGGCCCAGTCATTAATGACTGGCCCTGTCATTAATGGCTGGCCCAGTCATTTTATCACTGGCCCTGTCATAAATACTGGCCCTGTCATTAATGACTGTGCCAGTTATTTTATCACTGGCCCTGTCATTTAATGACTGGTTCTGTCATTAATGACTGGCCAAGTCATCTTATCACTGGCCCTGTCATTTTATCACTGGCCCTGTCATTAATGACTGGAGGAGTCATTTTATCACTGGCCCTGTCATTAATGACTGGCCCAGTCATTTTATCACAGGCCCTGTCATTAATGACTGGCCCTGTCATTAATGACTGTGCCAGTCATTTTATCACTGGCCCTGTCATTTTATGACTGGTTCTGTCATTCTATGACTGGCCAAGTCATTTTATGACTGGCAGAGTCATTTTATAACTGGCCCTGTCATTAATGACTGGCCCTGTCGTTAATGACTGGCCCAGTCATTTTATCACTGGCCCTGTCATTAATGACTGGCCCAGTCATTTTATCACTGGCCCTGTCATTTTATGACTGGTTCTGTCATTTTATGCCTGGCCAAGTCATTTTATGACTGGTAGAGTCATTTTATCACTGGCCCTGTCATTAATGACTGGCCCTGTCATTAATGACTGGCCCAGTCATTTTATCATTGGCCCTGTCATTAATGACTGGCCCTGTCATTAATGACTGGCCCCGTCATTTTATCACTGGCCCTGTCATTTTATGACTGGTTCTGTCATTTTATGACTGGCCAAGTTATTTAATGACTAGCAGAGTCATTTTATCACTGGCCCTGTCATTAATGACTGGCCCTGTCATTAATGACTGGCACACTCATTTTATCACTGGCCCTGTCATTAATGACTGGCCCTGTCATTAATGACTGGGTCAGTCATTTTATCACTGGCCCTGTCATTTTATGACTTGTTCTGTCATTTTATGACTGGCCAAGTCATTTTCAGACTGGCAGAGTCATTTCATCACTGGCCCTGTCATTAATGACTGGCGAAGTCATTTTATCACTGGCCCTGTCATTAATGACTGGCGAAGTCATTTTATCACTGGCCCAGTCATTTTATCACTGGCCCTGTCATTTTATGACTGGTTCTGTCATTTTATGACTGGCCAAGTAATTTTATGACTGGCAGAGTCATTTTATCACTGGCCCTGTCATTAATGACTAGCCCTGTCATTAATGACTGGCCCTGTCATTAATGACTGGCCCACTCATTTTATCACTGGCCCTGTCATTTAATTACTGGTTCTGTCATTAATGACTGGCCCAGTCATTTTATCACTGGCCCTGTATTTTATCACTGGCCCTGTCATTAATGACTGGCAGAGTCATTTTTATCACTGGCCCAGTCATTAATGACTGGCCCTGTCATTAATGGCTGGCCCAGTCATTTTATCACTGGCCCTGTCATTAATGACTGGCCCTGTCATTAATGACTGGCCCAGTCATTTTATCTCCGGCCCTGTCATTTTATGACTTGTTCTGTCATTTTATGACTGGCCAAGTCATTTTATGACTGGTAGAGTCATTTTATCACTGGCCCTGTCATTAATGACTGGCCCTGTCATTAATGACTGGCCCAGTCATTTTATCACTGGCCCTGTCATTAATAACTGGCCCTGTCATTAATGACTGGCCCCGTCATTTTATCACTGGCCCTGTCATTTTATGACTAGTTCTGTCATTTTATGACAGGCCAAGTTATTTTATGACTGGAGGAGTCATTTTATCACTGGCCCTGTCATTAATGACTGGCCCAGTCATTTTATCACAGGCCCTGTCATTAATGACTTGCCCTGTCATTAATGACTGTGCCAGTCATTTTATCACTGGCCCTGTCATTTTATGACTGGTTCTGTCATTTTATGACTGGCCAAGTCATTTTATGACTGGCAGAGTCATTTTATAACTGGCCCTGTCATTAATGACTGGCCCTGTCGTTAATGACTGGCCCAGTCATTTTATCACTGGCCCTGTCATTAATGACTGGCCCTGTCATTAATGACGTGCCCAATCATTTTATCACTGGCCCTGTCATTTTATGACTGGTTCTGTCATTTTATGACTGGCCAAGTCATTTTATGACTGGTAGAGTCATTTTATCACTGGCCCTGTCCTTAATGACTGGCCCTGTCATTAATTACTGGCCCAGTCATTTTATAACTGGCCCTGTCATTAATGACTGGCCCTGTCATTAATGACTGGCCCCGTCATTTTATCACTGGCCCTGTCATTTTTTGACTGGTTCTGTCATTTTATGACTGGCCAAGTTATTTTATGACTAGCAGAGTCATTTTATCACTGGCCCTGTCATTAATGACTGGCCCTGTCATTAATGACTGGCCCAGTCATTTTATCACTGGCCCTGTCATTAATGACTGGCCCTGTTATTAATGACTGGCCCCGTCATTTTATCACTGGCCCTGTCATTTTATGACTGGTTCTGTCATTTTATGACTGGCCAAGTTATTTTATGACTAGCAGAGTCATTTTATCACTGGCCCTGTCATTAACGACTGGCCCTGTCATTAATGACTGGCCCAGTCATTTTATCACTGGCCCCTTCATTAATGACTGGCCCTGTCATTAATGACTGGGTCAGTCATTTTATCACTGGCCCTGTCATTTTATGACTGGTTCTGTCATTTTATGACTGGCCAAGTCATTTTATGACTGGCAGAGTCATTTTATCACTGGCCCTGTCATTAATGACTGGCCCTGTCATTAATGACTGGCCCTGTCATTAATGACTGGCCCAGTCATTTTATCACTGGCCCTGTCATTAATGACTTGCCCTGTCATTAATGACTAGCCCAGTCATTTTATCACTGGCCCTGTCATTTTATGACTGGTTCTGTCATTTTATGACTGGCCAAGTCCATTTATGACTGGCAGAGTCATTTTATCACTGGCCCTGTCATTAATGACTGGCCCTGTCATTAATGATGGGCCCAGTCATTTTATCACTGGCCCTGTCATTAATGACTGGCCCTGTCATTAATGAAAGGCCCAGTCATTTTATCACTGGCCCTGTCATTTTATGACTGGTTCTGTCATTAATGACTAGCTTAGTCATATTATCACTGGCCCTATCTTTTTATGACTGGTTCTGTCATTTTATGACTTGCCAAGTCATTTTATGACTGGTAGAGTCATTTTATCACTGGCCCTGTCATAAATGACTGGCCCTGTCATTAATGACGGGCCCAGGCATTTTATCACTGGCTCTGTCATTAATGACTGGCCCAGTCATTTTATCACAGGCCCTGTCATTAATGACTGGCCCTGTCATTAATGACTGTGCCAGTTATTTTATCACTGTCCCTGTCATTTTATGACTGGTTCTGTCATTTTATGACTGGCCAAGTCATTTTATGACTGGCAGAGTCATTTTATCACTGGCCCTGTCATTAATGACTGGCCCTGTCATTAATGACTGGCCCAGTCATTTTATCACTGGCCCTGTCATTAATGACTGGCCCTGTTATTAATGACTGGCCCCGTCATTTTATCACTGGCCCTGTCATTAATGACTGGCCCTGTCATTAATGACGTGCCCAATCGATTTATCACTGGCCCTGTCATTTTATGACTGGTTCTGTCATTTTATGACTGGCCAAGTCATTTTATGACTGGTAGAGTCATTTTATCACTGGCCCTGTCCTTAATGACTGGCCCTGTCATTAATGACTGGCCCAGTCATTTTATAACTGGCCCTGTCATTAATGACTGGCCCTGTCATTAATGACAGGCCCCGTCATTTTATCACTGGCCCTGTCATTTTTTGACTGGTTCGGTCATTTTATGACTGGCCAAGTTATTTTATGACTAGCAGAGTCATTTTATCACTGGCCCTGTCATTAATGACTGGCCCTGTCATTAATGACTGGCCCAGTCATTTTATCACTGGCCCTGTCATTAATGACTGGCCCTGTTATTAATGACTGGCCCCGTCATTTTATCACTGGCCCTGTCATTTTATGACTGGTTCTGTCCTTTTATGACTGGCCAAGTTATTTTATGACTAGCAGAGTCATTTTATCACTGGCCCTGTCATTAACGACTGGCCCTGTCATTAATGACTGGCCCACTCATTTTATCACTGGCCCCTTCATTAATGACTGGCCCTGTCATTAATGACTGGGTCAGTCATTTTATCACTGGCCCTGTCATTTTATGACTGGTTCTGTCATTTTATGACTGGCCAAGTCATTTTATGACTGGCAGAGTCATTTTATCACTGGCCCTGTCATTAATGACTGGCCCTGTCATTAATGACTGGCCCTGTCATTAATGACTGGCCCAGTCATTTTATCACTGGCCCTGTCATTAATGACTTGCCCTGTCATTAATGACTAGCCCAGTCATTTTATCACTGGCCCTGTCATTTTATGACTGGTTCTGTCATTTTATGACTGGCCAAGTCCATTTATGACTGGCAGAGTCATTTTATCACTGGCCCTGTCATTAATGACTGGCCCTGTCATTAATGATGGGCCCAGTCATTTTATCACTGGCCCTGTCATTAATGACTGGCCCTGTCATTAATGAAAGGCCCAGTCATTTTATCACTGGCCCTGTCATTTTATGACTGGTTCTGTCATTAATGACTAGCTTAGTCATATTATCACTGGCCCTATCTTTTTATGACTGGTTCTGTCATTTTATGACTTGCCAAGTCATTTTATGACTGGTAGAGTCATTTTATCACTGGCCCTGTCATAAATGACTGGCCCTGTCATTAATGACGGGCCCAGGCATTTTATCACTGGCTCTGTCATTAATGACTGGCCCAGTCATTTTATCACAGGCCCTGTCATTAATGACTGGCCCTGTCATTAATGACTGTGCCAGTTATTTTATCACTGTCCCTGTCATTTTATGACTGGCCCTGTCATTTTATGACTGGTTCTGTCATTTTATGCCTGGCCAAGTCATTTTATGACTGGTAGAGTCATTTTATCACTGGGCCTGTCATTAATGACTGGCCCTGTCATTAATGACTGGCCCAGTCATTTTATCATTGGCCCTGTCATTAATGACTGGCCCTGTCATTAATGACTGGCCCTGTCATTTTATGACTGGTTCTGTCATTTTATGACTCGCCAAGTCCATTAATGACTGGCAGAGTCATTTTATCACGGCCCCTGTCAATAATGACGGGCCCAGTCATTTTATCACTGGCCCTGTCATTTTATGACTGGTTCTGTCATTTTATGACTTGCCAAGTCATTTTATGACTGGTAGAGTCATTTTATCACTGGCCCTGTCATTAATGACTGGCCCTGTCATTAATGAAAGGCCCAGTCATTTTATCACTGGCCCTGTCATTTTATGACTGGTTCTGTCATTAATGACTGGCTTAGTCATTTTATGACTGGTAGAGTCATTTTATCACTGGCCCAGTCATAAATGACTGGCCCTGTCATTAATGACGGGCCCAGTCATTTTATCACTGGCCCCTTCATTAATGACTGGCCCTGTCATTAATGACTGGGTCAGTCATTTTATCACTGGCCCTGTCATTTTATGACTGGTTCTGTCATTTTATGACTGGCCAAGTCATTTTATGACTGGCAGAGTCATTTTATCACTGGCCCTGTCATTAATGACTGGCCCTGTCATTAATGACTGGCCCTGTCATTAATGACTGGCCCAGTCATTTTATCACTGGCCCTGTCATTAATGACTTGCCCTGTCATTAATGACTAGCCCAGTCATTTTATCACTGGCCCTGTCATTTTATGACTGGTTCTGTCATTTTATGACTGGCCAAGTCCATTTATGACTGGCAGAGTCATTTTATCACTGGCCCTGTCATTAATGACTGGCCCTGTCATTAATGATGGGCCCAGTCATTTTATCACTGGCCCTGTCATTAATGACTGGCCCTGTCATTAATGAAAGGCCCAGTCATTTTATCACTGGCCCTGTCATTTTATGACTGGTTCTGTCATTAATGACTAGCTTAGTCATATTATCACTGGCCCTATCTTTTTATGACTGGTTCTGTCATTTTATGACTTGCCAAGTCATTTTATGACTGGTAGAGTCATTTTATCACTGGCCCTGTCATTAATGACTGGCCCTGTCATTAATGACTGGCCCTGTCATTAATGACTGGCCCAGTCATTTTATCACTGGCCCTGTCATAAATGACTGGCCCTGTCATTAATGACGGGCCCAGGCATTTTATCACTGGCTCTGTCATTAATGACTGGCCCAGTCATTTTATCACAGGCCCTGTCATTAATGACTGGCCCTGTCATTAATGACTGTGCCAGTTATTTTATCACTGTCCCTGTCATTTTATGACTGGTTCTGTCATTTTATGACTGGCCAAGTCATTTTATGACTGGCAGAGTCATTTTATCACTGGCCCTGTCATTAATGACTGGCCCTGTCATTAATGACTGGCCCAGTCATTTTATCACTGGCCCTGTCATTAATGACTGGCCCTGTTATTAATGACTGGCCCCGTCATTTTATCACTGGCCCTGTCATTAATGACTGCCCCTGTCATTAATGACGTGCCCAATCATTTTATCACTGGCCCTGTCATTTTATGACTGGTTCTGTCATTTTATGACTGGCCAAGTCATTTTATGACTGGTAGAGTCATTTTATCATTGGCCCTGTCCTTAATGACTGGCCCTGTCATTAATGACTGGCCCAGTCATTTTATAACTGGCCCTGTCATTAATGACTGGCCCTGTTATTAATGACTGGCCCCGTCATTTTATCACTGGCCCTGTCATTTTATGACTGGTTCTGTCCTTTTATGACTGGCCAAGTTATTTTATGACTAGCAGAGTCATTTTATCACTGGCCCTGTCATTAACGACTGGCCCTGTCATTAATGACTGGCCCACTCATTTTATCACTGGCCCCTTCATTAATGACTGGCCCTGTCATTAATGACTGGGTCAGTCATTTTATCACTGGCCCTGTCATTTTATGACTGGTTCTGTCATTTTATGACTGGCCAAGTCATTTTATGACTGGCAGAGTCATTTTATCACTGGCCCTGTCATTAATGACTGGCCCTGTCATTAATGACTGGCCCTGTCATTAATGACTGGCCCAGTCATTTTATCACTGGCCCTGTCATTAATGACTTGCCCTGTCATTAATGACTAGCCCAGTCATTTTATCACTGGCCCTGTCATTTTATGACTGGTTCTGTCATTTTATGACTGGCCAAGTCCATTTATGACTGGCAGAGTCATTTTATCACTGGCCCTGTCATTAATGACTGGCCCTGTCATTAATGATGGGCCCAGTCATTTTATCACTGGCCCTGTCATTAATGACTGGCCCTGTCATTAATGAAAGGCCCAGTCATTTTATCACTGGCCCTGTCATTTTATGACTGGTTCTGTCATTAATGACTAGCTTAGTCATATTATCACTGGCCCTATCTTTTTATGACTGGTTCTGTCATTTTATGACTTGCCAAGTCATTTTATGACTGGTAGAGTCATTTTATCACTGGCCCTGTCATAAATGACTGGCCCTGTCATAAATGACTGGCCCTGTCATTAATGACGGGCCCAGGCATTTTATCACTGGCTCTGTCATTAATGACTGGCCCAGTCATTTTATCACAGGCCCTGTCATTAATGACTGGCCCTGTCATTAATGACTGTGCCAGTTATTTTATCACTGTCCCTGTCATTTTATGACTGGCCCTGTCATTTTATGACTGGTTCTGTCATTTTATGCCTGGCCAAGTCATTTTATGACTGGTAGAGTCATTTTATCACTGGCCCTGTCATTAATGACTGGCCCTGTCATTAATGACTGACCCTGTCATTAATGACTGGCCCAGTCATTTTATCATTGGCCCTGTCATTAATGACTGGCCCTGTCATTAATGACTGGCCCCGTCATTTTATCACTGGCCCTGTCATTTTATGACTGGTTCTGTCATTTTATGACTCGCCAAGTCCATTTATGACTGGCAGAGTCATTTTATCACGGCCCCTGTCAATAATGACGGGCCCAGTCATTTTATCACTGGCCCTGTCATTTTATGACTGGTTCTGTCATTTTATGACTTGCCAAGTCATTTTATGACTGGTAGAGTCATTTTATCACTGGCCCTGTCCTTAATGACTGGCCCTGTCATTAATGACTGGCCCAGTCATTTTATAACTGGCCCTGTCATTAATGACTGGCCCTGTCATTAATGACTGGCCCCGTCATTTTATCACTGGCCCTGTCATTTTTTGACTGGTTCGGTCATTTTATGACTGGCCAAGTTATTTTATGACTAGCAGAGTCATTTTATCACTGGCCCTGTCATTAATGACTGGCCCTGTCATTAATGACTGGCCCAGTCATTTTATCACTGGCCCTGTCAATAATGACTGGCCCTGTTATTAATGACTGGCCCCGTCATTTTATCACTGGCCCTGTCATTTTATGACTGGTTCTGTCCTTTTATGACTGGCCAAGTTATTTTATGACTAGCAGAGTCATTTTATCACTGGCCCTGTCATTAACGACTGGCCCTGTCATTAATGACTGGCCCACTCATTTTATCACTGGCCCCTTCATTAATGACTGGCCCTGTCATTAATGACTGGGTCAGTCATTTTATCACTGGCCCTGTCATTTTATGACTGGTTCTGTCATTTTATGACTGGCCAAGTCATTTTATGACTGGCAGAGTCATGTTATCACTGGCCCTGTCATTAATGACTGGCCCTGTCATTAATGACTGGCCCTGTCATTAATGACTGGCCCAGTCATTTTATCACTGGCCCTGTCATTAATGACTTGCCCTGTCATTAATGACTAGCCCAGTCATTTTATCACTGGCCCTGTCATTTTATGACTGGTTCTGTCATTTTATGACTGGCCAAGTCCATTTATGACTGGCAGAGTCATTTTATCACTGGCCCTGTCATTAATGACTGGCCCTGTCATTAATGATGGGCCCAGTCATTTTATCACTGGCCCTGTCATTAATGACTGGCCCTGTCATTAATGAAAGGCCCAGTCATTTTATCACTGGCCCTGTCATTTTATGACTGGTTCTGTCATTAATGACTAGCTTAGTCATATTATCACTGGCCCTATCTTTTTATGACTGGTTCTGTCATTTTATGACTTGCCAAGTCATTTTATGACTGGTAGAGTCATTTTATCACTGGCCCTGTCATAAATGACTGGCCCTGTCATTAATGACGGGCCCAGGCATTTTATCACTGGCTCTGTCATTAATGACTGGCCCAGTCATTTTATCACAGGCCCTGTCATTAATGACTGGCCCTGTCATTAATGACTGTGCCAGTTATTTTATCACTGTCCCTGTCATTTTATGACTGGCCCTGTCATTTTATGACTGGTTCTGTCATTTTATGCCTGGCCAAGTCATTTTATGACTGGTAGAGTCATTTTATCACTGGCCCTGTCATTAATGACTGGCCCTGTCATTAATGACTGGCCCAGTCATTTTATCATTGGCCCTGTCATTAATGACTGGCCCTGTCATTAATGACTGGCCCCGTCATTTTATCACTGGCCCTGTCATTTTATGACTGGTTCTGTCATTTTATGACTCGCCAAGTCCATTAATGACTGGCAGAGTCATTTTATCACGGCCCCTGTCAATAATGACGGGCCCAGTCATTTTATCACTGGCCCTGTCATTTTATGACTGGTTCTGTCATTTTATGACTTGCCAAGTCATTTTATGACTGGTAGAGTCATTTTATCACTGGCCCTGTCATAAATGACTGGCCCTGTCATTAATGACGGGCCCAGGCATTTTATCACTGGCCCTGTCATTAATGACTGGCCCTGTCATTAATGACAGGCCCAGTCATTTTATAACTGGCCCTGTCATTTTATAAATAGTTCTGTCATTTTATGACCTGCCAAGTCATTTTATGACTGGCAGAGTCATTTTCTAACTGGCCCTGTCATTAATGACTGGCCCTGTCATTAATGACTGGCCCTGTCATTAATGACGGGCCCAGTCATTTTATCACTGGCCCTGTCATTAATGACTGGCCCTGTCATTAATGACTGGCCCAGTCATTTTATCACTGGCCCTGTCATTAATGACTGGCCCTGTCATTAATGACTGGCACACTCATTTTATCACTGGCCCTGTCATTAATGACTGGCCCTGTCATTAATGACTGGGTCAGTCATTTTATCACTGGTCCTGTCATTTTATGACTGGTTCTGTCATTTTATGACTGGCCAAGTCATTTTATGACTGGCAGAGTCATTTTATCTCTGGCCCTGTCATTAATGACTGGCCCTTACATTAATGACTGGCCCAGTCATTTTATCATTGGCCCTGTCTTTAATGACTGGCCCTGTCATTAATGACTGGCCCCGTCATTTTATCACTGGCCCTGTCATTTTATGACTGGTTCTGTCATTTTATGACTGGCCAAGTTATTTTATGACTAGCAGAGTCATTTTATCACTGGCCCTGTCATTAATGACTGGCCCTGATATTAATGACTGGCACACTCATTTTATCACTGGCCCTGTCATTAATGACTGGCCCTGTCATTAATGACTGGCCCAGTCATTTTATCACTGGCCCTGTCATTAATGACTGGCCCTGTCATTAATGACTGGCACACTCATTTTATCACTGGCCCTGTCATTAATGACTGGCCCTGTCATTAATGACTGGGTCAGTCATTTTATCACTGGCCCTGTCATTTTATGACTGGTTCTGTCATTTTATGACTGGCCAAGTCATTTTATGACTGGCAGAGTCATTTTATCTCTGGCCCTGTCATTAATGACTGGCCCTTACATTAATGACTGGCCCAGTCATTTTATCATTGGCCCTGTCATTAATGACTGGCCCTGTCATTAATGACTGGCCCCGTCATTTTATCACTGGCCCTGTCATTTTATGACTGGTTCTGTCATTTTATGACTGGCCAAGTTATTTTATGACTAGCAGAGTCATTTTATCACTGGCCCTGTCATTAATGACTGGCCCTGTCATTAATGACTGGCACACTCATTTTATCACTGGCCCTGTCATTAATGACTGGCCCTGTCATTAATGACTGTGTCAGTCATTTTATCACTGGCCCTGTCATTTTATGACTGGTTCTGTCATTTTATGACTGGCCAAGTCATTTTATGACTGGCAGAGTCATTTTATCAGTGGCCCTGTCATTAATGACTGGCCCTGTCATTAATGACTGGCCCTGTCATTAATGACTGGCCCAGTCATTTTATCACTGGCCCTGTCATTAATGACTGGCCCTGTCATTAATGACTGGCCCAGTCATTTTATCACTGGCCTTGTCATTTTATGACTGGTTCTGTCATTTTATGACTGGCCAAGTCCATTTATGACTGGCAGAGTCATTTTATCACTGGCCCTGTCATAAATGACTGGCCCTGTCATAAATGACTGGCCCTGTCATTAATGACGGGCCCAGTCATTAATGACTGGCACACTCATTTTATCACTGGCCCTGTCATTAACGACTGGCCCTGTCATTAATGACTGGGTCAGTCATTTTATCACTGGCCCTGTCATTTTATGACTGGTTCTGTCATTTTATGACTGGCCAAGTCATTTTATGACTGGCAGAGTCATTTTATCACTGGCCCTGTCATTAATGACTGGCCCTGTCATTAATGACTGGCCCTGTCATTAATGACTGGCCCAGTCATTTTATCACTGGCCCTGTCATTAATGACTGGCCCTGTCATTAATGACTGGCCCTGTCATTTTATCACTGGCCTTGTCATTTTATGACTGGTTTTGTCATTTTATGACTTGCCAAGTCCATTTATGACTGGCAGAGTCATTTTATCACTGGCCCTGTCACAAATGACTGGCCCTGTCATTAATGACGGGCCCAGTCATTTTATCACTGGCCCTGTCATTAATGACTGGCCCTGTCATTAATGAAAGGCCCAGTCATTTTATCACTGGCCCTGTCATTTTATGACTGGTTCTGTCATTAATGACTGGCTTAGTCATTTTATGACTGGTAGAGTCATTTTATCACTGGCCCAGTCATAAATGACTGGCCCTGTCATTAATGACGGGCCCAGGCATTTTATCACTGGCCCTGTCATTAATGACAGGCCCAGTCATTTTATGAATGGTTCTGTCATTTTATGACTTGCCAAGTAATTTTATGACTTGCAAAGTCATTTTATGACTGGCAGAGTCATTTTATAACTGGCCCTGTCATTAATGACTGGCCCTGTCATTAATGACTGGCCCAGTCATTTTATCACTGGCTCTGTCATTTTATGACTTGTTCTGTCATTTTATGACTGGCCAAGTCATTTTATGCCTGGCAAAGTCATTTTATCACTGGCCCTGTCATTAATGACTGGCCCTGTCATTAATGACTGGCGAAGTCATTTTATCACTGGCCCTGTCATTAATGACTGGCGAAGTCATTTTATCACTGGCCCAGTCATTTTATCACTGGCTCTAACATTTTATGACTTGTTCTGTCATTTTATGACTGGCCAAGTAATTTTATGACTGGCAGAGTCATTTTATCACTGGCCCTGTCATTAATGAATAGCCCTGTCATTAATGACTGGCCCTGTCATTAATGACTGGCCCACTCAATTTATCACTGGCCCTGTCATTTAATGACTGGTTCTGTCATTAATGACTGGCCCAGTCATTTTATCACTGGCCCTGTCATTTTATCACTGGCCCTGTCATTAATGACTGGCAGAGTCATTTTTATCACTGGCCCAGTCATTAATGACTGGCCCTGTCATTAATGGCTGGCCCAGTCATTTTATCACTGGCCCTGTCATTAATGACTGGCCCTGTCATTAATGACTGGCCCAGTCATTTTATCACTGGCCCTGTCATTTTATAACTTGTTCTGTCATTTTATGACTGGCCAAGTCATTTTATGACTGGTAGAGTCATTTTATCACTGGCCCTGTCATTAATGACTGGCCCTGTCATTAATGACTGGCCCAGTCATTTTATCTTTGGCCCTGTCATTAATGACTGGCCCTGTCATTAATGACTGGCCCCGTCATTTTATCACTGGCCCTGTCATTTTATGACTAGTTCTGTCATTTTATGACAGGCCAAGTTATTTTATGACTGGAGGAGTCATTTTATCACTGGCCCTGTCATTAATGACTGGCCCAGTCATTTTATCACAGGCCCTGTCATTAATGACTGGCCCTGTCATTAATGACTGTGCCAGTCATTTTATCACTGGCCCTGTCATTTTATGACTGGTTCTGTCATTCTATGACTGGCCAAGTCATTTTATGACTGGCAGAGTCATTTTATAACTGGCCCTGTCATTAATGACTGGCCCTGTCGTTAATGACTGGCCCAGTCATTTTATCACTGGCCCTGTCATTAATGACTGGCCCTGTCATTAATGACTGGCCCAGTCATTTTATCACTGGCCCTGTCATTTTATGACAGGTTCTGTCATTTTATGACTGGCCAAGTCATTTTCAGACTGGCAGAGTCATTTTATCACTGGCCCTGTCATTAATGACTGGCCCTGTCATTAATGACTGGCGAAGTCATTTTATCACTGGCCCTGTCATTAATGACTGGCGAAGTCATTTTATCACTGGCCCAGTCATTTTATCACTGGCTCTAACATTTTATGACTTGTTCTGTCATTTTATGACTGGCCAAGTAATTTTATGACTGGCAGAGTCATTTTATCACTGGCCCTGTCATTAATGACTAGCCCTGTCATTAATGACTGGCCTTGTCATTAATGACTGGCCCACTCAATTTATCACTGGCCCTGTCATTTAATGACTGGTTCTGTCATTAATGACTGGCCCAGTCATTTTATCACTGGCCCTGTCATTTTATCACTGGCCCTGTCATTAATGACTGGCAGAGTCATTTTTATCACTGGCCCAGTCATTAATGACTGGCCCTGTCATTAATGGCTGGCCCAGTCATTTTATCACTGGCCCTGTCATAAATACTGGCCCTGTCATTAATGACTGTGCCAGTTATTTTATCACTGGCCCTGTCATTTAATGACTGGTTCTGTCATTAATGACTGGCCAAGTCATCTTATCACTGGCCCTGTCATTTTATCACTGGCCCTGTCATTAATGACTGGAGGAGTCATTTTATCACTGGCCCTGTCATTAATGACTGGCCCAGTCATTTTATCACAGGCCCTGTCATTAATGACTGGCCCTGTCATTAATGACTGTGCCAGTCATTTTATCACTGGCCCTGTCATTTTATGACTGGTTCTGTCATTCTATGACTGGCCAAGTCATTTTATGACTGGCAGAGTCATTTTATAACTGGCCCTGTCATTAATGACTGGCCCTGTCGTTAATGACTGGCCCAGTCATTTTATCACTGGCCCTGTCATTAATGACTGGCCCTGTCATTAATGACTGGCCCAGTCATTTTATCACTGGCCCTGTCATTTTATGACTGGTTCTGTCATTTTATGCCTGGCCAAGTCATTTTATGACTGGTAGAGTCATTTTATCACTGGCCCTGTCATTAATGACTGGCCCTGTCATTAATGACTGGCCCAGTCATTTTATCATTGGCCCTGTCATTAATGACTGGCCCTGTCATTAATGACTGGCCCCGTCATTTTATCACTGGCCCTGTCATTTTATGACTGGTTCTGTCATTTTATGACTGGCCAAGTTATTTAATGACTAGCAGAGTCATTTTATCACTGGCCCTGTCATTAATGACTGGCCCTGTCATTAATGACTGGCACACTCATTTTATCACTGGCCCTGTCATTAATGACTGGCCCTGTCATTAATGACTGGGTCAGTCATTTTATCACTGGCCCTGTCATTTTATGACTTGTTCTGTCATTTTATGACTGGCCAAGTCATTTTCAGACTGGCAGAGTCATTTCATCACTGGCCCTGTCATTAATGACTGGCGAAGTCATTTTATCACTGGCCCTGTCATTAATGACTGGCGAAGTCATTTTATCACTGGCCCAGTCATTTTATCACTGGCCCTGTCATTTTATGACTGGTTCTGTCATTTTATGACTGGCCAAGTAATTTTATGACTGGCAGAGTCATTTTATCACTGGCCCTGTCATTAATGACTAGCCCTGTCATTAATGACTGGCCCTGTCATTAATGACTGGCCCACTCATTTTATCACTGGCCCTGTCATTTAATTACTGGTTCTGTCATTAATGACTGGCCCAGTCATTTTATCACTGGCCCTGTATTTTATCACTGGCCCTGTCATTAATGACTGGCAGAGTCATTTTTATCACTGGCCCAGTCATTAATGACTGGCCCTGTCATTAATGGCTGGCCCAGTCATTTTATCACTGGCCCTGTCATTAATGACTGGCCCTGTCATTAATGACTGGCCCAGTCATTTTATCTCCGGCCCTGTCATTTTATGACTTGTTCTATCATTTTATGACTGGCCAAGTCATTTTATGACTGGTAGAGTCATTTTATCACTGGCCCTGTCATTAATGACTGGCCCTGTCATTAATGACTGGCCCAGTCATTTTATCACTGGCCCTGTCATTAATAACTGGCCCTGTCATTAATGACTGGCCCCGTCATTTTATCACTGGCCCTGTCATTTTATGACTAGTTCTGTCATTTTATGACAGGCCAAGTTATTTTATGACTGGAGGAGTCATTTTATCACTGGCCCTGTCATTAATGACTGGCCCAGTCATTTTATCACAGGCCCTGTCATTAATGACTTGCCCTGTCATTAATGACTGTGCCAGTCATTTTATCACTGGCCCTGTCATTTTATGACTGGTTCTGTCATTTTATGACTGGCCAAGTCATTTTATGACTGGCAGAGTCATTTTATAACTGGCCCTGTCATTAATGACTGGCCCTGTCGTTAATGACTGGCCCAGTCATTTTATCACTGGCCCTGTCATTAATGACTGGCCCTGTCATTAATGACGTGCCCAATCATTTTATCACTGGCCCTGTCATTTTATGACTGGTTCTGTCATTTTATGACTGGCCAAGTCATTTTATGACTGGTAGAGTCATTTTATCACTGGCCCTGTCCTTAATGACTGGCCCTGTCATTAATTACTGGCCCAGTCATTTTATAACTGGCCCTGTCATTAATGACTGGCCCTGTCATTAATGACTGGCCCCGTCATTTTATCACTGGCCCTGTCATTTTTTGACTGGTTCTGTCATTTTATGACTGGCCAAGTTATTTTATGACTAGCAGAGTCATTTTATCACTGGCCTTGTCATTAATGACTGGCCCTGTCATTAATGACTGGCCCAGTCATTTTATCACTGGCCCTGTCATTAATGACTGGCCCTGTTATTAATGACTGGCCCCGTCATTTTATCACTGGCGATGTCATTTTATGACTGGTTCTGTCATTTTATGACTGGCCAAGTTATTTTATGACTAGCAGAGTCATTTTATCACTGGCCCTGTCATTAACGACTGGCCCTGTCATTAATGACTGGCCCAGTCATTTTATCACTGGCCCCTTCATTAATGACTGGCCCTGTCATTAATGACTGGGTCAGTCATTTTATCACTGGCCCTGTCATTTTATGACTGGTTCTGTCATTTTATGACTGGCCAAGTCATTTTATGACTGGCAGAGTCATTTTATCACTGGCCCTGTCATTAATGACTGGCCCTGTCATTAATGACTGGCCCTGTCATTAATGACTGGCCCAGTCATTTTATTACTGGCCCTGTCATTAATGACTTGCCCTGTCATTAATGACTAGCCCAGTCATTTTATCACTGGCCCTGTCATTTTATGACTGGTTCTGTCATTTTATGACTGGCCAAGTCCATTTATGACTGGCAGAGTCATTTTATCACTGGCCCTGTCATTAATGACTGGCCCTGTCATTAATGATGGGCCCAGTCATTTTATCACTGGCCCTGTCATTAATGACTGGCCCTGTCATTAATGAAAGGCCCAGTCATTTTATCACTGGCCCTGTCATTTTATGACTGGTTCTGTCATTAATGACTAGCTTAGTCATATTATCACTGGCCCTATCTTTTTATGACTGGTTCTGTCATTTTATGACTTGCCAAGTCATTTTATGACTGGTAGAGTCATTTTATCACTGGCCCTGTCATAAATGACTGGCCCTGTCATTAATGACGGGCCCAGGCATTTTATCACTGGCTCTGTCATTAATGACTGGCCCAGTCATTTTATCACAGGTCCTGTCATTAATGACTGGCCCTGTCATTAATGACTGTGCCAGTTATTTTATCACTGTCCCTGTCATTTTATGACTGGTTCTGTCATTTTATGACTGGCCAAGTCATTTTATGACTGGCAGAGTCATTTTATCACTGGCCCTGTCATTAATGACTGGCCCTGTCATTAATGACTGGCCCAGTCATTTTATCACTGGCCCTGTCATTAATGACTGGCCCTGTTATTAATGACTGGCCCCGTCATTTTATCACTGGCCCTGTCATTAATGACTGGCCCTGTCATTAATGACGTGCCCAATCGATTTATCACTGGCCCTGTCATTTTATGACTGGTTCTGTCATTTTATGACTGGCCAAGTCATTTTATGACTGGTAGAGTCATTTTATCACTGGCCCTGTCCTTAATGACTGGCCCTGTCATTAATGACTGGCCCAGTCATTTTATAACTGGCCCTGTCATTAATGACTGGCCCTGTCATTAATGACTGGCCCCGTCATTTTATCACTGGCCCTGTCATTTTTTGACTGGTTCGGTCATTTTATGACTGGCCAAGTTATTTTATGACTAGCAGAGTCATTTTATCACTGGCCCTGTCATTAATGACTGGCCCTGTCATTAATGACTGGCCCAGTCATTTTATCACTGGCCCTGTCATTAATGACTGGCCCTGTTATTAATGACTGGCCCCGTCATTTTATCACTGGCCCTGTCATTTTATGACTGGTTCTGTCCTTTTATGACTGGCCAAGTTATTTTATGACTAGCAGAGTCATTTTATCACTGGCCCTGTCATTAACGACTGGCCCTGTCATTAATGACTGGCCCACTCATTTTATCACTGGCCCCTTCATTAATGACCGGCCCTGTCATTAATGACTGGGTCAGTCATTTTATCACTGGCCCTGTCATTTTATGACTGGTTCTGTCATTTTATGACTGGCCAAGTCATTTTATGACTGGCAGAGTCATTTTATCACTGGCCCTGTCATTAATGACTGGCCCTGTCATTAATGACTGGCCCTGTCATTAATGACTGGCCCAGTCATTTTATCACTGGCCCTGTCATTAATGACTTGCCCTGTCATTAATGACTTGCCCAGTCATTTTATCACTGGCCCTGTCATTTTATGACTGGTTCTGTCATTTTATGACTGGCCAAGTCCATTTATGACTGGCAGAGTCATTTTATCACTGGCCCTGTCATTAATGACTGGCCCTGTCATTAATGATGGGCCCAGTCATTTTATCACTGGCCCTGTCATTAATGACTGGCCCTGTCATTAATGAAAGGCCCAGTCATTTTATCACTGGCCCTGTCATTTTATGACTGGTTCTGTCATTAATGACTAGCTTAGTCATATTATCACTGGCCCTATCTTTTTATGACTGGTTCTGTCATTTTATGACTTGCCAAGTCATTTTATGACTGGTAGAGTCATTTTATCACTGGCCCTGTCATAAATGACTGGCCCTGTCATTAATGACGGGCCCAGGCATTTTATCACTGGCTCTGTCATTAATGACTGGCCCAGTCATTTTATCACAGGCCCTGTCATTAATGACTGGCCCTGTCATTAATGACTGTGCCAGTTATTTTATCACTGTCCCTGTCATTTTATGACTGGCCCTGTCATTTTATGACTGGTTCTGTCATTTTATGCCTGGCCAAGTCATTTTATGACTGGTAGAGTCATTTTATCACTGGGCCTGTCATTAATGACTGGCCCTGTCATTAATGACTGGCCCAGTCATTTTATCATTGGCCCTGTCATTAATGACTGGCCCTGTCATTAATGACTGGCCCCGTCATTTTATCACTGGCCCTGTCATTTTATGACTGGTTCTGTCATTTTATGACTCGCCAAGTCCATTAATGACTGGCAGAGTCATTTTATCACGGCCCCTGTCAATAATGACGGGCCCAGTCATTTTATCACTGGCCCTGTCATTTTATGACTGGTTCTGTCATTTTATGACTTGCCAAGTCATTTTATGACTGGTAGAGTCATTTTATCACTGGCCCTGTCATTAATGACTGGCCCTGTCATTAATGAAAGGCCCAGTCATTTTATCACTGGCCCTGTCATTTTATGACTGGTTCTGTCATTAATGACTGGCTTAGTCATTTTATGACTGGTAGAGTCATTTTATCACTGGCCCAGTCATAAATGACTGGCCCTGTCATTAATGACGGGCCCAGTCATTTTATCACTGGCCCCTTCATTAATGACTGGCCCTGTCATTAATGACTGGGTCAGTCATTTTATCACTGGCCCTGTCATTTTATGACTGGTTCTGTCATTTTATGACTGGCCAAGTCATTTTATGACTGGCAGAGTCATTTTATTACTGGCCCTGTCATTAATGACTGGCCCTGTCATTAATGACTGGCCCTGTCATTAATGACTGGCCCAGTCATTTTATCACTGGCCCTGTCATTAATGACTTGCCCTGTCATTAATGACTAGCCCAGTCATTTTATCACTGGCCCTGTCATTTTATGACTGGTTCTGTCATTTTATGACTGGCCAAGTCCATTTATGACTGGCAGAGTCATTTTATCACTGGCCCTGTCATTAATGACTGGCCCTGTCATTAATGATGGGCCCAGTCATTTTATCACTGGCCCTGTCATTAATGACTGGCCCTGTCATTAATGAAAGGCCCAGTCATTTTATCACTGGCCCTGTCATTTTATGACTGGTTCTGTCATTAATGACTAGCTTAGTCATATTATCACTGGCCCTATCTTTTTATGACTGGTTCTGTCATTTTATGACTTGTCAAGTCATTTTATGACTGGTAGAGTCATTTTATCACTGGCCCTGTCATTAATGACTGGCCCTGTCATTAATGACTGGCCCTGTCATTAATGACTGGCCCAGTCATTTTATCACTGGCCCTGTCATAAATGACTGGCCCTGTCATTAATGACGGGCCCAGGCATTTTATCACTGGCTCTGTCATTAATGACTGGCCCAGTCATTTTATCACAGGCCCTGTCATTAATGACTGGCCCTGTCATTAATGACTGTGCCAGTTATTTTATCACTGTCCCTGTCATTTTATGACTGGTTCTGTCATTTTATGACTGGCCAAGTCATTTTATGACTGGCAGAGTCATTTTATCACTGGCCCTGTCATTAATGACTGGCCCTGTCATTAATGACTGGCCCAGTCATTTTATCACTGGCCCTGTCATTAATGACTGGCCCTGTTATTAATGACTGGCCCCGTCATTTTATCACTGGCCCTGTCATTAATGACTGGCCCTGTCATTAATGACGTGCCCAATCATTTTATCACTGGCCCTGTCATTTTATGACTGGTTCTGTCATTTTATGACTGGCCAAGTCATTTTATGACTGGTAGAGTCATTTTATCATTGGCCCTGTCCTTAATGACTGGCCCTGTCATTAATGACTGGCCCAGTCATTTTATAACTGGCCCTGTCATTAATGACTGGCCCTGTCATTAATGACTGGCCCCGTCATTTTATCACTGGCCCTGTCATTTTTTGACTGGTTCGGTCATTTTATGACTGGCCAAGTTATTTTATGACTAGCAGAGTCATTTTATCACTGGCCCTGTCATTAATGACTGGCCCTGTCATTAATGACTGGCCCAGTCATTTTATCACTGGCCCTGTCATTAATGACTGGCCCTGTTATTAATGACTGGCCCCGTCATTTTATCACTGGCCCTGTCATTTTATGACTGGTTCTGTCCTTTTATGACTGGCCAAGTTATTTTATGACTAGCAGAGTCATTTTATCACTGGCCCTGTCATTAACGACTGGCCCTGTCATTAATGACTGGCCCACTCATTTTATCACTGGCCCCTTCATTAATGACTGGCCCTGTCATTAATGACTGGGTCAGTCATTTTATCACTGGCCCTGTCATTTTATGACTGGTTCTGTCATTTTATGACTGGCCAAGTCATTTTATGACTGGCAGAGTCATTTTATCACTGGCCCTGTCATTAATGACTGGCCCTGTCATTAATGACTGGCCCAGTCATTTTATCACTGGCCCTGTCATTAATGACTTGCCCTGTCATTAATGACTAGCCCAGTCATTTTATCACTGGCCCTGTCATTTTATGACTGGTTCTGTCATTTTATGACTGGCCAAGTCCATTTATGACTGGCAGAGTCATTTTATCACTGGCCCTGTCATTAATGACTGGCCCTGTCATTAATGATGGGCCCAGTCATTTTATCACTGGCCCTGTCATTAATGACTGGCCCTGTCATTAATGAAAGGCCCAGTCATTTTATCACTGGCCCTGTCATTTTATGACTGGTTCTGTCATTAATGACTAGCTTAGTCATATTATCACTGGCCCTATCTTTTTATGACTGGTTCTGTCATTTTATGACTTGCCAAGTCATTTTATGACTGGTAGAGTCATTTTATCACTGGCCCTGTCATAAATGACTGGCCCTGTCATTAATGACGGGCCCAGGCATTTTATCACTGGCTCTGTCATTAATGACTGGCCCAGTCATTTTATCACAGGCCCTGTCATTAATGACTGGCCCTGTCATTAATGACTGTGCCAGTTATTTTATCACTGTCCCTGTCATTTTATGACTGGCCCTGTCATTTTATGACTGGTTCTGTCATTTTATGCCTGGCAAAGTCATTTTATGACTGGTAGAGTCATTTTATCACTGGCCCTGTCATTAATGACTGGCCCTGTCATTAATGACTGACCCTGTCATTAATGACTGGCCCAGTCATTTTATCATTGGCCCTGTCATTAATGACTGGCCCTGTCATTAATGACTGGCCCCGTCATTTTATCACTGGCCCTGTCATTTTATGACTGGTTCTGTCATTTAATGACTCGCCAAGTCCATTTATGACTGGCAGAGTCATTTTATCACGGCCCCTGTCAATAATGACGGGCCCAGTCATTTTATCACTGGCCCTGTCATTTTATGACTGGTTCTGTCATTTTATGACTTGCCAAGTCATTTTATGACTGGTAGAGTCATTTTATCACTGGCCCTGTCCTTAATGACTGGCCCTGTCATTAATGACTGGCCCAGTCATTTTATAACTGGCCCTGTCATTAATGACTGGCCCTGTCATTAATGACTGGCCCCGTCATTTTATCACTGGCCCTGTCATTTTTTGACTGGTTCGGTCATTTTATGACTGGCCAAGTTATTTTATGACTAGCAGAGTCATTTTATCACTGGCCCTGTCATTAATGACTGGCCCTGTCATTAATGACTGGCCCAGTCATTTTATCACTGGCCCTGTCATTAATGACTGGCCCTGTTATTAATGACTGGGCCCGTCATTTTATCACTGGCCCTGTCATTTTATGACTGGTTCTGTCCTTTTATGACTGGCCAAGTTATTTTATGACTAGCAGAGTCATTTTATCACTGGCCCTGTCATTAACGACTGGCCCTGTCATTAATGACTGGCCCACTCATTTTATCACTGGCCCCTTCATTAATGACTGGCCCTGTCATTAATGACTGGGTCAGTCATTTTATCACTGGCCCTGTCATTTTATGACTGGTTCTGTCATTTTATGACTGGCCAAGTCATTTTATGACTGGCAGAGTCATGTTATCACTGGCCCTGTCATTAATGACTGGCCCTGTCATTAATGACTGGCCCTGTCATTAATGACTGGCCCAGTCATTTTATCACTGGCCCTGTCATTAATGACTTGCCCTGTCATTAATGACTAGCCCAGTCATTTTATCACTGGCCCTGTCATTTTATGACTGGTTCTGTCATTTTATGACTGGCCAAGTCCATTTATGACTGGCAGAGTCATTTTATCACTGGCCCTGTCATTAATGACTGGCCCTGTCATTAATGATGGGCCCAGTCATTTTATCACTGGCCCTGTCATTAATGACTGGCCCTGTCATTAATGAAAGGCCCAGTCATTTTATCACTGGCCCTGTCATTTTATGACTGGTTCTGTCATTAATGACTAGCTTAGTCATATTATCACTGGCCCTGTCATTAATGACTGGCCCTGTCATTAATGACTGTGCCAGTTATTTTATCACTGTCCCTGTCATTTTATGACTGGCCCTGTCATTTTATGACTGGTTCTGTCATTTTATGCCTGGCCAAGTCATTTTATGACTGGTAGAGTCATTTTATCACTGGCCCTGTCATTAATGACTGGCCCTGTCATTAATGACTGGCCCAGTCATTTTATCATTGGCCCTGTCATTAATGACTGGCCCTGTCATTAATGACTGGCCCCGTCATTTTATCACTGGCCCTGTCATTTTATGACTGGTTCTGTCATTTTATGACTCGCCAAGTCCATTAATGACTGGCAGAGTCATTTTATCACGGCCCCTGTCAATAATGACGGGCCCAGTCATTTTATCACTGGCCCTGTCATTTTATGACTGGTTCTGTCATTTTATGACTTGCCAAGTCATTTTATGACTGGTAGAGTCATTTTATCACTGGCCCTGTCATAAATGACTGGCCCTGTCATTAATGACGGGCCCAGGCATTTTATCACTGGCCCTGTCATTAATGACTGGCCCTGTCATTAATGACAGGCCAAGTCATTTTATAACTGGCCCTGTCATTTTATAAATAGTTCTGTCATTTTATGACCTGCCAAGTCATTTTATGACTGGCAGAGTCATTTTCTAACTGGCCCTGTCATTAATGACTGGCCCTGTCATTAATGACTGGCCCTGTCATTAATGACGGGCCCAGTCATTTTATCACTGGCCCTGTCATTAATGACTGGCCCTGTCATTAATGACTGGCCCAGTCATTTTATCACTGGCCCTGTCATTAATGACTGGCCCTGTCATTAATGACTGGCACACTCATTTTATCACTGGCCCTGTCATTAATGACTGGCCCTGTCATTAATGACTGGGTCAGTCATTTTATCACTGGCCCTGTCATTTTATGACTGGTTCTGCCATTTTATGACTGGCCAAGTCATTTTATGACTGGCAGAGTCATTTTATCTCTGGCCCTGTCATTAATGACTGGCCCTTACATTAATGACTGGCCCAGTCATTTTATCATTGGCCCTGTCTTTAATGACTGGCCCTGTCATTAATGACTGGCCCCGTCATTTTATCACTGGCCCTGTCATTTTATGACTGGTTCTGTCATTTTATGACTGGCCAAGTTATTTTATGACTAGCAGAGTCATTTTATCACTGGCCCTGTCATTAATGACTGGCCCTGTCATTAATGACTGGCACACTCATTTTATCACTGGCCCTGTCATTAATGACTGGCCCTGTCATTAATGACTGTGTCAGTCATTTTATCACTGGCCCTGTCATTTTATGACTGGTTCTGTCATTTTATGACTGGCCAAGTCATTTTATGACTGGCAGAGTCATTTTATCACTGGCCCTGTCATTAATGACTGGCCCTGTCATTAATGACTGGCCCTGTCATTAATGACTGGCCCAGTCATTTTATCACTGGCCCTGTCATTAATGACTGGCCCTGTCATTAATGACTGGCCCAGTCATTTTATCACTGGCCTTGTCATTTTATGACTGGTTCTGTCATTTTATGACTGGCCAAGTCCATTTATGACTGGCAGAGTCATTTTATCACTGGCCCTGTCATAAATGACTGGCCCTGTCATAAATGACTGGCCCTGTCATTAATGACGGGCCCAGTCATTAATGACTGGCACACTCATTTTATCACTGGCCCTGTCATTAACGACTGGCCCTGTCATTAATGACTGGGTCAGTCATTTTATCACTGGCCCTGTCATTTTATGACTGGTTCTGTCATTTTATGACTGGCCAAGTCATTTTATGACTGGCAGAGTCATTTTATCACTGGCCCTGTCATTAATGACTGGACCTGTCATTAATGACTGGCCCTGTCATTAATGACTGGCCCAGTCATTTTATCACTGGCCCTGTCATTAATCACTGGCCCTGTCATTAATGACTGGCCCTGTCATTTTATCACTGGCCTTGTCATTTTATGACTGGTTTTGTCATTTTATGACTGGCCAAGTCCATTTATGACTGGCAGAGTCATTTTATCACTGGCCCTGTCACAAATGACTGGCCCTGTCATTAATGACGGGCCCAGTCATTTTATCACTGGCCCTGTCATTAATGACTGGCCCTGTCATTAATGAAAGGCCCAGTCATTTTATCACTGGCCCTGTCATTTTATGACTGGTTCTGTCATTAATGACTGGCTTAGTCATTTTATGACTGGTAGAGTCATTTTATCACTGGCCCTGTCATTTTATGACTGGTTCTGTCCTTTTATGACTGGCCAAGTTATTTTATGACTAGCAGAGTCATTTTATCACTGGCCCTGTCATTAACGACTGGCCCTGTCATTAATGACTGGCCCACTCATTTTATCACTGGCCCCTTCATTAATGACTGGCCCTGTCATTAATGACTGGGTCAGTCATTTTATCACTGGCCCTGTCATTTTATGACTGGTTCTGTCATTTTATGACTGGCCAAGTCATTTTATGACTGGCAGAGTCATTTTATCACTGGCCCTGTCATTAATGACTGGCCCTGTCATTAATGACTGGCCCTGTCATTAATGACTGGCCCAGTCATTTTATCACTGGCCCTGTCATTAATGACTTGCCCTGTCATTAATGACTAGCCCAGTCATTTTATCACTGGCCCTGTCATTTTATGACTGGTTCTGTCATTTTATGACTGGCCAAGTCCATTTATGACTGGCAGAGTCATTTTATCACTGGCCCTGTCATTAATGACTGGCCCTGTCATTAATGATGGGCCCAGTCATTTTATCACTGGCCCTGTCATTAATGACTGGCCCTGTCATTAATGAAAGGCCCAGTCATTTTATCACTGGCCCTGTCATTTTATGACTGGTTCTGTCATTAATGACTAGCTTAGTCATATTATCACTGGCCCTATCTTTTTATGACTGGTTCTGTCATTTTATGACTTGCCAAGTCATTTTATGACTGGTAGAGTCATTTTATCACTGGCCCTGTCATAAATGACTGGCCCTGTCATTAATGACGGGCCCAGGCATTTTATCACTGGCTCTGTCATTAATGACTGGCCCAGTCATTTTATCACAGGCCCTGTCATTAATGACTGGCCCTGTCATTAATGACTGTGCCAGTTATTTTATCACTGTCCCTGTCATTTTATGACTGGCCCTGTCATTTTATGACTGGTTCTGTCATTTTATGCCTGGCCAAGTCATTTTATGACTGGTAGAGTCATTTTATCACTGGCCCTGTCATTAATGACTGGCCCTGTCATTAATGACTGACCCTGTCATTAATGACTGGCCCAGTCATTTTATCATTGGCCCTGTCATTAATGACTGGCCCTGTCATTAATGACTGGCCCCGTCATTTTATCACTGGCCCTGTCATTTTATGACTGGTTCTGTCATTTTATGACTCGCCAAGTCCATTTATGACTGGCAGAGTCATTTTATCACGGCCCCTGTCAATAATGACGGGCCCAGTCATTTTATCACTGGCCCTGTCATTTTATGACTGGTTCTGTCATTTTATGACTTGCCAAGTCATTTTATGACTGGTAGAGTCATTTTATCACTGGCCCTGTCCTTAATGACTGGCCCTGTCATTAATGACTGGCCCAGTCATTTTATAACTGGCCCTGTCATTAATGACTGGCCCTGTCATTAATGACTGGCCCCGTCATTTTATCACTGGCCCTGTCATTTTTTGACTGGTTCGGTCATTTTATGACTGGCCAAGTTATTTTATGACTAGCAGAGTCATTTTATCACTGGCCCTGTCATTAATGACTGGCCCTGTCATTAATGACTGGCCCAGTCATTTTATCACTGGCCCTGTCATTAATGACTGGCCCTGTTATTAATGACTGGCCCCGTCATTTTATCACTGGCCCTGTCATTTTATGACTGGTTCTGTCCTTTTATGACTGGCCAAGTTATTTTATGACTAGCAGAGTCATTTTATCACTGGCCCTGTCATTAACGACTGGCCCTGTCATTAATGACTGGCCCACTCATTTTATCACTGGCCCCTTCATTAATGACTGGCCCTGTCATTAATGACTGGGTCAGTCATTTTATCACTGGCCCTGTCATTTTATGACTGGTTCTGTCATTTTATGACTGGCCAAGTCATTTTATGACTGGCAGAGTCATGTTATCACTGGCCCTGTCATTAATGACTGGCCCTGTCATTAATGACTGGCCCTGTCATTAATGACTGGCCCAGTCATTTTATCACTGGCCCTGTCATTAATGACTTGCCCTGTCATTAATGACTAGCCCAGTCATTTTATCACTGGCCCTGTCATTTTATGACTGGTTCTGTCATTTTATGACTGGCCAAGTCCATTTATGACTGGCAGAGTCATTTTATCACTGGCCCTGTCATTAATGACTGGCCCTGTCATTAATGATGGGCCCAGTCATTTTATCACTGGCCCTGTCATTAATGACTGGCCCTGTCATTAATGAAAGGCCCAGTCATTTTATCACTGGCCCTGTCATTTTATGACTGGTTCTGTCATTAATGACTAGCTTAGTCATATTATCACTGGCCCTATCTTTTTATGACTGGTTCTGTCATTTTATGACTTGCCAAGTCATTTTATGACTGGTAGAGTCATTTTATCACTGGCCCTGTCATAAATGACTGGCCCTGTCATTAATGACGGGCCCAGGCATTTTATCACTGGCTCTGTCATTAATGACTGGCCCAGTCATTTTATCACAGGCCCTGTCATTAATGACTGGCCCTGTCATTAATGACTGTGCCAGTTATTTTATCACTGTCCCTGTCATTTTATGACTGGCCCTGTCATTTTATGACTGGTTCTGTCATTTTATGCCTGGCCAAGTCATTTTATGACTGGTAGAGTCATTTTATCACTGGCCCTGTCATTAATGACTGGCCCTGTCATTAATGACTGGCCCAGTCATTTTATCATTGGCCCTGTCATTAATGACTGGCCCTGTCATTAATGACTGGCCCCGTCATTTTATCACTGGCCCTGTCATTTTATGACTGGTTCTGTCATTTTATGACTCGCCAAGTCCATTAATGACTGGCAGAGTCATTTTATCACGGCCCCTGTCAATAATGACGGGCCCAGTCATTTTATCACTGGCCCTGTCATTTTATGACTGGTTCTGTCATTTTATGACTTGCCAAGTCATTTTATGACTGGTAGAGTCATTTTATCACTGGCCCTGTCATAAATGACTGGCCCTGTCATTAATGACGGGCCCAGGCATTTTATCACTGGCCCTGTCATTAATGACTGGCCCTGTCATTAATGACAGGCCCAGTCATTTTATAACTGGCCCTGTCATTTTATAAATAGTTCTGTCATTTTATGACCTGCCAAGTCATTTTATGACTGGCAGAGTCATTTTCTAACTGGCCCTGTCATTAATGACTGGCCCTGTCATTAATGACTGGCCCTGTCATTAATGACGGGCCCAGTCATTTTATCACTGGCCCTGTCATTAATGACTGGCCCTGTCATTAATGACTGGCCCAGTCATTTTATCACTGGCCCTGTCATTAATGACTGGCCCTGTCATTAATGACTGGCACACTCATTTTATCACTGGCCCTGTCATTAATGACTGGCCCTGTCATTAATGACTGGGTCAGTCATTTTATCACTGGCCCTGTCATTTTATGACTGGTTCTGTCATTTTATGACTGGCCAAGTCATTTTATGACTGGCAGAGTCATTTTATCTCTGGCCCTGTCATTAATGACTGGCCCTTACATTAATGACTGGCCCAGTCATTTTATCATTGGCCCTGTCTTTAATGACTGGCCCTGTCATTAATGACTGGCCCCGTCATTTTATCACTGGCCCTGTCATTTTATGACTGGTTCTGTCATTTTATGACTGGCCAAGTTATTTTATGACTAGCAGAGTCATTTTATCACTGGCCCTGTCATTAATGACTGGCCCTGTCATTAATGACTGGCACACTCATTTTATCACTGGCCCTGTCATTAATGACTGGCCCTGTCATTAATGACTGTGTCAGTCATTTTATCACTGGCCCTGTCATTTTATGACTGGTTCTGTCATTTTATGACTGGCCAAGTCATTTTATGACTGGCAGAGTCATTTTATCACTGGCCCTGTCATTAATGACTGGCCCTGTCATTAATGACTGGCCCTGTCATTAATGACTGGCCCAGTCATTTTATCACTGGCCCTGTCATTAATGACTGGCCCTGTCATTAATGACTGGCCCAGTCATTTTATCACTGGCCTTGTCATTTTATGACTGGTTCTGTCATTTTATGACTGGCCAAGTCCATTTATGACTGGCAGAGTCATTTTATCACTGGCCCTGTCATAAATGACTGGCCCTGTCATAAATGACTGGCCCTGTCATTAATGACGGGCCCAGTCATTAATGACTGGCACACTCATTTTATCACTGGCCCTGTCATTAACGACTGGCCCTGTCATTAATGACTGGGTCAGTCATTTTATCACTGGCCCTGTCATTTTATGACTGGTTCTGTCATTTTATGACTGGCCAAGTCATTTTATGACTGGCAGAGTCATTTTATCACTGGCCCTGTCATTAATGACTGGCCCTGTCATTAATGACTGGCCCTGTCATTAATGACTGGCCCAGTCATTTTATCACTGGCCCTGTCATTAATGACTGGCCCTGTCATTAATGACTGGCCCTGTCATTTTATCACTGGCCTTGTCATTTTATGACTGGTTTTGTCATTTTATGACTGGCCAAGTCCATTTATGACTGGCAGAGTCATTTTATCACTGGCCCTGTCACAAATGACTGGCCCTGTCATTAATGACGGGCCCAGTCATTTTATCACTGGCCCTGTCATTAATGACTGGCCCTGTCATTAATGAAAGGCCCAGTCATTTTATCACTGGCCCTGTCATTTTATGACTGGTTCTGTCATTAATGACTGGCTTAGTCATTTTATGACTGGTAGAGTCATTTTATCACTGGCCCAGTCATAAATGACTGGCCCTGTCATTAATGACGGGCCCAGGCATTTTATCACTGGCCCTGTCATTAATGACTGGCCCTGTCATTAATGACAGGCCCAGTCATTTTATGAATGGTTCTGTCATTTTATGACTTGCCAAGTAATTTTATGACTTGCAAAGTCATTTTATGACTGGCAGAGTCATTTTATAACTGGCCCTGTCATTAATGACTGGCCCTGTCATTAATGACTGGCCCAGTCATTTTATCACTGGCTCTGTCATTTTATGACTTGTTCTGTCATTTTATGACTGGCCAAGTCATTTTATGCCTGGCAAAGTCATTTTATCACTGGCCCTGTCATTAATGACTGGCCCTGTCATTAATGACTGGCGAAGTCATTTTATCACTGGCATTGTCATTAATGACTGGCGAAGTCATTTTATCACTGGCCCAGTCATTTTTCACTGGCTCTAACATTTTATGACTTGTTCTGTCATTTTATGACTGGCCAAGTAATTTTATGACTGGCAGAGTCATTTTATCACTGGCCCTGTCATTAATGAATAGCCCTGTCATTAATGACTGGCCCTGTCATTAATGACTGGCCCACTCAATTTATCACTGGCCCTGTCATTTAATGACTGGTTCTGTCATTAATGACTGGCCCAGTCATTGTATCACTGGCCCTGTCATTTTATCACTGGCCCTGTCATTAATGACTGGCAGAGTCATTTTTATCACTGGCCCAGTCATTAATGACTGGCCCTGTCATTAATGGCTGGCCCAGTCATTTTATCACTGGCCCTGTCATTAATGACTGGCCCTGTCATTAATGACTGGCCCAGTCATTTTATCACTGGCCCTGTCATTTTATAACTTGTTCTGTCATTTTATGACTGGCCAAGTCATTTTATGACTGGTAGAGTCATTTTATCACTGGCCCTGTCATTAATGACTGGCCCTGTCATTAATGACTGGCCCAGTCATTTTATCTTTGGCCCTGTCATTAATGACTGGCCCTGTCATTAATGACTGGCCCCGTCATTTTATCACTGGCCCTGTCATTTTATGAATAGTTCTGTCATTTTATGACAGGCCAAGTTATTTTATGACTGGAGGAGTCATTTTATCACTGGCCCTGTCATTAATGACTGGCCCAGTCATTTTATCACAGGCCCTGTCATTAATGACTGGCCCTGTCATTAATGACTGGCCCTGTCATTAATGACTGTGCCAGTCATGTTATCACTGGCCCTGTCATTTTATGACTGGTTCTGTCATTCTATGACTGGCCAAGTCATTTTATGACTGGCAGAGTCATTTTATAACTGGCCCTGTCATTAATGACTGGCCCTGTCGTTAATGACTGGCCCAGTCATTTTATCACTGGCCCTGTCATTAATGACTGGCCCTGTCATTAATGACTGGCCCAGTCATTTTATCACTGGCCCTGTCATTTTATGACTGGTTCTGTCATTTTATGACTGGCCAAGTCATTTTCAGACTGGCAGAGTCATTTTATCACTGGCCCTGTCATTAATGACTGGCCCTGTCATTAATGACTGGCCCAGTCATTTTATCACTGGCCCTGTCATTAATGACTGGCCCTGTCATTAATGACTGGCCCAGTCATTTTATCACTGGCCTTGTCATTTTATGACTGGTTCTGTCATTTTATGACTGGCCAAGTCCATTTATGACTGGCAGAGTCATTTTATCACTGGCCCTGTCATAAATGACTGGCCCTGTCATAAATGACTGGCCCTGTCATTAATGACGGGCCCAGTCATTAATGACTGGCACACTCATTTTATCACTGGCCCTGTCATTAACGACTGGCCCTTTCATTAATGACTGGGTCAGTCATTTTATCACTGGCCCTGTCATTTTATG
This sequence comes from Platycnemis pennipes, assembly GCA_933228895.1. Lineage (NCBI taxonomy): Eukaryota > Metazoa > Arthropoda > Insecta > Odonata > Platycnemididae > Platycnemis > Platycnemis pennipes. Next base: position 73,730,855 of record OW121846.1, on the reverse strand, counting down.
ACTGGTTCTGTCATTTTATGACTGGCCAAGTCATTTTATGACTGGCAGAGTCATTTTATCACTGGCCCTGTCATTAATGACTGGCGCTGTCATTAATGACTGGCCCAGTCATTTTATCACTGGCCCTGTCATTAATGACTGGCCCTGTCATTAATGACTGGCCCTGTCATTTTATCACTGGCCTTGTCATTTTATGACTGGTTTTGTCATTTTATGACTGGCCAAGTCCATTTATGACTGGCAGAGTCATTTTATCACTGGCCCTGTCACAAATGACTGGCCCTGTCATTAATGACGGGCCCAGTCATTTTATCACTGGCCCTGTCATTAATGACTGGCCCTGTCATTAATGAAAGGCCCAGTCATTTTATCACTGGCCCTGTAATTTTATGACTGGTTCTGTCATTAATGACTGGCTTAGTCATTTTATGACTGGTAGAGTCATTTTATCACTGGCCCAGTCATAAATGACTGGCCCTGTCATTAATGACGGGCCCAGTCATTTTATCACTGGCCCCTTCATTAATGACTGGCCCTGTCATTAATGACTGGGTCAGTCATTTTATCACTGGCCCTGTCATTTTATGACTGGTTCTGTCATTTTATGACTGGCCAAGTCATTTTATGACTGGCAGAGTCATTTTATCACTGGCCCTGTCATTAATGACTGGCCCTGTCATTAATGACTGGCCCTGTCATTAATGACTGGCCCAGTCATTTTATCACTGGCCCTGTCATTAATGACTTGCCCTGTCATTAATGACTAGCCCAGTCATTTTATCACTGGCCCTGTCATTTTATGACTGGTTCTGTCATTTTATGACTGGCCAAGTCCATTTATGACTGGCAGAGTCATTTTATCACTGGCCCTGTCATTAATGACTGGCCCTGTCATTAATGATGGGCCCAGTCATTTTATCACTGGCCCTGTCATTAATGACTGGCCCTGTCATTAATGAAAGGCCCAGTCATTTTATCACTGGCCCTGTCATTTTATGACTGGTTCTGTCATTAATGACTAGCTTAGTCATATTATCACTGGCCCTATCTTTTTATGACTGGTTCTGTCATTTTATGACTTGCCATGTCATTTTATGACTGGTAGAGTCATTTTATCACTGGCCCTGTCATTAATGACTGGCCCTGTCATTAATGACTGGCCCTGTCATTAATGACTGGCCCAGTCATTTTATCACTGGCCCTGTCATAAATGACTGGCCCTGTCATTAATGACGGGCCCAGGCATTTTATCACTGGCTCTGTCATTAATGACTGGCCCAGTCATTTTATCACAGGCCCTGTCATTAATGACTGGCCCTGTCATTAATGACTGTGCCAGTTATTTTATCACTGTCCCTGTCATTTTATGACTGGTTCTGTCATTTTATGACTGGCCAAGTCATTTTATGACTGGCAGAGTCATTTTATCACTGGCCCTGTCATTAATGACTGGCCCTGTCATTAATGACTGGCCCAGTCATTTTATCACTGGCCCTGTCATTAATGACTGGCCCTGTTATTAATGACTGGCCCCGTCATTTTATCACTGGCCCTGTCATTTTATGACTGGTTCTGTCATTTTATGACTGGCCAAGTCATTTTATGACTGGTAGAGTCATTTTATCATTGGCCCTGTCCTTAATGACTGGCCCTGTCATTAATGACTGGCCCAGTCATTTTATAACTGGCCCTGTCATTAATGACTGGCCCTGTCATTAATGACTGGCCCCGTCATTTTATCACTGGCCCTGTCATTTTTTGACTGGTTCGGTCATTTTATGACTGGCCAAGTTATTTTATGACTAGCAGAGTCATTTTATCACTGGCCCTGTCATTAATGACTGGCCCTGTCATTAATGACTGGCCCAGTCATTTTATCACTGGCCCTGTCATTTTATGACTGGTTCTGTCATTTTATGACTGGCCAAGTTATTTTATGACTAGCAGAGTCATTTTATCACTGGCCCTGTCATTAATGACTGGCCCTGTCATTAATGACTGGCACACTCATTTTATCACTGGCCCTGTCATTAATGACTGGCCCTGTCATTAATGACTGTGTCAGTCATTTTATCACTGGCCCTGTCATTTTATGACTGGTTCTGTCATTTTATGACTGGCCAAGTCATTTTATGACTGGCAGAGTCATTTTATCACTGGCCCTGTCATTAATGACTGGCCCTGTCATTAATGACTGGCCCTGTCATTAATGACTGGCCCAGTCATTTTATCACTGGCCCTGTCATTAATGACTGGCCCTGTCATTAATGACTGGCCCAGTCATTTTATCACTGGCCTTGTCATTTTATGACTGGTTCACTCATTTTATGACTGGCCAAGTCCATTTATGACTGGCAGAGTCATTTTATCACTGGCCCTGTCATAAATGACTGGCCCTGTCATAAATGACTGGCCCTGTCATTAATGACGGGCCCAGTCATTAATGACTGGCACACTCATTTTATCACTGGCCCTGTCATTAACGACTGGCCCTGTCATTAATGACTGGGTCAGTCATTTTATCACTGGCCCTGTCATTTTATGACTGGTTCTGTCATTTTATGACTGGCCAAGTCATTTTATGACTGGCAGAGTCATTTTATCACTGGCCCTGTCATTAATGACTGGCCCTGTCATTAATGACTGGCCCTGTCATTAATGACTGGCCCAGTCATTTTATCACTGGCCCTGTCATTAATGACTGGCCCTGTCATTAATGACTGGCCCTGTCATTTTATCACTGGCCTTGTCATTTTATGACTGGTTTTGTCATTTTATGACTGGCCAAGTCCATTTATGACTGGCAGAGTCATTTTATCACTGGCCCTGTCACAAATGACTGGCCCTGTCATTAATGACGGGCCCAGTCATTTTATCACTGGCCCTGTCATTAATGACTGGCCCTGTCATTAATGAAAGGCCCAGTCATTTTATCACTGGCCCTGTCATTTTATGACTGGTTCTGTCATTAATGACTGGCTTAGTCATTTTATGACTGGTAGAGTCATTTTATCACTGGCCCTGTCATTTTATGACTGGTTCTGTCCTTTTATGACTGGCCAAGTTATTTTATGACTAGCAGAGTCATTTTATCACTGGCCCTGTCATTAACGACTGGCCCTGTCATTAATGACTGGCCCACTCATTTTATCACTGGCCCCTTCATTAATGACTGGCCCTGTCATTAATGACTGGGTCAGTCATTTTATCACTGGCCCTGTCATTTTATGACTGGTTCTGTCATTTTATGACTGGCCAAGTCATTTTATGACTGGCAGAGTCATTTTATCACTGGCCCTGTCATTAATGACTGGCCCTGTCATTAATGACTGGCCCTGTCATTAATGACTGGCCCAGTCATTTTATCACTGGCCCTGTCATTAATGACTTGCCCTGTCATTAATGACTAGCCCAGTCATTTTATCACTGGCCCTGTCATTTTATGACTGGTTCTGTCATTTTATGACTGGCCAAGTCCATTTATGACTGGCAGAGTCATTTTATCACTGGCCCTGTCATTAATGACTGGCCCTGTCATTAATGATGGGCCCAGTCATTTTATCACTGGCCCTGTCATTAATGACTGGCCCTGTCATTAATGAAAGGCCCAGTCATTTTATCACTGGCCCTGTCATTTTATGACTGGTTCTGTCATTAATGACTAGCTTAGTCATATTATCACTGGCCCTATCTTTTTATGACTGGTTCTGTCATTTTATGACTTGCCAAGTCATTTTATGACTGGTAGAGTCATTTTATCACTGGCCCTGTCATAAATGACTGGCCCTGTCATTAATGACGGGCCCAGGCATTTTATCACTGGCTCTGTCATTAATGACTGGCCCAGTCATTTTATCACAGGCCCTGTCATTAATGACTGGCCCTGTCATTAATGACTGTGCCAGTTATTTTATCACTGTCCCTGTCATTTTATGACTGGCCCTGTCATTTTATGACTGGTTCTGTCATTTTATGCCTGGCCAAGTCATTTTATGACTGGTAGAGTCATTTTATCACTGGCCCTGTCATTAATGACTGGCCCTGTCATTAATGACTGACCCTGTCATTAATGACTGGCCCAGTCATTTTATCATTGGCCCTGTCATTAATGACTGGCCCTGTCATTAATGACTGGCCCCGTCATTTTATCACTGGCCCTGTCATTTTATGACTGGTTCTGTCATTTTATGACTCGCCAAGTCCATTTATGACTGGCAGAGTCATTTTATCACGGCCCCTGTCAATAATGACGGGCCCAGTCATTTTATCACTGGCCCTGTCATTTTATGACTGGTTCTGTCATTTTATGACTTGCCAAGTCATTTTATGACTGGTAGAGTCATTTTATCACTGGCCCTGTCCTTAATGACTGGCCCTGTCATTAATGACTGGCCCAGTCATTTTATAACTGGCCCTGTCATTAATGACTGGCCCTGTCATTAATGACTGGCCCCGTCATTTTATCACTGGCCCTGTCATTTTTTGACTGGTTCGGTCATTTTATGACTGGCCAAGTTATTTTATGACTAGCAGAGTCATTTTATAACTGGCCCTGTCATTAATGACTGGCCCTGTCATTAATGACTGGCCCAGTCATTTTATCACTGGCCCTGTCATTAATGACTGGCCCTGTTATTAATGACTGGCCCCGTCATTTTATCACTGGCCCTGTCATTTTATGACTGGTTCTGTCCTTTTATGACTGGCCAAGTTATTTTATGACTAGCAGAGTCATTTTATCACTGGCCCTGTCATTAACGACTGGCCCTGTCATTAATGACTGGCCCACTCATTTTATCACTGGCCCCTTCATTAATGACTGGCCCTGTCATTAATGACTGGGTCAGTCATTTTATCACTGGCCCTGTCATTTTATGACTGGTTCTGTCATTTTATGACTGGCCAAGTCATTTTATGACTGGCAGAGTCATGTTATCACTGGCCCTGTCATTAATGACTGGCCCTGTCATTAATGACTGGCCCTGTCATTAATGACTGGCCCAGTCATTTTATCACTGGCCCTGTCATTAATGACTTGCCCTGTCATTAATGACTAGTCCAGTCATTTTATCACTGGCCCTGTCATTTTATGACTGGTTCTGTCATTTTATGACTGGCTAAGTCCATTTATGACTGGCAGAGTCATTTTATCACTGGCCCTGTCATTAATGACTGGCCCTGTCATTAATGATGGGCCCAGTCATTTTATCACTGGCCCTGTCATTAATGACTGGCCCTGTCATTAATGAAAGGCCCAGTCATTTTATCACTGGCCCTGTCATTTTATGACTGGTTCTGTCATTAATGACTAGCTTAGTCATATTATCACTGGCCCTATCTTTTTATGACTGGTTCTGTCATTTTATGACTTGCCAAGTCATTTTATGACTGGTAGAGTCATTTTATCACTGGCCCTGTCATAAATGACTGGCCCTGTCATTAATGACGGGCCCAGGCATTTTATCACTGGCTCTGTCATTAATGACTGGCCCAGTCATTTTATCACAGGCCCTGTCATTAATGACTGGCCCTGTCATTAATGACTGTGCCAGTTATTTTATCACTGTCCCTGTCATTTTATGACTGGCCCTGTCATTTTATGACTGGTTCTGTCATTTTATGCCTGGCCAAGTCATTTTATGACTGGTAGAGTCATTTTATCACTGGCCCTGTCATTAATGACTGGCCCTGTCATTAATGACTGGCCCAGTCATTTTATCATTGGCCCTGTCATTAATGACTGGCCCTGTCATTAATGACTGGCCCCGTCATTTTATCACTGGCCCTGTCATTTTATAAATAGTTCTGTCATTTTATGACCTGCCAAGTCATTTTATGACTGGCAGAGTCATTTTCTAACTGGCCCTGTCATTAATGACTGGCCCTGTCATTAATGACTGGCCCTGTCATTAATGACGGGCCCAGTCATTTTATCACTGGCCCTGTCATTAATGACTGGCCCTGTCATTAATGACTGGCCCAGTCATTTTATCACTGGCCCTGTCATTAATGACTGGCCCTGTCATTAATGACTGGCACACTCATTTTATCACTGGCCCTGTCATTAATGACTGGCCCTGTCATTAATGACTGGGTCAGTCATTTTATCACTGGCCCTGTCATTTTATGACTGGTTCTGTCATTTTATGACTGGCCAAGTCATTTTATGACTGGCAGAGTCATTTTATCTCTGGCCCTGTCATTAATGACTGGCCCTTACATTAATGACTGGCCCAGTCATTTTATCATGGCCCTGTCTTTAATGACTGGCCCTGTCATTAATGACTGGCCCCGTCATTTTATCACTGGCCCTGTCATTTTATGACTGGTTCTGTCATTTTATGACTGGCCAAGTTATTTTATGACTAGCAGAGTCATTTAACACTGGCCCTGTCATTAATGACTGGCCCTGTCATTAATGACTGGCACACTCATTTTATCACTGGCCCTGTCATTAATGACTGGCCCTGTCATTAATGACTGTGTCAGTCATTTTATCACTGGCCCTGTCATTTTATGACTGGTTCTGTCATTTTATGACTGGCCAAGTCATTTTATGACTGGCAGAGTCATTTTATCACTGGCCCTGTCATTAATGACTGGCCCTGTCATTAATGACTGGCCCTGTCATTAATGACTGGCCCAGTCATTTTATCACTGGCCCTGTCATTAATGACTGGCCCTGTCATTAATGACTGGCCCAGTCATTTTATCACTGGCCTTGTCATTTTATGACTGGTTCTGTCATTTTATGACTGGCCAAGTCCATTTATGACTGGCAGAGTCATTTTATCACTGGCCCTGTCATAAATGACTGGCCCTGTCATAAATGACTGGCCCTGTCATTAATGACGGGCCCAGTCATTAATGACTGGCACACTCATTTTATCACTGGCCCTGTCATTAACGACTGGCCCTGTCATTAATGACTGGGTCAGTCATTTTATCACTGGCCCTGTCATTTTATGACTGGTTCTGTCATTTTATGACTGGCCAAGTCATTTTATGACTGGCAGAGTCATTTTATCACTGGCCCTGTCATTAATGACTGGCCCTGTCATTAATGACTGGCCCTGTCATTAATGACTGGCCCAGTCATTTTATCACTGGCCCTGTCATTAATGACTGGCCCTGTCATTAATGACTGGCCCTGTCATTTTATCACTGGCCTTGTCATTTTATGACTGGTTTTGTCATTTTATGACTGGCCAAGTCCATTTATGACTGGCAGAGTCATTTTATCACTGGCCCTGTCACAAATGACTGGCCCTGTCATTAATGACGGGCCCAGTCATTTTATCACTGGCCCTGTCATTAATGACTGGCCCTGTCATTAATGAAAGGCCCAGTCATTTTATCACTGGCCCTGTCATTTTATGACTGGTTCTGTCATTAATGACTGGCTTAGTCATTTTATGACTGGTAGAGTCATTTTATCACTGGCCCAGTCATAAATGACTGGCCCTGTCATTAATGACGGGCCCAGGCATTTTATCACTGGCCCTGTCATTAATGACTGGCCCTGTCATTAATGACAGGCCCAGTCATTTTATGAATGGTTCTGTCATTTTATGACTTGCCAAGTAATTTTATGACTTGCAAAGTCATTTTATGACTGGCAGAGTCATTTTATAACTGGCCCTGTCATTAATGACTGGCCCTGTCATTAATGACTGGCCCAGTCATTTTATCACTGGCTCTGTCATTTTATGACTTGTTCTGTCATTTTATGACTGGCCAAGTCATTTTATGCCTGGCAAAGTCATTTTATCACTGGCCCTGTCATTAATGACTGGCCCTGTCATTAATGACTGGCGAAGTCATTTTATCACTGGCCCTGTCATTAATGACTGGCGAAGTCATTTTATCACTGGCCCAGTCATTTTTCACTGGCTCTAACATTTTATGACTTGTTCTGTCATTTTATGACTGGCCAAGTAATTTTATGACTGGCAGAGTCATTTTATCACTGGCCCTGTCATTAATGAATAGCCCTGTCATTAATGACTGGCCCTGTCATTAATGACTGGCCCACTCAATTTATCACTGGCCCTGTCATTTAATGACTGGTTCTGTCATTAATGACTGGCCCAGTCATTGTATCACTGGCCCTGTCATTTTATCACTGGCCCTGTCATTAATGACTGGCAGAGTCATTTTTATCACTGGCCCAGTCATTAATGACTGGCCCTGTCATTAATGGCTGGCCCAGTCATTTTATCACTGGCCCTGTCATTAATGACTGGCCCTGTCATTAATGACTGGCCCAGTCATTTTATCACTGGCCCTGTCATTTTATAACTTGTTCTGTCATTTTATGACTGGCCAAGTCATTTTATGACTGGTAGAGTCATTTTATCACTGGCCCTGTCATTAATGACTGGCCCTGTCATTAATGACTGGCCCAGTCATTTTATCTTTGGCCCTGTCATTAATGACTGGCCCTGTCATTAATGACTGGCCCCGTCATTTTATCACTGGCCCTGTCATTTTATGACTAGTTCTGTCATTTTATGACAGGCCAAGTTATTTTATGACTGGAGGAGTCATTTTATCACTGGCCCTGTCATTAATGACTGGCCCAGTCATTTTATCACAGGCCCTGTCATTAATGACTGGCCCTGTCATTAATGACTGGCCCTGTCATTAATGACTGTGCCAGTCATGTTATCACTGGCCCTGTCATTTTATGACTGGTTCTGTCATTCTATGACTGGCCAAGTCATTTTATGACTGGCAGAGTCATTTTATAACTGGCCCTGTCATTAATGACTGGCCCTGTCGTTAATGACTGGCCCAGTCATTTTATCACTGGCCCTGTCATTAATGACTGGCCCTGTCATTAATGACTGGCCCAGTCATTTTATCACTGGCCCTGTCATTTTATGACTGGTTCTGTCATTTTATGACTGGCCAAGTCATTTTCAGACTGGCAGAGTCATTTTATCACTGGCCCTGTCATTAATGACTGGCCCTGTCATTAATGACTGGCCCAGTCATTTTATCACTGGCCCTGTCATTAATGACTGGCCCTGTCATTAATGACTGGCCCAGTCATTTTATCACTGGCCTTGTCATTTTATGACTGGTTCTGTCATTTTATGACTGGCCAAGTCCATTTATGACTGGCAGAGTCATTTTATCACTGGCCCTGTCATAAATGACTGGCCCTGTCATAAATGACTGGCCCTGTCATTAATGACGGGCCCAGTCATTAATGACTGGCACACTCATTTTATCACTGGCCCTGTCATTAACGACTGGCCCTTTCATTAATGACTGGGTCAGTCATTTTATCACTGGCCCTGTCATTTTATGACTGGTTCTGTCATTTTATGACTGGCCAAGTCATTTTATGACTGGCAGAGTCATTTTATCACTGGCCCTGTCATTAATGACTGGCGCTGTCATTAATGACTGGCCCAGTCATTTTATCACTGGCCCTGTCATTAATGACTGGCCCTGTCATTAATGACTGGCCCTGTCATTTTATCACTGGCCTTGTCATTTTATGACTGGTTTTGTCATTTTATGACTGGCCAAGTCCATTTATGACTGGCAGAGTCATTTTATCACTGGCCCTGTCACAAATGACTGGCCCTGTCATTAATGACGGGCCCAGTCATTTTATCACTGGCCCTGTCATTAATGACTGGCCCTGTCATTAATGAAAGGCCCAGTCATTTTATCACTGGCCCTGTAATTTTATGACTGGTTCTGTCATTAATGACTGGCTTAGTCATTTTATGACTGGTAGAGTCATTTTATCACTGGCCCAGTCATAAATGACTGGCCCTGTCATTAATGACGGGCCCAGTCATTTTATCACTGGCCCCTTCATTAATGACTGGCCCTGTCATTAATGACTGGGTCAGTCATTTTATCACTGGCCCTGTCATTTTATGACTGGTTCTGTCATTTTATGACTGGCCAAGTCATTTTATGACTGGCAGAGTCATTTTATCACTGGCCCTGTCATTAATGACTGGCCCTGTCATTAATGACTGGCCCTGTCATTAATGACTGGCCCAGTCATTTTATCACTGGCCCTGTCATTAATGACTTGCCCTGTCATTAATGACTAGCCCAGTCATTTTATCACTGGCCCTGTCATTTTATGACTGGTTCTGTCATTTTATGACTGGCCAAGTCCATTTATGACTGGCAGAGTCATTTTATCACTGGCCCTGTCATTAATGACTGGCCCTGTCATTAATGATGGGCCCAGTCATTTTATCACTGGCCCTGTCATTAATGACTGGCCCTGTCATTAATGAAAGGCCCAGTCATTTTATCACTGGCCCTGTCATTTTATGACTGGTTCTGTCATTAATGACTAGCTTAGTCATATTATCACTGGCCCTATCTTTTTATGACTGGTTCTGTCATTTTATGACTTGCCATGTCATTTTATGACTGGTAGAGTCATTTTATCACTGGCCCTGTCATTAATGACTGGCCCTGTCATTAATGACTGGCCCTGTCATTAATGACTGGCCCAGTCATTTTATCACTGGCCCTGTCATAAATGACTGGCCCTGTCATTAATGACTGTGCCAGTTATTTTATCACTGTCCCTGTCATTTTATGACTGGTTCTGTCATTTTATGACTGGCCAAGTCATTTTATGACTGGCAGAGTCATTTTATCACTGGCCCTGTCATTAATGACTGGCCCTGTCATTAATGACTGGCCCAGTCATTTTATCACTGGCCCTGTCATTAATGACTGGCCCTGTTATTAATGACTGGCCCCGTCATTTTATCACTGGCCCTGTCATTTTATGACTGGTTCTGTCATTTTATGACTGGCCAAGTCATTTTATGACTGGTTGAGTCATTTTATCATTGGCCCTGTCCTTAATGACTGGCCCTGTCATTAATGACTGGCCCAGTCATTTTATAACTGGCCCTGTCATTAATGACTGGCCCTGTCATTAATGACTGGCCCCGTCATTTTATCACTGGCCCTGTCATTTTTTGACTGGTTCGGTCATTTTATGACTGGCCAAGTTATTTTATGACTAGCAGAGTCATTTTATCACTGGCCCTGTCATTAATGACTGGCCCTGTCATTAATGACTGGCCCAGTCATTTTATCACTGGCCCTGTCATTAATGACTGGCCCTGTTATTAATGACTGGCCCCGTCATTTTATCACTGGCCCTGTCATTTTATGACTGGTTCTGTCCTTTTATGACTGGCCAAGTTATTTTATGACTAGCAGAGTCATTTTATCACTGGCCCTGTCATTAACGACTGGCCCTGTCATTAATGACTGGCCCACTCATTTTATCACTGGCCCCTTCATTAATGACTGGCCCTGTCATTAATGACTGGGTCAGTCATTTTATCACTGGCCCTGTCATTTTATGACTGGTTCTGTCATTTTATGACTGGCCAAGTCATTTTATGACTGGCAGAGTCATTTTATCACTGGCCCTGTCATTAATGACTGGCCCTGTCATTAATGACTGGCCCTGTCATTAATGACTGGCCCAGTCATTTTATCACTGGCCCTGTCATTAATGACTTGCCCTGTCATTAATGACTAGCCCAGTCATTTTATCACTGGCCCTGTCATTTTATGACTGGTTCTGTCATTTTATGACTGGCCAAGTCCATTTATGACTGGCAGAGTCATTTTATCACTGGCCCTGTCATTAATGACTGGCCCTGTCATTAATGATGGGCCCAGTCATTTTATCACTGGCCCTGTCATTAATGACTGGCCCTGTCATTAATGAAAGGCCCAGTCATTTTATCACTGGCCCTGTCATTTTATGACTGGTTCTGTCATTAATGACTAGCTTAGTCATATTATCACTGGCCCTATCTTTTTATGACTGGTTCTGTCATTTTATGACTTGCCAAGTCATTTTATGACTGGTAGAGTCATTTTATCACTGGCCCTGTCATAAATGACTGGCCCTGTCATTAATGACGGGCCCAGGCATTTTATCACTGGCTCTGTCATTAATGACTGGCCCAGTCATTTTATCACAGGCCCTGTCATTAATGACTGGCCCTGTCATTAATGACTGTGCCAGTTATTTTATCACTGTCCCTGTCATTTTATGACTGGCCCTGTCATTTTATGACTGGTTCTGTCATTTTATGCCTGGCCAAGTCATTTTATGACTGGTAGAGTCATTTTATCACTGGCCCTGTCATTAATGACTGGCCCTGTCATTAATGACTGACCCTGTCATTAATGACTGGCCCAGTCATTTTATCATTGGCCCTGTCATTAATGACTGGCCCTGTCATTAATGACTGGCCCCGTCATTTTATCACTGGCCCTGTCATTTTATGACTGGTTCTGTCATTTTATGACTCGCCAAGTCCATTTATGACTGGCAGAGTCATTTTATCACGGCCCCTGTCAATAATGACGGGCCCAGTCATTTTATCACTGGCCCTGTCATTTTATGACTGGTTCTGTCATTTTATGACTTGCCAAGTCATTTTATGACTGGTAGAGTCATTTTATCACTGGCCCTGTCATAAATAACTGGCCCTGTCATTAATGACGGGCCCAGGCATTTTATCACTGGCCCTGTCATTAATGACTGGCCCTGTCATTAATGACAGGCCCAGTCATTTTATAACTGGCCCTGTCATTTTATAAATAGTTCTGTCATTTTATGACCTGCCAAGTCATTTTATGACTGGCAGAGTCATTTTCTAACTGGCCCTGTCATTAATGACTGGCCCTGTCATTAATGACTGGCCCTGTCATTAATGACGGGCCCAGTCATTTTATCACTGGCCCTGTCATTAATGACTGGCCCTGTCATTAATGACTGGCCCAGTCATTTTATCACTAGCCCTGTCATTAATGACTGGCCCTGTCATTAATGACTGGCACACTCATTTTATCACTGGCCCTGTCATTAATGACTGGCCCTGTCATTAATGACTGGGTCAGTCATTTTATCACTGGCCCTGTCATTTTATGACTGGTTCTGTCATTTTATGACTGGCCAAGTCATTTTATGACTGGCAGAGTCATTTTATCTCTGGCCCTGTCATTAATGACTGGCCCTTACATTAATGACTGGCCCAGTCATTTTATCATTGGCCCTGTCATTAATGACTGGCCCTGTCATTAATGACTGGCCCCGTCATTTTATCACTGGCCCTGTCATTTTATGACTGGTTCTGTCATTTTATGACTGGCCAAGTTATTTTATGACTAGCAGAGTCATTTTATCACTGGCCCTGTCATTAATGACTGGCCCTGTCATTAATGACTGGCACACTCATTTTATCACTGGCCCTGTCATTAATGACTGGCCCTGTCATTAATGACTGTGTCAGTCATTTTATCACTGGCCCTGTCATTTTATGACTGGTTCTGTCATTTTATGACTGGCCAAGTCATTTTATGACTGGCAGAGTCATTTTATCACTGGCCCTGTCATTAATGACTGGCCCTGTCATTAATGACTGGCCCTGTCATTAATGACTGGCCCAGTCATTTTATCACTGGCCCTGTCATTAATGACTGGCCCTGTCATTAATGACTGGCCCAGTCATTTTATCACTGGCCTTGTCATTTTATGACTGGTTCTGTCATTTTATGACTGGCCAAGTCCATTTATGACTGGCAGAGTCATTTTATCACTGGCCCTGTCATAAATGACTGGCCCTGTCATAAATGACTGGCCCTGTCATTAATGACGGGCCCAGTCATTAATGACTGGCACACTCATTTTATCACTGGCCCTGTCATTAACGACTGGCCCTGTCATTAATGACTGGGTCAGTCATTTTATCACTGGCCCTGTCATTTTATGACTGGTTCTGTCATTTTATGACTGGCCAAGTCATTTTATGACTGGCAGAGTCATTTTATCACTGGCCCTGTCATTAATGACTGGCCCTGTCATTAATGACTGGCCCTGTCATTAATGACTGGCCCAGTCATTTTATCACTGGCCCTGTCATTAATGACTGGCCCTGTCATTAATGACTGGCCCTGTCATTTTATCACTGGCCTTGTCATTTTATGACTGGTTTTGTCATTTTATGACTGGCCAAGTCCATTTATGACTGGCAGAGTCATTTTATCACTGGCCCTGTCACAAATGACTGGCCCTGTCATTAATGACGGGCCCAGTCATTTTATCACTGGCCCTGTCATTAATGACTGGCCCTGTCATTAATGAAAGGCCCAGTCATTTTATCACTGGCCCTGTCATTTTATGACTGGTTCTGTCATTAATGACTGGCTTAGTCATTTTATGACTGGTAGAGTCATTTTATCACTGGCCCAGTCATAAATGACTGGCCCTGTCATTAATGACGGGCCCAGGCATTTTATCACTGGCCCTGTCATTAATGACTGGCCCTGTCATTAATGACAGGCCCAGTCATTTTATGAATGGTTCTGTCATTTTATGACTTGCCAAGTAATTTTATGACTTGCAAAGTCATTTTATGACTGGCAGAGTCATTTTATAACTGGCCCTGTCATTAATGACTGGCCCTGTCATTAATGACTGGCCCAGTCATTTTATCACTGGCTCTGTCATTTTATGACTTGTTCTGTCATTTTATGACTGGCCAAGTCATTTTATGCCTGGCAAAGTCATTTTATCACTGGCCCTGTCATTAATGACTGGCCCTGTCATTAATGACTGGCGAAGTCATTTTATCACTGGCCCTGTCATTAATGACTGGCGAAGTCATTTTATCACTGGCCCAGTCATTTTATCACTGGCTCTAACATTTTATGACTTGTTCTGTCATTTTATGACTGGCCAAGTAATTTTATGACTGGCAGAGTCATTTTATCACTGGCCCTGTCATTAATGAATAGCCCTGTCATTAATGACTGGCCCTGTCATTAATGACTGGCCCACTCAATTTATCACTGGCCCTGTCATTTAATGACTGGTTCTGTCATTAATGACTGGCCCAGTCATTTTATCACTGGCCCTGTCATTTTATCACTGGCCCTGTCATTAATGACTGGCAGAGTCATTTTTATCACTGGCCCAGTCATTAATGACTGGCCCTGTCATTAATGGCTGGCCCAGTCATTTTATCACTGGCCCTGTCATTAATGACTGGCCCTGTCATTAATGACTGGCCCAGTCATTTTATCACTGGCCCTGTCATTTTATAACTTGTTCTGTCATTTTATGACTGGCCAAGTCATTTTATGACTGGTAGAGTCATTTTATCACTGGCCCTGTCATTAATGACTGGCCCTGTCATTAATGACTGGCCCAGTCATTTTATCTTTGGCCCTGTCATTAATGACTGGCCCTGTCATTAATGACTGGCCCCGTCATTTTATCACTGGCCCTGTCATTTTATGACTAGTTCTGTCATTTTATGACAGGCCAAGTTATTTTATGACTGGAGGAGTCATTTTATCACTGGCCCTGTCATTAATGACTGGCCCAGTCATTTTATCACAGGCCCTGTCATTAATGACTGGCCCTGTCATTAATGACTGTGCCAGTCATTTTATCACTGGCCCTGTCATTTTATGACTGGTTCTGTCATTCTATGACTGGCCAAGTCATTTTATGACTGGCAGAGTCATTTTATAACTGGCCCTGTCATTAATGACTGGCCCTGTCGTTAATGACTGGCCCAGTCATTTTATCACTGGCCCTGTCATTAATGACTGGCCCTGTCATTAATGACTGGCCCAGTCATTTTATCACTGGCCCTGTCATTTTATGACTGGTTCTGTCATTTTATGACTGGCCAAGTCATTTTCAGACTGGCAGAGTCATTTTATCACTGGCCCTGTCATTAATGACTGGCCCTGTCATTAATGACTGGCCCAGTCATTTTATCACTGGCCCTGTCATTAATGACTGGCCCTGTCATTAATGACTGGCCCAGTCATTTTATCACTGGCCTTGTCATTTTATGACTGGTTCTGTCATTTTATGACTGGCCAAGTCCATTTATGACTGGCAGAGTCATTTTATCACTGGCCCTGTCATAAATGACTGGCCCTGTCATAAATGACTGGCCCTGTCATTAATGACGGGCCCAGTCATTAATGACTGGCACACTCATTTTATCACTGGCCCTGTCATTAACGACTGGCCCTTTCATTAATGACTGGGTCAGTCATTTTATCACTGGCCCTGTCATTTTATGACTGGTTCTGTCATTTTATGACTGGCCAAGTTATTTTATGACTGGCAGAGTCATTTTATCACTGGCCCTGTCATTAATGACTGGCGCTGTCATTAATGACTGGCCCAGTCATTTTATCACTGGCCCTGTCATTAATGACTGGCCCTGTCATTAATGACTGGCCCTGTCATTTTATCACTGGCCTTGTCATTTTATGACTGGTTTTGTCATTTTATGACTGGCCAAGTCCATTTATGACTGGCAGAGTCATTTTATCACTGGCCCTGTCACAAATGACTGGCCCTGTCATTAATGACGGGCCCAGTCATTTTATCACTGGCCCTGTCATTAATGACTGGCCCTGTCATTAATGAAAGGCCCAGTCATTTTATCACTGGCCCTGTCATTTTATGACTGGTTCTGTCATTAATGACTGGCTTAGTCATTTTATGACTGGTAGAGTCATTTTATCACTGGCCCAGTCATAAATGACTGGCCCTGTCATTAATGACGGGCCCAGGCATTTTATCACTGGCCCTGTCATTAATGACTGGCCCTGTCATTAATGACAGGCCCAGTCATTTTATGAATGGTTCTGTCATTTTATGACTTGCAAAGTCATTTTATGACTGGCAGAGTCATTTTATAACTGGCCCTGTCATTAATGACTGGCCCTGTCATTAATGACTGGCCCAGTCATTTTATCACTGGCTCTGTCATTTTATGACTTGTTCTGTCATTTTATGACTGGCCAAGTCATTTTATGCCTGGCAAAGTCATTTTATCACTGGCCCTGTCATTAATGACTGGCCCAGTCATTAATGACTGGCGAAGTCATTTTATCACTGGCCCTGTCATTAATGACTGGCGAAGTCATTTCATCACTGGCCCAGTCATTTTATCACTGGCTCTAACATTTTATGACTTGTTCTGTCATTTTATGACTGGCCAAGTAATTTTATGACTGGCAGAGTCATTTTATCACTGGCCCTGTCATTAATGAATAGCCCTGTCATTAATGACTGGCCCTGTCATTAATGACTGGCCCACTCAATTTATCACTGGCCCTGTCATTTAATGACTGGTTCTGTCATTAATGACTGGCCCAGTCATTTTATCACTGGCCCTGTCATTTTATCACTGGCCCTGTCATTAATGACTGGCAGAGTCATTTTTATCACTGGCCCAGTCATTAATGACTGGCCCTGTCATTAATGGCTGGCCCAGTCATTTTATCACTGGCCCTGTCATTAATGACTGGCCCTGTCATTAATGACTGGCCCAGTCATTTTATCACTGGCCCTGTCATTTTATAACTTGTTCTGTCAATTTATGACTGGCCAAGTCATTTTATGACTGGTAGAGTCATTTTATCACTGGCCCTGTCATTAATGACTGGCCCTGTCATTAATGACTGGCCCAGTCATTTTATCTTTGGCCCTGTCATTAATGACTGGCCCTGTCATTAATGACTGGCCCCGTCATTTTATCACTGGCCCTGTCATTTTATGACTAGTTCTGTCATTTTATGACAGGCCAAGTTATTTTATGACTGGAGGAGTCATTTTATCACTGGCCCTGTCATTAATGACTGGCCCAGTCATTTTATCACAGGCCCTGTCATTAATGACTGGCCCTGTCATTAATGACTGTGCCAGTCATTTTATCACTGGCCCTGTCATTTCATGACTGGTTCTGTCATTCTATGACTGGCCAAGTCATTTTATGACTGGCAGAGTCATTTTATAACTGGCCCTGTCATTAATGACTGGCCCTGTCGTTAATGACTGGCCCAGTCATTTTATCACTGGCCCTGTCATTAATGACTGGCCCTGTCATTAATGACTGGCCCAGTCATTTTATCACTAGCCCTGTCATTTTATGACTGGTTCTGTCATTTTATGACTGGCCAAGTCATTTTCAGACTGGCAGAGTCATTTTATCACTGGCCCTGTCATTAATGACTGGCCCTGTCATTAATGACTGGCCCAGTCATTTTATCACTGGCCCTGTCATTAATGACTGGCCCTGTCATTAATGACTGGCCCAGTCATTTTATCACTGGCTTTGTCATTTTATGACTGGTTCTGTCATTTTATGACTGGCCAAGTCCATTTATGACTGGCAGAGTCATTTTATCACTGGCCCTGTCATAAATGACTGGCCCTGTCATAAATGACTGGCCCTGTCATTAATGACGGGCCCAGTCATTAATGACTGGCACACTCATTTTATCACTGGCCCTGTCATTAACGACTGGCCCTTTCATTAATGACTGGGTCAGTCATTTTATCACTGGCCCTGTCATTTTATGACTGGTTCTGTCATTTTATGACTGGCCAAGTCATTTTATGACTGGCAGAGTCATTTTATCACTGGCCCTGTCATTAATGACTGGCGCTGTCATTAATGACTGGCCCAGTCATTTTATCACTGGCCCTCTCATTAATGACTGGCCCTGTCATTAATGACTGGCCCTGTCATTTTATCACTGGCCTTGTCATTTTATGACTGGTTTTGTCATTTTATGACTGGCCAAGTCCATTTATGACTGGCAGAGTCATTTTATCACTGGCCCTGTCACAAATGACTGGCCCTGTCATTAATGACGGGCCCAGTCATTTTATCACTGGCCCTGTCATTAATGACTGGCCCTGTCATTAATGAAAGGCCCAGTCATTTTATCACTGGCCCTGTCATTTTATGACTGGTTCTGTCATTAATGACTGGCTTAGTCATTTTATGACTGGTAGAGTCATTTTATCACTGGCCCAGTCATAAATGACTGGCCCTGTCATTAATGACGGGCCCAGGCATTTTATCATTGGCCCTGTCATTAATGACTGGCCCTGTCATTAATGACAGGCCCAGTCATTTTATGAATGGTTCTGTCATTTTATGACTTGCCAAGTAATTTTATGACTTGCAAAGTCATTTTATGACTGGCAGAGTCATTTTATAACTGGCCCTGTCATTAATGACTGGCCCTGTCATTAATGACTGGCCCAGTCATTTTATCACTGGCTCTGTCATTTTATGACTTGTTCTGTCATTTTATGACTGGCCAAGTCATTTTATGCCTGGCAAAGTCATTTTATCACTGGCCCTGTCATTAATGACTGGCCCTGTCATTAATGACTGGCGAAGTCATTTTATCACTGGCCCTGTCATTAATGACTGGCGAAGTCATTTTATCACTGGCCCAGTCATTTTATCACTGGCTCTAACATTTTATGACTTGTTCTGTCATTTTATGACTGGCCAAGTAATTTTATGACTGGCGGAGTCATTTTATCACTGGCCCTGTCATTAATGACTAGCCCTGTCATTAATGACTGGCCTTGTCATTAATGACTGGCCCACTCAATTTATCACTGGCCCTGTCATTTAATGACTGGTTCTGTCATTAATGACTGGCCCAGTCATTTTATCACTGGCCCTGTCATTTTATCACTGGCCCTGTCATTAATGACTGGCAGAGTCATTTTTATCACTGGCCCAGTCATTAATGACTGGCCCTGTCATTAATGGCTGGCCCAGTCATTTTATCACTGGCCCTGTCATAAATACTGGCCCTGTCATTAATGACTGTGCCAGTCATTTTATCACTGGCCCTGTCATTTAATGACTGGTTCTGACATTAATGACTGGCCCAGTCATTTTATCACTGGCCCTGTCATTTTATCACTGGCCCTGTCATTAATGACTGGAGGAGTCATTTTATCACTGGCCCTGTCATTAATGACTAACCCAGTCATTTTATCACAGGCCCTGTCATTAATGACTGGCCCTGTCATTAATGACTGGCCCAGTCATTTTATCACTGGCCCTGTCATTTTATGACTGGTTCTGTCATTTTATGCCTGGCCAAGTCATTTTATGACTGGTAGAGTCATTTTATCACTGGCCCTGTCATTAATGACTGGCGAAGTCATTTTATCACTGGCCCAGTCATTTTATCACTGGCCCTGTCATTTTATGACTGGTTCTGTCATTTTATGACTGGCCGAGTAATTTTATGACTGGCAGAGTCATTTTATCACTGGCCCTGTCATTAATGACTAGCCCTGTCATTAATGACTGGCCCTGTCATTAATGACTGGCCCACTCATTTTATCACTGGCCCTGTCATTTAATTACTGGTTCTGTCATAAATGACTGGCCCAGTCATTTTATCACTGGCCCTGTATTTTATCACTGGCCCTGTCATTAATGACTGGCAGAGTCATTTTTATCACTGGCCCAGTCATTAATGACTGGCCCTGTCATTAATGGCTGGCCCAGTCATTTTATCACTGGCCCTGTCATTAATGACTGGCCCTGTCATTAATGACTGGCCCAGTCATTTTATCTCCGGCCCTGTCATTTTATGACTTGTTCTGTCATTTTATGACTGGCCAAGTCATTTTATGACTGGTAGAGTCATTTTATCACTGGCCCTGTCATTAATGACTGGCCCTGTCATTAATGACTGGCCCAGTCATTTTATCACTGGCCCTGTCATTAATAACTGGCCCTGTCATTAATGACTGGCCCCGTCATTTTATCACTGGCCCTGTCATTTTATGACTAGTTCTGTCATTTTATGACAGGCCAAGTTATTTTATGACTGGAGGAGTCATTTTATCACTGGCCCTGTCATTAATGACTGGCCCAGTCATTTTATCACAGGCCCTGTCATTAATGACTTGCCCTGTCATTAATGACTGTGCCAGTCATTTTATCACTGGTCCTGTCATTTTATGACTGGTTCTGTCATTTTATGACTGGCCAAGTCATTTTATGACTGGCAGAGTCATTTTATAACTGGCCCTGTCATTAATGACTGGCCCTGTCGTTAATGACTGGCCCAGTCATTTTATCACTGGCCCTGTCATTAATGACTGGCCCTGTCATTAATGACGTGCCCAATCATTTTATCACTGGCCCTGTCATTTTATGACTGGTTTTGTCATTTTATGACTGGCCAAGTCATTTTATGACTGGTAGAGTCATTTTATCACTGGCCCTGTCCTTAATGACTGGCCCTGTCATTAATGACTGGCCCAGTCATTTTATAACTGGCCCTGTCATTAATGACTGGCCCTGTCATTAATGACTGGCCCCGTCATTTTATCACTGGCCCTGTCATTTTTTGACTGGTTCTGTCATTTTATGACTGGCCAAGTTATTTTATGACTAGCAGAGTCATTTTATCACTGGCCCTGTCATTAATGACTGGCCCTGTCATTAATGACTGGCCCAGTCATTTTATCACTGGCCCTGTCATTAATGACTGGCCCTGTTATTAATGACTGGCCCCATCATTTTATCACTGGCCCTGTCATTTTATGACTGGTTCTGTCATTTTATGACTGGCCAAGTTATTTTATGACTAGCAGAGTCATTTTATCACTGGCCCTGTCATTAACGACTGGCCCTGTCATTAATGACTGGCCCACTCATTTTATCACTGGCCCCTTCATTAATGACTGGCCCTGTCATTAATGACTGGGTCAGTCATTTTATCACTGGCCCTGTCATTTTATGACTGGTTCTGTCATTTTATGACTGGCCAAGTCATTTTATGACTGGCAGAGTCATTTTATCACTGGCCCTGTCATTAATGACTGGCCCTGTCATTAATGACTGGCCCTGTCATTAATGACTGGCCCAGTCATTTTATCACTGGCCCTGTCATTAATGACTTGCCCTGTCATTAATGACTAGCCCAGTCATTTTATCACTGGTCCTGTCATTTTATGACTGGTTCTGTCATTTTATGACTGGCCAAGTCCATTTATGACTGGCAGAGTCATTTTATCACTGGCCCTGTCATTAATGACTGGCCCTGTCATTAATGATGGGCCCAGTCATTTTATCACTGGCCCTGTCATTAATGACTGGCCCTGTCATTAATGAAAGGCCCAGTCATTTTATCACTGGCCCTGTCATTTTATGACTGGTTCTGTCATTAATGACTAGCTTAGTCATATTATCACTGGCCCTATCTTTTTATGACTGGTTCTGTCATTTTATGACTTGCCAAGTCATTTTATGACTGGTAGAGTCATTTTATGATTGGCCCTGTCATAAATGACTGGCCCTGTCATTAATGACGGGCCCAGGCATTTTATCACTGGCTCTGTCATTAATGACTGGCCCAGTCATTTTATCACAGGCCCTGTCATTAATGACTGGCCCTGTCATTAATGACTGTGCCAGTTATTTTATCACTGTCCCTGTCATTTTATGACTGGTTCTGTCATTTTATGACCGGCCAAGTCATTTTATGACTGGCAGAGTCATTTTATCACTGGCCCTGTCATTAATGACTGGCCCTGTCATTAATGACTGGCCCAGTCATTTTATCACTGGCCCTGTCATTAATGACTGGCCCTGTTATTAATGACTGGCCCCGTCATTTTATCACTGGCCCTGTCATTAATGACTGGCCTTGTCATTAATGACGTGCCCAATCATTTTATCACTGGCCCTGTCATTTTATGACTGGTTCTGTCATTTTATGACTGGCCAAGTCATTTTATGACTGGTAGAGTCATTTTATCAGTGGCCCTGTCCTTAATGACTGGCCCTGTCATTAATGACTGGCCCAGTTATTTTATAACTGGCCCTGTCATTAATGACTGGCCCTGTCATTAATGACTGGCCCCGTCATTTTATCACTGGCCCTGTCATTTTTTGACTGGTTCTGTCATTTTATGACTGGCCAAGTTATTTTATGACTAGCAGAGTCATTTTATCACTGGCCCTGTCATTAATGACTGGCCCTGTCATTAATGACTGGCCCAGTCATTTTATCACTGGCCCTGTCATTAATGACTGGCCCTGTTATTAATGACTGGCCCCGTCATTTTATCACTGGCCCTGTCATTTTATGACTGGTTCTGTCATTTTATGACTGGCCAAGTTATTTTATGACTAGCAGAGTCATTTTATCACTGGCCCTGTCATTAACGACTGGCCCTGTCATTAATGACTGGCCCACTCATTTTATCACTGGCCCCTTCATTAATGACTGGCCCAGTCATTAATGACTGGGTCAGTCATTTTATCACTGGCCCTGTCATTAATGACTTGCCCTGTCATTAATGACTAGCCCAGTCATTTTATCACTGGCCCTGTCATTTTATGACTGCTTCTGTCATTTTATGACTGGCCAAGTCCATTTATGACTGGCAGAGTCATTTTATCACTGGCCCTGTCATTAATGACTGGCCCTGTCATTAATGATGGGCCCAGTCATTTTATCACTGGCCCTGTCATTAATGACTGGCCCTGTCATTAATGAAAGGCCCAGTCATTTTATCACTGGCCCTGTCATTTTATGACTGGTTCTGTCATTAATGACTAGCTTAGTCATATTATCACTGGCCCTATCTTTTTATGACTGGTTCTGTCATTTTATGACTTACCAAGTCATTTTATGACTGGTAGAGTCATTTTATCACTGGCCCTGTCATAAATGACTGGCCCTGTCATTAATGACGGGCCCAGGCATTTTATCACTGGCTCTGTCATTAATGACTGGCCCAGTCATTTTATCACAGGCCCTGTCATTAATGACTGGCCCTGTCATTAATGACTGTGCCAGTTATTTTATCACTGTCCCTGTCATTTTATGACTGGCCCTATCATTAATGACTGGCCCTGTCGTTAATGACTGGCCCAGTCATTTTATCACTGGCCCTGTCATTAATGACTGGCCCTGTCATTAATGACTGGCCCAGTCATTTTATCACTGGCCCTGTCATTTCATGAATGGTTCTGTCATTTTATGACTCGCCAAGTCCATTTATGACTGGCAGAGTCATTTTATCACGGCCCCTGTCAATAATGACGGGCCCAGTCATTTTATCACTGGCCCTGTCATTTTATGACTGGTTCTGTCATTTTATGACTTGCCAAGTCATTTTATGACTGGTAGAGTCATTTTATCACTGGCCCTGTCATAAATGACTGGCCCTGTCATTAATGACGGGCCCAGGCATTTTATCACTGGCCCTGTCATTAATGACTGGCCCTGTCATTAATGACAGGCCCAGTCATTTTATAACTGGCACTGTCATTTTATAAATAGTTCTGTCATTTTATGACCTGCCAAGCAATTTTATGACTTGCCAAGTCATTTTATGACTGGCAGAGTCATTTTCTAACTGGCCCTGTCATTAATGACTGGCCCTGTCATTAATGACTGGCCCTGTCATTAATGACGGGCCCAGTCATTTTATCACTGGCCCTGTCATTAATGACAGGCCCTGTTATTAATGACTGGCCCAGTCATTTTATCACTGGCCCTGTCATTTTATGACTGGTTCTGTCATTTTATGCCTGGCCAAGTCATTTTATGACTGGTAGAGTCATTTTTCACTGGCCCTGTCATTAATGACTGGCCCTGTCATTAATGACTGGCCCAGTCATTTTATCACTGGCCCTGTCATTAATGACTGGCCCTGTCATTAATGACTGGCCCCGTCATTTTATCACTGGCCCTGTCATTTTATGACTGGTTCTGTCATTTTATGACTGGACAAGGTATTTTATGACTAGCAGAGTCATTTTGTCACTGGCCCTGTCATTAATGACTGGCCCTGTCATTAATGACTGGCACACTCATTTTATCACTGGCCCTGTCATTAATGACTGGCCCTGTCAATAATGACTGGGTCAGTCATTTTATCACTGGCTCTGTCATTTTATGACTGGTTCTGTCATTTTATGACTGGCCAAGTCATTTTATGACTGGCAGAGTCATTTAAACACTGGCCCTGTCATTAATGACTGGCCCTGTCATTAATGACTGGCCCTGTCATTAATTACTGGCCCAGTCATTTTATCACTGGCGATGTCATTAATGACTGGTCCTGTCATTAATGACTGGCCCAGTCATTTTATCACTGGCCTTGTCATTTTATGACTGGTTCTGTCATTTTATGACTGGCCAAGTCCATTTATGGCTGGCAGAGTCATTTTATCACTGGCCCTGTCATTAATGACTGGCCCTGTCATTAATGACTGGCCCAGTCATTTTATCACTGGCCCTGTCATTTTATGACTGGTTCTGTCATTATTGACTGGCTTAGTCATTTTATGACTGGTAGAGTCATTTTATCACTGGCCCTGTCATAAATGACTGGCCCTGTCATTAATGACGGGCCCAGGCATTTTATCACTGGCCGTGTCATTAATGACTGGCCCTGTCATTAATAAGACAGGCCCAGTCATTTTATAACTGGTCCTGTCATTTTATGAATGGTTCGTTCATTTTATGACATCCCAAGTAATTTTATGACTTGCCAAGTCATTTTATGACTGGCAGAGTCATTTTACTACTGGCCCTGTCATTAATGACTGGCCCTGTCATTAATGACTGGCCCAGTCATTTTATCACTGGCCCTGTCATTAATGACTGGCCCTGTCATTAATGACTGGCCCAGTCATTTTATCACTGGCCCTGTCATTAATGACTGGCCCTGTCATTAATGACTGGCACACTCATTTTATCACTGGCCCTGTCATTAATGACTGGCCCTGTCATTAATGACTGGGTCAGTCATTTTATCACTGGCCCTGTCATTTTATGACTGGCTCTGTCATTTTATGACTGGCCAAGTCATTTTATGACTGGCAGAGTCATTTTATCTCTGGCCCTGTCATTAATGACTGGCCCTGTCATTAATGACTGGCCCTGTCATTAATGACTGGCCCAGTCATTATATCACTGGCCCTGTCATTAATGACTGGCCCTGTCATTAATGACTGGCCCTGTCATTTTATCACTGGCCTTGTCATTTTATGACTGGTTTTGTCATTTTATGACTGGCCAAGTCCATTTATGACTGGCAGAGTCATTTTATCACTGGCCCTGTCACAAATGACTGGCCCTGTCATTAATGACGGGCCCAGTCATTTTATCACTGGCCCTGTCATTAATGACTGGCCCTGTCATTAATGAAAGGCCCAGTCATTTTATCACTGGCCCTGTCATTTTATGACTGGTTCTATCATTAATGACTGGCGTAGTCATTTTATGACTGGTAGAGTCATTTTATCACTGGCCCTGTCATAAATGACAGGCCCTGTCATTAATGACGGGCCCAGGCATTTTATCACTGGCCCTGTCATTAATGACTGGCCCTGTCATTAATGACAGGCCCAGTCATTTTATGAATGGTTCTGTCATTTTATGACTTTCCAAGTAATTTTATGACTTGCAAAGTCATTTTATGACTGGCAGAGTCATTTTGTAACTGGCCCTGTCATTAATGACTGGCCCTGTCATTAATGACTGGCCCAGTCATTTTATCACTGGCTCTGTCATTTTATGACTTGTTCTGTCATTTTATGACTGGCCAAGTCATTTTATGCCTGGCAAAGTCATTTTATCACTGGCCCTGTCATTAATGACTGGCCCTGTCATTAATGACTGGCGAAGTCATTTTATCACTGGCCCTGTCATTAATGACTGGCGAAGTCATTTTATCACTGGCCCAGTCATTTTATCACTGGCTCTAACATTTTATGACTTGTTCTGTCATTTTATGACTGGCCAAGTAATTTTATGACTGGCAGAGTCATTTTATCACTGGCCCAGTCATTAATGACTAGCCCTGTCATTAATGACTGGCCCTGTCATTAATGACTGGCCCACTCAATTTATCACTGGCCCTGTCATGTAATGACTGGTTCTGTCATTAATGACTGGCCCAGTCATTTTATCACTGGCCCTGTCATTTTATCACTGGCCCTGTCATTAATGACTGGCAGAGTCATTTTTATCACTGGCCCAGTCATTAATGACTGGCCCTGTCATTATTGGCTGGCCCAGTCATTTTATCACTGGCCCTGTCATTAATGACTGGCCCTGTCATTAATGACTGGCCCAGTCATTTTATCACTGGCCCTGTCATTTTATGACTTGTTCTGTCATTTTATGACTGGCCAAGTCATTTTATGACTGGTAGAGTCATTTTATCACTGGCCCTGTCATTAATGACTGGCCCTGTCATTAATGACTGGCCCAGTCATTTTATCACTGGCCCTGTCATTAATGACTGTCCCTGTCATTAATGACTGGCCCCGTCATTTTATCACTGGCCCTGTCATTTTATGACTAGTTCTGTCATTTTATGACAGGCCAAGTTATTTTATGACTGGAGGAGTCATTTTATCACTGGCCCTGTCATTAATGACTGGCCCAGTCATTTTATCACAGGCCCTGTCATTAATGACTGGCCCTGTCATTAATGACTGTGCCAGTCATTTTATCACTGGCCCTGTCATTTTATGACTGGGTCTGTCATTTTATGACTGGCCAAGTCATTTTATGACTGGCAGAGTCATTTTATAACTGGCCCTGTCATTAATGACTGGCCCTGTCGTTAATGACTGGCCCAGTCATTTTATCACTGGCCTTGTCATTAATGACTGGCCCTGTCATTAATGACTGGCCCTGTCATTTTATCACTGGCCCTGTCATTTTATGACTGGTTCTGTCATTTTATGCCTGGCCAAGTCATTTTATGACTGGTAGAGTCATTTTATCACTGGCCCTGTCATTAATGACTGGTCCTGTCATTAATGACTGGCCCAGTCATTTTATCATTGGCCCTGTCATTAATGACTGGCCCTGTCATTAATGACTGGCCCCGTCATTTTATCACTGGCCCTGTCATTTTATGACTGGTTCTGTCATTTTATGACTGGCCAAGTTATTTTATGACTAGCAGAGTCATTTTATCACTGGCCCTGTCATTAATGACTGGCCCTGTCATTAATGACTGGCACACTCATTTTATCACTGGCCCTGTCATTAATGACTGGCCCTGTCATTAATGACTGGGTCAGTCATTTTATCACTGGCCCTGTCATTTTATGACTGGTTCTGTCATTTTATGACTGGCCAAGTCATTTTCAGACTGGCAGAGTCATTTCATCACTGGCCCTGTCATTAATGACTGGCGAAGTCATTTTATCACTGGCCCTGTCTTTAATGACTGGCGAAGTCATTTTATCACTGGCCCAGTCATTTTATCACTGGCCCTGTCATTTTATGACTGGTTCTGTCATTTTATGACTGGCCAAGTAATTTTATGACTGGCAGAGTCATTTTATCACTGGCCCTGTCATTAATGACTAGCCCTGTCATTAATGACTGGCCCTGTCATTAATGACTGGCCCACTCATTTTATCACTGGCCCTGTCATTTAATGACTGGTTCTGTCATTAATGACTGGCCCAGTCATTTTATCACTGGCCCTGTCATTTTATCACTGGCCCCGTCATTAATGACTGGCAGAGTCATTTTTATCACTGGCCCAGTCATTAATGACTGGCCCTGTCATTAATGGCTGGCCCAGTCATTTTATCACTGGCCCTGTCATTAATGACTGGCCCTGTCATTAATGACTGGCCCAGTCATTTTATCACTGGCCCTGTCATTTTATGACTTGTTCTGTCATTTTATGACTGGCCAAGTCATTTTATGACTGGTAGAGTCATTTTATCACTGGCCCTGTCATTAATGACTGGCCCTGTCATTAATGACTGGCCCAGTCATTTTATCACTGGCCCTGTCATTAATGACTGTCCCTGTCATTAATGACTGGCCCCGTCATTTTATCACTGGCCCTGTCATTTTATGACTAGTTCTGTCATTTTATGACAGGCCAAGTTATTTTATGACTGGAGGAGTCATTTTATCACTGGCCCTGTCATTAATGACTGGCCCAGTCATTTTATCACAGGCCCTGTCATTAATGACTGGCCCTGTCATTAATGACTGTGCCAGTCATTTTATCACTGGCCCTGTCATTTTATGCCTGGGTCTGTCATTTTATGACTGGCCAAGTCATTTTATGACTGGCAGAGTCATTTTATAACTGGCCCTGTCATTAATGACTGGCCCTGTCGTTAATGACTGGCCCAGTCATTTTATCACTGGCCCTGTCATTAATGACTGGCCCTGTCATTAATGACTGGCCCAGCCATTTATCACTGTCCCTGTCATTTTATGACTTGTTCTGTCATTTTATGACTGGCCAAGTCATTTTATGACTGGTAGAGTCATTTTATCACTGGCCCTGTCATTAATGACTGGCCCTGTCATTAATGACTGGCCCAGTCATTTTATCACTGGCCCTGTCATTAATGACTGGCCCTGTCATTAATGACTGGCCCCGTCATTTTATCACTGGCCCTGTCATTTTATGACTAGTTCTGTCATTTTATGACAGGCCAAGTTATTTTATGACTGGAGGAGTCATTTTATCACTGGCCCTGTCATTAATGACTGGCCCAGTCATTTTATCACAGGCCCTGTCATTAATGACTGGCCCTGTCATTAATGACTGTGCCAGTCATTTTATCACTGGCCCTGTCATTTTATGACTGGGTCTGTCATTTTATGACTGGCCAAGTCATTTTATGACTGGCAGAGTCATTTTATAACTGGCCCTGTCATTAATGACTGGCCCTGTCGTTAATGACTGGCCCAGTCATTTTATCACTGGCCTTGTCATTAATGACTGGCCCTGTCATTAATGACTGGCCCAGTCATTTTATCACTGGCCCTGTCATTTTATGACTGGTTCTGTCATTTTATGCCTGGCCAAGTCATTTTATGACTGGTAGAGTCATTTTATCACTGGCCCTGTCATTAATGACTGGCCCTGTCATTAATGACTGGCCCAGTCATTTTATCATTGGCCCTGTCATTAATGACTGGCCCTGTCATTAATGACTGGCCCCGTCATTTTATCACTGGCCCTGTCATTTTATGACTGGTTCTGTCATTTTATGACTGGCCAAGTTATTTTATGACTAGCAGAGTCATTTTATCACTGGCCCTGTCATTAATGACTGGCCCAGTCATTTTATCACAGGCCCTGTCATTAATGACTGGCCCTGTCATTAATGACTGTGCCAGTCATTTTATCACTGGCCCTGTCATTTTATGCCTGGGTCTGTCATTTTATGACTGGCCAAGTCATTTTATGACTGGCAGAGTCATTTTATAACTGGCCCTGTCATTAATGACTGGCCCTGTCGTTAATGACTGGCCCAGTCATTTTATCACTGGCCCTGTCATTAATGACTGGCCCTGTCATTAATGACTGGCCCAGCCATTTATCACTGGCCCTGTCATTAATGACTGGCCCAGTCATTTTATCACAGGCCCTGTCATTAATGACTGGCCCTGTCATTAATGACTGTGCCAGTCATTTTATCACTGGCCCTGTCATTTTATGCCTGGGTCTGTCATTTTATGACTGGCCCTGTCATTAATGACTGGCACACTCATTTTATCACTGGCCCTGTCATTAATGACTGGCCCTGTCATTAATGACTGGGTCAGTCATTTTATCACTGGCCCTGTCATTTTATGACTGGTTCTGTCATTTTATGACTGGCCAAGTCATTTTCAGACTGGCAGAGTCATTTCATCACTGGCCCTGTCATTAATGACTGGCGAAGTCATTTTATCACTGGCCCTGTCATTAATGACTGGCGAAGTCATTTTATCACTGGCCCAGTCATTTTATCACTGGCCCTGTCATTTTATGACTGGTTCTGTCATTTTATGACTGGCCAAGTAATTTTATGACTGGCAGAGTCATTTTATCACTGGCCCTGTCATTAATGACTAGCCCTGTCATTAATGACTGGCCCTGTCATTAATGACTGGCCCACTCATTTTATCACTGGCCCTGTCATTTAATGACTGGTTCTGTCATTAATGACTGGCCCAGTCATTTTATCACTGGCCCTGTCATTTTATCATTGGCCCCGTCATTAATGACTGGCAGAGTCATTTTTATCACTGGCCCAGTCATTAATTACTGGCCCTGTCATTAATGGCTGGCCCAGTCATTTTATCACTGGCCCTGTCATTAATGACTGGCCCTGTCATTAATGACTGGCCCAGTCATTTTATCACTGGCCCTGTCATTTTATGACTTGTTCTGTCATTTTATGACTGGCCAAGTCATTTTATGACTGGTAGAGTCATTTTATTACTGGCCCTGTCATTAATGACTGGCCCTGTCATTAATGACTGGCCCAGTCATTTTATCACTGGCCCTGTCATTAATAACTGGCCCTGTCATTAATGACTGGCCCCGTCATTTTATCACTGGCCCTGTGATTTTATGACTGGTTCTGTCATTTTATGACTGGCCAAGTCATTTTATGACTGGCACAGTCATTTTATAACTGGCCCTGTCATTAATGACTGGCCCTGTCGTTAATGACTGGCCCAGTCATTTTATCACTGGCCCTGTCATTAATGACTGGCCCTGTCATTAATGACTGGCCCAGTCATTTTATCACTGGTCTTGTCATTTTATGTCTGGTTCTGTCATTTTATGACTCGCCAAGTCCATTTATGACTGGCAGAGTCATTTTATCACGGGCCCTGTCATTAATGACGGGCCCAGTCATTTTATCACTGGCCCTGTCATTTTATGACTGGTTCTGTCATTTTATGACTGGCCAATTCATTAATGACTGGTATAGTCATTTTATCACTGGCCCTGTCCTTAATGACTGGCACTGTCGTTATTGACTGGCCCAGTCATTTTATCACTGGCCCTGTCATTAATGACTGGCCCTGTCATTAATGACGTGCCCAATCATTTTATCACTGGCCCTGTCATTTAATGACTGGTTCTGTCATTAATGACTGGCCCAGTCATTTTATCACTGGTCCTGTCATTTTATCACTGGCCCTGTCATTAATGACTGGCAGAGTCATTTTTATCACTGGCCCAGTCATTAATGACTGGCCCTGTCATTAATGGCTGGCCCAGTCATTTTATCACTGGCCCTGTCATTAATGACTGGCCCTGTCATTAATGACTGGCCCAGTCATTTTATTACTGGCCCTGTCATTTTATGACTTGTTCTGTCATTTTATGACTGGCCAAGTCATTTTATGACTGGTAGAGTCATTTTATCACTGGCCCTGTCATTAATGACTGGCCATGTCATTAATGACTGGCCCAGTCATTTTATCACTGGCCCTGTCATAAATGACTGGCCCTGTCATTAATGACTGGCCCCGTCATTTTATCACTGGCCCTTTCATTTTATGACTAGTTCTGTCATTTTATGACAGGCCAAGTTATTTTATGACTGGAGGAGTCATTTTATCACTGGCCCTGTCATTAATGACTGGCCCAGTCATTTTATCACAGGCCCTGTCATTAATGACTGGCCCTGTCATTAATGACTGTGCCAGTCATTTTATCTCTGGCCCTGTCATTTTATGCCTGGGTCTGTCATTTTATGACTGGCCAAGTCATTTTATGACTGGCAGAGTCATTTTATAACTGGCCCTGTCATTAATGACTGGCCCTGTCGTTAATGACTGGCCCAGTCATTTTATCACTGGCGTTGTCATTATTGACTGGCCCTGTCATTAATGACTGGCCCAGTCATTTTATCACTGGCCCTGTCATTTTATGACTGGTTCTGTCATTTTATGCCTGGCCAAGTCATTTTATGACTGGTAGAGTCATTTTATCACTGGCCCTGTCATTAATGACTGGCCCTGTCATTAATGACTGGCCCAGTCATTTTATCATTGGCCCTGTCATTAATGACTGGCCCTGTCATTAATGACTGGCCCCGTCATTTTATCACTGGCCCTGTCATTTTATGACTGGTTCTGTCATTTTATGACTGGCCAAGTTATTTTATGACTAGCAGAGTCATTTTATCACTGGCCCTGTCATTAATGACTGGCCCTGTCATTAATGACTGGCACACTCATTTTATCACTGGCCCTGTCATTAATGACTGGCCCTGTCATTAATGACTGGTTCTGTCATTTTATGACTGGCCAAGTCATTTTCAGACTGGCAGAGTCATTTCATCACTGGCCCTGTCATTAATGACTGGCGAAGTCATTTTATCACTGGCCCTGTCATTAATGACTGGCGAAGTCATTTTATCACTGGCCCAGTCATTTTATCACTGGCCCTGTCATTTTATGACTGGTTCTGTCATTTTATGACTGGCCAAGTAATTTTATGACTGGCAGAGTCATTTTATCACTGGCCCTGTCATTAATGACTAGCCCTGTCATTAATGACTGGCCCTGTCATTAATGACTGGCCCACTCATTTTATCACTGGCCCTGTCATTTAATGACTGGTTCTGTCATTAATGACTGGCCCAGTCATTTTATCACTGGCCCTGTCATTTTATCATTGGCCCCGTCATTAATGACTGGCAGAGTCATTTTTATCACTGGCCCAGTCATTAATTACTGGCCCTGTCATTAATGGCTGGCCCAGTCATTTTATCACTGGCCCTGTCATTAATGACTGGCCCTGTCATTAATGACTGGCCCAGTCATTTTATCACTGGCCCTGTCATTTTATGACTTGTTCTGTCATTTTATGACTGGCCAAGTCATTTTATGACTGGTAGAGTCATTTTATTACTGGCCCTGTCATTAATGACTGGCCCTGTCATTAATGACTGGCCCAGTCATTTTATCACTGGCCCTGTCATTAATAACTGGCCCTGTCATTAATGACTGGCCCCGTCATTTTATCACTGGCCCTGTCATTTTATGACTGGTTCTGTCATTTTATGACTGGCCAAGTCATTTTATGACTGGCACAGTCATTTTATAACTGGCCCTGTCATTAATGACTGGCCCTGTCGTTAATGACTGGCCCAGTCATTTTATCACTGGCCCTGTCATTAATGACTGGCCCTGTCATTAATGACTGGCCCAGTCATTTTATCACTGGTCTTGTCATTTTATGTCTGGTTCTGTCATTTTATGACTCGCCAAGTCCATTTATGACTGGCAGAGTCATTTTATCACGGGCCCTGTCATTAATGACGGGCCCAGTCATTTTATCACTGGCCCTGTCATTTTATGACTGGTTCTGTCATTTTATGACTGGCCAATTCATTAATGACTGGTATAGTCATTTTATCACTGGCCCTGTCCTTAATGACTGGCACTGTCGTTATTGACTGGCCCAGTCATTTTATCACTGGCCCTGTCATTAATGACTGGCCCTGTCATTAATGACGTGCCCAATCATTTTATCACTGGCCCTGTCATTTAATGACTGGTTCTGTCATTAATGACTGGCCCAGTCATTTTATCACTGGTCCTGTCATTTTATCACTGGCCCTGTCATTAATGACTGGCAGAGTCATTTTTATCACTGGCCCAGTCATTAATGACTGGCCCTGTCATTAATGGCTGGCCCAGTCATTTTATCACTGGCCCTGTCATTAATGACTGGCCCTGTCATTAATGACTGGCCCAGTCATTTTATCACTGGCCCTGTCATTTTATGACTTGTTCTGTCATTTTATGACTGGCCAAGTCATTTTATGACTGGTAGAGTCATTTTATCACTGGCCCTGTCATTAATGACTGGCCCTGTCATTAATGACTGGCCCAGTCATTTTATCACTGGCCCTGTCATTAATGACTGGCCCTGTCATTTTATCATTGGCCCTGTCATTAATGACTGGCCCTGTCATTAATGACTGGCCCCGTCATTTTATCACTGGCCCTGTCATTTTATGACTGGTTCTGTCATTTTATGACTGGCCAAGTTATTTTATGACTAGCAGAGTCATTTTATCACTGGCCCTGTCATTAATGACTGGCCCTGTCATTAATGACTGGCACACTCATTTTATCACTGGCCCTGTCATTAATGACTGGCCCTGTCATTAATGACTGGGTCAGTCATTTTATCACTGGCCCTGTCATTTTATGACTGGTTCTGTCATTTTATGACTGGCCAAGTCATTTTCAGACTGGCAGAGTCATTTCATCACTGGCCCTGTCATTAATGACTGGCGAAGTCATTTTATCACTGGCCCTGTCTTTAATGACTGGCGAAGTCATTTTATCACTGGCCCAGTCATTTTATCACTGGCCCTGTCATTTTATGACTGGTTCTGTCATTTTATGACTGGCCAAGTAATTTTATGACTGGCAGAGTCATTTTATCACTGGCCCTGTCATTAATGACTAGCCCTGTCATTAATGACTGGCCCTGTCATTAATGACTGGCCCACTCATTTTATCACTGGCCCTGTCATTTAATGACTGGTTCTGTCATTAATGACTGGCCCAGTCATTTTATCACTGGCCCTGTCATTTTATCACTGGCCCCGTCATTAATGACTGGCAGAGTCATTTTTATCACTGGCCCAGTCATTAATGACTGGCCCTGTCATTAATGGCTGGCCCAGTCATTTTATCACTGGCCCTGTCATTAATGACTGGCCCTGTCATTAATGACTGGCCCAGTCATTTTATCACTGGCCCTGTCATTTTATGACTTGTTCTGTCATTTTATGACTGGCCAAGTCATTTTATGACTGGTAGAGTCATTTTATCACTGGCCCTGTCATTAATGACTGGCCCTGTCATTAATGACTGGCCCAGTCATTTTATCACTGGCCCTGTCATTAATGACTGTCCCTGTCATTAATGACTGGCCCCGTCATTTTATCACTGGCCCTGTCATTTTATGACTAGTTCTGTCATTTTATGACAGGCCAAGTTATTTTATGACTGGAGGAGTCATTTTA
The DNA here is from genome assembly GCA_933228895.1 of Platycnemis pennipes. Lineage (NCBI taxonomy): Eukaryota > Metazoa > Arthropoda > Insecta > Odonata > Platycnemididae > Platycnemis > Platycnemis pennipes. The sequence continues at coordinate 73,695,159 of OW121846.1, read as the reverse complement.
TCACTGGCCCTGTCATTAATGACTGGCCCAGTCATTTTATCACAGGCCCTGTCATTAATGACTGGCCCTGTCATTAATGACTGTGCCAGTCATTTTATCACTGGCCCTGTCATTTTATGCCTGGGTCTGTCATTTTATGACTGGCCAAGTCATTTTATGACTGGCAGAGTCATTTTATAACTGGCCCTGTCATTAATGACTGGCCCTGTCGTTAATGACTGGCCCAGTCATTTTATCACTGGCCCTGTCATTAATGACTGGCCCTGTCATTAATGACTGGCCCAGCCATTTATCACTGTCCCTGTCATTTTATGACTTGTTCTGTCATTTTATGACTGGCCAAGTCATTTTATGACTGGTAGAGTCATTTTATCACTGGCCCTGTCATTAATGACTGGCCCTGTCATTAATGACTGGCCCAGTCATTTTATCACTGGCCCTGTCATTAATGACTGGCCCTGTCATTAATGACTGGCCCCGTCATTTTATCACTGGCCCTGTCATTTTATGACTAGTTCTGTCATTTTATGACAGGCCAAGTTATTTTATGACTGGAGGAGTCATTTTATCACTGGCCCTGTCATTAATGACTGGCCCAGTCATTTTATCACAGGCCCTGTCATTAATGACTGGCCCTGTCATTAATGACTGTGCCAGTCATTTTATCACTGGCCCTGTCATTTTATGACTGGGTCTGTCATTTTATGACTGGCCAAGTCATTTTATGACTGGCAGAGTCATTTTATAACTGGCCCTGTCATTAATGACTGGCCCTGTCGTTAATGACTGGCCCAGTCATTTTATCACTGGCCTTGTCATTAATGACTGGCCCTGTCATTAATGACTGGCCCAGTCATTTTATCACTGGCCCTGTCATTTTATGACTGGTTCTGTCATTTTATGCCTGGCCAAGTCATTTTATGACTGGTAGAGTCATTTTATCACTGGCCCTGTCATTAATGACTGGCCCTGTCATTAATGACTGGCCCAGTCATTTTATCATTGGCCCTGTCATTAATGACTGGCCCTGTCATTAATGACTGGCCCCGTCATTTTATCACTGGCCCTGTCATTTTATGACTGGTTCTGTCATTTTATGACTGGCCAAGTTATTTTATGACTAGCAGAGTCATTTTATCACTGGCCCTGTCATTAATGACTGGCCCAGTCATTTTATCACAGGCCCTGTCATTAATGACTGGCCCTGTCATTAATGACTGTGCCAGTCATTTTATCACTGGCCCTGTCATTTTATGCCTGGGTCTGTCATTTTATGACTGGCCAAGTCATTTTATGACTGGCAGAGTCATTTTATAACTGGCCCTGTCATTAATGACTGGCCCTGTCGTTAATGACTGGCCCAGTCATTTTATCACTGGCCCTGTCATTAATGACTGGCCCTGTCATTAATGACTGGCCCAGCCATTTATCACTGGCCCTGTCATTAATGACTGGCCCAGTCATTTTATCACAGGCCCTGTCATTAATGACTGGCCCTGTCATTAATGACTGTGCCAGTCATTTTATCACTGGCCCTGTCATTTTATGCCTGGGTCTGTCATTTTATGACTGGCCCTGTCATTAATGACTGGCACACTCATTTTATCACTGGCCCTGTCATTAATGACTGGCCCTGTCATTAATGACTGGGTCAGTCATTTTATCACTGGCCCTGTCATTTTATGACTGGTTCTGTCATTTTATGACTGGCCAAGTCATTTTCAGACTGGCAGAGTCATTTCATCACTGGCCCTGTCATTAATGACTGGCGAAGTCATTTTATCACTGGCCCTGTCATTAATGACTGGCGAAGTCATTTTATCACTGGCCCAGTCATTTTATCACTGGCCCTGTCATTTTATGACTGGTTCTGTCATTTTATGACTGGCCAAGTAATTTTATGACTGGCAGAGTCATTTTATCACTGGCCCTGTCATTAATGACTAGCCCTGTCATTAATGACTGGCCCTGTCATTAATGACTGGCCCACTCATTTTATCACTGGCCCTGTCATTTAATGACTGGTTCTGTCATTAATGACTGGCCCAGTCATTTTATCACTGGCCCTGTCATTTTATCATTGGCCCCGTCATTAATGACTGGCAGAGTCATTTTTATCACTGGCCCAGTCATTAATTACTGGCCCTGTCATTAATGGCTGGCCCAGTCATTTTATCACTGGCCCTGTCATTAATGACTGGCCCTGTCATTAATGACTGGCCCAGTCATTTTATCACTGGCCCTGTCATTTTATGACTTGTTCTGTCATTTTATGACTGGCCAAGTCATTTTATGACTGGTAGAGTCATTTTATTACTGGCCCTGTCATTAATGACTGGCCCTGTCATTAATGACTGGCCCAGTCATTTTATCACTGGCCCTGTCATTAATAACTGGCCCTGTCATTAATGACTGGCCCCGTCATTTTATCACTGGCCCTGTGATTTTATGACTGGTTCTGTCATTTTATGACTGGCCAAGTCATTTTATGACTGGCACAGTCATTTTATAACTGGCCCTGTCATTAATGACTGGCCCTGTCGTTAATGACTGGCCCAGTCATTTTATCACTGGCCCTGTCATTAATGACTGGCCCTGTCATTAATGACTGGCCCAGTCATTTTATCACTGGTCTTGTCATTTTATGTCTGGTTCTGTCATTTTATGACTCGCCAAGTCCATTTATGACTGGCAGAGTCATTTTATCACGGGCCCTGTCATTAATGACGGGCCCAGTCATTTTATCACTGGCCCTGTCATTTTATGACTGGTTCTGTCATTTTATGACTGGCCAATTCATTAATGACTGGTATAGTCATTTTATCACTGGCCCTGTCCTTAATGACTGGCACTGTCGTTATTGACTGGCCCAGTCATTTTATCACTGGCCCTGTCATTAATGACTGGCCCTGTCATTAATGACGTGCCCAATCATTTTATCACTGGCCCTGTCATTTAATGACTGGTTCTGTCATTAATGACTGGCCCAGTCATTTTATCACTGGTCCTGTCATTTTATCACTGGCCCTGTCATTAATGACTGGCAGAGTCATTTTTATCACTGGCCCAGTCATTAATGACTGGCCCTGTCATTAATGGCTGGCCCAGTCATTTTATCACTGGCCCTGTCATTAATGACTGGCCCTGTCATTAATGACTGGCCCAGTCATTTTATTACTGGCCCTGTCATTTTATGACTTGTTCTGTCATTTTATGACTGGCCAAGTCATTTTATGACTGGTAGAGTCATTTTATCACTGGCCCTGTCATTAATGACTGGCCATGTCATTAATGACTGGCCCAGTCATTTTATCACTGGCCCTGTCATAAATGACTGGCCCTGTCATTAATGACTGGCCCCGTCATTTTATCACTGGCCCTTTCATTTTATGACTAGTTCTGTCATTTTATGACAGGCCAAGTTATTTTATGACTGGAGGAGTCATTTTATCACTGGCCCTGTCATTAATGACTGGCCCAGTCATTTTATCACAGGCCCTGTCATTAATGACTGGCCCTGTCATTAATGACTGTGCCAGTCATTTTATCTCTGGCCCTGTCATTTTATGCCTGGGTCTGTCATTTTATGACTGGCCAAGTCATTTTATGACTGGCAGAGTCATTTTATAACTGGCCCTGTCATTAATGACTGGCCCTGTCGTTAATGACTGGCCCAGTCATTTTATCACTGGCGTTGTCATTATTGACTGGCCCTGTCATTAATGACTGGCCCAGTCATTTTATCACTGGCCCTGTCATTTTATGACTGGTTCTGTCATTTTATGCCTGGCCAAGTCATTTTATGACTGGTAGAGTCATTTTATCACTGGCCCTGTCATTAATGACTGGCCCTGTCATTAATGACTGGCCCAGTCATTTTATCATTGGCCCTGTCATTAATGACTGGCCCTGTCATTAATGACTGGCCCCGTCATTTTATCACTGGCCCTGTCATTTTATGACTGGTTCTGTCATTTTATGACTGGCCAAGTTATTTTATGACTAGCAGAGTCATTTTATCACTGGCCCTGTCATTAATGACTGGCCCTGTCATTAATGACTGGCACACTCATTTTATCACTGGCCCTGTCATTAATGACTGGCCCTGTCATTAATGACTGGTTCTGTCATTTTATGACTGGCCAAGTCATTTTCAGACTGGCAGAGTCATTTCATCACTGGCCCTGTCATTAATGACTGGCGAAGTCATTTTATCACTGGCCCTGTCATTAATGACTGGCGAAGTCATTTTATCACTGGCCCAGTCATTTTATCACTGGCCCTGTCATTTTATGACTGGTTCTGTCATTTTATGACTGGCCAAGTAATTTTATGACTGGCAGAGTCATTTTATCACTGGCCCTGTCATTAATGACTAGCCCTGTCATTAATGACTGGCCCTGTCATTAATGACTGGCCCACTCATTTTATCACTGGCCCTGTCATTTAATGACTGGTTCTGTCATTAATGACTGGCCCAGTCATTTTATCACTGGCCCTGTCATTTTATCATTGGCCCCGTCATTAATGACTGGCAGAGTCATTTTTATCACTGGCCCAGTCATTAATTACTGGCCCTGTCATTAATGGCTGGCCCAGTCATTTTATCACTGGCCCTGTCATTAATGACTGGCCCTGTCATTAATGACTGGCCCAGTCATTTTATCACTGGCCCTGTCATTTTATGACTTGTTCTGTCATTTTATGACTGGCCAAGTCATTTTATGACTGGTAGAGTCATTTTATTACTGGCCCTGTCATTAATGACTGGCCCTGTCATTAATGACTGGCCCAGTCATTTTATCACTGGCCCTGTCATTAATAACTGGCCCTGTCATTAATGACTGGCCCCGTCATTTTATCACTGGCCCTGTCATTTTATGACTGGTTCTGTCATTTTATGACTGGCCAAGTCATTTTATGACTGGCACAGTCATTTTATAACTGGCCCTGTCATTAATGACTGGCCCTGTCGTTAATGACTGGCCCAGTCATTTTATCACTGGCCCTGTCATTAATGACTGGCCCTGTCATTAATGACTGGCCCAGTCATTTTATCACTGGTCTTGTCATTTTATGTCTGGTTCTGTCATTTTATGACTCGCCAAGTCCATTTATGACTGGCAGAGTCATTTTATCACGGGCCCTGTCATTAATGACGGGCCCAGTCATTTTATCACTGGCCCTGTCATTTTATGACTGGTTCTGTCATTTTATGACTGGCCAATTCATTAATGACTGGTATAGTCATTTTATCACTGGCCCTGTCCTTAATGACTGGCACTGTCGTTATTGACTGGCCCAGTCATTTTATCACTGGCCCTGTCATTAATGACTGGCCCTGTCATTAATGACGTGCCCAATCATTTTATCACTGGCCCTGTCATTTAATGACTGGTTCTGTCATTAATGACTGGCCCAGTCATTTTATCACTGGTCCTGTCATTTTATCACTGGCCCTGTCATTAATGACTGGCAGAGTCATTTTTATCACTGGCCCAGTCATTAATGACTGGCCCTGTCATTAATGGCTGGCCCAGTCATTTTATCACTGGCCCTGTCATTAATGACTGGCCCTGTCATTAATGACTGGCCCAGTCATTTTATCACTGGCCCTGTCATTTTATGACTTGTTCTGTCATTTTATGACTGGCCAAGTCATTTTATGACTGGTAGAGTCATTTTATCACTGGCCCTGTCATTAATGACTGGCCCTGTCATTAATGACTGGCCCAGTCATTTTATCACTGGCCCTGTCATTAATGACTGGCCCTGTCATTAATGACTGGCCCCGTCATTTTATCACTGGCCCTTTCATTTTATGACTAGTTCTGTCATTTTATGACAGGCCAAGTTATTTTATGACTGGAGGAGTCATTTTATCACTGGCCCTGTCATTAATGACTGGCCCAGTCATTTTATCACAGGCCCTGTCATTAATGACTGGCCCTGTCATTAATGACTGTGCCAGTCATTTTATCTCTGGCCCTGTCATTTTATGCCTGGGTCTGTCATTTTATGACTGGCCAAGTCATTTTATGACTGGCAGAGTCATTTTATAACTGGCCCTGTCATTAATGACTGGCCCTGTCGTTAATGACTGGCCCAGTCATTTTATCACTGGCCCTGTCATTAATGACTGGCCCTGTCATTAATGACTGGCCCAGTCATTTTATCACTGGCCCTGTCATTTTATGACTGGTTCTGTCATTTTATGCCTGGCCAAGTCATTTTATGACTGGTAGAGTCATTTTATCACTGGCCCTGTCATTAATGACTGGCCCTGTCATTAATGACTGGCCCAGTCATTTTATCATTGGCCCTGTCATTAATGACTGGCCCTGTCATTAATGACTGGCCCCATCATTTTATCACTGGCCCTGTCATTTTATGACTGGTTCTGTCATTTTATGACTGGCCAAGTTATTTTATGACTAGCAGAGTCATTTTATCACTGGCCCTGTCATTAATGACTGGCCCTGTCATTAATGACTGGCACACTCATTTTATCACTGGCCCTGTCATTAATGACTGGCCCTGTCATTAATGACTGGGTCAGTCATTTTATCACTGGCCCTGTCATTTTATGACTGGTTCTGTCATTTTATGACTGGCCAAGTCATTTTCAGACTGGCAGAGTCATTTCATCACTGGCCCTGTCATTAATGACTGGCGAAGTCATTTTATCACTGGCCCTGTCATTAATGACTGGCGAAGTCATTTTATCACTGGCCCAGTCATTTTATCACTGGCCCTTTCATTTTATGACTGGTTCTGTCATTTTATGACTGGCCAAGTAATTTTATGACTGGCAGAGTCATTTTATCACTGGCCCTGTCATTAATGACTAGCCCTGTCATTAATGACTGGCCCTGTCATTAATGACTGGCCCACTCATTTTATCACTGGCCCTGTCATTTAATGACTGGTTCTGTCATTAATGACTGGCCCAGTCATTTTATCACTGGCCCTGTCATTTTATCACTGGCCCCGTCATTAATGACTGGCAGAGTCATTTTTATCACTGGCCCAGTCATTAATGACTGGCCCTGTCATTAATGGCTGGCCCAGTCATTTTATCACTGGCCCTGTCATTAATGACTGGCCCTGTCATTAATGACTGGCCCAGTCATTTTATCACTGGCCCTGTCATTTTATGACTTGTTCTGTCATTTTATGACTGGCCAAGTCATTTTATGACTGGTAGAGTCATTTTATTACTGGCCCTGTCATTATAGACTGGCCCAGTCATTTTATCACTGGCCCTGTCATTTTATGACTGGTTCTGTCATTTTATGACTGGCCAATTCATTAATGACTGGTATAGTCATTTTATCACTGGCCCTGTCCTTAATGACTGGCACTGTCGTTAATGACTGGCCCAGTCATTTTATCACTGGCCCTGTCATTAATGACTGGCCCTGTCATTAATGACGTGCCCAATCATTTTATCACTGGCCCTGTCATTTTATGACTGGTTCTGTCAATTTATGACTGGCCAAGTCATTTTATGACTGTTAGAGTCATTTTATCACTGGCCCTGTCCTTAATGACTGGCCCTGTCATTAATGACTGGCCCAGTCATTTTATAACTGGCCCTGTCATTAATGACTGGCCCTGTCATTAATGACTGGCCGCGTCATTTTATCACTGGCCCTGTTATTTTTTGACTGGTTCTGTCATTTTATGACTGGCCAAGTTATTTTATGACTAGCAGAGTCATTTTATCACTGGCCCTGTCATTAATGACTGGCCCAGTCATTTTATCACTGGCCCTGTCATTAATGACTGGCCCTGTTATTAATGACTGGACCCGTCACTTTTTTTAACACTGGCCCTGTCATTTTATGACTGGTTCTGTCATTTTATGACTGGCCAAGTTATTTTATGACTAGCAGAGTCATTTTATCACTGGCCCTGTCATTAACGACTGGCCCTGTCATTAATGACTGGCACACTCATTTTATCACTGGCCCCTTCATTAATGACTGGCCCTGTCATTAATGATTGGGTCAGTCATTTTATCACTGGCCCTGTCATTTTATGACTGGTTCTGTCATTTTATGACTGGCCATGTCATTTTATGACTGGCAGAGTCATTTTATCACTGGCACTGTCATTAATGACTGGCTCTGTCATTAATGACTGGCCCTGTCATTAATGACTGGCCCAGTCATTTTATCACTGGCCCTGTCATTAATGACTGGCCCTGTCAATAATGAAAGGCCCAGTCATTTTATCACTGGCCCTGTCATTTCATGACTGGTTCTGTCATTAATGACTAGCTTAGTCATATTATCACTGGCCCTATCTTTTTATGACTGGTTCTGTCATTTTATGACTTGCCAAGTCATTTTATGACTGGTAGAGTCATTTTATCACTGGCCCTGTCATAAATGACTGGCCCTGTCATTAATGACGGGCCCAGGCATTTTATCACTGGCTCTGTCATTAATGACTGGCCCAGTCATTTTATCACAGGCCCTGTCATTAATGACTGTGCCAGTTATTTTATCACTGTCCCTGTCATTTTATGACTGGTTCTTTCATTTTATGACTGGCCAAGTCATTTTATGACTGGCAGAGTCATTTTATCACTGGCCCTGTCATTAATGACTAGCCCTGTCGTTAATGACTGGCCCAGTCACTTTATCACTGGCCCTGTCATTAATGACTGGCCCTGTCATTAATGACTGGCCCAGTCATTTTATCACTGGCCCTGTCATTTTATGACTGGTTCTGTCATTTTATGACTCGCCAAGTCCATTTATGACTGGCAGAGTCATTTTATCACGGGCCCTGTCATTAATGACGGGCCCAGTCATTTTATCACTGGCCCTGTCATTTTATGACTGGTTCTGTCATTTTATGACTGGCCAAGTTATTTTATGACTAGCAGAGTCATTTTATCACTGGCCCTGTCATTAATGACTGGCCCTGTCATTAATGACTGGCACACTCATTTTATCACTGGCCCTGTCATTAATGACTGGCCCTGTCATTAATGACTGGGTCAGTCATTTTATCACTGGCCCTGTCATTTTATGACTGGTTCTGTCATTTTATGACTGGCCAAGTCATTTTCAGACTGGCAGAGTCATTTCATCACTGGCCCTGTCATTAATGACTGGCGAAGTCATTTTATCACTGGCCCTGTCATTAATGACTGGCGAAGTCATTTTATCACTGGCCCAGTCATTTTATCACTGGCCCTGTCATTTTATGACTGGTTCTGTCATTTTATGACTGGCCAAGTAATTTTATGACTGGCAGAGTCATTTTATCACTGGCCCTGTCATTAATGACTAGCCCTGTCATTAATGACTGGCCCTGTCATTAATGACTGGCCCACTCATTTTATCACTGGCCCTGTCATTTAATGACTGGTTCTGTCATTAATGACTGGCCCAGTCATTTTATCACTGGCACTGTCATTTTATCATTGGCCCCGTCATTAATGACTGGCAGAGTCATTTTTATCACTGGCCCAGTCATTAATTACTGGCCCTGTCATTAATGGCTGGCCCAGTCATTTTATCACTGGCCCTGTCATTAATGACTGGCCCTGTCATTAATGACTGGCCCAGTCATTTTATCACTGGCCCTGTCATTTTATGACTTGTTCTGTCATTTTATGACTGGCCAAGTCATTTTATGACTGGTAGAGTCATTTTATTACTGGCCCTGTCATTAATGACTGGCCCTGTCATTAATGACTGGCCCAGTCATTTTATCACTGGCCCTGTCATTAATAACTTGCCCTGTCATTAATGACTGGCCCCGTCATTTTATCACTGGCCCTGTCATTTTATGACTGGTTCTGTCATTTTATGACTGGCCAAGTCATTTTATGACTGGCACAGTCATTTTATAACTGGCCCTGTCATTAATGACTGGCCCTGTCGTTAATGACTGGCCCAGTCATTTTATCACTGGCCCTGTCATTAATGACTGGCCCTGTCATTAATGACTGGCCCAGTCATTTTATCACTGGTCTTGTCATTTTATGTCTGGTTCTGTCATTTTATGACTCGCCAAGTCCATTTATGACTGGCAGAGTCATTTTATCACGGGCCCTGTCATTAATGACGGGCCCAGTCATTTTATCACTGGCCCTGTCATTTTATGACTGGTTCTGTCATTTTATGACTGGCCAATTCATTAATGACTGGTATAGTCATTTTATCACTGGCCCTGTCCTTAATGACTGGCACTGTCGTTATTGACTGGCCCAGTCATTTTATCACTGGCCCTGTCATTAATGACTGGCCCTGTCATTAATGACGTGCCCAATCATTTTATCACTGGCCCTGTCATTTAATGACTGGTTCTGTCATTAATGACTGGCCCAGTCATTTTATCACTGGTCCTGTCATTTTATCACTGGCCCTGTCATTAATGACTGGCAGAGTCATTTTTATCACTGGCCCAGTCATTAATGACTGGCCCTGTCATTAATGGCTGGCCCAGTCATTTTATCACTGGCCCTGTCATTAATGACTGGCCCTGTCATTAATGACTGGCCCAGTCATTTTATCACTGGCCCTGTCATTTTATGACTTGTTCTGTCATTTTATGACTGGCCAAGTCATTTTATGACTGGTAGAGTCATTTTATCACTGGCCCTGTCATTAATGACTGGCCCTGTCATTAATGACTGGCCCAGTCATTTTATCACTGGCCCTGTCATTAATGACTGGCCCTGTCATTAATGACTGGCCCCGTCATTTTATCACTGGCCCTTTCATTTTATGACTAGTTCTGTCATTTTATGACAGGCCAAGTTATTTTATGACTGGAGGAGTCATTTTATCACTGGCCCTGTCATTAATGACTGGCCCAGTCATTTTATCACAGGCCCTGTCATTAATGACTGGCCCTGTCATTAATGACTGTGCCAGTCATTTTATCTCTGGCCCTGTCATTTTATGCCTGGGTCTGTCATTTTATGACTGGCCAAGTCATTTTATGACTGGCAGAGTCATTTTATAACTGGCCCTGTCATTAATGACTGGCCCTGTCGTTAATGACTGGCCCAGTCATTTTATCACTGGCCCTGTCATTAATGACTGGCCCTGTCATTAATGACTGGCCCAGTCATTTTATCACTGGCCCTGTCATTTTATGACTGGTTCTGTCATTTTATGCCTGGCCAAGTCATTTTATGACTGGTAGAGTCATTTTATCACTGGCCCTGTCATTAATGACTGGCCCTGTCATTAATGACTGGCCCAGTCATTTTATCATTGGCCCTGTCATTAATGACTGGCCCTGTCATTAATGACTGGCCCCATCATTTTATCACTGGCCCTGTCATTTTATGACTGGTTCTGTCATTTTATGACTGGCCAAGTTATTTTATGACTAGCAGAGTCATTTTATCACTGGCCCTGTCATTAATGACTTGCCCTGTCATTAATGACTGGCACACTCATTTTATCACTGGCCCTGTCATTAATGACTGGCCCTGTCATTAATGACTGGGTCAGTCATTTTATCACTGGCCCTGTCATTTTATGACTGGTTCTGTCATTTTATGACTGGCCAAGTCATTTTCAGACTGGCAGAGTCATTTCATCACTGGCCCTGTTATTAATGACTGGCGAAGTCATTTTATCACTGGCCCTGTCATTAATGACTGGCGAAGTCATTTTATCACTGGCCCAGTCATTTTATCACTGGCCCTTTCATTTTATGACTGGTTCTGTCATTTTATGACTGGCCAAGTAATTTTATGACTGGCAGAGTCATTTTATCACTGGCCCTGTCATTAATGACTAGCCCTGTCATTAATGACTGGCCCTGTCATTAATGACTGGCCCACTCATTTTATCACTGGCCCTGTCATTTAATGACTGGTTCTGTCATTAATGACTGGCCCAGTCATTTTATCACTGGCCCTGTCATTTTATCACTGGCCCCGTCATTAATGACTGGCAGAGTCATTTTTATCACTGGCCCAGTCATTAATGACTGGCCCTGTCATTAATGGCTGGCCCAGTCATTTTATCACTGGCCCTGTCATTAATGACTGGCCCAGTCATTTTATCACTGGCCCTGTCATTTTATGACTTGTTCTGTCATTTTATGACTGGCCAAGTCATTTTATGACTGGTAGAGTCATTTTATTACTGGCCCTGTCATTATAGACTGGCCCAGTCATTTTATCACTGGCCCTGTCATTTTATGACTGGTTCTGTCATTTTATGACTGGCCAATTCATTAATGACTGGTATAGTCATTTTATCACTGGCCCTGTCCTTAATGACTGGCACTGTCGTTAATGACTGGCCCAGTCATTTTATCACTGGCCCTGTCATTAATGACTGGCCCTGTCATTAATGACGTGCCCAATCATTTTATCACTGGCCCTGTCATTTTATGACTGGTTCTGTCAATTTATGACTGGCCAAGTCATTTTATGACTGTTAGAGTCATTTTATCACTGGCCCTGTCCTTAATGACTGGCCCTGTCATTAATGACTGGCCCAGTCATTTTATAACTGGCCCTGTCATTAATGACTGGCCCTGTCATTAATGACTGGCCGATTCATTTTATCACTGGCCCTGTTATTTTTTGACTGGTTCTGTCATTTTATGACTGGCCAAGTTATTTTATGACTAGCAGAGTCATTTTATCACTGGCCCTGTCATTAATGACTGGCCCTGTCATTAATGACTGGCCCAGTCATTTTATCACTGGCCCTGTCATTAATGACTGGCCCTGTTATTAATGACTGGCCCCGTCACTTTTTTTAACACTGGCCCTGTCATTTTATGACTGGTTCTGTCATTTTATGACTGGCCAAGTTATTTTATGACTAGCAGAGTCATTTTATCACTGGCCCTGTCATTAACGACTGGCCCTGTCATTAATGACTGGCCCACTCATTTTATCACTGGCCCCTTCATTAATGACTGGCCCTGTCATTAATGATTGGGTCAGTCATTTTATCACTGGCCCTGTCATTTTATGACTGGTTCTGTCATTTTATGACTGGCCATGTCATTTTATGACTGGCAGAGTCATTTTATCACTGGCACTGTCATTAATGACTGGCTCTGTCATTAATGACTGGCCCTGTCATTAATGACTGGCCCAGTCATTTTATCACTGGCCCTGTCATTAATGACTGGCCCTGTCAATAATGAAAGGCCCAGTCATTTTATCACTGGCCCTGTCATTTCATGACTGGTTCTGTCATTAATGACTAGCTTAGTCATATTATCACTGGCCCTATCTTTTTATGACTGGTTCTGTCATTTTATGACTTGCCAAGTCATTTTATGACTGGTAGAGTCATTTTATCACTGGCCCTGTCATAAATGACTGGCCCTGTCATTAATGACGGGCCCAGGCATTTTATCACTGGCTCTGTCATTAATGACTGGCCCAGTCATTTTATCACAGGCCCTGTCATTAATGACTGTGCCAGTTATTTTATCACTGTCCCTGTCATTTTATGACTGGTTCTTTCATTTTATGACTGGCCAAGTCATTTTATGACTGGCAGAGTCATTTTATCACTGGCCCTGTCATTAATGACTAGCCCTGTCGTTAATGACTGGCCCAGTCACTTTATCACTGGCTCTGTCATTAATGACTGGCCCAGTCATTTTATCACAGGCCCTGTCATTAATGACTGGCCCAGTCATTTTATCACTGGCCCTGTCATTTTATGACTGGTTCTGTCATTTTATGACTCGCCAAGTCCATTTATGACTGGCAGAGTCATTTTATCACGGGCCCTGTCATTAATGACGGGCCCAGTCATTTTATCACTGGCCCTGTCATTTTATGACTGGTTCTGTCATTTTATGACTTGCCAAGTCATTTTATGACTGGTAGAGTCATTTTATCACTGGCCCTGTCATAAATGACTGGCCCTGTCATTAATGACTAGCCCTGTCATTAATGACTTGCCCTGTCATTAATGACTGTCCCACTCATTTTATCACTGGCCCTGTCATTTAATGACTGGTTCTGTCATTAATGACTGGCCCAGTCATTTTATCACTGGCCCTGTCATTTTATCACTGGCCCTGTCATTAACGACTGGCCCTGTCATTAATGACTGGCCCAGTCATTTTATCACTGGCCCTGTCATTTTATGACTTGTTCTGTCATTTTATGACTGGCCAAGTCATTTTATGACTGGTAGAGTCATTTTATCACTGGCCCTGTCATTAATGACTGGCCCTGTAATTAATGACTGGCCCAGTCCTTTTAACACTGGCCCTGTCATTAATGACTGGCCCTGTCATTAATGACTGGCCCCGTCATTTTATCACTGGCCCTGTCATTTTATGACTAGTTCTGTCATTTTATGACAGGCCAAGTTATTTTATGACTGGAGGAGTCATTTTATCACTGGCCCTGTCATTAATGACTGGCCCAGTCATTTTATCACAGGCCCTGTCATTAATGACTGGCCCTGTCATTAATGACTGTGCCAGTTATTTTATCACTGGCCCTGTCATTTTATGACTGGTTCTGTCATTTTATGACTGGCCAAGTCATTTTATGACTGGAGGAGTCATTTTATCACTGGCCCTGTCATTAATGACTGGCCCAGTCATTTTATAACTGGCCCTGTCATTAATGACTGGCCCTGTCGTTAATGACTGGCCCAGTCATTTTATCACTGGCCCTGTCATTAATGACTGGCCCTGTCATTAATGACTGGCCCAGTCATTTTATCACTGGTTCTGTCATTTTATGCCTGGCCAAGTCATTTTATGACTGGTAGAGTCATTTTATCACTGGCCCTGTCATTAATGACTGGCCCTGTCATTAATGACTGGCCCAGTCATTTTATCATTGGCCCTGTCATTAATGACTGGCCCTGTCATTAATGACTGGCCCCGTCATTTTATCACAGGCCCTGTCATTTTATGACTGGTTCTGTCATTTTATGACTGGCCAAGTTATTTTATGACTAGCAGAGTCATTTTATCACTGGCCCTGTCATTAATGACTGGCCCTGTCATTAATGACTGGCTCACTCATTTTATCACTGGCCCTGTCATTAATGACTGGCCCTGTCATTAATGACTGGGTCAGTCATTTTATCACTGGCCCTGTCATTTTATGACTGGTTCTGTCATTTTATGACTGGCCAAGTCATTTTCAGACTGGCAGAGTCATTTCATCACTGGCCCTGTCATTAATGACTGGCCCTGTCATTAATGACTGGCCCTGTTATTAATGACTGGCCCAGTCATTTTATCACTGGCCCTGTCATTAATGACTGGCCCTGTCATTAATGACTGGCCCAGTCATTTTATCACTGGCCCTGTCATTTTATGAGTGGTTCTGTCATTTTATGACTGGCCAAGTCATTTTATGACTGGTAGAGTCATTTTATCACTCGCCCTGTCAATAATGACTGGCCCTGTCATTAATGACTGGCCAAGTCATTTTATCACTGTTCCGGTCATTAATGACTGGCCCTGTCATTAATGACTGGGTCAGTCATTTTATCACTGGCCCTGTCATTTTATGACTGGTTCTGTCATTTTATGACTGGCCAAGTCATTTTATGACTGGCAGAGTCATTTTATCACTGGCCCTGTTATTAATGACTGGCCCTGTCATTAATGACTGGCCCTGTCATTAATGACTGGCCCAGTCATTTTATCACTGGCCCTGTCATTTTATGAGTGGTTCTGTCATTTTATGACTGGCCAAGTCATTTTATGACTGGTAGAGTCATTTTTATCACTGGCCCAGTCATTAATGACTGGCCCTGTCATTAATGGCTGGCCCAGTCATTTTATCACTGGCCCTGTCATTAATGACTGGCCCTGTCATTAATGACTGGCCCAGTCATTTTATCACTGGCCCTGTCATTTTATGACTTGTTCTGTCATTTTATGACTGGCCAAGTCATTTTATGACTGGTAGAGTCATTTTATTACTGGCCCTGTCATTAATAACTGGCCCAGTCATTTTATCACTGGCCCTGTCATTTTATGACTGGTTCTGTCATTTTATGACTGGCCAATTCATTAATGACTGGTATAGTCATTTTATCACTGGCCCTGTCCTTAATGACTGGCACTGTCGTTAATGACTGGCCCAGTCATTTTATCACTGGCCCTGTCATTAATGACTGGCCCTGTCATTAATGACGTGCCCAATCATTTTATCACTGGCCCTGTCATTTTATGACTGGTTCTGTCAATTTATGACTGGCCAAGTCATTTTATGACTGTTAGAGTCATTTTATCACTGGCCCTGTCCTTAATGACTGGCCCTGTCATTAATGACTGGCCCAGTCATTTTATAACTGGCCCTGTCATTAATGACTGGCCCTGTCATTAATGACTGGCCACGTCATTTTATCACTGGCCCTGTTATTTTTTGACTGGTTCTGTCATTTTATGACTGGCCAAGTTATTTTATGACTAGCAGAGTCATTTTATCACTGGCCCTGTCATAAATGACTGGCCCTGTCATTAATGACTGGCCCAGTCATTTTATCACAGGCCCTGTCATTAATGACTGGCCCTGTTATTAATGACTGGCCCCGTCACTTTTTTTAACACTGGCCCTGTCATTTTATGACTGGTTCTGTCATTTTATGACTGGCCAAGTTATTTTATGACTAGCAGAGTCATTTTATCACTGGCCCTGTCATTAACGACTGGCCCTGTCATCAATGACTGGCCCACTCATTTTATCACTGGCCCCTTCATTAATGACTGGCCCTGTCATTAATGATTGGGTCAGTCATTTTATCACTGGCCCTGTCATTTTATGACTGGTTCTGTCATTTTATGACTGGCCATGTCATTTTATCACTGGCACTGTCATTAATGACTGGCTCTGTCATTAATGACTGGCCCTGTCATTAATGACTGGCCCAGTCATTTTATCACTGGCCCTGTCATTAATGACTGGCCCTGTCAATAATGAAAGGCCCAGTCATTTTATCACTGGCCCTGTCATTTCATGACTGGTTCTGTCATTAATGACTAGCTTAGTCATATTATCACTGGCCGTATCTTTTTATGACTGGTTCTGTCATTTTATGACTTGCCAAGTCATTTTATGACTGGTAGAGTCATTTTATCACTGGCCCTGTCATAAATGACTGGCCCTGTCATTAATGACGGGCCCAGGCATTTTATCACTGGCTCTGTCATTAATGACTGGCCCAGTCATTTTATCACAGGCCCTGTCATTAATGACTGTGCCAGTTATTTTATCACTGTCCCTGTCATTTTATGACTGGTTCTTTCATTTTATGACTGGCCAAGTCATTTTATGACTGGCAGAGTCATTTTATCACTGGCCCTGTCATTAATGACTAGCCCTGTCGTTAATGACTGGCCCAGTCATTTTATCACTGGCCCTGTCATTAATGACTGGCCCTGTCATTAATGACGGGCCCAGTCATTTTATCACTGGCCCTGTCATTTTATGACTGGTTCTGTCATTTTATGACTTGCCAAGTCATTTTATGACTGGTAGAGTCATTTTATCACTGGCCCTGTCATAAATGACTGGCCCTGTCATTAATGACTAGCCCTGTCATTAATGACTGGCCCTGTCATTAATGAATGTCCCACTCATTTTATCACTGGCCCTGTCATTTAATGACTGGTTCTGTCATTAATGACTGGCCCAGTCATTTTATCACTGGCCCTGTCATTTTATCACTGGCCCTGTCATTAACGACTGGCCCTGTCATTAATGACTGGCCCAGTCATTTTATCACTGGCCCTGTCATTTTATGACTTGTTCTGTCATTTTATGACTGGCCAAGTCATTTTATGACTGGTAGAGTCATTTTATCACTGGCCCTGTCATTAATGACTGGCCCTGTAATTAATGACTGGCCCAGTCATTTTAACACTGGCCCTGTCATTAATGACTGGCCCTGTCATTAATGACTGGCCCCGTCATTTTATCACTGGCCCTGTCATTTTATGACTAGTTCTGTCATTTTATGACAGGCCAAGTTATTTTATGACTGGAGGAGTCATTTTATCACTGGCCCTGTCATTAATGACTGGCCCAGTCATTTTATCACAGGCCCTGTCATTAATGACTGGCCCTGTCATTAATGACTGTGCCAGTTATTTTATCACTGGCCCTGTCATTTTATGACTGGTTCTGTCATTTTATGACTGGCCAAGTCATTTTATGACTGGAGGAGTCATTTTATCACTGGCCCTGTCATTAATGACTGGCCCAGTCATTTTATAACTGGCCCTGTCATTAATGACTGGCCCTGTCGTTAATGACTGGCCCAGTCATTTTATCACTGGCCCTGTCATTAATGACTGGCCCTGTCATTAATGACGGGCCCAGTCATTTTATCACTGGCCCTGTCATTTTATGACTGGTTCTGTCATTTTATGACTTGCCAAGTCATTTTATGACTGGTAGAGTCATTTTATCACTGGCCCTGTCATAAATGACTGGCCCTGTCATTAATGACTAGCCCTGTCATTAATGACTGGCCCTGTCATTAATGAATGTCCCACTCATTTTATCACTGGCCCTGTCATTTAATGACTGGTTCTGTCATTAATGACTGGCCCAGTCATTTTATCACTGGCCCTGTCATTTTATCACTGGCCCTGTCATTAACGACTGGCCCTGTCATTAATGACTGGCCCAGTCATTTTATCACTGGCCCTGTCATTTTATGACTTGTTCTGTCATTTTATGACTGGCCAAGTCATTTTATGACTGGTAGAGTCATTTTATCACTGGCCCTGTCATTAATGACTGGCCCTGTAATTAATGACTGGCCCAGTCATTTTAACACTGGCCCTGTCATTAATGACTGGCCCTGTCATTAATGACTGGCCCCGTCATTTTATCACTGGCCCTGTCATTTTATGACTAGTTCTGTCATTTTATGACAGGCCAAGTTATTTTATGACTGGAGGAGTCATTTTATCACTGGCCCTGTCATTAATGACTGGCCCAGTCATTTTATCACAGGCCCTGTCATTAATGACTGGCCCTGTCATTAATGACTGTGCCAGTTATTTTATCACTGGCCCTGTCATTTTATGACTGGTTCTGTCATTTTATGACTGGCCAAGTCATTTTATGACTGGAGGAGTCATTTTATCACTGGCCCTGTCATTAATGACTGGCCCAGTCATTTTATAACTGGCCCTGTCATTAATGACTGGCCCTGTCGTTAATGACTGGCCCAGTCATTTTATCACTGGCCCTGTCATTAATGACTGGCCCTGTCATTAATGACTGGCCCAGTCATTTTATCACTGGTTCTGTCATTTTATGCCTGGCCAAGTCATTTTATGACTGGTAGAGTCATTTTATCACTGGCCCTGTCATTAATGACTGGCCCTGTCATTAATGACTGGCCCAGTCATTTTATCATTGGCCCTGTCATTAATGACTGGCCCTGTCATTAATGACTGGCCCCGTCATTTTATCACAGGCCCTGTCATTTTATGACTGGTTCTGTCATTTTATGACTGGCCAAGTTATTTTATGACTGGAGGAGTCATTTTATCACTGGCCCTGTCATTAATGACTGGCCCAGTCATTTTATCACAGGCCCTGTCATTAATGACTGGCCCTGTCATTAATGACTGTGCCAGTCATTTTATCACTGGCCCTGTCATTTTATGCCTGGGTCTGTCATTTTATGACTGGCCAAGTCATTTTATGACTGGCAGAGTCATTTTATAACTGGCCCTGTCATTAATGACTGGCCCTGTCGTTAATGACTGGCCCAGTCATTTTATCACTGGCCCTGTCATTAATGACTGGCCTTGTCATTAATGACTGGCCCAGTCATTTTATCACTGGCCCTGTCATTTTATGACTGGTTCTGTCATTTTATGCCTGGCCAAGTCATTTTATGACTGGTAGAGTCATTTTATCACTGGCCCTGTCATTAATGACTGGCCCTGTCATTAATGACTGGCCCAGTCATTTTATCATTGGCCCTGTCATTAATGACTGGCCCTGTCATTAATGACTGGCCCCATCATTTTATCACTGGCCCTGTCATTTTATGACTGGTTCTGTCATTTTATGACTGGCCAAGTTATTTTATGACTAGCAGAGTCATTTTATCACTGGCCCTGTCATTAATGACTGGCCCTGTCATTAATGACTGGCACACTCATTTTATCACTGGCCCTGTCATTAATGACTGGCCCTGTCATTAATGACTGGGTCAGTCATTTTATCACTGGCCCTGTCATTTTATGACTGGTTCTGTCATTTTATGACTGGCCAAGTCATTTTCAGACTGGCAGAGTCATTTCATCACTGGCCCTGTCATTAATGACTGGCGAAGTCATTTTATCACTGGCCCTGTCATTAATGACTGGCGAAGTCATTTTATCACTGGCGCAGTCATTTTATCACTGGCCCTGTCATTTTATGACTGGTTCTGTCATTTTATGACTGGCCAAGTAATTTTATGACTGGCAGAGTCATTTTATCACTGGCCCTGTCATTAATGACTAGCCCTGTCATTAATGACTGGCCCTGTCATTAATGACTGGCCCACTCATTTTATCACTGGCCCTGTCATTTAATGACTGGTTCTGTCATTAATGACTGGCCCAGTCATTTTATCACTGGCCCTGTCATTTTATCACTGGCCCCGTCATTAATGACTGGCAGAGTCATTTTTATCACTGGCCCAGTCATTATTGACTGGCCCTGTCATTAATGGCTGGCCCAGTCATTTTATCACTGGCCCTGTCATTAATGACTGGCCCTGTCATTAATGACTGGCCCAGTCATTTTATCACTGGCCCTGTCATTTTATGACTTGTTCTGTCATTTTATGACTGTTTAAGTCATTTTATGACTGGTAGAGTCATTTTATTACTGGCCCTGTCATTATAGACTGGCCCAGTCATTTTATCACTGGCCCTGTCATTTTATGACTGGTTCTGTCATTTTATGACTGGCCAATTCATTAATGACTGGTATAGTCATTTTATCACTGGCCCTGTCCTTAATGACTGGCACTGTCGTTAATGACTGGCCCAGTCATTTTATCACTGGCCCTGTCATTAATGACTGGCCCTGTCATTAATGACGTGCCCAATCATTTTATCACTGGCCCTGTCATTTTATGACTGGTTCTGTCAATTTATGACTGGCCAAGTCATTTTATGACTGTTAGAGTCATTTTATCACTGGCCCTGTCCTTAATGACTGGCCCTGTCATTAATGACTGGCCCAGTCATTTTATAACTGGCCCTGTCATTAATGACTGGCCCTGTCATTAATGACTGGCCGCGTCATTTTATCACTGGCCCTGTTATTTTTTGACTGGTTCTGTCATTTTATGACTGGCCAAGTTATTTTATGACTAGCAGAGTCATTTTATCACTGGCCCTGTCATTAATGACTGGCCCTGTCATTAATGACTGGCCCAGTCATTTTATCACTGGCCCTGTCATTAATGACTGGCCCTGTTATTAATGACTGGCCCCGTCACTTTTTTTAACACTGGCCCTGTCATTTTTGACTGGTTCTGTCATTTTATGACTGGCCAAGTTATTTTATGACTAGCAGAGTCATTTTATCACTGGCCCTGTCATTAACGACTGGCCCTGTCATTAATGACTGGCCCACTCATTTTATCACTGGCCCCTTCATTAATGACTGGCCCTGTCATTAATGATTGGGTCAGTCATTTTATCACTGGCCCTGTCATTTTATGACTGGTTCTGTCATTTTATGACTGGCCATGTCATTTTATGACTGGCAGAGTCATTTTATCACTGGCACTGTCATTAATGACTGGCTCTGTCATTAATGACTGGCCCTGTCATTAATGACTGGCCCAGTCATTTTATCACTGGCCCTGTCATTAATGACTGGCCCTGTCAATAATGAAAGGCCCAGTCATTTTATCACTGGCCCTGTCATTTCATGACTGGTTCTGTCATTAATGACTAGCTTAGTCATATTATCACTGGCCCTATCTTTTTATGACTGGTTCTGTCATTTTATGACTTGCCAAGTCATTTTATGACTGGTAGAGTCATTTTATCACTGGCCCTGTCATAAATGACTGGCCCTGTCATTAATGACGGGCCCAGGCATTTTATCACTGGCTCTGTCATTAATGACTGGCCCAGTCATTTTATCACAGGCCCTGTCATTAATGACTGTGCCAGTTATTTTATATCTGTCCCTGTCATTTTATGACTGGTTCTTTCATTTTATGACTGGCCAAGTCATTTTATGACTGGCAGAGTCATTTTATCACTGGCCCTGTCATTAATGACTAGCCCTGTCGTTAATGACTGGCCCAGTCACTTTATCACTGGCCCTGTCATTAATGACTGGCCCTGTCATTAATGACTGGCCCAGTCATTTTATCACTGGCCCTGTCATTTTATGACTGGTTCTGTCATTTTATGACTCGCCAAGTCCATTTATGACTGGCAGAGTCATTTTATCACGGGCCCTGTCATTAATGACGGGCCCAGTCATTTTATCACTGGCCCTGTCATTTTATGACTGGTTCTGTCATTTTATGACTTGCCAAGTCATTTTATGACTGGTAGAGTCATTTTATCACTGGCCCTGTCATAAATGACTGGCCCTGTCATTAATGACTAGCCCTGTCATTAATGACTTGCCCTGTCATTAATGACTGTCCCACTCATTTTATCACTGGCCCTGTCATTTAATGACTGGTTCTGTCATTAATGACTGGCCCAGTCATTTTATCACTGGCCCTGTCATTTTATCACTGGCCCTGTCATTAACGACTGGCCCTGTCATTAATGACTGGCCCAGTCATTTTATCACTGGCCCTGTCATTTTATGACTTGTTCTGTCATTTTATGACTGGCCAAGTCATTTTATGACTGGTAGAGTCATTTTATCACTGGCCCTGTCATTAATGACTGGCCCTGTAATTAATGACTGGCCCAGTCATTTTAACACTGGCCCTGTCATTAATGACTGGCCCTGTCATTAATGACTGGCCCCGTCATTTTATCACTGGCCCTGTCATTTTATGACTAGTTCTGTCATTTTATGACAGGCCAAGTTATTTTATGACTGGAGGAGTCATTTTATCACTGGCCCTGTCATTAATGACTGGCCCAGTCATTTTATCACAGGCCCTGTCATTAATGACTGGCCCTGTCATTAATGACTGTGCCAGTTATTTTATCACTGGCCCTGTCATTTTATGACTGGTTCTGTCATTTTATGACTGGCCAAGTCATTTTATGACTGGAGGAGTCATTTTATCACTGGCCCTGTCATTAATGACTGGCCCAGTCATTTTATAACTGGCCCTGTCATTAATGACTGGCCCTGTCGTTAATGACTGGCCCAGTCATTTTATCACTGGCCCTGTCATTAATGACTGGCCCTGTCATTAATGACTGGCCCAGTCATTTTATCACTGGTTCTGTCATTTTATGCCTGGCCAAGTCATTTTATGACTGGTAGAGTCATTTTATCACTGGCCCTGTCATTAATGACTGGCCCTGTCATTAATGACTGGCCCAGTCATTTTATCATTGGCCCTGTCATTAATGACTGGCCCTGTCATTAATGACTGGCCCCGTCATTTTATCACAGGCCCTTTCATTTTATGACTGGTTCTGTCATTTTATGACTGGCCAAGTTATTTTATGACTAGCAGAGTCATTTTATCACTGGCCCTGTCATTAATGACTGGCCCTGTCATTAATGACTGGCTCACTCATTTTATCACTGGCCCTGTCATTAATGACTGGCCCTGTCATTAATGACTGGGTCAGTCATTTTATCACTGGCCCTGTCATTTTATGACTGGTTCTGTCATTTTATGACTGGCCAAGTCATTTTCAGACTGGCAGAGTCATTTCATCACTGGCCCTGTCATTAATGACTGGCCCTGTCATTAATGACTGGCCCTGTTATTAATGACTGGCCCAGTCATTTTATCACTGGCCCTGTCATTAATGACTGGCCCTGTCATTAATGACTGGCCCAGTCATTTTATCACTGGCCCTGTCATTTTATGAGTGGTTCTGTCATTTTATGACTGGCCAAGTCATTTTATGACTGGTAGAGTCATTTTATCACTCGCCCTGTCAATAATGACTGGCCCTGTCATTAATGACTGGCCAAGTCATTTTATCACTGTTCCGGTCATTAATGACTGGCCCTGTCATTAATGACTGGGTCAGTCATTTTATCACTGGCCCTGTCATTTTATGACTGGTTCTGTCATTTTATGACTGGCCAAGTCATTTTATGACTGGCAGAGTCATTTTATCACTGGCCCTGTTATTAATGACTGGCCCTGTCATTAATGACTGGCCCTGTCATTAATGACTGGCCCAGTCATTTTATCACTGGCCCTGTCATTTTATGAGTGGTTCTGTCATTTTATGACTGGCCAAGTCATTTTATGACTGGTAGAGTCATTTTTATCACTGGCCCAGTCATTAATGACTGGCCCTGTCATTAATGGCTGGCCCAGTCATTTTATCACTGGCCCTGTCATTAATGACTGGCCCTGTCATTAATGACTGGCCCAGTCATTTTATCACTGGCCCTGTCATTTTATGACTTGTTCTGTCATTTTATGACTGGCCAAGTCATTTTATGACTGGTAGAGTCATTTTATTACTGGCCCTGTCATTAATAACTGGCCCAGTCATTTTATCACTGGCCCTGTCATTTTATGACTGGTTCTGTCATTTTATGACTGGCCAATTCATTAATGACTGGTATAGTCATTTTATCACTGGCCCTGTCCTTAATGACTGGCACTGTCGTTAATGACTGGCCCAGTCATTTTATCACTGGCCCTGTCATTAATGACTGGCCCTGTCATTAATGACGTGCCCAATCATTTTATCACTGGCCCTGTCATTTTATGACTGGTTCTGTCAATTTATGACTGGCCAAGTCATTTTATGACTGTTAGAGTCATTTTATCACTGGCCCTGTCCTTAATGACTGGCCCTGTCATTAATGACTGGCCCAGTCATTTTATAACTGGCCCTGTCATTAATGACTGGCCCTGTCATTAATGACTGGCCACGTCATTTTATCACTGGCCCTGTTATTTTTTGACTGGTTCTGTCATTTTATGACTGGCCAAGTTATTTTATGACTAGCAGAGTCATTTTATCACTGGCCCTGTCATAAATGACTGGCCCTGTCATTAATGACTGGCCCAGTCATTTTATCACAGGCCCTGTCATTAATGACTGGCCCTGTTATTAATGACTGGCCCCGTCACTTTTTTTAACACTGGCCCTGTCATTTTATGACTGGTTCTGTCATTTTATGACTGGCCAAGTTATTTTATGACTAGCAGAGTCATTTTATCACTGGCCCTGTCATTAACGACTGGCCCTGTCATCAATGACTGGCCCACTCATTTTATCACTGGCCCCTTCATTAATGACTGGCCCTGTCATTAATGATTGGGTCAGTCATTTTATCACTGGCCCTGTCATTTTATGACTGGTTCTGTCATTTTATGACTGGCCATGTCATTTTATCACTGGCACTGTCATTAATGACTGGCTCTGTCATTAATGACTGGCCCTGTCATTAATGACTGGCCCAGTCATTTTATCACTGGCCCTGTCATTAATGACTGGCCCTGTCAATAATGAAAGGCCCAGTCATTTTATCACTGGCCCTGTCATTTCATGACTGGTTCTGTCATTAATGACTAGCTTAGTCATATTATCACTGGCCGTATCTTTTTATGACTGGTTCTGTCATTTTATGACTTGCCAAGTCATTTTATGACTGGTAGAGTCATTTTATCACTGGCCCTGTCATAAATGACTGGCCCTGTCATTAATGACGGGCCCAGGCATTTTATCACTGGCTCTGTCATTAATGACTGGCCCAGTCATTTTATCACAGGCCCTGTCATTAATGACTGTGCCAGTTATTTTATCACTGTCCCTGTCATTTTATGACTGGTTCTTTCATTTTATGACTGGCCAAGTCATTTTATGACTGGCAGAGTCATTTTATCACTGGCCCTGTCATTAATGACTAGCCCTGTCGTTAATGACTGGCCCAGTCATTTTATCACTGGCCCTGTCATTAATGACTGGCCCTGTCATTAATGACGGGCCCAGTCATTTTATCACTGGCCCTGTCATTTTATGACTGGTTCTGTCATTTTATGACTTGCCAAGTCATTTTATGACTGGTAGAGTCATTTTATCACTGGCCCTGTCATAAATGACTGGCCCTGTCATTAATGACTAGCCCTGTCATTAATGACTGGCCCTGTCATTAATGAATGTCCCACTCATTTTATCACTGGCCCTGTCATTTAATGACTGGTTCTGTCATTAATGACTGGCCCAGTCATTTTATCACTGGCCCTGTCATTTTATCACTGGCCCTGTCATTAACGACTGGCCCTGTCATTAATGACTGGCCCAGTCATTTTATCACTGGCCCTGTCATTTTATGACTTGTTCTGTCATTTTATGACTGGCCAAGTCATTTTATGACTGGTAGAGTCATTTTATCACTGGCCCTGTCATTAATGACTGGCCCTGTAATTAATGACTGGCCCAGTCATTTTAACACTGGCCCTGTCATTAATGACTGGCCCTGTCATTAATGACTGGCCCCGTCATTTTATCACTGGCCCTGTCATTTTATGACTAGTTCTGTCATTTTATGACAGGCCAAGTTATTTTATGACTGGAGGAGTCATTTTATCACTGGCCCTGTCATTAATGACTGGCCCAGTCATTTTATCACAGGCCCTGTCATTAATGACTGGCCCTGTCATTAATGACTGTGCCAGTTATTTTATCACTGGCCCTGTCATTTTATGACTGGTTCTGTCATTTTATGACTGGCCAAGTCATTTTATGACTGGAGGAGTCATTTTATCACTGGCCCTGTCATTAATGACTGGCCCAGTCATTTTATAACTGGCCCTGTCATTAATGACTGGCCCTGTCGTTAATGACTGGCCCAGTCATTTTATCACTGGCCCTGTCATTAATGACTGGCCCTGTCATTAATGACGGGCCCAGTCATTTTATCACTGGCCCTGTCATTTTATGACTGGTTCTGTCATTTTATGACTTGCCAAGTCATTTTATGACTGGTAGAGTCATTTTATCACTGGCCCTGTCATAAATGACTGGCCCTGTCATTAATGACTAGCCCTGTCATTAATGACTGGCCCTGTCATTAATGAATGTCCCACTCATTTTATCACTGGCCCTGTCATTTAATGACTGGTTCTGTCATTAATGACTGGCCCAGTCATTTTATCACTGGCCCTGTCATTTTATCACTGGCCCTGTCATTAACGACTGGCCCTGTCATTAATGACTGGCCCAGTCATTTTATCACTGGCCCTGTCATTTTATGACTTGTTCTGTCATTTTATGACTGGCCAAGTCATTTTATGACTGGTAGAGTCATTTTATCACTGGCCCTGTCATTAATGACTGGCCCTGTAATTAATGACTGGCCCAGTCATTTTAACACTGGCCCTGTCATTAATGACTGGCCCTGTCATTAATGACTGGCCCCGTCATTTTATCACTGGCCCTGTCATTTTATGACTAGTTCTGTCATTTTATGACAGGCCAAGTTATTTTATGACTGGAGGAGTCATTTTATCACTGGCCCTGTCATTAATGACTGGCCCAGTCATTTTATCACAGGCCCTGTCATTAATGACTGGCCCTGTCATTAATGACTGTGCCAGTTATTTTATCACTGGCCCTGTCATTTTATGACTGGTTCTGTCATTTTATGACTGGCCAAGTCATTTTATGACTGGAGGAGTCATTTTATCACTGGCCCTGTCATTAATGACTGGCCCAGTCATTTTATAACTGGCCCTGTCATTAATGACTGGCCCTGTCGTTAATGACTGGCCCAGTCATTTTATCACTGGCCCTGTCATTAATGACTGGCCCTGTCATTAATGACTGGCCCAGTCATTTTATCACTGGTTCTGTCATTTTATGCCTGGCCAAGTCATTTTATGACTGGTAGAGTCATTTTATCACTGGCCCTGTCATTAATGACTGGCCCTGTCATTAATGACTGGCCCAGTCATTTTATCATTGGCCCTGTCATTAATGACTGGCCCTGTCATTAATGACTGGCCCCGTCATTTTATCACAGGCCCTGTCATTTTATGACTGGTTCTGTCATTTTATGACTGGCCAAGTTATTTTATGACTGGAGGAGTCATTTTATCACTGGCCCTGTCATTAATGACTGGCCCAGTCATTTTATCACAGGCCCTGTCATTAATGACTGGCCCTGTCATTAATGACTGTGCCAGTCATTTTATCACTGGCCCTGTCATTTTATGCCTGGGTCTGTCATTTTATGACTGGCCAAGTCATTTTATGACTGGCAGAGTCATTTTATAACTGGCCCTGTCATTAATGACTGGCCCTGTCGTTAATGACTGGCCCAGTCATTTTATCACTGGCCCTGTCATTAATGACTGGCCTTGTCATTAATGACTGGCCCAGTCATTTTATCACTGGCCCTGTCATTTTATGACTGGTTCTGTCATTTTATGCCTGGCCAAGTCATTTTATGACTGGTAGAGTCATTTTATCACTGGCCCTGTCATTAATGACTGGCCCTGTCATTAATGACTGGCCCAGTCATTTTATCATTGGCCCTGTCATTAATGACTGGCCCTGTCATTAATGACTGGCCCCATCATTTTATCACTGGCCCTGTCATTTTATGACTGGTTCTGTCATTTTATGACTGGCCAAGTTATTTTATGACTAGCAGAGTCATTTTATCACTGGCCCTGTCATTAATGACTGGCCCTGTCATTAATGACTGGCACACTCATTTTATCACTGGCCCTGTCATTAATGACTGGCCCTGTCATTAATGACTGGGTCAGTCATTTTATCACTGGCCCTGTCATTTTATGACTGGTTCTGTCATTTTATGACTGGCCAAGTCATTTTCAGACTGGCAGAGTCATTTCATCACTGGCCCTGTCATTAATGACTGGCGAAGTCATTTTATCACTGGCCCTGTCATTAATGACTGGCGAAGTCATTTTATCACTGGCGCAGTCATTTTATCACTGGCCCTGTCATTTTATGACTGGTTCTGTCATTTTATGACTGGCCAAGTAATTTTATGACTGGCAGAGTCATTTTATCACTGGCCCTGTCATTAATGACTAGCCCTGTCATTAATGACTGGCCCTGTCATTAATGACTGGCCCACTCATTTTATCACTGGCCCTGTCATTTAATGACTGGTTCTGTCATTAATGACTGGCCCAGTCATTTTATCACTGGCCCTGTCATTTTATCACTGGCCCCGTCATTAATGACTGGCAGAGTCATTTTTATCACTGGCCCAGTCATTATTGACTGGCCCTGTCATTAATGGCTGGCCCAGTCATTTTATCACTGGCCCTGTCATTAATGACTGGCCCTGTCATTAATGACTGGCCCAGTCATTTTATCACTGGCCCTGTCATTTTATGACTTGTTCTGTCATTTTATGACTGTTTAAGTCATTTTATGACTGGTAGAGTCATTTTATTACTGGCCCTGTCATTATAGACTGGCCCAGTCATTTTATCACTGGCCCTGTCATTTTATGACTGGTTCTGTCATTTTATGACTGGCCAATTCATTAATGACTGGTATAGTCATTTTATCACTGGCCCTGTCCTTAATGACTGGCACTGTCGTTAATGACTGGCCCAGTCATTTTATCACTGGCCCTGTCATTAATGACTGGCCCTGTCATTAATGACGTGCCCAATCATTTTATCACTGGCCCTGTCATTTTATGACTGGTTCTGTCAATTTATGACTGGCCAAGTCATTTTATGACTGTTAGAGTCATTTTATCACTGGCCCTGTCCTTAATGACTGGCCCTGTCATTAATGACTGGCCCAGTCATTTTATAACTGGCCCTGTCATTAATGACTGGCCCTGTCATTAATGACTGGCCGCGTCATTTTATCACTGGCCCTGTTATTTTTTGACTGGTTCTGTCATTTTATGACTGGCCAAGTTATTTTATGACTAGCAGAGTCATTTTATCACTGGCCCTGTCATTAATGACTGGCCCTGTCATTAATGACTGGCCCAGTCATTTTATCACTGGCCCTGTCATTAATGACTGGCCCTGTTATTAATGACTGGCCCCGTCACTTTTTTTAACACTGGCCCTGTCATTTTTGACTGGTTCTGTCATTTTATGACTGGCCAAGTTATTTTATGACTAGCAGAGTCATTTTATCACTGGCCCTGTCATTAACGACTGGCCCTGTCATTAATGACTGGCCCACTCATTTTATCACTGGCCCCTTCATTAATGACTGGCCCTGTCATTAATGATTGGGTCAGTCATTTTATCACTGGCCCTGTCATTTTATGACTGGTTCTGTCATTTTATGACTGGCCATGTCATTTTATGACTGGCAGAGTCATTTTATCACTGGCACTGTCATTAATGACTGGCTCTGTCATTAATGACTGGCCCTGTCATTAATGACTGGCCCAGTCATTTTATCACTGGCCCTGTCATTAATGACTGGCCCTGTCAATAATGAAAGGCCCAGTCATTTTATCACTGGCCCTGTCATTTCATGACTGGTTCTGTCATTAATGACTAGCTTAGTCATATTATCACTGGCCCTATCTTTTTATGACTGGTTCTGTCATTTTATGACTTGCCAAGTCATTTTATGACTGGTAGAGTCATTTTATCACTGGCCCTGTCATAAATGACTGGCCCTGTCATTAATGACGGGCCCAGGCATTTTATCACTGGCTCTGTCATTAATGACTGGCCCAGTCATTTTATCACAGGCCCTGTCATTAATGACTGTGCCAGTTATTTTATATCTGTCCCTGTCATTTTATGACTGGTTCTTTCATTTTATGACTGGCCAAGTCATTTTATGACTGGCAGAGTCATTTTATCACTGGCCCTGTCATTAATGACTAGCCCTGTCGTTAATGACTGGCCCAGTCACTTTATCACTGGCCCTGTCATTAATGACTGGCCCTGTCATTAATGACTGGCCCAGTCATTTTATCACTGGCCCTGTCATTTTATGACTGGTTCTGTCATTTTATGACTCGCCAAGTCCATTTATGACTGGCAGAGTCATTTTATCACGGGCCCTGTCATTAATGACGGGCCCAGTCATTTTATCACTGGCCCTGTCATTTTATGACTGGTTCTGTCATTTTATGACTTGCCAAGTCATTTTATGACTGGTAGAGTCATTTTATCACTGGCCCTGTCATAAATGACTGGCCCTGTCATTAATGACTAGCCCTGTCATTAATGACTTGCCCTGTCATTAATGACTGTCCCACTCATTTTATCACTGGCCCTGTCATTTAATGACTGGTTCTGTCATTAATGACTGGCCCAGTCATTTTATCACTGGCCCTGTCATTTTATCACTGGCCCTGTCATTAACGACTGGCCCTGTCATTAATGACTGGCCCAGTCATTTTATCACTGGCCCTGTCATTTTATGACTTGTTCTGTCATTTTATGACTGGCCAAGTCATTTTATGACTGGTAGAGTCATTTTATCACTGGCCCTGTCATTAATGACTGGCCCTGTAATTAATGACTGGCCCAGTCATTTTAACACTGGCCCTGTCATTAATGACTGGCCCTGTCATTAATGACTGGCCCCGTCATTTTATCACTGGCCCTGTCATTTTATGACTAGTTCTGTCATTTTATGACAGGCCAAGTTATTTTATGACTGGAGGAGTCATTTTATCACTGGCCCTGTCATTAATGACTGGCCCAGTCATTTTATCACAGGCCCTGTCATTAATGACTGGCCCTGTCATTAATGACTGTGCCAGTTATTTTATCACTGGCCCTGTCATTTTATGACTGGTTCTGTCATTTTATGACTGGCCAAGTCATTTTATGACTGGAGGAGTCATTTTATCACTGGCCCTGTCATTAATGACTGGCCCAGTCATTTTATAACTGGCCCTGTCATTAATGACTGGCCCTGTCGTTAATGACTGGCCCAGTCATTTTATCACTGGCCCTGTCATTAATGACTGGCCCTGTCATTAATGACTGGCCCAGTCATTTTATCACTGGTTCTGTCATTTTATGCCTGGCCAAGTCATTTTATGACTGGTAGAGTCATTTTATCACTGGCCCTGTCATTAATGACTGGCCCTGTCATTAATGACTGGCCCAGTCATTTTATCATTGGCCCTGTCATTAATGACTGGCCCTGTCATTAATGACTGGCCCCGTCATTTTATCACAGGCCCTGTCATTTTATGACTGGTTCTGTCATTTTATGACTGGCCAAGTTATTTTATGACTAGCAGAGTCATTTTATCACTGGCCCTGTCATTAATGACTGGCCCTGTCATTAATGACTGGCTCACTCATTTTATCACTGGCCCTGTCATTAATGACTGGCCCTGTCATTAATGACTGGGTCAGTCATTTTATCACTGGCCCTGTCATTTTATGACTGGTTCTGTCATTTTATGACTGGCCAAGTCATTTTCAGACTGGCAGAGTCATTTCATCACTGGCCCTGTCATTAATGACTGGCCCTGTCATTAATGACTGGCCCTGTTATTAATGACTGGCCCAGTCATTTTATCACTGGCCCTGTCATTAATGACTGGCCCTGTCATTAATGACTGGCCCAGTCATTTTATCACTGGCCCTGTCATTTTATGAGTGGTTCTGTCATTTTATGACTGGCCAAGTCATTTTATGACTGGTAGAGTCATTTTATCACTCGCCCTGTCAATAATGACTGGCCCTGTCATTAATGACTGGCCAAGTCATTTTATCACTGTTCCGGTCATTAATGACTGGCCCTGTCATTAATGACTGGGTCAGTCATTTTATCACTGGCCCTGTCATTTTATGACTGGTTCTGTCATTTTATGACTGGCCAAGTCATTTTATGACTGGCAGAGTCATTTTATCACTGGCCCTGTTATTAATGACTGGCCCTGTCATTAATGACTGGCCCTGTCATTAATGACTGGCCCAGTCATTTTATCACTGGCCCTGTCATTTTATGAGTGGTTCTGTCATTTTATGACTGGCCAAGTCATTTTATGACTGGTAGAGTCATTTTTATCACTGGCCCAGTCATTAATGACTGGCCCTGTCATTAATGGCTGGCCCAGTCATTTTATCACTGGCCCTGTCATTAATGACTGGCCCTGTCATTAATGACTGGCCCAGTCATTTTATCACTGGCCCTGTCATTTTATGACTTGTTCTGTCATTTTATGACTGGCCAAGTCATTTTATGACTGGTAGAGTCATTTTATTACTGGATCTGTCATTAATGACTGGCCCAGTCATTTTATCACTGGCCCTGTCATTTTATGACTGGTTCTGTCATTTTATGACTGGCCAATTCATTAATGACTGGTATAGTCATTTTATCACTGGCCCTGTCCTTAATGACTGGCACTGTCGTTAATGACTGGCCCAGTCATTTTATAACTGGCCCTGTCATTAATGACTGGCCCTGTCATTAATGACTGGCCGCGTCATTTTATCACTGGCCCTGTCATTAATGACTGGCCCTGTCATTAATGACTGGGTCAGTCATTTTATCACTGGCCCTGTCATTTTATGACTGGCTCTGTCATTTTATGACTGGCCAAGTCATTTTATGACTGGCAGAGTCATTTTATCTCTGGCCCTGTCATTAATGACTGGCCCTGTCATTAATGACTGGCCCTGTCATTAATGACTGGCCCAGTCATTATATCACTGGCCCTGTCATTAATGACTGGCCCTGTCATTAATGACTGGCCCTGTCATTTTATCACTGGCCTTGTCATTTTATGACTGGTTTTGTCATTTTATGACTGGCCAAGTCCATTTATGACTGGCAGAGTCAGTTTATCACTGGCCCTGTCACAAATGACTGGCCCTGTCATTAATGACTGGCCCTGTCATTTTATCACTGGCCCTGTCATTTTATGACTGGTTCTATCATTAATGACTGGCGTAGTCATTTTATGACTGGTAGAGTCATTTTATCACTGGCCCTGTCATAAATGACAGGCCCTGTCATTAATGACGGGCCCAGGCATTTTATCACTGGCCCTGTCATTAATGACTGGCCCTGTCATTAATGACAGGCCCAGTCATTTTATGAATGGTTCTGTCATTTTATGACTTTCCAAGTAATTTTATGACTTGCAAAGTCATTTTATGACTGGCAGAGTCATTTTGTAACTGGCCCTGTCATTAATGACTGGCCCTGTCATTAATGACTGGCCCAGTCATTTTATCACTGGCTCTGTCATTTTATGACTTGTTCTGTCATTTTATGACTGGCCAAGTCATTTTATGCCTGGCAAAGTCATTTTATCACTGGCCCTGTCATTAATGACTGGCCCTGTCATTAATGACTGGCGAAGTCATTTTATCACTGGCCCTGTCATTAATGACTGGCGAAGTCATTTTATCACTGGCCCAGTCATTTTATCACTGGCTCTAACATTTTATGACTTGTTCTGTCATTTTATGACTGGCCAAGTAATTTTATGACTGGCAGAGTCATTTTATCACTGGCCCTGTCATTAATGACTAGCCCTGTCATTAATGACTGGCCCTGTCATTAATGACTGGCCCACTCAATTTATCACTGGCCCTGTCATGTAATGACTGGTTCTGTCATTAATGACTGGCCCAGTCATTTTATCACTGGCCCTGTCATTTTATCACTGGCCCTGTCATTAATGACTGGCAGAGTCATTTTTATCACTGGCCCAGTCATTAATGACTGGCCCTGTCATTATTGGCTGGCCCAGTCATTTTATCACTGGCCCTGTCATTAATGACTGGCCCTGTCATTAATGACTGGCCCAGTCATTTTATCACTGGCCCTGTCATTTTATGACTTGTTCTGTCATTTTATGACTGGCCAAGTCATTTTATGACTGTTAGAGTCATTTTATCACTGGCCCTGTCATTAATGACTGGCCCAGTCATTTTATCACTGGCCCTGTCATTA
Organism: Platycnemis pennipes; assembly: GCA_933228895.1. Taxonomy (NCBI): domain Eukaryota; kingdom Metazoa; phylum Arthropoda; class Insecta; order Odonata; family Platycnemididae; genus Platycnemis; species Platycnemis pennipes. The sequence continues at coordinate 73,660,152 of OW121846.1, read as the reverse complement.
ATGACTGTCCCTGTCATTAATGACTGGCCCCGTCATTTTATCACTGGCCCTGTCATTTTATGACTAGTTCTGTCATTTTATGACAGGCCAAGTTATTTTATGACTGGAGGAGTCATTTTATCACTGGCCCTGTCATTAATGACTGGCCCAGTCATTTTATCACAGGCCCTGTCATTAATGACTGGCCCTGTCATTAATGACTGTGCCAGTCATTTTATCACTGGCCCTGTCATTTTATGACTGGGTCTGTCATTTTATGACTGGCCAAGTCATTTTATGACTGGCAGAGTCATTTTATAACTGGCCCTGTCATTAATGACTGGCCCTGTCGTTAATGACTGGCCCAGTCATTTTATCACTGGCCTTGTCATTAATGACTGGCCCTGTCATTAATGACTGGCCCAGTCATTTTATCACTGGCCCTGTCATTTTATGACTGGTTCTGTCATTTTATGCCTGGCCAAGTCATTTTATGACTGGTAGAGTCATTTTATCACTGGCCCTGTCATTAATGACTGGCCCTGTCATTAATGACTGGCCCAGTCATTTTATCATTGGCCCTGTCATTAATGACTGGCCCCGTCATTTTATCACTGGCCCTGTCATTTTATGACTGGTTCTGTCATTTTATGACTGGCCAAGTTATTTTATGACTAGCAGAGTCATTTTATCACTGGCCCTGTCATTAATGACTGGCCCTGTCATTAATGACTGGCACACTCATTTTATCACTGGCCCTGTCATTAATGACTGGCCCTGTCATTAATGACTGGGTCAGTCATTTTATCACTGGCCCTGTCATTTTACGACTGGTTCTGTCATTTTATGACTGGCCAAGTCATTTTCAGACTGGCAGAGTCATTTCATCACTGGCCCTGTCATTAATGACTGGCGAAGTCATTTTATCACTGGCCCTGTCATTAATGACTGGCGAAGTCATTTTATCACTGGCCCAGTCATTTTATCACTGGCCCTGTCATTTTATGACTGGTTCTGTCATTTTATGACTGGCCAAGTAATTTTATGACTGGCAGAGTCATTTTATCACTGGCCCTGTCATTAATGACTAGCCCTGTCATTAATGACTGGCCCTGTCATTAATGACTGGCCCACTCATTTTATCACTGGCCCTGTCATTTAATGACTGGTTCTGTCATTAATGACTGGCCCAGTCATTTTATCACTGGCCCTGTCATTTTATCACTGGCCCCGTCATTATTGACTGGCAGAGTCATTTTTATCACTGGCCCAGTCATTTATGACTGGCCCTGTCATTAATGGCTGGCCCAGTCATTTTATCACTGGCCCTGTCATTAATGACTGGCCCTGTCATTAATGACTGGCCCAGTCATTTTATCACTGGCCCTGTCATTTTATGACTTGTTCTGTCATTTTATGACTGGCCAAGTCATTTTATGACTGGTAGAGTCATTTTATCACTGGCCCTGTTATTAATGACTGGCCCTGTCATTAATGACTGGCCCAGTCATTTTATCACTGGCCCTGTCATTAATGACTGTCCCTGTCATTAATGACTGGCCTCGTCATTTTATCACTGGCCCTGTCATTTTATGACTAGTTCTGTCATTTTATGACAGGCCAAGTTATTTTATGACTGGAGGAGTCATTTTATCACTGGCCCTGTCATTAATGACTGGCCCAGTCATTTTATCACAGGCCCTGTCATTAATGACTGGCCCTGTCATTAATGACTGTGCCAGTCATTTTATCACTGGCCCTGTCATTTTATGCCTGGGTCTGTCATTTTATGACTGGCCAAGTCATTTTATGACTGGCAGAGTCATTTTATAACTGGCCCTGTCATTAATGACTGGCCCTGTCGTTAATGACTGGCCCAGTCATTTTATCACTGGCCCTGTCATTAATGACTGGCCCTGTCATTAATGAATGGCCCAGCCATTTATCACTGTCCCTGTCATTTTATGACTTGTTCTGTCATTTTATGACTGGCCAAGTCATTTTATGACTGGTAGAGTCATTTTATCACTGGCCCTGTCATTAATGACTGGCCCTGTCATTAATGACTGGCCCAGTCATTTTATCACTGGCCCTGTCATTAATGACTGGCCCTGTCATTAATGACTGGCCCCGTCATTTTATCACTGGCCCTGTCATTTTATGACTAGTTCTGTCATTTTATGACAGGCCAAGTTATTTTATGACTGGAGGAGTCATTTTATCACTGGCCCTGTCATTAATGACTGGCCCAGTCATTTTATCACAGGCCCTGTCATTAATGACTGGCCCTGTCATTAATGACTGTGCCAGTCATTTTATCACTGGCTCTGTCATTTTATGACTGGGTCTGTCATTTTATGACTGGCCAAGTCATTTTATGACTGGAGGAGTCATTTTATAACTGGCCCTGTCATTAATGACTGGCCCTGTCGTTAATGACTGGCCCAGTCATTTTATCACTGGCCTTGTCATTAATGACTGGCCCTGTCATTAATGACTGGCCCAGTCATTTTATCACTGGCCCTGTCATTTTATGACTGGTTCTGTCATTTTATGCCTGGCCAAGTCATTTTATGACTGGTAGAGTCATTTTATCACTGGCCCTGTCATTAATGACTGGCCCTGTCATTAATGACTGGCCCAGTCATTTTATCATTGGCCCTGTCATTAATGACTGGCCCTGTCATTAATGACTGGCCCCGTCATTTTATCACTGGCCCTGTCATTTTATGACTGGTTCTGTCATTTTATGACTGTCCAAGTTATTTTATGACTAGCAGAGTCATTTTATCACTGGCCCTGTCATTAATGACTGGCCCTGTCATTAATGACTGGCACACTCATTTTATCACTGGCCCTGTCATTAATGACTGGCCCTGTCATTAATGACTGGGTCAGTCATTTTATCACTGGCCCTGTCATTTTATGACTGGTTCTGTCATTTTATGACTGGCCAAGTCATTTTCAGACTGGCAGAGTCATTTCATCACTGGCCCTGTCATTAATGACTGGCGAAGTCATTTTATCACTGGCCCTGTCATTAATGACTGGCGAAGTCATTTTATCACTGGCCCAGTCATTTTATCACTGGCCCTGTCATTTTATGACTGGTTCTGTCATTTTATGACTGGCCAAGTAATTTTATGACTGGCAGAGTCATTTTATCACTGGCCCTGTCATTAATGACTAGCCCTGTCATTAATGACTGGCCCTGTCATTAATGACTGGCCCACTCATTTTATCACTGGCCCTGTCATTTAATGACTGGTTCTGTCATTAATGACTGGTCCAGTCATTTTATCACTGGCCCTGTCATTTTATCACTGGCCCCGTCATTTTATGACTTGTTCTGTCATTTTATGACTGGCCAAGTCATTTTATGACTGGTAGAGTCATTTTATTACTGGCCCTGTCATTAATGACTGGCCCAGTCATTTTATCACTGGCCCTGTCATTAATAACTGGCCCTGTCATTAATGACTGGCCCCGTCATTTTATCACTGGCCCTGTCATTTTATGACTGGTTCTGTCATTTTATGACTGGCCAAGTCATTTTATGACTGGCACAGTCATTTTATAACTGGCCCTGTCATTAATGACTGGCCCTGTCGTTAATGACTGGCCCAGTCATTTTATCACTGGCCCTGTCATTAATGACTGGCCCTGTCATTAATGACTGGCCCAGTCATTTTATCACTGGCCCTGTCATTTTATGTCTGGTTCTGTCATTTTATGACTCGCCAAGTCCATTTATGACTGGCAGAGTCATTTTATCACGGGCCCTGTCATTAATGACGGGCCCAGTCATTTTATCACTGGCCCTGTCATTTTATGACTGGTTCTGTCATTTTATGACTGGCCAATTCATTAATGACTGGTATAGTCATTTTATCACTGGCCCTGTCCTTAATGACTGGCACTGTCGTTATTGACTGGCCCAGTCATTTTATCACTGGCCCTGTCATTAATGACTGGCCCTGTCATTAATGACGTGCCCAATCATTTTATCACTGGCCCTGTCATTTAATGACTGGTTCTGTCATTAATGACTGGCCCAGTCATTTTATCACTGGCCCTGTCATTTTATCACTGGCCCTGTCATTAATGACTGGCAGAGTCATTTTTATCACTGGCCCATTCATTAATGACTGGCCCTGTCATTAATGGCTGGCCCAGTCATTTTATCACTGGCCCTGTCATTAATGACTGGCCCTGTCATTAATGACTGGCCCAGTCATTTTATCACTGGCCCTGTCATTTTATGACTTGTTCTGTCATTTTATGACTGGCCAAGTCATTTTATGACTGGTAGAGTCATTTTATCACTGGCCCTGTCATTAATGACTGGCCCTGTCATTAATGACTGGCCCAGTCATTTTATCACTGGCCCTGTCATTAATGACTGGCCCTGTCATTAATGACTGGCCCCGTCATTTTATCACTGGCCCTTTCATTTTATGACTAGTTCTGTCATTTTATGACAGGCCAAGTTATTTTATGACTGGAGGAGTCATTTTATCACTGGCCCTGTCATTAATGACTGGCCCAGTCATTTTATCACAGGCCCTGTCATTAATGACTGGCCCTGTCATTAATGACTGTGCCAGTCATTTTATCTCTGGCCCTGTCATTTTATGCCTGGGTCTGTCATTTTATGACTGGCCAAGTCATTTTATGACTGGCAGAGTCATTTTATAACTGGCCCTGTCATTAATGACTGGCCCTGTCGTTAATGACTGGCCCAGTTATTTTATCACTGGCCCTGTCATTAATGACTGGCCCTGTCATTAATGACTGGCCCAGTCATTTTATCACTGGCCCTGTCATTTTATGACTGGTTCTGTCATTTTATGCCTGGCCAAGTCATTTTATGACTGGTAGAGTCATTTTATCACTGGCCCTGTCATTAATGACTGGCCCTGTCATTAATGACTGGCCCAGTCATTTTATCATTGGCCCTGTCATTAATGACTGGCCCTGTCATTAATGACTGGCCCCATCATTTTATCACTGGCCCTGTCATTTTATGACTAATTCTGTCATTTTATGACTGGCCAAGTTATTTTATGACTAGCAGAGTCATTTTATCACTGGCCCTGTCATTAATGACTGGCCCTGTCATTAATGACTGGCACACTCATTTTATCACTGGCCCTGTCATTAATGACTGGCCCTGTCATTAATGACTGGGTCAGTCATTTTATCACTGGCCCTGTCATTTTATGACTGGTTCTGTCATTTTATGACTGGCCAAGTCATTTTCAGACTGGCAGAGTCATTTCATCACTGGCCCTGTCATTAATGACTGGCGAAGTCATTTTATCACTGGCCCTGTCATTAATGACTGGCGAAGTCATTTTATCACTGGCCCAGTCATTTTATCACTGGCCCTTTCATTTTATGACTGGTTCTGTCATTTTATGACTGGCCAAGTAATTTTATGACTGGCAGAGTCATTTTATCACTGGCCCTGTCATTAATGACTAGCCCTGTCATTAATGACTGGCCCTGTCATTAATGACTGGCCCACTCATTTTATCACTGGCCCTGTCATTTAATGACTGGTTCTGTCATTAATGACTGGCCCAGTCATTTTATCACTGGCCCTGTCATTTTATCACTGGCCCCGTCATTAATGACTGGCAGAGTCATTTTTATCACTGGCCCAGTCATTAATGACTGGCCCTGTCATTAATGGCTGGCCCAGTCATTTTATCACTGGCCCTGTCATTAATGACTGGCCCTGTCATTAATGACTGGCCCAGTCATTTTATCACTGGCCCTGTCATTTTATGACTTGTTCTGTCATTTTATGACTGGCCAAGTCATTTTATGATTGGTAGAGTCATTTTATTACTGGCCCTGTCATTATAGACTGGCCCAGTCATTTTATCACTGGCCCTGTCATTTTATGACTGCTTCTGTCATTTTATGACTGGCCAATTCATTAATGACTGGTATAGTCATTTTATCACTGGCCCTGTCCTTAATGACTGGCACTGTCGTTAATGACTGGCCCAGTCATTTTATCACTGGCCCTGTCATTAATGACTGGCCCTGTCATTAATGACGTGCCCAATCATTTTATCACTGGCCCTGTCATTTTATGACTGGTTCTGTCAATTTATGACTGGCCAAGTCATTTTATGACTGTTAGAGTCATTTTATCACTGGCCCTGTCCTTAATGACTGGCCCTGTCATTAATGACTGGCCCAGTCATTTTATAACTGGCCCTGTCATTAATGACTGGCCCTGTCATTAATGACTGGCCGCGTCATTTTATCACTGGCCCTGTTATTTTTTGACTGGTTCTGTCATTTTATGACTGGCCAAGTTATTTTATGACTAGCAGGGTCATTTTATCACTGGCCCTGTCATTAATGACTGGCCCTGTCATTAATGACTGGCCCAGTCATTTTATCACTGGCCCTGTCATTAATGACTGGCCCTGTTATTAATGACTGGCCCCGTCACTTTTTTTAACACTGGCCCTGTCATTTTATGACTGGTTCTGTCATTTTATGACTGGCCAAGTTATTTTATGACTAGCAGAGTCATTTTATCACTGGCCCTGTCATTAACGACTGGCCCTGTCATTAATGACTGGCCCACTCATTTTATCACTGGCCCCTTCATTAATGACTGGCCCTGTCATTAATGATTGGGTCAGCCATTTTATCACTGGCCCTGTCATTTTATGACTGGTTCTGTCATTTTATGACTGGCCATGTCATTTTATGACTGGCAGAGTCATTTTATCACTGGCACTGTCATTAATGACTGGCTCTGTCATTAATGACTGGCCCTGTCATTAATGACTGGCCCAGTCATTTTATCACTGGCCCTGTCATTAATGACTGGCCCTGTCAATAATGAAAGGCCCAGTCATTTTATCACTGGCCCTGTCATTTCATGACTGGTTCTGTCATTAATGACTAGCTTAGTCATATTATCACTGGCCCTATCTTTTTATGACTGGTTCTGTCATTTTATGACTTGCCAAGTCATTTTATGACTGGTAGAGTCATTTTATCACTGGCCCTGTCATAAATGACTGGCCCTGTCATTAATGACGGGCCCAGGCATTTTATCACTGGCTCTGTCATTAATGACTGGCCCAGTCATTTTATCACAGGCCCTGTCATTAATGACTGTGCCAGTTATTTTATCACTGTCCCTGTCATTTTATGACTGGTTCTTTCATTTTATGACTGGCCAAGTCATTTTATGACTGGCAGAGTCATTTTATCACTGGCCCTGTCATTAATGACTAGCCCTGTCGTTAATGACTGGCCCAGTCACTTTATCACTGGCCCTGTCATTAATGACTGGCCCTGTCATTAATGACTGGCCCAGTCATTTTATCACTGGCCCTGTCATTTTATGACTGGTTCTGTCATTTTATGACTCGCCAAGTCCATTTATGACTGGCAGAGTCATTTTATCACGGGCCCTGTCATTAATGACGGGCCCAGTCATTTTATCACTGGCCCTGTCATTTTATGACTGGTTCTGTCATTTTATGACTTGCCAAGTCATTTTATGACTGGTAGAGTCATTTTATCACTGGCCCTGTCATAAATGACTGGCCCTGTCATTAATGACTAGCCCTGTCATTAATGACTTGCCCTGTCATTAATGACTGTCCCACTCATTTTATCACTGGCCCTGTCATTTAATGACTGGTTCTGTCATTAATGACTGGCCCAGTCATTTTATCACTGGCCCTGTCATTTTATCACTGGCCCTGTCATTAACGACTGGCCCTGTCATTAATGACTGGCCCAGTCATTTTATCACTGGCCCTGTCATTAATGACTGGCCCTGTCATTAATGATTGGGTCAGTCATTTTATCACTGGCCCTGTCATTTTATGACTGGTTCTGTCATTTTATGACTGGCCATGTCATTTTATGACTGGCAGAGTCATTTTATCACTGCCACTGTCGTTAATGACTGGCTCTGTCATTAATGACTGGCCCTGTCATTAATGACTGGCCCAGTCATTTTATCACTGGCCCTGTCATTAATGACTGGCCCTGTCAATAATGAAAGGCCCAGTCATTTTATCACTGGCCCTGTCATTTCATGACTGGTTCTGTCATTAATGACTAGCTTAGTCATATTATCACTGGCCCTATCTTTTTATGACTGGTTCTGTCATTTTATGACTTGCCAAGTCATTTTATGACTGGTAGAGTCATTTTATCACTGGCCCTGTCATAAATGACTGGCCCTGTCATTAATGACGGGCCCAGGCATTTTATCACTGGCTCTGTCATTAATGACTGGCCCAGTCATTTTATCACAGGCCCTGTCATTAATGACTGTGCCAGTTATTTTATCACTGTCCCTGTCATTTTATGACTGGTTCTTTCATTTTATGACTGGCCAAGTCATTTTATGACTGGCAGAGTCATTTTATCACTGGCCCTGTCATTAATGACTAGCCCTGTCGTTAATGACTGGCCCAGTCACTTTATCACTGGCCCTGTCATTAATGACTGGCCCTGTCATTAATGACTGGCCCAGTCATTTTATCACTGGCCCTGTCATTTTATGACTGGTTCTGTCATTTTATGACTCGCCAAGTCCATTTATGACTGGCAGAGTCATTTTATCACGGGCCCTGTCATTAATGACGGGCCCAGTCATTTTATCACTGGCCCTGTCATTTTATGACTGGTTCTGTCATTTTATGACTTGCCAAGTCATTTTATGACTGGTAGAGTCATTTTATCACTGGCCCTGTCATAAATGACTGGCCCTGTCATTAATGACTAGCCCTGTCATTAATGACTTGCCCTGTCATTAATGACGGTCCCACTCATTTTATCACTGGCCCTGTCATTTAATGACTGGTTCTGTCATTAATGACTGGCCCAGTCATTTTATCACTGGCCCTGTCATTTTATCACTGGCCCTGTCATTAACGACTGGCCCTGTCATTAATGACTGGCCCAGTCATTTTATCACTGGCTCTGTCATTTTATGACTTGTTCTGTCATTTTATGACTGGCCAAGTCATTTTATGACTGGTAGAGTCATTTTATCACTGGCCCTGTCATTAATGACTGGCCCTGTAATAAATGACTGGCCCAGTCATTTTAACACTGGCCCTGTCATTAATGACTGGCCCTGTCATTAATGACTGGCCCCGTCATTTTATCACTGGCCCTGTCATTTTATGACTAGTTCTGTCATTTTATGACTGGCCAAGTTATTTTATGACTAGCAGAGTCATTTTATCACTGGCCCTGTTATTAATGACTGGCCCAGTATTTAATGACTGGCCCTGTCATTAATGACTGGCCCAGTCATTTTATCACTGGCCTTGTCAGTTTATGACTGGTTCTGTCATTTTATGACTGGCCAAGTCCATTTATGACTGGCAGAGTCATTTTATCACTGGCCCTGTCATAAATGACTGGCCCTGTCATTAATGACGGGCCCAGTCATTTTATCACTGGCCCTGTCATTAATGACTGGCCCTGTCATTAATGAAAGGCCCAGTCATTTTATCACTGGCCCTGTCATTTTATGACTGGTTCTGTCATTAATGACTGGCTTAGTCATTTTATGACTGGTAGAGTCATTTTATCACTGGCCCCTTCATAAATGACTGGCCCTGTCATTAATGACGGGCCCAGGCATTTTATCACTGGCCCTGTCATTAATGACTGGCCCTGTCATTAATGACAGGCCCAGTCATTTTATAACTGGCCCTGTCATTTTATGAATGTTTCTGTCATTTAATGACTTGCCAAGTAATTTTATGACTTGCAAAGTCATTTTATGACTGGCAGAGTCATTTTATAACTGGCCCTGTCATTTATGACTGGCCCTGTCATTAATGACTGGCCCAGTCATTTTATCACTGGCCCTGTCATTTAATGACTGGTTCTGTCATTTTATGACTGGCCAAGTCCATTTATGACTGGCAGAGTCATTTTATCACTGGCCCTGTCATTAATGACTGGCCCAGTCATTTTATCACTGGCCCTGTAATTTTATGACTGGTTCTGTCATTTTATGCCTGGCCAAGTCATTTTATGACTGGTAGAGTCATTTTATCACTGGCCCTGTCTTTAATGACTGGCCCTTACATTAATGACTGGCCCAGTCATTTTATCATTGGCCCTGTCATTAATGACTGGCCCTGTCATTAATGACTGGCCCCGTCATTTTATCACTGGCCTTGTCATTTTATGACTGGTTCTGTCATTTTATGACTGGCCAAGTTATTTTATGACTGGCAGAGTCATTTAATCACTGGCCCTGTCATTAATGACTGGCCCAGTCATTAATGACTGGCCCTGTCATTAATGACTGGCCCAGTCATTTTATCACTGGCCCTGTCATTAATGACTGGCCCTGTCAATAATGACTGGCCCAGTCATTTTATCACTGGCCTTGTCATTTTATGACTGGTTCTGTCATTTTATGACTGGCCAAGTCCATTTATGACTGGCAGAGTCATTTTATCACTGGCCCTGTCATAAATGACTGGCCCTGGCATAAATGACTGGCCCTGTCATTAATGACGGGCCCAGTCATTAATGACTGGCACACTCATTTTATCACTGGCCCTGTCATAAATGACTGGCCCTGTCATTAATGACTGGGTCAGTCATTTTATCACTGGCCCTGTCATTTTATGACTGGTTCTGTCATTTTATGACTGGCCAAGTCATTTTATGACGGGCAGAGTCATTTTATCACTGGCCCTGTCATTAATGACTGGCCCTGTCATTAATGACTGGCCCTGTCATTCATGACTGGCCCTGTCATTTTATCACTGGCCCTGTCATTTTATGACTGGTTCTGTCATTTTATGACTGGCCAATTCATTAATGACTGGTATAGTCATTTTATCACTGGCCCTGTCCTTAATGACTGGCACTGTCGTTATTGACTGGCCCAGTCATTTTATCACTGGCCCTGTCATTAATGACTGGCCCTGTCATTAATGACGTGCCCAATCATTTTATCACTGGCCCTGTCATTTAATGACTGGTTCTGTCATTAATGACTGGCCCAGTCATTTTATCACTGGCCCTGTCATTTTATCACTGGCCCTGTCATTAATGACTGGCAGAGTCATTTTTATCACTGGCCCAGTCATTAATGACTGGCCCTGTCATTAATGGCTGGCCCAGTCATTTTATCACTGGCCCTGTCATTAATGACTGGCCCTGTCATTAATGACTGGCCCAGTCATTTTATCACTGGCCCTGTCATTTTATGACTTGTTCTGTCATTTTATGACTGGCCAAGTCATTTTATGACTGGTAGAGTCATTTTATCACTGGCCCTGTCATTAATGACTGGCCCTGTCATTAATGACTGGCCCAGTCATTTTATCACTGGCCCTGTCATTAATGACTGGCCCTGTCATTAATGACTGGCCCCGTCATTTTATCACTGGCCCTGTCATTTTATGACTAGTTCTGTCATTTTATGACAGGCCAAGTTATTTTATGACTGGAGGAGTCATTTTATCACTGGCCCTGTCATTAATGACTGGCCCAGTCATTTTATCACAGGCCCTGTCATTAATGACTGGCCCTGTCATTAATGACTGTGCCAGTCATTTTATCACTGGCCCTGTCATTTTATGCCTGGGTCTGTCATTTTATGACTGGCCAAGTCATTTTATGACTGGCAGAGTCATTTTATAACTGGCCCTGTCATTAATGACTGGCCCTGTCGTTAATGACTGGCCCAGTCATTTTATCACTGGCCCTGTCATTAATGACTGGCCCTGTCATTAATGACTGGCCCAGTCATTTTATCACTGGCCCTGTCATTTTATGACTGGTTCTGTCATTTTATGCCTGGCCAAGTCATTTTATGACTGGTAGAGTCATTTTATCACTGGCCCTGTCATTAATGACTGGCCCTGTCATTAATGACTGGCCCAGTCATTTTATCATTGGCCCTGTCATTAATGACTGGCCCTGTCATTAATGACTGCCCCATCATTTTATCACTGGCCCTGTCATTTTATGACTGGTTCTGTCATTTTATGACTGGCCAAGTTATTTTATGACTAGCAGAGTCATTTTATCACTGGCCCTGTCATTAATGACTGGCCCTGTCATTAATGACTGGCACACTCATTTTATCACTGGCCCTGTCATTAATGACTGGCCCTGTCATTAATGACTGGGTCAGTCATTTTATCACTGGCCCTGGCATTTTATGACTGGTTCTGTCATTTTATGACTGGCCAAGTCATTTTCAGACTGGCAGAGTCATTTCATCATTGGCCCTGTCATTAATGACTGGCGAAGTCATTTTATCACTGGCCCTGTCATTAATGACTGGCGAAGTCATTTTATCACTGGCCCAGTCATTTTATCACTGGCCCTGTCATTTTATGACTGGTTCTGTCATTTTATGACTGGCCAAGTAATTTTATGACTGGCAGAGTCATTTTATCACTGGCCCTGTCATTATGACTAGCCCTGTCATTAATGACTGGCCCTGTCATTAATGACTGGCCCACTCATTTTATCGATGGCCCTGTCATTTAATGACTGGTTCTGTCATTAATGACTGGCCCAGTCATTTTATCACTGGCCCTGTCATTTTATCACTGGCCCCGTCATTAATGACTGGCAGAGTCATTTTTATCACTGGCCCAGTCATTAATGACTGGCCCTGTCATTAATGGCTGGCCCAGTCATTTTATCACTGGCCCTGTCATTAATGACTGGCCCTGTCATTAATGACTGGCCCAGTCATTTTATCACTGGCCCTGTCATTTTATGACTTGTTCTGTCATTTTATGACTGTTTAAGTCATTTTATGACTGGTAGAGTCATTTTATTACTGGCCCTGTCATTATAGACTGGCCCAGTCATTTTATCACTGGCCCTGTCATTTTATGACTGGTTCTGTCATTTTATGACTGGCCAATTCATTAATGACTGGTATAGTCATTTTATCACTGGCCCTGTCCTTAATGACTGGCACTGTCGTTAATGACTGGCCCAGTCATTTTATCACTGGCCCTGTCATTAATGACTGGCCCTGTCATTAATGACGTGCCCAATCATTTTATCACTGGCCCTGTCATTTTATGACTGGTTCTGTAAATTTATGACTGGCCAAGTCATTTTATGACTGTTAGAGTCATTTTATCACTGGCCCTGTCCTTAATGACTGGCCCTGTCATTAATGACTGGCCCAGTCATTTTATAACTGGCCCTGTCATTAATGACTGGCCCATGTCATTAATGACTGGCCGCGTCATTTTATCACTGGCCCTGTTATTTTTTGACTGGTTCTGTCATTTTATGACTGGCCAAGTTATTTTATGACTAGCAGAGTCATTTTATCACTGGCCCTGTCATTAATGACTGGCCCTGTCATTAATGACTGACCCAGTCATTTTATCACTGGCCCTGTCATTAATGACTGGCCCTGTTATTAATGACTGGCCCCGTCACTTTTTTTAACACTGGCCCTGTCATTTTATGACTGGTTCTGTCATTTTATGACTGGCCAAGTTATTTTATGACTAGCAGAGTCATTTTATCACTGGCCCTGTCATTAACGACTGGCCCTGTCATTAATGACTGGCCCACTCATTTTATCACTGGCCCCTTCATTAATGACTGGCCCTGTCATTAATGATTGGGTCAGTCATTTTATCACTGGCCCTGTCATTTTATGACTGGTTCTGTCATTTTATGACTGGCCATGTCATTTTATGACTGGCAGAGTCATTTTATCACTGGCACTGTCATTAATTACTGGCTCTGTCATTAATGACTGGCCCAGTCATTTTATCACTGGCCCTGTCATTAATGACTGGCCCTGTCAATAATGAAAGGCCCAGTCATTTTATCACTGGCCCTGTCATTTCATGACTGGTTCTGTCATTAATGACTAGCTTAGTCATATTATCACTGGCCCTATCTTTTTATGACTGGTTCTGTCATTTTATGACTTGCCAAGTCATTTTATGACTGGTAGAGTCATTTTATCACTGGCCCTGTCATAAATGACTGGCCCTGTCATTAATGACGGGCCCAGGCATTTTATCACTGGCTCTGTCATTAATGACTGGCCCAGTCATTTTATCACAGGCCCTGTCATTAATGACTGTGCCAGTTATTTCATCACTGTCCCTGTCATTTTATGACTGGTTCTTTCATTTTATGACTGGCCAAGTCATTTTATGACTGGCAGAGTCATTTTATCACTGGCCCTGTCATTAATGACTAGCCCTGTCGTTAATGACTGGCCCAGTCACTTTATCACTGGCCCTGTCATTAATGACTGGCCCTGTCATTAATGACTGGCCCAGTCATTTTATCACTGGCCCTGTCATTTTATGACTGGTTCTGTCATTTTATGACTCGCCAAGTCCATTTATGACTGGCAGAGTCATTTTATCACGGGCCCTGTCATTAATGACGGGCCCAGTCATTTTATCACTGGCCCTGTCATTTTATGACTGGTTCTGTCATTTTATGACTTGCCAAGTCATTTTATGACTGGTAGAGTCATTTTATCACTGGCCCTGTCATAAATGACTGGCCCTGTCATTAATGACTAGCCCTGTCATTAATGACTTGCCCTGTCATTAATGACTGTCCCACTCATTTTATCACTGGCCCTGTCATTTAATGACTGGTTCTGTCATTAATGACTGGCCCAGTCATTTTATCACTGGCCCTGTCATTTTATCACTGGCCCTGTCATTAACGACTGGCCCTGTCATTAATGACTGGCCCAGTCATTTTATCACTGGCCCTGTCATTTTATGACTTGTTCTGTCATTTTATGACTGGCCAAGTCATTTTATGACTGGTAGAGTCATTTTATCACTGGCCCTGTCATTAATGACTGGCCCTGTAATTAATGACTGGCCCAGTCATTTTAACACTGGCCCTGTCATTAATGACTGGCCCTGTCATTAATGACTGGCCCCGTCATTTTATCACTGGCCCTGTCATTTTATGACTAGTTCTGTCATTTTATGACAGGCCAAGTTATTTTATGACTGGAGGAGTCATTTTATCACTGGCCCTGTCATTAATGACTGGCCCAGTCATTTTATCACAGGCCCTGTCATTAATGACTGGCCCTGTCATTAATGACTGTGCCAGTTATTTTATCACTGGCCCTGTCATTTTATGACTGGTTCTGTCATTTTATGACTGGCCAAGTCATTTTATGACTGGAGGAGTCATTTTATCACTGGCCCTGTCATTAATGACTGGCCCAGTCATTTTATAACTGGCCCTGTCATTAATGACTGGCCCTGTCGTTAATGACTGGCCCAGTCATTTTATCACTGGCCCTGTCATTAATGACTGGCCCTGTCATTAATGACTGGCCCAGTCATTTTATCACTGGTTCTGTCATTTTATGCCTGGCCAAGTCATTTTATGACTGGTAGAGTCATTTTATCACTGGCCCTGTCATTAATGACAGGCCCTGTCATTAATGACTGGCCCAGTCATTTTATCATTGGCCCTGTCATTAATGACTGGCCCTGTCATTAATGACTGGCCCCGTCATTTTATCACAGGCCCTGTCATTTTATGACTGGTTCTGTCATTTTATGACTGGCCAAGTTATTTTATGACTAGCAGAGTCATTTTATCACTGGCCCTGTCATTAATGACTGGCCCTGTCATTTATGACTGGCTCACTCATTTTATCACTGGCCCTGTCATTAATGACTGGCCCTGTCATTAATGACTGGGTCAGTCATTTTATCACTGGCCCTGTCATTTTATGACTGGTTCTGTCATTTTATGACTGGCCAAGTCATTTTCAGACTGGCAGAGTCATTTTATCACTGTCCCTGTCATTAATGACTGGCCCTGTCATTAATGACTGGCCCTGTTATTAATGACTGGCCCAGTCATTTTATCACTGGCCCTGTCATTAATGACTGGCCCTGTCATTAATGACTGGCCCAGTCATTTTATCACTGGCCCTGTCATTTTATGAGTGGTTCTGTCATTTTATGACTGGCCAAGTCATTTTATGACTGGTAGAGTCATTTTATCACTCGCCCTGTCAATAATGACTGGCCCTGTCATTAATGACTGGCCAAGTCATTTTATCACTGTTCCGGTCATTAATGACTGGCCCTGTCATTAATGACTGGCCCCGTCATTTTATCACTGGCCCTGTCATTTTATGACTAGTTCTGTCATTTTATGACTGGCCAAGTTATTTTATGACTAGCAGAGTCATTTTATCACTGGCCCTGTTATTAATGACTGGCCCAGTATTTAATGACTGGCCCTGTCATTAATGACTGGCCCAGTCATTTTATCACTGGCCTTGTCAGTTTATGACTGGTTCTGTCATTTTATGACTGGCCAAGTCCATTTATGACTGGCAGAGTCATTTTATCACTGGCCCTGTCATAAATGACTGGCCCTGTCATTAATGACGGGCCCAGTCATTTTATCACTGGCCCTGTCATTAATGACTGGCCCTGTCATTAATGAAAGGCCCAGTCATTTTATCACTGGCCCTGTCATTTTATGACTGGTTCTGTCATTAATGACTGGCTTAGTCATTTTATGACTGGTAGAGTCATTTTATCACTGGCCCCTTCATAAATGACTGGCCCTGTCATTAATGACGGGCCCAGGCATTTTATCACTGGCCCTGTCATTAATGACTGGCCCTGTCATTAATGACAGGCCCAGTCATTTTATAACTGGCCCTGTCATTTTATGAATGTTTCTGTCATTTAATGACTTGCCAAGTAATTTTATGACTTGCAAAGTCATTTTATGACTGGCAGAGTCATTTTATAACTGGCCCTGTCATTTATGACTGGCCCTGTCATTAATGACTGGCCCAGTCATTTTATCACTGGCCCTGTCATTTAATGACTGGTTCTGTCATTTTATGACTGGCCAAGTCCATTTATGACTGGCAGAGTCATTTTATCACTGGCCCTGTCATTAATGACTGGCCCAGTCATTTTATCACTGGCCCTGTAATTTTATGACTGGTTCTGTCATTTTATGCCTGGCCAAGTCATTTTATGACTGGTAGAGTCATTTTATCACTGGCCCTGTCTTTAATGACTGGCCCTTACATTAATGACTGGCCCAGTCATTTTATCATTGGCCCTGTCATTAATGACTGGCCCTGTCATTAATGACTGGCCCCGTCATTTTATCACTGGCCTTGTCATTTTATGACTGGTTCTGTCATTTTATGACTGGCCAAGTTATTTTATGACTGGCAGAGTCATTTAATCACTGGCCCTGTCATTAATGACTGGCCCAGTCATTAATGACTGGCCCTGTCATTAATGACTGGCCCAGTCATTTTATCACTGGCCCTGTCATTAATGACTGGCCCTGTCAATAATGACTGGCCCAGTCATTTTATCACTGGCCTTGTCATTTTATGACTGGTTCTGTCATTTTATGACTGGCCAAGTCCATTTATGACTGGCAGAGTCATTTTATCACTGGCCCTGTCATAAATGACTGGCCCTGGCATAAATGACTGGCCCTGTCATTAATGACGGGCCCAGTCATTAATGACTGGCACACTCATTTTATCACTGGCCCTGTCATAAATGACTGGCCCTGTCATTAATGACTGGGTCAGTCATTTTATCACTGGCCCTGTCATTTTATGACTGGTTCTGTCATTTTATGACTGGCCAAGTCATTTTATGACGGGCAGAGTCATTTTATCACTGGCCCTGTCATTAATGACTGGCCCTGTCATTAATGACTGGCCCTGTCATTCATGACTGGCCCTGTCATTTTATCACTGGCCCTGTCATTTTATGACTGGTTCTGTCATTTTATGACTGGCCAATTCATTAATGACTGGTATAGTCATTTTATCACTGGCCCTGTCCTTAATGACTGGCACTGTCGTTATTGACTGGCCCAGTCATTTTATCACTGGCCCTGTCATTAATGACTGGCCCTGTCATTAATGACGTGCCCAATCATTTTATCACTGGCCCTGTCATTTAATGACTGGTTCTGTCATTAATGACTGGCCCAGTCATTTTATCACTGGCCCTGTCATTTTATCACTGGCCCTGTCATTAATGACTGGCAGAGTCATTTTTATCACTGGCCCAGTCATTAATGACTGGCCCTGTCATTAATGGCTGGCCCAGTCATTTTATCACTGGCCCTGTCATTAATGACTGGCCCTGTCATTAATGACTGGCCCAGTCATTTTATCACTGGCCCTGTCATTTTATGACTTGTTCTGTCATTTTATGACTGGCCAAGTCATTTTATGACTGGTAGAGTCATTTTATCACTGGCCCTGTCATTAATGACTGGCCCTGTCATTAATGACTGGCCCAGTCATTTTATCACTGGCCCTGTCATTAATGACTGGCCCTGTCATTAATGACTGGCCCCGTCATTTTATCACTGGCCCTGTCATTTTATGACTAGTTCTGTCATTTTATGACAGGCCAAGTTATTTTATGACTGGAGGAGTCATTTTATCACTGGCCCTGTCATTAATGACTGGCCCAGTCATTTTATCACAGGCCCTGTCATTAATGACTGGCCCTGTCATTAATGACTGTGCCAGTCATTTTATCACTGGCCCTGTCATTTTATGCCTGGGTCTGTCATTTTATGACTGGCCAAGTCATTTTATGACTGGCAGAGTCATTTTATAACTGGCCCTGTCATTAATGACTGGCCCTGTCGTTAATGACTGGCCCAGTCATTTTATCACTGGCCCTGTCATTAATGACTGGCCCTGTCATTAATGACTGGCCCAGTCATTTTATCACTGGCCCTGTCATTTTATGACTGGTTCTGTCATTTTATGCCTGGCCAAGTCATTTTATGACTGGTAGAGTCATTTTATCACTGGCCCTGTCATTAATGACTGGCCCTGTCATTAATGACTGGCCCAGTCATTTTATCATTGGCCCTGTCATTAATGACTGGCCCTGTCATTAATGACTGCCCCATCATTTTATCACTGGCCCTGTCATTTTATGACTGGTTCTGTCATTTTATGACTGGCCAAGTTATTTTATGACTAGCAGAGTCATTTTATCACTGGCCCTGTCATTAATGACTGG
Source organism: Platycnemis pennipes (assembly GCA_933228895.1). Classification (NCBI taxonomy): domain Eukaryota; kingdom Metazoa; phylum Arthropoda; class Insecta; order Odonata; family Platycnemididae; genus Platycnemis; species Platycnemis pennipes. Next base: position 73,641,094 of record OW121846.1, on the reverse strand, counting down.
CCCTGTCATTAATGACTGGCACACTCATTTTATCACTGGCCCTGTCATTAATGACTGGCCCTGTCATTAATGACTGGGTCAGTCATTTTATCACTGGCCCTGGCATTTTATGACTGGTTCTGTCATTTTATGACTGGCCAAGTCATTTTCAGACTGGCAGAGTCATTTCATCATTGGCCCTGTCATTAATGACTGGCGAAGTCATTTTATCACTGGCCCTGTCATTAATGACTGGCGAAGTCATTTTATCACTGGCCCAGTCATTTTATCACTGGCCCTGTCATTTTATGACTGGTTCTGTCATTTTATGACTGGCCAAGTAATTTTATGACTGGCAGAGTCATTTTATCACTGGCCCTGTCATTATGACTAGCCCTGTCATTAATGACTGGCCCTGTCATTAATGACTGGCCCACTCATTTTATCGATGGCCCTGTCATTTAATGACTGGTTCTGTCATTAATGACTGGCCCAGTCATTTTATCACTGGCCCTGTCATTTTATCACTGGCCCCGTCATTAATGACTGGCAGAGTCATTTTTATCACTGGCCCAGTCATTAATGACTGGCCCTGTCATTAATGGCTGGCCCAGTCATTTTATCACTGGCCCTGTCATTAATGACTGGCCCTGTCATTAATGACTGGCCCAGTCATTTTATCACTGGCCCTGTCATTTTATGACTTGTTCTGTCATTTTATGACTGTTTAAGTCATTTTATGACTGGTAGAGTCATTTTATTACTGGCCCTGTCATTATAGACTGGCCCAGTCATTTTATCACTGGCCCTGTCATTTTATGACTGGTTCTGTCATTTTATGACTGGCCAATTCATTAATGACTGGTATAGTCATTTTATCACTGGCCCTGTCCTTAATGACTGGCACTGTCGTTAATGACTGGCCCAGTCATTTTATCACTGGCCCTGTCATTAATGACTGGCCCTGTCATTAATGACGTGCCCAATCATTTTATCACTGGCCCTGTCATTTTATGACTGGTTCTGTAAATTTATGACTGGCCAAGTCATTTTATGACTGTTAGAGTCATTTTATCACTGGCCCTGTCCTTAATGACTGGCCCTGTCATTAATGACTGGCCCAGTCATTTTATAACTGGCCCTGTCATTAATGACTGGCCCATGTCATTAATGACTGGCCGCGTCATTTTATCACTGGCCCTGTTATTTTTTGACTGGTTCTGTCATTTTATGACTGGCCAAGTTATTTTATGACTAGCAGAGTCATTTTATCACTGGCCCTGTCATTAATGACTGGCCCTGTCATTAATGACTGACCCAGTCATTTTATCACTGGCCCTGTCATTAATGACTGGCCCTGTTATTAATGACTGGCCCCGTCACTTTTTTTAACACTGGCCCTGTCATTTTATGACTGGTTCTGTCATTTTATGACTGGCCAAGTTATTTTATGACTAGCAGAGTCATTTTATCACTGGCCCTGTCATTAACGACTGGCCCTGTCATTAATGACTGGCCCACTCATTTTATCACTGGCCCCTTCATTAATGACTGGCCCTGTCATTAATGATTGGGTCAGTCATTTTATCACTGGCCCTGTCATTTTATGACTGGTTCTGTCATTTTATGACTGGCCATGTCATTTTATGACTGGCAGAGTCATTTTATCACTGGCACTGTCATTAATGACTGGCTCTGTCATTAATGACTGGCCCTGTCATTAATGACTGGCCCAGTCATTTTATCACTGGCCCTGTCATTAATGACTGGCCCTGTCAATAATGAAAGGCCCAGTCATTTTATCACTGGCCCTGTCATTTCATGACTGGTTCTGTCATTAATGACTAGCTTAGTCATATTATCACTGGCCCTATCTTTTTATGACTGGTTCTGTCATTTTATGACTTGCCAAGTCATTTTATGACTGGTAGAGTCATTTTATCACTGGCCCTGTCATAAATGACTGGCCCTGTCATTAATGACGGGCCCAGGCATTTTATCACTGGCTCTGTCATTAATGACTGGCCCAGTCATTTTATCACAGGCCCTGTCATTAATGACTGTGCCAGTTATTTCATCACTGTCCCTGTCATTTTATGACTGGTTCTTTCATTTTATGACTGGCCAAGTCATTTTATGACTGGCAGAGTCATTTTATCACTGGCCCTGTCATTAATGACTAGCCCTGTCGTTAATGACTGGCCCAGTCACTTTATCACTGGCCCTGTCATTAATGACTGGCCCTGTCATTAATGACTGGCCCAGTCATTTTATCACTGGCCCTGTCATTTTATGACTGGTTCTGTCATTTTATGACTCGCCAAGTCCATTTATGACTGGCAGAGTCATTTTATCACGGGCCCTGTCATTAATGACGGGCCCAGTCATTTTATCACTGGCCCTGTCATTTTATGACTGGTTCTGTCATTTTATGACTTGCCAAGTCATTTTATGACTGGTAGAGTCATTTTATCACTGGCCCTGTCATAAATGACTGGCCCTGTCATTAATGACTAGCCCTGTCATTAATGACTTGCCCTGTCATTAATGACTGTCCCACTCATTTTATCACTGGCCCTGTCATTTAATGACTGGTTCTGTCATTAATGACTGGCCCAGTCATTTTATCACTGGCCCTGTCATTTTATCACTGGCCCTGTCATTAACGACTGGCCCTGTCATTAATGACTGGCCCAGTCATTTTATCACTGGCCCTGTCATTTTATGACTTGTTCTGTCATTTTATGACTGGCCAAGTCATTTTATGACTGGTAGAGTCATTTTATCACTGGCCCTGTCATTAATGACTGGCCCTGTAATTAATGACTGGCCCAGTCATTTTAACACTGGCCCTGTCATTAATGACTGGCCCTGTCATTAATGACTGGCCCCGTCATTTTATCACTGGCCCTGTCATTTTATGACTAGTTCTGTCATTTTATGACAGGCCAAGTTATTTTATGACTGGAGGAGTCATTTTATCACTGGCCCTGTCATTAATGACTGGCCCAGTCATTTTATCACAGGCCCTGTCATTAATGACTGGCCCTGTCATTAATGACTGTGCCAGTTATTTTATCACTGGCCCTGTCATTTTATGACTGGTTCTGTCATTTTATGACTGGCCAAGTCATTTTATGACTGGAGGAGTCATTTTATCACTGGCCCTGTCATTAATGACTGGCCCAGTCATTTTATAACTGGCCCTGTCATTAATGACTGGCCCTGTCGTTAATGACTGGCCCAGTCATTTTATCACTGGCCCTGTCATTAATGACTGGCCCTGTCATTAATGACTGGCCCAGTCATTTTATCACTGGTTCTGTCATTTTATGCCTGGCCAAGTCATTTTATGACTGGTAGAGTCATTTTATCACTGGCCCTGTCATTAATGACAGGCCCTGTCATTAATGACTGGCCCAGTCATTTTATCATTGGCCCTGTCATTAATGACTGGCCCTGTCATTAATGACTGGCCCCGTCATTTTATCACAGGCCCTGTCATTTTATGACTGGTTCTGTCATTTTATGACTGGCCAAGTTATTTTATGACTAGCAGAGTCATTTTATCACTGGCCCTGTCATTAATGACTGGCCCTGTCATTAATGACTGGCTCACTCATTTTATCACTGGCCCTGTCATTAATGACTGGCCCTGTCATTAATGACTGGGTCAGTCATTTTATCACTGGCCCTGTCATTTTATGACTGGTTCTGTCATTTTATGACTGGCCAAGTCATTTTCAGACTGGCAGAGTCATTTTATCACTGTCCCTGTCATTAATGACTGGCCCTGTCATTAATGACTGGCCCTGTTATTAATGACTGGCCCAGTCATTTTATCACTGGCCCTGTCATTAATGACTGGCCCTGTCATTAATGACTGGCCCAGTCATTTTATCACTGGCCCTGTCATTTTATGAGTGGTTCTGTCATTTTATGACTGGCCAAGTCATTTTATGACTGGTAGAGTCATTTTATCACTCGCCCTGTCAATAATGACTGGCCCTGTCATTAATGACTGGCCAAGTCATTTTATCACTGTTCCGGTCATTAATGACTGGCCCTGTCATTAATGACTGGCCCCGTCATTTTATCACTGGCCCTGTCATTTTATGACTAGTTCTGTCATTTTATGACTGGCCAAGTTATTTTATGACTAGCAGAGTCATTTTATCACTGGCCCTGTTATTAATGACTGGCCCAGTATTTAATGACTGGCCCTGTCATTAATGACTGGCCCAGTCATTTTATCACTGGCCTTGTCAGTTTATGACTGGTTCTGTCATTTTATGACTGGCCAAGTCCATTTATGACTGGCAGAGTCATTTTATCACTGGCCCTGTCATAAATGACTGGCCCTGTCATTAATGACGGGCCCAGTCATTTTATCACTGGCCCTGTCATTAATGACTGGCCCTGTCATTAATGAAAGGCCCAGTCATTTTATCACTGGCCCTGTCATTTTATGACTGGTTCTGTCATTAATGACTGGCTTAGTCATTTTATGACTGGTAGAGTCATTTTATCACTGGCCCCTTCATAAATGACTGGCCCTGTCATTAATGACGGGCCCAGGCATTTTATCACTGGCCCTGTCATTAATGACTGGCCCTGTCATTAATGACAGGCCCAGTCATTTTATAACTGGCCCTGTCATTTTATGAATGTTTCTGTCATTTAATGACTTGCCAAGTAATTTTATGACTTGCAAAGTCATTTTATGACTGGCAGAGTCATTTTATAACTGGCCCTGTCATTTATGACTGGCCCTGTCATTAATGACTGGCCCAGTCATTTTATCACTGGCCCTGTCATTTAATGACTGGTTCTGTCATTTTATGACTGGCCAAGTCCATTTATGACTGGCAGAGTCATTTTATCACTGGCCCTGTCATTAATGACTGGCCCAGTCATTTTATCACTGGCCCTGTAATTTTATGACTGGTTCTGTCATTTTATGCCTGGCCAAGTCATTTTATGACTGGTAGAGTCATTTTATCACTGGCCCTGTCTTTAATGACTGGCCCTTACATTAATGACTGGCCCAGTCATTTTATCATTGGCCCTGTCATTAATGACTGGCCCTGTCATTAATGACTGGCCCCGTCATTTTATCACTGGCCTTGTCATTTTATGACTGGTTCTGTCATTTTATGACTGGCCAAGTTATTTTATGACTGGCAGAGTCATTTAATCACTGGCCCTGTCATTAATGACTGGCCCAGTCATTAATGACTGGCCCTGTCATTAATGACTGGCCCAGTCATTTTATCACTGGCCCTGTCATTAATGACTGGCCCTGTCAATAATGACTGGCCCAGTCATTTTATCACTGGCCTTGTCATTTTATGACTGGTTCTGTCATTTTATGACTGGCCAAGTCCATTTATGACTGGCAGAGTCATTTTATCACTGGCCCTGTCATAAATGACTGGCCCTGGCATAAATGACTGGCCCTGTCATTAATGACGGGCCCAGTCATTAATGACTGGCACACTCATTTTATCACTGGCCCTGTCATAAATGACTGGCCCTGTCATTAATGACTGGGTCAGTCATTTTATCACTGGCCCTGTCATTTTATGACTGGTTCTGTCATTTTATGACTGGCCAAGTCATTTTATGACGGGCAGAGTCATTTTATCACTGGCCCTGTCATTAATGACTGGCCCTGTCATTAATGACTGGCCCTGTCATTCATGACTGGCCCTGTCATTTTATCACTGGCCCTGTCATTTTATGACTGGTTCTGTCATTTTATGACTGGCCAATTCATTAATGACTGGTATAGTCATTTTATCACTGGCCCTGTCCTTAATGACTGGCACTGTCGTTATTGACTGGCCCAGTCATTTTATCACTGGCCCTGTCATTAATGACTGGCCCTGTCATTAATGACGTGCCCAATCATTTTATCACTGGCCCTGTCATTTAATGACTGGTTCTGTCATTAATGACTGGCCCAGTCATTTTATCACTGGCCCTGTCATTTTATCACTGGCCCTGTCATTAATGACTGGCAGAGTCATTTTTATCACTGGCCCAGTCATTAATGACTGGCCCTGTCATTAATGGCTGGCCCAGTCATTTTATCACTGGCCCTGTCATTAATGACTGGCCCTGTCATTAATGACTGGCCCAGTCATTTTATCACTGGCCCTGTCATTTTATGACTTGTTCTGTCATTTTATGACTGGCCAAGTCATTTTATGACTGGTAGAGTCATTTTATCACTGGCCCTGTCATTAATGACTGGCCCTGTCATTAATGACTGGCCCAGTCATTTTATCACTGGCCCTGTCATTAATGACTGGCCCTGTCATTAATGACTGGCCCCGTCATTTTATCACTGGCCCTGTCATTTTATGACTAGTTCTGTCATTTTATGACAGGCCAAGTTATTTTATGACTGGAGGAGTCATTTTATCACTGGCCCTGTCATTAATGACTGGCCCAGTCATTTTATCACAGGCCCTGTCATTAATGACTGGCCCTGTCATTAATGACTGTGCCAGTCATTTTATCACTGGCCCTGTCATTTTATGCCTGGGTCTGTCATTTTATGACTGGCCAAGTCATTTTATGACTGGCAGAGTCATTTTATAACTGGCCCTGTCATTAATGACTGGCCCTGTCGTTAATGACTGGCCCAGTCATTTTATCACTGGCCCTGTCATTAATGACTGGCCCTGTCATTAATGACTGGCCCAGTCATTTTATCACTGGCCCTGTCATTTTATGACTGGTTCTGTCATTTTATGCCTGGCCAAGTCATTTTATGACTGGTAGAGTCATTTTATCACTGGCCCTGTCATTAATGACTGGCCCTGTCATTAATGACTGGCCCAGTCATTTTATCATTGGCCCTGTCATTAATGACTGGCCCTGTCATTAATGACTGCCCCATCATTTTATCACTGGCCCTGTCATTTTATGACTGGTTCTGTCATTTTATGACTGGCCAAGTTATTTTATGACTAGCAGAGTCATTTTATCACTGGCCCTGTCATTAATGACTGGCCCTGTCATTAATGACTGGCACACTCATTTTATCACTGGCCCTGTCATTAATGACTGGCCCTGTCATTAATGACTGGGTCAGTCATTTTATCACTGGCCCTGGCATTTTATGACTGGTTCTGTCATTTTATGACTGGCCAAGTCATTTTCAGACTGGCAGAGTCATTTCATCATTGGCCCTGTCATTAATGACTGGCGAAGTCATTTTATCACTGGCCCTGTCATTAATGACTGGCGAAGTCATTTTATCACTGGCCCAGTCATTTTATCACTGGCCCTGTCATTTTATGACTGGTTCTGTCATTTTATGACTGGCCAAGTAATTTTATGACTGGCAGAGTCATTTTATCACTGGCCCTGTCATTATGACTAGCCCTGTCATTAATGACTGGCCCTGTCATTAATGACTGGCCCACTCATTTTATCGATGGCCCTGTCATTTAATGACTGGTTCTGTCATTAATGACTGGCCCAGTCATTTTATCACTGGCCCTGTCATTTTATCACTGGCCCCGTCATTAATGACTGGCAGAGTCATTTTTATCACTGGCCCAGTCATTAATGACTGGCCCTGTCATTAATGGCTGGCCCAGTCATTTTATCACTGGCCCTGTCATTAATGACTGGCCCTGTCATTAATGACTGGCCCAGTCATTTTATCACTGGCCCTGTCATTTTATGACTTGTTCTGTCATTTTATGACTGTTTAAGTCATTTTATGACTGGTAGAGTCATTTTATTACTGGCCCTGTCATTATAGACTGGCCCAGTCATTTTATCACTGGCCCTGTCATTTTATGACTGGTTCTGTCATTTTATGACTGGCCAATTCATTAATGACTGTTAGAGTCATTTTATCACTGGCCCTGTCCTTAATGACTGGCCCTGTCATTAATGACTGGCCCAGTCATTTTATAACTGGCCCTGTCATTAATGACTGGCCCATGTCATTAATGACTGGCCGCGTCATTTTATCACTGGCCCTGTTATTTTTTGACTGGTTCTGTCATTTTATGACTGGCCAAGTTATTTTATGACTAGCAGAGTCATTTTATCACTGGCCCTGTCATTAATGACTGGCCCTGTCATTAATGACTGACCCAGTCATTTTATCACTGGCCCTGTCATTAATGACTGGCCCTGTTATTAATGACTGGCCCCGTCACTTTTTTTAACACTGGCCCTGTCATTTTATGACTGGTTCTGTCATTTTATGACTGGCCAAGTTATTTTATGACTAGCAGAGTCATTTTATCACTGGCCCTGTCATTAACGACTGGCCCTGTCATTAATGACTGGCCCACTCATTTTATCACTGGCCCCTTCATTAATGACTGGCCCTGTCATTAATGATTGGGTCAGTCATTTTATCACTGGCCCTGTCATTTTATGACTGGTTCTGTCATTTTATGACTGGCCATGTCATTTTATGACTGGCAGAGTCATTTTATCACTGGCACTGTCATTAATGACTGGCTCTGTCATTAATGACTGGCCCTGTCATTAATGACTGGCCCAGTCATTTTATCACTGGCCCTGTCATTAATGACTGGCCCTGTCAATAATGAAAGGCCCAGTCATTTTATCACTGGCCCTGTCATTTCATGACTGGTTCTGTCATTAATGACTAGCTTAGTCATATTATCACTGGCCCTATCTTTTTATGACTGGTTCTGTCATTTTATGACTTGCCAAGTCATTTTATGACTGGTAGAGTCATTTTATCACTGGCCCTGTCATAAATGACTGGCCCTGTCATTAATGACGGGCCCAGGCATTTTATCACTGGCTCTGTCATTAATGACTGGCCCAGTCATTTTATCACAGGCCCTGTCATTAATGACTGTGCCAGTTATTTCATCACTGTCCCTGTCATTTTATGACTGGTTCTTTCATTTTATGACTGGCCAAGTCATTTTATGACTGGCAGAGTCATTTTATCACTGGCCCTGTCATTAATGACTAGCCCTGTCGTTAATGACTGGCCCAGTCACTTTATCACTGGCCCTGTCATTAATGACTGGCCCTGTCATTAATGACTGGCCCAGTCATTTTATCACTGGCCCTGTCATTTTATGACTGGTTCTGTCATTTTATGACTCGCCAAGTCCATTTATGACTGGCAGAGTCATTTTATCACGGGCCCTGTCATTAATGACGGGCCCAGTCATTTTATCACTGGCCCTGTCATTTTATGACTGGTTCTGTCATTTTATGACTTGCCAAGTCATTTTATGACTGGTAGAGTCATTTTATCACTGGCCCTGTCATAAATGACTGGCCCTGTCATTAATGACTAGCCCTGTCATTAATGACTTGCCCTGTCATTAATGACTGTCCCACTCATTTTATCACTGGCCCTGTCATTTAATGACTGGTTCTGTCATTAATGACTGGCCCAGTCATTTTATCACTGGCCCTGTCATTTTATCACTGGCCCTGTCATTAACGACTGGCCCTGTCATTAATGACTGGCCCAGTCATTTTATCACTGGCCCTGTCATTTTATGACTTGTTCTGTCATTTTATGACTGGCCAAGTCATTTTATGACTGGTAGAGTCATTTTATCACTGGCCCTGTCATTAATGACTGGCCCTGTAATTAATGACTGGCCCAGTCATTTTAACACTGGCCCTGTCATTAATGACTGGCCCTGTCATTAATGACTGGCCCCGTCATTTTATCACTGGCCCTGTCATTTTATGACTAGTTCTGTCATTTTATGACAGGCCAAGTTATTTTATGACTGGAGGAGTCATTTTATCACTGGCCCTGTCATTAATGACTGGCCCAGTCATTTTATCACAGGCCCTGTCATTAATGACTGGCCCTGTCATTAATGACTGTGCCAGTTATTTTATCACTGGCCCTGTCATTTTATGACTGGTTCTGTCATTTTATGACTGGCCAAGTCATTTTATGACTGGAGGAGTCATTTTATCACTGGCCCTGTCATTAATGACTGGCCCAGTCATTTTATAACTGGCCCTGTCATTAATGACTGGCCCTGTCGTTAATGACTGGCCCAGTCATTTTATCACTGGCCCTGTCATTAATGACTGGCCCTGTCATTAATGACTGGCCCAGTCATTTTATCACTGGTTCTGTCATTTTATGCCTGGCCAAGTCATTTTATGACTGGTAGAGTCATTTTATCACTGGCCCTGTCATTAATGACAGGCCCTGTCATTAATGACTGGCCCAGTCATTTTATCATTGGCCCTGTCATTAATGACTGGCCCTGTCATTAATGACTGGCCCCGTCATTTTATCACAGGCCCTGTCATTTTATGACTGGTTCTGTCATTTTATGACTGGCCAAGTTATTTTATGACTAGCAGAGTCATTTTATCACTGGCCCTGTCATTAATGACTGGCCCTGTCATTAATGACTGGCTCACTCATTTTATCACTGGCCCTGTCATTAATGACTGGCCCTGTCATTAATGACTGGGTCAGTCATTTTATCACTGGCCCTGTCATTTTATGACTGGTTCTGTCATTTTATGACTGGCCAAGTCATTTTCAGACTGGCAGAGTCATTTTATCACTGTCCCTGTCATTAATGACTGGCCCTGTCATTAATGACTGGCCCTGTTATTAATGACTGGCCCAGTCATTTTATCACTGGCCCTGTCATTAATGACTGGCCCTGTCATTAATGACTGGCCCAGTCATTTTATCACTGGCCCTGTCATTTTATGAGTGGTTCTGTCATTTTATGACTGGCCAAGTCATTTTATGACTGGTAGAGTCATTTTATCACTCGCCCTGTCAATAATGACTGGCCCTGTCATTAATGACTGGCCAAGTCATTTTATCACTGTTCCGGTCATTAATGACTGGCCCTGTCATTAATGACTGGGTCAGTCATTTTATCACTGGCCCTGTCATTTTATGACTGGTTCTGTCATTTTATGACTGGCCAAGTCATTTTATGACTGGCAGAGTCATTTTATCACTGGCCCTGTTATTAATGACTGGCCCTGTCATTAATGACTGGCCCTGTCATTAATGACTGGCCCAGTCATTTTATCACTGGCCCTGTCATTTTATGAGTGGTTCTGTCATTTTATGACTGGCCAAGTCATTTTATGACTGGTAGAGTCATTTTTATCACTGGCCCAGTCATTAATGACTGGCCCTGTCATTAATGGCTGGCCCAGTCATTTTATGACTGTTAGAGTCATTTTATCACTGGCCCTGTCCTTAATGACTGGCCCTGTCATTAATGACTGGCCCAGTCATTTTATAACTGGCCCTGTCATTAATGACTGGCCCATGTCATTAATGACTGGCCGCGTCATTTTATCACTGGCCCAGTCATTAATGACTGGCCCTGTCATTAATGACTGGCCAAGTCATTTTATGACTGTTAGAGTCATTTTATCACTGGCCCTGTCCTTAATGACTGGCCCTGTCATTAATGACTTGCCCAGTCATTTTATAACTGGCCCTGTCATTAATGACTGGCCCATGTCATTAATGACTGGCCGCGTCATTTTATCACTGGCCCTGTTATTTTTTGACTGGTTCTGTCATTTTATGACTGGCCAAGTTATTTTATGACTAGCAGAGTCATTTTATCACTGGCCCTGTCATTAATGACTGGCCCTGTCATTAATGACTGGCCCAGTCATTTTATCACTGGCCCTGTCATTAATGACTGGCCCTGTTATTAATGACTGGCCCCGTCACTTTTTTTAACACTGGCCCTGTCATTTTATGACTGGTTCTGTCATTTTATGACTGGCCAAGTTATTTTATGACTAGCAGAGTCATTTTATCACTGGCCCTGTCATTAACGACTGGCCCTGTCATTAATGACTGGCCCACTCATTTTATCACTGGCCCCTTCATTAATGACTGGCCCTGTCATTAATGATTGGGTCAGTCATTTTATCACTGGCCCTGTCATTTTATGACTGGTTCTGTCATTTTATGACTGGCCATGTCATTTTATGACTGGCAGAGTCATTTTATCACTGCCACTGTCGTTAATGACTGGCTCTGTCATTAATGACTGGCCCTGTCATTAATGACTGGCCCAGTCATTTTATCACTGGCCCTGTCATTAATGACTGGCCCTGTCAATAATGAAAGGCCCAGTCATTTTATCACTGGCCCTGTCATTTCATGACTGGTTCTGTCATTAATGACTAGCTTAGTCATATTATCACTGGCCCTATCTTTTTATGACTGGTTCTGTCATTTTATGACTTGCCAAGTCATTTTATGACTGGTAGAGTCATTTTATCACTGGCCCTGTCATAAATGACTGGCCCTGTCATTAATGACGGGCCCAGGCATTTTATCACTGGCTCTGTCATTAATGACTGGCCCAGTCATTTTATCACAGGCCCTGTCATTAATGACTGTGCCAGTTACTTTATCACTGTCCCTGTCATTTTATGACTGGTTCTTTCATTTTATGACTGGCCAAGTCATTTTATGACTGGCAGAGTCATTTTATCACTGGCCCTGTCATTAATGACTAGCCCTGTCGTTAATGACTGGCCCAGTCACTTTATCACTGGCCCTGTCATTAATGACTGGCCCTGTCATTAATGACTGGCCCAGTCATTTTATCACTGGCCCTGTCATTTTATGACTGGTTCTGTCATTTTATGACTCGCCAAGTCCATTTATGACTGGCAGAGTCATTTTATCACGGGCCCTGTCATTAATGACGGGCCCAGTCATTTTATCACTGGCCCTGTCATTTTATGACTGGTTCTGTCATTTTATGACTTGCCAAGTCATTTTATGACTGGTAGAGTCATTTTATCACTGGCCCTGTCATAAATGACTGGCCCTGTCATTAATGACTAGCCCTGTCATTAATGACTTGCCCTGTCATTAATGACTGTCCCACTCATTTTATCACTGGCCCTGTCATTTTATCACTGGCCCTGTCATTAACGACTGGCCCTGTCATTAATGACTGGCCCAGTCATTTTATCACTGGCCCTGTCATTTTATGACTTGTTCTGTCATTTTATGACTGGCCAAGTCATTTTATGACTGGTAGAGTCATTTTATCACTGGCCCTGTCATTAATGACTGGCCCTGTAATTAATGACTGGCCCAGTCATTTTAACACTGGCCCTGTCATTAATGACTGGCCCTGTCATTAATGACTGGCCCCGTCATTTTATCACTGGCCCTGTCATTTTATGACTAGTTCTGTCATTTTATGACAGGCCAAGTTATTTTATGACTGGAGGAGTCATTTTATCACTGGCCCTGTCATTAATGACTGGCCCAGTCATTTTATCACAGGCCCTGTCATTAATGACTGGCCCTGTCATTAATGACTGTGCCAGTTATTTTATCACTGGCCCTGTCATTTTATGACTGGTTCTGTCATTTTATGACTGGCCAAGTCATTTTATGACTGGAGGAGTCATTTTATCACTGGCCCTGTCATAAATGACTGGCCCAGTCATTTTATAACTGGCCCTGTCATTAATGACTGGCCCTGTCGTTAATGACTGGCCCAGTCATTTTATCACTGGCCCTGTCATTAATGACTGGCCCTGTCATTAATGACTGGCCCAGTCATTTTATCACTGGTTCTGTCATTTTATGCCTGGCCAAGTCATTTTATGACTGGTAGAGTCATTTTATCACTGGCCCTGTCATTAATGACAGGCCCTGTCATTAATGACTGGCCCAGTCATTTTATCATTGGCAATGTCATTAATGACTGGCCCTGTCATTAATGACTGGCCCCGTCATTTTATCACAGGCCCTGTCATTTTATGACTGGTTCTGTCATTTTATGACTGGCCAAGTTATTTTATGACTAGCAGAGTCATTTTATCACTGGCCCTGTCATTAATGACTGGCCCTGTCATTAATGACTGGCTCACTCATTTTATCACTGGCCCTGTCATTAATGACTGGCCCTGTCATTAATGACTGGGTCAGTCATTTTATCACTGGCCCTGTCATTTTATGACTGGTTCTGTCATTTTATGACTGGCCAAGTCATTTTCAGACTGGCAGAGTCATTTTATCACTGTCCCTGTCATTAATGACTGGCCCTGTCATTAATGACTGGCCCTGTTATTAATGACTGGCCCAGTCATTTTATCACTGGCCCTGTCATTAATGACTGGCCCTTTCATTAATGACTGGCCCAGTCATTTTATCACTGGCCCTGTCATTTTATGAGTGGTTCTGTCATTTTATGACTGGCCAAGTCATTTTATGACTGGTAGAGTCATTTTATCACTCGCCCTGTCAATAATGACTGGCCCTGTCATTAATGACTGGCCAAGTCATTTTATCACTGTTCCGGTCATTAATGACTGGCCCTGTCATTAATGACTGGGTCAGTCATTTTATCACTGGCCCTGTCATTTTATGACTGGTTCTGTCATTTTATGACTGGCCAAGTCATTTTATGACTGGCAGAGTCATTTTATCACTGGCCCTGTTATTAATGACTGGCCCTGTCATTAATGACTGGCCCTGTCATTAATGACTGGCCCAGTCATTTTATCACTGGCCCTGTCATTTTATGAGTGGTTCTGTCATTTTATGACTGGCCAAGTCATTTTATGACTGGTAGAGTCATTTTTATCACTGGCCCAGTCATTAATGACTGGCCCTGTCATTAATGGCTGGCCCAGTCATTTTATCACTGGCCCTGTCATTAATGACTGGCCCTGTCATTAATGACTGGCCCAGTCATTTTATCACTGGCCCTGTCATTTTATGACTTGTTCTGTCATTTTATGACTGGCCAAGTCATTTTATGACTGGTAGAGTCATTTTATTACTGGCCATGTCATTAATGACTGGCCCAGTCATTTTATCACTGGCCCTGTCATTTTATGACTGGTTCTGTCATTTTATGACTGGCCAATTCATTAATGACTGGTATAGTCATTTTATCACTGGCCCTGTCCTTAATGACTGGCACTGTCGTTAATGACTGGCCCAGTCATTTTATAACTGGCCCTGTCATTAATGACTGGCCCTGTCATTAATGACTGGCCGCGTCATTTTATCACTGGCCCTGTTATTTTTTGACTGGTTCTGTCATTTTATGACTGGCCAAGTTATTTTATGACTAGCAGAGTCATTTTATCACTGGCCCTGTCATTAATGACTGGCCCTGTCATTAATGACTGGCCCAGTCATTTTATCACAGGCCCTGTCATTAATGACTGGCCCTGTTATTAATGACTGGCCCCGTCACTTTTTTTAACACTGGCCCTGTCATTTTATGACTGGTTCTGTCATTTTATGACTGGCCAAGTTATTTTATGACTAGCAGAGTCATTTTATCACTGGCCCTGTCATTAACGACTGGCCCTGTCATTAATGACTGGCCCACTCATTTTATCACTGGCCCCTTCATTAATGACTGGCCCTGTCATTAATGATTGGGTCAGTCATTTTATCACTGGCCCTGTCATTTTATGACTGGTTCTGTCATTTTATGACTGGCCATGTCATTTTATGACTGGCAGAGTCATTTTATCACTGGCACTGTCATTAATGACTGGCTCTGTCATTAATGACTGGCCCTGTCATTAATGACTGGCCCAGTCATTTTATCACTGGCCCTGTCATTAATGACTGGCCCTGTCAATAATGAAAGGCCCAGTCATTTTATCACTGGCCCTGTCATTTCATGACTGGTTCTGTCATTAATGACTAGCTTAGTCATATTATCACTGGCCCTATCTTTTTATGACTGGTTCTGTCATTTTAT
The DNA here is from genome assembly GCA_933228895.1 of Platycnemis pennipes. Classification (NCBI taxonomy): domain Eukaryota; kingdom Metazoa; phylum Arthropoda; class Insecta; order Odonata; family Platycnemididae; genus Platycnemis; species Platycnemis pennipes. The sequence continues at coordinate 73,625,360 of OW121846.1, read as the reverse complement.
GACTTGCCAAGTCATTTTATGACTGGTAGAGTCATTTTATCACTGGCCCTGTCATAAATGACTGGCCCTGTCATTAATGACGGGCCCAGGCATTTTATCACTGGCTCTGTCATTAATGACTGGCCCAATCATTTTATCACAGGCCCTGTCATTAATGACTGTGCCAGTTATTTTATCACTGTCCCTGTCATTTTATGACTGGTTCTTTCATTTTATGACTGGCCAAGTCATTTTATGACTGGCAGAGTCATTTTATCACTGGCCCTGTCATTAATGACTAGCCCTGTCGTTAATGACTGGCCCAGTCATTTTATCACTGGCCCTGTCATTAATGACTGGCCCTGTCATTAATGACTGGCCCAGTCATTTTATCACTGGCCCTGTCATTTTATGACTGGTTCTGTCATTTTATGACTCGCCAAGTCCATTTATGACTGGCAGAGTCATTTTATCACGGGCCCTGTCATTAATGACGGGCCCAGTCATTTTATCACTGGCCCTGTCATTTTATGACTGGTTCTGTCATTTTATGACTTGCCAAGTCATTTTATGACTGGTAGAGTCATTTTATCACTGGCCCTGTCATAAATGACTGGCCCTGTCATTAATGACTAGCCCTGTCATTAATGACTGGCCCTGTCATTAATGAATGTCCCACTCATTTTATCACTGGCCCTGTCATTTAATGACTGGTTCTGTCATTAATGACTGGCCCAGTCATTTTATCACTGGCCCTGTCATTTTATCACTGGCCCTGTCATTAACGACTGGCCCTGTCATTAATGACTGGCCCAGTCATTTTATCACTGGCCCTGTCATTTTATGACTAGTTCTGTCATTTTATGACTGGCCAAGTCATTTTATGACTGGTAGAGTCATTTTATCACTGGCCCTGTCATTAATGACTGGCCCTATAATTAATGACTGGCCCAGTCATTTTAACACTGGCCCTGTCATTAATGACTGGCCCTGTCATTAATGACTGGCCCCGTCATTTTATCACTGGCCCTGTCATTTTATGACTAGTTCTGTCATTTTATGACAGGCCAAGTTATTTTATGACTGGAGGAGTCATTTTATCACTGGCCCTGTCATTAATGACTGGCCCAGTCATTTTATCACAGGCCCTGTCATTAATGACTGGCCCTGTCATTAATGACTGTGCCAGTTATTTTATCACTGGCCCTGTCATTTTATGACTGGTTCTGTCATTTTATGACTGGCCAAGTCATTTTATGACTGGAGGAGTCATTTTATCACTGGCCCTGTCATTAATGACTGGCCCAGTCATTTTATAACTGGCCCTGTCATTAATGACTGGCCCTGTCGTTAATGACTGGCCCAGTCATTTTATCACTGGCCCTGTCATTAATGACTGGCCCTGTCATTAATGACTGGCCCAGTCATTTTATCACTGGTTCTGTCATTTTATGCCTGGCCAAGTCATTTTATGACTGGTAGAGTCATTTTATCACTGGCCCTGTCATTAATGACTGGCCCTGTCATTAATGACTGGCCCAGTCATTTTATCATTGGCCCTGTCATTAATGACTGGCCCTGTCATTAATGACTGGCCCCGTCATTTTATCACAGGCCCTGTCATTTTATTACTGGTTCTGTCATTTTATGACTGGCCAAGTTATTTTATGACTAGCAGAGTCATTTTATCACTGGCCCTGTCATTAATGACTGGCCCTGTCATTAATGACTGGCTCACTCATTTTATCACTGGCCCTGTCATTAATGACTGGCCCTGTCATTAATGACTGGGTCAGTCATTTTATCACTGGCCCTGTCATTTTATGACTGGTTCTGTCATTTTATGACTGGCCAAGTCATTTTCAGACTGGCAGAGTCATTTCATCACTGGCCCTGTCATTAATGACTGGCCCTGTCATTAATGACTGGCCCTGTTATTAATGACTGGCCCAGTCATTTTATCACTGGCCCTGTCATTAATGACTGGCCCTGTCATTAATGACTGGCCCAGTCATTTTATCACTGGCCCTGTCATTTTATGAGTGGTTCTGTCATTTTATGACTGGCCAAGTCATTTTATGACTGGTAGAGTCATTTTATCACTCGCCCTGTCAATAATGACTGGCCCTGTCATTAATGACTGGCCAAGTCATTTTATCACTGTTCCGGTCATTAATGACTGGCCCTGTCATTAATGACTGGGTCAGTCATTTTATCACTGGCCCTGTCATTTTATGACTGGTTCTGTCATTTTATGACTGGCCAAGTCATTTTATGACTGGCAGAGTCATTTTATCACTGGCCCTGTTATTAATGACTGGCCCTGTCATTAATGACTGGCCCAGTCATTTTATCACTGGCCCTGTCATTTTATGAGTGGTTCTGTCATTTTATGACTGGCCAAGTCATTTTATGACTGGTAGAGTCATTTTTATCACTGGCCCAGTCATTAATGACTGGCCCTGTCATTAATGGCTGGCCCAGTCATTTTATCACTGGCCCTGTCATTAATGACTGGCCCTGTCATTAATGACTGGCCCAGTCATTTTATCACTGGCCCTGTCATTTTATGACTTGTTCTGTCATTTTATGACTGGCCAAGTCATTTTATGACTGGTAGAGTCATTTTATTACTGGCCCTGTCATTAATGACTGGCCCAGTCATTTTATCACTGGCCCTGTCATTTTATGACTGGTTCTGTCATTTTATGACTGGCCAATTCATTAATGACTGGTATAGTCATTTTATCACTGGCCCTGTCCTTAATGACTGGCACTGTCGTTAATGACTGGCCCAGTCATTTTATCACTGGCCCTGTCATTAATGACTGGCCCTGTCATTAATGACGTGCCCAATCATTTTATCACTGGCCCTGTCATTTTATGACTGGTTCTGTCAATTTATGACTGGCCAAGTCATTTTATGACTGTTAGAGTCATTTTATCACTGGCCCTGTCCTTAATGACTGGCCCTGTCATTAATGACTGGCCCAGTCATTTTATAACTGGCCCTGTCATTAATGACTGGCCGCGTCATTTTATCACTGGCCCTGTTATTTTTTGACTGGTTCTGTCATTTTATGACTGGCCAAGTTATTTTATGACTAGCAGAGTCATTTTATCACTGGCCCTGTCATTAATGACTGGCCCTGTCATTAATGACTGGCCCAGTCATTTTATCACAGGCCCTGTCATTAATGACTGGCCCTGTTATTAATGACTGGCCCCGTCACTTTTTTTAACACTGGCCCTGTCATTTTATGACTGGTTCTGTCATTTTATGACTGGCCAAGTTATTTTATGACTAGCAGAGTCATTTTATCACTGGCCCTGTCATTAACGACTGGCCCTGTCATTAATGACTGGCCCACTCATTTTATCACTGGCCCCTTCATTAATGACTGGCCCTGTCATTAATGATTGGGTCAGTCATTTTATCACTGGCCCTGTCATTTTATGACTGGTTCTGTCATTTTATGACTGGCCATGTCATTTTATGACTGGCAGAGTCATTTTATCACTGGCACTGTCATTAATGACTGGCTCTGTCATTAATGACTGGCCCTGTCATTAATGACTGGCCCAGTCATTTTATCACTGGCCCCCGTCATTAATGACTGGCCCTGTCAATAATGAAAGGCCCAGTCATTTTATCACTGGCCCTGTCATTTCATGACTGGTTCTGTCATTAATGACTAGCTTAGTCATATTATCACTGGCCCTATCTTTTTATGACTGGTTCTGTCATTTTATGACTTGCCAAGTCATTTTATGACTGGTAGAGTCATTTTATCACTGGCCCTGTCATAAATGACTGGCCCTGTCATTAATGACGGGCCCAGGCATTTTATCACTGGCTCTGTCATTAATGGCTGGCCCAGTCATTTTATCACAGGCCCTGTCATTAATGACTGTGCCAGTTATTTTATCACTGTCCCTGTCATTTTATGACTGGTTCTTTCATTTTATGACTGGCCAAGTCATTTTATGACTGGCAGAGTCATTTTATCACTGTCCCTGTCATTAATGACTAGCCCTGTCGTTAATGACTGGCCCAGTCATTTTATCACTGGCCCTGTCATTAATGACTGGCCCTGTCATTAATCACTGGCCCAGTCATTTTATCACTGGCCCTGTCATTTTATGACTGGTTCTGTCATTTTATGACTCGCCAAGTCTATTTATGACTGGCAGAGTCATTTTATCACGGGCCCTGTCATTAATGACGGGCCCAGTCATTTTATCACTGGCCCTGTCATTTTATGACTGGTTCTGTCATTTTATGACTTGCCAAGTCATTTTATGACTGGTAGAGTCATTTTATCACTGGCCCTGTCATAAATGACTGGCCCTGTCATTAATGACTAGCCCTGTCATTAATGACTGGCCCTGTAATTAATGAATGTCCCACTCATTTTATCACTGGCCCTGTCATTTAATGACTGGTTCTGTCATTAATGACTGGCCCAGTCATTTTATCACTGGCCCTGTCATTTTATCACTGGCCCTGTCATTAACGACTGGCCCTGTCATTAATGACTGGCCCAGTCATTTTATCACTGGCCCTGTCATTTTATGACTTGTTCTGTCATTTTATGACTGGCCAAGTCATTTTATGACTGGTAGAGTCATTTTATCACTGGCCCTGTCATTAATGACTGGCCCTGTAATTAATGACTGGCCCAGTCATTTTAACACTGGCCCTGTCATTAATGACTGGCCCTGTCATTAATGACTGGCCCCGTCATTTTATCACTGGCCCTGTCATTTTATGACTAGTTCTGTCATTTTATGACAGGCCAAGTTATTTTATGACTGGAGGAGTCATTTTATCACTGGCCCTGTCATTAATGACTGGCCCAGTCATTTTATCACAGGCCCTGTCATTAATGACTGGCCCTGTCATTAATGACTGTGCCAGTTATTTTATCACTGGCCCTGTCATTTTATGACTGGTTCTGTCATTTTATGACTGGCCAAGTCATTTTTGACTGGAGGAGTCATTTTATCACTGGCCCTGTCATTAATGACTGGCCCAGTCATTTTATAACTGGCCCTGTCATTAATGACTGGCCCTGTCGTTAATGACTGGCCCAGTCATTTTATCACTGGCCCTGTCATTAATGACTGGCCCTGTCATTAATGACTGGCCCAGTCATTTTATCACTGGTTCTGTCATTTTATGCCTGGCCAAGTCATTTTATGACTGGTAGAGTCATTTTATCACTGGCCCTGTCATTAATGACTGGCCCTGTCATTAATGACTGGCCCAGTCATTTTATCATTGGCCCTGTCATTAATGACTGGCCCTGTCATTAATGACTGGCCCCGTCATTTTATCACAGGCCCTGTCATTTTATTACTGGTTCTGTCATTTTATGACTGGCCAAGTTATTTTATGACTAGCAGAGTCATTTTATCACTGGCCCTGTCATTAATGACTGGCCCTGTCATTAATGACTGGCTCACTCATTTTATCACTGGCCCTGTCATTAATGACTGGCCCTGTCATTAATGACTGGGTCAGTCATTTTATCACTGGCCCTGTCATTTTATGACTGGTTCCGTCATTTTATGACTGGCCAAGTCATTTTCAGACTGGCAGAGTCATTTCATCACTGGCCCTGTCATTAATGACTGGCCCTGTCATTAATGACTGGCCCTGTTATTAATGACTGGCCCAGTCATTTTATCACTGGCCCTGTCATTAATGACTGGCCCTGTCATTAATGACTGGCCCAGTCATTTTATCACTGGCCCTGTCATTTTATGAGTGGTTCTGTCATTTTATGACTGGCCAAGTCATTTTATGACTGGTAGAGTCATTTTATCACTCGCCCTGTCAATAATGACTGGCCCTGTCATTAATGACTGGCCAAGTCATTTTATCACTGTTCCGGTCATTAATGACTGGCCCTGTCATTAATGACTGGGTCAGTCATTTTATCACTGGCCCTGTCATTTTATGACTGGTTCTGTCATTTTATGACTGGCCAAGTCATTTTATGACTGGCAGAGTCATTTTATCACTGGCCCTGTTATTAATGACTGGCCCTGTCATTAATGACTGGCCCTGTCATTAATGACTGGCCCAGTCATTTTATCACTGGCCCTGTCATTTTATGAGTGGTTCTGTCATTTTATGACTGGCCAAGTCATTTTATGACTGGTAGAGTCATTTTTATCACTGGCCCAGTCATTAATGACTGGCCCTGTCATTAATGGCTGGCCCAGTCATTTTATCACTGGCCCTGTCATTAATGACTGGCCCTGTCATTAATGACTGGCCCAGTCATTTTATCACTGGCCCTGTCATTTTATGACTTGTTCTGTCATTTTATGACTGGCCAAGTCATTTTATGACTGGTAGAGTCATTTTATTACTGGCCCTGTCATTAATGACTGGCCCAGTCATTTTATCACTGGCCCTGTCATTTTATGACTGGTTCTGTCATTTTATGACTGGCCAATTCATTAATGACTGGTATAGTCATTTTATCACTGGCCCTGTCCTTAATGACTGGCACTGTCGTTAATGACTGGCCCAGTCATTTTATCACTGGCCCTGTCATTAATGACTGGCCCTGTCATTAATGACGTGCCCAATCATTTTATCACTGGCCCTGTCATTTTATGACTGGTTCTGTCAATTTATGACTGGCCAAGTCATTTTATGACTGTTAGAGTCATTTTATCACTGGCCCTGTCCTTAATGACTGGCCCTGTCATTAATGACTGGCCCAGTCATTTTATAACTGGCCCTGTCATTAATGACTGGCCGCGTCATTTTATCACTGGCCCTGTTATTTTTTGACTGGTTCTGTCATTTTATGACTGGCCAAGTTATTTTATGACTAGCAGAGTCATTTTATCACTGGCCCTGTCATTAATGACTGGCCCTGTCATTAATGACTGGCCCAGTCATTTTATCACAGGCCCTGTCATTAATGACTGGCCCTGTTATTAATGACTGGCCCCGTCACTTTTTTTAACACTGGCCCTGTCATTTTATGACTGGTTCTGTCATTTTATGACTGGCCAAGTTATTTTATGACTAGCAGAGTCATTTTATCACTGGCCCTGTCATTAACGACTGGCCCTGTCATTAATGACTGGCCCACTCATTTTATCACTGGCCCCTTCATTAATGACTGGCCCTGTCATTAATGATTGGGTCAGTCATTTTATCACTGGCCCTGTCATTTTATGACTGGTTCTGTCATTTTATGACTGGCCATGTCATTTTATGACTGGCAGAGTCATTTTATCACTGGCACTGTCATTAATGACTGGCTCTGTCATTAATGACTGGCCCTGTCATTAATGACTGGCCCAGTCATTTTATCACTGGCCCCCGTCATTAATGACTGGCCCTGTCAATAATGAAAGGCCCAGTCATTTTATCACTGGCCCTGTCATTTCATCACTGGTTCTGTCATTAATGACTAGCTTAGTCATATTATCACTGGCCCTATCTTTTTATGACTGGTTCTGTCATTTTATGACTTGCCAAGTCATTTTATGACTGGTAGAGTCATTTTATCACTGGCCCTGTCATAAATGACTGGCCCTGTCATTAATGACGGGCCCAGGCATTTTATCACTGGCTCTGTCATTAATGGCTGGCCCAGTCATTTTATCACAGGCCCTGTCATTAATGACTGTGCCAGTTATTTTATCACTGTCCCTGTCATTTTATGACTGGTTCTTTCATTTTATGACTGGCCAAGTCATTTTATGACTGGCAGAGTCATTTTATCACTGTCCCTGTCATTAATGACTAGCCCTGTCGTTAATGACTGGCCCAGTCATTTTATCACTGGCCCTGTCATTAATGACTGGCCCTGTCATTAATGACTGGCCCAGTCATTTTATCACTGGCCCTGTCATTTTATGACTGGTTCTGTCATTTTATGACTCGCCAAGTCTATTTATGACTGGCAGAGTCATTTTATCACGGGCCCTGTCATTAATGACGGGCCCAGTCATTTTATCACTGGCCCTGTCATTTTATGACTGGTTCTGTCATTTTATGACTTGCCAAGTCATTTTATGACTGGTAGAGTCATTTTATCACTGGCCCTGTCATAAATGACTGGCCCTGTCATTAATGACTAGCCCTGTCATTAATGACTGGCCCTGTAATTAATGAATGTCCCACTCATTTTATCACTGGCCCTGTCATTTAATGACTGGTTCTGTCATTAATGACTGGCCCAGTCATTTTATCACTGGCCCTGTCATTTTATCACTGGCCCTGTCATTAACGACTGGCCCTGTCATTAATGACTGGCCCAGTCATTTTATCACTGGCCCTGTCATTTTATGACTTGTTCTGTCATTTTATGACTGGCCAAGTCATTTTATGACTGGTAGAGTCATTTTATCACTGGCCCTGTCATTAATGACTGGCCCTGTAATTAATGACTGGCCCAGTCATTTTAACACTGGCCCTGTCATTAATGACTGGCCCTGTCATTAATGACTGGCCCCGTCATTTTATCACTGGCCCTGTCATTTTATGACTAGTTCTGTCATTTTATGACAGGCCAAGTTATTTTATGACTGGAGGAGTCATTTTATCACTGGCCCTGTCATTAATGACTGGCCCAGTCATTTTATCACAGGCCCTGTCATTAATGACTAGCCCTGTCATTAATGACTGTGCCAGTTATTTTATCACTGGCCCTGTCATTTTATGACTGGTTCTGTCATTTTATGACTGGCCAAGTCATTTTATGACTGGAGGAGTCATTTTATCACTGGCCCTGTCATTAATGACTGGCCCAGTCATTTTATAACTGGCCCTGTCATTAATGACTGGCCCTGTCGTTAATGACTGGCCCAGTCATTTTATCACTGGCCCTGTCATTAATGACTGGCCCTGTCATTAATGACTGGCCCAGTCATTTTATCACTGGTTCTGTCATTTTATGCCTGGCCAAGTCATTTTATGACTGGTAGAGTCATTTTATCACTGGCCCTGTCATTAATGACTGGCCCTGTCATTAATGACTGGCCCAGTCATTTTATCATTGGCCCTGTCATTAATGACTGGCCCTGTCATTAATGACTGGCCCCGTCATTTTATCACAGGCCCTGTCATTTTATGACTGGTTCTGTCATTTTATGACTGGCCAAGTTATTTTATGACTAGCAGAGTCATTTTATCACTGGCCCTGTCATTAATGACTGGCCCTGTCATTAATGACTGGCTCACTCATTTTATCACTGGCCCTGTCATTAATGACTGGCCCTGTCATTAATGACTGGGTCAGTCATTTTATCACTGGCCCTGTCATTTTATGACTGGTTCTGTCATTTTATGACTGGCCAAGTCATTTTCAGACTGGCAGAGTCATTTCATCACTGGCCCTGTCATTAATGACTGGCCCTGTCATTAATGACTGGCCCTGTTATTAATGACTGGCCCAGTCATTTTATCACTGGCCCTGTCATTAATGACTGGCCCTGTCATTAATGACTGGCCCAGTCATTTTATCACTGGCCCTGTCATTTTATGAGTGGTTCTGTTATTTTATGACTGGCCAAGTCATTTTATGACTGGTAGAGTCATTTTATCACTCGCCCTGTCAATAATGACTGGCCCTGTCATTAATGACTGGCCAAGTCATTTTATCACTGTTCCGGTCATTAATGACTGGCCCTGTCATTAATGACTGGGTCAGTCATTTTATCACTGGCCCTGTCATTTTATGACTGGTTCTGTCATTTTATGACTGGCCAAGTCATTTTATGACTGGCAGAGTCATTTTATCACTGGCCCTGTTATTAATGACTGGCCCTGTCATTAATGACTGGCCCTGTCATTAATGACTGGCCCAGTCATTTTATCACTGGCCTTGTCAGTTTATGACTGGTTCTGTCATTTTATGACTGGCCAAGTCCATTTATGACTGGCAGAGTCATTTTATCACTGGCCCTGTCATAAATGACTGGCCCTGTCATTAATGACGGGCCCAGTCATTTTATCACTGGCCCTGTCATTAATGACTGGCCCTGTCATTAATGAAAGGCCCAGTCATTTTATCACTGGCCCTGTCATTTTATGACTGGTTCTGTCATTAATGACTGGCTTAGTCATTTTATGACTGGTAGAGTCATTTTATCACTGGCCCCTTCATAAATGACTGGCCCTGTCATTAATGACGGGCCCAGGCATTTTATCACTGGCCCTGTCATTAATGACTGGCCCTGTCATTAATGACAAGCCCAGTCATTTTATAACTGGCCCTGTCATTTTATGAATGTTTCTGTCATTTAATGACTTGCCAAGTAATTTTATGACTTGCAAAGTCATTTTATGACTGGCAGAGTCATTTTATAACTGGCCCTGTCATTTATGACTGGCCCTGTCATAAATGACTGGCCCAGTCATTTTATCACTGGCCCTGTCATTTAATGACTGGTTCTGTCATTTTATGACTGGCCAAGTCCATTTATGACTGGCAGAGTCATTTTATCACTGGCCCTGTCATTAATGACTGGCCCTGTCATTAATGACGGGCCCAGTCATTTTATCACTGGCCCTGTCATTAATGACAAACCCTGTCATTAATGACTGGCCCAGTCATTTTATCACTGGCCCTGTAATTTTATGACTGGTTCTGTCATTTTATGCCTGGCCAAGTCATTTTATGACTGGTAGAGTCATTTTATCACTGGCCCTGTCATTAATGACTGGCCCTTACATTAATGACTGGCCCAGTCATTTTATCATTGGCCCTGTCATTAATGACTGGCCCTGTCATTAATGACTGGCCCCGTCATTTTATCACTGGCCTTGTCATTTTATGACTGGTTCTGTCATTTTATGACTGGCCAAGTTATTTTATGACTGGCAGAGTCATTTTATCACTGGCCCTGTCATTAATGACTGGCCCAGTCATTAATGACTGGCCCTGTCATTAATGACTGGCCCAGTCATTTTATCACTGGCCCTGTCATTAATGACTGGCCCTGTCAATAATGACTGGCCCAGTCATTTTATCACTGGCCTTGTCATTTTATGACTGGTTCTGTCATTTTATGACTGGCCAAGTCCATTTATGACTGGCAGAGTCATTTTATCACTGGCCCTGTCATTAATGACGGGCCCAGTCATTAATGACTGGCACACTCATTTTATCACTGGCCCTGTCATAAATGACTGGCCCTGTCATTAATGACTGGGTCAGTCATTTTATCACTGGCCCTGTCATTTTATGACTGGTTCTGTCATTTTATGACTGGCCAAGTCATTTTATGACGGGCAGAGTCATTTTATCACTGGCCCTGTCATTAATGACTGGCCCTGTCATTAATGACTGGCCCTGTCATTCATGACTGGCCCTGTCATTTTATCACTGGCCCTGTCATTTTATGACTGGTTCTGTCATTTTATGACTGGCCAAGTCCATTTACGACTGGCAGAGTCATTTTATCACTGGCCCTGTCATAAATGACTGGCCCTGTCATTAATGACGGGCCCAGTCATTTTATCACTGGCCCTGTCATTAATGACTGGCCCTGTCATTAATGACTGGCCCCGTCATTTTATCACTGGCCCTGTCATTTTATGACTAGTTCTGTCATTTTATGACAGGCCAAGTTATTTTATGACTGGAGGAGTCATTTTATCACTGGCCCTGTCATTAATGACTGGCCCAGTCATTTTATCACAGGCCCTGTCATTAATGACTGGCCCTGTCATTAATGACTGGCCCAGTCATTTTATCACTGGCCCTGTCATTTTATGACTTGTTCTGTCATTTTATGACTGGCCAAGTCATTTTATGACTGGTAGAGTCATTTTATCACTGGCCCTGTCATTAATGACTGGCCCTGTCATTAATGACTGGCCCAGTCATTTTATCACTGGCCCTGTCATTAATGACTGGCCCTGTCATTAATGACTGGCCCCGTCATTTTATCACTGGCCCTGTCATTTTATGACTAGTTCTGTCATTTTATGACAGGCCAAGTTATTTTATGACTGGAGGAGTCATTTTATCACTGGCCCTGTCATTAATGACTGGCCCAGTCATTTTATCACAGGCCCTGTCATTAATGACTGACCCTGTCATTAATGACTGTGCCAGTCATTTTATCACTGGCCCTGTCATTTTATGACTGGGTCTGTCATTTTATGACTGGCCAAGTCATTTTATGACTGGCAGAGTCATTTTATAACTGGCCCTGTCATTAATGACTGGCCCTGTCGTTAATGACTGGCCCAGTAATTTTATCACTGGCCCTGTCATTAATGACTGGCCCTGTCATTAATGACTGGCCCAGTCATTTTATCACTGGCCCTGTCATTTTATGACTGGTTCTGTCATTTTATGCCTGGCCAAGTCATTTTATGACTGGTAGAGTCATTTTATCACTGGCCCTGTCATTAATGACTGGCCCTGTCATTAATGACTGGCCCAGTCATTTTATCATTGGCCCTGTCATTAATGACTGGCCCTGTCATTAATGACTGGCCCCGTCATTTGATCACTGGCCCTGTCATTTTATGACTGGTTCTGTCATTTTATGACTGGCCAAGTTATTTTATGACTAGCAGAGTCATTTTATCACTGGCCCTGTCATTAATGACTGGCCCTGTCATTAATGACTGGCACACTCATTTTATCACTGGCCCTGTCATTAATGACTGGCCCTGTCATTAATGACTGGGTCAGTCATTTTATCACTGGCCCTGTCATTTTATGACTGGTTCTGTCATTTTATGACTGGCCAAGTCATTTTCAGACTGGCAGAGTCATTTCATCACTGGCCCTGTCATTAATGACTGGCGAAGTCATTTTATCACTGGCCCTGTCATTAATGACTGGCGAAGTCATTTTATCACTGGCCCAGTCATTTTATCACTGGCCCTGTCATTTTATGACTGGTTCTGTCATTTTATGACTGGCCAAGTAATTTTATGACTGGCAGAGTCATTTTATCACTGGCCCTGTCATTAATGACTAGCCCTGTCATTAATGACTGGCCCTGTCATTAATGACTGGCCCACTCATTTTATCACTGGCCCTGTCATTTAATGACTGGTTCTGTCATTAATGACTGGCCCAGTCATTTTATCACTGGCCCTGTCATTTTATCACTGGCCCCGTCATTACTGACTGGCAGAGTCATTTTTATCACTGGCCCAGTCATTAATGACTGGCCCTGTCATTAATGGCTGGCCCAGTCATTTTATCACTGGCCCTGTCATTTTATGACTTGTTCTGTCATTTTATGACTGGCCAAGTCATTTTATGACTGGTAGAGTCATTTTATTACTGGCCCTGTCATTAATGACTGGCCCAGTCATTTTATCACTGGCCCTGTCATTTTATGACTGGTTCTGTCATTTTATGACTGGCCAATTCATTAATGACTGGTATAGTCATTTTATCACTGGCCCTGTCCTTAATGACTGGCACTGTCGTTAATGACTGGCCCAGTCATTTTATCACTGGCCCTGTCATTAATGACTGGCCCTGTCATTAATGACGTGCCCAATCATTTTATCACTGGCCCTGTCATTTTATGACTGGTTCTGTCAATTTATGACTGGCCAAGTCATTTTATGACTGTTAGAGTCATTTTATCACTGGCCCTGTCCTTAATGACTGGCCCTGTCATTAATGACTGGCCCAGTCATTTTATAACTGGCCCTGTCATTAATGACTGGCCCTGTCATTAATGACTGGCCCCGTCATTTTATCACTGGCCCTGTTATTTTTTGACTGGTTCTGTCATTTTATGACTGGCCAAGTTATTTTATGACTAGCAGAGTCATTTTATCACTGGCCCTGTCATTAATGACTGGCCCTGTCATTAATGACTGGCCCAGTCATTTTATCACTGGCCCTGTCATTAATGACTGGCCCTGTTATTAATGACTGGCCCCGTCACTTTTTTTAACACTGGCCCTGTCATAATATGACTGGTTCTGTCATTTTATGACTGGCCAAGTTATTTTATGACTAGCAGAGTCATTTTATCACTGGCCCTGTCATTAACGACTGGCCCTGTCATTAATGACTGGCCCACTCATTTTATCACTGGCCCCTTCATTAATCACTGGCCCTGTCATTAATGATTGGGTCAGTCATTTTATCACTGGCCCTGTCATTTTATGACTGGTTCTGTCATTTTATGACTGGCCATGTCATTTTATGACTGGCAGAGTCATTTTATCACTGGCACTGTCATTAATGACTGGCTCTGTCATTAATGACTGGCCCTGTCATTAATGACTGGCCCAGTCATTTTATCACTGGCCCTGTCATTAATGACTGGCCCTGTCATTAATGACTAGCCCAGTCATTTTATCACTGGCCCTGTCATTTTATGACTGGTTCTGTCATTTTATGACTGGCCAAGTCCATTTATGACTGGCAGAGTCATTTTATCACTGGCCCTGTCATTAATGACTGGCCCTGTCATTAATGACGGGCCCAGTCATTTTATCACTGGCCCTGTCATTAATGACTGGCCCTGTCAATAATGAAAGGCCCAGTCATTTTATCACTGGCCCTGTCATTTCATGACTGGTTTTGTCATTAATGACTAGCTTAGTCATATTATCACTGGCCCTATCTTTTTATGACTGGTTCTGTCATTTTATGACTTGCCAAGTCATTTTATGACTGGTAGAGTCATTTTATCACTGGCCCTGTCATAAATGACTGGCCCTGTCATTAATGACGGGCCCAGGCATTTTATCACTGGCTCTGTCATTAATGACTGGCCCAGTCATATTATCACAGGCCCTGTCATTAATGACTGTGCCAGTTATTTTATCACTGTCCCTGTCATTTTATGACTGGTTCTTTCATTTTATGACTGGCCATGTCATTTTATGACTGGCAGAGTCATTTTATCACTGGCCCTGTCATTAATGACTAGCCCTGTCGTTAATGACTGGCCCAGTCATTTTATCACTGGCCCTGTCATTAATGACTGGCCCTGTCATTAATGACTGGCCCAGTCATTTTATCACTGGCCCTGTCATTTTATGACTGGTTCTGTCATTTTATGACTCGCCAAGTCCATTTATGACTGGCAGAGTCATTTTATCACGGGCCCTGTCATTAATGACGGGCCCAGTCATTTTATCACTGGCCCTGTCATTTTATGACTGGTTCTGTCATTTTATGACTTGCCAAGTCATTTTATGACTAGTAGAGTCATTTTATCACTGGCCCTGTCATAAATGACTGGCCCTGTCATTAATGACTAGCCCTGTCATTAATGACTGGCCCTGTCATTAATGACTGTCCCACTCATTTTATCACTGGCCCTGTCATTTAATGACTGGTTCTGTCATTAATGACTGGCCCAGTCATTTTATCACTGGCCCTGTCATTTTATCACTGGCCCTTTCATTAACGACTGGCCCTGTCATTAATGACTGGCCCAGTCATTTTATCACTGGCCCTGTCATTTTATGACTTGTTCTGTCATTTTATGACTGGCCAAGTCATTTTATGACTGGTAGAGTCATTTTATCACTGGCCCTGTCATTAATGACTGGCCCTGTAATTAATGACTGGCCCAGTCATTTTAACACTGGCCCTGTCATTAATGACTGGCCCTGTCATTAATGACTGGCCCCGTCATTTTATCACTGGCCCTGTCATTTTATGACTAGTTCTGTCATTTTATGACAGGCCAAGTTATTTTATGACTGGAGGAGTCATTTTATCACTGGCCCTGTCATTAATGACTGGCCCAGTCATTTTATCACAGGCCCTGTCATTAATGACTGGCCCTGTCATTAATGACTGTGCCAGTCATTTTATCACTGGCCCTGTCATTTTATGACTGGTTCTGTCATTATTGACTGGCTTAGTCATTTTATGACTGGTAGAGTCATTTTATCACTGGCCCTGTCATAAATGACTGGCCCTGTCATTAATGACGGGCCCAGGCATTTTATCACTGGCCGTGTCATTAATGACTGGCCCTGTCATTAATGACAGGCCCAGTCATTTTATAACTGGTCCTGTCATTTTATGAATGGTTCGTTCATTTTATGACTTGCCAAGTAATTTTATGACTTGCCAAGTCATTTTATGACTGGCAGAGTCATTTTACTACTGGCCCTGTCATTAATGACTGGCCCTGTCATTAATGACTGGCCCAGTCATTTTATCACTGGCCCTGTCATTAATGACTGGCCCTGTCATTAATGACTGGCCCAGTCATTTTATCACTGGCCCTGTCATTAATGACTGGCCCTGTCATTAATGACTGGCACACTCATTTTATCACTGGCCCTGTCATTAATGACTGGCCCTGTCATTAATGCCTGGGTCAGTCATTTTATCACTGGCCCTGTCATAATATGACTGGTTCTGTCATTTTATGACTGGCCAAGTTATTTTATGACTAGCAGAGTCATTTTATCACTGGCCCTGTCATTAACGACTGGCCCTGTCATTAATGACTGGCCCACTCATTTTATCACTGGCCCCTTCATTAATCACTGGCCCTGTCATTAATGATTGGGTCAGTCATTTTATCACTGGCCCTGTCATTTTATGACTGGTTCTGTCATTTTATGACTGGCCATGTCATTTTATGACTGGCAGAGTCATTTTATCACTGGCACTGTCATTAATGACTGGCTCTGTCATTAATGACTGGCCCTGTCATTAATGACTGGCCCAGTCATTTTATCACTGGCCCTGTCATTTCATGACTGGTTCTGTCATTAATGACTAGCTTAGTCATATTATCACTGGCCCTATCTTTTTATGACTGGTTCTGTCATTTTATGACTTGCCAAGTCATTTTATGACTGGTAGAGTCATTTTATCACTGGCCCTGTCATAAATGACTGGCCCTGTCATTAATGACGGGCCCAGGCATTTTATCACTGGCTCTGTCATTAATGACTGGCCCAGTCATATTATCACAGGCCCTGTCATTAATGACTGTGCCAGTTATTTTATCACTGTCCCTGTCATTTTATGACTGGTTCTTTCATTTTATGACTGGCCATGTCATTTTATGACTGGCAGAGTCATTTTATCACTGGCCCTGTCATTAATGACTAGCCCTGTCGTTAATGACTGGCCCAGTCATTTTATCACTGGCCCTGTCATTAATGACTGGCCCTGTCATTAATGACTGGCCCAGTCATTTTATCACTGGCCCTGTCATTTTATGACTGGTTCTGTCATTTTATGACTCGCCAAGTCCATTTATGACTGGCAGAGTCATTTTATCACGGGCCCTGTCATTAATGACGGGCCCAGTCATTTTATCACTGGCCCTGTCATTTTATGACTGGTTCTGTCATTTTATGACTTGCCAAGTCATTTTATGACTAGTAGAGTCATTTTATCACTGGCCCTGTCATAAATGACTGGCCCTGTCATTAATGACTAGCCCTGTCATTAATGACTGGCCCTGTCATTAATGACTGTCCCACTCATTTTATCACTGGCCCTGTCATTTAATGACTGGTTCTGTCATTAATGACTGGCCCAGTCATTTTATCACTGGCCCTGTCATTTTATCACTGGCCCTTTCATTAACGACTGGCCCTGTCATTAATGACTGGCCCAGTCATTTTATCACTGGCCCTGTCATTTTATGACTTGTTCTGTCATTTTATGACTGGCCAAGTCATTTTATGACTGGTAGAGTCATTTTATCACTGACCCTGTCATTAATGACTGGCCCTGTAATTAATGACTGGCCCAGTCATTTTAACACTGGCCCTGTCATTAATGACTGGCCCTGTCATTAATGACTGGCCCCGTCATTTTATCACTGGCCCTGTCATTTTATGACTAGTTCTGTCATTTTATGACAGGCCAAGTTATTTTATGACTGGAGGAGTCATTTTATCACTGGCCCTGTCATTAATGACTGGCCCAGTCATTTTATCACAGGCCCTGTCATTAATGACTGGCCCTGTCATTAATGACTGTGCCAGTCATTTTATCACTGGCCCTGTCATTTTATGACTGGTTCTGTCATTATTGACTGGCTTAGTCATTTTATGACTGGTAGAGTCATTTTATCACTGGCCCTGTCATAAATGACTGGCCCTGTCATTAATGACGGGCCCAGGCATTTTATCACTGGCCGTGTCATTAATGACTGGCCCTGTCATTAATGACAGGCCCAGTCATTTTATAACTGGTCCTGTCATTTTATGAATGGTTCGTTCATTTTATGACTTGCCAAGTAATTTTATGACTTGCCAAGTCATTTTATGACTGGCAGAGTCATTTTACTACTGGCCCTGTCATTAATGACTGGCCCTGTCATTAATGACTGGCCCAGTCATTTTATCACTGGCCCTGTCATTAATGACTGGCCCTGTCATTAATGACTGGCCCAGTCATTTTATCACTGGCCCTGTCATTAATGACTGGCCCTGTCATTAATGACTGGCACACTCATTTTATCACTGGCCCTGTCATTAATGACTGGCCCTGTCATTAATGCCTGGGTCAGTCATTTTATCACTGGCCCTGTCATTTTATGACTGGCTCTGTCATTTTATGACTGGCCAAGTCATTTTATGACTGGCAGAGTCATTTTATCTCTGGCCCTGTCATTAATGACTGGCCCTGTCATTAATGACTGGCCCTGTCATTAATGACTGGCCCAGTCATTATATCACTGGCCCTGTCATTAATGACTGGCCCTGTCATTAATGACTGGCCCTGTCATTTTATCACTGGCCTTGTCATTTTATGACTGGTTTTGTCATTTTATGACTGGCCAAGTCCATTTATGACTGGCAGAGTCATTTTATCACTGGCCCTGTCACAAATGACTGGCCCTGTCATTAATGACGGGCCCAGTCATTTTATCACTGGCCCTGTCATTAATGACTGGCCCTGTCATTAATGAAAGGCCCAGTCATTTTATCACTGGCCCTGTCATTTTATGACTGGTTCTATCATTAATGACTGGCGTAGTCATTTTATGACTGGTAGAGTCATTTTATCACTGGCCCTGTCATAAATGACAGGCCCTGTCATTAATAACGGGCCCAGGCATTTTATCACTGGCCCTGTCATTAATGACTGGCCCTGTCATTAATGACTGGCCCTGTCATTAATGACAGGCCCAGTCATTTTATGAATGGTTCTGTCATTTTATGACTTGCCAAGTAATTTTATGACTTGCAAAGTCATTTTATGACTGGCAGAGTCATTTTGTAACTGGCCCTGTCATTAATGACTGGCCCTGTCATTAATGACTGGCCCAGTCATTTTATCACTGGCTCTGTCATTTTATGACTTGTTCTGTCATTTTATGACTGGCCAAGTCATTTTATGCCTGGCAAAGTCATTTTATCACTGGCCCTGTCATTAATGACTGGCCCTGTCATTAATGACTGGCGAAGTCATTTTATCACTGGCCCTGTCATTAATGACTGGCGAAGTCATTTTATCACTGGCCCAGTCATTTTATCACTGGCTCTAACATTTTATGACTTGTTCTGTCATTTTATGACTGGCCAAGTAATTTTATGACTGGCAGAGTCATTTTATCACTGGCCCTGTCATTAATGACTAGCCCTGTCATTAATGACTGGCCCTGTCATTAATGACTGGCCCACTCATTTTATCACTGGCCCTGTCATTTAATGACTGGTTCTGTCATTAATGACTGGCCCAGTCATTTTATCACTGGCCCTGTCATTTTATCACTGGCCCCGTCATTAATGACTGGCAGAGTCATTTTTATCACTGGCCCAGTCATTAATGACTGGCCCTGTCATTAATGGCTGGCCCAGTCATTTTATCACTGGCCCTGTCATTAATGACTGGCCCTGTCATTAATGACGGGCCCAGTCATTTTATCACTAGCCCTGTCATTAATGACTGGCCCTGTCAATAATGAAAGGCCCAGTCATTTTATCACTGGCCCTGTCATTTCATGACTGGTTCTGTCATTAATGACTAGCTTAGTCATATTATCACTGGCCCTATCTTTTTATGACTGGTTCTGTCATTTTATGACTTGCCAAGTCATTTTATGACTGGTAGAGTCATTTTATCACTGGCCCTGTCATAAATGACTGGCCCTGTCATTAATGACGGGCCCAGGCATTTTATCACTGGCTCTGTCATTAATGACTGGCCCAGTCATATTATCACAGGCCCTGTCATTAATGACTGTGCCAGTTATTTTATCACTGTCCCTGTCATTTTATGACTGGTTCTTTCATTTTATGACTGGCCATGTCATTTTATGACTGGCAGAGTCATTTTATCACTGGCCCTGTCATTAATGACTAGCCCTGTCGTTAATGACTGGCCCAGTCATTTTATCACTGGCCCTGTCATTAATGACTGGCCCTGTCATTAATGACTGGCCCAGTCATTTTATCACTGGCCCTGTCATTTTATGACTGGTTCTGTCATTTTATGACTCGCCAAGTCCATTTATGACTGGCAGAGTCATTTTATCACGGGCCCTGTCATTAATGACGGGCCCAGTCATTTTATCACTGGCCCTGTCATTTTATGACTGGTTCTGTCATTTTATGACTTGCCAAGTCATTTTATGACTGGTAGAGTCATTTTATCACTGGCCCTGTCATAAATGACTGGCCCTGTCATTAATGACTAGCCCTGTCATTAATGACTGGCCCTGTCATTAATGAATGTCCCACTCATTTTATCACTGGCCCTGTCATTTAATGACTGGTTCTGTCATTAATGACTGGCCCAGTCATTTTATCACTGGCCCTGTCATTTTATCACTGGCCCTGTCATTAACGACTGGCCCTGTCATTAATGACTGGCCCAGTCATTTTATCACTGGCCCTGTCATTTTATGACTTGTTCTGTCATTTTATGACTGGCCAAGTCATTTTATGACTGGTAGAGTCATTTTATCACTGGCCCTGTCATTAATGACTGGCCCTGTAATTAATGACTGGCCCAGTCATTTTAACACTGGCCCTGTCATTAATGACTGGCCCTGTCATTAATGACTGGCCCCGTCATTTTATCACTGGCCCTGTCATTTTATGACTAGTTCTGTCATTTTATGACAGGCCAAGTTATTTTATGACTGGAGGAGTCATTTTATCACTGGCCCTGTCATTAATGACTGGCCCAGTCATTTTATCACAGGCCCTGTCATTAATGACTGGCCCTGTCATTAATGACTGTGCCAGTTATTTTATCACTGGCCCTGTCATTTTATGACTGGTTCTGTCATTTTATGACTGGCCAAGTCATTTTATGACTGGAGGAGTCATTTTATCACTGGCCCTGTCATTAATGACTGGCCCAGTCATTTTATAACTGGCCCTGTCATTAATGACTGGCCCTGTCGTTAATGACTGGCCCAGTCATTTTATCACTGGCCCTGTCATTAATGACTGGCCCTGTCATTAATGACTGGCCCAGTCATTTTATCACTGGTTCTGTCATTTTATGCCTGGCCAAGTCATTTTATGACTGGTAGAGTCATTTTATCACTGGCCCTGTCATTAATGACTGGCCCTGTCATTAATGACTGGCCCAGTCATTTTATCATTGGCCCTGTCATTAATGACTGGCCCTGTCATTAATGACTGGCCCCGTCATTTTATCACAGGCCCTGTCATTTTATGACTGGTTCTGTCATTTTATGACTGGCCAAGTTATTTTATGACTAGCAGAGTCATTTTATCACTGGCCCTGTCATTAATGACTGGCTCACTCATTTTATCACTGGCCCTGTCATTAATGACTGGCCCTGTCATTAATGACTGGGTCAGTCATTTTATCACTGGCCCTGTCATTTTATGACTGGTTCTGGCATTTTATGACTGGCCAAGTCATTTTCAGACTGGCAGAGTCATTTCATCACTGGCCCTGTCATTAATGACTGGCCCTGTCATTAATGACTGGCCCTGTTATTAATGACTGGCCCAGTCATTTTATCACTGGCCCTGTCATTAATGACTGGCCCTGTCATTAATGACTGGCCCAGTCATTTTATCACTGGCCCTGTCATTTTATGAGTGGTTCTGTCATTTTATGACTGGCCAAGTCATTTTATGACTGGTAGAGTCATTTTATCACTCGCCCTGTCAATAATGACTGGCCCTGTCATTAATGACTGGCCAAGTCATTTTATCACTGTTCCGGTCATTAATGACTGGCCCTGTCATTAATGACTGGGTCAGTCATTTTATCACTGGCCCTGTCATTTTATGACTGGTTCTGTCATTTTATGACTGGCCAAGTCATTTTATGACTGGCAGAGTCATTTTATCACTGGCCCTGTTATTAATGACTGGCCCTGTCATTAATGACTGGCCCTGTCATTAATGACTGGCCCAGTCATTTTATCACTGGCCTTGTCAGTTTATGACTGGTTCTGTCATTTTATGACTGGCCAAGTCCATTTATGACTGGCAGAGTCATTTTATCAATGGCCCTGTCATAAATGACTGGCCCTGTCATTAATGACGGGCCCAGTCATTTTATCACTGGCCCTGTCATTAATGACTGGCCCTGTCATTAATGAAAGGCCCAGTCATTTTATCACTGGCCCTGTCATTTTATGACTGGTTCTGTCATTAATGACTGGCTTAGTCATTTTATGACTGGTAGAGTCATTTTATCACTGGCCCCTTCATAAATGACTGGCCCTGTCATTAATGACGGGCCCAGGCATTTTATCACTGGCCCTGTCATTAATGACTGGCCCTGTCATTAATGACAGGCCCAGTCATTTTATAACTGGCCCTGTCATTTTATGAATGTTTCTGTCATTTAATGACTTGCCAAGTAATTTTATGACTTGCAAAGTCATTTTATGACTGGCAGAGTCATTTTATAACTGGCCCTGTCATTTATGACTGGCCCTGTCATAAATGACTGGCCCAGTCATTTTATCACTGGCCCTGTCATTTAATGACTGGTTCTGTCATTTTATGACTGGCCAAGTCCATTTATGACTGGCAGAGTCATTTTATCACTGGCCCTGTCATTAATGACTGGCCCTGTCATTAATGACGGGCCCAGTCATTTTATCACTGGCCCTGTCATTAATGACAGGGCCTGTCATTAATGACTGGCCCAGTCATTTTATCACTGGCCCTGTAATTTTATGACTGGTTCTGTCATTTTATGCCTGGCCAAGTCATTTTATGACTGGTAGAGTCATTTTATCACTGGCCCTGTCATTAATGACTGGCCCTTACATTAATGACTGGCCCAGTCATTTTATCATTGGCCCTGTCATTAATGACTGGCCCTGTCATTAATGACTGGCCCCGTCATTTTATCACTGGCCTTGTCATTTTATGACTGGTTCTGTCATTTTATGACTGGCCAAGTTATTTTATGACTGGCAGAGTCATTTTATCACTGGCCCTGTCATTAATGACTGGCCCAGTCATTAATGACTGGCCCTGTCATTAATGACTGGCCCAGTCATTTTATCACTGGCCCTGTCATTAATGACTGGCCCTGTCAATAATGACTGGCCCAGTCATTTTATCACTGGCCTTGTCATTTTATGACTGGTTCTGTCATTTTATGACTGGCCAAGTCCATTTATGACTGGCAGAGTCATTTTATCACTGGCCCTGTCATTAATGACGGGCCCTGTCATTAATGACTGGCACACTCATTTTATCACTGGCCCTGTCATAAATGACTGGCCCTGTCATTAATGACTGGGTCAGTCATTTTATAACTGGCCCTGTCATTTTATGACTGGTTCTGTCATTTTATGACTGGCCAAGTCATTTTATGACGGGCAGAGTCATTTTATCACTGGCCCTGTCATTAATGACTGGCCCTGTCATTAATGACTGGCCCTGTCATTCATGACTGGCCCTGTCATTTTATCACTGGCCCTGTCATTTTATGACTGGTTCTGTCATTTTATGACTGGCCAAGTCCATTTACGACTGGCAGAGTCATTTTATCACTGGCCCTGTCATAAATGACTGGCCCTGTCATTAATGACGGGCCCAGTCATTTTATCACTGGCCCTGTCATTAATGACTGGCCCTGTCATTAATGACTGGCCCCGTCATTTTATCACTGGCCCTGTCATTTTATGACTAGTTCTGTCATTTTATGACAGGCCAAGTTATTTTATGACTGGAGGAGTCATTTTATCACTGGCCCTGTCATTAATGACTGGCCCAGTCATTTTATCACAGGCCCTGTCATTAATGACTGGCCCTGTCATTAATGACTGGCCCAGTCATTTTATCACTGGCCCTGTCATTTTATGACTTGTTCTGTCATTTTATGACTGGCCAAGTCATTTTATGACTGGTAGAGTCATTTTATCACTGGCCCTGTCATTAATGACTGGCCCTGTCATTAATGACTGGCCCAGTCATTTTATCACTGGCCCTGTCATTAATGACTGGCCCTGTCATTAATGACTGGCCCCGTCATTTTATCACTGGCCCTGTCATTTTATGACTAGTTCTGTCATTTTATGACAGGCCAAGTTATTTTATGACTGGAGGAGTCATTTTATCACTGGCCCTGTCATTAATGACTGGCCCAGTCATTTTATCACAGGCCCTGTCATTAATGACTGACCCTGTCATTAATGACTGTGCCAGTCATTTTATCACTGGCCCTGTCATTTTATGACTGGGTCTGTCATTTTATGACTGGCCAAGTCATTTTATGACTGGCAGAGTCATTTTATAACTGGCCCTGTCATTAATGACTGGCCCTGTCGTTAATGACTGGCCCAGTAATTTTATCACTGGCCCTGTCATTAATGACTGGCCCTGTCATTAATGACTGGCCCAGTCATTTTATCACTGGCCCTGTCATTTTATGACTGGTTCTGTCATTTTATGCCTGGCCAAGTCATTTTATGACTGGTAGAGTCATTTTATCACTGGCCCTGTCATTAATGACTGGCCCTGTCATTAATGACTGGCCCAGTCATTTTATCATTGGCCCTGTCATTAATGACTGGCCCTGTCATTAATGACTGGCCCCGTCATTTGATCACTGGCCCTGTCATTTTATGACTGGTTCTGTCCTTTTATGACTGGCCAAGTTATTTTATGACTAGCAGAGTCATTTTATCACTGGCCCTGTCATTAATGACTGGCACACTCATTTTATCACTGGCCCTGTCATTAATGACTGGCCCTGTCATTAATGACTGGGTCAGTCATTTTATCACTGGCCCTGTCATTTTATGACTGGTTCTGTCATTTTATGACTGGCCAAGTCATTTTCAGACTGGCAGAGTCATTTCATCACTGGCCCTGTCATTAATGACTGGCGAAGTCATTTTATCACTGGCCCTGTCATTTATGACTGGCGAAGTCATTTTATCACTGGCCCAGTCATTTTATCACTGGCCCTGTCATTTTATGACTGGTTCTGTCATTTTATGACTGGCCAAGTAATTTTATGACTGGCAGAGTCATTTTATCACTGGCCCTGTTATTAATGACTAGCCCTGTCATTAATGACTGGCCCTGTCATTAATGACTGGCCCACTCATTTTATCACTGGCCCTGTCATTTAATGACTGGTTCTGTCATTAATGACTGGCCCAGTCATTTTATCACTGGCCCTGTCATTTTATCACTGGCCCCGTCATTAATGACTGGCAGAGTCATTTTTATCACTGGCCCAGTCATTAATGACTGGCCCTGTCATTAATGGCTGGCCCAGTCATTTTATCACTGGCCCTGTCATTTTATGACTTGTTCTGTCATTTTATGACTGGCCAAGTCATTTTATGACTGGTAGAGTCATTTTATTACTGGCCCTGTCATTAATGACTGGCCCAGTCATTTTATCACTGGCCCTGTCATTTTATGACTGGTTCTGTCATTTTATGACTGGCCAATTCATTAATGACTGGTATAGTCATTTTATCACTGGCCCTGTCCTTAATGACTGGCACTGTCGTTAATGACTGGCCCAGTCATTTTATCACTGGCCCTGTCATTAATGACTGGCCCTGTCATTAATGACGTGCCCAATCATTTTATCACTGGCCCTGTCATTTTATGACTGGTTCTGTCAATTTATGACTGGCCAAGTCATTTTATGACTGTTAGAGTCATTTTATCACTGGCCCTGTCCTTAATGACTGGCCCTGTCATTAATGACTGGCCCAGTCATTTTATAACTGGCCCTGTCATTAATGACTGGCCCTGTCATTAATGACTGGCCCCGTCATTTTATCACTGGCCCTGTTATTTTTTGACTGGTTCTGTCATTTTATGACTGGCCAAGTTATTTTATGACTAGCAGAGTCATTTTATCACTGGCCCTGTCATTAATGACTGGCCCTGTCATTAATGACTGGCCCAGTCATTTTATCACTGGCCCTGTCATTAATGACTGGCCCTGTTATTAATGACTGGCCCCGTCACTTTTTTTAACACTGGCCCTGTCATAATATGACTGGTTCTGTCATTTTATGACTGGCCAAGTTATTTTATGACTAGCAGAGTCATTTTATCACTGGCCCTGTCATTAACGACTGGCCCTGTCATTAATGACTGGCCCACTCATTTTATCACTGGCCCCTTCATTAATCACTGGCCCTGTCATTAATGATTGGGTCAGTCATTTTATCACTGGCCCTGTCATTTTATGACTGGTTCTGTCATTTTATGACTGGCCATGTCATTTTATGACTGGCAGAGTCATTTTATCACTGGCACTGTCATTAATGACTGGCTCTGTCATTAATGACTGGCCCTGTCATTAATGACTGGCCCAGTCATTTTATCACTGGCCCTGTCATTAATGACTGGCCCTGTCATTAATGACTAGCCCAGTCATTTTATCACTGGCCCTGTCATTTTATGACTGGTTCTGTCATTTTATGACTGGCCAAGTCCATTTATGACTGGCAGAGTCATTTTATCACTGGCCCTGTCATTAATGACTGGCCCTGTCATTAATGACGGGCCCAGTCATTTTATCACTGGCCCTGTCATTAATGACTGGCCCTGTCAATAATGAAAGGCCCAGTCATTTTATCACTGGCCCTGTCATTTCATGACTGGTTCTGTCATTAATGACTAGCTTAGTCATATTATCACTGGCCCTATCTTTTTATGACTGGTTCTGTCATTTTATGACTTGCCAAGTCATTTTATGACTGGTAGAGTCATTTTATCACTGGCCCTGTCATAAATGACTGGCCCTGTCATTAATGACGGGCCCAGGCATTTTATCACTGGCTCTGTCATTAATGACTGGCCCAGTCATATTATCACAGGCCCTGTCATTAATGACTGTGCCAGTTATTTTATCACTGTCCCTGTCATTTTATGACTGGTTCTTTCATTTTATGACTGGCCATGTCATTTTATGACTGGCAGAGTCATTTTATCACTGGCCCTGTCATTAATGACTAGCCCTGTCGTTAATGACTGGCCCAGTCATTTTATCACTGGCCCTGTCATTAATGACTGGCCCTGTCATTAATGACTGGCCCAGTCATTTTATCACTGGCCCTGTCATTTTATGACTGGTTCTGTCATTTTATGACTCGCCAAGTCCATTTATGACTGGCAGAGTCATTTTATCACGGGCCCTGTCATTAATGACGGGCCCAGTCATTTTATCACTGGCCCTGTCATTTTATGACTGGTTCTGTCATTTTATGACTTGCCAAGTCATTTTATGACTAGTAGAGTCATTTTATCACTGGCCCTGTCATAAATGACTGGCCCTGTCATTAATGACTAGCCCTGTCATTAATGACTGGCCCTGTCATTAATGACTGTCCCACTCATTTTATCACTGGCCCTGTCATTTAATGACTGGTTCTGTCATTAATGACTGGCCCAGTCATTTTATCACTGGCCCTGTCATTTTATCACTGGCCCTGTCATTAACGACTGGCCCTGTCATTAATGACTGGCCCAGTCATTTTATCACTGGCCCTGTCATTTTATGACTTGTTCTGTCATTTTATGACTGGCCAAGTCATTTTATGTCTGGTTGAGTCATTTTATCACTGGCCCTGTCATTAATGACTGGCCCTGTAATTAATGACTGGCCCAGTCATTTTAACACTGGCCCTGTCATTAATGACTGGCCCTGTCATTAATGACTGGCCCCGTCATTTTATCACTGGCCCTGTCATTTTATGACTAGTTCTGTCATTTTATGACAGGCCAAGTTATTTTATGACTGGAGGAGTCATTTTATCACTGGCCCTGTCATTAATGACTGGCCCAGTCATTTTATCACAGGCCCTGTCATTAATGACTGGCCCTGTCATTAATGACTGTGCCAGTCATTTTATCACTGGCCCTGTCATTTTATGACTGGTTCTGTCATTATTGACTGGCTTAGTCATTTTATGACTGGTAGAGTCATTTTATCACTGGCCCTGTCATAAATGACTGGCCCTGTCATTAATGACGGACCCAGGCATTTTATCACTGGCCGTGTCATTAATGACTGGCCCTGTCATTAATGACAGGCCCAGTCATTTTATAACTGGTCCTGTCATTTTATGAATGGTTCGTTCATTTTATGACTTGCCAAGTAATTTTATGACTTGCCAAGTCATTTTATGACTGGCAGAGTCATTTTACTACTGGCCCTGTCATTAATGACTGGCCCTGTCATTAATGACTGGCCCAGTCATTTTATCACTGGCCCTGTCATTAATGACTGGCCCTGTCATTAATGACTGGCCCAGTCATTTTATCACTGGCCCTGTCATTAATGACTGGCCCTGTCATTAATGACTGGCACACTCATTTTATCACTGGCCCTGTCATTAATGACTGGCCCTGTCATTAATGACTGGGTCAGTCATTTTATCACTGGCCCTGTCATTTTATGACTGGCTCTGTCATTTTATGACTGGCCAAGTCATTTTATGACTGGCAGAGTCATTTTATCTCTGGCCCTGTCATTAATGACTGGCCCTGTCATTAATGACTGGCCCTGTCATTAATGACTGGCCCAGTCATTATATCACTGGCCCTGTCATTAATGACTGGCCCTGTCATTAATGACTGGCCCTGTCATTTTATCACTGGCCTTGTCATTTTATGACTGGTTTTGTCATTTTATGACTGGCCAAGTCCATTTATGACTGGCAGAGTCATTTTATCACTGGCCCTGTCACAAATGACTGGCCCTGTCATTAATGACGGGCCCAGTCATTTTATCACTGGCCCTGTCATTAATGACTGGCCCTGTCATTAATGAAAGGCCCAGTCATTTTATCACTGGCCCTGTCATTTTATGACTGGTTCTATCATTAATGACTGGCGTAGTCATTTTATGACTGGTAGAGTCATTTTATCACTGGCCCTGTCATAAATGACAGGCCCTGTCATTAATGACGGGCCCAGGCATTTTATCACTGGCCCTGTCATTAATGACTGGCCCTGTCATTAATGACAGGCCCAGTCATTTTATGAATGGTTCTGTCATTTTATGACTTGCCAAGTAATTTTATGACTTGCAAAGTCATTTTATGACTGGCAGAGTCATTTTGTAACTGGCCCTGTCATTAATGACTGGCCCTGTCATTAATGAATGGCCCAGTCATTTTATCACTGGCCCTGTCATTAATGACTGGCCCTGTCATTAATGACTGGCCCAGTCATTTTATCACTGGCCCTGTCATTAATGACTGGCCCTGTTATTAATGACTGGCCCCGTCACTTTTTTTAACACTGGCCCTGTCATAATATGACTGGTTCTGTCATTTTATGACTGGCCAAGTTATTTTATGACTAGCAGAGTCATTTTATCACTGGCCCTGTCATTAACGACTGGCCCTGTCATTAATGACTGGCCCACTCATTTTATCACTGGCCCCTTCATTAATCACTGGCCCTGTCATTAATGATTGGGTCAGTCATTTTATCACTGGCCCTGTCATTTTATGACTGGTTCTGTCATTTTATGACTGGCCATGTCATTTTATGACTGGCAGAGTCATTTTATCACTGGCACTGTCATTAATGACTGGCTCTGTCATTAATGACTGGCCCTGTCATTAATGACTGGCCCAGTCATTTTATCACTGGCCCTGTCATTAATGACTGGCCCTGTCATTAATGACTAGCCCAGTCATTTTATCACTGGCCCTGTCATTTTATGACTGGTTCTGTCATTTTATGACTGGCCAAGTCCATTTATGACTGGCAGAGTCATTTTATCACTGGCCCTGTCATTAATGACTGGCCCTGTCATTAATGACGGGCCCAGTCATTTTATCACTGGCCCTGTCATTAATGACTGGCCCTGTCAATAATGAAAGGCCCAGTCATTTTATCACTGGCCCTGTCATTTCATGACTGGTTCTGT
The DNA here is from genome assembly GCA_933228895.1 of Platycnemis pennipes. Classification (NCBI taxonomy): domain Eukaryota; kingdom Metazoa; phylum Arthropoda; class Insecta; order Odonata; family Platycnemididae; genus Platycnemis; species Platycnemis pennipes. Next base: position 73,595,094 of record OW121846.1, on the reverse strand, counting down.
CATTAATGACTAGCTTAGTCATATTATCACTGGCCCTATCTTTTTATGACTGGTTCTGTCATTTTATGACTTACCAAGTCATTTTATGACTGGTAGAGTCATTTTATCACTGGCCCTGTCATAAATGACTGGCCCTGTCATTAATGACGGGCCCAGGCATTTTATCACTGGCTCTGTCATTAATGACTGGCCCAGTCATATTATCACAGGCCCTGTCATTAATGACTGTGCCAGTTATTTTATCACTGTCCCTGTCATTTTATGACTGGTTCTTTCATTTTATGACTGGCCATGTCATTTTATGACTGGCAGAGTCATTTTATCACTGGCCCTGTCATTAATGACTAGCCCTGTCGTTAATGACTGGCCCAGTCATTTTATCACTGGCCCTGTCATTAATGACTGGCCCTGTCATTAATGACTGGCCCAGTCATTTTATCACTGGCCCTGTCATTTTATGACTGGTTCTGTCATTTTATGACTCGCCAAGTCCATTTATGACTGGCAGAGTCATTTTATCACGGGCCCTGTCATTAATGACGGGCCCAGTCATTTTATCACTGGCCCTGTCATTTTATGACTGGTTCTGTCATTTTATGACTTGCCAAGTCATTTTATGACTAGTAGAGTCATTTTATCACTGGCCCTGTCATAAATGACTGGCCCTGTCATTAATGACTAGCCCTGTCATTAATGACTGGCCCTGTCATTAATGACTGTCCCACTCATTTTATCACTGGCCCTGTCATTTAATGACTGGTTCTGTCATTAATGACTGGCCCAGTCATTTTATCACTGGCCCTGTCATTTTATCACTGGCCCTGTCATTAACGACTGGCCCTGTCATTAATGACTGGCCCAGTCATTTTATCACTGGCCCTGTCATTTTATGACTTGTTCTGTCATTTTATGACTGGCCAAGTCATTTTATGACTGGTTGAGTCATTTTATCACTGGCCCTGTCATTAATGACTGGCCCTGTAATTAATGACTGGCCCAGTCATTTTAACACTGGCCCTGTCATTAATGACTGGCCCTGTCATTAATGACTGGCCCCGTCATTTTATCACTGGCCCTGTCATTTTATGACTAGTTCTGTCATTTTATGACAGGCCAAGTTATTTTATGACTGGAGGAGTCATTTTATCACTGGCCCTGTCATTAATGACTGGCCCAGTCATTTTATCACAGGCCCTGTCATTAATGACTGGCCCTGTCATTAATGACTGTGCCAGTCATTTTATCACTGGCCCTGTCATTTTATGACTGGTTCTGTCATTATTGACTGGCTTAGTCATTTTATGACTGGTAGAGTCATTTTATCACTGGCCCTGTCATAAATGACTGGCCCTGTCATTAATGACGGGCCCAGGCATTTTATCACTGGCCGTGTCATTAATGACTGGCCCTGTCATTAATGACAGGCCCAGTCATTTTATAACTGGTCCTGTCATTTTATGAATGGTTCGTTCATTTTATGACTTGCCAAGTAATTTTATGACTTGCCAAGTCATTTTATGACTGGCAGAGTCATTTTACTACTGGCCCTGTCATTAATGACTGGCCCTGTCATTAATGACTGGCCCAGTCATTTTATCACTGGCCCTGTCATTAATGACTGGCCCTGTCATTAATGACTGGCCCAGTCATTTTATCACTGGCCCTGTCATTAATGACTGGCCCTGTCATTAATGACTGGCACACTCATTTTATCACTGGCCCTGTCATTAATGACTGGCCCTGTCATTAATGACTGGGTCAGTCATTTTATCACTGGCCCTGTCATTTTATGACTGGCTCTGTCATTTTATGACTGGCCAAGTCATTTTATGACTGGCAGAGTCATTTTATCTCTGGCCCTGTCATTAATGACTGGCCCTGTCATTAATGACTGGCCCTGTCATTAATGACTGGCCCAGTCATTATATCACTGGCCCTGTCATTAATGACTGGCCCTGTCATTAATGACCGGCCCTGTCATTTTATCACTGGCCTTGTCATTTTATGACTGGTTTTGTCATTTTATGACTGGCCAAGTCCATTTATGACTGGCAGAGTCATTTTATCACTGGCCCTGTCACAAATGACTGGCCCTGTCATTAATGACGGGCCCAGTCATTTTATCACTGGCCCTGTCATTAATGACTGGCCCTGTCATTAATGAAAGGCCCAGTCATTTTATCACTGGCCCTGTCATTTTATGACTGGTTCTATCATTAATGACTGGCGTAGTCATTTTATGACTGGTAGAGTCATTTTATCACTGGCCCTGTCATAAATGACAGGCCCTGTCATTAATGACGGGCCCAGGCATTTTATCACTGGCCCTGTCATTAATGACTGGCCCTGTCATTAATGACTGGCCCTGTCATTAATGACAGGCCCAGTCATTTTATGAATGGTTCTGTCATTTTATGACTTGCCAAGTAATTTTATGACTTGCAAAGTCATTTTATGACTGGCAGAGTCATTTTGTAACTGGCCCTGTCATTAATGACTGGCCCTGTCATTAATGACTGGCCCAGTCATTTTATCACTGGCTCTGTCATTTTATGACTTGTTCTGTCATTTTATGACTGGCCAAGTCATTTTATGCCTGGCAAAGTCATTTTATCACTGGCCCTGTCATTAATGACTGGCCCTGTCATTAATGACTGGCGAAGTCATTTTATCACTGGCCCTGTCATTAATGACTGGCGAAGTCATTTTATCACTGGCCCAGTCATTTTATCACTGGCTCTAACATTTTATGACTTGTTCTGTCATTTTATGACTGGCCAAGTAATTTTATGACTGGCAGAGTCATTTTATCACTGGCCCTGTCATTAATGACTAGCCCTGTCATTAATGACTGGCCCTGTCATTAATGACTGGCCCACTCATTTTATCACTGGCCCTGTCATTTAATGACTGGTTCTGTCATTAATGACTGGCCCAGTCATTTTATCACTGGCCCTGTCATTTTATCACTGGCCCCGTCATTAATGACTGGCAGAGTCATTTTTATCACTGGCCCAGTCATTAATGACTGGCCCTGTCATTAATGGCTGGCCCAGTCATTTTATCACTGGCCCTGTCATTAATGACTGGCCCTGTCATTAATGACGGGCCCAGTCATTTTATCACTAGCCCTGTCATTAATGACTGGCCCTGTCAATAATGAAAGGCCCAGTCATTTTATCACTGGCCCTGTCATTTCATGACTGGTTCTGTCATTAATGACTAGCTTAGTCATATTATCACTGGCCCTATCTTTTTATGACTGGTTCTGTCATTTTATGACTTGCCAAGTCATTTTATGACTGGTAGAGTCATTTTATCACTGGCCCTGTCATAAATGACTGGCCCTGTCATTAATGACGGGCCCAGGCATTTTATCACTGGCTCTGTCATTAATGACTGGCCCAGTCATATTATCACAGGCCCTGTCATTAATGACTGTGCCAGTTATTTTATCACTGTCCCTGTCATTTTATGACTGGTTCTTTCATTTTATGACTGGCCATGTCATTTTATGACTGGCAGAGTCATTTTATCACTGGCCCTGTCATTAATGACTAGCCCTGTCGTTAATGACTGGCCCAGTCATTTTATCACTGGCCCTGTCATTAATGACTGGCCCTGTCATTAATGACTGGCCCAGTCATTTTATCACTGGCCCTGTCATTTTATGACTGGTTCTGTCATTTTATGACTCGCCAAGTCCATTTATGACTGGCAGAGTCATTTTATCACGGGCCCTGTCATTAATGACGGGCCCAGTCATTTTATCACTGGCCCTGTCATTTTATGACTGGTTCTGTCATTTTATGACTTGCCAAGTCATTTTATGACTAGTAGAGTCATTTTATCACTGGCCCTGTCATAAATGACTGGCCCTGTCATTAATGACTAGCCCTGTCATTAATGACTGGCCCTGTCATTAATGACTGTCCCACTCATTTTATCACTGGCCCTGTCATTTAATGACTGGTTCTGTCATTAATGACTGGCCCAGTCATTTTATCACTGGCCCTGTCATTTTATCACTGGCCCTGTCATTAACGACTGGCCCTGTCATTAATGACTGGCCCAGTCATTTTATCACTGGCCCTGTCATTTTATGACTTGTTCTGTCATTTTATGACTGGCCAAGTCATTTTATGACTGGTAGAGTCATTTTATCACTGGCCCTGTCATTAATGACTGGCCCTGTAATTAATGACTGGCCCAGTCATTTTAACACTGGCCCTGTCATTAATGACTGGCCCAGTCATTAATGACTGGCCCCGTCATTTTATCACTGGCCCTGTCATTTTATGACTAGTTCTGTCATTTTATGACAGGCCAAGTTATTTTATGACTGGAGGAGTCATTTTATCACTGGCCCTGTCATTAATGACTGGCCCAGTCATTTTATCACAGGCCCTGTCATTAATGACTGGCCCTGTCATTAATGACTGTGCCAGTCATTTTATCACTGGCCCTGTCATTTTATGACTGGTTCTGTCATTATTGACTGGCTTAGTCATTTTATGACTGGTAGAGTCATTTTATCACTGGCCCTGTCATAAATGACTGGCCCTGTCATTAATGACGGGCCCAGGCATTTTATCACTGGCCGTGTCATTAATGACTGGCCCTGTCATTAATGACAGGCCCAGTCATTTTATAACTGGTCCTGTCATTTTATGAATGGTTCGTTCATTTTATGACTTGCCAAGTAATTTTATGACTTGCCAAGTCATTTTATGACTGGCAGAGTCATTTTACTACTGGCCCTGTCATTAATGACTGGCCCTGTCATTAATGACTGGCCCAGTCATTTTATCACTGGCCCTGTCATTAATGACTGGCCCTGTCATTAATGACTGGCCCAGTCATTTTATCACTAGCCCTGTCATTAATGACTGGCCCTGTCATTAATGACTGGCACACTCATTTTATCACTGGCCCTGTCATTAATGACTGGCCCTGTCATTAATGACTGGGTCAGTCATTTTATCACTGGCCCTGTCATTTTATGACTGGCTCTGTCATTTTATGACTGGCCAAGTCATTTTATGACTGGCAGAGTCATTTTATCTCTGGCCCTGTCATTAATGACTGGCCCTGTCATTAATGACTGGCCCTGTCATTAATGACTGGCCCAGTTATTATATCACTGGCCCTGTCATTAATGACTGGCCCTGTCATTAATGACTGGCCCTGTCATTAATGACTGGCCCTGTCATTTTATCACTGGCCTTGTCATTTTATGACTGGTTTTGTCATTTTATGACTGGCCAAGTCCATTTATGACTGGCAGAGTCATTTTATCACTGGCCCTGTCACAAATGACTGGCCCTGTCATTAATGACGGGCCCAGTCATTTTATCACTGGCCCTGTCATTAATGACTGGCCCTGTCATTAATGAAAGGCCCAGTCATTTTATCACTGGCCCTGTCATTTTATGACTGGTTCTATCATTAATGACTGGCGTAGTCATTTTATGACTGGTAGAGTCATTTTATCACTGGCCCTGTCATTAATGACAGGCCCTGTCATTAATGACGGGCCCAGGCATTTTATCACTGGCCCTGTCATTAATGACTGGCCCTGTCATTAATGACAGGCCCAGTCATTTTATGAATGGTTCTGTCATTTTATGACTTGCCAAGTAATTTTATGACTTGCAAAGTCATTTTATGACTGGCAGAGTCATTTTGTAACTGGCCCTGTCATTAATGACTGGCCCTGTCATTAATGACTGGCCCAGTCATTTTATCACTGGCTCTGTCATTTTATGACTTGTTCTGTCATTTTATGACTGGCCAAGTCATTTTATGCCTGGCAAAGTCATTTTATCACTGGCCCTGTCATTAATGACTGGCCCTGTCATTAATGACTGGCGAAGTCATTTTATCACTGGCCCTGTCATTAATGACTGGCGAAGTCATTTTATCACTGGCCCAGTCATTTTATCACTGGCTCTAACATTTTATGACTTGTTCTGTCATTTTATGACTGGCCAAGTAATTTTATGACTGGCAGAGTCATTTTATCACTGGCCCTGTCATTAATGACTAGCCCTTTCATTAATGACTGGCCCTGTCATTAATGACTGGCCCACTCATTTTATCACTGGCCCTGTCATTTAATGACTGGTTCTGTCATTAATGATTGGCCCAGTCATTTTATCACTGGCCCCGTCATTAATGACTGGCAGAGTCATTTTTATCACTGGGCCAGTCATTAATGACTGGCCCTGTCATTAATGGCTGGCCCAGTCATTTTATCACTGGCCCTGTCATTTATGACTGGCCCTGTCATTAATGACTGGCCCAGTCATTTTATCACTGGCCCTGTCATTTTATGACTTGTTCTGTCATTTTATGACTGGCCAAGTCATTTTATGACTGGTAGAGTCATTTTATCACTGGCCCTGTCATTAATGACTGGCCCTGTCATTAATGACTGGCCCAGTCATTTTATCACTGGCCCTGTCATTAATGACTGGCCCTGTCATTAATGACTGGCCCCGTCATTTTATCACTGGCCCTGTCATTTTATGACTAGTTCTGTCATTTTATGACAGGCCAAGTTATTTTATGACTGGAGGAGTCATTTTATCACTGGCCCTGTCATTAATGACTGGCCCAGTCATTTTATCACAGGCCCTGTCATTAATGACTGGCCCTGTCATTAATGACTGTGCCAGTCATTTTATCACTGGCCCTGTCATTTTATGCCTGGGTCTGTCATTTTATGACTGGCCAAGTCATTTTATGACTGGCAGAGTCATTTTATAACTGGCCCTGTCATTAATGACTGGCCCTGTCGTTAATGACTGGCCCAGTCATTTTATCACTGGCCCTGTCATTAATGACTGGCCCTGTCATTAATGACTGGCCCAGTCATTTTATCACTGGCCCTGTCATTTTATGACTTGTTCTGTCATTTTATGACTGGCCAAGTCATTTTATGACTGGTAGAGTCATTTTATCACTGGCCCTGTCATTAATGACTGGCCCTGTCATTAATGACTGGCCCAGTCATTTTATCACTGGCCCTGTCATTAATGACTGGCCCTGTCATTAATGACTGGCCCCGTCATTTTATCACTGGCCCTGTCATTTTATGACTAGTTCTGTCATTTTATGACAGGCCAAGTTATTTTATGACTGGAGGAGTCATTTTATCACTGGCCCTGTCATTAATGACTGGCCCAGTCATTTTATCACAGGCCCTGTCATTGATGACTGGCCCTGTCATTAATGACTGTGCCAGTCATTTTATCACTGGCCCTGTCATTTTATGACTGGGTCTGTCATTTTATGACTGGCCAAGTCATTTTATGACTGGCAGAGTCATTTTATAACTGGCCCTGTCATTAATGACTGGCCCTGTCGTTAATGACTGGCCCAGTCATTTTATCACTGGCCTTGTCATTAATGACTGGCCCTGTCATTAATGACTGGCCCAGTCATTTTATCACTGGCCCTGTCATTTTATGACTGGTTCTGTCATTTTATGCCTGGCCAAGTCATTTTATGACTGGTAGAGTCATTTTATCACTGGCCCTGTCATTAATGACTGGCCCTGTCATTAATGACTGGCCCAGTCATTTTATCATTGGCCCTGTCATTAATGACTGGCCCTGTCATTAATGACTGGCCCCGTCATTTTATCACTGGCCCTGTCATTTTATGACTGGTTCTGTCATTTTATGACTGGCCAAGTTATTTTATGACTAGCAGAGTCATTTTATCACTGGCCCTGTCATTAATGACTGGCCCTGTCATTAATGACTGGCACACTCATTTTATCACTGGCCCTGTCATTAATGACTGGCCCTGTCATTAATGACTGGGTCAGTCATTTTATCACTGGCCCTGTCATTTTATGACTGGTTCTGTCATTTTATGACTGGCCAAGTCATTTTCAGACTGGCAGAGTCATTTCATCACTGGCCCTGTCATTAATGACTGGCGAAGTCATTTTATCACTGGCCCTGTCATTAATGACTGGCGAAGTCATTTTATCACTGGCCCAGTCATTTTATCACTGGCCCTGTCATTTTATGACTGGTTCTGTCATTTTATGACTGGCCAAGTAATTTTATGACTGGCAGAGTCATTTTATCACTGGCCCTGTCATTAATGACTAGCCCTGTCATTAATGACTGGCCCTGTCATTAATGACTGGCCCACTCATTTTATCACTGGCCCTGTCATTTAATGACTGGTTCTGTCATTAATGACTGGCCCAGTCATTTTATCACTGGCCCTGTCATTTTATCACTGGCCCCGTCATTAATGACTGGCAGAGTCATTTTTATCACTGGCCCAGTCATTAATGACTGGCCCTGTCATTAATGGCTGGCCCAGTCATTTTATCACTGGCCCTGTCATTAATGACTGGCCCTGTCATTAATGACTGGCCCAGTCATTTTATCACTGGCCCTGTCATTTTATGACTTGTTCTGTCATTTTATGACTGGCCAAGTCATTTTATGACTGGTAGAGTCATTTTATTACTGGCCCTGTCATTAATGACTGGCCCTGTCATTAATGACTGGCCCAGTCATTTTATCACTGGCCCTGTCATTAATAACTGGCCCTGTCATTAATGACTGGCCACGTCATTTTATCACTGGCCCTGTCATTTTATGACTGGTTCTGTCATTTTATGACTGGCCAAGTGATTTTATGACTGGCACAGTCATTTTATAACTGGCCCTGTCATTAATGACTGGCCCTGTCGTTAATGACTGGCCCAGTCATTTTATCACTGGCCCTGTCATTAATGACTGGCCCTGTCATTAATGACTGGCCCAGTCATTTTATCACTGGCCCTGTCATTTTATGTCTGGTTCTGTCATTTTATGACTCGCCAAGTCCATTTATGACTGGCAGAGTCATTTTATCACGGGCCCTGTCATTAATGACCTGCCCAGTCATTTTATCACTGGCCCTGTCATTTTATGACTGGTTCTGTCATTTTATGACTGGCCAATTCATTAATGACTGGTATAGTCATTTTATCACTGGCCCTGTCCTTAATGACTGGCACTGTCGTTAATGACTGGCCCAGTCATTTTATCACTGGCCCTGTCATTAATGACTGGCCCTGTCATTAATGACGTGCCCAATAATTTTATCACTGGCCCTGTCATTTAATGACTGGTTCTGTCATTAATGACTGGCCCAGTCATTTTATCACTGGCCCTGTCATTTTATCACTGGCCCTGTCATTAATGACTGGCAGAGTCATTTTTATCACTGGCCCAGTCATTAATGACTGGCCCTGTCATTAATGGCTGGCCCAGTCATTTTATCACTGGCCCTGTCATTAATGACTGGCCCTGTCATTAATGACTGGCCCAGTCATTTTATCACTGGCCCTGTCATTTTATGACTTGTTCTGTCATTTTATGACTGGCCAAGTCATTTTATGACTGGTAGAGTCATTTTATCACTGGCCCTGTCATTAATGACTGGCCCTGTCATTAATGACTGGCCCAGTCATTTTATCACTGGCCCTATCATTAATGACTGGCCCTGTCATTAATGACTGGCCCCGTCATTTTATCACTGGCCCTGTCATTTTATGACTAGTTCTGTCATTTTATGACAGGCCAAGTTATTTTATGACTGGAGGAGTCATTTTATCACTGGCCCTGTCATTAATGACTGGCCCAGTCATTTTATCACAGGCCCTGTCATTAATGACTGGCCCTGTCATTAATGACTGTGCCAGTCATTTTATCACTGGCCCTGTCATTTTATGCCTGGGTCTGTCATTTTATGACTGGCCAAGTCATTTTATGACTGGCAGAGTCATTTTATAACTGGCCCTGTCATTAATGACTGGCCCTGTCGTTAATGACTGGCCCAGTCATTTTATCACTGGCCCTGTCATTAATGACTGGCCCTGTCATTAATGACTGGCCCAGTCATTTTATCACTGGCCCTGTCATTTTATGACTGGTTCTGTCATTTTATGCCTGGCCAAGTCATTTTATGACTGGTAGAGTCATTTTATCACTGGCCCTGTCATTAATGACTGGCCATGTCATTAATGACTGGCCCAGTCATTTTATCATTGGCCCTGTCATTAATGACTGGCCCTGTCATTAATGACTGGCCCCATCATTTTATCACTGGCCCTGTCATTTTATGACTGGTTCTGTCATTTTATGACTGGCCAAGTTATTTTATGACTAGCAGAGTCATTTTATCACTGGCCCTGTCATTAATGACTGGCCCTGTCATTAATGACTGGCACACTCATTTTATCACTGGCCCTGTCATTAATGACTGGCCCTGTCATTAATGACTGGGTCAGTCATTTTATCACTGGCCCTGTCATTTTATGACTGGTTCTGTCATTTTATGACTGGCCAAGTCATTTTCAGACTGGCAGAGTCATTTCATCACTGGCCCTGTCATTAATGACTGGCGAAGTCATTTTATCACTGGCCCTGTCATTAATGACTGGCGAAGTCATTTTATCACTGGCCCAGTCATTTTATCACTGGCCCTGTCATTTTATGACTGGTTCTGTCATTTTATGACTGGCCAAGTAATTTTATGACTGGCAGAGTCATTTTATCACTGGCCCTGTCATTAATGACTAGCCCTGTCATTAATGACTGGCCCTGTCATTAATGACTGGCCCACTCATTTTATCACTGGCCCTGTCATTTAATGACTGGTTCTGTCATTAATGACTGGCCCAGTCATTTTATCACTGGCCCTGTCATTTTATCACTGGCCCCGTCATTAATGACTGGCAGAGTCATTTTTATCACTGGCCCAGTCATTAATGACTGACCCTGTCATTAATGGCTGGCCCAGTCATTTTATCACTGGCCCTGTCATTAATGACTGGCCCTGTCATTAATGACTGGCCCAGTCATTTTATCACTGGCCCTGTCATTTTATGACTTGTTCTGTCATTTTATGACTGGCCAAGTCATTTTATGACTGGTAGAGTAATTTTATTACTGGCCCTGTCATTAATGACTGGCCCAGTCATTTTATCACTGGCCCTGTCATTTTATGACTGGTTCTGTCATTTTATGACTGGCCAATTCATTAATGACTGGTATAGTCATTTTATCACTGGCCCTGTCCTTAATGACTGGCACTGTCGTTAATGACTGGCCCAGTCATTTTATCACTGGCCCTGTCATTAATGACTGGCCATGTCATTAATGACGTGCCCAATCATTTTATCACTGGCCCTGTCATTTTATGACTGGTTCTGTCAAATTATGACTGGCCAAGTCATTTTATGACTGTTAGAGTCATTTTATCACTGGCCCTGTCCCTAATGACTGGCCCTGTCATTAATGACTGGCCCAGTCATTTTATAACTGGCCCTGTCATTAATGACTGGCCCTGTCATTAATGACTGGCCGCGTCATTTTATCACTGGCCCTGTTATTTTTTGACTGGTTCTGTCATTTTATGACTGGCCAAGTTATTTTATGACTAGCAGAGTCATTTTATCACTGGCCCTGTCATTAATGACTGGCCCTGTCATTAATGACTGGCTCAGTCATTTTATCACTGGCCCTGTCATTAATGACTGGCCCTGTTATTAATGACTGGCCCCGTCACCTTTTTTAACACTGGCCCTGTCATTTAATGACTGGTTCTGTCATTTTATGACTGGCCAAGTTATTTTATGACTAGCAGAGTCATTTTATCACTGGCCCTGTCATTAACGACTGGCCCTGTCATTAATGACTGGCCCACTCATTTTATCACTGGCCCCTTCATTAATGACTGGCCCTGTCATTAATGATTGGGTCAGTCATTTTATCACTGGCCCTGTCATTTTATGACTGGTTCTGTCATTTTATGACTGGCCATGTCATTTTATGACTGGCAGAGTCATTTTATGACTGGTAGAGTCATTTTATCACTGACCCTGTCATTAATGACTGGCCCTGTCATTAATGACTGGCCCAGTCATTTTATCATTGGCCCTGTCATTAATGACTGGCCCTGTCATTAATGACTGGCCCCATCATTTTATCACTGGCCCTGTCATTTTATGACTGGTTCTGTCATTTTATGACTGGCCAAGTTATTTTATGACTAGCAGAGTCATTTTATCACTGGCCCTGTCATTAATGACTGGCCCTGTCATTAATGACTGGCACACTCATTTTATCACTGGCCCTGTCATTAATGACTGGCCCTGTCATTAATGACTGGGTCAGTCATTTTATCACTGGCCCTGTCATTTTATGACTGGTTCTGTCATTTTATGACTGGCCAATTCATTTTCAGACTGGCAGAGTCATTTCATCACTGGCCCTGTCATTAATGACTGGCGAAGTCATTTTATCACTGGCCCTGTCATTAATGACTGGCGAAGTCATTTTATCACTGGCCAAGTCATTTTATCACTGGCCCTGTCATTTTATGACTGGTTCTGTCATTTTATGACTGGCCAAGTAATTTTATGACTGGCAGAGTCATTTTATCACTGGCCCTGTCATTAATGACTAGCCCTGTCATTAATGACTGGCCCTGTCATTAATGACTGGCCCACTCATTTTATCACTGGCCCTGTCATTTAATGACTGGTTCTGTCATTAATGACTGGCCCAGTCATTTTATCACTGGCCCTGTCATTTTATCACTGGCCCCGTCATTAATGACTGGCAGAGTCATTTTTATCACTGGCCCAGTCATTAATGACTGGCCCTGTCATTAATGGCTGGCCCAGTCATTTTATCACTGGCCCTGTCATTAATGACTGGCCCTGTCATTAATGACTGGCCCAGTCATTTTATCACTGGCCCTGTCATTTTATGACTTGTTCTGTCATTTTATGACTGGCCAAGTCATTTTATGACTGGTAGAGTAATTTTATTACTGGCCCTGTCATTAATGACTGGCCCAGTCATTTTATCACTGGCCCTGTCATTTTATGACTGGTTCTGTCATTTTATGACTGGCCAATTCATTAATGACTGGTATAGTCATTTTATCACTGGCCCTGTCCTTAATGACTGGCACTGTCGTTAATGACTGGCCCAGTCATTTTATCACTGGCCCTGTCATTAATGACTGGCCCTGTCATTAATGACGTGCCCAATCATTTTATCACTGGCCCTGTCATTTTATGACTGGTTCTGTCAATTTATGACTGGCCAAGTCATTTTATGACTGTTAGAGTCATTTTATCACTGGCCCTGTCCCTAATGACTGGCCCTGTCATTAATGACTGGCCCAGTCATTTTATAACTGGCCCTGTCATTAATGACTGGCCCTGTCATTAATGACTGGCCGCGTCATTTTATCACTGGCCCTGTTATTTTTTGACTGGTTCTGTCATTTTATGACTGGCCAAGTTATTTTATGACTAGCAGAGTCATTTTATCACTGGCCCTGTCATTAATGACTGGCCCTGTCATTAATGACTGGCCCAGTCATTTTATCACTGGCCCTGTCATTAATGACTGGCCCTGTTATTAATGACTGGCCCCGTCACTTTTTTTAACACTGGCCCTGTCATTTTATGACTGGTTCTGTCATTTTATGACTGGCCAAGTTATTTTATGACTAGCAGAGTCATTTTATCACTGGCCCTGTCATTAACGACTGGCCCTGTCATTAATGACTGGCCCACTCATTTTATCACTGGCCCCTTCATTAATGACTGGCCCTGTCATTAATGATTGGGTCAGTCATTTTATCACTGGCCCTGTCATTTTATGACTGGTTCTGTCATTTCATGACTGGCCATGTCATTTTATGACTGGCAGAGTCATTTTATCACTGGCACTGTCATTAATGACTGGCTCTGTCATTAATGACTGGCCCTGTCATTAATGACTGGCCCAGTCATTTTATCACTGGCCCTGTCATTAATGACTGGCCCTGTCAATAATGAAAGGCCCAGTCATTTTATCACTGGCCCTGTCATTTCATGACTGGTTCTGTCATTAATGACTAGCTTAGTCATATTATCACTAACCCTATCTTTTTATGACTGGTTCTGTCATTTTATGACTTGCCAAGTCATTTTATGACTGGTAGAGTCATTTTATCACTGGCCCTGTCATAAATGACTGGCCCTGTCATTAATGACGGGCCCAGGCATTTTATCACTGGCTCTGTCATTAATGACTGGCCCAGTCATTTTATCACAGGCCCTGTCATTAATGACTGTGCCAGTTATTTTATCACTGTCCCTGTCATTTTATGACTGGTTCTTTCATTTTATGACTGGCCAAGTCATTTTATGACTGTCAGAGTCATTTTATCACTGGCCCTGTCATTAATGACTAGCCCTGTCGTTAATGACTGGCCCAGTCATTTTATCACTGGCCCTGTCATTAATGACTGGCCCTGTCATTAATGACTGGCCCAGTCATTTTATCACTGGCCCTGTCATTTTATTACTGGTTCTGTCATTTTATGACTCGCCAAGTCCATTAATGACTGGCAGAGTCATTTTATCACGGGCCCTGTCATTAATGACGGGCCCAGTCATTTTATCACTGGCCCTGTCATTTTATGACTGGTTCTGTCATTTTATGACTTGCCAAGTCATTTTATGACTGGTAGAGTCATTTCATCACTGGCCCTGTCATAAATGACTGGCCCTGTCATTAATGACTAGCCCTGTCATTAATGACTGGCCCTGTCATTAATGACTGTCCCACTCATTTTATCACTGGCCCTGTCATTTAATGACTGGTTCTGTCATTAATGACTGGCCCAGTCATTTTATCACTGGCCCTGTCATTTTATCACTGGCCCTGTCATTAACGACTGGCCCTGTCATTAATGACTGGCCCAGTCATTTTATCACTGGCCCTGTCATTTTATGACTTGTTCTGTCATTTTATGACTGGCCAAGTCATTTTATGACTGGTAGAGTCATTTTATCACTGGCACTGTCATTAATGACTGGCCCTGTAATTAATGACTGGCCCAGTCATTTTAACACTGGCCCTGTCATTAATGACTGGCCCTGTCATTAATGACTGGCCCCGTCATTTTATCACTGGCCCTGTCATTTTATGACTAGTTCTGTCATTTTATGACAGGCCAAGTTATTTTATGACTGGAGGAGTCATTTTATCACTGGCCCTGTCATTAATGACTGGCCCAGTCATTTTATCACAGGCCCTGTCATTAATGACTGGCCCTGTCATTAATGACTGTGCCAGTTATTTTATCACTGGCCCTGTCATTTTATGACTGGTTCTGTCATTTTATGACTGGCCAAGTCATTTTATGACTGGAGGAGTCATTTTATCACTGGCCCTGTCATTAATGACTGGCCCAGTCATTTTATAACTGGCCCTGTCATTAATGACTGGCCCTGTCGTTAATGACTGGCCCTGTCATTAATGACTGGCCCTGTCATTAATGACTGGCCCAGTCATTTTATCACTGGTTCTGTCATTTTATGCCTGGCCAAGTCATTTTATGACTGGTAGAGTCATTTTATCACTGGCCCTGTCATTAATGACTGGCCCTGTCATTAATGACTGGCCCAGTCATTTTATCATTGGCCCTGTCATTAATGACTGGCCCTGTCATTAATGACTGGCCCCGTCATTTTATCACAGGCCCTGTCATTTTATGACTGGTTCTGTCATTTTATGACTGGCCAAGTTATTTTATGACTAGCAGAGTCATTTTATCACTGGCCCTGTCATTAATGACTGGCCCTGTCATTAATGACTGGCTCACTCATTTTATCACTGGCCCTGTCATTAATGACTGGCCCTGTCATTAATGACTGGGTCAGTCATTTTATCACTGGCCCTGTCATTTTATGACTGGTTCTGTCATTTTATGACTGGCCAAGTCATTTTCAGACTGGCAGAGTCATTTCATCACTGGCCCTGTCATTAATGACTGGCCCTGTCATTAATGACTGGCCCTGTTATTAATGACTGGCCCAGTCATTTTATCACTGGCCCTGTCATTAATGACTGGCCCTGTCATTAATGACTGGCCCAGTCATTTTATCACTGGCCCTGTCATTTTATGAGTGGTTCTGTCATTTTATGACTGGCCAAGTCATTTTATGACTGGTAGAGTCATTTTATCACTCGCCCTGTCAATAATGACTGGCCCTGTCATTAATGACTGGCCAAGTTATTTTATCACTGTTCCGGTCATTGATGACTGGCCCTGTCATTAATGACTGGGTCAGTCATTTTATCACTGGCCCTGTCATTTTATGACTGGTTCTGTCATTTTATGACTGGCCAAGTCATTTTATGACTGGCAGAGTCATTTTATCACTGGCCCTGTTATTAATGACTGGCCCTGTCATTAATGACTGGCCCTGTCATTAATGACTGGCCCAGTCATTTTATCACTGGCCCTGTCATTTTATGAGTGGTTCTGTCATTTTATGACTGGCCAAGTCATTTTATGACTGGTAGAGTCATTTTTATCACTGGCCCAGTCATTAATGACTGGCCCTGTCATTAATGGCTGGCCCAGTCATTTTATCACTGGCCCTGTCATTAATGACTGGCCCTGTCATTAATGACTGGCCCAGTCATTTTATCACTGGCCCTGTCATTTTATGACTTGTTCTGTCATTTTATGACTGGCCAAGTCATTTTATGACTGGTAGAGTCATTTTATTACTGGCCCTGTCATTAATGACTGGCCCAGTCATTTTATCACTGGCCCTGTCATTTTATGACTGGTTCTGTCATTTTATGACTGGCCAATTCATTAATGACTGGTATAGTCATTTTATCACTGGCCCTGTCCTTAATGACTGGCACTGTCGTTAATGACTGGCCCAGTCATTTTATCACTGGCCCTGTCATTAATGACTGGCCCTGTCATTAATGACGTGCCCAATCATTTTATCACTGGCCCTGTCATTTTATGACTGGTTCTGTCAATTTATGACTGGCCAAGTCATTTTATGACTGTTAGAGTCATGTTATCACTGGCCCTGTCCTTAATGACTGGCCCTGTCATTAATGACTGGCCCAGTCATTTTATAACTGGCCCTGTCATTAATGACTGGACCTGTCATTAATGACTGGCCGCGTCATTTTATCACTGGCCCTGTTATTTTTTGACTGGTTCTGTCATTTTATGACTGGCCAAGTTATTTTATGACTAGCAGAGTCATTTTATCACTGGCCCTGTCATTAATGACTGGCCCTGTCATTAATGACTGGCCCAGTCATTTTATCACTGGCCCTGTCATTAATGACTGGCCCTGTTATTAATGACTGGCCCCGTCACTTTTTTTAACACTGGCCCTGTCATTTTATGACTGGTTCTGTCATTTTATGACTGGCCAAGTTATTTTATGACTAGCAGAGTCATTTTATCACTGGCCCTGTCATTAACGACTGGCCCTGTCATTAATGACTGGCCCACTCATTTTATCACTGGCCCCTTCATTAATGACTGGCCCTGTCATTAATGATTGGGTCAGTCATTTTATCACTGGCCCTGTCATTTTATGACTGGTTCTGTCATTTTATGACTGGCCATGTCATTTTATGACTGGCAGAGTCATTTTATCACTGGCACTGTCATTAATGACTGGCTCTGTCATTAATGACTGGCCCTGTCATTAATGACTGGCCCAGTCATTTTATCACTGGCCCTGTCATTAATGACTGGCCCTGTCAATAATGAAAGGCCCAGTCATTTTATCACTGGCCCTGTCATTTCATGACTGGTTCTGTCATTAATGACTAGCTTAGTCATATTATCACTGGCCCTATCTTTTTATGACTGGTTCTGTCATTTTATGACTTGCCAAGTCATTTTATGACTGGTAGAGTCATTTTATCACTGGCCCTGTCATAAATGACTGGCCCTGTCATTAATGACGGGCCCAGGCATTTTATCACTGGCTCTGTCATTAATGACTGGCCCAGTCATTTTATCACAGGCCCTGTCATTAATGACTGTGCCAGTTATTTTATCACTGTCCCTGTCATTTTATGACTGGTTCTTTCATTTTATGACTGGCCAAGTCATTTTATGACTGGCAGAGTCATTTTATCACTGGCCCTGTCATTAATGACTAGCCCTGTCGTTAATGACTGGCCCAGTCATTTTATCACTGGCCCTGTCATTAATGACTGGCCCTGTCATTAATGACTGGCCCAGTCATTTTATCACTGGCCCTGTCATTTTATGACTGGTTCTGTCATTTTATGACTCGCCAAGTCCATTTATGACTGGCAGAGTCATTTTATCACGGGCCCTGTCATTAATGACGGGCCCAGTCATTTTATCACTGGCCCTGTCATTTTATGACTGGTTCTGTCATTTTATGACTTGCCAAGTCAATTTATGACTGGTAGAGTCATTTTATCACTGGCCCTGTCATAAATGACTGGCCCTGTCATTAATGACTAGCCCTGTCATTAATGACTGGCCCTGTCATTAATGAATGTCCCACTCATTTTATCACTGGCCCTGTCATTTAATGACTGGTTCTGTCATTAATGACTGGCCCAGTCATTTTATCACTGGCCCTGTCATTTTATCACTGGCCCTGTCATTAACGACTGGCCCTGTCATTAATGACTGGCCCAGTCATTTTATCACTGGCCCTGTCATTTTATGACTTGTTCTGTCATTTTATGACTGGCCAAGTCATTTTATGACTGGTAGAGTCATTTTATCACTGGCCCTGTCATTAATGACTGGCCCTGTAATTAATGACTGGCCCAGTCATTTTAACACTGGCCCTGTCATTAATGACTGGCCCTGTCATAAATGACTGGCCCCGTTATTTTATTACTGGCCCTGTCATTTTATGACTAGTTCTGTCATTTTATGACAGGCCAAGTTATTTTATGACTGGAGGAGTCATTTTATCACTGGCCCTGTCATTAATGACTGGCTCAGTCATTTTATCACAGGCCCTGTCATTAATGACTGGCCCTGTCATTAATGACTGTGCCAGTTATTTTATCACTGGCCCTGTCATTTTATGACTGGTTCTGTCATTTTATGACTGGCCAAGTCATTTTATGACTGGAGGAGTTATTTTATCACTGGCCCTGTCATTAATGACTGGCCCAGTCATTTTATAACTGGCCCAGTCATTAATGACTGGCCCTGTCGTTAATGACTGGCCCAGTCATTTTATCACTGGCCCTGTCATTAATGACTGGCCCTGTCATTAATGACTGGCCCTGTCATTAATGACTGGCCCAGTCATTTTATCACTGGTTCTGTCATTTTATGCCTGGCCAAGTCATTTTATGACTGGTAGAGTCATTTTATCACTGGCCCTGTCATTAATGACTGGCCCTGTCATTAATGACTGGCCCAGTCATTTTATCATTGGCCCTGTCATTAATGACTGGCCCTGTCATTAATGACTGGCCCCGTCATTTTATCACAGGCCCTGTCATTTTATGACTGGTTCTGTCATTTTATGACTGGCCAAGTTATTTTATGACTAGCAGTCATTTTATCACTGGCCCTGTCATTAATGACTGGCCCTGTCATTAATGACTGGCTCACTCATTTTATCACTGGCCCTGTCATTAATGACTGGCCCTGTCATTAATGACTGGGTCAGTCATTTTATCACTGGCCCTGTCATTTTATGACTGGTTCTGTCATTTTATGACTGGCCAAGTCATTTTCAGACTGGCAGAGTCATTTCATCACTGGCCCTGTCATTAATGACTGGCCCTGTCATTAATGACTGGCCCTGTTATTAATGACTGGCCCAGTCATTTTATCACTGGCCCTGTCATTAATGACTGGCCCTGTCATTAATGACTGGCCCAGTCATTTTATCACTGGCCCTGTCATTTTATGAGTGGTTCTGTCATTTTATGACTGGCCAAGTCATTTTATGACTGGTAGAGTCATTTTATCACTCGCCCTGTCAATAATGACTGGCCCTGTCATTAATGACTGGCCAAGTTATTTTATCACTGTTCCGGTCATTAATGACTGGCCCTGTCATTAATGACTGGGTCAGTCATTTTATCACTGGCCCTGTCATTTTATGACTGGTTCTGTCATTTTATGACTGGCCAAGTCATTTTATGACTGGCAGAGTCATTTTATCACTGGCCCTGTTATTAATGACTGGCCCTGTCATTAATGACTGGCCCTGTCATTAATGACTGGCCCAGTCATTTTATCACTGGCCTTGTCAGTTTATGACTGGTTCTGTCATTTTATGACTGGCCAAGTCCATTTATGACTGGCAGAGTCATTTTATCACTGGCCCTGTCATAAATGACTGGCCCTGTCATTAATGACGGGCCCAGTCATTTTATCACTGGCCCTGTCATTAATGACTGGCCCTGTCATTAATGAAAGGCCCAGTCATTTTATCACTGGCCCTGTCATTTTATGACTGGTTCTGTCATTAATGACTGGCTTAGTCATTTTATGACTGGTAGAGTCATTTTATCACTGGCCCCTTCATAAATGACTGGCCCTGTCATTAATGACGGGCCCAGGCATTTTATCACTGGCCCTGTCATTAATGACTGGCCCTGTCATTAATGACAGGCCCAGTCATTTTATAACTGGCCCTGTCATTTTATGAATGTTTCTGTCATTTAATGACTTGCCAAGTAATTTTATGACTTGCAAAGTCATTTTATGACTGGCAGAGTCATTTTATAACTGGCCCTGTCATTTATGACTGGCCCTGTCATTAATGACTGGCCCTGTCATTAATGACTGGCCCAGTCATTTTATCACTGGCCCTGTCATTAATGACTGGCCCTGTCATTAATGACTGGCCCAGTCATTTTATCATTGGCCCTGTCATTAATGACTGGCCCTGTCATTAATGACTGGCCCCGTCATTTTATCACTGGCCTTGTCATTTTATGACTGGTTCTGTCATTTTATGACTGGCCACGTTATTTTATGACTGGCAGAGTCATTTTATCACTGGCCCTGTCATTAATGACTGGCCCAGTCATTAATGACTGGCCCTGTCATTAATGACTGGCCCAGTCATTTTATCACTGGCCCTGTCATTAATGACTGGCCCTGTCAATAATGACTGGCCCAGTCATTTTATCACTGGCCTTGTCATTTTATGACTGGTTCTGTCATTTTATGACTGGCCAAGTCCATTTATGACTGGCAGAGTCATTTTATCACTGGCCCTGTCATAAATGACTGGCCCTGGCATAAATGACTGGCCCTGTCATTAATGACGGGCCCAGTCATTAATGACTGGCACACTCATTTTATCACTGGCCCTGTCATTAATGACTGGCCCTGTCATTAATGACTGGGTCAGTCATTTTATCACTGGCCCTGTCATTTTATGACTGGTTCTGTCATTTTATGACTGGCCAAGTCATTTTATGACGGGCAGAGTCATTTTATCACTGGCCCTGTCATTAATGACTGGCCCTGTATTTTTGACTGGCCCTGTCATTCATGACAGGCCCTGTCATTTTATCACTGGCCCTGTCATTTTATGACTGGTTCTGTCATTTTATGACTGGCCAAGTCCATTTACGACTGGCAGAGTCATTTTATCACTGGCCCTGTCATAAATGACTGGCCCTGTCATTAATGACGGGCCCAGTCATTTTATCACTGGCATTGTCATTAATGACTGGCCCTGTCATTAATGACTGGCCCCGTCATTTTATCACTGGCCCTGTCATTTTATGACTAGTTCTGTCATTTTATGACAGGCCAAGTTCTTTTATGACTGGAGGAGTCATTTTATCACTGGCCCTGTCATTAATGACTGGCCCAGTCATTTTATCACAGGCCCTGTCATTAATGACTGGCCCTGTCATTAATGACTGGCCCTGTCATTTTATCACTGGCCCTGTCATTTTATGAGTGGTTCTGTCATTTTATGACTGGCCAAGTCATTTTATGACTGGTAGAGTCATTTTTATCACTGGCCCAGTCATTAATGACTGGCCCTGTCATTAATGGCTGGCCCAGTCATTTTATCACTGGCCCTGTCATTAATGACTGGCCCTGTCATTAATGACTGGCCCAGTCATTTTATCACTGGCCCTGTCATTTTATGACTTGTTCTGTCATTTTATGACTGGCCAAGTCATTTTATGACTGGTAGAGTCATTTTATTACTGGCCCTGTCATTAATGACTGGCCCAGTCATTTTATCACTGGCCCTGTCATTTTATGACTGGTTCTGTCATTTTATGACTGGCCAATTCATTAATGACTGGTATAGTCATTTTATCACTGGCCCTGTCCTTAATGACTGGCACTGTCGTTAATGACTGGCCCAGTCATTTTATCACTGGCCCTGTCATTAATGACTGGCCCTGTCATTAATGACGTGCCCAATCATTTTATCACTGGCCCTGTCATTTTATGACTGGTTCTGTCAATTTATGACTGGCCAAGTCATTTTATGACTGTTAGAGTCATGTTATCACTGGCCCTGTCCTTAATGACTGGCCCTGTCATTAATGACTGGCCCAGTCATTTTATAACTGGCCCTGTCATTAATGACTGGACCTGTCATTAATGACTGGCCGCGTCATTTTATCACTGGCCCTGTTATTTTTTGACTGGTTCTGTCATTTTATGACTGGCCAAGTTATTTTATGACTAGCAGAGTCATTTTATCACTGGCCCTGTCATTAATGACTGGCCCTGTCATTAATGACTGGCCCAGTCATTTTATCACTGGCCCTGTCATTAATGACTGGCCCTGTTATTAATGACTGGCCCCGTCACTTTTTTTAACACTGGCCCTGTCATTTTATGACTGGTTCTGTCATTTTATGACTGGCCAAGTTATTTTATGACTAGCAGAGTCATTTTATCACTGGCCCTGTCATTAACGACTGGCCCTGTCATTAATGACTGGCCCACTCATTTTATCACTGGCCCCTTCATTAATGACTGGCCCTGTCATTAATGATTGGGTCAGTCATTTTATCACTGGCCCTGTCATTTTATGACTGGTTCTGTCATTTTATGACTGGCCATGTCATTTTATGACTGGCAGAGTCATTTTATCACTGGCACTGTCATTAATGACTGGCTCTGTCATTAATGACTGGCCCTGTCATTAATGACTGGCCCAGTCATTTTATCACTGGCCCTGTCATTAATGACTGGCCCTGTCAATAATGAAAGGCCCAGTCATTTTATCACTGGCCCTGTCATTTCATGACTGGTTCTGTCATTAATGACTAGCTTAGTCATATTATCACTGGCCCTATCTTTTTATGACTGGTTCTGTCATTTTATGACTTGCCAAGTCATTTTATGACTGGTAGAGTCATTTTATCACTGGCCCTGTCATAAATGACTGGCCCTGTCATTAATGACGGGCCCAGGCATTTTATCACTGGCTCTGTCATTAATGACTGGCCCAGTCATTTTATCACAGGCCCTGTCATTAATGACTGTGCCAGTTATTTTATCACTGTCCCTGTCATTTTATGACTGGTTCTTTCATTTTATGACTGGCCAAGTCATTTTATGACTGGCAGAGTCATTTTATCACTGGCCCTGTCATTAATGACTAGCCCTGTCGTTAATGACTGGCCCAGTCATTTTATCACTGGCCCTGTCATTAATGACTGGCCCTGTCATTAATGACTGGCCCAGTCATTTTATCACTGGCCCTGTCATTTTATGACTGGTTCTGTCATTTTATGACTCGCCAAGTCCATTTATGACTGGCAGAGTCATTTTATCACGGGCCCTGTCATTAATGACGGGCCCAGTCATTTTATCACTGGCCCTGTCATTTTATGACTGGTTCTGTCATTTTATGACTTGCCAAGTCAATTTATGACTGGTAGAGTCATTTTATCACTGGCCCTGTCATAAATGACTGGCCCTGTCATTAATGACTAGCCCTGTCATTAATGACTGGCCCTGTCATTAATGAATGTCCCACTCATTTTATCACTGGCCCTGTCATTTAATGACTGGTTCTGTCATTAATGACTGGCCCAGTCATTTTATCACTGGCCCTGTCATTTTATCACTGGCCCTGTCATTAACGACTGGCCCTGTCATTAATGACTGGCCCAGTCATTTTATCACTGGCCCTGTCATTTTATGACTTGTTCTGTCATTTTATGACTGGCCAAGTCATTTTATGACTGGTAGAGTCATTTTATCACTGGCCCTGTCATTAATGACTGGCCCTGTAATTAATGACTGGCCCAGTCATTTTAACACTGGCCCTGTCATTAATGACTGGCCCTGTCATAAATGACTGGCCCCGTTATTTTATTACTGGCCCTGTCATTTTATGACTAGTTCTGTCATTTTATGACAGGCCAAGTTATTTTATGACTGGAGGAGTCATTTTATCACTGGCCCTGTCATTAATGACTGGCTCAGTCATTTTATCACAGGCCCTGTCATTAATGACTGGCCCTGTCATTAATGACTGTGCCAGTTATTTTATCACTGGCCCTGTCATTTTATGACTGGTTCTGTCATTTTATGACTGGCCAAGTCATTTTATGACTGGAGGAGTTATTTTATCACTGGCCCTGTCATTAATGACTGGCCCAGTCATTTTATAACTGGCCCAGTCATTAATGACTGGCCCTGTCGTTAATGACTGGCCCAGTCATTTTATCACTGGCCCTGTCATTAATGACTGGCCCTGTCATTAATGACTGGCCCTGTCATTAATGACTGGCCCAGTCATTTTATCACTGGTTCTGTCATTTTATGCCTGGCCAAGTCATTTTATGACTGGTAGAGTCATTTTATCACTGGCCCTGTCATTAATGACTGGCCCTGTCATTAATGACTGGCCCAGTCATTTTATCATTGGCCCTGTCATTAATGACTGGCCCTGTCATTAATGACTGGCCCCGTCATTTTATCACAGGCCCTGTCATTTTATGACTGGTTCTGTCATTTTATGACTGGCCAAGTTATTTTATGACTAGCAGTCATTTTATCACTGGCCCTGTCATTAATGACTGGCCCTGTCATTAATGACTGGCTCACTCATTTTATCACTGGCCCTGTCATTAATGACTGGCCCTGTCATTAATGACTGGGTCAGTCATTTTATCACTGGCCCTGTCATTTTATGACTGGTTCTGTCATTTTATGACTGGCCAAGTCATTTTCAGACTGGCAGAGTCATTTCATCACTGGCCCTGTCATTAATGACTGGCCCTGTCATTAATGACTGGCCCTGTTATTAATGACTGGCCCAGTCATTTTATCACTGGCCCTGTCATTAATGACTGGCCCTGTCATTAATGACTGGCCCAGTCATTTTATCACTGGCCCTGTCATTTTATGAGTGGTTCTGTCATTTTATGACTGGCCAAGTCATTTTATGACTGGTAGAGTCATTTTATCACTCGCCCTGTCAATAATGACTGGCCCTGTCATTAATGACTGGCCAAGTTATTTTATCACTGTTCCGGTCATTAATGACTGGCCCTGTCATTAATGACTGGGTCAGTCATTTTATCACTGGCCCTGTCATTTTATGACTGGTTCTGTCATTTTATGACTGGCCAAGTCATTTTATGACTGGCAGAGTCATTTTATCACTGGCCCTGTTATTAATGACTGGCCCTGTCATTAATGACTGGCCCTGTCATTAATGACTGGCCCAGTCATTTTATCACTGGCCTTGTCAGTTTATGACTGGTTCTGTCATTTTATGACTGGCCAAGTCCATTTATGACTGGCAGAGTCATTTTATCACTGGCCCTGTCATAAATGACTGGCCCTGTCATTAATGACGGGCCCAGTCATTTTATCACTGGCCCTGTCATTAATGACTGGCCCTGTCATTAATGAAAGGCCCAGTCATTTTATCACTGGCCCTGTCATTTTATGACTGGTTCTGTCATTAATGACTGGCTTAGTCATTTTATGACTGGTAGAGTCATTTTATCACTGGCCCCTTCATAAATGACTGGCCCTGTCATTAATGACGGGCCCAGGCATTTTATCACTGGCCCTGTCATTAATGACTGGCCCTGTCATTAATGACAGGCCCAGTCATTTTATAACTGGCCCTGTCATTTTATGAATGTTTCTGTCATTTAATGACTTGCCAAGTAATTTTATGACTTGCAAAGTCATTTTATGACTGGCAGAGTCATTTTATAACTGGCCCTGTCATTTATGACTGGCCCTGTCATTAATGACTGGCCCTGTCATTAATGACTGGCCCAGTCATTTTATCACTGGCCCTGTCATTAATGACTGGCCCTGTCATTAATGACTGGCCCAGTCATTTTATCATTGGCCCTGTCATTAATGACTGGCCCTGTCATTAATGACTGGCCCCGTCATTTTATCACTGGCCTTGTCATTTTATGACTGGTTCTGTCATTTTATGACTGGCCACGTTATTTTATGACTGGCAGAGTCATTTTATCACTGGCCCTGTCATTAATGACTGGCCCAGTCATTAATGACTGGCCCTGTCATTAATGACTGGCCCAGTCATTTTATCACTGGCCCTGTCATTAATGACTGGCCCTGTCAATAATGACTGGCCCAGTCATTTTATCACTGGCCTTGTCATTTTATGACTGGTTCTGTCATTTTATGACTGGCCAAGTCCATTTATGACTGGCAGAGTCATTTTATCACTGGCCCTGTCATAAATGACTGGCCCTGGCATAAATGACTGGCCCTGTCATTAATGACGGGCCCAGTCATTAATGACTGGCACACTCATTTTATCACTGGCCCTGTCATTAATGACTGGCCCTGTCATTAATGACTGGGTCAGTCATTTTATCACTGGCCCTGTCATTTTATGACTGGTTCTGTCATTTTATGACTGGCCAAGTCATTTTATGACGGGCAGAGTCATTTTATCACTGGCCCTGTCATTAATGACTGGCCCTGTATTTTTGACTGGCCCTGTCATTCATGACAGGCCCTGTCATTTTATCACTGGCCCTGTCATTTTATGACTGGTTCTGTCATTTTATGACTGGCCAAGTCCATTTACGACTGGCAGAGTCATTTTATCACTGGCCCTGTCATAAATGACTGGCCCTGTCATTAATGACGGGCCCAGTCATTTTATCACTGGCATTGTCATTAATGACTGGCCCTGTCATTAATGACTGGCCCCGTCATTTTATCACTGGCCCTGTCATTTTATGACTAGTTCTGTCATTTTATGACAGGCCAAGTTCTTTTATGACTGGAGGAGTCATTTTATCACTGGCCCTGTCATTAATGACTGGCCCAGTCATTTTATCACAGGCCCTGTCATTAATGACTGGCCCTGTCATTAATGACTGGCCCTGTCATTAATGACTGGCCCAGTCATTTTATCACTGGCCCTGTCATTTTATCACTGGCCCTGTCATTTTATGACTGGTTCTGTCATTTTATGACTCGCCAAGTCCATTTATGACTGGCA
Organism: Platycnemis pennipes; assembly: GCA_933228895.1. Lineage (NCBI taxonomy): Eukaryota > Metazoa > Arthropoda > Insecta > Odonata > Platycnemididae > Platycnemis > Platycnemis pennipes. Next base: position 73,567,763 of record OW121846.1, on the reverse strand, counting down.
GAGTCATTTTATCACGGGCCCTGTCATTAATGACGGGCCCAGTCATTTTATCACTGGCCCTGTCATTTTATGACTGGTTCTGTCATTTTATGACTTGCCAAGTCATTTTATGACTAGTAGAGTCATTTTATCACTGGCCCTGTCATAAATGACTGGCCCTGTCATTAATGACTAGCCCTGTCATTAATGACTGGCCCTGTCATTAATGACTGTCCCACTCATTTTATCACTAACCCTGTCATTTAATGAATGGTTCTGTCATTAATGACTGGCCCAGTCATTTTATCACTGGCCCTGTCATTTTATCACTGGCCCTGTCATTAACGACTGGCCCTGTCATTAATGACTGGCCCAGTCATTTTATCACTGGCCCTGTCATTTTATGACTTGTTCTGTCATTTTATGACTGGCCAAGTCATTTTATGACTGGTAGAGTCATTTTATCACTGGCCCTGTCATTAATGACTGGCCCTGTAATTAATGACTGGCCCAGTCATTTTAACACTGGCCCTGTCATTAATGACTGGCCCTGTCATTAATGACTGGCCCCGTCATTTTATCACTGGCCCTGTCATTTTATGACTAGTTCTGTCATTTTATGACAGGCCAAGTTATTTTATGACTGGAGGAGTCATTTTATCACTGGCCCTGTCATTAATGACTGGCCCAGTCATTTTATCACAGGCCCTGTCATTAATGACTGGCCCTGTCATTAATGACTGTGCCAGTCATTTTATCACTGGCCCTGTCATTTTATGACTGGTTCTGTCATTATTGACTGGCTTAGTCATTTTATGACTGGTAGAGTCATTTTATCACTGGCCCTGTCATAAATGACTGGCCCTGTCATTAATGACGGGCCCAGGCATTTTATCACTGGCCGTGTCATTAATGACTGGCCCTGTCATTAATGACAGGCCCAGTCATTTTATAACTGGTCCTGTCATTTTATGAATGGTTCGTTCATTTTATGACTTGCCAAGTAATTTTATGACTTGCCAAGTCATTTTATGACTGGCAGAGTCATTTTACTACTGGCCCTGTCATTAATGACTGGCCCTGTCATTAATGACTGGCCCAGTCATTTTATCACTGGCCCTGTCATTAATGACTGGCCCTGTCATTAATGACTGGCCCAGTCATTTTATCACTGGCCCTGTCATTAATGACTGGCCCTGTCATTAATGACTGGCACACTCATTTTATCACTGGCCCTGTCATTAATGACTGGCCCTGTCATTAATGACTGGGTCAGTCATTTTATCACTGGCCCTGTCATTTTATGACTGGCTCTGTCATTTTATGACTGGCCAAGTCATTTTATGACTGGCAGAGTCATTTTATCTCTGGCCCTGTCATTAATGACTGGCCCTGTCATTAATGACTGGCCCAGTCATTATATCACTGGCCCTGTCATTAATGACTGGCCCTGTCATTAATGACTGGCCCTGTCATTTTATCACTGGCCTTGTCATTTTATGACTGGTTTTGTCATTTTATGACTGGCCAAGTCCATTTATGACTGGCAGAGTCATTTTATCACTGGCCCTGTCACAAATGACTGGCCCTGTCATTAATGACGGGCCCAGTCATTTTATCACTGGCCCTGTCATTAATGACTGGCCCTGTCATTAATGAAAGGCCCAGTCATTTTATCACTGGCCCTGTCATTTTATGACTGGTTCTATCATTAATGACTGGCGTAGTCATTTTATGACTGGTAGAGTCATTTTATCACTGGCCCTGTCATAAATGACAGGCCCTGTCATTAATGACGGGCCCAGGCATTTTATCACTGGCCCTGTCATTAATGACTGGCCCTGTCATTAATGACAGGCCCAGTCATTTTATGAATGGTTCTGTCATTTTATGACTTGCCAAGTAATTTTATGACTTGCAAAGTCATTTTATGACTGGCAGAGTCATTTTGTAACTGGCCCTGTCATTAATGACTGGCCCTGTCATTAATGACTGGCCCAGTCATTTTATCACTGGCTCTGTCAATTTATGACTTGTTCTGTCATTTTATGACTGGCCAAGTCATTTTATGCCTGGCAAAGTCATTTTATCACTGGCCCTGTCATTAATGACTGGCCCTGTCATTAATGACTGGCGAAGTCATTTTATCACTGTCCCTGTCATTAATGACTGGCGAAGTCATTTTATCACTGGCCCAGTCAATTTATCACTGGCTCTAACATTTTATGACTTGTTCTGTCATTTTATGACTGGCCAAGTAATTTTATGACTGGCAGAGTCATTTTATCACTGGCCCTGTCATTAATGACTAGCCCTGTCATTAATGACTGGCCCTGTCATTAATGACTGGCCCACTCATTTTATCACTGGCCCTGTCATTTAATGACTGGTTCTGTCATTAATGACTGGCCCAGTCATTTTATCACTGGCCCTGTCATTTTATCACTGGCCCCGTCATTAATGACTGGCAGAGTCATTTTTATCACTGGCCCAGTCATTAATGACTGGCCCTGTCATTAATGGCTGGCCCAGTCATTTTATCACTGGCCCTGTCATTAATGACTGGCCCTGTCATTAATGACGGGCCCAGTCATTTTATCACTGGCCCTGTCATTAATGACTGGCCCTGTCAATAATGAAAGGCCCAGTCATTTTATCACTGGCCCTGTCATTTCATGACTGGTTCTGTCATTAATGACTAGCTTAGTCATATTATCACTGGCCCTATCTTTTTATGACTGGTTCTGTCATTTTATGACTTGCCAAGTCATTTTATGACTGGTAGAGTCATTTTATCACTGGCCCTGTCATAAATGACTGGCCCTGTCATTAATGACGGGCCCAGGCATTTTATCACTGGCTCTGTCATTAATGACTGGCCCAGTCATATTATCACAGGCCCTGTCATTAATGACTGTGCCAGTTATTTTATCACTGTCCCTGTCATTTTATGACTGGTTCTTTCATTTTATGACTGGCCATGTCATTTTATGACTGGCAGAGTCATTTTATCACTGGCCCTGTCATTAATGACTAGCCCTGTCGTTAATGACTGGCCCAGTCATTTTATCACTGGCCCTGTCATTAATGACTGGCCCTGTCATTAATGACTGGCCCAGTCATTTTATCACTGGCCCTGTCATTTTATGACTGGTTCTGTCATTTTATGACTCGCCAAGTCCATTTATGACTGGCAGAGTCATTTTATCACGGGCCCTGTCATTAATGACGGGCCCAGTCATTTTATCACTGGCCCTGTCATTTTATGACTGGTTCTGTCATTTTATGACTTGCCAAGTCATTTTATGACTAGTAGAGTCATTTTATCACTGGCCCTGTCATAAATGACTGGCCCTGTCATTAATGACTAGCCCTGTCATTAATGACTGGCCCTGTCATTAATGACTGTCCCACTCATTTTATCACTGGCCCTGTCATTTAATGACTGGTTCTGTCATTAATGACTGGCCCAGTCATTTTATCACTGGCCCTGTCATTTTATCACTGGCCCTGTCATTAACGACTGGCCCTGTCATTAATGACTGGCCCAGTCATTTTATCACTGGCCCTGTCATTTTATGACTTGTTCTGTCATTTTATGACTGGCCAAGTCTTTTTATGACTGGTAGAGTCATTTTATCACTGGCCCTGTCATTAATGACTGGCCCTGTAATTAATGACTGGCCCAGTCATTTTAACACTGGCCCTGTCATTAATGACTGGCCCTGTCATTAATGACTGGCCCCGTCATTTTATCACTGGCCCTGTCATTTTATGACTAGTTCTGTCATTTTATGACAGGCCAAGTTATTTTATGACTGGAGGAGTCATTTTATCACTGGCCCTGTCATTAATGACTGGCCCAGTCATTTTATCACAGGCCCTGTCATTAATGACTGGCCCTGTCATTAATGACTGTGCCAGTCATTTTATCACTGGCCCTGTCATTTTATGACTGGTTCTGTCATTATTGACTGGCTTAGTCATTTTATGACTGGTAGAGTCATTTTATCACTGGCCCTGTCATAAATGACTGGCCCTGTCATTAATGACGGGCCCAGGCATTTTATCACTGGCCGTGTCATTAATGACTGGCCCTGTCATTAATGACAGGCCCAGTCATTTTATAACTGGTCCTGTCATTTTATGAATGGTTCGTTCATTTTATGACTTGCCAAGTAATTTTATGTCTTGCCAAGTCATTTTATGACTGGCAGAGTCATTTTACTACTGGCCCTGTCATTAATGACTGGCCCTGTCATTAATGACTGGCCCAGTCATTTTATCACTGGCCCTGTCATTAATGACTGGCCCTGTCATTAATGACTGGCCCTGTCATTAATGACTGGCCCAGTCATTTTATCACTGGCCCTGTCATTAATGACTGGCCCTGTCATTAATGACTGGCCCAGTCATTTTATCACTGGCCCTGTCATTAATGACTGGCCCTGTCATTAATGACTGGCACACTCATTTTATCACTGGCCCTGTCATTAATGACTGGCCCTGTCATTAATGACTGGGTCAGTCATTTTATCACTGGCCCTGTCATTTTATGACTGGCTCTGTCATTTTATGACTGGCCAAGTCATTTTATGACTGGCAGAGTCATTTTATCTCTGGCCCTGTCATTAATGACTGGCCCTGTCATTAATGACTGGCCCTGTCATTAATGACTGGCCCAGTCATTATATCACTGGCCCTGTCATTAATGACTGGCCCTGTCATTAATGACTGGCCCTGTCATTTTATCACTGGCCTTGTCATTTTATGACTGGTTTTGTCATTTTATGACTGGCCAAGTCCATTTATGACTGGCAGAGTCATTTTATCACTGGCCCTGTCACAAATGACTGGCCCTGTCATTAATGACGGGCCCAGTCATTTTATCACTGGCCCTGTCATTAATGACTGGCCCTGTCATTAATGAAAGGCCCAGTCATTTTATCACTGGCCCTGTCATTTTATGACTGGTTCTATCATTAATGACTGGCGTAGTCATTTTATGACTGGTAGAGTCATTTTATCACTGGCCCTGTCATAAATGACAGGCCCTGTCATTAATGACGGGCCCAGGCATTTTATCACTGGCCCTGTCATTAATGACTGGCCCTGTCATTAATGACAGGCCCAGTCATTTTATGAATGGTTCTGTCATTTTATGACTTGCCAAGTAATTTTATGACTTGCAAAGTCATTTTATGACTGGCAGAGTCATTTTGTAACTGGCCCTGTCATTAATGACTGGCCCTGTCATTAATGACTGGCCCAGTCATTTTATCACTGGCTCTGTCATTTTATGACTTGTTCTGTCATTTTATGACTGGCCAAGTCATTTTATGCCTGGCAAAGTCATTTTATCACTGGCCCTGTCATTAATGACTGGCCCTGTCATTAATGACTGGCGAAGTCATTTTATCACTGGCCCTGTCATTAATGACTGGCGAAGTCATTTTATCACTGGCCCAGTCATTTTATCACTGGCTCTAACATTTTATGACTTGTTCTGTCATTTTATGACTGGCCAAGTAATTTTATGACTGGCAGAGTCATTTTATCACTGGCCCTGTCATTAATGACTAGCCCTGTCATTAATGACTGGCCCTGTCATTAATGACTGGCCCACTCATTTTATCACTGGCCCTGTCATTTAATGACTGGTTCTGTCATTAATGACTGGCCCAGTCATTTTATCACTGGCCCTGTCATTTTATCACTGGCCCCGTCATTAATGACTGGCAGAGTCATTTTTATCACTGGCCCAGTCATTAATGACTGGCCCTGTCATTAATGGCTGGCCCAGTCATTTTATCACTGGCCCTGTCATTAATGACTGGCCCTGTCATTAATGACTGGCCCAGTCATTTTATCACTGGCCCTGTCATTTTATGACTTGTTCTGTCATTTTATGACTGGCCAAGTCATTTTATGACTGGTAGAGTCATTTTATCACTGGCCCTGTCATTAATGACTGGCCCTGTCATTAATGACTGGCCCAGTCATTTTATCACTGGCCCTGTCATTAATGACTGGCCCTGTCATTAATGACTGGCCCCGTCATTTTATCACTGGCCCTGTCATTTTATGACTAGTTCTGTCATTTTATGACAGGCCAAGTTATTTTATGACTGGAGGAGTCATTTTATCACTGGCCCTGTCATTAATGACTGGCCCAGTCATTTTATCACAGGCCCTGTCATTAATGACTGGCCCTGTCATTAATGACTGTGCCAGTCATTTTATCACTAGCCCTGTCATTTTATGCCTGGGTCTGTCATTTTATGACTGGCCAAGTCATTTTATGACTGGCAGAGTCATTTTATAACTGGCCCTGTCATTAATGACTGGCCCTGTCGTTAATGACTGGCCCAGTCATTTTATCACTGGCCCTGTCATTAATGACTGGCCCTGTCATTAATGACTGGCCCAGTCATTTTATCACTGGCCCTGTCATTTTATGACTTGTTCTGTCATTTTATGACTGGCCAAGTCATTTTATGACTGGTAGAGTCATTTTATCACTGGCCCTGTCATTAATGACTGGCCCTGTCATTAATGACTGGCCCAGTCATTTTATCACTGGCCCTGTCATTAATGACTGGCCCTGTCATTAATGACTGGCCCCGTCATTTTATCACTGGCCCTGTCATTTTATGACTAGTTCTGTCATTTTATGACAGGCCAAGTTATTTTATGACTGGAGGAGTCATTTTATCACTGGCCCTGTCATTAATGACTGGCCCAGTCATTTTATCACAGGCCCTGTCATTAATGACTGGCCCTGTCATTAATGACTGTGCCAGTCATTTTATCACTGGCCCTGTCATTTTATGACTGGGTCTGTCATTTTATGACTGGCCAAGTCATTTTATGACTGGCAGAGTCATTTTATAACTGGCCCTGTCATTAATGACTGGCCCTGTCGTTAATGACTGGCCCAGTCATTTTATCACTGGCCTTGTCATTAATGACTGGCCCTGTCATTAATGACTGGCCCAGTCATTTTATCACTGGCCCTGTCATTTTATGACTGGTTCTGTCATTTTATGCCTGGCCAAGTCATTTTATGACTGGTAGAGTCATTTTATCACTGGCCCTGTCATTAATGACTGGCCCTGTCATTAATGACTGGCCCAGTCATTTTATCATTGGCCCTGTCATTAATGACTGGCCCTGTCATTAATGACTGGCACACTCATTTTATCACTGGCCCTGTCATTAATGACTGGCCCTGTCATTAATGACTGGGTCAGTCATTTTATCACTGGCCCTGTCATTTTATGACTGGTTCTGTCATTTTATGACTGGCCAAGTCATTTTCAGACTGGCAGAGTCATTTCATCACTGGCCCTGTCATTAATGACTGGCGAAGTCATTTTATCACTGGCCCTGTCATTAATGACTGGCGAAGTCATTTTATCACTGGCCCAGTCATTTTATCACTGGCCCTGTCATTTTATGACTGGTTCTGTCATTTTATGACTGGCCAAGTAATTTTATGACTGGCAGAGTCATTTTATCACTGGCCCTGTCATTAATGACTAGCCCTGTCATTAATGACTGGCCCTGTCATTTATGACTGGCCCACTCATTTTATCACTGGCCCTGTCATTTAATGACTGGTTCTGTCATTAATGACTGGCCCAGTCATTTTATCACTGGCCCTGTCATTTTATCACTGGCCCCGTCATTAATGACTGGCAGAGTCATTTTTATCACTGGCCCAGTCATTTTATCACTGGCCCTGTCATTTTATGACTTGTTCTGTCATTTTATGACTGGCCAAGTCATTTTATGACTGGTAGAGTCATTTTATTACTGGCCCTGTCATTAATGACTGGCCCTGTCATTAATGACTGGCCCAGTCATTTTATCACTGGCCCTGTCATTAATAACTGGCCCTGTCATTAATGACTGGCCCCGTCATTTTATCACTGGCCCTGTCATTTTATGACTGGTTTTGTCATTTTATGACTGGCCAAGTCATTTTATGACTGGCACAGTCATTTTATAACTGGCCCTGTCATTAATGACTGGCCCTGTCGTTAATGACTGGCCCAGTCATTTTATCACTGGCCCTGTCATTAATGACTGGCCCTGTCATTAATGACTGGCCCAGTCATTTTATCACTGGCCCTGTCATTTTATGTCTGGTTCTGTCATTTTATGACTCGCCAAGTCCATTTATGACTGGCAGAGTCATTTTATCACGGGCCCTGTCATTAATGACGGGCCCAGTCATTTTATCACTGGCCCTGTCATTTTATGACTGGTTCTGTCATTTTATGACTGGCCAATTCATTAATGACTGGTATAGTCATTTTATCACTGGCCCTGTCCTTAATGACTGGCACTGTCGTTAATGACTGGCCCAGTCATTTTATCACTGGCCCTGTCATTAATGACTGGCCCTGTCATTAATGACGTGCCCAATCATTTTATCACTGGCCCTGTCATTTAATGACTGGTTCTGTCATTAATGACTGGCCCAGTCATTTTATCACTGGCCCTGTCATTTTATCACTGGCCCTGTCATTAATGACTGGCAGAGTCATTTTTATCACTGGCCCAGTCATTAATGACCGGCCCTGTCATTAATGGCTGGCCCAGTCATTTTATCACTGGCCCTGTCATTAATGACTGGCCCTGTCATTTTATCACTGGCCCTGTCATTTTATGACTTGTTCTGTCATTTTATGACTGGCCAAGTCATTTTATGACTGGTAGAGTCATTTTATCACTGGCCCTGTCATTAATGACTGGCCCTGTCATTAATGACTGGCCCAGTCATTTTATCACTGGCCCTGTCATTAATGACTGGCCCTGTCATTAATGACTGGCCCCGTCATTTTATCACTGGCCCTGTCATTTTATGACTAGTTCTGTCATTTTATGACAGGCCAAGTTATTTTATGACTGGAGGAGTCATTTTATCACTGGCCCTGTCATTAATGACTGGCCCAGTCATTTTATCACAGGCCCTGTCATTAATGACTGGCCCTGTCATTAATGACTGTGCCAGTCATTTTATCACTGGCCCTGTCATTTTATGCCTGGGTCTGTCATTTTATGACTGGCCAAGTCATTTTATGACTGGCAGAGTCATTTTATAACTGGCCCTGTCATTAATGACTGGCCCTGTCGTTAATGACTGGCCCAGTCATTTTATCACTGGCCCTGTCATTAATGACTGGCCCTGTCATTAATGACTGGCCCAGTCATTTTATCACTGGCCCTGTCATTTTATGACTGGTTCTGTCATTTTATGCCTGGCCAAGTCATTTTATGACTGGTAGAGTCATTTTATCACTGGCCCTGTCATTAATGACTGGCCCTGTCATTAATGACTGGCCCAGTCATTTTATCATTGGCCCTGTCATTAATGACTGGCCCTGTCATTAATGACTGGCCCCATCATTTTATCACTGGCCCTGTCATTTTATGACTGGTTCTGTCATTTTATGACTGGCCAAGTTATTTTATGACTAGCAGAGTCATTTTATCACTGGCCCTGTCATTAATGACTGGCCCTGTCATTAATGACTGGCACACTCATTTTATCACTGGCCCTGTCATTAATGACTGGCCCTGTCATTAATGACTGGGTCAGTCATTTTATCACTGGCCCTGTCATTTTATGACTGGTTCTGTCATTTTATGACTGGCCAAGTCATTTTCAGACTGGCAGAGTCATTTCATCACTGGCCCTGTCATTAATGACTGGCGAAGTCATTTTATCACTGGCCCTGTCATTAATGACTGGCGAAATCATTTTATCACTGGCCCAGTCATTTTATCACTGGCCCTGTCATTTTATGACTGGTTCTGTCATTTTATGACTGGCCAAGTAATTTTATGACTGGCAGAGTCATTTTATCACTGGCCCTGTCATTAATGACTAGCCCTGTCATTAATGACTGGCCCTGTCATTAATGACTGGCCCACTCATTTTATCACTGGCCCTGTCATTTAATGACTGGTTCTGTCATTAATGACTGGCCCAGTCATTTTATCACTGGCCCTGTCATTTTATCACTGGCCCCGTCATTAATGACTGGCAGAGTCATTTTTATCACTGGCCCAGTCATTAATGACTGGCCCTGTCATTAATGGCTGGCCCAGTCATTTTATCACTGGCCCTGTCATTAATGACTGGCCCTGTCATTAATGACTGGCCCAGTCATTTTATCACTGGCCCTGTCATTTTATGACTTGTTCTGTCATTTTATGACTGGCCAAGTCATTTTATGACTGGTAGAGTAATTTTATTACTGGCCCTGTCATTAATGACTGGCCCAGTCATTTTATCACTGGCCCTGTCATTTTATGACTGGTTCTGTCATTTTATGACTGGCCAATTCATTAATGACTGGTATAGTCATTTTATCACTGGCCCTGTCCTTAATGACTGGCACTGTCGTTAATGACTGGCCCAGTCATTTTATCACTGGCCCTGTCATTAATGACTGGCCCTGTCATTAATGACGTGCCCAATCATTTTATCACTGGCCCTGTCATTTTATGACTGGTTCTGTCAATTTATGACTGGCCAAGTCATTTTATGACTGTTAGAGTCATTTTATCACTGGCCCTGTCCCTAATGACTGGCCCTGTCATTAATGACTGGCCCAGTCATTTTATAACTGGCCCTGTCATTAATGACTGGCCCTGTCATTAATGACTGGCCGCGTCATTTTATCACTGGCCCTGTTATTTTTTGACTGGTTCTGTCATTTTATGACTGGCCAAGTTATTTTATGACTAGCAGAGTCATTTTATCACTGGCCCTGTCATTAATGACTGGCCCTGTCATTAATGACTGGCCCAGTCATTTTATCACTGGCCCTGTCATTAATGACTGGCCCTGTTATTAATGACTGGCCCCGTCACTTTTTTTAACACTGGCCCTGTCATTTTATGACTGGTTCTGTCATTTTATGACTGGCCAAGTTATTTTATGACTAGCAGAGTCATTTTATCACTGGCCCTGTCATTAACGACTGGCCCTGTCATTAATGACTGGCCCACTCATTTTATCACTGGCCCCTTCATTAATGACTGGCCCTGTCATTAATGATTGGGTCAGTCATTTTATCACTGGCCCTGTCATTTTATGACTGGTTCTGTCATTTTATGACTGGCCATGTCATTTTATGACTGGCAGAGTCATTTTATCACTGGCACTGTCATTAATGACTGGCTCTGTCATTAATGACTGGCCCTGTCATTAATGACTGGCCCAGTCATTTTATTACTGGCCCTGTCATTAATGACTGGCCCTGTCAATAATGAAAGGCCCAGTCATTTTATCACTGGCCCTGTCATTTCATGACTGGTTCTGTCATTAATGACTAGCTTAGTCATATTATCACTAACCCTATCTTTTTATGACTGGTTCTGTCATTTTATGACTTGCCAAGTCATTTTATGACTGGTAGAGTCATTTTATCACTGGCCCTGTCATAAATGACTGGCCCTGTCATTAATGACGGGCCCAGGCATTTTATCACTGGCTCTGTCATTAATGACTGTGCCAGTTATTTTATCACTGTCCCTGTCATTTTATGACTGGTTCTTTCATTTTATGACTGGCCAAGTCATTTTATGACTGTCAGAGTCATTTTATCACTGGCCCTGTCATTAATGACTAGCCCTGTCGTTAATGACTGGCCCAGTCATTTTATCACTGGCCCTGTCATTAATGACTGGCCCTGTCATTAATGACTGGCGCAGTCATTTTATCACTGGCCCTGTCATTTTATTACTGGTTCTGTCATTTTATGACTCGCCAAGTCCATTTATGACTGGCAGAGTCATTTTATCACGGGCCCTGTCATTAATGACGGGCCCAGTCATTTTATCACTGGCCCTGTCATTTTATGACTGGTTCTGTCATTTTATGACTTGCCAAGTCATTTTATGACTGGTAGAGTCATTTTATCACTGGCCCTGTCATAAATGACTGGCCCTGTCATTAATGACTAGCCCTGTCATTAATGACTGGCCCCGTCATTAATGACTGTCCCACTCATTTTATCACTGGCCCTGTCATTTAATGACTGGTTCTGTCATTAATGACTGGCCCAGTCATTTTATCACTGGCCCTGTCATTTTATCACTGGCCCTGTCATTAACGACTGGCCCTGTCATTAATGACTGGCCCAGTCATTTTATCACTGGCCCTGTCATTTTATGACTTGTTCTGTCATTTTATGACTGGCCAAGTCATTTTATGACTGGTAGAGTCATTTTATCACTGGCCCTGTCATTAATGACTGGCCCTGTAATTAATGACTGGCCCAGTCATTTTAACACTGGCCCTGTCATTAATGACTGGCCCTGTCATTAATGACTGGCCCCGTCATTTTATCACTGGCCCTGTCATTTTATGACTAGTTCTGTCATTTTATGACAGGCCAAGTTATTTTATGACTGGAGGAGTCATTTTATCACTGGCCCTGTCATTAATGACTGACTCAGTCATTTTATCACAGGCCCTGTCATTAATGACTGGCCCTGTCATTAATGACTGTGCCAGTTATTTTATCACTGGCCCTGTCATTTTATGACTGGTTCTGTCATTTTATGACTGGCCAAGTCATTTTATGACTGGAGGAGTCATTTTATCACTGGCCCTGTCATTAATGACTGGCCCAGTCATTTTATAACTGGCCCTGTCATTAATGACTGGCCCTGTCGTTAATGACTGGCCCAGTAATTTTATCACTGGCCCTGTCATTAATGACTGGCCCTGTCATTAATGACTGGCCCAGTCATTTTATCACTGGTTCTGTCATTTTATGCCTGGCCAAGTCATTTTATGACTGGTAGAGTCATTTTATCACTGGCCCTGTCATTAATGACTGGCCCTGTCATTAATGACTGGCCCAGTCATTTTATCATTGGCCCTGTCATTAATGACTGGCCCTGTCATTAATGAATGGCCCCGTCATTTTATCACAGGCCCTGTCATTTTATGACTGGTTCTGTCATTTTATGACTGGCCAAGTTATTTTATGACTAGCAGAGTCATTTTATCACTGGCCCTGTCATTAATGACTGGCCATGTCATTAATGACTGGCTCACTCATTTTATCACTGGCCCTTTCATTAATGACTGGCCCTGTCATTAATGACTGGGTCAGTCATTTTATCACTGGCCCTGTCATTTTATGACTGGTTCTGTCATTTTATGACTGGCCAAGTCATTTTCAGACTGGCAGAGTCATTTCATCACTGGCCCTGTCATTAATGACTGGCCCTGTCATTAATGACTGGCCCTGTTATTAATGACTGGCCCAGTCATTTTATCACTGGCCCTGTCATTAATGACTGGCCCTGTCATTAATGACTGGCCCAGTCATTTTATCACTGGCCCTGTCATTTTATGACTGGTTCTGTCATTTTATGACTGGCCAAGTCATTTTATGACTGGCAGAGTCATTTTATCACTGGCCCTGTTATTAATGACTGGCCCTGTCATTAATGACTGGCCCTGTCATTAATGACTGGCCCAATCATTTTATCACTGGCCCTGTCATTTTATGAGTGGTTCTGTCATTTTATGACTGGCCAAGTCATTTTATGACTGGTAGAGTCATTTTTATCACTGGCCCAGTCATTAATGACTGGCCCTGTCATTAATGGCTGGCCCAGTCATTTTATCACTGGCCCTGTCATTAATGACTGGCCCTGTCATTAATGACTGGCCCAGTCATTTTATCACTGGCCCTGTCATTTTATGACTTGTTCTGTCATTTTATTACTGGCCAAGTCATTTTATGACTGGTAGAGTCATTTTATTACTGGCCCTGTCATTAATGACTGGCCCAGTCATTTTATCACTGGCCCTGTCATTTTATGACTGGTTCTGTCATTTTATGACTGGCCAATTCATTAATGACTGGTATAGTCATTTTATCACTGGCCCTGTCCTTAATGACTGGCACTGTCGTTAATGACTGGCCCAGTCATTTTATCACTGGCCCTGTCATTAATGACTGGCCCTGTCATTAATGACGTGCCCAATCATTTTATCACTGGCCCCTTCATTTTATGACTGGTTCTGTCAATTTATGACTGGCCAAGTCATTTTATGACTGTTAGAGTCATTTTATCACTGGCCCTGTCCTTAATGACTGGCCCTGTCATTAATGACTGGCCCAGTCATTTTATAACTGGCCCTGTCATTAATGACTGGCCCTGTCATTAATGACTGGCCGCGTCATTTTATCACTGGCCCTGTTATTTTTTGACTGGTTCTGTCATTTTATGACTGGCCAAGTTATTTTATGACTAGCAGAGTCATTTTATCACTGGCCCTGTCATTAATGACTGGCCCTGTCATTAATGACTGGCCCTGTTATTAATGACTGGCCCCGTCACTTTTTTTAACACTGGCCCTGTCATTTTATGACTGGTTCTGTCATTTTATGACTGGCCAAGTTATTTTATGACTAGCAGAGTCATTTTATCATTGGCCCTGTCATTAACGACTATCCCTGTCATTAATGACTGGCCCACTCATTTTATCACTGGCCCCTTCATTAATGACTGGCCCTGTCATTAATGATTGGGTCAGTCATTTTATCACTGGCCCTGTCATTTTATGACTGGTTCTGTCATTTTATGACTGGCCATGTCATTTTATGACTGGCAGAGTCATTTTATCACTGGCACTGTCATTAATGACTGGCTCTGTCATTAATGACTGGCCCTGTCATTAATGACTGGCCCAGTCATTTTATCACTGGCCCTGTCATTAATGACTGGCCCTGTCAATAATGAAAGGCCCAGTCATTTTATCACTGGCCCTGTCATTTCATGACTGGTTCTGTCATTAATGACTAGCTTAGTCATATTATCACTGGCCCTATCTTTTTATGACTGGTTCTGTCATTTTATGACTTGCCAAGTCATTTTATGACTGGTAGAGTCATTTTATCACTGGCCCTGTCATAAATGACTGGCCCTGTCATTAATGACGGGCCCAGGCATTTTATCACTGGCTCTGTCATTAATGACTGGCCCAGTCATTTTATCACAGGCCCTGTCATTAATGACTGTGCCAGTTATTTTATCACTGTCCCTGTCATTTTATGACTGGTTCTTTCATTTTATGACTGGCCAAGTCATTTTATGACTGGCAGAGTCATTTTATCACTGGCCCTGTCATTAATGACTAGCCCTGTCGTTAATGACTGGCCCAGTCATTTTATCACTGGCCCTGTCATTAATGACTGGCCCTGTCATTAATGACTGGCCCAGTCATTTTATCACTGGCCCTGTCATTTTATGACTGGTTCTGTCATTTTATGACTCGCCAAGTCCATTTATGACTGGCAGAGTCATTTTATCACGAGCCCTGTCATTAATGACGGGCCCAGTCATTTTATCACTGGCCCTGTCATTTTATGACTGGTTCTGTCATTTTATGACTTGCCAAGTCAATTTATGACTGGTAGAGTCATTTTATCACTGGCCCTGTCATAAATGACTGGCCCTGTCATTAATGACTAGCCCTGTCATTAATGACTGGCCCTGTCATTAATGAATGTCCCACTCATTTTATCACTGGCCCTGTCATTTAATGACTGGTTCTGTCATTAATGACTGGCCCAGTCATTTTATCACTGGCCCTGTCATTTTATCACTGGCCCTGTAATTAACGACTGGCCCTGTCATTAATGACTGGCCCAGTCATTTTATCACTGGCCCTGTCATTTTATGACTTGTTCTGTCATTTTATGACTGGCCAAGTCATTTTATGACTGGTAGAGTCATTTTATCACTGGCCCTGTCATTAATGACTGGCCCTGTAATTAATGACTGGCCCAGTCATTTTAACACTGGCCCTGTCATTAATGACTGGCCCTGTCATTAATGACTGGCCCCGTCATTTTATCACTGGCCCTGTCATTTTATGACTAGTTCTGTCATTTTATGACAGGCCAAGTTATTTTATGACTGGAGGAGTCATTTTATCACTGGCCCTGTCATTAATGACTGGCCCAGTCATTTTATCACAGGCCCTGTCATTAATGACTGGCCCTGTCATTAATGACTGTGCCAGTTATTTTATCACTGGCCCTGTCATTTTATGACTGGTTCTGTCATTTTATGACTGGCCAAGTCATTTTATGACTGGAGGAGTCATTTTATCACTGGCCCTGTCATTAATGACTGGCCCAGTCATTTTATAACTGGCCCTGTCATTAATGACTGGCCCTGTCGTTAATGACTGGCCCAGTCATTTTATCACTGGCCCTGTCATTAATGACTGGCCCTGTCATTAATGACTGGCCCAGTCATTTTATCACTGGTTCTGTCATTTTATGCCTGGCCAAGTCATTTTATGACTGGTAGAGTCATTTTATCACTGGCCCTGTCATTAATGACTGGCCCTGTCATTAATGACTGGCCCAGTCATTTTATCATTGGCCCTGTCATTAATGACTGGCCCTGTCATTAATGACTGGCCCCGTCATTTTATCACAGGCCCTGTCATTTTATGACTGGTTCTGTCATTTTATGACTGGCCAAGTTATTTTATGACTAGCAGTCATTTTATCACTGGCCCTGTCATTAATGACTGGCCCTGTCATTAATGACTGGCTCACTCATTTTATCACTGGCCCTGTCATTAATGACTGGCCCTGTCATTAATGACTGGGTCAGTCATTTTATCACTGGCCCTGTCATTTTATGACTGGTTCTGTCATTTTATGACTGGCCAAGTCATTTTCAGACTGGCAGAGTCATTTCATCACTGGCCCTGTCATTAATGACTGGCCCTGTCATTAATGACTGGCCCTGTTATTAATGACTGGCCCAGTCATTTTATCACTGGCCCTGTCATTTATGACTGGCCCTGTCATTAATGACTGGCCCAGTCATTTTATCACTGGCCCTGTCATTTTATGAGTGGTTCTGTCATTTTATGACTGGCCAAGTCATTTTATGACTGGTAGAGTCATTTTATCACTCGCCCTGTCAATAATGACTGGCCCTGTCATTAATGACTGGCCAAGTCATTTTATCACTGTTCCGGTCATTAATGACTGGCCCTGTCATTAATGACTGGGTCAGTCATTTTATCACTGGCCCTGTCATTTTATGACTGGTTCTGTCATTTTATGACTGGCCAAGTCATTTTATGACTGGCAGAGTCATTTTATCACTGGCCCTGTTATTAATGACTGGCCCTGTCATTAATGACTGGCCCTGTCATTAATGACTGGCCCAGTCATTTTATCACTGGCCTTGTCAGTTTATGACTGGTTCTGTCATTTTATGACTGGCCAAGTCCATTTATGACTGGCAGAGTCATTTTATCACTGGCCCTGTCATAAATGACTGGCCCTGTCATTAATGACGGGCCCAGTCATTTTATCACTGGCCCTGTCATTAATGACTGGCCCTGTCATTAATGAAAGGCCCAGTCATTTTATCACTGGCCCTGTCATTTTATGACTGGTTCTGTCATTAATGACTGGCTTAGTCATTTTATGACTGGTAGAGTCATTTTATCACTGGCCCCTTCATAAATGACTGGCCCTGTCATTAATGACGGGCCCAGGCATTTTATCACTGGCCCTGTCATTAATGACTGGCCCTGTCATTAATGACAGGCCCAGTCATTTTATAACTGGCCCTGTCATTTTATGAATGTTTCTGTCATTTAATGACTTGCCAAGTAATTTTATGACTTGCAAAGTCATTTTATGACTGGCAGAGCCATTTTATAACTGGCCCTGTCATTTATGACTGGCCCTGTCATTAATGACTGGCCCAGTCATTTTATCACTGGCCCTGTCATTTAATGACTGGTTCTGTCATTTCATGACTGGCCAAGTCCATTTATGACTGGCAGAGTCATTTTATCACTGGCCCTGTCATTAATGACTGGCCCTGTCATTAATGACGGGCCCAGTCATTTTATCACTGGCCCTGTCATTAATGACAGGCCCTGTCATTAATGACTGGCCCAGTCATTTTATCACTGGCCCTGTAATTTTATGACTGGTTCTGTCATTTTATGCCTGGCCAAGTCATTTTATGACTGGTAGAGTCATTTTATCACTGGCCCTGTCATTAATGACTGGCCCTTACATTAATGACTGGCCCAGTCATTTTATCATTGGCCCTGTCATTAATGACTGGCCCTGTCATTAATGACTGGCCCCGTCATTTTATCACTGGCCTTGTCATTTTATGACTGGTTCTGTCATTTTATGACTGGCCAAGTTATTTTATGACTGGCAGAGTCATTTTATCACTGGCCCTGTCATTAATGACTGGCCCAGTCATTTTATCACTGGCCCTGTCATTAATGACTGGCCCTGTCAATAATGACTGGCCCAGTCATTTTATCACTGGCCTTGTCATTTTATGACTGGTTCTGTCATTTTATGACTGGCCAAGTCCATTTACGACTGGCAGAGTCATTTTATCACTGGCCCTGTCATAAATGACTGGCCCTGTCATTAATGACGGGCCCAGTCATTTTATCACTGGCCCTGTCATTAATGACTGGCCCTGTCATTAATGACTGGCCCCGTCATTTTATCACTGGCCCTGTCATAAATGACTGGCCCTGGCATAAATGACTGGCCCTGTCATTAATGACGGGCCCAGTCATTAATGACTGGCACACTCATTTTATCACTGGCCCTGTCATTAATGACTGGCCCTGTCATTAATGACTGGGTCAGTCATTTTATCACTGGCCCTGTCATTTTATGACTGGTTCTGTCATTTTATGACTGGCCAAGTCATTTTATGACGGGCAGAGTCATTTTATCACTGGCCCTGTCATTAATGACTGGCCCTGTCATTAATGACTGGCCCTGTCATTCATGACTGGCCCTGTCATTTTATCACTGGCCCTGTCATTTTATGACTGGTTCTGTCATTTTATGACTGGCCAAGTCCATTTACGACTGGCAGAGTCATTTTATCACTGGCCCTGTCATAAATGACTGGCCCTGTCATTAATGACGGGCCCAGTCATTTTATCACTGGCCCTGTCATTAATGACTGGCCCTGTCATTAATGACTGGCCCCGTCATTTTATCACTGGCCCTGTCATTTTATGACTAGTTCTGTCATTTTATGACAGGCCAAGTTATTTTATGACTGGAGGAGTCAATTTATCACTGGCCCTGTCATTAATGACTGGCCCAGTCATTTTATCACAGGCCCTGTCATTAATGACTGGCCCTGTCATTAATGACTGGCCCAGTCATTTTATCACTGGCCCTGTCATTTTATGACTTGTTCTGTCATTTTATGACTGGCCAAGTCATTTTATGACTGGTAGAGTCATTTTATCACTGGCCCTGTCATTAATGACTGGCCCTGTCATTAATGACTGGCCCAGTCATTTTATCACTGGCCCTGTCATTAATGACTGGCCCTGTCATTAATGACTGGCCCCGTCATTTTATCACTGGCCCTGTCATTTTATGACTAGTTCTGTCATTTTATGACAGGCCAAGTTATTTTATGACTGGAGGAGTCATTTTATCACTGGCCCTGTCATTAATGACTGGCCCAGTCATTTTATCACAGGCCCTGTCATTAATGACTGGCCCTGTCATTAATGACTGTGCCAGTCATTTTATCACTGGCCCTGTCATTTTATGACTGGGTCTGTCATTTTATGACTGGCCAAGTCATTTTATGACTGGCAGAGTCATTTTATAACTGGCCCTGTCATTAATGACTGGCCCTGTCGTTAATGACTGGCCCAGTCATTTTATCACTGGCCCTGTCATTAATGACTGGCCCTGTCATTAATGACTGGCCCAGTCATTTTATCACTGGCCCTGTCATTTTATGACTGGTTCTGTCATTTTATGCCTGGCCAAGTCATTTTATGACTGGTAGAGTCATTTTATCACTGGCCCTGTCATTAATGACTGGCCCTGTCATTAATGACTGGCCCAGTCATTTTATCATTGGCCCTGTCATTAATGACTGGCCCTGTCATTAATGACTGGCCCCGTCATTTGATCACTGGCCCTGTCATTTTATGACTGGCCAAGTTATTTTATGACTAGCAGAGTCATTTTATCACTGGCCCTGTCATTAATGACTGGCCCTGTCATTAATGACTGGCACACTCATTTTATCACTGGCCCTGTCATTAATGACTGGCCCTGTCATTAATGACTGGGTCAGTCATTTTATCATTGGCCCTGTCATTTTATGACTGGTTCTGTCATTTTATGACTGGCCAAGTCATTTTCAGACTGGCAGAGTCATTTCATCACTGGCCCTGTCATTAATGACTGGCGAAGTCATTTTATCACTGGCCCTGTCATTAATGACTGGCGAAGTCATTTTATCACTGGCCCAGTCATTTTATCACTGGCCCTGTCATTTTATGACTGGTTCTGTCATTTTATGACTGGCCAAGTAATTTTATGACTGGCAGAGTCATTTTATCACTGGCCCTGTCATTAATGACTAGCCCTGTCATTAATGACTGGCCCTGTCATTAATGACTGGCCCACTCATTTTATCACTGGCCCTGTCATTTAATGACTGGTTCTGTCATTAATGACTGGCCCAGTCATTTTATCACTGGCCCTGTCATTTTATCACTGGCCCCGTCATTAATGACTGGCAGAGTCATTTTTATCACTGGCCCAGTCATTAATGACTGGCCCTGTCATTAATGGCTGGCCCAGTCATTTTATCACTGGCCCTGTCATTAATGACTGGCCCTGTCATTAATGACTGGCCCAGTCATTTTATCACTGGC
Organism: Platycnemis pennipes; assembly: GCA_933228895.1. Lineage (NCBI taxonomy): Eukaryota > Metazoa > Arthropoda > Insecta > Odonata > Platycnemididae > Platycnemis > Platycnemis pennipes. Next base: position 73,547,014 of record OW121846.1, on the reverse strand, counting down.
CCTTTCATTTTATGACTTGTTCTGTCATTTTATGACTGGCCAAGTCATTTTATGACTGGTAGAGTCATTTTATTACTGGCCCTGTCATTAATGACTGGCCCAGTCATTTTATCACTGGCCCTGTCATTTTATGACTGGTTCTGTCATTTTATGACTGGCCAATTCATTAATGACTGGTATAGTCATTTTATCACTGGCCCTCTCCTTAATGACTGGCACTGTCGTTAATGACTGGCCCAGTCATTTTATCACTGGCCCTGTCATTAATGACTGGCCCTGTCATTAATGACGTGCCCAATCATTTTATCACTGGCCCTGTCATTTTATGACTGGTTTTGTCAATTAATGACTGGCCAAGTCATTTTATGACTGTTAGAGTCATTTTATCACTGGCCCTGTCCTTAATGACTGGCCCTGTCATTAATGACCGGCACAGTCATTTTATAACTGGCCCTGTCATTAATGACTGGCCCTGTCAATAATGACTGGCCCCGTCATTTTATCACTGGCCCTGTTATTTTTTGATTGGTTCTGTCATTTTATGACTGGCCAAGTTATTTTATGACTAGCAGAGTCATTTTATCACTGGCCCTGTCATTAATGACTGGCCCTGTCATTAATGACTGGCCCAGTCATTTTATCACTGGCCCTGTCATTAATGACTGGCCCTGTTATTAATGACTGGCCCCGTCACTTTTTTTAACACTGGCCCTGTCATATTATGACTGGTTCTGTCATTTTATGACTGGCCAAGTTATTTTATGACTAGCAGAGTCATTTTATCACTGGCCCTGTCATTAACGACTGGCCCTGTCATTAATGACTGGCCCACTCATTTTATCACTGGCCCCTTCATTAATGACTGGCCCTGTCATTAATGATTGGGTCAGTCATTTTATCACTGGCCCTGTCATTTTATGACTGGTTCTGTCATTTTATGACTGGCCATGTCATTTTATGACTGGCAGAGTCATTTTATCACTGGCACTGTCATTAATGACTGGCTCTGTCATTAATGACTGGCCCTGTCATTAATGACTGGCCCAGTCATTTTATCACTGGCCCTGTCATTAATGACTGGCACTGTCATTAATGACTAGCCCAGTCATTTTATCACTGGCCCTGTCATTTTATGACTGGTTCTGTCATTTTATGACTGGCCAAGTCCATTTATGACTGGCAGAGTCATTTTATCACTGGCCCTGTCATTAATGACTGGCCCTGTCATTAATGACGGGCCCAGTCATTTTATCACTGGCCCTGTCATTAATGACTGGCCCTGTCAATAATGAAAGGCCCAGTCATTTTATCACTGGCCCTGTCATTTCATGACTGGTTCTGTCATTAATGACTAGCTTAGTCATATTATCACTGGCCCTATCTTTTTATGACTGGTTCTGTCATTTTATGACTTGCCAAGTCATTTTATGACTGGTAGAGTCATTTTATCACTGGCCCTGTCATAAATGACTGGCCCTGTCATTAATGACGGGCCCAGGCATTTTATCACTGGCTCTGTCATTAATGACTGGCCCAGTCATATTATCACAGGCCCTGTCATTAATGACTGTGCCAGTTATTTTATCACTGTCCCTGTCATTTTATGACTGGTTCTTTCATTTTATGACTGGTTCTTTCATTTTATGACTGGCCAAGTCATTTTATGACTGGCAGAGTCATTTTATCACTGGCCCTGTCATTAATGACTAGCCCTGTCGTTAATGACTAGCCCAGTCATTTTATCACTGGCCCTGTCATTAATGACTGGCCCTGTCATTAATGACTGGCCCCGTCATTTTATCACTGGCCCTGTCATTTTATGACTAGTTCTGTCATTTTATGACAGGCCAAGTTATTTTATGACTGGAGGAGTCATTTTATCACTGGCCCTGTCATTAATGACTGGCCCAGTCATTTTATCACAGGCCCTGTCATTAATGACTGGCCCTGTCATTAATGACTGGCCCAGTCATTTTATCACTGGCCCTGTCATTTTATGACTTGTTCTGTCATTTTATGACTGGCCAAGTCATTTTATGACTGGTAGAGTCATTTTATCACTGGCCCTGTCATTAAAGACTGGCCCTGTCATTAATGACTGGCCCAGTCATTTTATCACTGGCCCTGTCATTAATGACTGGCCCTGTCATTAATGACTGGCCCCGTCATTTTATCACTGGCACTGTCATTTTATGACTAGTTCTGTCATTTTATGACAGGCCAAGTTATTTTATGACTGGAGGAGTCATTTTATCACTGGCCCTGTCATTAATGACTGGCCCAGTCATTTTATCACAGGCCCTGTCATTAATGACTGGCCCTGTCATTAATGACTGTGCCAGTCATTTTATCACTGGCCCTGTCATTTTATGACTGGGTCTGTCATTTTATGACTGGCCAAGTCATTTTATGACTGGCAGAGTCATTTTATAACTGGCCCTGTCATTAATGACTGGCCCTGTCGTTAATGACTGGCCCAGTCATTTTATCACTGGCCCTGTCATTAATGACTGGCCCTGTCATTAATGACTGGCCCAGTCATTTTATCACTGGCCCTGTCATTTTATGACTGGTTCTGTCATTTTATTCCTGGCCAAGTCATTTTATGACTGGTAGAGTCATTTTATCACTGGCCCTGTCATTAATGACTGGCCCTGTCATTAATGACTGGCCCAGTCATTTTATCATTGGCCCTGTCATTAATGACTGGCCCTGTCATTAATGACTGGCCCCGTCATTTGATCACTGGCCCTGTCATTTTATGACTGGTTCTGTCATTTTATGACTGGCCAAGTTATTTTATGACTAGCAGAGTCATTTTATCACTGGCCCTGTCATTAATGACTGGCCCTGTCATTAATGACTGGCACACTCATTTTATCACTGGCCCTGTCATTAATGACTGGCCCTGTCATTAATGACTGGGTCAGTCATTTTATCACTGGCCCTGTCATTTTATGACTGGTTCTGTCATTTTTTGACTGGCCAAGTCATTTTCAGACTGGCAGAGTCATTTCATCACTGGCCCTGTCATTAATGACTGGCCCTGTCATTAATGACTGGCCCAGTCATTTTATCACTGGCCCTGTCATTAATGACTGGCCCTGTTATTAATGACTGGCCCCGTCACTTTTTTTAACACTGGCCCTGTCATTTTATGACTGGTTCTGTCATTTTATGACTGGCCAAGTTATTTTATGACTAGCAGAGTCATTTTATCACTGGCCCTGTCATTAACGACTATCCCTGTCATTAATGACTGGCCCACTCATTTTATCACTGGCCCCTTCATTAATGACTGGCCCTGTCATTAATGATTGGGTCAGTCATTTTATCACTGGCCCTGTCATTTTATGACTGGTTCTGTCATTTTATGACTGGCCATGTCATTTTATGACTGGCAGAGTCATTTTATCACTGGCACTGTCATTAATGACTGGCTCTGTCATTAATGACTGGCCCTGTCATTAATGACTGGCCCAGTCATTTTATCACTGGCCCTGTCATTAATGACTGGCCCTGTCAATAATGAAAGGCCCAGTCATTTTATCACTGGCCCTGTCATTTCATGACTGGTTCTGTCATTAATGACTAGCTTAGTCATATTATCACTGGCCCTATCTTTTTATGACTGGTTCTGTCATTTTATGACTTGCCAAGTCATTATATGACTGGTAGAGTCATTTTATCACTGGCCCTGTCATAAATGACTGGCCCTGTCATTAATGACGGGCCCAGGCATTTTATCACTGGCTCTGTCATTAATGACTGGCCCAGTCATTTTATCACAGGCCCTGTCATTAATGACTGTGCCAGTTATTTTATCACTGTCCCTGTCATTTTATGACTGGTTCTTTCATTTTATGACTGGCCAAGTCATTTTATGACTGGCAGAGTCATTTTATCACTGGCCCTGTCATTAATGACTAGCCCTGTCGTTAATGACTGGCCCAGTCATTTTATCACTGGCCCTGTCATTAATGACTGGCCCTGTCATTAATGACTGGCCCAGTCATTTTATCACTGGCCCTGTCATTTTATGACTGGTTCTGTCATTTTATGACTCGCCAAGTCCATTTATGACTGGCAGAGTCATTTTATCACGGGCCCTGTCATTAATGACGGGCCCAGTCATTTTATCACTGGCCCTGTCATTTTATGACTGGTTCTGTCATTTTATGACTTGCCAAGTCAATTTATGACTGGTAGAGTCATTTTATCACTGGCCCTGTCATAAATGACTGGCCCTGTCATTAATGACTAGCCCTGTCATTAATGACTGGCCCTGTCATTAATGAATGTCCCACTCATTTTATCACTGGCCCTGTCATTTAATGACTGGTTCTGTCATTAATGACTGGCCCAGTCATTTTATCACTGGCCCTGTCATTTTATCACTGGCCCTGTAATTAACGACTGGCCCTGTCATTAATGACTGGCCCAGTCATTTTATCACTGGCCCTGTCATTTTATGACTTGTTCTGTCATTTTATGACTGGCCAAGTCATTTTATGACTGGTAGAGTCATTTTATCACTGGCCCTGTCATTAATGACTGGCCCTGTAATTAATGACTGGCCCAGTCATTTTAACACTGGCCCTGTCATTAATGACTGGCCCTGTCATTAATGACTGGCCCCGTCATTTTATCACTGGCCCTGTCATTTTATGACTAGTTCTGTCATTTTATGACAGGCCAAGTTATTTTATGACTGGAGGAGTCATTTTATCACTGGCCCTGTCATTAATGACTGGCCCAGTCATTTTATCACAGGCCCTGTCATTAATGACTGGCCCTGTCATTAATGACTGTGCCAGTTATTTTATCACTGGCCCTGTCATTTTATGACTGGTTCTGTCATTTTATGACTGGCCAAGTCATTTTATGACTGGAGGAGTCATTTTATCACTGGCCCTGTCATTAATGACTGGCCCAGTCATTTTATAACTGGCCCTGTCATTAATGACTGGCCCTGTCGTTAATGACTGGCCCAGTCATTTTATCACTGGCCCTGTCATTAATGACTGGCCCTGTCATTAATGACTGGCCCAGTCATTTTATCACTGGTTCTGTCATTTTATGCCTGGCCAAGTCATTTTATGACTGGTAGAGTCATTTTATCACTGGCCCTGTCATTAATGACTGGCCCTGTCATTAATGACTGGCCCAGTCATTTTATCATTGGCCCTGTCATTAATGACTGGCACTGTCATTAATGACTGGCCCCGTCATTTTATCACAGGCCCTGTCATTTTATGACTGGTTCTGTCATTTTATGACTGGCCAAGTTATTTTATGACTAGCAGTCATTTTATCACTGGCCCTGTCATTAATGACTGGCCCTGTCATTAATGACTGGCTCACTCATTTTATCACTGGACCTGTTATTAATGACTGGCCCTGTCATTAATGACTGGGTCAGTCATTTTATCACTGGCCCTGTCATTTTATGACTGGTTCTGTCATTTTATGACTGGCCAAGTCATTTTCAGACTGGCAGAGTCTTTTCATCACTGGCCCTGTCATTAATGACTGGCCCTGTTATTAATGACTGGCCCAGTCATTTTATCACTGGCCCTGTCATTTATGACTGGCCCTGTCATTAATGACTGGCCCAGTCATTTTATCACTGGCCCTGTCATTTTATGAGTGGTTCTGTCATTTTATGACTGGCCAAGTCATTTTATGACTGGTAGAGTCATTTTATCACTCGCCCTGTCAATAATGACTGGCCCTGTCATTAATGACTGGCCAAGTCATTTTATCACTGTTCCGGTCATGAATGACTGGCCCTGTCATTAATGACTGGGTCAGTCATTTTATCACTGGCCCTGTCATTTTATGACTGGTTCTGTCATTTTATGACTGGCCAAGTCATTTTATGACTGGCAGAGTCATTTTATCACTGGCCCTGTTATTAATGACTGGCCCTGTCATTAATGACTGGCCCTGTCATTAATGACTGGCCCAGTCATTTTATCACTGGCCTTGTCAGTTTATGACTGGTTCTGTCATTTTATGACTGGCCAAGTCCATTTATGACTGGCAGAGTCATTTTATCACTGGCCCTGTCATAAATGACTGGCCCTGTCATTAATGACGGGCCCAGTCATTTTATCACTGGCCCTGTCATTAATGACTGGCCCTGTCATTAATGAAAGGCCCAGTCATTTTATCACTGGCCCTGTCATTTTATGACTGGTTCTGTCATTAATGACTGGCTAAGTCATTTTATGACTGGTAGAGTCATTTTATCACTGGCCCCTTCATAAATGACTGGCCCTGTCATTAATGACGGGCCCAGGCATTTTATCACTGGCCCTGTCATTAATGACTGGCCCTGTCATTAATGACAGGCCCAGTCATTTTATAACTGGCCCTGTCATTTTATGAATGTTTCTGTCATTTAATGACTTGCCAAGTAATTTTATGACTTGCAAAGTCATTTTATGACTGGCAGAGTCATTTTATAACTGGCCCTGTCATTTATGACTGGCCCTGTCATTAATGACTGGCCCAGTCAATTTATCACTGGCCCTGTCATTTAATGACTGGTTCTGTCATTTTATGACTGGCCAAGTCCATTTATGACTGGCAGAGTCATTTTATCACTGGCCCTGTCATTAATGACTGGCCCTGTCATTAATGACGGGCCCAGTCATTTTATCACTGGCCCTGTCATTAATGACAGGCCCTGTCATTAATGACTGGCCCAGTCATTTTATCACTGGCCCTGTAATTTTATGACTGGTTCTGTCATTTTATGCCTGGCCAAGTCATTTTATGACTGGTAGAGTCATTTTATCACTGGCCCTGTCATTAATGACTGGCCCTTACATTAATGACTGGCCCAGTCATTTTATCATTGGCCCTGTCATTAATGACTGGCCCCGTCATTTTATCACTGGCCCTGTCATTTCATGACTGGTTCTGTCATTAATGACTAGCCCAGTCATTTTATCACTGGCCCTGTCATTTTATGACTGGTTCTGTCATTTTATGACTGGCCAAGTCCATTTATGACTGGCAGAGTCATTTTATCACTGGCCCTGTCATTAATGACTGGCCCTGTCATTAATGACGGGCCCAGTCATTTTATCACTGGCCCTGTCATTAATGACTGGCCCTGTCAATAATGAAAGGCCCAGTCATTTTATCACTGGCCCTGTCATTTCATGACTGGTTCTGTCATTAATGACTAGCTTAGTCATATTATCACTGGCCCTATCTTTTTATGACTGGTTCTGTCATTTTATGACTTGCCAAGTCATTTTATGACTGGTAGAGTCATTTTATCACTGGCCCTGTCATAAATGACTGGCCCTGTCATTAATGACGGGCCCAGGCATTTTATCACTGGCTCTGTCATTAATGACTGGCCCAGTCATATTATCACAGGCCCTGTCATTAATGACTGTGCCAGTTATTTTATCACTGTCCCTGTCATTTTATGACTGGTTCTTTCATTTTATGACTGGCCAAGTCATTTTATGACTGGCAGAGTCATTTTATCACTGGCCCTGTCATTAATGACTAGCCCTGTCGTTAATGACTAGCCCAGTCATTTTATCACTGGCACTGTCATTAATGACTGGCCCTGTCATTAATGACTGGCCCCGTCATTTTATCACTGGCCCTGTCATTTTATGACTAGTTCTGTCATTTTATGACAGGCCAAGTTATTTTATGACTGGAGGAGTCATTTTATCACTGGCCCTGTCATTAATGACTGGCCCAGTCATTTTATCACAGGCCCTGTCATTAATGACTGGCCCTGTCATTAATGACTGGCCCAGTCATTTTATCACTGGCCCTGTCATTTTATGACTTGTTCTGTCATTTTATGACTGGCCAAGTCATTTTATGACTGGTAGAGTCATTTTATCACTGGCCCTGTCATTAATGACTGGCCCTGTCATTAATGACTGGCCCAGTCATTTTATCACTGGCCCTGTCATTAATGACTGGCCCTGTCATTAATGACTGGCCCCGTCATTTTATCACTGGCACTGTCATTTTATGACTAGTTCTGTCATTTTATGACAGGCCAAGTTATTTTATGACTGGAGGAGTCATTTTATCACTGGCCCTGTCATTAATGACTGGCCCAGTCATTTTATCACAGGCCCTGTCATTAATGACTGGCCCTGTCATTAATGACTGTGCCAGTCATTTTATCACTGGCCCTGTCATTTTATGACTGGGTCTGTCATTTTATGACTGGCCAAGTCATTTTATGACTGGCAGAGTCATTTTATAACTGGCCCTGTCATTAATGACTGGCCCTGTCGTTAATGACTGGCCCAGTCATTTTATCACTGGCCCTGTCATTAATGACTGGCCCTGTCATTAATGACTGGCCCAGTCATTTTATCACTGGCCCTGTCATTTTATGACTGGTTCTGTCATTTTATTCCTGGCCAAGTCATTTTATGACTGGTAGAGTCATTTTATCACTGGCCCTGTCATTAATGACTGGCCCTGTCATTAATGACTGGCCCAGTCATTTTATCATTGGCCCTGTCATTAATGACTGGCCCTGTCATTAATGACTGGCCCCGTCATTTGATCACTGGCCCTGTCATTTTATGACTGGTTCTGTCATTTTATGACTGGCCAAGTTATTTTATGACTAGCAGAGTCATTTTATCACTGGCCCTGTCATTAATGACTGGCCCTGTCATTAATGACTGGCACACTCATTTTATCACTGGCCCTGTCATTAATGACTGGCCCTGTCATTAATGACTGGGTCAGTCATTTTATCACTGGCCCTGTCATTTTATGACTGGTTCTGTCATTTTATGACTGGCCAAGTCATTTTCAGACTGGCAGAGTCATTTCATCACTGGCCCTGTCATTAATGACTGGCGAAGTCATTTTATCACTGGCCCTGTCATTAATGACTGGCGAAGTCATTTTATCACTGGCCCAGTCATTTTATCACTGGCCCTGTCATTTTATGACTGGTTCTGTCATTTTATGACTGGCCAAGTAATTTTATGACTGGCAGAGTCATTTTATCACTGGCCCTGTCATTAATGACTAGCCCTGTCATTAATGACTGGCCCTGTCATTAATGACTGGCCCACTCATTTTATCACTGGCCCTGTCATTTAATGACTGGTTCTGTCATTAATGAGTGGCCCAGTCATTTTATCACTGGCCCTGTCATTTTATCACTGGCCCCGTCATTAATGACTGGCAGAGTCATTTTTATCACTGGCCCAGTCATTAATGACTGGCCCTGTCATTAATGGCTGGCCCAGTCATTTTATCACTGGCCCTGTCATTAATGACTGGCCCTGTCATTAATGACTGGCCCAGTCATTTTATCACTGGCCCTGTCATTTTATGACTTGTTCTGTCATTTTATGACTGGCCAAGTCATTTTATGACTGGTAGAGTCATTTTATTACTGGCCCTGTCATTAATGACTGGCCCAGTCATTTTATCACTGGCCCTGTCATTTTATGACTGGTTCTGTCATTTTATGACTGGCCAATTCATTAATGACTGGTATAGTCATTTTATCACTGGCCCTGTCCTTAATGACTTGCACTGTCGTTAATGACTGGCCCAGTCATTTTATCACTGGCCCTGTCATTAATGACTGGCCCTGTCATTAATGACGTGCCCAATCATTTTATCACTGGCCCTGTCATTTTATGACTGGTTCTGTCAATTTATGACTGGCCAAGTCATTTTATGACTGTTAGAGTCATTTTATCACTGGCCCTGTCCTTAATGACTGGCCCTGTCATTAATGACTGGCCCAGTCATTTTATAACTGGCCCTGTCATTAATGACTGGCCCTGTCATTAATGACTGGCCCCGTCATTTTATCACTGGCCCTGTTATTTTTTGACTGGTTCTGTCATTTTATGACTGGCCAAGTCATTTTATGACTAGCAGAGTCATTTTATCACTGGCCCTGTCATTAATGACTGGCCCTGTCATTAATGACTGGCCCAGTCATTTTATCACTGGCCCTGTCATTAATGACTGGCCCTGTTATTAATGACTGGCCCCGTCACTTTTTTTAACACTGGCCCTGTCATATTATGACTGGTTCTGTCATTTTATGACTGGCCAAGTTATTTTATGACTAGCAGAGTCATTTTATCACTGGCCCTGTCATTAACGACTGGCCCTGTCATTAATGACTGGCCCACTCATTTTATCACTGGCCCCTTCATTAATGACTGGCCCTGTCATTAATGATTGGGTCAGTCATTTTATCACTGGCCCTGTCATTTTATGACTGGTTCTGTCATTTTATGACTGGCCATGTCATTTTATGACTGGCAGAGTCATTTTATCACTGGCACTGTCATTAATGACTGGCTCTGTCATTAATGACTGGCCCTGTCATTAATGACTGGCCCAGTCATTTTATCACTGGCCCTGTCATTAATGACTGGCCCTGTCATTAATGACTAGCCCAGTCATTTTATCACTGGCCCTGTCATTTTATGACTGGTTCTGTCATTTTATGACTGGCCAAGTCCATTTATGACTGGCAGAGTCATTTTATCACTGGCCCTGTCATTAATGACTGGCCCTGTCATTAATGACGGGCCCAGTCATTTTATCACTGGCCCTGTCATTAATGACTGGCCCTGTCAATAATGACTGGCCCCGTCATTTGATCACTGGCCCTGTCATTTTATGACTGGTTCTGTCATTTTATGACTGGCCAAGTTATTTTATGACTAGCAGAGTCATTTTATCACTGGCCCTGTCATTAATGACTGGCCCTGTCATTAATGACTGGCACACTCATTTTATCACTGGCCCTGTCATTAATGACTGGCCCTGTCATTAATGACTGGGTCAGTCATTTTATCACTGGCCCTGTCATTTTATGACTGGTTCTGTCATTTTATGACTGGCCAAGTCATTTTCAGACTGGCAGAGTCATTTCATCACTGGCCCTGTCATTAATGACTGGCGAAGTCATTTTATCACTGGCCCTGTCATTAATGACTGGCGAAGTCATTTTATCACTGGCCCAGTCATTTTATCACTGGCCCTGTCATTTTATGACTGGTTCTGTCATTTTATGACTGGCCAAGTAATTTTATGACTGGCAGAGTCATTTTATCACTGGCCCTGTCATTAATGACTAGCCCTGTCATTAATGACTGGCCCTGTCATTAATGACTGGCCCACTCATTTTATCACTGGCCCTGTCATTTAATGACTGGTTCTGTCATTAATGAGTGGCCCAGTCATTTTATCACTGGCCCTGTCATTTTATCACTGGCCCCGTCATTAATGACTGGCAGAGTCATTTTTATCACTGGCCCAGTCATTAATGACTGGCCCTGTCATTAATGGCTGGCCCAGTCATTTTATCACTGGCCCTGTCATTAATGACTGGCCCTGTCATTAATGACTGGCCCAGTCATTTTATCACTGGCCCTGTCATTTTATGACTTGTTCTGTCATTTTATGACTGGCCAAGTCATTTTATGACTGGTAGAGTCATTTTATTACTGGCCCTGTCATTAATGACTGGCCCAGTCATTTTATCACTGGCCCTGTCATTTTATGACTGGTTCTGTCATTTTATGACTGGCCAATTCATTAATGACTGGTATAGTCATTTTATCACTGGCCCTGTCCTTAATGACTTGCACTGTCGTTAATGACTGGCCCAGTCATTTTATCACTGGCCCTGTCATTAATGACTGGCCCTGTCATTAATGACGTGCCCAATCATTTTATCACTGGCCCTGTCATTTTATGACTGGTTCTGTCAATTTATGACTGGCCAAGTCATTTTATGACTGTTAGAGTCATTTTATCACTGGCCCTGTCCTTAATGACTGGCCCTGTCATTAATGACTGGCCCAGTCATTTTATAACTGGCCCTGTCATTAATGACTGGCCCTGTCATTAATGACTGGCCCCGTCATTTTATCACTGGCCCTGTTATTTTTTGACTGGTTCTGTCATTTTATGACTGGCCAAGTCATTTTATGACTAGCAGAGTCATTTTATCACTGGCCCTGTCATTAATGACTGGCCCTGTCATTAATGACTGGCCCAGTCATTTTATCACTGGCCCTGTCATTAATGACTGGCCCTGTTATTAATGACTGGCCCCGTCACTTTTTTTAACACTGGCCCTGTCATATTATGACTGGTTCTGTCATTTTATGACTGGCCAAGTTATTTTATGACTAGCAGAGTCATTTTATCACTGGCCCTGTCATTAACGACTGGCCCTGTCATTAATGACTGGCCCACTCATTTTATCACTGGCCCCTTCATTAATGACTGGCCCTGTCATTAATGATTGGGTCAGTCATTTTATCACTGGCCCTGTCATTTTATGACTGGTTCTGTCATTTTATGACTGGCCATGTCATTTTATGACTGGCAGAGTCATTTTATCACTGGCACTGTCATTAATGACTGGCTCTGTCATTAATGACTGGCCCTGTCATTAATGACTGGCCCAGTCATTTTATCACTGGCCCTGTCATTAATGACTGGCCCTGTCATTAATGACTAGCCCAGTCATTTTATCACTGGCCCTGTCATTTTATGACTGGTTCTGTCATTTTATGACTGGCCAAGTCCATTTATGACTGGCAGAGTCATTTTATCACTGGCCCTGTCATTAATGACTGGCCCTGTCATTAATGACGGGCCCAGTCATTTTATCACTGGCCCTGTCATTAATGACTGGCCCTGTCAATAATGAAAGGCCCAGTCATTTTATCACTGGCCCTGTCATTTCATGACTGGTTCTGTCATTAATGACTAGCTTAGTCATATTATCACTGGCCCTATCTTTTTATGACTGGTTCTGTCATTTTATGACTTGCCAAGTCATTTTATGACTGGTAGAGTCATTTTATCACTGGCCCTGTCATAAATGACTGGCCCTGTCATTAATGACGGGCCCAGGCATTTTATCACTGGCTCTGTCATTAATGACTGGCCCAGTCATATTATCACAGGCCCTGTCATTAATGACTGTGCCAGTTATTTTATCACTGTCCCTGTCATTTTATGACTGGTTCTTTCATTTTATGACTGGCCAAGTCATTTTATGACTGGCAGAGTCATTTTATCACTGGCCCTGTCATTAATGACTAGCCCTGTCGTTAATGACTAGCCCAGTCATTTTATCACTGGCCCTGTCATTAATGACTGGCCCTGTCATTAATGACTGGCCCAGTCATTTTATCACTGGCCCTGTCATTTTATGACTGGTTCTGTCATTTTATGACTCGCCAAGTCCATTTATGACTGGCAGAGTCATTTTATCACGGGCCCTGTCATTAATGACGGGCCCAGTCATTTTATCACTGGCCCTGTCATTTTATGACTGGTTCTGTCATTTTATGACTTGCCAAGTCATTTTATGACTGGTAGAGTCATTTTATCACTGGCCCTGTCATAAATGACTGGCCCTGTCATTAATGACTAGCCCTGTCATTAATGACTGGCCCTGTCATTAATGACTGTCCCACTCATTTTATCACTGGCCCTGTCATTTAATGACTGGTTCTGTCATTAATGACTGGCCCAGTCATTTTATCACTGGCCCTGTCATTTTATCACTGGCCCTGTCATTAACGACTGGCCCTGTCATTAATGACTGGCCCAGTCATTTTATCACTGGCCCTGTCATTTTATGACTTGTTCTGTCATTTTATGACTGGCCAAGTCATTTTATGACTGGTAGAGTCATTTTATCACTGGCCCTGTCATTAATGACTGGCCCTGTAATTAATGACTGGCCCAGTCATTTTAACACTGGCCCTGTCATTAATGACTGGCCCTGTCATTAATGACTGGCCCCGTCATTTTATCACTGGCCCTGTCATTTTATGACTAGTTCTGTCATTTTATGACAGGCCAAGTTATTTTATGACTGGAGGAGTCATTTTATCACTGGCCCTGTCATTAATGACTGGCCCAGTCATTTTATCACAGGCCCTGTCATTAATGACTGGCCCTGTCATTAATGACTGTGCCAGTCATTTTATTACTGGCCCTGTCATTTTATGACTGGTTCTGTCATTTTATGACTGGCCAAGTCATTTTATGACTGGCAGAGTCATTTTATAACTGGCCCTGTCATTAATGACTGGCCCTGTCGTTAATGACTGGCCCAGTCATTTTATCACTGGCCCTGTCATTAATGACTGGCCCTGTCATTAATGACTGGCCCAGTCATTTTATCACTGGTTCTGTCATTTTATGCCTGGCCAAGTCATTTTATGACTGGTAGAGTCATTTTATCACTGGCCCTGTCATTAATGACTGGCCCTTTCATTAATGACTGGCCCAGTCATTTTATCATTGGCCCTGTCATTAATGACTGGCCCTGTCATTAATGACTGGCCCCGTCATTTTATCACAGGCCCTGTCATTTTATGACTGGTTCTGTCATTTTATGACTGGCCAAGTTATTTTATGACTAGCAGAGTCATTTTATCACTGGCCCTGTCATTAATGACTGGCCCTGTCATTAATGACTGGCTCACTCATTTTATCACTGGCCCTGTCATTAATGACTGGCCCTGTCATTAATGACTGGGTCAGTCATTTTATCACTGGCCCTGTCATTTTATGACTGGTTCTGTCATTTTATGACTGGCCAAGTCATTTTCAGACTGGCAGAGTCATTTCATCACTGGCCCTGTCATTAATGACTGGCCCTGTCATTAATGACTGGCCCTGTTATTAATGACTGGCCCAGTCATTTTATCACTGGCCCTGTCATTAATGACTGGCCCTGTCATTAATGACTGGCCCAGTCATTTTATCACTGGCCCTGTCATTTTATGAGTGGTTCTGTCATTTTATGACTGGCCAAGTCATTTTATGACTGGTAGAGTCATTTTATCACTCGCCCTGTCAATAATGACTGGCCCTGTCATTAATGACTGGCCAAGTCATTTTATCACTGTTCCGGTCATTAATGACTGGCCCTGTCATTAATGACTGGGTCAGTCATTTTATCACTGGCCCTGTCATTTTATGACTGGTTCTGTCATTTTATGACTGGCCAAGTCATTTTATGACTGGCAGAGTCATTTTATCACTGGCCCTGTTATTAATGACTGGCCCTGTCATTAATGACTGGCCCTGTCATTAATGACTGGCCCAGTCATTTTATCACTGGCCTTGTCAGTTTATGACTGGTTCTGTCATTTTATGACTGGCCAAGTCCATTTATGACTGGCAGAGTCATTTTATCACTGGCCCTGTCATAAATGACTGGCCCTGTCATTAATGACGGGCCCAGTCATTTTATCACTGGCCCTGTCATTAATGACTGGCCCTGTCATTAATGAAAGGCCCAGTCATTTTATCACTGGCCCTGTCATTTTATGACTGGTTCTGTCATTAATGACTGGCTTAGTCATTTTATGACTGGTAGAGTCATTTTATCACTGGCCCCTTCATAAATGACTGCCCCTGTCATTAATGACGGGCCCAGGCATTTTATCACTGGCCCTGTCATTAATGACTGGCCCTGTCATTAATGACAGGCCCAGTCATTTTATAACTGGCCCTGTCATTTTATGAATGTTTCTGTCATTTAATGACTTGCCAAGTAATTTTATGACTTGCAAAGTCATTTTTTGACTGGCAGATTCATTTTATAACTGGCCCTGTCATTAATGACTGGCCCTGTCATTAATGACTGGCCCAGTCATTTTATCACTGGCCCTGTCATTTAATGACTGGTTCTGTCATTTTATGACTGGCCAAGTCCATTTATGACTGGCAGAGTCATTTTATCACTGGCCCTGTCATTAATGACTGGCCCTGTCATTAATGACGGGCCCAGTCATTTTATCACTGGCCCTGTCATTAATGACAGGCCCTGTCATTAATGACTGGCCCAGTCATTTTATCACTGGCCCTGTAATTTTATGACTGGTTCTGTCATTTTATGCCTGGCCAAGTCATTTTATGACTGGTAGAGTCATTTTATCACTGGCCCTGTCATTAATGACTGGCCCTTACATTAATGACTGGCCCAGTCATTTTATCATTGGCCCTGTCATTAATGACTGGCCCTGTCATTAATGACTGGCCCCGTCATTTTATCACTGGCCTTGTCATTTTATGACTGGTTCTGTCATTTTATGACTGGCCAAGTTATTTTATGACTGGCAGAGTCATTTTATCACTGGCCCTGTCATTAATGACTGGCCCAGTCATTAATGACTGGCCCTGTCATTAATGACTGGCCCAGTCATTTTATCACTGGCCCTGTCATTAATGACTGGCCATGTCAATAATGACTGGCCCAGTCCTTTTATCACTGGCCTTGTCATTTTATGACTGGTTCTGTCATTTTATGACTGGCCAAGTCCATTTATGACTGGCAGAGTCATTTTATCACTGGCCCTGTCATAAATGACTGGCCCTGTCATTAATGACGGGCCCAGTCATTTTATCACTGGCCCTGTCATTAATGACTGGCCCTGTCATTATTGAAAGGCCCTGTCATTTTATCACTGGCCCTGTCATTTTATGACTGGTTCTGTCATTAATGACTGGCTTAGTCATTTTATGACTGGTAGAGTCATTTTATCACTGGCCCTGTCATAAATGACTGGCCCTGTCATTAATGACGGGCCCAGGCATTTTATCACTGGCCCTGTCATTAATGACTGGCCCTGTCATTAATGACAGGCCCAGTCATTTTATGAATGGTTCTGTCATTTTATGACTTGCCAAGTAATTTTATGACTTGCAAAGTCATTTTATGACTGGCAGAGTCATTTTATAACTGGCCCTGTCATTAATGACTGGCCCTGTCATTAATGACTGGCCCAGTCATTTTATCACTGGCTCTGTCATTTTATGACTTGTTCTGTCATTTTATGACTGGCCAAGTCATTTTATGCCTGGCAAAGTCATTTTATCACTGGCCCTGTCAATAATGACTGGCCCTGTCATTAATGACTGGCGAAGTCATTTTATCACTGGCCCTGTCATTAATGACCCAGATAGCAAGCTAAACTTGCAGCAAAGTTGCTGAAGGTTTGTAATGACAAAGTTGCAACTTTGCAAAAAGTTTGTCGTAACAAGCCTGCATACCTGATGCAAGCTTGAATCAAACCTCCTAGTTACGTGTCTTCAAATTTGCTGCAGACTAGTTGTATCACACCTGCTGCAAACGTTAAATGAAATGTAAAAATTAAATAATAGAACAATAATACTTATAGAAATTTATTAACTTTAATGTTCTACATGTTTATCAATCATGATATCCTCAATATTATCATCTCCAGTGAATTTGTTCATCCTTTCATTCCTAGAAAAAAAACATGAAAAATTACTACAAATGATATGAAAGATCATGCCTATATAATTTTTAATTTGATAGTATATAAAGTTTTTACTTAATTCTCCTTTGATTTGAAATTTGCGCACAGCAGCCAATTTGTACATTACAAATGAACAAAATGTCAAGTTCCCTTTAAAACTGAAGTAAATTTCTATTACAATGGAGTAAATCAGCCACTTTAACCATACAACCTCTAGATGCAGGGTAAGCCAAGAATTGAGGCTTCTGTAATGCTTCAGTTAGGATGCCACCCAATAATTATTTTGGAAGAAGTGGTTAAGTGGCCTTCCAATCTTTTTACAATGAGGCCTTTGCATCAAACTGGAAGCCAGTCCACCAAAAATATAGCCAATTGACACAAGGAAAAACAATATTAAAATTAGAAAAACTTACTTTCAGAGGGGTTTGACAGAGACTGCAGAAGTATAACGATGCTGTTGAGTTGCTCTATTTCCTGTTTGTTTTTTAGGCGACCGGTGGCAGACTATTTAGGAACCACGCAATTGAAGAGTTCAGATTGTACCAATGAGGAAGCTTTAGAGGAAGGTGTGGAGAGAAACCATATAGCCTACTTCTTAAAAGTCTTGCGCCATAAATTAGTACCTGGAATGTTAACAACAATTTAGTGGGCATTCATGAACTTACCATTTGTGAACTTCAAACAAGGCAATACTTACCATTTTGCCTGGAAAGAGTTTCTCTCTTTTCAATATCAGTCAAGATTTGATAAGAACACAATTACTTCTGATTACAGCTGCTCCGCCTGACATTTGGCAGGTGAAGTTTCATTCTTCCAAAAAAAACTCACCCTCCACAAATGAATGAGTAAGACTTTCATTAAATGCTATAGGGATCTGATGAGAACATAATACATATTGACTCTATTTCATTCCAGATAAGTAACCACCTTAAAAATTCCTCATCAATGAAGACATCCATTTTAACACCAGCATCAACAGGGTTACAGGTTTCCTGCATCCATAACTCGAATTATACCTAGAAAATTAATAGCAACTGTAAACATCAAACGAGCTTATACCTGTAAATAGTTTCATTATTCCAACTGAAAACAAACTTACCTTCCATTGTGGAATGAGTATGCCTCTTATTAAATTCAATTAGGATATAATGAGAACTTAATACTGTCATCATTTGATTCCAAAGAAATAATCAGCATACACAATTCTCATCACTGAACAAATCCATACCACACATCAGATTCACCAGTGTTTTTACAGTTTTCTGCATCCCTAACTGGAAAAAATACCAGGAAAATTCATTACATCTGTGAATATCAAACATGGTTACACCTGGTAAATAAGTTTCACGACTTCAAGGAAAACCAAACAAAGGAATAAGCAACTTATAGAATAGAAGCTATAGAAGGAATAAGAACTACTTATTTATGGGAATTAAAGCACTCTTTCCTTAATAAGAAGGTAACAACACTTGGAAAATTCACCACTTCAAAATTTACAAAGAAATACTGTTCACTATCTCAGGTATCATTGAGGAAGTAATGCACCCTGGGTAGGTACAAAAATTAGCTTTACCATGAAACAAGTTCCACAACCTCAAAATATCACTGGCACAGAAGAATTCATGCAATTTTTCGTTAGACTTTGTTAGGCTTGATTAGTTCAAGAGGGGTTCTAACAACATATAAACCACACACATCAAATGCAAAATCCATTCAGGAATGAGCATTTGAGGCATTCATGCCATACCATTAGCCATTTGAGAGGAAATCACATTTATCTCCAATCAATATACCTTACATCATATAACATTTATCTTTCATGCATTCGTCCATGACGTATGAAACAGGCTAGATAAAGTTCGTCAGTGTTACTGCACAACAAAATTTAATTTTTAAAGTAACAATAATGCACAACACGTATTTTATAATTCACTTTCACGCACAATACAATAACTTACTCATAATTAAAAGACACTCCACTCAACAGAACTTACTATATGGGATAAATATAAAGCAAGAAGGAAAGAGTGTTCATTCATTTAAGCTATATCCTCGCCTAATTCAAAAAGCATAGGCCCAAGGTTGTTAATTGACCATCTAACAATAAAAGTTAATCTTTGATATCGGTTTACACTTCACTACTTTCATCTATTCAACAAGAACACATATTCCACAAACATAATTACTACCTTGCTTAAAACTTTGATTTCCCTAATCAGTCCATCGAGGACTGACGATGTCTTCCCATAAAGGTATGCAATAGTCACAATTTCTTACATACTTGTTACTGAAATAAAATAACTCAATTACTGCTGTTGGTTAACATAATATAACCAACCATTCACTTTAGAATGCATCCGATACAGGTGTAACCTACCCTAGTACGAAATAAATACGATATTAATAAGATTGTGGTTAGCATGCATTTCAAGAAATACTGAAGCAATAACACCATTTCATGCAATTTTACAACTTACCGGTGGAAGGTAGGGCCATTTCTTTCCATTTTGGCGATTACTGTTCCCATTGAGCAAACCCGTATCGAGCAGGAATACACCTGCAAGTGAAAAATAAACATTGCATTTTCCCGCCAGACAGTAAGTCTGTGGATAAAGATAATAATTTTCAGAAGAACAAAAAACACTTTAAAGTATTTACGAACCTTCAGAATACCTCGCCAGTCACATGCTTCATTTAAACTTGATATTTTCTAAGCACGTCGCTCACGGTAAATTCACGAAATCGTAGCACGACATGGCTAAATGCGCAAGGCGGCGCAAGCGCTCAAGGATACCGATGTTAGTTATGTACGCTTCACCGCAGAGTTTATAATAATAATAATTTAATTGTTCGGCTCGGTTCGGTTGGTCTTGTGACATAGAACTCGTCAATAAGATTAAAACAATAGTAGCACAAGGGAGCTAGAATAATATACAATTAATAATATTATACGCAGAGCGGACATAAACATATACGATGATGCTGTATACAAAGCAAGCTTATAAAAGTATAAACATTGTGCGAGCATAAAAACATATACGATTAACATGTAAAAAAAATAATTAGAATTAAAAGACACATTTAGAGATTCTCATCAAAATACTTATTCAAGCTGTAATGCAATTTCCTTAGTAGAATTTTACATAATCTACCCTTGAAAGTGCCCCTCCAGTAACCTCAACGAGAGAAACGATGAGAATATGTGGAGTATTAGGCGGTACTGGGTGAAAAAACTACAGTATGTCAGCGTTCGCTTTCCTCTTCGAGAGAATCTCCGAAATACAGCCTTTAGTTATGGTAAAAGTATGCCACAGCAAGTTTGATGCAAACTTGCCATAACAACTTTGTCATAACAAGCCTATGACAACCCTATGACAAGTTTGTCCTAAGCTTGCATGCTATCTGGGGACTGGCGAAGTCATTTTATCACTGGCCCAGTCATTTTATCACTGGCCCTGTCATTTTATGACTGGTTCTGTCATTTTATGACTGGCCAAGTAATTTTATGACTGGCAGAGTCATTTTATCACTGGCCCTGTCATTAATGACTACCCCTGTCATTAATGACTGGCCCTGTCATTAATGACTGGCCCACTCATTTTATCACTGGCCCTGTCATTTAATGACTAGTTCTGTCATTTTATGACAGGCCAAGTTATTTTATGACTGGAGGAGTCATTTTATCACTGGCCCTGTCATTAATGACTGGCGAAGTCATTTTATCACTGGCCCAGTCATTTTATCACTGGCCCTGTCATTTTATGACTGGTTCTGTCATTTTATGACTGGCCAAGTAATTTTATGACTGGCAGAGTCATTTTATCACTGGCCCTGTCATTAATGACTAGCCCTGTCATTAATGACTGGCCCTGTCATTAATGACTGGCCCCGTCATTTTATCACTGGCCCTGTCATTTTATGACTAGTTCTGTCATTTTATGACAGGCCAAGTTATTTTATGACTGGAGGAGTCATTTTATCACTGGCCCTGTCATTAATGACTGGCCCAGTCATTTTATCACAGGCCCTGTCATTAATGACTGGCCCTGTCATTAATGACTGTGCCAGTCATTTTATCACTGGCCCTGTCATTTTATGACTGGGTCTGTCATTTTATGACTGGCCAAGTCATTTTATGACTGGCAGAGTCATTTTATAACTGGCCCTGTCATTAATGACTGGCCCTGTCGTTAATGACTGGCCCAGTCATTTTATCACTGGCCCTGTCATTAATGACTGGCCCTGTCATTAATGACTGGCCCAGTCATTTTATCACTGGCCCTGTCATTTTATGACTGGTTCTGTCATTTTATGCCTGGCCAAGTCATTTTATGACTGGTAGAGTCATTTTATCACTGGCCCTGTCATTAACTACTGGCCCTGTCATTAATGACTGGCACACTCGTTTTATCACTGGCCCTGTCATTAATGACTGGCCCTGTCATTAATGACTGGGTCAGTCATTTTATCACTGGCCCTGTCATTTTATGACTGGTTCTGTCATTTTATGACTGGCGAAGTCATTTTCAGACTGGCAGAGTCATTTCATCACTGGCCCTGTCATTAATGACTGGCGAAGTCATTTTATCACTGGCCCTGTCATTAATGACTGGCGAAGTCATTTTATCACTGGCCCAGTCATTTTATCACTGGCCCTGTCATTTTATGACTGGTTCTGTCATTTTATGACTGGCCAAGTAATTTTATGACTGGCAGAGTCATTTTATCACTGGCCCTGTCATTAATGACTAGCCCTGTCATTAATGACTGGCCCTGTCATTAATGACTGGCCCACTCATTTTATCACTGGCCCTGTCATTTAATGACTGGTTCTGTCATTAATGACTGGCCCAGTCATTTTATCACTGGCCCTGTCATTTTATCACTGGCCCCGTCATTAATGACTGGCAGAGTCATTTTTATCACTGGCCCAGTCATTAATGACTGGCCAAGTCATTTTATGACTGGTAGAGTCATTTTATTACTGGCCCTGTCATTAATGACTGGCCCTGTCATTAATGACTGGCCCAGTCATTTTATCACTGGCCCTGTCATTAATAACTGGCCCTGTCATTAATGACTGGCCCCGTCATTTTATCACTGGCCCTGTCATTTTATGACTGGTTCTGTCATTTTATGACTGGCCAAGTCATTTTATGACTGGCACAGTCATTTTATAACTGGCCCTGTCATTAATGACTGGCCCTGTCGTTAATGACTGGCCCAGTCATTTTGTCACTGGCCCTGTCATTAATGACTGGCCCTGTCATTAATGATTTGCCCAGTCATTTTATCACTGGCCCTGTCATTTTATGTCTGGTTCTGTCATTTTATGACTCGCCAAGTCCATTTATGACTGGCAGAGTCATTTTATCACGGGCCCTGTCATTAATGACGGGCCCAGTCATTTTATCACTGGCCCTGTCATTTTATGACTGGTTCTGTCATTTTATGACTGGCCAATTCATTAATGACTGGTATAGTCATTTTATCACTGGCCCTGTCCTTAATGACTGGCCAATTCATTAATGACTGGTATAGTCATTTTATCACTGGCCCTGTCATTAATGACTGGCCCTGTCATTAATGACTGGGTCAGTCATTTTATCACTGGCCCTGTCATTTTATGACTGGTTCTGTCATTTTATGACTGGCCAAGTCATTTTCAGACTGGCAGAGTCATTTCATCACTGGCCCTGTCATTAATGACTGGCCCTGTCATTAATGACTGGCCCTGTTATTAATGACTGGCCCAGTCATTTTATCACTGGCCCTGTCATTTATGACTGGCCCTGTCATTAATGACTGGCCCAGTCATTTTATCACTGGCCCTGTCATTTTATGAGTGGTTCTGTCATTTTATGACTGGCCAAGTCATTTTATGACTGGTAGAGTCATTTTATCACTCGCCCTGTCAATAATGACTGGCCCTGTCATTAATGACTGGCCAAGTCATTTTATCACTGTTCCGGTCATTAATGACTGGCCCTGTCATTAATGACTGGGTCAGTCATTTTATCACTGGCCCTGTCATTTTATGACTGGTTCTGTCATTTTATGACTGGCCAAGTCATTTTATGACTGGCAGAGTCATTTTATCACTGGCCCTGTTATTAATGACTGGCCCTGTCATTAATGACTGGCCCTGTCATTAATGACTGGCCCAGTCAATTTATCACTGGCCTTGTCAGTTTATGACTGGTTCTGTCATTTTATGACTGGCCAAGTCCATTTATGACTGGCAGAGTCATTTTATCACTGGCCCTGTCATAAATGACTGGCCCTGTCATAAATGACTGGCCCTGTCATTAATGACGGGCCCAGTCATTTTATCACTGGCCCTGTCATTAATGACTGGCCCTGTCATTAATGAAAGGACCAGTCATTTTATCACTGGCCCTGTCATTTTATGACTGGTTCTGTCATTAATGACTGGCTAAGTCATTTTATGACTGGTAGAGTCATTTTATCACTGGCCCCTTCATAAATGACTGGCCCTGTCATTAATGACGGGCCCAGGCATTTTATCACTGGCCCTGTCATTAATGACTGGCCCTGTCATTAATGACAGGCCCAGTCATTTTATAACTGGCCCTGTCATTTTATGAATGTTTCTGTCATTTAATGACTTGCCAAGTAATTTTATGACTTGCAAAGTCATTTTATGACTGGCAGAGTCATTTTATAACTGGCCCTGTCATTTATGACTGGCCCTGTCATTAATGACTGGCCCAGTCATTTTATCACTGGCCCTGTCATTTAATGACTGGTTCTGTCATTTTATGACTGGCCAAGTCCATTTATGACTGGCAGAGTCATTTTATCACTGGCCCTGTCATTAATGACTGGCCCTGTCATTAATGACGGGCCCAGTCATTTTATCACTGGCCCTGTCATTAATGACAGGCCCTGTCATTAATGACTGGCCCAGTCATTTTATCACTGGCCCTGTAATTTTATGACTGGTTCTGTCATTTTATGCCTGGCCAAGTCATTTTATGACTGGTAGAGTCATTTTATCACTGGCCCTGTCATTAATGACTGGCCCTTACATTAATGACTGGCCCAGTCATTTTATCATTGGCCCTGTCATTAATGACTGGCCCTGTCATTAATGACTGGCCCCGTCATTTTATCACTGGCCTTGTCATTTTATGACTGGTTCTGTCATTTTATGACTGGCCAAGTTATTTTATGACTGGCAGAGTCATTTTATCACTGGCCCTGTCATTAATGACTGGCCCAGTCATTAATGACTGGCCCTGTCATTAATGACTGGCCCAGTCATTTTATCACTGGCCCTGTCATTAATGACTGGCCCTGTCAATAATGACTGGCCCAGTCATTTTATCACTGGCCTTGTCATTTTATGACTGGTTCTGTCATTTTATGACTGGCCAAGTCCATTTACGACTGGCAGAGTCATTTTATCACTGGCCCTGTCATAAATGACTGGCCCTGTCATTAATGACGGGCCCAGTCATTTTATCACTGGCCCTGTCATTAATGACTGGCCCTGTCATTAATGACTGGCCCCGTCATTTTATCACTGGCCCTGTCATAAATGACTGGCCCTGGCATAAATGACTGGCCCTGTCATTAATGACGGGCCCAGTCATTAATGACTGGCACACTCATTTTATCACTGGCCCTGTCATTAATGACTGGCCCTGTCATTAATGACTGGGTCAGTCATTTTATCACTGGCCCTGTCATTTTATGACTGGTTCTGTCATTTTATGACTGGCCAAGTCATTTTATGACGGGCAGAGTCATTTTATCACTGGCCCTGTCATTAATGACTGGCCCTGTCATTAATGACTGGCCCTGTCATTCATGACTGGCCCTGTCATTTTATCACTGGCCCTGTCATTTTATGACTGGTTCTGTCATTTTATGACTGGCCAAGTCCATTTACGACTGGCAGAGTCATTTTATCACTGGCCCTGTCATAAATGACTGGCCCTGTCATTAATGACGGGCCCAGTCATTTTATCACTGGCCCTGTCATTAATGACTGGCCCTGTCATTAATGACTGGCCCCGTCATTTTATCACTGGCCCTGTCATTTTATGACTAGTTCTGTCATTTTATGACAGGCCAAGTTATTTTATGACTGGAGGAGTCATTTTATCACTGGCCCTGTCATTAATGACTGGCCCAGTCATTTTATCACAGGCCCTGTCATTAATGACTGGCCCTGTCATTAATGACTGGCCCAGTCATTTTATCACTGGCCCTGTCATTTTATGACTTGTTCTGTCATTTTATGACTGGCCAAGTCATTTTATGACTGGTAGAGTCATTTTATCACTGGCCCTGTCATTAATGACTGGCCCTGTCATTAATGACTGGCCCAGTCATTTTATCACTGGCCCTGTCATTAATGACTGGCCCTGTCATTAATGACTGGCCCCGTCATTTTATCACTGGCCCTGTCATTTTATGACTAGTTCTGTCATTTTATGACAGGCCAAGTTATTTTATGACTGGAGGAGTCATTTTATCACTGGCCCTGTCATTAATGACTGGCCCAGTCATTTTATCACAGGCCCTGTCATTAATGACTGGCCCTGTCATTAATGACTGTGCCAGTCATTTTATCACTGGCCCTGTCATTTTATGACTGGGTCTGTCATTTTATGACTGGCCAAGTCATTTTATGACTGGCAGAGTCATTTTATAACTGGCCCTGTCATTAATGACTGGCCCTGTCGTTAATGACTGGCCCAGTCATTTTATCACTGGCCCTGTCATTAATGACTGGCCCAGTCATTTTATCACTGGCCCTGTCATTTTATGACTGGTTCTGTCATTTTATGCCTGGCCAAGTCATTTTATGACTGGTAGAGTCATTTTATCACTGGCCCTGTCATTAATGACTGGCCCTGTCATTAATGACTGGCCCAGTCATTTTATCATTGGCCCTGTCATTAATGACTGGCCCTGTCATTAATGACTGGCCCCGTCATTTGATCACTGGCCCTGTCATTTTATGACTGGCCAAGTTATTTTATGACTAGCAGAGTCATTTTATCACTGGCCCTGTCATTAATGACTGGCCCTGTCATTAATGACTGGCACACTCATTTTATCACTGGCCCTGTCATTAATGACTGGCCCTGTCATTAATGACTGGGTCAGTCATTTTATCACTGGCCCTGTCATTTTATGACTGGTTCTGTCATTTTATGACTGGCCAAGTCATTTTCAGACTGGCAGAGTCATTTCATCACTGGCCCTGTCATAAATGACTGGCGAAGTCATTTTATCACTGGCCCTGTCATTAATGACTGGCGAAGTCATTTTATCACTGGCCCAGTCATTTTATCACTGGCCCTGTCATTTTATGACTGGTTCTGTCATTTTATGACTGGCCAAGTAATTTTATGACTGGCAGAGTCATTTTATCACTGGCCCTGTCATTAATGACTAGCCCTGTCATTAATGACTGGCCCTGTCATTAATGACTGGCCCACTCATTTTATCACTGGCCCTGTCATTTAATGACTGGTTCTGTCATTAATGACTGGCCCAGTCATTTTATCACTGGCCCTGTCATTTTATCACTGGCCCCGTCATTAATGACTGGCAGAGTCATTTTTATCACTGGCCCAGTCATTAATGACTGGCCCTGTCATTAATGGCTGGCCCAGTCATTTTATCACTGGCCCTGTCATTAATGACTGGCCCTGTCATTAATGACTGGCCCAGTCATTTTATCACTGGCCCTGTCATTTTATGACTTGTTCTGTCATTTTATGACTGGCCAAGTCATTTTATGACTGGTAGAGTCATTTTATTACTGGCCCTGTCATTAATGACTGGCCCAGTCATTTTATCACTGGCCCTGTCATTTTATGACTGGTTCTGTCATTTTATGACTGGCCAATTCATTAATGACTGGTATAGTCATTTTATCACTGGCCCTGTCCTTAATGACTGGCACTGTCGTTAATGACTGGCCCAGTCATTTTATCACTGGCCCTGTCATTAATGACTGGCCCTGTCATTAATGACGTGCCCAATCATTTTATCACTGGCCCTGTCATTTTATGACTGGTTTTGTCAATTTATGACTGGCCAAGTCATTTTATGACTGTTAGAGTCATTTTATCACTGGCCCTGTCCTTAATGACTGGCCCTGTCATTAATGACCGGCCCAGTCATTTTATAACTGGCCCTGTCATTAATGACTGGCCCTGTCATTAATGACTGGCCCCGTCATTTTATCACTGGCCCTGTTATTTTTTGATTGGTTCTGTCATTTTATGACTGGCCAAGTTATTTTATGACTAGCAGAGTCATTTTATCACTGGCCCTGTCATTAATGACTGGCCCTGTCATTAATGACTGGCCCAGTCATTTTATCACTGGCCCTGTCATTAATGACTGGCCCTGTTATTAATGACTGGCCCCGTCACTTTTTTTAACACTGGCCCTGTCATATTATGACTGGTTCTGTCATTTTATGACTGGCCAAGTTATTTTATGACTAGCAGAGTCATTTTATCACTGGCCCTGTCATTAACGACTGGCCCTGTCATTAATGACTGGCCCACTCATTTTATCACTGGCCCCTTCATTAATGACTGGCCCTGTCATTAATGATTGGGTCAGTCATTTTATCACTGGCCCTGTCATTTTATGACTGGTTCTGTCATTTTATGACTGGCCATGTCATTTTATGACTGGCAGAGTCATTTTATCACTGGCACTGTCATTACTGACTGGCTCTGTCATTAATGACTGGCCCTGTCATTAATGACTGGCCCAGTCATTTTATCACTGGCCCTGTCATTAATGACTGGCACTGTCATTAATGACTAGCCCAGTCATTTTATCACTGGCCCTGTCATTTTATGACTGGTTCTGTCATTTTATGACTGGCCAAGTCCATTTATGACTGGCAGAGTCATTTTATCACTGGCCCTGTCATTAATGACTGGCCCTGTCATTAATGACGGGCCCAGTCATTTTATCACTGGCCCTGTCATTAATGACTGGCCCTGTCAATAATGAAAGGCCCAGTCATTTTATCACTGGCCCTGTCATTTCATGACTGGTTCTGTCATTAATGACTAGCTTAGTCATATTATCACTGGCCCTATCTTTTTATGACTGGTTCTGTCATTTTATGACTTGCCAAGTCATTTTATGACTGGTAGAGTCATTTTATCACTGGCCCTGTCATAAATGACTGGCCCTGTCATTAATGACTGGCCCCGTCATTTTATCACTGGCACTGTCATTTTATGACTAGTTCTGTCATTTTATGACAGGCCAAGTTATTTTATGACTGGAGGAGTCATTTTATCACTGGCCCTGTCATTAATGACTGGCCCAGTCATTTTATCACAGGCCCTGTCATTAATGACTGGCCCTGTCATTAATGACTGGCCCAGTCATTGTATCACTGGCCCTGTCATTAATGACTGGCCCTGTTATTAATGACTGGCCCCGTCACTTTTTTTAACACTGGCCCTGTCATATTATGACTGGTTCTGTCATTTTATGACTGGCCAAGTTATTTTATGACTAGCAGAGTCATTTTATCACTGGCCCTGTCATTAACGACTGGCCCTGTCATTAATGACTGGCCCACTCATTTTATCACTGGCCCCTTCATTAATGACTGGCCCTGTCATTAATGATTGGGTCAGTCATTTTATCACTGGCCCTGTCATTTTATGACTGGTTCTGTCATTTTATGACTGGCCATGTCATTTTATGACTGGCAGAGTCATTTTATCACTGGCACTGTCATTAATGACTGGCTCTGTCATTAATGACTGGCCCTGTCATTAATGACTGGCCCAGTCATTTTATCACTGGCCCTGTCATTAATGACTGGCCCTGTCATTAATGACTAGCCCAGTCATTTTATCACTGGCCCTGTCATTTTATGACTGGTTCTGTCATTTTATGACTGGCCAAGTCCATTTATGACTGGCAGAGTCATTTTATCACTGGCCCTGTCATTAATGACTGGCCCTGTCATTAATGACGGGCCCAGTCATTTTATCACTGGCCCTGTCATTAATGACTGGCCCTGTCAATAATGAAAGGCCCAGTCATTTTATCACTGGCCCTGTCATTTCATGACTGGTTCTGTCATTAATGACTAGCTTAGTCATATTATCACTGGCCCTATCTTTTTATGACTGGTTCTGTCATTTGATGACTTGCCAAGTCATTTTATGACTGGTAGAGTCATTTTATCACTGGCCCTGTCATAAATGACTGGCCCTGTCATTATTAACGGGCCCAGGCATTTTATCACTGGCTCTGTCATTAATGACTGGCCCAGTCATATTATCACAGGCCCTGTCATTAATGACTGTGCCAGTTATTTTATCACTGTCCCTGTCATTTTATGACTGGTTCTTTCATTTTATGACTGGCCAAGTCATTTTATGACTGGCAGAGTCATTTTATCACTGGCCCTGTCATTAATGACAAGCCCTGTCGTTAATGACTAGCCCAGTCATTTTATCACTGGCCCTGTCATTAATGACTGGCCCTGTCATTAATGACTGGCCCAGTCATTTTATCACTGGCCCTGTCATTTTATGACTGGTTCTGTCATTTTATGACTCGCCAAGTCCATTTATGACTGGCAGAGTCATTTTATCACGGGCCCTGTCATTAATGACGGGCCCAGTCATTTTATCACTGGCCCTGTCATTTTATGACTGGTTCTGTCATTTTATGACTTGCCAAGTCATTTTATGACTGGTAGAGTCATTTTATCACTGGCCCTGTCATAAATGACTGGCCCTGTCATTAATGACTAGCCCTGTCATTAATGACTGGCCCTGTCATTAATGACTGTCCCACTCATTTTATCACTGGCCCTGTCATTTAATGACTGGTTCTGTCATTAATGACTGGCCCAGTCATTTTATCACTGGCCCTGTCATTTTATCACTGGCCCTGTCATTAACGACTGGCCCTGTCATTAATGACTGGCCCAGTCATTTTATCACTGGCCCTGTCATTTTATGACTTGTTCTGTCATTTTATGACTGGCCAAGTCATTTACTGACTGGTAGAGTCATTTTATCACTGGCCCTGTCATTAATGACTGGCCCTGTAATTAATGACTGGCCCATTCATTTTAACACTGGCCCTGTCATTAATGACTGGCCCTGTCATTAATGACTGGCCCCGTCATTTTATCACTGGCCCTGTCATTAATGACTGGCCCAGTCATTTTATCACAGGCCCTGTCATTAATGACTGGCCCTGTCATTAATGACTGTGCCAGTCATTTTATTACTGGCCCTGTCATTTTATGACTGGTTCTGTCATTTTATGACTGGCCAAGTCATTTTATGACTGGCAGAGTCATTTTATAACTGGCCCTGTCATTAATGACTGGCCCTGTCGTTAATGACTGGCCCAGTCATTTTATCACTGGCCATGTCATTAATGACTGGCCCTGTCATTAATGACTGGCCCAGTCATTTTATCACTGGTTCTGTCATTTTATGCCTGGCCAAGTCATTTTATGACTGGTAGAGTCATTTTATCACTGGCCCTGTCATTAATGACTGGCCCTTTCATTAATGACTGGCCCAGTCATTTTATCATTGGCCCTGTCATTAATGACTGGCCCTGTCATTAATGACTGGCCCCGTCATTTTATCACAGGCCCTGTCATTTTATGACTGGTTCTGTCATTTTATGACTGGCCAAGTTATTTTATGACTAGCAGAGTCATTTTATCACTGGCCCTGTCATTAATGACTGGCCCTGTCATTAATGACTGGCTCACTCATTTTATCACTGGCCCTGTCATTAATGACTGGCCCTGTCATTAATGACTGGGTCAGTCATTTTATCACTGGCCCTGTCATTTTATGACTGGTTCTGTCATTTTATGACTGGCCAAGTCATTTTCAGACTGGCAGAGTCATTTCATCACTGGCCCTGTCATTAATGACTGGCCCTGTCATTAATGACTGGCCCTGTTATTAATGACTGGCCCAGTCATTTTATCACTGGCCCTGTCATTAATGACTGGCCCTGTCATTAATGACTGGCCCAGTCATTTTATCACTGGCCCTGTCATTTTATGAGTGGTTCTGTCATTTTATGACTGGCCAAGTCATTTTATGACTGGTAGAGTCATTTTATCACTCGCCCTGTCAATAATGACTGGCCCTGTCATTAATGACTGGCCAAGTCATTTTATCACTGTTCCGGTCATTAATGACTGGCCCTGTCATTAATGACTGGGTCAGTCATTTTATCACTGGCCCTGTCATTTTATGACTGGTTCTGTCATTTTATGACTGGCCAAGTCATTTTATGACTGGCAGAGTCATTTTATCACTGGCCCTGTTATTAATGACTGGCCCTGTCATTAATGACTGGCCCTGTCATTAATGACTGGCCCAGTCATTTTATCACTGGCCTTGTCAGTTTATGACTGGTTCTGTCATTTTATGACTGGCCAAGTCCATTTATGACTGGCAGAGTCATTTTATCACTGGCCCTGTCATAAATGACTGGCCCTGTCATTAATGACGGGCCCAGTCATTTTATCACTGGCCCTGTCATTAATGACTGGCCCTGTCATTAATGAAAGGCCCAGTCATTTTATCACTGGCCCTGTCATTTTATGACTGGTTCTGTCATTAATGACTGGCTTAGTCATTTTATGACTGGTAGAGTCATTTTATCACTGGCCCCTTCATAAATGACTGCCCCTGTCATTAATGACGGGCCCAGGCATTTTATCACTGGCCCTGTCATTAATGACTGGCCCTGTCATTAATGACAGGCCCAGTCATTTTATAACTGGCCTTGTCATTTTATGAATGTTTCTGTCATTTAATGACTTGCCAAGTAATTTTATGACTTGCAAAGTCATTTTTTGACTGGCAGAGTCATTTTATAACTGGCCCTGTCATTAATGACTGGCCCTGTCATTAATGACTGGCCCAGTCATTTTATCACTGGCCCTGTCATTTAATGACTGGTTCTGTCATTTTATGACTGGCCAAGTCCATTTATGACTGGCAGAGTCATTTTATCACTGGCCCTGTCATTAATGACTGGCCCTGTCATTAATGACGGGCCCAGTCATTTTATCACTGGCCCTGTCATTAATGACAGGCCCTGTCATTAATGACTGGCCCAGTCATTTTATCACTGGCCCTGTAATTTTATGACTGGTTCTGTCATTTTATGCCTGGCCAAGTCATTTTATGACTGGTAGAGTCATTTTATCACTGGCCCTGTCATTAATGACTGGCCCTTACATTAATGACTGGCCCAGTCATTTTATCATTGGCCCTGTCATTAATGACTGGCCCTGTCATTAATGACTGGCCCCGTCATTTTATCACTGGCCTTGTCATTTTATGACTGGTTCTGTCATTTTATGACTGGCCAAGTTATTTTATGACTGGCAGAGTCATTTTATCACTGGCCCTGTCATTAATGACTGGCCCAGTCATTAATGACTGGCCCTGTCATTAATGACTGGCCCAGTCATTTTATCACTGGCCCTGTCATTAATGACTGGCCATGTCAATAATGACTGGCCCAGTCCTTTTATCACTGGCCTTGTCATTTTATGACTGGTTCTGTCATTTTATGACTGGCCAAGTCCATTTATGACTGGCAGAGTCATTTTATCACTGGCCCTGTCATAAATGACTGGCCCTGTCATAAATGACTGGCCCTGTCATTAATGACGGGCCCAGTCATTAATGACTGGCACACTCATTTTATCACTGGCCCTGTCATTAATGACTGGCCCTGTCATTAATGACTGGGTCAGTCATTTTATCACTGGCCCTGTCATTTTATGACTGGTTCTGTCATTTTATGACTGGCCAAGTCATTTTATGACGGGCAGAGTCATTTTATCACTGGCCCTGTCATTAATGACTGGCCCTGTCATTCATGACTGGCCCTGTCATTTTATCACTGGCCCTGTCATTTTATGACTGGTTCTGTCATTTTATGACTGGCCAAGTCCATTTACGACTGGCAGAGTCATTTTATCACTGGCCCTGTCATAAATGACTGGCCCTGTCATTAATGACGGGCCCAGTCATTTTATCACTGGCCCTGTCATTAATGACTGGCCCTGTCATTATTGAAAGGCCCTGTCATTTTATCACTGGCCCTGTCATTTTATGACTGGTTCTGTCATTAATGACTGGCTTAGTCATTTTATGACTGGTAGAGTCATTTTATCACTGGCCCTGTCATAAATGACTGGCCCTGTCATTAATGACGGGCCCAGGCATTTTATCACTGGCCCTGTCATTAATGACTGGCCCTGTCATTAATGACAGGCCCAGTCATTTTATGAATGGTTCTGTCATTTTATGACTTGCCAAGTAATTTTATGACTTGCAAAGTCATTTTATGACTGGCAGAGTCATTTTATAACTGGCCCTGTCATTAATGACTGGCCCTGTCATTAATGACTGGCCCAGTCATTTTATCACTGGCTCTGTCATTTTATGACTTGTTCTGTCATTTTATGACTGGCCAAGTCATTTTATGCCTGGCAAAGTCATTTTATCACTGGCCCTGTCAATAATGACTGGCCCTGTCATTAATGACTGGCGAAGTCATTTTATCACTGGCCCTGTCATTAATGACCCAGATAGCAAGCTAAACTTGCAGCAAAGTTGCTGAAGGTTTGTAATGACAAAGTTGCAACTTTGCAAAAAGTTTGTCGTAACAAGCCTGCATACCTGATGCAAGCTTGAATCAAACCTCCTAGTTACGTGTCTTCAAATTTGCTGCAGACTAGTTGTATCACACCTGCTGCAAACGTTAAATGAAATGTAAAAATTAAATAATAGAACAATAATACTTATAGAAATTTATTAACTTTAATGTTCTACATGTTTATCAATCATGATATCCTCAATATTATCATCTCCAGTGAATTTGTTCATCCTTTCATTCCTAGAAAAAAAACATGAAAAATTACTACAAATGATATGAAAGATCATGCCTATATAATTTTTAATTTGATAGTATATAAAGTTTTTACTTAATTCTCCTTTGATTTGAAATTTGCGCACAGCAGCCAATTTGTACATTACAAATGAACAAAATGTCAAGTTCCCTTTAAAACTGAAGTAAATTTCTATTACAATGGAGTAAATCAGCCACTTTAACCATACAACCTCTAGATGCAGGGTAAGCCAAGAATTGAGGCTTCTGTAATGCTTCAGTTAGGATGCCACCCAATAATTATTTTGGAAGAAGTGGTTAAGTGGCCTTCCAATCTTTTTACATTGAGGCCTTTGCATCAAACTGGAAGCCAGTCCACCAAAAATATAGCCAATTGACACAAGGAAAAACAATATTAAAATTAGAAAAACTTACTTTCAGAGGGGTTTGACAGAGACTGCAGAAGTATAACGATGCTGTTGAGTTGCTCTATTTCCTGTTTGTTTTTTAGGCGACCGGTGGCAGACTATTTAGGAACCACGCAATTGAAGAGTTCAGATTGTACCAATGAGGAAGCTTTAGAGGAAGGTGTGGAGAGAAACCATATAGCCTACTTCTTAAAAGTCTTGCGCCATAAATTAGTACCTGGAATGTTAACAACAATTTAGTGGGCATTCATGAACTTACCATTTGTGAACTTCAAACAAGGCAATACTTACCATTTTGCCTGGAAAGAGTTTCTCTCTTTTCAATATCAGTCAAGATTTGATAAGAACACAATTACTTCTGATTACAGCTGCTCCGCCTGACATTTGGCAGGTGAAGTTTCATTCTTCCAAAAAAAACTCACCCTCCACAAATGAATGAGTAAGACTTTCATTAAATGCTATAGGGATCTGATGAGAACATAATACATATTGACTCTATTTCATTCCAGATAAGTAACCACCTTAAAAATTCCTCATCAATGAAGACATCCATTTTAACACCAGCATCAACAGGGTTACAGGTTTCCTGCATCCATAACTCGAATTATACCTAGAAAATTAATAGCAACTGTAAACATCAAACGAGCTTATACCTGTAAATAGTTTCATTATTCCAACTGAAAACAAACTTACCTTCCATTGTGGAATGAGTATGCCTCTTATTAAATTCAATTAGGATATAATGAGAACTTAATACTGTCATCATTTGATTCCAAAGAAATAATCAGCATACACAATTCTCATCACTGAACAAATCCATACCACACATCAGATTCACCAGTGTTTTTACAGTTTTCTGCATCCCTAACTGGAAAAAATACCAGGAAAATTCATTACATCTGTGAATATCAAACATGGTTACACCTGGTAAATAAGTTTCACGACTTCAAGGAAAACCAAACAAAGGAATAAGCAACTTATAGAATAGAAGCTATAGAAGGAATAAGAACTACTTATTTATGGGAATTAAAGCACTCTTTCCTTAATAAGAAGGTAACAACACTTGGAAAATTCACCACTTCAAAATTTACAAAGAAATACTGTTCACTATCTCAGGTATCATTGAGGAAGTAATGCACCCTGGGTAGGTACAAAAATTAGCTTTACCATGAAACAAGTTCCACAACCTCAAAATATCACTGGCACAGAAGAATTCATGCAATTTTTCGTTAGACTTTGTTAGGCTTGATTAGTTCAAGAGGGGTTCTAACAACATATAAACCACACACATCAAATGCAAAATCCATTCAGGAATGAGCATTTGAGGCATTCATGCCATACCATTAGCCATTTGAGAGGAAATCACATTTATCTCCAATCAATATACCTTACATCATATAACATTTATCTTTCATGCATTCGTCCATGACGTATGAAACAGGCTAGATAAAGTTCGTAAGTGTTACTGCACAACAAAATTTAATTTTTAAAGTAACAATAATGCACAACACGTATTTTATAATTCACTTTCACGCACAATACAATAACTTACTCATAATTAAAAGACACTCCACTCAACAGAACTTACTATATGGGATAAATATAAAGCAAGAAGGAAAGAGTGTTCATTCATTTAAGCTATATCCTCGCCTAATTCAAAAAGCATAGGCCCAAGGTTGTTAATTGACCATCTAACAATAAAAGTTAATCTTTGATATCGGTTTACACTTCACTACTTTCATCTATTCAACAAGAACACATATTCCACAAACATAATTACTACCTTGCTTAAAACTTTGATTTCCCTAATCAGTCCATCGAGGACTGACGATGTCTTCCCATAAAGGTATGCAATAGTCACAATTTCTTACATACTTGTTACTGAAATAAAATAACTCAATTACTGCTGTTGGTTAACATAATATAACCAACCATTCACTTTAGAATGCATCCGATACAGGTGTAACCTACCCTAGTACGAAATAAATACGATATTAATAAGATTGTGGTTAGCATGCATTTCAAGAAATACTGAAGCAATAACACCATTTCATGCAATTTTACAACTTACCGGTGGAAGGTAGGGCCATTTCTTTCCATTTTGGCGATTACTGTTCCCATTGAGCAAACCCGTATCGAGCAGGAATACACCTGCAAGTGAAAAATAAACATTGCATTTTCCCGCCAGACAGTAAGTCTGTGGATAAAGATAATAATTTTCAGAAGAACAAAAAACACTTTAAAGTATTTACGAACCTTCAGAATACCTCGCCAGTCACATGCTTCATTTAAACTTGATATTTTCTAAGCACGTCGCTCACGGTAAATTCACGAAATCGTAGCACGACATGGCTAAATGCGCAAGGCGGCGCAAGCGCTCAAGGATACCGATGTTAGTTATGTACGCTTCACCGCAGAGTTTATAATAATAATAATTTAATTGTTCGGCTCGGTTCGGTTGGTCTTGTGACATAGAACTCGTCAATAAGATTAAAACAATAGTAGCACAAGGGAGCTAGAATAATATACAATTAATAATATTATACGCAGAGCGGACATAAACATATACGATGATGCTGTATACAAAGCAAGCTTATAAAAGTATAAACATTGTGCGAGCATAAAAACATATACGATTAACATGTAAAAAAAATAATTAGAATTAAAAGACACATTTAGAGATTCTCATCAAAATACTTATTCAAGCTGTAATGCAATTTCCTTAGTAGAATTTTACATAATCTACCCTTGAAAGTGCCCCTCCAGTAACCTCAACGAGAGAAACGATGAGAATATGTGGAGTATTAGGCGGTACTGGGTGAAAAAACTACAGTATGTCAGCGTTCGCTTTCCTCTTCGAGAGAATCTCCGAAATACAGCCTTTAGTTATGGTAAAAGTATGCCACAGCAAGTTTGATGCAAACTTGCCATAACAACTTTGTCATAACAAGCCTATGACAACCCTATGACAAGTTTGTCCTAAGCTTGCATGCTATCTGGGGACTGGCGAAGTCATTTTATCACTGGCCCAGTCATTTTATCACTGGCCCTGTCATTTTATGACTGGTTCTGTCATTTTATGACTGGCCAAGTAATTTTATGACTGGCAGAGTCATTTTATCACTGGCCCTGTCATTAATGACTGGCCCAGTCATTTTATCACAGGCCCTGTCATTAATGACTGGCCCTGTCATTAATGACTGTGCCAGTTATTTTATCACTGGCCCTGTCATTTTATGACTGGTTCTGTCATTTTATGACTGGCCAAGTCATTTTATGACTGGAGGAGTTATTTTATCACTGGCCCTGTCATTAATGACTGGCCCAGTCATTTTATAACTGGCCCAGTCATTAATGACTGGCCCTGTCGTTAATGACTGGCCCAGTCATTTTATCACTGGCCCTGTCATTAATGACTGGCCCTGTCATTAATGACTGGCCCTGTCATTAATGACTGGCCCAGTCATTTTATCACTGGTTCTGTCATTTTATGCCTGGCCAAGTCATTTTATGACTGGTAGAGTCATTTTATCACTGGCCCTGTCATTAATGACTGGCCCTGTCATTAATGACTGGCCCAGTCATTTTATCATTGGCCCTGTCATTAATGACTGGCCCTGTCATTAATGACTGGCCCCGTCATTTTATCACAGGCCCTGTCATTTTATGACTGGTTCTGTCATTTTATGACTGGCCAAGTTATTTTATGACTAGCAGTCATTTTATCACTGGCCCTGTCATTAATGACTGGCCCTGTCATTAATGACTGGCTCACTCATTTTATCACTGGCCCTGTCATTAATGACTGGCCCTGTCATTAATGACTGGGTCAGTCATTTTATCACTGGCCCTGTCATTTTATGACTGGTTCTGTCATTTTATGACTGGCCAAGTCATTTTCAGACTGGCAGAGTCATTTCATCACTGGCCCTGTCATTAATGACTGGCCCTGTCATTAATGACTGGCCCTGTTATTAATGACTGGCCCAGTCATTTTATCACTGGCCCTGTCATTAATGACTGGCCCTGTCATTAATGACTGGCCCAGTCATTTTATCACTGGCCCTGTCATTTTATGAGTGGTTCTGTCATTTTATGACTGGCCAAGTCATTTTATGACTGGTAGAGTCATTTTATCACTCGCCCTGTCAATAATGACTGGCCCTGTCATTAATGACTGGCCAAGTTATTTTATCACTGTTCCGGTCATTGATGACTGGCCCTGTCATTAATGACTGGGTCAGTCATTTTATCACTGGCCCTGTCATTTTATGACTGGTTCTGTCATTTTATGACTGGCCAAGTCATTTTATGACTGGCAGAGTCATTTTATCACTGGCCCTGTTATTAATGACTGGCCCTGTCATTAATGACTGGCCCTGTCATTAATGACTGGCCCAGTCATTTTATCACTGGCCCTGTCATTTTATGAGTGGTTCTGTCATTTTATGACTGGCCAAGTCATTTTATGACTGGTAGAGTCATTTTTATCACTGGCCCAGTCATTAATGACTGGCCCTGTCATTAATGGCTGGCCCAGTCATTTTATCACTGGCCCTGTCATTAATGACTGGCCCTGTCATTAATGACTGGCCCAGTCATTTTATCACTGGCCCTGTCATTTTATGACTTGTTCTGTCATTTTATGACTGGCCAAGTCATTTTATGACTGGTAGAGTCATTTTATTACTGGCCCTGTCATTAATGACTGGCCCAGTCATTTTATCACTGGCCCTGTCATTTTATGACTGGTTCTGTCATTTTATGACTGGCCAATTCATTAATGACTGGTATAGTCATTTTATCACTGGCCCTGTCCTTAATGACTGGCACTGTCGTTAATGACTGGCCCAGTCATTTTATCACTGGCCCTGTCATTAATGACTGGCCCTGTCATTAATGACGTGCCCAATCATTTTATCACTGGCCCTGTCATTTTATGACTGGTTCTGTCAATTTATGACTGGCCAAGTCATTTTATGACTGTTAGAGTCATGTTATCACTGGCCCTGTCCTTAATGACTGGCCCTGTCATTAATGACTGGCCCAGTCATTTTATAACTGGCCCTGTCATTAATGACTGGACCTGTCATTAATGACTGGCCGCGTCATTTTATCACTGGCCCTGTTATTTTTTGACTGGTTCTGTCATTTTATGACTGGCCAAGTTATTTTATGACTAGCAGAGTCATTTTATCACTGGCCCTGTTATTAATGACTGGCCCCGTCACTTTTTTTAACACTGGCCCTGTCATTTTATGACTGGTTCTGTCATTTTATGACTGGCCAAGTTATTTTATGACTAGCAGAGTCATTTTATCACTGGCCCTGTCATTAACGACTGGCCCTGTCATTAATGACTGGCCCACTCATTTTATCACTGGCCCCTTCATTAATGACTGGCCCTGTCATTAATGATTGGGTCAGTCATTTTATCACTGGCCCTGTCATTTTATGACTGGTTCTGTCATTTTATGACTGGCCATGTCATTTTATGACTGGCAGAGTCATTTTATCACTGGCACTGTCATTAATGACTGGCTCTGTCATTAATGACTGGCCCTGTCATTAATGACTGGCCCAGTCATTTTATCACTGGCCCTGTCATTAATGACTGGCCCTGTCAATAATGAAAGGCCCAGTCATTTTATCACTGGCCCTGTCATTTCATGACTGGTTCTGTCATTAATGACTAGCTTAGTCATATTATCACTGGCCCTATCTTTTTATGACTGGTTCTGTCATTTTATGACTTGCCAAGTCATTTTATGACTGGTAGAGTCATTTTATCACTGGCCCTGTCATAAATGACTGGCCCTGTCATTAATGACGGGCCCAGGCATTTTATCACTGGCTCTGTCATTAATGACTGGCCCAGTCATTTTATCACAGGCCCTGTCATTAATGACTGTGCCAGTTATTTTATCACTGTCCCTGTCATTTTATGACTGGTTCTTTCATTTTATGACTGGCCAAGTCATTTTATGACTGGCAGAGTCATTTTATCACTGGCCCTGTCATTAATGACTAGCCCTGTCGTTAATGACTGGCCCAGTCATTTTATCACTGGCCCTGTCATTAATGACTGGCCCTGTCATTAATGACTGGCCCAGTCATTTTATCACTGGCCCTGTCATTTTATGACTGGTTCTGTCATTTTATGACTCGCCAAGTCCATTTATGACTGGCAGAGTCATTTTATCACGGGCCCTGTCATTAATGACGGGCCCAGTCATTTTATCACTGGCCCTGTCATTTTATGACTGGTTCTGTCATTTTATGACTTGCCAAGTCAATTTATGACTGGTAGAGTCATTTTATCACTGGCCCTGTCATAAATGACTGGCCCTGTCATTAATGACTAGCCCTGTCATTAATGACTGGCCCTGTCATTAATGAATGTCCCACTCATTTTATCACTGGCCCTGTCATTTAATGACTGGTTCTGTCATTAATGACTGGCCCAGTCATTTTATCACTGGCCCTGTCATTTTATCACTGGCCCTGTCATTAACGACTGGCCCTGTCATTAATGACTGGCCCAGTCATTTTATCACTGGCCCTGTCATTTTATGACTTGTTCTGTCATTTTATGACTGGCCAAGTCATTTTATGACTGGTAGAGTCATTTTATCACTGGCCCTGTCATTAATGACTGGCCCTGTAATTAATGACTGGCCCAGTCATTTTAACACTGGCCCTGTCATTAATGACTGGCCCTGTCATAAATGACTGGCCCCGTTATTTTATTACTGGCCCTGTCATTTTATGACTAGTTCTGTCATTTTATGACAGGCCAAGTTATTTTATGACTGGAGGAGTCATTTTATCACTGGCCCTGTCATTAATGACTGGCTCAGTCATTTTATCACAGGCCCTGTCATTAATGACTGGCCCTGTCATTAATGACTGTGCCAGTTATTTTATCACTGGCCCTGTCATTTTATGACTGGTTCTGTCATTTTATGACTGGCCAAGTCATTTTATGACTGGAGGAGTTATTTTATCACTGGCCCTGTCATTAATGACTGGCCCAGTCATTTTATAACTGGCCCAGTCATTAATGACTGGCCCTGTCGTTAATGACTGGCCCAGTCATTTTATCACTGGCCCTGTCATTAATGACTGGCCCTGTCATTAATGACTGGCCCTGTCATTAATGACTGGCCCAGTCATTTTATCACTGGTTCTGTCATTTTATGCCTGGCCAAGTCATTTTATGACTGGTAGAGTCATTTTATCACTGGCCCTGTCATTAATGACTGGCCCTGTCATTAATGACTGGCCCAGTCATTTTATCATTGGCCCTGTCATTAATGACTGGCCCTGTCATTAATGACTGGCCCCGTCATTTTATCACAGGCCCTGTCATTTTATGACTGGTTCTGTCATTTTATGACTGGCCAAGTTATTTTATGACTAGCAGTCATTTTATCACTGGCCCTGTCATTAATGACTGGCCCTGTCATTAATGACTGGCTCACTCATTTTATCACTGGCCCTGTCATTAATGACTGGCCCTGTCATTAATGACTGGGTCAGTCATTTTATCACTGGCCCTGTCATTTTATGACTGGTTCTGTCATTTTATGACTGGCCAAGTCATTTTCAGACTGGCAGAGTCATTTCATCACTGGCCCTGTCATTAATGACTGGCCCTGTCATTAATGACTGGCCCTGTTATTAATGACTGGCCCAGTCATTTTATCACTGGCCCTGTCATTAATGACTGGCCCTGTCATTAATGACTGGCCCAGTCATTTTATCACTGGCCCTGTCATTTTATGAGTGGTTCTGTCATTTTATGACTGG
The DNA here is from genome assembly GCA_933228895.1 of Platycnemis pennipes. Taxonomy (NCBI): domain Eukaryota; kingdom Metazoa; phylum Arthropoda; class Insecta; order Odonata; family Platycnemididae; genus Platycnemis; species Platycnemis pennipes. The sequence goes on along the minus strand of OW121846.1, from coordinate 73,504,521 downwards.
CCAAGTCATTTTATGACTGGTAGAGTCATTTTATCACTCGCCCTGTCAATAATGACTGGCCCTGTCATTAATGACTGGCCAAGTTATTTTATCACTGTTCCGGTCATTAATGACTGGCCCTGTCATTAATGACTGGGTCAGTCATTTTATCACTGGCCCTGTCATTTTATGACTGGTTATGTCATTTTATGACTGGCCAAGTCATTTTATGACTGGCAGAGTCATTTTATCACTGGCCCTGTTATTAATGACTGGCCCTGTCATTAATGACTGGCCCTGTCATTAATGACTGGCCCAGTCATTTTATCACTGGCCTTGTCAGTTTATGACTGGTTCTGTCATTTTATGACTGGCCAAGTCCATTTATGACTGGCAGAGTCATTTTATCACTGGCCCTGTCATAAATGACTGGCCCTGTCATTAATGACGGGCCCAGTCATTTTATCACTGGCCCTGTCATTAATGACTGGCCCTGTCATTAATGAAAGGCCCAGTCATTTTATCACTGGCCCTGTCATTTTATGACTGGTTCTGTCATTAATGACTGGCTTAGTCATTTTATGACTGGTAGAGTCATTTTATCACTGGCCCCTTCATAAATGACTGGCCCTGTCATTAATGACGGGCCCAGGCATTTTATCACTGGCCCTGTCATTAATGACTGGCCCTGTCATTAATGACAGGCCCAGTCATTTTATAACTGGCCCTGTCATTTTATGAATGTTTCTGTCATTTAATGACTTGCCAAGTAATTTTATGACTTGCAAAGTCATTTTATGACTGGCAGAGTCATTTTATAACTGGCCCTGTCATTTATGACTGGCCCTGTCATTAATGACTGGCCCTGTCATTAATGACTGGCCCAGTCATTTTATCACTGGCCCTGTCATTAATGACTGGCCCTGTCATTAATGACTGGCCCAGTCATTTTATCATTGGCCCTGTCATTAATGACTGGCCCTGTCATTAATGACTGGCCCCGTCATTTTATCACTGGCCTTGTCATTTTATGACTGGTTCTGTCATTTTATGACTGGCCACGTTATTTTATGACTGGCAGAGTCATTTTATCACTGGCCCTGTCATTAATGACTGGCCCAGTCATTAATGACTGGCCCTGTCATTAATGACTGGCCCAGTCATTTTATCACTGGCCCTGTCATTAATGACTGGCCCTGTCAATAATGACTGGCCCAGTCATTTTATCACTGGCCTTGTCATTTTATGACTGGTTCTGTCATTTTATGACTGGCCAAGTCCATTTATGACTGGCAGAGTCATTTTATCACTGGCCCTGTCATAAATGACTGGCCCTGGCATAAATGACTGGCCCTGTCATTAATGACGGGCCCAGTCATTAATGACTGGCACACTCATTTTATCACTGGCCCTGTCATTAATGACTGGCCCTGTCATTAATGACTGGGTCAGTCATTTTATCACTGGCCCTGTCATTTTATGACTGGTTCTGTCATTTTATGACTGGCCAAGTCATTTTATGACGGGCAGAGTCATTTTATCACTGGCCCTGTCATTAATGACTGGCCCTGTATTTTTGACTGGCCCTGTCATTCATGACAGGCCCTGTCATTTTATCACTGGCCCTGTCATTTTATGACTGGTTCTGTCATTTTATGACTGGCCAAGTCCATTTACGACTGGCAGAGTCATTTTATCACTGGCCCTGTCATAAATGACTGGCCCTGTCATTAATGACGGGCCCAGTCATTTTATCACTGGCATTGTCATTAATGACTGGCCCTGTCATTAATGACTGGCCCCGTCATTTTATCACTGGCCCTGTCATTTTATGACTAGTTCTGTCATTTTATGACAGGCCAAGTTCTTTTATGACTGGAGGAGTCATTTTATCACTGGCCCTGTCATTAATGACTGGCCCAGTCATTTTATCACAGGCCCTGTCATTAATGACTGGCCCTGTCATTAATGACTGGCCCTGTCATTAATGACTGGCCCAGTCATTTTATCACTGGCCCTGTCATTTTATCACTGGCCCTGTCATTTTATGACTGGTTCTGTCATTTTATGACTCGCCAAGTCCATTTATGACTGGCAGAGTCATTTTATCACGGGCCCTGTCATTAATGACGGGCCCAGTCATTTTATCACTGGCCCTGTCATTTTATGACTGGTTCTGTCATTTTATGACTTGCCAAGTCATTTTATGACTAGTAGAGTCATTTTATCACTGGCCCTGTCATAAATGACTGGCCCTGTCATTAATGACTAGCCCTGTCATTAATGACTGGCCCTGTCATTAATGACTGTCCCACTCATTTTATCACTAACCCTGTCATTTAATGAATGGTTCTGTCATTAATGACTGGCCCAGTCATTTTATCACTGGCCCTGTCATTTTATCACTGGCCCTGTCATTAACGACTGGCCCTGTCATTAATGACTGGCCCAGTCATTTTATCACTGGCCCTGTCATTTTATGACTTGTTCTGTCATTTTATGACTGGCCAAGTCATTTTATGACTGGTAGAGTCATTTTATCACTGGCCCTGTCATTAATGACTGGCCCTGTAATTAATGACTGGCCCAGTCATTTTAACACTGGCCCTGTCATTAATGACTGGCCCTGTCATTAATGACTGGCCCCGTCATTTTATCACTGGCCCTGTCATTTTATGACTAGTTCTGTCATTTTATGACAGGCCAAGTTATTTTATGACTGGAGGAGTCATTTTATCACTGGCCCTGTCATTAATGACTGGCCCAGTCATTTTATCACAGGCCCTGTCATTAATGACTGGCCCTGTCATTAATGACTGTGCCAGTCATTTTATCACTGGCCCTGTCATTTTATGACTGGTTCTGTCATTATTGACTGGCTTAGTCATTTTATGACTGGTAGAGTCATTTTATCACTGGCCCTGTCATAAATGACTGGCCCTGTCATTAATGACGGGCCCAGGCATTTTATCACTGGCCGTGTCATTAATGACTGGCCCTGTCATTAATGACAGGCCCAGTCATTTTATAACTGGTCCTGTCATTTTATGAATGGTTCGTTCATTTTATGACTTGCCAAGTAATTTTATGACTTGCCAAGTCATTTTATGACTGGCAGAGTCATTTTACTACTGGCCCTGTCATTAATGACTGGCCCTGTCATTAATGACTGGCCCAGTCATTTTATCACTGGCCCTGTCATTAATGACTGGCCCTGTCATTAATGACTGGCCCAGTCATTTTATCACTGGCCCTGTCATTAATGACTGGCCCTGTCATTAATGACTGGCACACTCATTTTATCACTGGCCCTGTCATTAATGACTGGCCCTGTCATTAATGACTGGGTCAGTCATTTTATCACTGGCCCTGTCATTTTATGACTGGCTCTGTCATTTTATGACTGGCCAAGTCATTTTATGACTGGCAGAGTCATTTTATCTCTGGCCCTGTCATTAATGACTGGCCCTGTCATTAATGACTGGCCCAGTCATTATATCACTGGCCCTGTCATTAATGACTGGCCCTGTCATTAATGACTGGCCCTGTCATTTTATCACTGGCCTTGTCATTTTATGACTGGTTTTGTCATTTTATGACTGGCCAAGTCCATTTATGACTGGCAGAGTCATTTTATCACTGGCCCTGTCACAAATGACTGGCCCTGTCATTAATGACGGGCCCAGTCATTTTATCACTGGCCCTGTCATTAATGACTGGCCCTGTCATTAATGAAAGGCCCAGTCATTTTATCACTGGCCCTGTCATTTTATGACTGGTTCTATCATTAATGACTGGCGTAGTCATTTTATGACTGGTAGAGTCATTTTATCACTGGCCCTGTCATAAATGACAGGCCCTGTCATTAATGACGGGCCCAGGCATTTTATCACTGGCCCTGTCATTAATGACTGGCCCTGTCATTAATGACAGGCCCAGTCATTTTATGAATGGTTCTGTCATTTTATGACTTGCCAAGTAATTTTATGACTTGCAAAGTCATTTTATGACTGGCAGAGTCATTTTGTAACTGGCCCTGTCATTAATGACTGGCCCTGTCATTAATGACTGGCCCAGTCATTTTATCACTGGCTCTGTCAATTTATGACTTGTTCTGTCATTTTATGACTGGCCAAGTCATTTTATGCCTGGCAAAGTCATTTTATCACTGGCCCTGTCATTAATGACTGGCCCTGTCATTAATGACTGGCGAAGTCATTTTATCACTGTCCCTGTCATTAATGACTGGCGAAGTCATTTTATCACTGGCCCAGTCAATTTATCACTGGCTCTAACATTTTATGACTTGTTCTGTCATTTTATGACTGGCCAAGTAATTTTATGACTGGCAGAGTCATTTTATCACTGGCCCTGTCATTAATGACTAGCCCTGTCATTAATGACTGGCCCTGTCATTAATGACTGGCCCACTCATTTTATCACTGGCCCTGTCATTTAATGACTGGTTCTGTCATTAATGACTGGCCCAGTCATTTTATCACTGGCCCTGTCATTTTATCACTGGCCCCGTCATTAATGACTGGCAGAGTCATTTTTATCACTGGCCCAGTCATTAATGACTGGCCCTGTCATTAATGGCTGGCCCAGTCATTTTATCACTGGCCCTGTCATTAATGACTGGCCCTGTCATTAATGACGGGCCCAGTCATTTTATCACTGGCCCTGTCATTAATGACTGGCCCTGTCAATAATGAAAGGCCCAGTCATTTTATCACTGGCCCTGTCATTTCATGACTGGTTCTGTCATTAATGACTAGCTTAGTCATATTATCACTGGCCCTATCTTTTTATGACTGGTTCTGTCATTTTATGACTTGCCAAGTCATTTTATGACTGGTAGAGTCATTTTATCACTGGCCCTGTCATAAATGACTGGCCCTGTCATTAATGACGGGCCCAGGCATTTTATCACTGGCTCTGTCATTAATGACTGGCCCAGTCATATTATCACAGGCCCTGTCATTAATGACTGTGCCAGTTATTTTATCACTGTCCCTGTCATTTTATGACTGGTTCTTTCATTTTATGACTGGCCATGTCATTTTATGACTGGCAGAGTCATTTTATCACTGGCCCTGTCATTAATGACTAGCCCTGTCGTTAATGACTGGCCCAGTCATTTTATCACTGGCCCTGTCATTAATGACTGGCCCTGTCATTAATGACTGGCCCAGTCATTTTATCACTGGCCCTGTCATTTTATGACTGGTTCTGTCATTTTATGACTCGCCAAGTCCATTTATGACTGGCAGAGTCATTTTATCACGGGCCCTGTCATTAATGACGGGCCCAGTCATTTTATCACTGGCCCTGTCATTTTATGACTGGTTCTGTCATTTTATGACTTGCCAAGTCATTTTATGACTAGTAGAGTCATTTTATCACTGGCCCTGTCATAAATGACTGGCCCTGTCATTAATGACTAGCCCTGTCATTAATGACTGGCCCTGTCATTAATGACTGTCCCACTCATTTTATCACTGGCCCTGTCATTTAATGACTGGTTCTGTCATTAATGACTGGCCCAGTCATTTTATCACTGGCCCTGTCATTTTATCACTGGCCCTGTCATTAACGACTGGCCCTGTCATTAATGACTGGCCCAGTCATTTTATCACTGGCCCTGTCATTTTATGACTTGTTCTGTCATTTTATGACTGGCCAAGTCTTTTTATGACTGGTAGAGTCATTTTATCACTGGCCCTGTCATTAATGACTGGCCCTGTAATTAATGACTGGCCCAGTCATTTTAACACTGGCCCTGTCATTAATGACTGGCCCTGTCATTAATGACTGGCCCCGTCATTTTATCACTGGCCCTGTCATTTTATGACTAGTTCTGTCATTTTATGACAGGCCAAGTTATTTTATGACTGGAGGAGTCATTTTATCACTGGCCCTGTCATTAATGACTGGCCCAGTCATTTTATCACAGGCCCTGTCATTAATGACTGGCCCTGTCATTAATGACTGTGCCAGTCATTTTATCACTGGCCCTGTCATTTTATGACTGGTTCTGTCATTATTGACTGGCTTAGTCATTTTATGACTGGTAGAGTCATTTTATCACTGGCCCTGTCATAAATGACTGGCCCTGTCATTAATGACGGGCCCAGGCATTTTATCACTGGCCGTGTCATTAATGACTGGCCCTGTCATTAATGACAGGCCCAGTCATTTTATAACTGGTCCTGTCATTTTATGAATGGTTCGTTCATTTTATGACTTGCCAAGTAATTTTATGTCTTGCCAAGTCATTTTATGACTGGCAGAGTCATTTTACTACTGGCCCTGTCATTAATGACTGGCCCTGTCATTAATGACTGGCCCAGTCATTTTATCACTGGCCCTGTCATTAATGACTGGCCCTGTCATTAATGACTGGCCCTGTCATTAATGACTGGCCCAGTCATTTTATCACTGGCCCTGTCATTAATGACTGGCCCTGTCATTAATGACTGGCCCAGTCATTTTATCACTGGCCCTGTCATTAATGACTGGCCCTGTCATTAATGACTGGCACACTCATTTTATCACTGGCCCTGTCATTAATGACTGGCCCTGTCATTAATGACTGGGTCAGTCATTTTATCACTGGCCCTGTCATTTTATGACTGGCTCTGTCATTTTATGACTGGCCAAGTCATTTTATGACTGGCAGAGTCATTTTATCTCTGGCCCTGTCATTAATGACTGGCCCTGTCATTAATGACTGGCCCTGTCATTAATGACTGGCCCAGTCATTATATCACTGGCCCTGTCATTAATGACTGGCCCTGTCATTAATGACTGGCCCTGTCATTTTATCACTGGCCTTGTCATTTTATGACTGGTTTTGTCATTTTATGACTGGCCAAGTCCATTTATGACTGGCAGAGTCATTTTATCACTGGCCCTGTCACAAATGACTGGCCCTGTCATTAATGACGGGCCCAGTCATTTTATCACTGGCCCTGTCATTAATGACTGGCCCTGTCATTAATGAAAGGCCCAGTCATTTTATCACTGGCCCTGTCATTTTATGACTGGTTCTATCATTAATGACTGGCGTAGTCATTTTATGACTGGTAGAGTCATTTTATCACTGGCCCTGTCATAAATGACAGGCCCTGTCATTAATGACGGGCCCAGGCATTTTATCACTGGCCCTGTCATTAATGACTGGCCCTGTCATTAATGACAGGCCCAGTCATTTTATGAATGGTTCTGTCATTTTATGACTTGCCAAGTAATTTTATGACTTGCAAAGTCATTTTATGACTGGCAGAGTCATTTTGTAACTGGCCCTGTCATTAATGACTGGCCCTGTCATTAATGACTGGCCCAGTCATTTTATCACTGGCTCTGTCATTTTATGACTTGTTCTGTCATTTTATGACTGGCCAAGTCATTTTATGCCTGGCAAAGTCATTTTATCACTGGCCCTGTCATTAATGACTGGCCCTGTCATTAATGACTGGCGAAGTCATTTTATCACTGGCCCTGTCATTAATGACTGGCGAAGTCATTTTATCACTGGCCCAGTCATTTTATCACTGGCTCTAACATTTTATGACTTGTTCTGTCATTTTATGACTGGCCAAGTAATTTTATGACTGGCAGAGTCATTTTATCACTGGCCCTGTCATTAATGACTAGCCCTGTCATTAATGACTGGCCCTGTCATTAATGACTGGCCCACTCATTTTATCACTGGCCCTGTCATTTAATGACTGGTTCTGTCATTAATGACTGGCCCAGTCATTTTATCACTGGCCCTGTCATTTTATCACTGGCCCCGTCATTAATGACTGGCAGAGTCATTTTTATCACTGGCCCAGTCATTAATGACTGGCCCTGTCATTAATGGCTGGCCCAGTCATTTTATCACTGGCCCTGTCATTAATGACTGGCCCTGTCATTAATGACTGGCCCAGTCATTTTATCACTGGCCCTGTCATTTTATGACTTGTTCTGTCATTTTATGACTGGCCAAGTCATTTTATGACTGGTAGAGTCATTTTATCACTGGCCCTGTCATTAATGACTGGCCCTGTCATTAATGACTGGCCCAGTCATTTTATCACTGGCCCTGTCATTAATGACTGGCCCTGTCATTAATGACTGGCCCCGTCATTTTATCACTGGCCCTGTCATTTTATGACTAGTTCTGTCATTTTATGACAGGCCAAGTTATTTTATGACTGGAGGAGTCATTTTATCACTGGCCCTGTCATTAATGACTGGCCCAGTCATTTTATCACAGGCCCTGTCATTAATGACTGGCCCTGTCATTAATGACTGTGCCAGTCATTTTATCACTAGCCCTGTCATTTTATGCCTGGGTCTGTCATTTTATGACTGGCCAAGTCATTTTATGACTGGCAGAGTCATTTTATAACTGGCCCTGTCATTAATGACTGGCCCTGTCGTTAATGACTGGCCCAGTCATTTTATCACTGGCCCTGTCATTAATGACTGGCCCTGTCATTAATGACTGGCCCAGTCATTTTATCACTGGCCCTGTCATTTTATGACTTGTTCTGTCATTTTATGACTGGCCAAGTCATTTTATGACTGGTAGAGTCATTTTATCACTGGCCCTGTCATTAATGACTGGCCCTGTCATTAATGACTGGCCCAGTCATTTTATCACTGGCCCTGTCATTAATGACTGGCCCTGTCATTAATGACTGGCCCCGTCATTTTATCACTGGCCCTGTCATTTTATGACTAGTTCTGTCATTTTATGACAGGCCAAGTTATTTTATGACTGGAGGAGTCATTTTATCACTGGCCCTGTCATTAATGACTGGCCCAGTCATTTTATCACAGGCCCTGTCATTAATGACTGGCCCTGTCATTAATGACTGTGCCAGTCATTTTATCACTGGCCCTGTCATTTTATGACTGGGTCTGTCATTTTATGACTGGCCAAGTCATTTTATGACTGGCAGAGTCATTTTATAACTGGCCCTGTCATTAATGACTGGCCCTGTCGTTAATGACTGGCCCAGTCATTTTATCACTGGCCTTGTCATTAATGACTGGCCCTGTCATTAATGACTGGCCCAGTCATTTTATCACTGGCCCTGTCATTTTATGACTGGTTCTGTCATTTTATGCCTGGCCAAGTCATTTTATGACTGGTAGAGTCATTTTATCACTGGCCCTGTCATTAATGACTGGCCCTGTCATTAATGACTGGCCCAGTCATTTTATCATTGGCCCTGTCATTAATGACTGGCCCTGTCATTAATGACTGGCACACTCATTTTATCACTGGCCCTGTCATTAATGACTGGCCCTGTCATTAATGACTGGGTCAGTCATTTTATCACTGGCCCTGTCATTTTATGACTGGTTCTGTCATTTTATGACTGGCCAAGTCATTTTCAGACTGGCAGAGTCATTTCATCACTGGCCCTGTCATTAATGACTGGCGAAGTCATTTTATCACTGGCCCTGTCATTAATGACTGGCGAAGTCATTTTATCACTGGCCCAGTCATTTTATCACTGGCCCTGTCATTTTATGACTGGTTCTGTCATTTTATGACTGGCCAAGTAATTTTATGACTGGCAGAGTCATTTTATCACTGGCCCTGTCATTAATGACTAGCCCTGTCATTAATGACTGGCCCTGTCATTTATGACTGGCCCACTCATTTTATCACTGGCCCTGTCATTTAATGACTGGTTCTGTCATTAATGACTGGCCCAGTCATTTTATCACTGGCCCTGTCATTTTATCACTGGCCCCGTCATTAATGACTGGCAGAGTCATTTTTATCACTGGCCCAGTCATTTTATCACTGGCCCTGTCATTTTATGACTTGTTCTGTCATTTTATGACTGGCCAAGTCATTTTATGACTGGTAGAGTCATTTTATTACTGGCCCTGTCATTAATGACTGGCCCTGTCATTAATGACTGGCCCAGTCATTTTATCACTGGCCCTGTCATTAATAACTGGCCCTGTCATTAATGACTGGCCCCGTCATTTTATCACTGGCCCTGTCATTTTATGACTGGTTTTGTCATTTTATGACTGGCCAAGTCATTTTATGACTGGCACAGTCATTTTATAACTGGCCCTGTCATTAATGACTGGCCCTGTCGTTAATGACTGGCCCAGTCATTTTATCACTGGCCCTGTCATTAATGACTGGCCCTGTCATTAATGACTGGCCCAGTCATTTTATCACTGGCCCTGTCATTTTATGTCTGGTTCTGTCATTTTATGACTCGCCAAGTCCATTTATGACTGGCAGAGTCATTTTATCACGGGCCCTGTCATTAATGACGGGCCCAGTCATTTTATCACTGGCCCTGTCATTTTATGACTGGTTCTGTCATTTTATGACTGGCCAATTCATTAATGACTGGTATAGTCATTTTATCACTGGCCCTGTCCTTAATGACTGGCACTGTCGTTAATGACTGGCCCAGTCATTTTATCACTGGCCCTGTCATTAATGACTGGCCCTGTCATTAATGACGTGCCCAATCATTTTATCACTGGCCCTGTCATTTAATGACTGGTTCTGTCATTAATGACTGGCCCAGTCATTTTATCACTGGCCCTGTCATTTTATCACTGGCCCTGTCATTAATGACTGGCAGAGTCATTTTTATCACTGGCCCAGTCATTAATGACCGGCCCTGTCATTAATGGCTGGCCCAGTCATTTTATCACTGGCCCTGTCATTAATGACTGGCCCTGTCATTTTATCACTGGCCCTGTCATTTTATGACTTGTTCTGTCATTTTATGACTGGCCAAGTCATTTTATGACTGGTAGAGTCATTTTATCACTGGCCCTGTCATTAATGACTGGCCCTGTCATTAATGACTGGCCCAGTCATTTTATCACTGGCCCTGTCATTAATGACTGGCCCTGTCATTAATGACTGGCCCCGTCATTTTATCACTGGCCCTGTCATTTTATGACTAGTTCTGTCATTTTATGACAGGCCAAGTTATTTTATGACTGGAGGAGTCATTTTATCACTGGCCCTGTCATTAATGACTGGCCCAGTCATTTTATCACAGGCCCTGTCATTAATGACTGGCCCTGTCATTAATGACTGTGCCAGTCATTTTATCACTGGCCCTGTCATTTTATGCCTGGGTCTGTCATTTTATGACTGGCCAAGTCATTTTATGACTGGCAGAGTCATTTTATAACTGGCCCTGTCATTAATGACTGGCCCTGTCGTTAATGACTGGCCCAGTCATTTTATCACTGGCCCTGTCATTAATGACTGGCCCTGTCATTAATGACTGGCCCAGTCATTTTATCACTGGCCCTGTCATTTTATGACTGGTTCTGTCATTTTATGCCTGGCCAAGTCATTTTATGACTGGTAGAGTCATTTTATCACTGGCCCTGTCATTAATGACTGGCCCTGTCATTAATGACTGGCCCAGTCATTTTATCATTGGCCCTGTCATTAATGACTGGCCCTGTCATTAATGACTGGCCCCATCATTTTATCACTGGCCCTGTCATTTTATGACTGGTTCTGTCATTTTATGACTGGCCAAGTTATTTTATGACTAGCAGAGTCATTTTATCACTGGCCCTGTCATTAATGACTGGCCCTGTCATTAATGACTGGCACACTCATTTTATCACTGGCCCTGTCATTAATGACTGGCCCTGTCATTAATGACTGGGTCAGTCATTTTATCACTGGCCCTGTCATTTTATGACTGGTTCTGTCATTTTATGACTGGCCAAGTCATTTTCAGACTGGCAGAGTCATTTCATCACTGGCCCTGTCATTAATGACTGGCGAAGTCATTTTATCACTGGCCCTGTCATTAATGACTGGCGAAATCATTTTATCACTGGCCCAGTCATTTTATCACTGGCCCTGTCATTTTATGACTGGTTCTGTCATTTTATGACTGGCCAAGTAATTTTATGACTGGCAGAGTCATTTTATCACTGGCCCTGTCATTAATGACTAGCCCTGTCATTAATGACTGGCCCTGTCATTAATGACTGGCCCACTCATTTTATCACTGGCCCTGTCATTTAATGACTGGTTCTGTCATTAATGACTGGCCCAGTCATTTTATCACTGGCCCTGTCATTTTATCACTGGCCCCGTCATTAATGACTGGCAGAGTCATTTTTATCACTGGCCCAGTCATTAATGACTGGCCCTGTCATTAATGGCTGGCCCAGTCATTTTATCACTGGCCCTGTCATTAATGACTGGCCCTGTCATTAATGACTGGCCCAGTCATTTTATCACTGGCCCTGTCATTTTATGACTTGTTCTGTCATTTTATGACTGGCCAAGTCATTTTATGACTGGTAGAGTAATTTTATTACTGGCCCTGTCATTAATGACTGGCCCAGTCATTTTATCACTGGCCCTGTCATTTTATGACTGGTTCTGTCATTTTATGACTGGCCAATTCATTAATGACTGGTATAGTCATTTTATCACTGGCCCTGTCCTTAATGACTGGCACTGTCGTTAATGACTGGCCCAGTCATTTTATCACTGGCCCTGTCATTAATGACTGGCCCTGTCATTAATGACGTGCCCAATCATTTTATCACTGGCCCTGTCATTTTATGACTGGTTCTGTCAATTTATGACTGGCCAAGTCATTTTATGACTGTTAGAGTCATTTTATCACTGGCCCTGTCCCTAATGACTGGCCCTGTCATTAATGACTGGCCCAGTCATTTTATAACTGGCCCTGTCATTAATGACTGGCCCTGTCATTAATGACTGGCCGCGTCATTTTATCACTGGCCCTGTTATTTTTTGACTGGTTCTGTCATTTTATGACTGGCCAAGTTATTTTATGACTAGCAGAGTCATTTTATCACTGGCCCTGTCATTAATGACTGGCCCTGTCATTAATGACTGGCCCAGTCATTTTATCACTGGCCCTGTCATTAATGACTGGCCCTGTTATTAATGACTGGCCCCGTCACTTTTTTTAACACTGGCCCTGTCATTTTATGACTGGTTCTGTCATTTTATGACTGGCCAAGTTATTTTATGACTAGCAGAGTCATTTTATCACTGGCCCTGTCATTAACGACTGGCCCTGTCATTAATGACTGGCCCACTCATTTTATCACTGGCCCCTTCATTAATGACTGGCCCTGTCATTAATGATTGGGTCAGTCATTTTATCACTGGCCCTGTCATTTTATGACTGGTTCTGTCATTTTATGACTGGCCATGTCATTTTATGACTGGCAGAGTCATTTTATCACTGGCACTGTCATTAATGACTGGCTCTGTCATTAATGACTGGCCCTGTCATTAATGACTGGCCCAGTCATTTTATTACTGGCCCTGTCATTAATGACTGGCCCTGTCAATAATGAAAGGCCCAGTCATTTTATCACTGGCCCTGTCATTTCATGACTGGTTCTGTCATTAATGACTAGCTTAGTCATATTATCACTAACCCTATCTTTTTATGACTGGTTCTGTCATTTTATGACTTGCCAAGTCATTTTATGACTGGTAGAGTCATTTTATCACTGGCCCTGTCATAAATGACTGGCCCTGTCATTAATGACGGGCCCAGGCATTTTATCACTGGCTCTGTCATTAATGACTGTGCCAGTTATTTTATCACTGTCCCTGTCATTTTATGACTGGTTCTTTCATTTTATGACTGGCCAAGTCATTTTATGACTGTCAGAGTCATTTTATCACTGGCCCTGTCATTAATGACTAGCCCTGTCGTTAATGACTGGCCCAGTCATTTTATCACTGGCCCTGTCATTAATGACTGGCCCTGTCATTAATGACTGGCGCAGTCATTTTATCACTGGCCCTGTCATTTTATTACTGGTTCTGTCATTTTATGACTCGCCAAGTCCATTTATGACTGGCAGAGTCATTTTATCACGGGCCCTGTCATTAATGACGGGCCCAGTCATTTTATCACTGGCCCTGTCATTTTATGACTGGTTCTGTCATTTTATGACTTGCCAAGTCATTTTATGACTGGTAGAGTCATTTTATCACTGGCCCTGTCATAAATGACTGGCCCTGTCATTAATGACTAGCCCTGTCATTAATGACTGGCCCCGTCATTAATGACTGTCCCACTCATTTTATCACTGGCCCTGTCATTTAATGACTGGTTCTGTCATTAATGACTGGCCCAGTCATTTTATCACTGGCCCTGTCATTTTATCACTGGCCCTGTCATTAACGACTGGCCCTGTCATTAATGACTGGCCCAGTCATTTTATCACTGGCCCTGTCATTTTATGACTTGTTCTGTCATTTTATGACTGGCCAAGTCATTTTATGACTGGTAGAGTCATTTTATCACTGGCCCTGTCATTAATGACTGGCCCTGTAATTAATGACTGGCCCAGTCATTTTAACACTGGCCCTGTCATTAATGACTGGCCCTGTCATTAATGACTGGCCCCGTCATTTTATCACTGGCCCTGTCATTTTATGACTAGTTCTGTCATTTTATGACAGGCCAAGTTATTTTATGACTGGAGGAGTCATTTTATCACTGGCCCTGTCATTAATGACTGACTCAGTCATTTTATCACAGGCCCTGTCATTAATGACTGGCCCTGTCATTAATGACTGTGCCAGTTATTTTATCACTGGCCCTGTCATTTTATGACTGGTTCTGTCATTTTATGACTGGCCAAGTCATTTTATGACTGGAGGAGTCATTTTATCACTGGCCCTGTCATTAATGACTGGCCCAGTCATTTTATAACTGGCCCTGTCATTAATGACTGGCCCTGTCGTTAATGACTGGCCCAGTAATTTTATCACTGGCCCTGTCATTAATGACTGGCCCTGTCATTAATGACTGGCCCAGTCATTTTATCACTGGTTCTGTCATTTTATGCCTGGCCAAGTCATTTTATGACTGGTAGAGTCATTTTATCACTGGCCCTGTCATTAATGACTGGCCCTGTCATTAATGACTGGCCCAGTCATTTTATCATTGGCCCTGTCATTAATGACTGGCCCTGTCATTAATGAATGGCCCCGTCAATTTATCACAGGCCCTGTCATTTTATGACTGGTTCTGTCATTTTATGACTGGCCAAGTTATTTTATGACTAGCAGAGTCATTTTATCACTGGCCCTGTCATTAATGACTGGCCATGTCATTAATGACTGGCTCACTCATTTTATCACTGGCCCTTTCATTAATGACTGGCCCTGTCATTAATGACTGGGTCAGTCATTTTATCACTGGCCCTGTCATTTTATGACTGGTTCTGTCATTTTATGACTGGCCAAGTCATTTTCAGACTGGCAGAGTCATTTCATCACTGGCCCTGTCATTAATGACTGGCCCTGTCATTAATGACTGGCCCTGTTATTAATGACTGGCCCAGTCATTTTATCACTGGCCCTGTCATTAATGACTGGCCCTGTCATTAATGACTGGCCCAGTCATTTTATCACTGGCCCTGTCATTTTATGAGTGGTTCTGTCATTTTATGACTGTCCAAGTCATTTTAAGACTGGTAGAGTCATTTTATCACTCGCCTTGTCAATAATGACTGGCCCTGTCATTAATGACTGGCCAAGTCATTTTATCACTGTTCCGGTCATTAATGACTGGCCCTGTCATTAATGACTGGGTCAGTCATTTTATCACTGGCCCTGTCATTTTATGACTGGTTCTGTCATTTTATGACTGGCCAAGTCATTTTATGACTGGCAGAGTCATTTTATCACTGGCCCTGTTATTAATGACTGGCCCTGTCATTAATGACTGGCCCTGTCATTAATGACTGGCCCAATCATTTTATCACTGGCCCTGTCATTTTATGAGTGGTTCTGTCATTTTATGACTGGCCAAGTCATTTTATGACTGGTAGAGTCATTTTTATCACTGGCCCAGTCATTAATGACTGGCCCTGTCATTAATGGCTGGCCCAGTCATTTTATCACTGGCCCTGTCATTAATGACTGGCCCTGTCATTAATGACTGGCCCAGTCATTTTATCACTGGCCCTGTCATTTTATGACTTGTTCTGTCATTTTATTACTGGCCAAGTCATTTTATGACTGGTAGAGTCATTTTATTACTGGCCCTGTCATTAATGACTGGCCCAGTCATTTTATCACTGGCCCTGTCATTTTATGACTGGTTCTGTCATTTTATGACTGGCCAATTCATTAATGACTGGTATAGTCATTTTATCACTGGCCCTGTCCTTAATGACTGGCACTGTCGTTAATGACTGGCCCAGTCATTTTATCACTGGCCCTGTCATTAATGACTGGCCCTGTCATTAATGACGTGCCCAATCATTTTATCACTGGCCCCTTCATTTTATGACTGGTTCTGTCCTTAATGACTGGCCCTGTCATTAATGACTGGCCCAGTCATTTTATAACTGGCCCTGTCATTAATGACTGGCCCTGTCATTAATGACTGGCCGCGTCATTTTATCACTGGCCCTGTTATTTTTTGACTGGTTCTGTCATTTTATGACTGGCCAAGTTATTTTATGACTAGCAGAGTCATTTTATCACTGGCCCTGTCATTAATGACTGGCCCTGTCATTAATGACTGGCCCTGTTATTAATGACTGGCCCCGTCACTTTTTTTAACACTGGCCCTGTCATTTTATGACTGGTTCTGTCATTTTATGACTGGCCAAGTTATTTTATGACTAGCAGAGTCATTTTATCACTGGCCCTGTCATTAACGACTATCCCTGTCATTAATGACTGGCCCACTCATTTTATCACTGGCCCCTTCATTAATGACTGGCCCTGTCATTAATGATTGGGTCAGTCATTTTATCACTGGCCCTGTCATTTTATGACTGGTTCTGTCATTTTATGACTGGCCATGTCATTTTATGACTGGCAGAGTCATTTTATCACTGGCACTGTCATTAATGACTGGCTCTGTCATTAATGACTGGCCCTGTCATTAATGACTGGCCCAGTCATTTTATCACTGGCCCTGTCATTAATGACTGGCCCTGTCAATAATGAAAGGCCCAGTCATTTTATCACTGGCCCTGTCATTTCATGACTGGTTCTGTCATTAATGACTAGCTTAGTCATATTATCACTGGCCCTATCTTTTTATGACTGGTTCTGTCATTTTATGACTTGCCAAGTCATTTTATGACTGGTAGAGTCATTTTATCACTGGCCCTGTCATAAATGACTGGCCCTGTCATTAATGACGGGCCCAGGCATTTTATCACTGGCTCTGTCATTAATGACTGGCCCAGTCATTTTATCACAGGCCCTGTCATTAATGACTGTGCCAGTTATTTTATCACTGTCCCTGTCATTTTATGACTGGTTCTTTCATTTTATGACTGGCCAAGTCATTTTATGACTGGCAGAGTCATTTTATCACTGGCCCTGTCATTAATGACTAGCCCTGTCGTTAATGACTGGCCCAGTCATTTTATCACTGGCCCTGTCATTAATGACTGGCCCTGTCATTAATGACTGGCCCAGTCATTTTATCACTGGCCCTGTCATTTTATGACTGGTTCTGTCATTTTATGACTCGCCAAGTCCATTTATGACTGGCAGAGTCATTTTATCACGAGCCCTGTCATTAATGACGGGCCCAGTCATTTTATCACTGGCCCTGTCATTTTATGACTGGTTCTGTCATTTTATGACTTGCCAAGTCAATTTATGACTGGTAGAGTCATTTTATCACTGGCCCTGTCATAAATGACTGGCCCTGTCATTAATGACTAGCCCTGTCATTAATGACTGGCCCTGTCATTAATGAATGTCCCACTCATTTTATCACTGGCCCTGTCATTTAATGACTGGTTCTGTCATTAATGACTGGCCCAGTCATTTTATCACTGGCCCTGTCATTTTATCACTGGCCCTGTAATTAACGACTGGCCCTGTCATTAATGACTGGCCCAGTCATTTTATCACTGGCCCTGTCATTTTATGACTTGTTCTGTCATTTTATGACTGGCCAAGTCATTTTATGACTGGTAGAGTCATTTTATCACTGGCCCTGTCATTAATGACTGGCCCTGTAATTAATGACTGGCCCAGTCATTTTAACACTGGCCCTGTCATTAATGACTGGCCCTGTCATTAATGACTGGCCCCGTCATTTTATCACTGGCCCTGTCATTTTATGACTAGTTCTGTCATTTTATGACAGGCCAAGTTATTTTATGACTGGAGGAGTCATTTTATCACTGGCCCTGTCATTAATGACTGGCCCAGTCATTTTATCACAGGCCCTGTCATTAATGACTGGCCCTGTCATTAATGACTGTGCCAGTTATTTTATCACTGGCCCTGTCATTTTATGACTGGTTCTGTCATTTTATGACTGGCCAAGTCATTTTATGACTGGAGGAGTCATTTTATCACTGGCCCTGTCATTAATGACTGGCCCAGTCATTTTATAACTGGCCCTGTCATTAATGACTGGCCCTGTCGTTAATGACTGGCCCAGTCATTTTATCACTGGCCCTGTCATTAATGACTGGCCCTGTCATTAATGACTGGCCCAGTCATTTTATCACTGGTTCTGTCATTTTATGCCTGGCCAAGTCATTTTATGACTGGTAGAGTCATTTTATCACTGGCCCTGTCATTAATGACTGGCCCTGTCATTAATGACTGGCCCAGTCATTTTATCATTGGCCCTGTCATTAATGACTGGCCCTGTCATTAATGACTGGCCCCGTCATTTTATCACAGGCCCTGTCATTTTATGACTGGTTCTGTCATTTTATGACTGGCCAAGTTATTTTATGACTAGCAGTCATTTTATCACTGGCCCTGTCATTAATGACTGGCCCTGTCATTAATGACTGGCTCACTCATTTTATCACTGGCCCTGTCATTAATGACTGGCCCTGTCATTAATGACTGGGTCAGTCATTTTATCACTGGCCCTGTCATTTTATGACTGGTTCTGTCATTTTATGACTGGCCAAGTCATTTTCAGACTGGCAGAGTCATTTCATCACTGGCCCTGTCATTAATGACTGGCCCTGTCATTAATGACTGGCCCTGTTATTAATGACTGGCCCAGTCATTTTATCACTGGCCCTGTCATTTATGACTGGCCCTGTCATTAATGACTGGCCCAGTCATTTTATCACTGGCCCTGTCATTTTATGAGTGGTTCTGTCATTTTATGACTGGCCAAGTCATTTTATGACTGGTAGAGTCATTTTATCACTCGCCCTGTCAATAATGACTGGCCCTGTCATTAATGACTGGCCAAGTCATTTTATCACTGTTCCGGTCATTAATGACTGGCCCTGTCATTAATGACTGGGTCAGTCATTTTATCACTGGCCCTGTCATTTTATGACTGGTTCTGTCATTTTATGACTGGCCAAGTCATTTTATGACTGGCAGAGTCATTTTATCACTGGCCCTGTTATTAATGACTGGCCCTGTCATTAATGACTGGCCCTGTCATTAATGACTGGCCCAGTCATTTTATCACTGGCCTTGTCAGTTTATGACTGGTTCTGTCATTTTATGACTGGCCAAGTCCATTTATGACTGGCAGAGTCATTTTATCACTGGCCCTGTCATAAATGACTGGCCCTGTCATTAATGACGGGCCCAGTCATTTTATCACTGGCCCTGTCATTAATGACTGGCCCTGTCATTAATGAAAGGCCCAGTCATTTTATCACTGGCCCTGTCATTTTATGACTGGTTCTGTCATTAATGACTGGCTTAGTCATTTTATGACTGGTAGAGTCATTTTATCACTGGCCCCTTCATAAATGACTGGCCCTGTCATTAATGACGGGCCCAGGCATTTTATCACTGGCCCTGTCATTAATGACTGGCCCTGTCATTAATGACAGGCCCAGTCATTTTATAACTGGCCCTGTCATTTTATGAATGTTTCTGTCATTTAATGACTTGCCAAGTAATTTTATGACTTGCAAAGTCATTTTATGACTGGCAGAGCCATTTTATAACTGGCCCTGTCATTTATGACTGGCCCTGTCATTAATGACTGGCCCAGTCATTTTATCACTGGCCCTGTCATTTAATGACTGGTTCTGTCATTTCATGACTGGCCAAGTCCATTTATGACTGGCAGAGTCATTTTATCACTGGCCCTGTCATTAATGACTGGCCCTGTCATTAATGACGGGCCCAGTCATTTTATCACTGGCCCTGTCATTAATGACAGGCCCTGTCATTAATGACTGGCCCAGTCATTTTATCACTGGCCCTGTAATTTTATGACTGGTTCTGTCATTTTATGCCTGGCCAAGTCATTTTATGACTGGTAGAGTCATTTTATCACTGGCCCTGTCATTAATGACTGGCCCTTACATTAATGACTGGCCCAGTCATTTTATCATTGGCCCTGTCATTAATGACTGGCCCTGTCATTAATGACTGGCCCCGTCATTTTATCACTGGCCTTGTCATTTTATGACTGGTTCTGTCATTTTATGACTGGCCAAGTTATTTTATGACTGGCAGAGTCATTTTATCACTGGCCCTGTCATTAATGACTGGCCCAGTCATTAATGACTGGCCCTGTCATTAATGACTGGCCCAGTCATTTTATCACTGGCCCTGTCATTAATGACTGGCCCTGTCAATAATGACTGGCCCAGTCATTTTATCACTGGCCTTGTCATTTTATGACTGGTTCTGTCATTTTATGACTGGCCAAGTCCATTTACGACTGGCAGAGTCATTTTATCACTGGCCCTGTCATAAATGACTGGCCCTGTCATTAATGACGGGCCCAGTCATTTTATCACTGGCCCTGTCATTAATGACTGGCCCTGTCATTAATGACTGGCCCCGTCATTTTATCACTGGCCCTGTCATAAATGACTGGCCCTGGCATAAATGACTGGCCCTGTCATTAATGACGGGCCCAGTCATTAATGACTGGCACACTCATTTTATCACTGGCCCTGTCATTAATGACTGGCCCTGTCATTAATGACTGGGTCAGTCATTTTATCACTGGCCCTGTCATTTTATGACTGGTTCTGTCATTTTATGACTGGCCAAGTCATTTTATGACGGGCAGAGTCATTTTATCACTGGCCCTGTCATTAATGACTGGCCCTGTCATTAATGACTGGCCCTGTCATTCATGACTGGCCCTGTCATTTTATCACTGGCCCTGTCATTTTATGACTGGTTCTGTCATTTTATGACTGGCCAAGTCCATTTACGACTGGCAGAGTCATTTTATCACTGGCCCTGTCATAAATGACTGGCCCTGTCATTAATGACGGGCCCAGTCATTTTATCACTGGCCCTGTCATTAATGACTGGCCCTGTCATTAATGACTGGCCCCGTCATTTTATCACTGGCCCTGTCATTTTATGACTAGTTCTGTCATTTTATGACAGGCCAAGTTATTTTATGACTGGAGGAGTCAATTTATCACTGGCCCTGTCATTAATGACTGGCCCAGTCATTTTATCACAGGCCCTGTCATTAATGACTGGCCCTGTCATTAATGACTGGCCCAGTCATTTTATCACTGGCCCTGTCATTTTATGACTTGTTCTGTCATTTTATGACTGGCCAAGTCATTTTATGACTGGTAGAGTCATTTTATCACTGGCCCTGTCATTAATGACTGGCCCTGTCATTAATGACTGGCCCAGTCATTTTATCACTGGCCCTGTCATTAATGACTGGCCCTGTCATTAATGACTGGCCCCGTCATTTTATCACTGGCCCTGTCATTTTATGACTAGTTCTGTCATTTTATGACAGGCCAAGTTATTTTATGACTGGAGGAGTCATTTTATCACTGGCCCTGTCATTAATGACTGGCCCAGTCATTTTATCACAGGCCCTGTCATTAATGACTGGCCCTGTCATTAATGACTGTGCCAGTCATTTTATCACTGGCCCTGTCATTTTATGACTGGGTCTGTCATTTTATGACTGGCCAAGTCATTTTATGACTGGCAGAGTCATTTTATAACTGGCCCTGTCATTAATGACTGGCCCTGTCGTTAATGACTGGCCCAGTCATTTTATCACTGGCCCTGTCATTAATGACTGGCCCTGTCATTAATGACTGGCCCAGTCATTTTATCACTGGCCCTGTCATTTTATGACTGGTTCTGTCATTTTATGCCTGGCCAAGTCATTTTATGACTGGTAGAGTCATTTTATCACTGGCCCTGTCATTAATGACTGGCCCTGTCATTAATGACTGGCCCAGTCATTTTATCATTGGCCCTGTCATTAATGACTGGCCCTGTCATTAATGACTGGCCCCGTCATTTGATCACTGGCCCTGTCATTTTATGACTGGCCAAGTTATTTTATGACTAGCAGAGTCATTTTATCACTGGCCCTGTCATTAATGACTGGCCCTGTCATTAATGACTGGCACACTCATTTTATCACTGGCCCTGTCATTAATGACTGGCCCTGTCATTAATGACTGGGTCAGTCATTTTATCATTGGCCCTGTCATTTTATGACTGGTTCTGTCATTTTATGACTGGCCAAGTCATTTTCAGACTGGCAGAGTCATTTCATCACTGGCCCTGTCATTAATGACTGGCGAAGTCATTTTATCACTGGCCCTGTCATTAATGACTGGCGAAGTCATTTTATCACTGGCCCAGTCATTTTATCACTGGCCCTGTCATTTTATGACTGGTTCTGTCATTTTATGACTGGCCAAGTAATTTTATGACTGGCAGAGTCATTTTATCACTGGCCCTGTCATTAATGACTAGCCCTGTCATTAATGACTGGCCCTGTCATTAATGACTGGCCCACTCATTTTATCACTGGCCCTGTCATTTAATGACTGGTTCTGTCATTAATGACTGGCCCAGTCATTTTATCACTGGCCCTGTCATTTTATCACTGGCCCCGTCATTAATGACTGGCAGAGTCATTTTTATCACTGGCCCAGTCATTAATGACTGGCCCTGTCATTAATGGCTGGCCCAGTCATTTTATCACTGGCCCTGTCATTAATGACTGGCCCTGTCATTAATGACTGGCCCAGTCATTTTATCACTGGCCCTTTCATTTTATGACTTGTTCTGTCATTTTATGACTGGCCAAGTCATTTTATGACTGGTAGAGTCATTTTATTACTGGCCCTGTCATTAATGACTGGCCCAGTCATTTTATCACTGGCCCTGTCATTTTATGACTGGTTCTGTCATTTTATGACTGGCCAATTCATTAATGACTGGTATAGTCATTTTATCACTGGCCCTGTCCTTAATGACTGGCACTGTCGTTAATGACTGGCCCAGTCATTTTATCACTGGCCCTGTCATTAATGACTGGCCCTGTCATTAATGACGTGCCCAATCATTTTATCACTGGCCCTGTCATTTTATGACTGGTTTTGTCAATTAATGACTGGCCAAGTCATTTTATGACTGTTAGAGTCATTTTATCACTGGCCCTGTCCTTAATGACTGGCCCTGTCATTAATGACCGGCACAGTCATTTTATAACTGGCCCTGTCATTAATGACTGGCCCTGTCAATAATGACTGGCCCCGTCATTTTATCACTGGCCCTGTTATTTTTTGATTGGTTCTGTCATTTTATGACTGGCCAAGTTATTTTATGACTAGCAGAGTCATTTTATCACTGGCCCTGTCATTAATGACTGGCCCTGTCATTAATGACTGGCCCAGTCATTTTATCACTGGCCCTGTCATTAATGACTGGCCCTGTTATTAATGACTGGCCCCGTCACTTTTTTTAACACTGGCCCTGTCATATTATGACTGGTTCTGTCATTTTATGACTGGCCAAGTTATTTTATGACTAGCAGAGTCATTTTATCACTGGCCCTGTCATTAACGACTGGCCCTGTCATTAATGACTGGCCCACTCATTTTATCACTGGCCCCTTCATTAATGACTGGCCCTGTCATTAATGATTGGGTCAGTCATTTTATCACTGGCCCTGTCATTTTATGACTGGTTCTGTCATTTTATGACTGGCCATGTCATTTTATGACTGGCAGAGTCATTTTATCACTGGCACTGTCATTAATGACTGGCTCTGTCATTAATGACTGGCCCTGTCATTAATGACTGGCCCAGTCATTTTATCACTGGCCCTGTCATTAATGACTGGCACTGTCATTAATGACTAGCCCAGTCATTTTATCACTGGCCCTGTCATTTTATGACTGGTTCTGTCATTTTATGACTGGCCAAGTCCATTTATGACTGGCAGAGTCATTTTATCACTGGCCCTGTCATTAATGACTGGCCCTGTCATTAATGACGGGCCCAGTCATTTTATCACTGGCCCTGTCATTAATGACTGGCCCTGTCAATAATGAAAGGCCCAGTCATTTTATCACTGGCCCTGTCATTTCATGACTGGTTCTGTCATTAATGACTAGCTTAGTCATATTATCACTGGCCCTATCTTTTTATGACTGGTTCTGTCATTTTATGACTTGCCAAGTCATTTTATGACTGGTAGAGTCATTTTATCACTGGCCCTGTCATAAATGACTGGCCCTGTCATTAATGACGGGCCCAGGCATTTTATCACTGGCTCTGTCATTAATGACTGGCCCAGTCATATTATCACAGGCCCTGTCATTAATGACTGTGCCAGTTATTTTATCACTGTCCCTGTCATTTTATGACTGGTTCTTTCATTTTATGACTGGTTCTTTCATTTTATGACTGGCCAAGTCATTTTATGACTGGCAGAGTCATTTTATCACTGGCCCTGTCATTAATGACTAGCCCTGTCGTTAATGACTAGCCCAGTCATTTTATCACTGGCCCTGTCATTAATGACTGGCCCTGTCATTAATGACTGGCCCCGTCATTTTATCACTGGCCCTGTCATTTTATGACTAGTTCTGTCATTTTATGACAGGCCAAGTTATTTTATGACTGGAGGAGTCATTTTATCACTGGCCCTGTCA
This sequence comes from Platycnemis pennipes, assembly GCA_933228895.1. Lineage (NCBI taxonomy): Eukaryota > Metazoa > Arthropoda > Insecta > Odonata > Platycnemididae > Platycnemis > Platycnemis pennipes. The sequence continues at coordinate 73,479,627 of OW121846.1, read as the reverse complement.
TTAATGACTGGCCCAGTCATTTTATCACAGGCCCTGTCATTAATGACTGGCCCTGTCATTAATGACTGGCCCAGTCATTTTATCACTGGCCCTGTCATTTTATGACTTGTTCTGTCATTTTATGACTGGCCAAGTCATTTTATGACTGGTAGAGTCATTTTATCACTGGCCCTGTCATTAAAGACTGGCCCTGTCATTAATGACTGGCCCAGTCATTTTATCACTGGCCCTGTCATTAATGACTGGCCCTGTCATTAATGACTGGCCCCGTCATTTTATCACTGGCACTGTCATTTTATGACTAGTTCTGTCATTTTATGACAGGCCAAGTTATTTTATGACTGGAGGAGTCATTTTATCACTGGCCCTGTCATTAATGACTGGCCCAGTCATTTTATCACAGGCCCTGTCATTAATGACTGGCCCTGTCATTAATGACTGTGCCAGTCATTTTATCACTGGCCCTGTCATTTTATGACTGGGTCTGTCATTTTATGACTGGCCAAGTCATTTTATGACTGGCAGAGTCATTTTATAACTGGCCCTGTCATTAATGACTGGCCCTGTCGTTAATGACTGGCCCAGTCATTTTATCACTGGCCCTGTCATTAATGACTGGCCCTGTCATTAATGACTGGCCCAGTCATTTTATCACTGGCCCTGTCATTTTATGACTGGTTCTGTCATTTTATTCCTGGCCAAGTCATTTTATGACTGGTAGAGTCATTTTATCACTGGCCCTGTCATTAATGACTGGCCCTGTCATTAATGACTGGCCCAGTCATTTTATCATTGGCCCTGTCATTAATGACTGGCCCTGTCATTAATGACTGGCCCCGTCATTTGATCACTGGCCCTGTCATTTTATGACTGGTTCTGTCATTTTATGACTGGCCAAGTTATTTTATGACTAGCAGAGTCATTTTATCACTGGCCCTGTCATTAATGACTGGCCCTGTCATTAATGACTGGCACACTCATTTTATCACTGGCCCTGTCATTAATGACTGGCCCTGTCATTAATGACTGGGTCAGTCATTTTATCACTGGCCCTGTCATTTTATGACTGGTTCTGTCATTTTTTGACTGGCCAAGTCATTTTCAGACTGGCAGAGTCATTTCATCACTGGCCCTGTCATTAATGACTGGCCCTGTCATTAATGACTGGCCCAGTCATTTTATCACTGGCCCTGTCATTAATGACTGGCCCTGTTATTAATGACTGGCCCCGTCACTTTTTTTAACACTGGCCCTGTCATTTTATGACTGGTTCTGTCATTTTATGACTGGCCAAGTTATTTTATGACTAGCAGAGTCATTTTATCACTGGCCCTGTCATTAACGACTATCCCTGTCATTAATGACTGGCCCACTCATTTTATCACTGGCCCCTTCATTAATGACTGGCCCTGTCATTAATGATTGGGTCAGTCATTTTATCACTGGCCCTGTCATTTTATGACTGGTTCTGTCATTTTATGACTGGCCATGTCATTTTATGACTGGCAGAGTCATTTTATCACTGGCACTGTCATTAATGACTGGCTCTGTCATTAATGACTGGCCCTGTCATTAATGACTGGCCCAGTCATTTTATCACTGGCCCTGTCATTAATGACTGGCCCTGTCAATAATGAAAGGCCCAGTCATTTTATCACTGGCCCTGTCATTTCATGACTGGTTCTGTCATTAATGACTAGCTTAGTCATATTATCACTGGCCCTATCTTTTTATGACTGGTTCTGTCATTTTATGACTTGCCAAGTCATTATATGACTGGTAGAGTCATTTTATCACTGGCCCTGTCATAAATGACTGGCCCTGTCATTAATGACGGGCCCAGGCATTTTATCACTGGCTCTGTCATTAATGACTGGCCCAGTCATTTTATCACAGGCCCTGTCATTAATGACTGTGCCAGTTATTTTATCACTGTCCCTGTCATTTTATGACTGGTTCTTTCATTTTATGACTGGCCAAGTCATTTTATGACTGGCAGAGTCATTTTATCACTGGCCCTGTCATTAATGACTAGCCCTGTCGTTAATGACTGGCCCAGTCATTTTATCACTGGCCCTGTCATTAATGACTGGCCCTGTCATTAATGACTGGCCCAGTCATTTTATCACTGGCCCTGTCATTTTATGACTGGTTCTGTCATTTTATGACTCGCCAAGTCCATTTATGACTGGCAGAGTCATTTTATCACGGGCCCTGTCATTAATGACGGGCCCAGTCATTTTATCACTGGCCCTGTCATTTTATGACTGGTTCTGTCATTTTATGACTTGCCAAGTCAATTTATGACTGGTAGAGTCATTTTATCACTGGCCCTGTCATAAATGACTGGCCCTGTCATTAATGACTAGCCCTGTCATTAATGACTGGCCCTGTCATTAATGAATGTCCCACTCATTTTATCACTGGCCCTGTCATTTAATGACTGGTTCTGTCATTAATGACTGGCCCAGTCATTTTATCACTGGCCCTGTCATTTTATCACTGGCCCTGTAATTAACGACTGGCCCTGTCATTAATGACTGGCCCAGTCATTTTATCACTGGCCCTGTCATTTTATGACTTGTTCTGTCATTTTATGACTGGCCAAGTCATTTTATGACTGGTAGAGTCATTTTATCACTGGCCCTGTCATTAATGACTGGCCCTGTAATTAATGACTGGCCCAGTCATTTTAACACTGGCCCTGTCATTAATGACTGGCCCTGTCATTAATGACTGGCCCCGTCATTTTATCACTGGCCCTGTCATTTTATGACTAGTTCTGTCATTTTATGACAGGCCAAGTTATTTTATGACTGGAGGAGTCATTTTATCACTGGCCCTGTCATTAATGACTGGCCCAGTCATTTTATCACAGGCCCTGTCATTAATGACTGGCCCTGTCATTAATGACTGTGCCAGTTATTTTATCACTGGCCCTGTCATTTTATGACTGGTTCTGTCATTTTATGACTGGCCAAGTCATTTTATGACTGGAGGAGTCATTTTATCACTGGCCCTGTCATTAATGACTGGCCCAGTCATTTTATAACTGGCCCTGTCATTAATGACTGGCCCTGTCGTTAATGACTGGCCCAGTCATTTTATCACTGGCCCTGTCATTAATGACTGGCCCTGTCATTAATGACTGGCCCAGTCATTTTATCACTGGTTCTGTCATTTTATGCCTGGCCAAGTCATTTTATGACTGGTAGAGTCATTTTATCACTGGCCCTGTCATTAATGACTGGCCCTGTCATTAATGACTGGCCCAGTCATTTTATCATTGGCCCTGTCATTAATGACTGGCACTGTCATTAATGACTGGCCCCGTCATTTTATCACAGGCCCTGTCATTTTATGACTGGTTCTGTCATTTTATGACTGGCCAAGTTATTTTATGACTAGCAGTCATTTTATCACTGGCCCTGTCATTAATGACTGGCCCTGTCATTAATGACTGGCTCACTCATTTTATCACTGGACCTGTTATTAATGACTGGCCCTGTCATTAATGACTGGGTCAGTCATTTTATCACTGGCCCTGTCATTTTATGACTGGTTCTGTCATTTTATGACTGGCCAAGTCATTTTCAGACTGGCAGAGTCTTTTCATCACTGGCCCTGTCATTAATGACTGGCCCTGTTATTAATGACTGGCCCAGTCATTTTATCACTGGCCCTGTCATTTATGACTGGCCCTGTCATTAATGACTGGCCCAGTCATTTTATCACTGGCCCTGTCATTTTATGAGTGGTTCTGTCATTTTATGACTGGCCAAGTCATTTTATGACTGGTAGAGTCATTTTATCACTCGCCCTGTCAATAATGACTGGCCCTGTCATTAATGACTGGCCAAGTCATTTTATCACTGTTCCGGTCATGAATGACTGGCCCTGTCATTAATGACTGGGTCAGTCATTTTATCACTGGCCCTGTCATTTTATGACTGGTTCTGTCATTTTATGACTGGCCAAGTCATTTTATGACTGGCAGAGTCATTTTATCACTGGCCCTGTTATTAATGACTGGCCCTGTCATTAATGACTGGCCCTGTCATTAATGACTGGCCCAGTCATTTTATCACTGGCCTTGTCAGTTTATGACTGGTTCTGTCATTTTATGACTGGCCAAGTCCATTTATGACTGGCAGAGTCATTTTATCACTGGCCCTGTCATAAATGACTGGCCCTGTCATTAATGACGGGCCCAGTCATTTTATCACTGGCCCTGTCATTAATGACTGGCCCTGTCATTAATGAAAGGCCCAGTCATTTTATCACTGGCCCTGTCATTTTATGACTGGTTCTGTCATTAATGACTGGCTAAGTCATTTTATGACTGGTAGAGTCATTTTATCACTGGCCCCTTCATAAATGACTGGCCCTGTCATTAATGACGGGCCCAGGCATTTTATCACTGGCCCTGTCATTAATGACTGGCCCTGTCATTAATGACAGGCCCAGTCATTTTATAACTGGCCCTGTCATTTTATGAATGTTTCTGTCATTTAATGACTTGCCAAGTAATTTTATGACTTGCAAAGTCATTTTATGACTGGCAGAGTCATTTTATAACTGGCCCTGTCATTTATGACTGGCCCTGTCATTAATGACTGGCCCAGTCAATTTATCACTGGCCCTGTCATTTAATGACTGGTTCTGTCATTTTATGACTGGCCAAGTCCATTTATGACTGGCAGAGTCATTTTATCACTGGCCCTGTCATTAATGACTGGCCCTGTCATTAATGACGGGCCCAGTCATTTTATCACTGGCCCTGTCATTAATGACAGGCCCTGTCATTAATGACTGGCCCAGTCATTTTATCACTGGCCCTGTAATTTTATGACTGGTTCTGTCATTTTATGCCTGGCCAAGTCATTTTATGACTGGTAGAGTCATTTTATCACTGGCCCTGTCATTAATGACTGGCCCTTACATTAATGACTGGCCCAGTCATTTTATCATTGGCCCTGTCATTAATGACTGGCCCCGTCATTTTATCACTGGCCCTGTCATTTCATGACTGGTTCTGTCATTAATGACTAGCCCAGTCATTTTATCACTGGCCCTGTCATTTTATGACTGGTTCTGTCATTTTATGACTGGCCAAGTCCATTTATGACTGGCAGAGTCATTTTATCACTGGCCCTGTCATTAATGACTGGCCCTGTCATTAATGACGGGCCCAGTCATTTTATCACTGGCCCTGTCATTAATGACTGGCCCTGTCAATAATGAAAGGCCCAGTCATTTTATCACTGGCCCTGTCATTTCATGACTGGTTCTGTCATTAATGACTAGCTTAGTCATATTATCACTGGCCCTATCTTTTTATGACTGGTTCTGTCATTTTATGACTTGCCAAGTCATTTTATGACTGGTAGAGTCATTTTATCACTGGCCCTGTCATAAATGACTGGCCCTGTCATTAATGACGGGCCCAGGCATTTTATCACTGGCTCTGTCATTAATGACTGGCCCAGTCATATTATCACAGGCCCTGTCATTAATGACTGTGCCAGTTATTTTATCACTGTCCCTGTCATTTTATGACTGGTTCTTTCATTTTATGACTGGCCAAGTCATTTTATGACTGGCAGAGTCATTTTATCACTGGCCCTGTCATTAATGACTAGCCCTGTCGTTAATGACTAGCCCAGTCATTTTATCACTGGCCCTGTCATTAATGACTGGCCCTGTCATTAATGACTGGCCCCGTCATTTTATCACTGGCCCTGTCATTTTATGACTAGTTCTGTCATTTTATGACAGGCCAAGTTATTTTATGACTGGAGGAGTCATTTTATCACTGGCCCTGTCATTAATGACTGGCCCAGTCATTTTATCACAGGCCCTGTCATTAATGACTGGCCCTGTCATTAATGACTGGCCCAGTCATTTTATCACTGGCCCTGTCATTTTATGACTTGTTCTGTCATTTTATGACTGGCCAAGTCATTTTATGACTGGTAGAGTCATTTTATCACTGGCCCTGTCATTAATGACTGGCCCTGTCATTAATGACTGGCCCAGTCATTTTATCACTGGCCCTGTCATTAATGACTGGCCCTGTCATTAATGACTGGCCCCGTCATTTTATCACTGGCACTGTCATTTTATGACTAGTTCTGTCATTTTATGACAGGCCAAGTTATTTTATGACTGGAGGAGTCATTTTATCACTGGCCCTGTCATTAATGACTGGCCCAGTCATTTTATCACAGGCCCTGTCATTAATGACTGGCCCTGTCATTAATGACTGTGCCAGTCATTTTATCACTGGCCCTGTCATTTTATGACTGGGTCTGTCATTTTATGACTGGCCAAGTCATTTTATGACTGGCAGAGTCATTTTATAACTGGCCCTGTCATTAATGACTGGCCCTGTCGTTAATGACTGGCCCAGTCATTTTATCACTGGCCCTGTCATTAATGACTGGCCCTGTCATTAATGACTGGCCCAGTCATTTTATCACTGGCCCTGTCATTTTATGACTGGTTCTGTCATTTTATTCCTGGCCAAGTCATTTTATGACTGGTAGAGTCATTTTATCACTGGCCCTGTCATTAATGACTGGCCCTGTCATTAATGACTGGCCCAGTCATTTTATCATTGGCCCTGTCATTAATGACTGGCCCTGTCATTAATGACTGGCCCCGTCATTTGATCACTGGCCCTGTCATTTTATGACTGGTTCTGTCATTTTATGACTGGCCAAGTTATTTTATGACTAGCAGAGTCATTTTATCACTGGCCCTGTCATTAATGACTGGCCCTGTCATTAATGACTGGCACACTCATTTTATCACTGGCCCTGTCATTAATGACTGGCCCTGTCATTAATGACTGGGTCAGTCATTTTATCACTGGCCCTGTCATTTTATGACTGGTTCTGTCATTTTATGACTGGCCAAGTCATTTTCAGACTGGCAGAGTCATTTCATCACTGGCCCTGTCATTAATGACTGGCGAAGTCATTTTATCACTGGCCCTGTCATTAATGACTGGCGAAGTCATTTTATCACTGGCCCAGTCATTTTATCACTGGCCCTGTCATTTTATGACTGGTTCTGTCATTTTATGACTGGCCAAGTAATTTTATGACTGGCAGAGTCATTTTATCACTGGCCCTGTCATTAATGACTAGCCCTGTCATTAATGACTGGCCCTGTCATTAATGACTGGCCCACTCATTTTATCACTGGCCCTGTCATTTAATGACTGGTTCTGTCATTAATGAGTGGCCCAGTCATTTTATCACTGGCCCTGTCATTTTATCACTGGCCCCGTCATTAATGACTGGCAGAGTCATTTTTATCACTGGCCCAGTCATTAATGACTGGCCCTGTCATTAATGGCTGGCCCAGTCATTTTATCACTGGCCCTGTCATTAATGACTGGCCCTGTCATTAATGACTGGCCCAGTCATTTTATCACTGGCCCTGTCATTTTATGACTTGTTCTGTCATTTTATGACTGGCCAAGTCATTTTATGACTGGTAGAGTCATTTTATTACTGGCCCTGTCATTAATGACTGGCCCAGTCATTTTATCACTGGCCCTGTCATTTTATGACTGGTTCTGTCATTTTATGACTGGCCAATTCATTAATGACTGGTATAGTCATTTTATCACTGGCCCTGTCCTTAATGACTTGCACTGTCGTTAATGACTGGCCCAGTCATTTTATCACTGGCCCTGTCATTAATGACTGGCCCTGTCATTAATGACGTGCCCAATCATTTTATCACTGGCCCTGTCATTTTATGACTGGTTCTGTCAATTTATGACTGGCCAAGTCATTTTATGACTGTTAGAGTCATTTTATCACTGGCCCTGTCCTTAATGACTGGCCCTGTCATTAATGACTGGCCCAGTCATTTTATAACTGGCCCTGTCATTAATGACTGGCCCTGTCATTAATGACTGGCCCCGTCATTTTATCACTGGCCCTGTTATTTTTTGACTGGTTCTGTCATTTTATGACTGGCCAAGTCATTTTATGACTAGCAGAGTCATTTTATCACTGGCCCTGTCATTAATGACTGGCCCTGTCATTAATGACTGGCCCAGTCATTTTATCACTGGCCCTGTCATTAATGACTGGCCCTGTTATTAATGACTGGCCCCGTCACTTTTTTTAACACTGGCCCTGTCATATTATGACTGGTTCTGTCATTTTATGACTGGCCAAGTTATTTTATGACTAGCAGAGTCATTTTATCACTGGCCCTGTCATTAACGACTGGCCCTGTCATTAATGACTGGCCCACTCATTTTATCACTGGCCCCTTCATTAATGACTGGCCCTGTCATTAATGATTGGGTCAGTCATTTTATCACTGGCCCTGTCATTTTATGACTGGTTCTGTCATTTTATGACTGGCCATGTCATTTTATGACTGGCAGAGTCATTTTATCACTGGCACTGTCATTAATGACTGGCTCTGTCATTAATGACTGGCCCTGTCATTAATGACTGGCCCAGTCATTTTATCACTGGCCCTGTCATTAATGACTGGCCCTGTCATTAATGACTAGCCCAGTCATTTTATCACTGGCCCTGTCATTTTATGACTGGTTCTGTCATTTTATGACTGGCCAAGTCCATTTATGACTGGCAGAGTCATTTTATCACTGGCCCTGTCATTAATGACTGGCCCTGTCATTAATGACGGGCCCAGTCATTTTATCACTGGCCCTGTCATTAATGACTGGCCCTGTCAATAATGAAAGGCCCAGTCATTTTATCACTGGCCCTGTCATTTCATGACTGGTTCTGTCATTAATGACTAGCTTAGTCATATTATCACTGGCCCTATCTTTTTATGACTGGTTCTGTCATTTTATGACTTGCCAAGTCATTTTATGACTGGTAGAGTCATTTTATCACTGGCCCTGTCATAAATGACTGGCCCTGTCATTAATGACGGGCCCAGGCATTTTATCACTGGCTCTGTCATTAATGACTGGCCCAGTCATATTATCACAGGCCCTGTCATTAATGACTGTGCCAGTTATTTTATCACTGTCCCTGTCATTTTATGACTGGTTCTTTCATTTTATGACTGGCCAAGTCATTTTATGACTGGCAGAGTCATTTTATCACTGGCCCTGTCATTAATGACTAGCCCTGTCGTTAATGACTAGCCCAGTCATTTTATCACTGGCCCTGTCATTAATGACTGGCCCTGTCATTAATGACTGGCCCAGTCATTTTATCACTGGCCCTGTCATTTTATGACTGGTTCTGTCATTTTATGACTCGCCAAGTCCATTTATGACTGGCAGAGTCATTTTATCACGGGCCCTGTCATTAATGACGGGCCCAGTCATTTTATCACTGGCCCTGTCATTTTATGACTGGTTCTGTCATTTTATGACTTGCCAAGTCATTTTATGACTGGTAGAGTCATTTTATCACTGGCCCTGTCATAAATGACTGGCCCTGTCATTAATGACTAGCCCTGTCATTAATGACTGGCCCTGTCATTAATGACTGTCCCACTCATTTTATCACTGGCCCTGTCATTTAATGACTGGTTCTGTCATTAATGACTGGCCCAGTCATTTTATCACTGGCCCTGTCATTTTATCACTGGCCCTGTCATTAACGACTGGCCCTGTCATTAATGACTGGCCCAGTCATTTTATCACTGGCCCTGTCATTTTATGACTTGTTCTGTCATTTTATGACTGGCCAAGTCATTTTATGACTGGTAGAGTCATTTTATCACTGGCCCTGTCATTAATGACTGGCCCTGTAATTAATGACTGGCCCAGTCATTTTAACACTGGCCCTGTCATTAATGACTGGCCCTGTCATTAATGACTGGCCCCGTCATTTTATCACTGGCCCTGTCATTTTATGACTAGTTCTGTCATTTTATGACAGGCCAAGTTATTTTATGACTGGAGGAGTCATTTTATCACTGGCCCTGTCATTAATGACTGGCCCAGTCATTTTATCACAGGCCCTGTCATTAATGACTGGCCCTGTCATTAATGACTGTGCCAGTCATTTTATTACTGGCCCTGTCATTTTATGACTGGTTCTGTCATTTTATGACTGGCCAAGTCATTTTATGACTGGCAGAGTCATTTTATAACTGGCCCTGTCATTAATGACTGGCCCTGTCGTTAATGACTGGCCCAGTCATTTTATCACTGGCCCTGTCATTAATGACTGGCCCTGTCATTAATGACTGGCCCAGTCATTTTATCACTGGTTCTGTCATTTTATGCCTGGCCAAGTCATTTTATGACTGGTAGAGTCATTTTATCACTGGCCCTGTCATTAATGACTGGCCCTTTCATTAATGACTGGCCCAGTCATTTTATCATTGGCCCTGTCATTAATGACTGGCCCTGTCATTAATGACTGGCCCCGTCATTTTATCACAGGCCCTGTCATTTTATGACTGGTTCTGTCATTTTATGACTGGCCAAGTTATTTTATGACTAGCAGAGTCATTTTATCACTGGCCCTGTCATTAATGACTGGCCCTGTCATTAATGACTGGGTCAGTCATTTTATCACTGGCCCTGTCATTTTATGACTGGTTCTGTCATTTTATGACTGGCCAAGTCATTTTCAGACTGGCAGAGTCATTTCATCACTGGCCCTGTCATTAATGACTGGCCCTGTCATTAATGACTGGCCCTGTTATTAATGACTGGCCCAGTCATTTTATCACTGGCCCTGTCATTAATGACTGGCCCTGTCATTAATGACTGGCCCAGTCATTTTATCACTGGCCCTGTCATTTTATGAGTGGTTCTGTCATTTTATGACTGGCCAAGTCATTTTATGACTGGTAGAGTCATTTTATCACTCGCCCTGTCAATAATGACTGGCCCTGTCATTAATGACTGGCCAAGTCATTTTATCACTGTTCCGGTCATTAATGACTGGCCCTGTCATTAATGACTGGGTCAGTCATTTTATCACTGGCCCTGTCATTTTATGACTGGTTCTGTCATTTTATGACTGGCCAAGTCATTTTATGACTGGCAGAGTCATTTTATCACTGGCCCTGTTATTAATGACTGGCCCTGTCATTAATGACTGGCCCTGTCATTAATGACTGGCCCTGTCATTAATGACAGGCCCAGTCATTTTATGAATGGTTCTGTCATTTTATGACTTGCCAAGTAATTTTATGACTTGCAAAGTCATTTTATGACTGGCAGAGTCATTTTGTAACTGGCCCTGTCATTAATGACTGGCCCTGTCATTAATGACTGGCCCAGTCATTTTATCACTGGCTCTGTCAATTTATGACTTGTTCTGTCATTTTATGACTGGCCAAGTCATTTTATGCCTGGCAAAGTCATTTTATCACTGGCCCTGTCATTAATGACTGGCCCTGTCATTAATGACTGGCGAAGTCATTTTATCACTGTCCCTGTCATTAATGACTGGCGAAGTCATTTTATCACTGGCCCAGTCAATTTATCACTGGCTCTAACATTTTATGACTTGTTCTGTCATTTTATGACTGGCCAAGTAATTTTATGACTGGCAGAGTCATTTTATCACTGGCCCTGTCATTAATGACTAGCCCTGTCATTAATGACTGGCCCTGTCATTAATGACTGGCCCACTCATTTTATCACTGGCCCTGTCATTTAATGACTGGTTCTGTCATTAATGACTGGCCCAGTCATTTTATCACTGGCCCTGTCATTTTATCACTGGCCCCGTCATTAATGACTGGCAGAGTCATTTTTATCACTGGCCCAGTCATTAATGACTGGCCCTGTCATTAATGGCTGGCCCAGTCATTTTATCACTGGCCCTGTCATTAATGACTGGCCCTGTCATTAATGACGGGCCCAGTCATTTTATCACTGGCCCTGTCATTAATGACTGGCCCTGTCAATAATGAAAGGCCCAGTCATTTTATCACTGGCCCTGTCATTTCATGACTGGTTCTGTCATTAATGACTAGCTTAGTCATATTATCACTGGCCCTATCTTTTTATGACTGGTTCTGTCATTTTATGACTTGCCAAGTCATTTTATGACTGGTAGAGTCATTTTATCACTGGCCCTGTCATAAATGACTGGCTCTGTCATTAATGACGGGCCCAGGCATTTTATCACTGGCTCTGTCATTAATGACTGGCCCAGTCATATTATCACAGGCCCTGTCATTAATGACTGTGCCAGTTATTTTATCACTGTCCCTGTCATTTTATGACTGGTTCTTTCATTTTATGACTGGCCATGTCATTTTATGACTGGCAGAGTCATTTTATCACTGGCCCTGTCATTAATGACTAGCCCTGTCGTTAATGACTGGCCCAGTCATTTTATCACTGGCCCTGTCATTAATGACTGGCCCTGTCATTAATGACTGGCCCAGTCATTTTATCACTGGCCCTGTCATTTTATGACTGGTTCTGTCATTTTATGACTCGCCAAGTCCATTTATGACTGGCAGAGTCATTTTATCACGGGCCCTGTCATTAATGACGGGCCCAGTCATTTTATCACTGGCCCTGTCATTTTATGACTGGTTCTGTCATTTTATGACTTGCCAAGTCATTTTATGACTAGTAGAGTCATTTTATCACTGGCCCTGTCATAAATGACTGGCCCTGTCATTAATGACTAGCCCTGTCATTAATGACTGGCCCTGTCATTAATGACTGTCCCACTCATTTTATCACTGGCCCTGTCATTTAATGACTGGTTCTGTCATTAATGACTGGCCCAGTCATTTTATCACTGGCCCTGTCATTTTATCACTGGCCCTGTCATTAACGACTGGCCCTGTCATTAATGACTGGCCCAGTCATTTTATCACTGGCCCTGTCATTTTATGACTTGTTCTGTCATTTTATGACTGGCCAAGTCTTTTTATGACTGGTAGAGTCATTTTATCACTGGCCCTGTCATTAATGACTGGCCCTGTAATTAATGACTGGCCCAGTCATTTTAACACTGGCCCTGTCATTAATGACTGGCCCTGTCATTAATGACTGGCCCCGTCATTTTATCACTGGCCCTGTCATTTTATGACTAGTTCTGTCATTTTATGACAGGCCAAGTTATTTTATGACTGGAGGAGTCATTTTATCACTGGCCCTGTCATTAATGACTGGCCCAGTCATTTTATCACAGGCCCTGTCATTAATGACTGGCCCTGTCATTAATGACTGTGCCAGTCATTTTATCACTGGCCCTGTCATTTTATGACTGGTTCTGTCATTATTGACTGGCTTAGTCATTTTATGACTGGTAGAGTCATTTTATCACTGGCCCTGTCATAAATGACTGGCCCTGTCATTAATGACGGGCCCAGGCATTTTATCACTGGCCGTGTCATTAATGACTGGCCCTGTCATTAATGACAGGCCCAGTCATTTTATAACTGGTCCTGTCATTTTATGAATGGTTCGTTCATTTTATGACTTGCCAAGTAATTTTATGTCTTGCCAAGTCATTTTATGACTGGCAGAGTCATTTTACTACTGGCCCTGTCATTAATGACTGGCCCTGTCATTAATGACTGGCCCAGTCATTTTATCACTGGCCCTGTCATTAATGACTGGCCCTGTCATTAATGACTGGCCCTGTCATTAATGACTGGCCCAGTCATTTTATCACTGGCCCTGTCATTAATGACTGGCCCTGTCATTAATGACTGGCCCAGTCATTTTATCACTGGCCCTGTCATTAATGACTGGCCCTGTCATTAATGACTGGCACACTCATTTTATCACTGGCCCTGTCATTAATGACTGGCCCTGTCATTAATGACTGGGTCAGTCATTTTATCACTGGCCCTGTCATTTTATGACTGGCTCTGTCATTTTATGACTGGCCAAGTCATTTTATGACTGGCAGAGTCATTTTATCTCTGGCCCTGTCATTAATGACTGGCCCTGTCATTAATGACTGGCCCTGTCATTAATGACTGGCCCAGTCATTATATCACTGGCCCTGTCATTAATGACTGGCCCTGTCATTAATGACTGGCCCTGTCATTTTATCACTGGCCTTGTCATTTTATGACTGGTTTTGTCATTTTATGACTGGCCAAGTCCATTTATGACTGGCAGAGTCATTTTATCACTGGCCCTGTCACAAATGACTGGCCCTGTCATTAATGACGGGCCCAGTCATTTTATCACTGGCCCTGTCATTAATGACTGGCCCTGTCATTAATGAAAGGCCCAGTCATTTTATCACTGGCCCTGTCATTTTATGACTGGTTCTATCATTAATGACTGGCGTAGTCATTTTATGACTGGTAGAGTCATTTTATCACTGGCCCTGTCATAAATGACAGGCCCTGTCATTAATGACGGGCCCAGGCATTTTATCACTGGCCCTGTCATTAATGACTGGCCCTGTCATTAATGACAGGCCCAGTCATTTTATGAATGGTTCTGTCATTTTATGACTTGCCAAGTAATTTTATGACTTGCAAAGTCATTTTATGACTGGCAGAGTCATTTTGTAACTGGCCCTGTCATTAATGACTGGCCCTGTCATTAATGACTGGCCCAGTCATTTTATCACTGGCTCTGTCATTTTATGACTTGTTCTGTCATTTTATGACTGGCCAAGTCATTTTATGCCTGGCAAAGTCATTTTATCACTGGCCCTGTCATTAATGACTGGCCCTGTCATTAATGACTGGCGAAGTCATTTTATCACTGGCCCTGTCATTAATGACTGGCGAAGTCATTTTATCACTGGCCCAGTCATTTTATCACTGGCTCTAACATTTTATGACTTGTTCTGTCATTTTATGACTGGCCAAGTAATTTTATGACTGGCAGAGTCATTTTATCACTGGCCCTGTCATTAATGACTAGCCCTGTCATTAATGACTGGCCCTGTCATTAATGACTGGCCCACTCATTTTATCACTGGCCCTGTCATTTAATGACTGGTTCTGTCATTAATGACTGGCCCAGTCATTTTATCACTGGCCCTGTCATTTTATCACTGGCCCCGTCATTAATGACTGGCAGAGTCATTTTTATCACTGGCCCAGTCATTAATGACTGGCCCTGTCATTAATGGCTGGCCCAGTCATTTTATCACTGGCCCTGTCATTAATGACTGGCCCTGTCATTAATGACTGGCCCAGTCATTTTATCACTGGCCCTGTCATTTTATGACTTGTTCTGTCATTTTATGACTGGCCAAGTCATTTTATGACTGGTAGAGTCATTTTATCACTGGCCCTGTCATTAATGACTGGCCCTGTCATTAATGACTGGCCCAGTCATTTTATCACTGGCCCTGTCATTAATGACTGGCCCTGTCATTAATGACTGGCCCCGTCATTTTATCACTGGCCCTGTCATTTTATGACTAGTTCTGTCATTTTATGACAGGCCAAGTTATTTTATGACTGGAGGAGTCATTTTATCACTGGCCCTGTCATTAATGACTGGCCCAGTCATTTTATCACAGGCCCTGTCATTAATGACTGGCCCTGTCATTAATGACTGTGCCAGTCATTTTATCACTAGCCCTGTCATTTTATGCCTGGGTCTGTCATTTTATGACTGGCCAAGTCATTTTATGACTGGCAGAGTCATTTTATAACTGGCCCTGTCATTAATGACTGGCCCTGTCGTTAATGACTGGCCCAGTCATTTTATCACTGGCCCTGTCATTAATGACTGGCCCTGTCATTAATGACTGGCCCAGTCATTTTATCACTGGCCCTGTCATTTTATGACTTGTTCTGTCATTTTATGACTGGCCAAGTCATTTTATGACTGGTAGAGTCATTTTATCACTGGCCCTGTCATTAATGACTGGCCCTGTCATTAATGACTGGCCCAGTCATTTTATCACTGGCCCTGTCATTAATGACTGGCCCTGTCATTAATGACTGGCCCCGTCATTTTATCACTGGCCCTGTCATTTTATGACTAGTTCTGTCATTTTATGACAGGCCAAGTTATTTTATGACTGGAGGAGTCATTTTATCACTGGCCCTGTCATTAATGACTGGCCCAGTCATTTTATCACAGGCCCTGTCATTAATGACTGGCCCTGTCATTAATGACTGTGCCAGTCATTTTATCACTGGCCCTGTCATTTTATGACTGGGTCTGTCATTTTATGACTGGCCAAGTCATTTTATGACTGGCAGAGTCATTTTATAACTGGCCCTGTCATTAATGACTGGCCCTGTCGTTAATGACTGGCCCAGTCATTTTATCACTGGCCTTGTCATTAATGACTGGCCCTGTCATTAATGACTGGCCCAGTCATTTTATCACTGGCCCTGTCATTTTATGACTGGTTCTGTCATTTTATGCCTGGCCAAGTCATTTTATGACTGGTAGAGTCATTTTATCACTGGCCCTGTCATTAATGACTGGCCCTGTCATTAATGACTGGCCCAGTCATTTTATCATTGGCCCTGTCATTAATGACTGGCCCTGTCATTAATGACTGGCACACTCATTTTATCACTGGCCCTGTCATTAATGACTGGCCCTGTCATTAATGACTGGGTCAGTCATTTTATCACTGGCCCTGTCATTTTATGACTGGTTCTGTCATTTTATGACTGGCCAAGTCATTTTCAGACTGGCAGAGTCATTTCATCACTGGCCCTGTCATTAATGACTGGCGAAGTCATTTTATCACTGGCCCTGTCATTAATGACTGGCGAAGTCATTTTATCACTGGCCCAGTCATTTTATCACTGGCCCTGTCATTTTATGACTGGTTCTGTCATTTTATGACTGGCCAAGTAATTTTATGACTGGCAGAGTCATTTTATCACTGGCCCTGTCATTAATGACTAGCCCTGTCATTAATGACTGGCCCTGTCATTTATGACTGGCCCACTCATTTTATCACTGGCCCTGTCATTTAATGACTGGTTCTGTCATTAATGACTGGCCCAGTCATTTTATCACTGGCCCTGTCATTTTATCACTGGCCCCGTCATTAATGACTGGCAGAGTCATTTTTATCACTGGCCCAGTCATTTTATCACTGGCCCTGTCATTTTATGACTTGTTCTGTCATTTTATGACTGGCCAAGTCATTTTATGACTGGTAGAGTCATTTTATTACTGGCCCTGTCATTAATGACTGGCCCTGTCATTAATGACTGGCCCAGTCATTTTATCACTGGCCCTGTCATTAATAACTGGCCCTGTCATTAATGACTGGCCCCGTCATTTTATCACTGGCCCTGTCATTTTATGACTGGTTTTGTCATTTTATGACTGGCCAAGTCATTTTATGACTGGCACAGTCATTTTATAACTGGCCCTGTCATTAATGACTGGCCCTGTCGTTAATGACTGGCCCAGTCATTTTATCACTGGCCCTGTCATTAATGACTGGCCCTGTCATTAATGACTGGCCCAGTCATTTTATCACTGGCCCTGTCATTTTATGTCTGGTTCTGTCATTTTATGACTCGCCAAGTCCATTTATGACTGGCAGAGTCATTTTATCACGGGCCCTGTCATTAATGACGGGCCCAGTCATTTTATCACTGGCCCTGTCATTTTATGACTGGTTCTGTCATTTTATGACTGGCCAATTCATTAATGACTGGTATAGTCATTTTATCACTGGCCCTGTCCTTAATGACTGGCACTGTCGTTAATGACTGGCCCAGTCATTTTATCACTGGCCCTGTCATTAATGACTGGCCCTGTCATTAATGACGTGCCCAATCATTTTATCACTGGCCCTGTCATTTAATGACTGGTTCTGTCATTAATGACTGGCCCAGTCATTTTATCACTGGCCCTGTCATTTTATCACTGGCCCTGTCATTAATGACTGGCAGAGTCATTTTTATCACTGGCCCAGTCATTAATGACCGGCCCTGTCATTAATGGCTGGCCCAGTCATTTTATCACTGGCCCTGTCATTAATGACTGGCCCTGTCATTTTATCACTGGCCCTGTCATTTTATGACTTGTTCTGTCATTTTATGACTGGCCAAGTCATTTTATGACTGGTAGAGTCATTTTATCACTGGCCCTGTCATTAATGACTGGCCCTGTCATTAATGACTGGCCCAGTCATTTTATCACTGGCCCTGTCATTAATGACTGGCCCTGTCATTAATGACTGGCCCCGTCATTTTATCACTGGCCCTGTCATTTTATGACTAGTTCTGTCATTTTATGACAGGCCAAGTTATTTTATGACTGGAGGAGTCATTTTATCACTGGCCCTGTCATTAATGACTGGCCCAGTCATTTTATCACAGGCCCTGTCATTAATGACTGGCCCTGTCATTAATGACTGTGCCAGTCATTTTATCACTGGCCCTGTCATTTTATGCCTGGGTCTCTCATTTTATGACTGGCCAAGTCATTTTATGACTGGCAGAGTCATTTTATAACTGGCCCTGTCATTAATGACTGGCCCTGTCGTTAATGACTGGCCCAGTCATTTTATCACTGGCCCTGTCATTAATGACTGGCCCTGTCATTAATGACTGACCCAGTCATTTTATCACTGGCCCTGTCATTTTATGACTGGTTCTGTCATTTTATGCCTGGCCAAGTCATTTTATGACTGGTAGAGTCATTTTATCACTGGCCCTGTCATTAATGACTGGCCCTGTCATTAATGACTGGCCCAGTCATTTTATCATTGGCCCTGTCATTAATGACTGGCCCTGTCATTAATGACTGGCCCCATCATTTTATCACTGGCCCTGTCATTTTATGACTGGTTCTGTCATTTTATGACTGGCCAAGTTATTTTATGACTAGCAGAGTCATTTTATCACTGGCCCTGTCATTAATGACTGGCCCTGTCATTAATGACTGGCACACTCATTTTATCACTGGCCCTGTCATTAATGACTGGCCCTGTCATTAATGACTGGGTCAGTCATTTTATCACTGGCCCTGTCATTTTATGACTGGTTCTGTCATTTTATGACTGGCCAAGTCATTTTCAGACTGGCAGAGTCATTTCATCACTGGCCCTGTCATTAATGACTGGCGAAGTCATTTTATCACTGGCCCTGTCATTAATGACTGGCGAAATCATTTTATCACTGGCCCAGTCATTTTATCACTGGCCCTGTCATTTTATGACTGGTTCTGTCATTTTATGACTGGCCAAGTAATTTTATGACTGGCAGAGTCATTTTATCACTGGCCCTGTCATTAATGACTAGCCCTGTCATTAATGACTGGCCCTGCCATTAATGACTGGCCCACTCATTTTATCACTGGCCCTGTCATTTAATGACTGGTTCTGTCATTAATGACTGGCCCAGTCATTTTATCACTGGCCCTGTCATTTTATCACTGGCCCCGTCATTAATGACTGGCAGAGTCATTTTTATCACTGGCCCAGTCATTAATGACTGGCCCTGTCATTAATGGCTGGCCCAGTCATTTTATCACTGGCCCTGTCATTAATGACTGGCCCTGTCATTAATGACTGGCCCAGTCATTTTATCACTGGCCCTGTCATTTTATGACTTGTTCTGTCATTTTATGACTGGCCAAGTCATTTTATGACTGGTAGAGTAATTTTATTACTGGCCCTGTCATTAATGACTGGCCCAGTCATTTTATCACTGGCCCTGTCATTTTATGACTGGTTCTGTCATTTTATGACTGGCCAATTCATTAATGACTGGTATAGTCATTTTATCACTGGCCCTGTCCTTAATGACTGGCACTGTCGTTAATGACTGGCCCAGTCATTTTATCACTGGCCCTGTCATTAATGACTGGCCCTGTCATTAATGACGTGCCCAATCATTTTATCACTGGCCCTGTCATTTTATGACTGGTTCTGTCAATTTATGACTGGCCAAGTCATTTTATGACTGTTAGAGTCATTTTATCACTGGCCCTGTCCCTAATGACTGGCCCTGTCATTAATGACTGGCCCAGTCATTTTATAACTGGCCCTGTCATTAATGACTGGCCCTGTCATTAATGACTGGCCGCGTCATTTTATCACTGGCCCTGTTATTTTTTGACTGGTTCTGTCATTTTATGACTGGCCAAGTTATTTTATGACTAGCAGAGTCATTTTATCACTGGCCCTGTCATTAATGACTGGCCCTGTCATTAATGACTGGCCCAGTCATTTTATCACTGGCCCTGTCATTAATGACTGGCCCTGTTATTAATGACTGGCCCCGTCACTTTTTTTAACACTGGCCCTGTCATTTTATGACTGGTTCTGTCATTTTATGACTGGCCAAGTTATTTTATGACTAGCAGAGTCATTTTATCACTGGCCCTGTCATTAACGACTGGCCCTGTCATTAATGACTGGCCCACTCATTTTATCACTGGCCCCTTCATTAATGAATGGTCCTGTCATTAATGATTGGGTCAGTCATTTTATCACTGGCCCTGTCATTTTATGACTGGTTCTGTCATTTTATGACTGGCCATGTCATTTTATGACTGGCAGAGTCATTTTATCACTGGCACTGTCATTAATGACTGGCTCTGTCATTAATGACTGGCCCTGTCATTAATGACTGGCCCAGTCATTTTATTACTGGCCCTGTCATTAATGACTGGCCCTGTCAATAATGAAAGGCCCAGTCATTTTATCACTGGCCCTGTCATTTCATGACTGGTTCTGTCATTAATGACTAGCTTAGTCATATTATCACTAACCCTATCTTTTTATGACTGGTTCTGTCATTTTATGACTTGCCAAGTCATTTTATGACTGGTAGAGTCATTTTATCACTGGCCCTGTCATAAATGACTGGCCCTGTCATTAATGACGGGCCCAGGCATTTTATCACTGGCTCTGTCATTAATGACTGTGCCAGTTATTTTATCACTGTCCCTGTCATTTTATGACTGGTTCTTTCATTTTATGACTGGCCAAGTCATTTTATGACTGTCAGAGTCATTTTATCACTGGCCCTGTCATTAATGACTAGCCCTGTCGTTAATGACTGGCCCAGTCATTTTATCACTGGCCCTGTCATTAATGACTGGCCCTGTCATTAATGACTGGCGCAGTCATTTTATCACTGGCCCTGTCATTTTATTACTGGTTCTGTCATTTTATGACTCGCCAAGTCCATTTATGACTGGCAGAGTCATTTTATCACGGGCCCTGTCATTAATGACGGGCCCAGTCATTTTATCACTGGCCCTGTCATTTTATGACTGGTTCTGTCATTTTATGACTTGCCAAGTCATTTTATGACTGGTAGAGTCATTTTATCACTGGCCCTGTCATAAATGACTGGCCCTGTCATTAATGACTAGCCCTGTCATTAATGACTGGCCCCGTCATTAATGACTGTCCCACTCATTTTATCACTGGCCCTGTCATTTAATGACTGGTTCTGTCATTAATGACTGGCCCAGTCATTTTATCACTGGCCCTGTCATTTTATCACTGGCCCTGTCATTAACGACTGGCCCTGTCATTAATGACTGGCCCAGTCATTTTATCACTGGCCCTGTCATTTTATGACTTGTTCTGTCATTTTATGACTGGCCAAGTCATTTTATGACTGGTAGAGTCATTTTATCACTGGCCCTGTCATTAATGACTGGCCCTGTAATTAATGACTGGCCCAGTCATTTTAACACTGGCCCTGTCATTAATGACTGGCCCTGTCATTAATGACTGGCCCCGTCATTTTATCACTGGCCCTGTCATTTTATGACTAGTTCTGTCATTTTATGACAGGCCAAGTTATTTTATGACTGGAGGAGTCATTTTATCACTGGCCCTGTCATTAATGACTGACTCAGTCATTTTATCACAGGCCCTGTCATTAATGACTGGCCCTGTCATTAATGACTGTGCCAGTTATTTTATCACTGGCCCTGTCATTTTATGACTGGTTCTGTCATTTTATGACTGGCCAAGTCATTTTATGACTGGAGGAGTCATTTTATCACTGGCCCTGTCATTAATGACTGGCCCAGTCATTTTATAACTGGCCCTGTCATTAATGACTGGCCCTGTCGTTAATGACTGGCCCAGTAATTTTATCACTGGCCCTGTCATTAATGACTGGCCCTGTCATTAATGACTGGCCCAGTCATTTTATCACTGGTTCTGTCATTTTATGCCTGGCCAAGTCATTTTATGACTGGTAGAGTCATTTTATCACTGGCCCTGTCATTAATGACTGGCCCTGTCATTAATGACTGGCCCAGTCATTTTATCATTGGCCCTGTCATTAATGACTGGCCCTGTCATTAATGAATGGCCCCGTCATTTTATCACAGGCCCTGTCATTTTATGACTGGTTCTGTCATTTTATGACTGGCCAAGTTATTTTATGACTAGCAGAGTCATTTTATCACTGGCCCTGTCATTAATGACTGGCCATGTCATTAATGACTGGCTCACTCATTTTATCACTGGCCCTTTCATTAATGACTGGCCCTGTCATTAATGACTGGGTCAGTCATTTTATCACTGGCCCTGTCATTTTATGACTGGTTCTGTCATTTTATGACTGGCCAAGTCATTTTCAGACTGGCAGAGTCATTTCATCACTGGCCCTGTCATTAATGACTGGCCCTGTCATTAATGACTGGCCCTGTTATTAATGACTGGCCCAGTCATTTTATCACTGGCCCTGTCATTAATGACTGGCCCTGTCATTAATGACTGGCCCAGTCATTTTATCACTGGCCCTGTCATTTTATGAGTGGTTCTGTCATTTTATGACTGTCCAAGTCATTTTAAGACTGGTAGAGTCATTTTATCACTCGCCTTGTCAATAATGACTGGCCCTGTCATTAATGACTGGCCAAGTCATTTTATCACTGTTCCGGTCATTAATGACTGGCCCTGTCATTAATGACTGGGTCAGTCATTTTATCACTGGCCCTGTCATTTTATGACTGGTTCTGTCATTTTATGACTGGCCAAGTCATTTTATGACTGGCAGAGTCATTTTATCACTGGCCCTGTTATTAATGACTGGCCCTGTCATTAATGACTGGCCCTGTCATTAATGACTGGCCCAATCATTTTATCACTGGCCCTGTCATTTTATGAGTGGTTCTGTCATTTTATGACTGGCCAAGTCATTTTATGACTGGTAGAGTCATTTTTATCACTGGCCCAGTCATTAATGACTGGCCCTGTCATTAATGGCTGGCCCAGTCATTTTATCACTGGCCCTGTCATTAATGACTGGCCCTGTCATTAATGACTGGCCCAGTCATTTTATCACTGGCCCTGTCATTTTATGACTTGTTCTGTCATTTTATTACTGGCCAAGTCATTTTATGACTGGTAGAGTCATTTTATTACTGGCCCTGTCATTAATGACTGGCCCAGTCATTTTATCACTGGCCCTGTCATTTTATGACTGGTTCTGTCATTTTATGACTGGCCAATTCATTAATGACTGGTATAGTCATTTTATCACTGGCCCTGTCCTTAATGACTGGCACTGTCGTTAATGACTGGCCCAGTCATTTTATCACTGGCCCTGTCATTAATGACTGGCCCTGTCATTAATGACGTGCCCAATCATTTTATCACTGGCCCCTTCATTTTATGACTGGTTCTGTCAATTTATGACTGGCCAAGTCATTTTATGACTGTTAGAGTCATTTTATCACTGGCCCTGTCCTTAATGACTGGCCCTGTCATTAATGACTGGCCCAGTCATTTTATAACTGGCCCTGTCATTAATGACTGGCCCTGTCATTAATGACTGGCCGCGTCATTTTATCACTGGCCCTGTTATTTTTTGACTGGTTCTGTCATTTTATGACTGGCCAAGTTATTTTATGACTAGCAGAGTCATTTTATCACTGGCCCTGTCATTAATGACTGGCCCTGTCATTAATGACTGGCCCTGTTATTAATGACTGGCCCCGTCACTTTTTTTAACACTGGCCCTGTCATTTTATGACTGGTTCTGTCATTTTATGACTGGCCAAGTTATTTTATGACTAGCAGAGTCATTTTATCACTGGCCCTGTCATTAACGACTATCCCTGTCATTAATGACTGGCCCACTCATTTTATCACTGGCCCCTTCATTAATGACTGGCCCTGTCATTAATGATTGGGTCAGTCATTTTATCACTGGCCCTGTCATTTTATGACTGGTTCTGTCATTTTATGACTGGCCATGTCATTTTATGACTGGCAGAGTCATTTTATCACTGGCACTGTCATTAATGACTGGCTCTGTCATTAATGACTGGCCCTGTCATTAATGACTGGCCCAGTCATTTTATCACTGGCCCTGTCATTAATGACTGGCCCTGTCAATAATGAAAGGCCCAGTCATTTTATCACTGGCCCTGTCATTTCATGACTGGTTCTGTCATTAATGACTAGCTTAGTCATATTATCACTGGCCCTATCTTTTTATGACTGGTTCTGTCATTTTATGACTTGCCAAGTCATTTTATGACTGGTAGAGTCATTTTATCACTGGCCCTGTCATAAATGACTGGCCCTGTCATTAATGACGGGCCCAGGCATTTTATCACTGGCTCTGTCATTAATGACTGGCCCAGTCATTTTATCACAGGCCCTGTCATTAATGACTGTGCCAGTTATTTTATCACTGTCCCTGTCATTTTATGACTGGTTCTTTCATTTTATGACTGGCCAAGTCATTTTATGACTGGCAGAGTCATTTTATCACTGGCCCTGTCATTAATGACTAGCCCTGTCGTTAATGACTGGCCCAGTCATTTTATCACTGGCCCTGTCATTAATGACTGGCCCTGTCATTAATGACTGGCCCAGTCATTTTATCACTGGCCCTGTCATTTTATGACTGGTTCTGTCATTTTATGACTCGCCAAGTCCATTTATGACTGGCAGAGTCATTTTATCACGAGCCCTGTCATTAATGACGGGCCCAGTCATTTTATCACTGGCCCTGTCATTTTATGACTGGTTCTGTCATTTTATGACTTGCCAAGTCAATTTATGACTGGTAGAGTCATTTTATCACTGGCCCTGTCATAAATGACTGGCCCTGTCATTAATGACTAGCCCTGTCATTAATGACTGGCCCTGTCATTAATGAATGTCCCACTCATTTTATCACTGGCCCTGTCATTTAATGACTGGTTCTGTCATTAATGACTGGCCCAGTCATTTTATCACTGGCCCTGTCATTTTATCACTGGCCCTGTAATTAACGACTGGCCCTGTCATTAATGACTGGCCCAGTCATTTTATCACTGGCCCTGTCATTTTATGACTTGTTCTGTCATTTTATGACTGGCCAAGTCATTTTATGACTGGTAGAGTCATTTTATCACTGGCCCTGTCATTAATGACTGGCCCTGTAATTAATGACTGGCCCAGTCATTTTAACACTGGCCCTGTCATTAATGACTGGCCCTGTCATTAATGACTGGCCCCGTCATTTTATCACTGGCCCTGTCATTTTATGACTAGTTCTGTCATTTTATGACAGGCCAAGTTATTTTATGACTGGAGGAGTCATTTTATCACTGGCCCTGTCATTAATGACTGGCCCAGTCATTTTATCACAGGCCCTGTCATTAATGACTGGCCCTGTCATTAATGACTGTGCCAGTTATTTTATCACTGGCCCTGTCATTTTATGACTGGTTCTGTCATTTTATGACTGGCCAAGTCATTTTATGACTGGAGGAGTCATTTTATCACTGGCCCTGTCATTAATGACTGGCCCAGTCATTTTATAACTGGCCCTGTCATTAATGACTGGCCCTGTCGTTAATGACTGGCCCAGTCATTTTATCACTGGCCCTGTCATTAATGACTGGCCCTGTCATTAATGACTGGCCCAGTCATTTTATCACTGGTTCTGTCATTTTATGCCTGGCCAAGTCATTTTATGACTGGTAGAGTCATTTTATCACTGGCCCTGTCATTAATGACTGGCCCTGTCATTAATGACTGGCCCAGTCATTTTATCATTGGCCCTGTCATTAATGACTGGCCCTGTCATTAATGACTGGCCCCGTCATTTTATCACAGGCCCTGTCATTTTATGACTGGTTCTGTCATTTTATGACTGGCCAAGTTATTTTATGACTAGCAGTCATTTTATCACTGGCCCTGTCATTAATGACTGGCCCTGTCATTAATGACTGGCTCACTCATTTTATCACTGGCCCTGTCATTAATGACTGGCCCTGTCATTAATGACTGGGTCAGTCATTTTATCACTGGCCCTGTCATTTTATGACTGGTTCTGTCATTTTATGACTGGCCAAGTCATTTTCAGACTGGCAGAGTCATTTCATCACTGGCCCTGTCATTAATGACTGGCCCTGTCATTAATGACTGGCCCTGTTATTAATGACTGGCCCAGTCATTTTATCACTGGCCCTGTCATTTATGACTGGCCCTGTCATTAATGACTGGCCCAGTCATTTTATCACTGGCCCTGTCATTTTATGAGTGGTTCTGTCATTTTATGACTGGCCAAGTCATTTTATGACTGGTAGAGTCATTTTATCACTCGCCCTGTCAATAATGACTGGCCCTGTCATTAATGACTGGCCAAGTCATTTTATCACTGTTCCGGTCATTAATGACTGGCCCTGTCATTAATGACTGGGTCAGTCATTTTATCACTGGCCCTGTCATTTTATGACTGGTTCTGTCATTTTATGACTGGCCAAGTCATTTTATGACTGGCAGAGTCATTTTATCACTGGCCCTGTTATTAATGACTGGCCCTGTCATTAATGACTGGCCCTGTCATTAATGACTGGCCCAGTCATTTTATCACTGGCCTTGTCAGTTTATGACTGGTTCTGTCATTTTATGACTGGCCAAGTCCATTTATGACTGGCAGAGTCATTTTATCACTGGCCCTGTCATAAATGACTGGCCCTGTCATTAATGACGGGCCCAGTCATTTTATCACTGGCCCTGTCATTAATGACTGGCCCTGTCATTAATGAAAGGCCCAGTCATTTTATCACTGGCCCTGTCATTTTATGACTGGTTCTGTCATTAATGACTGGCTTAGTCATTTTATGACTGGTAGAGTCATTTTATCACTGGCCCCTTCATAAATGACTGGCCCTGTCATTAATGACGGGCCCAGGCATTTTATCACTGGCCCTGTCATTAATGACTGGCCCTGTCATTAATGACAGGCCCAGTCATTTTATAACTGGCCCTGTCATTTTATGAATGTTTCTGTCATTTAATGACTTGCCAAGTAATTTTATGACTTGCAAAGTCATTTTATGACTGGCAGAGCCATTTTATAACTGGCCCTGTCATTTATGACTGGCCCTGTCATTAATGACTGGCCCAGTCATTTTATCACTGGCCCTGTCATTTAATGACTGGTTCTGTCATTTCATGACTGGCCAAGTCCATTTATGACTGGCAGAGTCATTTTATCACTGGCCCTGTCATTAATGACTGGCCCTGTCATTAATGACGGGCCCAGTCATTTTATCACTGGCCCTGTCATTAATGACAGGCCCTGTCATTAATGACTGGCCCAGTCATTTTATCACTGGCCCTGTAATTTTATGACTGGTTCTGTCATTTTATGCCTGGCCAAGTCATTTTATGACTGGTAGAGTCATTTTATCACTGGCCCTGTCATTAATGACTGGCCCTTACATTAATGACTGGCCCAGTCATTTTATCATTGGCCCTGTCATTAATGACTGGCCCTGTCATTAATGACTGGCCCCGTCATTTTATCACTGGCCTTGTCATTTTATGACTGGTTCTGTCATTTTATGACTGGCCAAGTTATTTTATGACTGGCAGAGTCATTTTATCACTGGCCCTGTCATTAATGACTGGCCCAGTCATTAATGACTGGCCCTGTCATTAATGACTGGCCCAGTCATTTTATCACTGGCCCTGTCATTAATGACTGGCCCTGTCAATAATGACTGGCCCAGTCATTTTATCACTGGCCTTGTCATTTTATGACTGGTTCTGTCATTTTATGACTGGCCAAGTCCATTTACGACTGGCAGAGTCATTTTATCACTGGCCCTGTCATAAATGACTGGCCCTGTCATTAATGACGGGCCCAGTCATTTTATCACTGGCCCTGTCATTAATGACTGGCCCTGTCATTAATGACTGGCCCCGTCATTTTATCACTGGCCCTGTCATAAATGACTGGCCCTGGCATAAATGACTGGCCCTGTCATTAATGACGGGCCCAGTCATTAATGACTGGCACACTCATTTTATCACTGGCCCTGTCATTAATGACTGGCCCTGTCATTAATGACTGGGTCAGTCATTTTATCACTGGCCCTGTCATTTTATGACTGGTTCTGTCATTTTATGACTGGCCAAGTCATTTTATGACGGGCAGAGTCATTTTATCACTGGCCCTGTCATTAATGACTGGCCCTGTCATTAATGACTGGCCCTGTCATTCATGACTGGCCCTGTCATTTTATCACTGGCCCTGTCATTTTATGACTGGTTCTGTCATTTTATGACTGGCCAAGTCCATTTACGACTGGCAGAGTCATTTTATCACTGGCCCTGTCATAAATGACTGGCCCTGTCATTAATGACGGGCCCAGTCATTTTATCACTGGCCCTGTCATTAATGACTGGCCCTGTCATTAATGACTGGCCCCGTCATTTTATCACTGGCCCTGTCATTTTATGACTAGTTCTGTCATTTTATGACAGGCCAAGTTATTTTATGACTGGAGGAGTCAATTTATCACTGGCCCTGTCATTAATGACTGGCCCAGTCATTTTATCACAGGCCCTGTCATTAATGACTGGCCCTGTCATTAATGACTGGCCCAGTCATTTTATCACTGGCCCTGTCATTTTATGACTTGTTCTGTCATTTTATGACTGGCCAAGTCATTTTATGACTGGTAGAGTCATTTTATCACTGGCCCTGTCATTAATGACTGGCCCTGTCATTAATGACTGGCCCAGTCATTTTATCACTGGCCCTGTCATTAATGACTGGCCCTGTCATTAATGACTGGCCCCGTCATTTTATCACTGGCCCTGTCATTTTATGACTAGTTCTGTCATTTTATGACAGGCCAAGTTATTTTATGACTGGAGGAGTCATTTTATCACTGGCCCTGTCATTAATGACTGGCCCAGTCATTTTATCACAGGCCCTGTCATTAATGACTGGCCCTGTCATTAATGACTGTGCCAGTCATTTTATCACTGGCCCTGTCATTTTATGACTGGGTCTGTCATTTTATGACTGGCCAAGTCATTTTATGACTGGCAGAGTCATTTTATAACTGGCCCTGTCATTAATGACTGGCCCTGTCGTTAATGACTGGCCCAGTCATTTTATCACTGGCCCTGTCATTAATGACTGGCCCTGTCATTAATGACTGGCCCAGTCATTTTATCACTGGCCCTGTCATTTTATGACTGGTTCTGTCATTTTATGCCTGGCCAAGTCATTTTATGACTGGTAGAGTCATTTTATCACTGGCCCTGTCATTAATGACTGGCCCTGTCATTAATGACTGGCCCAGTCATTTTATCATTGGCCCTGTCATTAATGACTGGCCCTGTCATTAATGACTGGCCCCGTCATTTGATCACTGGCCCTGTCATTTTATGACTGGCCAAGTTATTTTATGACTAGCAGAGTCATTTTATCACTGGCCCTGTCATTAATGACTGGCCCTGTCATTAATGACTGGCACACTCATTTTATCACTGGCCCTGTCATTAATGACTGGCCCTGTCATTAATGACTGGGTCAGTCATTTTATCATTGGCCCTGTCATTTTATGACTGGTTCTGTCATTTTATGACTGGCCAAGTCATTTTCAGACTGGCAGAGTCATTTCATCACTGGCCCTGTCATTAATGACTGGCGAAGTCATTTTATCACTGGCCCTGTCATTAATGACTGGCGAAGTCATTTTATCACTGGCCCAGTCATTTTATCACTGGCCCTGTCATTTTATGACTGGTTCTGTCATTTTATGACTGGCCAAGTAATTTTATGACTGGCAGAGTCATTTTATCACTGGCCCTGTCATTAATGACTAGCCCTGTCATTAATGACTGGCCCTGTCATTAATGACTGGCCCACTCATTTTATCACTGGCCCTGTCATTTAATGACTGGTTCTGTCATTAATGACTGGCCCAGTCATTTTATCACTGGCCCTGTCATTTTATCACTGGCCCCGTCATTAATGACTGGCAGAGTCATTTTTATCACTGGCCCAGTCATTAATGACTGGCCCTGTCATTAATGGCTGGCCCAGTCATTTTATCACTGGCCCTGTCATTAATGACTGGCCCTGTCATTAATGACTGGCCCAGTCATTTTATCACTGGCCCTTTCATTTTATGACTTGTTCTGTCATTTTATGACTGGCCAAGTCATTTTATGACTGGTAGAGTCATTTTATTACTGGCCCTGTCATTAATGACTGGCCCAGTCATTTTATCACTGGCCCTGTCATTTTATGACTGGTTCTGTCATTTTATGACTGGCCAATTCATTAATGACTGGTATAGTCATTTTATCACTGGCCCTGTCCTTAATGACTGGCACTGTCGTTAATGACTGGCCCAGTCATTTTATCACTGGCCCTGTCATTAATGACTGGCCCTGTCATTAATGACGTGCCCAATCATTTTATCACTGGCCCTGTCATTTTATGACTGGTTTTGTCAATTAATGACTGGCCAAGTCATTTTATGACTGTTAGAGTCATTTTATCACTGGCCCTGTCCTTAATGACTGGCCCTGTCATTAATGACCGGCACAGTCATTTTATAACTGGCCCTGTCATTAATGACTGGCCCTGTCAATAATGACTGGCCCCGTCATTTTATCACTGGCCCTGTTATTTTTTGATTGGTTCTGTCATTTTATGACTGGCCAAGTTATTTTATGACTAGCAGAGTCATTTTATCACTGGCCCTGTCATTAATGACTGGCCCTGTCATTAATGACTGGCCCAGTCATTTTATCACTGGCCCTGTCATTAATGACTGGCCCTGTTATTAATGACTGGCCCCGTCACTTTTTTTAACACTGGCCCTGTCATATTATGACTGGTTCTGTCATTTTATGACTGGCCAAGTTATTTTATGACTAGCAGAGTCATTTTATCACTGGCCCTGTCATTAACGACTGGCCCTGTCATTAATGACTGGCCCACTCATTTTATCACTGGCCCCTTCATTAATGACTGGCCCTGTCATTAATGATTGGGTCAGTCATTTTATCACTGGCCCTGTCATTTTATGACTGGTTCTGTCATTTTATGACTGGCCATGTCATTTTATGACTGGCAGAGTCATTTTATCACTGGCACTGTCATTAATGACTGGCTCTGTCATTAATGACTGGCCCTGTCATTAATGACTGGCCCAGTCATTTTATCACTGGCCCTGTCATTAATGACTGGCACTGTCATTAATGACTAGCCCAGTCATTTTATCACTGGCCCTGTCATTTTATGACTGGTTCTGTCATTTTATGACTGGCCAAGTCCATTTATGACTGGCAGAGTCATTTTATCACTGGCCCTGTCATTAATGACTGGCCCTGTCATTAATGACGGGCCCAGTCATTTTATCACTGGCCCTGTCATTAATGACTGGCCCTGTCAATAATGAAAGGCCCAGTCATTTTATCACTGGCCCTGTCATTTCATGACTGGTTCTGTCATTAATGACTAGCTTAGTCATATTATCACTGGCCCTATCTTTTTATGACTGGTTCTGTCATTTTATGACTTGCCAAGTCATTTTATGACTGGTAGAGTCATTTTATCACTGGCCCTGTCATAAATGACTGGCCCTGTCATTAATGACGGGCCCAGGCATTTTATCACTGGCTCTGTCATTAATGACTGGCCCAGTCATATTATCACAGGCCCTGTCATTAATGACTGTGCCAGTTATTTTATCACTGTCCCTGTCATTTTATGACTGGTTCTTTCATTTTATGACTGGTTCTTTCATTTTATGACTGGCCAAGTCATTTTATGACTGGCAGAGTCATTTTATCACTGGCCCTGTCATTAATGACTAGCCCTGTCGTTAATGACTAGCCCAGTCATTTTATCACTGGCCCTGTCATTAATGACTGGCCCTGTCATTAATGACTGGCCCCGTCATTTTATCACTGGCCCTGTCATTTTATGACTAGTTCTGTCATTTTATGACAGGCCAAGTTATTTTATGACTGGAGGAGTCATTTTATCACTGGCCCTGTCATTAATGACTGGCCCAGTCATTTTATCACAGGCCCTGTCATTAATGACTGGCCCTGTCATTAATGACTGGCCCAGTCATTTTATCACTGGCCCTGTCATTTTATGACTTGTTCTGTCATTTTATGACTGGCCAAGTCATTTTATGACTGGTAGAGTCATTTTATCACTGGCCCTGTCATTAAAGACTGGCCCTGTCATTAATGACTGGCCCAGTCATTTTATCACTGGCCCTGTCATTAATGACTGGCCCTGTCATTAATGACTGGCCCCGTCATTTTATCACTGGCACTGTCATTTTATGACTAGTTCTGTCATTTTATGACAGGCCAAGTTATTTTATGACTGGAGGAGTCATTTTATCACTGGCCCTGTCATTAATGACTGGCCCAGTCATTTTATCACAGGCCCTGTCATTAATGACTGGCCCTGTCATTAATGACTGTGCCAGTCATTTTATCACTGGCCCTGTCATTTTATGACTGGGTCTGTCATTTTATGACTGGCCAAGTCATTTTATGACTGGCAGAGTCATTTTATAACTGGCCCTGTCATTAATGACTGGCCCTGTCGTTAATGACTGGCCCAGTCATTTTATCACTGGCCCTGTCATTAATGACTGGCCCTGTCATTAATGACTGGCCCAGTCATTTTATCACTGGCCCTGTCATTTTATGACTGGTTCTGTCATTTTATTCCTGGCCAAGTCATTTTATGACTGGTAGAGTCATTTTATCACTGGCCCTGTCATTAATGACTGGCCCTGTCATTAATGACTGGCCCAGTCATTTTATCATTGGCCCTGTCATTAATGACTGGCCCTGTCATTAATGACTGGCCCCGTCATTTGATCACTGGCCCTGTCATTTTATGACTGGTTCTGTCATTTTATGACTGGCCAAGTTATTTTATGACTAGCAGAGTCATTTTATCACTGGCCCTGTCATTAATGACTGGCCCTGTCATTAATGACTGGCACACTCATTTTATCACTGGCCCTGTCATTAATGACTGGCCCTGTCATTAATGACTGGGTCAGTCATTTTATCACTGGCCCTGTCATTTTATGACTGGTTCTGTCATTTTTTGACTGGCCAAGTCATTTTCAGACTGGCAGAGTCATTTCATCACTGGCCCTGTCATTAATGACTGGCCCTGTCATTAATGACTGGCCCAGTCATTTTATCACTGGCCCTGTCATTAATGACTGGCCCTGTTATTAATGACTGGCCCCGTCACTTTTTTTAACACTGGCCCTGTCATTTTATGACTGGTTCTGTCATTTTATGACTGGCCAAGTTATTTTATGACTAGCAGAGTCATTTTATCACTGGCCCTGTCATTAACGACTATCCCTGTCATTAATGACTGGCCCACTCATTTTATCACTGGCCCCTTCATTAATGACTGGCCCTGTCATTAATGATTGGGTCAGTCATTTTATCACTGGCCCTGTCATTTTATGACTGGTTCTGTCATTTTATGACTGGCCATGTCATTTTATGACTGGCAGAGTCATTTTATCACTGGCACTGTCATTAATGACTGGCTCTGTCATTAATGACTGGCCCTGTCATTAATGACTGGCCCAGTCATTTTATCACTGGCCCTGTCATTAATGACTGGCCCTGTCAATAATGAAAGGCCCAGTCATTTTATCACTGGCCCTGTCATTTCATGACTGGTTCTGTCATTAATGACTAGCTTAGTCATATTATCACTGGCCCTATCTTTTTATGACTGGTTCTGTCATTTTATGACTTGCCAAGTCATTATATGACTGGTAGAGTCATTTTATCACTGGCCCTGTCATAAATGACTGGCCCTGTCATTAATGACGGGCCCAGGCATTTTATCACTGGCTCTGTCATTAATGACTGGCCCAGTCATTTTATCACAGGCCCTGTCATTAATGACTGTGCCAGTTATTTTATCACTGTCCCTGTCATTTTATGACTGGTTCTTTCATTTTATGACTGGCCAAGTCATTTTATGACTGGCAGAGTCATTTTATCACTGGCCCTGTCATTAATGACTAGCCCTGTCGTTAATGACTGGCCCAGTCATTTTATCACTGGCCCTGTCATTAATGACTGGCCCTGTCATTAATGACTGGCCCAGTCATTTTATCACTGGCCCTGTCATTTTATGACTGGTTCTGTCATTTTATGACTCGCCAAGTCCATTTATGACTGGCAGAGTCATTTTATCACGGGCCCTGTCATTAATGACGGGCCCAGTCATTTTATCACTGGCCCTGTCATTTTATGACTGGTTCTGTCATTTTATGACTTGCCAAGTCAATTTATGACTGGTAGAGTCATTTTATCACTGGCCCTGTCATAAATGACTGGCCCTGTCATTAATGACTAGCCCTGTCATTAATGACTGGCCCTGTCATTAATGAATGTCCCACTCATTTTATCACTGGCCCTGTCATTTAATGACTGGTTCTGTCATTAATGACTGGCCCAGTCATTTTATCACTGGCCCTGTCATTTTATCACTGGCCCTGTAATTAACGACTGGCCCTGTCATTAATGACTGGCCCAGTCATTTTATCACTGGCCCTGTCATTTTATGACTTGTTCTGTCATTTTATGACTGGCCAAGTCATTTTATGACTGGTAGAGTCATTTTATCACTGGCCCTGTCATTAATGACTGGCCCTGTAATTAATGACTGGCCCAGTCATTTTAACACTGGCCCTGTCATTAATGACTGGCCCTGTCATTAATGACTGGCCCCGTCATTTTATCACTGGCCCTGTCATTTTATGACTAGTTCTGTCATTTTATGACAGGCCAAGTTATTTTATGACTGGAGGAGTCATTTTATCACTGGCCCTGTCATTAATGACTGGCCCAGTCATTTTATCACAGGCCCTGTCATTAATGACTGGCCCTGTCATTAATGACTGTGCCAGTTATTTTATCACTGGCCCTGTCATTTTATGACTGGTTCTGTCATTTTATGACTGGCCAAGTCATTTTATGACTGGAGGAGTCATTTTATCACTGGCCCTGTCATTAATGACTGGCCCAGTCATTTTATAACTGGCCCTGTCATTAATGACTGGCCCTGTCGTTAATGACTGGCCCAGTCATTTTATCACTGGCCCTGTCATTAATGACTGGCCCTGTCATTAATGACTGGCCCAGTCATTTTATCACTGGTTCTGTCATTTTATGCCTGGCCAAGTCATTTTATGACTGGTAGAGTCATTTTATCACTGGCCCTGTCATTAATGACTGGCCCTGTCATTAATGACTGGCCCAGTCATTTTATCATTGGCCCTGTCATTAATGACTGGCACTGTCATTAATGACTGGCCCCGTCATTTTATCACAGGCCCTGTCATTTTATGACTGGTTCTGTCATTTTATGACTGGCCAAGTTATTTTATGACTAGCAGTCATTTTATCACTGGCCCTGTCATTAATGACTGGCCCTGTCATTAATGACTGGCTCACTCATTTTATCACTGGACCTGTTATTAATGACTGGCCCTGTCATTAATGACTGGGTCAGTCATTTTATCACTGGCCCTGTCATTTTATGACTGGTTCTGTCATTTTATGACTGGCCAAGTCATTTTCAGACTGGCAGAGTCTTTTCATCAC
Source organism: Platycnemis pennipes (assembly GCA_933228895.1). Taxonomy (NCBI): domain Eukaryota; kingdom Metazoa; phylum Arthropoda; class Insecta; order Odonata; family Platycnemididae; genus Platycnemis; species Platycnemis pennipes. The sequence continues at coordinate 73,443,850 of OW121846.1, read as the reverse complement.
TGGCCCTGTCATTAATGACTGGCCCTGTTATTAATGACTGGCCCAGTCATTTTATCACTGGCCCTGTCATTTATGACTGGCCCTGTCATTAATGACTGGCCCAGTCATTTTATCACTGGCCCTGTCATTTTATGAGTGGTTCTGTCATTTTATGACTGGCCAAGTCATTTTATGACTGGTAGAGTCATTTTATCACTCGCCCTGTCAATAATGACTGGCCCTGTCATTAATGACTGGCCAAGTCATTTTATCACTGTTCCGGTCATGAATGACTGGCCCTGTCATTAATGACTGGGTCAGTCATTTTATCACTGGCCCTGTCATTTTATGACTGGTTCTGTCATTTTATGACTGGCCAAGTCATTTTATGACTGGCAGAGTCATTTTATCACTGGCCCTGTTATTAATGACTGGCCCTGTCATTAATGACTGGCCCTGTCATTAATGACTGGCCCAGTCATTTTATCACTGGCCTTGTCAGTTTATGACTGGTTCTGTCATTTTATGACTGGCCAAGTCCATTTATGACTGGCAGAGTCATTTTATCACTGGCCCTGTCATAAATGACTGGCCCTGTCATTAATGACGGGCCCAGTCATTTTATCACTGGCCCTGTCATTAATGACTGGCCCTGTCATTAATGAAAGGCCCAGTCATTTTATCACTGGCCCTGTCATTTTATGACTGGTTCTGTCATTAATGACTGGCTAAGTCATTTTATGACTGGTAGAGTCATTTTATCACTGGCCCCTTCATAAATGACTGGCCCTGTCATTAATGACGGGCCCAGGCATTTTATCACTGGCCCTGTCATTAATGACTGGCCCTGTCATTAATGACAGGCCCAGTCATTTTATAACTGGCCCTGTCATTTTATGAATGTTTCTGTCATTTAATGACTTGCCAAGTAATTTTATGACTTGCAAAGTCATTTTATGACTGGCAGAGTCATTTTATAACTGGCCCTGTCATTTATGACTGGCCCTGTCATTAATGACTGGCCCAGTCAATTTATCACTGGCCCTGTCATTTAATGACTGGTTCTGTCATTTTATGACTGGCCAAGTCCATTTATGACTGGCAGAGTCATTTTATCACTGGCCCTGTCATTAATGACTGGCCCTGTCATTAATGACGGGCCCAGTCATTTTATCACTGGCCCTGTCATTAATGACAGGCCCTGTCATTAATGACTGGCCCAGTCATTTTATCACTGGCCCTGTAATTTTATGACTGGTTCTGTCATTTTATGCCTGGCCAAGTCATTTTATGACTGGTAGAGTCATTTTATCACTGGCCCTGTCATTAATGACTGGCCCTTACATTAATGACTGGCCCAGTCATTTTATCATTGGCCCTGTCATTAATGACTGGCCCCGTCATTTTATCACTGGCCCTGTCATTTCATGACTGGTTCTGTCATTAATGACTAGCCCAGTCATTTTATCACTGGCCCTGTCATTTTATGACTGGTTCTGTCATTTTATGACTGGCCAAGTCCATTTATGACTGGCAGAGTCATTTTATCACTGGCCCTGTCATTAATGACTGGCCCTGTCATTAATGACGGGCCCAGTCATTTTATCACTGGCCCTGTCATTAATGACTGGCCCTGTCAATAATGAAAGGCCCAGTCATTTTATCACTGGCCCTGTCATTTCATGACTGGTTCTGTCATTAATGACTAGCTTAGTCATATTATCACTGGCCCTATCTTTTTATGACTGGTTCTGTCATTTTATGACTTGCCAAGTCATTTTATGACTGGTAGAGTCATTTTATCACTGGCCCTGTCATAAATGACTGGCCCTGTCATTAATGACGGGCCCAGGCATTTTATCACTGGCTCTGTCATTAATGACTGGCCCAGTCATATTATCACAGGCCCTGTCATTAATGACTGTGCCAGTTATTTTATCACTGTCCCTGTCATTTTATGACTGGTTCTTTCATTTTATGACTGGCCAAGTCATTTTATGACTGGCAGAGTCATTTTATCACTGGCCCTGTCATTAATGACTAGCCCTGTCGTTAATGACTAGCCCAGTCATTTTATCACTGGCCCTGTCATTAATGACTGGCCCTGTCATTAATGACTGGCCCCGTCATTTTATCACTGGCCCTGTCATTTTATGACTAGTTCTGTCATTTTATGACAGGCCAAGTTATTTTATGACTGGAGGAGTCATTTTATCACTGGCCCTGTCATTAATGACTGGCCCAGTCATTTTATCACAGGCCCTGTCATTAATGACTGGCCCTGTCATTAATGACTGGCCCAGTCATTTTATCACTGGCCCTGTCATTTTATGACTTGTTCTGTCATTTTATGACTGGCCAAGTCATTTTATGACTGGTAGAGTCATTTTATCACTGGCCCTGTCATTAATGACTGGCCCTGTCATTAATGACTGGCCCAGTCATTTTATCACTGGCCCTGTCATTAATGACTGGCCCTGTCATTAATGACTGGCCCCGTCATTTTATCACTGGCACTGTCATTTTATGACTAGTTCTGTCATTTTATGACAGGCCAAGTTATTTTATGACTGGAGGAGTCATTTTATCACTGGCCCTGTCATTAATGACTGGCCCAGTCATTTTATCACAGGCCCTGTCATTAATGACTGGCCCTGTCATTAATGACTGTGCCAGTCATTTTATCACTGGCCCTGTCATTTTATGACTGGGTCTGTCATTTTATGACTGGCCAAGTCATTTTATGACTGGCAGAGTCATTTTATAACTGGCCCTGTCATTAATGACTGGCCCTGTCGTTAATGACTGGCCCAGTCATTTTATCACTGGCCCTGTCATTAATGACTGGCCCTGTCATTAATGACTGGCCCAGTCATTTTATCACTGGCCCTGTCATTTTATGACTGGTTCTGTCATTTTATTCCTGGCCAAGTCATTTTATGACTGGTAGAGTCATTTTATCACTGGCCCTGTCATTAATGACTGGCCCTGTCATTAATGACTGGCCCAGTCATTTTATCATTGGCCCTGTCATTAATGACTGGCCCTGTCATTAATGACTGGCCCCGTCATTTGATCACTGGCCCTGTCATTTTATGACTGGTTCTGTCATTTTATGACTGGCCAAGTTATTTTATGACTAGCAGAGTCATTTTATCACTGGCCCTGTCATTAATGACTGGCCCTGTCATTAATGACTGGCACACTCATTTTATCACTGGCCCTGTCATTAATGACTGGCCCTGTCATTAATGACTGGGTCAGTCATTTTATCACTGGCCCTGTCATTTTATGACTGGTTCTGTCATTTTATGACTGGCCAAGTCATTTTCAGACTGGCAGAGTCATTTCATCACTGGCCCTGTCATTAATGACTGGCGAAGTCATTTTATCACTGGCCCTGTCATTAATGACTGGCGAAGTCATTTTATCACTGGCCCAGTCATTTTATCACTGGCCCTGTCATTTTATGACTGGTTCTGTCATTTTATGACTGGCCAAGTAATTTTATGACTGGCAGAGTCATTTTATCACTGGCCCTGTCATTAATGACTAGCCCTGTCATTAATGACTGGCCCTGTCATTAATGACTGGCCCACTCATTTTATCACTGGCCCTGTCATTTAATGACTGGTTCTGTCATTAATGAGTGGCCCAGTCATTTTATCACTGGCCCTGTCATTTTATCACTGGCCCCGTCATTAATGACTGGCAGAGTCATTTTTATCACTGGCCCAGTCATTAATGACTGGCCCTGTCATTAATGGCTGGCCCAGTCATTTTATCACTGGCCCTGTCATTAATGACTGGCCCTGTCATTAATGACTGGCCCAGTCATTTTATCACTGGCCCTGTCATTTTATGACTTGTTCTGTCATTTTATGACTGGCCAAGTCATTTTATGACTGGTAGAGTCATTTTATTACTGGCCCTGTCATTAATGACTGGCCCAGTCATTTTATCACTGGCCCTGTCATTTTATGACTGGTTCTGTCATTTTATGACTGGCCAATTCATTAATGACTGGTATAGTCATTTTATCACTGGCCCTGTCCTTAATGACTTGCACTGTCGTTAATGACTGGCCCAGTCATTTTATCACTGGCCCTGTCATTAATGACTGGCCCTGTCATTAATGACGTGCCCAATCATTTTATCACTGGCCCTGTCATTTTATGACTGGTTCTGTCAATTTATGACTGGCCAAGTCATTTTATGACTGTTAGAGTCATTTTATCACTGGCCCTGTCCTTAATGACTGGCCCTGTCATTAATGACTGGCCCAGTCATTTTATAACTGGCCCTGTCATTAATGACTGGCCCTGTCATTAATGACTGGCCCCGTCATTTTATCACTGGCCCTGTTATTTTTTGACTGGTTCTGTCATTTTATGACTGGCCAAGTCATTTTATGACTAGCAGAGTCATTTTATCACTGGCCCTGTCATTAATGACTGGCCCTGTCATTAATGACTGGCCCAGTCATTTTATCACTGGCCCTGTCATTAATGACTGGCCCTGTTATTAATGACTGGCCCCGTCACTTTTTTTAACACTGGCCCTGTCATATTATGACTGGTTCTGTCATTTTATGACTGGCCAAGTTATTTTATGACTAGCAGAGTCATTTTATCACTGGCCCTGTCATTAACGACTGGCCCTGTCATTAATGACTGGCCCACTCATTTTATCACTGGCCCCTTCATTAATGACTGGCCCTGTCATTAATGATTGGGTCAGTCATTTTATCACTGGCCCTGTCATTTTATGACTGGTTCTGTCATTTTATGACTGGCCATGTCATTTTATGACTGGCAGAGTCATTTTATCACTGGCACTGTCATTAATGACTGGCTCTGTCATTAATGACTGGCCCTGTCATTAATGACTGGCCCAGTCATTTTATCACTGGCCCTGTCATTAATGACTGGCCCTGTCATTAATGACTAGCCCAGTCATTTTATCACTGGCCCTGTCATTTTATGACTGGTTCTGTCATTTTATGACTGGCCAAGTCCATTTATGACTGGCAGAGTCATTTTATCACTGGCCCTGTCATTAATGACTGGCCCTGTCATTAATGACGGGCCCAGTCATTTTATCACTGGCCCTGTCATTAATGACTGGCCCTGTCAATAATGAAAGGCCCAGTCATTTTATCACTGGCCCTGTCATTTCATGACTGGTTCTGTCATTAATGACTAGCTTAGTCATATTATCACTGGCCCTATCTTTTTATGACTGGTTCTGTCATTTTATGACTTGCCAAGTCATTTTATGACTGGTAGAGTCATTTTATCACTGGCCCTGTCATAAATGACTGGCCCTGTCATTAATGACGGGCCCAGGCATTTTATCACTGGCTCTGTCATTAATGACTGGCCCAGTCATATTATCACAGGCCCTGTCATTAATGACTGTGCCAGTTATTTTATCACTGTCCCTGTCATTTTATGACTGGTTCTTTCATTTTATGACTGGCCAAGTCATTTTATGACTGGCAGAGTCATTTTATCACTGGCCCTGTCATTAATGACTAGCCCTGTCGTTAATGACTAGCCCAGTCATTTTATCACTGGCCCTGTCATTAATGACTGGCCCTGTCATTAATGACTGGCCCAGTCATTTTATCACTGGCCCTGTCATTTTATGACTGGTTCTGTCATTTTATGACTCGCCAAGTCCATTTATGACTGGCAGAGTCATTTTATCACGGGCCCTGTCATTAATGACGGGCCCAGTCATTTTATCACTGGCCCTGTCATTTTATGACTGGTTCTGTCATTTTATGACTTGCCAAGTCATTTTATGACTGGTAGAGTCATTTTATCACTGGCCCTGTCATAAATGACTGGCCCTGTCATTAATGACTAGCCCTGTCATTAATGACTGGCCCTGTCATTAATGACTGTCCCACTCATTTTATCACTGGCCCTGTCATTTAATGACTGGTTCTGTCATTAATGACTGGCCCAGTCATTTTATCACTGGCCCTGTCATTTTATCACTGGCCCTGTCATTAACGACTGGCCCTGTCATTAATGACTGGCCCAGTCATTTTATCACTGGCCCTGTCATTTTATGACTTGTTCTGTCATTTTATGACTGGCCAAGTCATTTTATGACTGGTAGAGTCATTTTATCACTGGCCCTGTCATTAATGACTGGCCCTGTAATTAATGACTGGCCCAGTCATTTTAACACTGGCCCTGTCATTAATGACTGGCCCTGTCATTAATGACTGGCCCCGTCATTTTATCACTGGCCCTGTCATTTTATGACTAGTTCTGTCATTTTATGACAGGCCAAGTTATTTTATGACTGGAGGAGTCATTTTATCACTGGCCCTGTCATTAATGACTGGCCCAGTCATTTTATCACAGGCCCTGTCATTAATGACTGGCCCTGTCATTAATGACTGTGCCAGTCATTTTATTACTGGCCCTGTCATTTTATGACTGGTTCTGTCATTTTATGACTGGCCAAGTCATTTTATGACTGGCAGAGTCATTTTATAACTGGCCCTGTCATTAATGACTGGCCCTGTCGTTAATGACTGGCCCAGTCATTTTATCACTGGCCCTGTCATTAATGACTGGCCCTGTCATTAATGACTGGCCCAGTCATTTTATCACTGGTTCTGTCATTTTATGCCTGGCCAAGTCATTTTATGACTGGTAGAGTCATTTTATCACTGGCCCTGTCATTAATGACTGGCCCTTTCATTAATGACTGGCCCAGTCATTTTATCATTGGCCCTGTCATTAATGACTGGCCCTGTCATTAATGACTGGCCCCGTCATTTTATCACAGGCCCTGTCATTTTATGACTGGTTCTGTCATTTTATGACTGGCCAAGTTATTTTATGACTAGCAGAGTCATTTTATCACTGGCCCTGTCATTAATGACTGGCCCTGTCATTAATGACTGGCTCACTCATTTTATCACTGGCCCTGTCATTAATGACTGGCCCTGTCATTAATGACTGGGTCAGTCATTTTATCACTGGCCCTGTCATTTTATGACTGGTTCTGTCATTTTATGACTGGCCAAGTCATTTTCAGACTGGCAGAGTCATTTCATCACTGGCCCTGTCATTAATGACTGGCCCTGTCATTAATGACTGGCCCTGTTATTAATGACTGGCCCAGTCATTTTATCACTGGCCCTGTCATTAATGACTGGCCCTGTCATTAATGACTGGCCCAGTCATTTTATCACTGGCCCTGTCATTTTATGAGTGGTTCTGTCATTTTATGACTGGCCAAGTCATTTTATGACTGGTAGAGTCATTTTATCACTCGCCCTGTCAATAATGACTGGCCCTGTCATTAATGACTGGCCAAGTCATTTTATCACTGTTCCGGTCATTAATGACTGGCCCTGTCATTAATGACTGGGTCAGTCATTTTATCACTGGCCCTGTCATTTTATGACTGGTTCTGTCATTTTATGACTGGCCAAGTCATTTTATGACTGGCAGAGTCATTTTATCACTGGCCCTGTTATTAATGACTGGCCCTGTCATTAATGACTGGCCCTGTCATTAATGACTGGCCCAGTCATTTTATCACTGGCCTTGTCAGTTTATGACTGGTTCTGTCATTTTATGACTGGCCAAGTCCATTTATGACTGGCAGAGTCATTTTATCACTGGCCCTGTCATAAATGACTGGCCCTGTCATTAATGACGGGCCCAGTCATTTTATCACTGGCCCTGTCATTAATGACTGGCCCTGTCATTAATGAAAGGCCCAGTCATTTTATCACTGGCCCTGTCATTTTATGACTGGTTCTGTCATTAATGACTGGCTTAGTCATTTTATGACTGGTAGAGTCATTTTATCACTGGCCCCTTCATAAATGACTGCCCCTGTCATTAATGACGGGCCCAGGCATTTTATCACTGGCCCTGTCATTAATGACTGGCCCTGTCATTAATGACAGGCCCAGTCATTTTATAACTGGCCCTGTCATTTTATGAATGTTTCTGTCATTTAATGACTTGCCAAGTAATTTTATGACTTGCAAAGTCATTTTTTGACTGGCAGATTCATTTTATAACTGGCCCTGTCATTAATGACTGGCCCTGTCATTAATGACTGGCCCAGTCATTTTATCACTGGCCCTGTCATTTAATGACTGGTTCTGTCATTTTATGACTGGCCAAGTCCATTTATGACTGGCAGAGTCATTTTATCACTGGCCCTGTCATTAATGACTGGCCCTGTCATTAATGACGGGCCCAGTCATTTTATCACTGGCCCTGTCATTAATGACAGGCCCTGTCATTAATGACTGGCCCAGTCATTTTATCACTGGCCCTGTAATTTTATGACTGGTTCTGTCATTTTATGCCTGGCCAAGTCATTTTATGACTGGTAGAGTCATTTTATCACTGGCCCTGTCATTAATGACTGGCCCTTACATTAATGACTGGCCCAGTCATTTTATCATTGGCCCTGTCATTAATGACTGGCCCTGTCATTAATGACTGGCCCCGTCATTTTATCACTGGCCTTGTCATTTTATGACTGGTTCTGTCATTTTATGACTGGCCAAGTTATTTTATGACTGGCAGAGTCATTTTATCACTGGCCCTGTCATTAATGACTGGCCCAGTCATTAATGACTGGCCCTGTCATTAATGACTGGCCCAGTCATTTTATCACTGGCCCTGTCATTAATGACTGGCCATGTCAATAATGACTGGCCCAGTCCTTTTATCACTGGCCTTGTCATTTTATGACTGGTTCTGTCATTTTATGACTGGCCAAGTCCATTTATGACTGGCAGAGTCATTTTATCACTGGCCCTGTCATAAATGACTGGCCCTGTCATAAATGACTGGCCCTGTCATTAATGACGGGCCCAGTCATTAATGACTGGCACACTCATTTTATCACTGGCCCTGTCATTAATGACTGGCCCTGTCATTAATGACTGGGTCAGTCATTTTATCACTGGCCCTGTCATTTTATGACTGGTTCTGTCATTTTATGACTGGCCAAGTCATTTTATGACGGGCAGAGTCATTTTATCACTGGCCCTGTCATTAATGACTGGCCCTGTCATTAATGACTGGCCCTGTCATTCATGACTGGCCCTGTCATTTTATCACTGGCCCTGTCATTTTATGACTGGTTCTGTCATTTTATGACTGGCCAAGTCCATTTACGACTGGCAGAGTCATTTTATCACTGGCCCTGTCATAAATGACTGGCCCTGTCATTAATGACGGGCCCAGTCATTTTATCACTGGCCCTGTCATTAATGACTGGCCCTGTCATTATTGAAAGGCCCTGTCATTTTATCACTGGCCCTGTCATTTTATGACTGGTTCTGTCATTAATGACTGGCTTAGTCATTTTATGACTGGTAGAGTCATTTTATCACTGGCCCTGTCATAAATGACTGGCCCTGTCATTAATGACGGGCCCAGGCATTTTATCACTGGCCCTGTCATTAATGACTGGCCCTGTCATTAATGACAGGCCCAGTCATTTTATGAATGGTTCTGTCATTTTATGACTTGCCAAGTAATTTTATGACTTGCAAAGTCATTTTATGACTGGCAGAGTCATTTTATAACTGGCCCTGTCATTAATGACTGGCCCTGTCATTAATGACTGGCCCAGTCATTTTATCACTGGCTCTGTCATTTTATGACTTGTTCTGTCATTTTATGACTGGCCAAGTCATTTTATGCCTGGCAAAGTCATTTTATCACTGGCCCTGTCAATAATGACTGGCCCTGTCATTAATGACTGGCGAAGTCATTTTATCACTGGCCCTGTCATTAATGACCCAGATAGCAAGCTAAACTTGCAGCAAAGTTGCTGAAGGTTTGTAATGACAAAGTTGCAACTTTGCAAAAAGTTTGTCGTAACAAGCCTGCATACCTGATGCAAGCTTGAATCAAACCTCCTAGTTACGTGTCTTCAAATTTGCTGCAGACTAGTTGTATCACACCTGCTGCAAACGTTAAATGAAATGTAAAAATTAAATAATAGAACAATAATACTTATAGAAATTTATTAACTTTAATGTTCTACATGTTTATCAATCATGATATCCTCAATATTATCATCTCCAGTGAATTTGTTCATCCTTTCATTCCTAGAAAAAAAACATGAAAAATTACTACAAATGATATGAAAGATCATGCCTATATAATTTTTAATTTGATAGTATATAAAGTTTTTACTTAATTCTCCTTTGATTTGAAATTTGCGCACAGCAGCCAATTTGTACATTACAAATGAACAAAATGTCAAGTTCCCTTTAAAACTGAAGTAAATTTCTATTACAATGGAGTAAATCAGCCACTTTAACCATACAACCTCTAGATGCAGGGTAAGCCAAGAATTGAGGCTTCTGTAATGCTTCAGTTAGGATGCCACCCAATAATTATTTTGGAAGAAGTGGTTAAGTGGCCTTCCAATCTTTTTACAATGAGGCCTTTGCATCAAACTGGAAGCCAGTCCACCAAAAATATAGCCAATTGACACAAGGAAAAACAATATTAAAATTAGAAAAACTTACTTTCAGAGGGGTTTGACAGAGACTGCAGAAGTATAACGATGCTGTTGAGTTGCTCTATTTCCTGTTTGTTTTTTAGGCGACCGGTGGCAGACTATTTAGGAACCACGCAATTGAAGAGTTCAGATTGTACCAATGAGGAAGCTTTAGAGGAAGGTGTGGAGAGAAACCATATAGCCTACTTCTTAAAAGTCTTGCGCCATAAATTAGTACCTGGAATGTTAACAACAATTTAGTGGGCATTCATGAACTTACCATTTGTGAACTTCAAACAAGGCAATACTTACCATTTTGCCTGGAAAGAGTTTCTCTCTTTTCAATATCAGTCAAGATTTGATAAGAACACAATTACTTCTGATTACAGCTGCTCCGCCTGACATTTGGCAGGTGAAGTTTCATTCTTCCAAAAAAAACTCACCCTCCACAAATGAATGAGTAAGACTTTCATTAAATGCTATAGGGATCTGATGAGAACATAATACATATTGACTCTATTTCATTCCAGATAAGTAACCACCTTAAAAATTCCTCATCAATGAAGACATCCATTTTAACACCAGCATCAACAGGGTTACAGGTTTCCTGCATCCATAACTCGAATTATACCTAGAAAATTAATAGCAACTGTAAACATCAAACGAGCTTATACCTGTAAATAGTTTCATTATTCCAACTGAAAACAAACTTACCTTCCATTGTGGAATGAGTATGCCTCTTATTAAATTCAATTAGGATATAATGAGAACTTAATACTGTCATCATTTGATTCCAAAGAAATAATCAGCATACACAATTCTCATCACTGAACAAATCCATACCACACATCAGATTCACCAGTGTTTTTACAGTTTTCTGCATCCCTAACTGGAAAAAATACCAGGAAAATTCATTACATCTGTGAATATCAAACATGGTTACACCTGGTAAATAAGTTTCACGACTTCAAGGAAAACCAAACAAAGGAATAAGCAACTTATAGAATAGAAGCTATAGAAGGAATAAGAACTACTTATTTATGGGAATTAAAGCACTCTTTCCTTAATAAGAAGGTAACAACACTTGGAAAATTCACCACTTCAAAATTTACAAAGAAATACTGTTCACTATCTCAGGTATCATTGAGGAAGTAATGCACCCTGGGTAGGTACAAAAATTAGCTTTACCATGAAACAAGTTCCACAACCTCAAAATATCACTGGCACAGAAGAATTCATGCAATTTTTCGTTAGACTTTGTTAGGCTTGATTAGTTCAAGAGGGGTTCTAACAACATATAAACCACACACATCAAATGCAAAATCCATTCAGGAATGAGCATTTGAGGCATTCATGCCATACCATTAGCCATTTGAGAGGAAATCACATTTATCTCCAATCAATATACCTTACATCATATAACATTTATCTTTCATGCATTCGTCCATGACGTATGAAACAGGCTAGATAAAGTTCGTCAGTGTTACTGCACAACAAAATTTAATTTTTAAAGTAACAATAATGCACAACACGTATTTTATAATTCACTTTCACGCACAATACAATAACTTACTCATAATTAAAAGACACTCCACTCAACAGAACTTACTATATGGGATAAATATAAAGCAAGAAGGAAAGAGTGTTCATTCATTTAAGCTATATCCTCGCCTAATTCAAAAAGCATAGGCCCAAGGTTGTTAATTGACCATCTAACAATAAAAGTTAATCTTTGATATCGGTTTACACTTCACTACTTTCATCTATTCAACAAGAACACATATTCCACAAACATAATTACTACCTTGCTTAAAACTTTGATTTCCCTAATCAGTCCATCGAGGACTGACGATGTCTTCCCATAAAGGTATGCAATAGTCACAATTTCTTACATACTTGTTACTGAAATAAAATAACTCAATTACTGCTGTTGGTTAACATAATATAACCAACCATTCACTTTAGAATGCATCCGATACAGGTGTAACCTACCCTAGTACGAAATAAATACGATATTAATAAGATTGTGGTTAGCATGCATTTCAAGAAATACTGAAGCAATAACACCATTTCATGCAATTTTACAACTTACCGGTGGAAGGTAGGGCCATTTCTTTCCATTTTGGCGATTACTGTTCCCATTGAGCAAACCCGTATCGAGCAGGAATACACCTGCAAGTGAAAAATAAACATTGCATTTTCCCGCCAGACAGTAAGTCTGTGGATAAAGATAATAATTTTCAGAAGAACAAAAAACACTTTAAAGTATTTACGAACCTTCAGAATACCTCGCCAGTCACATGCTTCATTTAAACTTGATATTTTCTAAGCACGTCGCTCACGGTAAATTCACGAAATCGTAGCACGACATGGCTAAATGCGCAAGGCGGCGCAAGCGCTCAAGGATACCGATGTTAGTTATGTACGCTTCACCGCAGAGTTTATAATAATAATAATTTAATTGTTCGGCTCGGTTCGGTTGGTCTTGTGACATAGAACTCGTCAATAAGATTAAAACAATAGTAGCACAAGGGAGCTAGAATAATATACAATTAATAATATTATACGCAGAGCGGACATAAACATATACGATGATGCTGTATACAAAGCAAGCTTATAAAAGTATAAACATTGTGCGAGCATAAAAACATATACGATTAACATGTAAAAAAAATAATTAGAATTAAAAGACACATTTAGAGATTCTCATCAAAATACTTATTCAAGCTGTAATGCAATTTCCTTAGTAGAATTTTACATAATCTACCCTTGAAAGTGCCCCTCCAGTAACCTCAACGAGAGAAACGATGAGAATATGTGGAGTATTAGGCGGTACTGGGTGAAAAAACTACAGTATGTCAGCGTTCGCTTTCCTCTTCGAGAGAATCTCCGAAATACAGCCTTTAGTTATGGTAAAAGTATGCCACAGCAAGTTTGATGCAAACTTGCCATAACAACTTTGTCATAACAAGCCTATGACAACCCTATGACAAGTTTGTCCTAAGCTTGCATGCTATCTGGGGACTGGCGAAGTCATTTTATCACTGGCCCAGTCATTTTATCACTGGCCCTGTCATTTTATGACTGGTTCTGTCATTTTATGACTGGCCAAGTAATTTTATGACTGGCAGAGTCATTTTATCACTGGCCCTGTCATTAATGACTACCCCTGTCATTAATGACTGGCCCTGTCATTAATGACTGGCCCACTCATTTTATCACTGGCCCTGTCATTTAATGACTAGTTCTGTCATTTTATGACAGGCCAAGTTATTTTATGACTGGAGGAGTCATTTTATCACTGGCCCTGTCATTAATGACTGGCGAAGTCATTTTATCACTGGCCCAGTCATTTTATCACTGGCCCTGTCATTTTATGACTGGTTCTGTCATTTTATGACTGGCCAAGTAATTTTATGACTGGCAGAGTCATTTTATCACTGGCCCTGTCATTAATGACTAGCCCTGTCATTAATGACTGGCCCTGTCATTAATGACTGGCCCCGTCATTTTATCACTGGCCCTGTCATTTTATGACTAGTTCTGTCATTTTATGACAGGCCAAGTTATTTTATGACTGGAGGAGTCATTTTATCACTGGCCCTGTCATTAATGACTGGCCCAGTCATTTTATCACAGGCCCTGTCATTAATGACTGGCCCTGTCATTAATGACTGTGCCAGTCATTTTATCACTGGCCCTGTCATTTTATGACTGGGTCTGTCATTTTATGACTGGCCAAGTCATTTTATGACTGGCAGAGTCATTTTATAACTGGCCCTGTCATTAATGACTGGCCCTGTCGTTAATGACTGGCCCAGTCATTTTATCACTGGCCCTGTCATTAATGACTGGCCCTGTCATTAATGACTGGCCCAGTCATTTTATCACTGGCCCTGTCATTTTATGACTGGTTCTGTCATTTTATGCCTGGCCAAGTCATTTTATGACTGGTAGAGTCATTTTATCACTGGCCCTGTCATTAACTACTGGCCCTGTCATTAATGACTGGCACACTCGTTTTATCACTGGCCCTGTCATTAATGACTGGCCCTGTCATTAATGACTGGGTCAGTCATTTTATCACTGGCCCTGTCATTTTATGACTGGTTCTGTCATTTTATGACTGGCGAAGTCATTTTCAGACTGGCAGAGTCATTTCATCACTGGCCCTGTCATTAATGACTGGCGAAGTCATTTTATCACTGGCCCTGTCATTAATGACTGGCGAAGTCATTTTATCACTGGCCCAGTCATTTTATCACTGGCCCTGTCATTTTATGACTGGTTCTGTCATTTTATGACTGGCCAAGTAATTTTATGACTGGCAGAGTCATTTTATCACTGGCCCTGTCATTAATGACTAGCCCTGTCATTAATGACTGGCCCTGTCATTAATGACTGGCCCACTCATTTTATCACTGGCCCTGTCATTTAATGACTGGTTCTGTCATTAATGACTGGCCCAGTCATTTTATCACTGGCCCTGTCATTTTATCACTGGCCCCGTCATTAATGACTGGCAGAGTCATTTTTATCACTGGCCCAGTCATTAATGACTGGCCAAGTCATTTTATGACTGGTAGAGTCATTTTATTACTGGCCCTGTCATTAATGACTGGCCCTGTCATTAATGACTGGCCCAGTCATTTTATCACTGGCCCTGTCATTAATAACTGGCCCTGTCATTAATGACTGGCCCCGTCATTTTATCACTGGCCCTGTCATTTTATGACTGGTTCTGTCATTTTATGACTGGCCAAGTCATTTTATGACTGGCACAGTCATTTTATAACTGGCCCTGTCATTAATGACTGGCCCTGTCGTTAATGACTGGCCCAGTCATTTTATCACTGGCCCTGTCATTAATGACTGGCCCTGTCATTAATGACTTGCCCAGTCATTTTATCACTGGCCCTGTCATTTTATGTCTGGTTCTGTCATTTTATGACTCGCCAAGTCCATTTATGACTGGCAGAGTCATTTTATCACGGGCCCTGTCATTAATGACGGGCCCAGTCATTTTATCACTGGCCCTGTCATTTTATGACTGGTTCTGTCATTTTATGACTGGCCAATTCATTAATGACTGGTATAGTCATTTTATCACTGGCCCTGTCCTTAATGACTGGCCAATTCATTAATGACTGGTATAGTCATTTTATCACTGGCCCTGTCATTAATGACTGGGTCAGTCATTTTATCACTGGCCCTGTCATTTTATGACTGGTTCTGTCATTTTATGACTGGCCAAGTCATTTTCAGACTGGCAGAGTCATTTCATCACTGGCCCTGTCATTAATGACTGGCCCTGTCATTAATGACTGGCCCTGTTATTAATGACTGGCCCAGTCATTTTATCACTGGCCCTGTCATTTATGACTGGCCCTGTCATTAATGACTGGCCCAGTCATTTTATCACTGGCCCTGTCATTTTATGAGTGGTTCTGTCATTTTATGACTGGCCAAGTCATTTTATGACTGGTAGAGTCATTTTATCACTCGCCCTGTCAATAATGACTGGCCCTGT
Organism: Platycnemis pennipes; assembly: GCA_933228895.1. Taxonomy (NCBI): domain Eukaryota; kingdom Metazoa; phylum Arthropoda; class Insecta; order Odonata; family Platycnemididae; genus Platycnemis; species Platycnemis pennipes. Next base: position 73,427,823 of record OW121846.1, on the reverse strand, counting down.
CATTAATGACTGGCCAAGTCATTTTATCACTGTTCCGGTCATTAATGACTGGCCCTGTCATTAATGACTGGGTCAGTCATTTTATCACTGGCCCTGTCATTTTATGACTGGTTCTGTCATTTTATGACTGGCCAAGTCATTTTATGACTGGCAGAGTCATTTTATCACTGGCCCTGTTATTAATGACTGGCCCTGTCATTAATGACTGGCCCTGTCATTAATGACTGGCCCAGTCAATTTATCACTGGCCTTGTCAGTTTATGACTGGTTCTGTCATTTTATGACTGGCCAAGTCCATTTATGACTGGCAGAGTCATTTTATCACTGGCCCTGTCATAAATGACTGGCCCTGTCATAAATGACTGGCCCTGTCATTAATGACGGGCCCAGTCATTTTATCACTGGCCCTGTCATTAATGACTGGCCCTGTCATTAATGAAAGGACCAGTCATTTTATCACTGGCCCTGTCATTTTATGACTGGTTCTGTCATTAATGACTGGCTAAGTCATTTTATGACTGGTAGAGTCATTTTATCACTGGCCCCTTCATAAATGACTGGCCCTGTCATTAATGACGGGCCCAGGCATTTTATCACTGGCCCTGTCATTAATGACTGGCCCTGTCATTAATGACAGGCCCAGTCATTTTATAACTGGCCCTGTCATTTTATGAATGTTTCTGTCATTTAATGACTTGCCAAGTAATTTTATGACTTGCAAAGTCATTTTATGACTGGCAGAGTCATTTTATAACTGGCCCTGTCATTTATGACTGGCCCTGTCATTAATGACTGGCCCAGTCATTTTATCACTGGCCCTGTCATTTAATGACTGGTTCTGTCATTTTATGACTGGCCAAGTCCATTTATGACTGGCAGAGTCATTTTATCACTGGCCCTGTCATTAATGACTGGCCCTGTCATTAATGACGGGCCCAGTCATTTTATCACTGGCCCTGTCATTAATGACAGGCCCTGTCATTAATGACTGGCCCAGTCATTTTATCACTGGCCCTGTAATTTTATGACTGGTTCTGTCATTTTATGCCTGGCCAAGTCATTTTATGACTGGTAGAGTCATTTTATCACTGGCCCTGTCATTAATGACTGGCCCTTACATTAATGACTGGCCCAGTCATTTTATCATTGGCCCTGTCATTAATGACTGGCCCTGTCATTAATGACTGGCCCCGTCATTTTATCACTGGCCTTGTCATTTTATGACTGGTTCTGTCATTTTATGACTGGCCAAGTTATTTTATGACTGGCAGAGTCATTTTATCACTGGCCCTGTCATTAATGACTGGCCCAGTCATTAATGACTGGCCCTGTCATTAATGACTGGCCCAGTCATTTTATCACTGGCCCTGTCATTAATGACTGGCCCTGTCAATAATGACTGGCCCAGTCATTTTATCACTGGCCTTGTCATTTTATGACTGGTTCTGTCATTTTATGACTGGCCAAGTCCATTTACGACTGGCAGAGTCATTTTATCACTGGCCCTGTCATAAATGACTGGCCCTGTCATTAATGACGGGCCCAGTCATTTTATCACTGGCCCTGTCATTAATGACTGGCCCTGTCATTAATGACTGGCCCCGTCATTTTATCACTGGCCCTGTCATAAATGACTGGCCCTGGCATAAATGACTGGCCCTGTCATTAATGACGGGCCCAGTCATTAATGACTGGCACACTCATTTTATCACTGGCCCTGTCATTAATGACTGGCCCTGTCATTAATGACTGGGTCAGTCATTTTATCACTGGCCCTGTCATTTTATGACTGGTTCTGTCATTTTATGACTGGCCAAGTCATTTTATGACGGGCAGAGTCATTTTATCACTGGCCCTGTCATTAATGACTGGCCCTGTCATTAATGACTGGCCCTGTCATTCATGACTGGCCCTGTCATTTTATCACTGGCCCTGTCATTTTATGACTGGTTCTGTCATTTTATGACTGGCCAAGTCCATTTACGACTGGCAGAGTCATTTTATCACTGGCCCTGTCATAAATGACTGGCCCTGTCATTAATGACGGGCCCAGTCATTTTATCACTGGCCCTGTCATTAATGACTGGCCCTGTCATTAATGACTGGCCCCGTCATTTTATCACTGGCCCTGTCATTTTATGACTAGTTCTGTCATTTTATGACAGGCCAAGTTATTTTATGACTGGAGGAGTCATTTTATCACTGGCCCTGTCATTAATGACTGGCCCAGTCATTTTATCACAGGCCCTGTCATTAATGACTGGCCCTGTCATTAATGACTGGCCCAGTCATTTTATCACTGGCCCTGTCATTTTATGACTTGTTCTGTCATTTTATGACTGGCCAAGTCATTTTATGACTGGTAGAGTCATTTTATCACTGGCCCTGTCATTAATGACTGGCCCTGTCATTAATGACTGGCCCAGTCATTTTATCACTGGCCCTGTCATTAATGACTGGCCCTGTCATTAATGACTGGCCCCGTCATTTTATCACTGGCCCTGTCATTTTATGACTAGTTCTGTCATTTTATGACAGGCCAAGTTATTTTATGACTGGAGGAGTCATTTTATCACTGGCCCTGTCATTAATGACTGGCCCAGTCATTTTATCACAGGCCCTGTCATTAATGACTGGCCCTGTCATTAATGACTGTGCCAGTCATTTTATCACTGGCCCTGTCATTTTATGACTGGGTCTGTCATTTTATGACTGGCCAAGTCATTTTATGACTGGCAGAGTCATTTTATAACTGGCCCTGTCATTAATGACTGGCCCTGTCGTTAATGACTGGCCCAGTCATTTTATCACTGGCCCTGTCATTAATGACTGGCCCTGTCATTAATGACTGGCCCAGTCATTTTATCACTGGCCCTGTCATTTTATGACTGGTTCTGTCATTTTATGCCTGGCCAAGTCATTTTATGACTGGTAGAGTCATTTTATCACTGGCCCTGTCATTAATGACTGGCCCTGTCATTAATGACTGGCCCAGTCATTTTATCATTGGCCCTGTCATTAATGACTGGCCCTGTCATTAATGACTGGCCCCGTCATTTGATCACTGGCCCTGTCATTTTATGACTGGCCAAGTTATTTTATGACTAGCAGAGTCATTTTATCACTGGCCCTGTCATTAATGACTGGCCCTGTCATTAATGACTGGCACACTCATTTTATCACTGGCCCTGTCATTAATGACTGGCCCTGTCATTAATGACTGGGTCAGTCATTTTATCACTGGCCCTGTCATTTTATGACTGGTTCTGTCATTTTATGACTGGCCAAGTCATTTTCAGACTGGCAGAGTCATTTCATCACTGGCCCTGTCATAAATGACTGGCGAAGTCATTTTATCACTGGCCCTGTCATTAATGACTGGCGAAGTCATTTTATCACTGGCCCAGTCATTTTATCACTGGCCCTGTCATTTTATGACTGGTTCTGTCATTTTATGACTGGCGAAGTCATTTTATCACTGGCCCAGTCATTTTATCACTGGCCCTGTCATTTTATCACTGGCCCTGTCATTAATGACTAGCCCTGTCATTAATGACTGGCCCTGTCATTAATGACTGGCCCACTCATTTTATCACTGGCCCTGTCATTTAATGACTGGTTCTGTCATTAATGACTGGCCCAGTCATTTTATCACTGGCCCTGTCATTTTATCACTGGCCCCGTCATTAATGACTGGCAGAGTCATTTTTATCACTGGCCCAGTCATTAATGACTGGCCCTGTCATTAATGGCTGGCCCAGTCATTTTATCACTGGCCCTGTCATTAATGACTGGCCCTGTCATTAATGACTGGCCCAGTCATTTTATCACTGGCCCTGTCATTTTATGACTTGTTCTGTCATTTTATGACTGGCCAAGTCATTTTATGACTGGTAGAGTCATTTTATTACTGGCCCTGTCATTAATGACTGGCCCAGTCATTTTATCACTGGCCCTGTCATTTTATGACTGGTTCTGTCATTTTATGACTGGCCAATTCATTAATGACTGGTATAGTCATTTTATCACTGGCCCTGTCCTTAATGACTGGCACTGTCGTTAATGACTGGCCCAGTCATTTTATCACTGGCCCTGTCATTAATGACTGGCCCTGTCATTAATGACGTGCCCAATCATTTTATCACTGGCCCTGTCATTTTATGACTGGTTTTGTCAATTTATGACTGGCCAAGTCATTTTATGACTGTTAGAGTCATTTTATCACTGGCCCTGTCCTTAATGACTGGCCCTGTCATTAATGACCGGCCCAGTCATTTTATAACTGGCCCTGTCATTAATGACTGGCCCTGTCATTAATGACTGGCCCCGTCATTTTATCACTGGCCCTGTTATTTTTTGATTGGTTCTGTCATTTTATGACTGGCCAAGTTATTTTATGACTAGCAGAGTCATTTTATCACTGGCCCTGTCATTAATGACTGGCCCTGTCATTAATGACTGGCCCAGTCATTTTATCACTGGCCCTGTCATTAATGACTGGCCCTGTTATTAATGACTGGCCCCGTCACTTTTTTTAACACTGGCCCTGTCATATTATGACTGGTTCTGTCATTTTATGACTGGCCAAGTTATTTTATGACTAGCAGAGTCATTTTATCACTGGCCCTGTCATTAACGACTGGCCCTGTCATTAATGACTGGCCCACTCATTTTATCACTGGCCCCTTCATTAATGACTGGCCCTGTCATTAATGATTGGGTCAGTCATTTTATCACTGGCCCTGTCATTTTATGACTGGTTCTGTCATTTTATGACTGGCCATGTCATTTTATGACTGGCAGAGTCATTTTATCACTGGCACTGTCATTACTGACTGGCTCTGTCATTAATGACTGGCCCTGTCATTAATGACTGGCCCAGTCATTTTATCACTGGCCCTGTCATTAATGACTGGCACTGTCATTAATGACTAGCCCAGTCATTTTATCACTGGCCCTGTCATTTTATGACTGGTTCTGTCATTTTATGACTGGCCAAGTCCATTTATGACTGGCAGAGTCATTTTATCACTGGCCCTGTCATTAATGACTGGCCCTGTCATTAATGACGGGCCCAGTCATTTTATCACTGGCCCTGTCATTAATGACTGGCCCTGTCAATAATGAAAGGCCCAGTCATTTTATCACTGGCCCTGTCATTTCATGACTGGTTCTGTCATTAATGACTAGCTTAGTCATATTATCACTGGCCCTATCTTTTTATGACTGGTTCTGTCATTTTATGACTTGCCAAGTCATTTTATGACTGGTAGAGTCATTTTATCACTGGCCCTGTCATAAATGACTGGCCCTGTCATTAATGACTGGCCCCGTCATTTTATCACTGGCACTGTCATTTTATGACTAGTTCTGTCATTTTATGACAGGCCAAGTTATTTTATGACTGGAGGAGTCATTTTATCACTGGCCCTGTCATTAATGACTGGCCCAGTCATTTTATCACAGGCCCTGTCATTAATGACTGGCCCTGTCATTAATGACTGTGCCAGTCATTTTATCACTGGCCCTGTCATTTTATGACTGGGTCTGTCATTTTATGACTGGCCAAGTCATTTTATGACTGGCAGAGTCATTTTATAACTGGCCCTGTCATTAATGACTGGCCCTGTCGTTAATGACTGGCCCAGTCATTTTATCACTGGCCCTGTCATTAATGACTGGCCCTGTCATTAATGACTGGCCCAGTCATTTTATCACTGGCCCTGTCATTTTATGACTGGTTCTGTCATTTTATTCCTGGCCAAGTCATTTTATGACTGGTAGAGTCATTTTATCACTGGCCCTGTCATTAATGACTGGCCCTGTCATTAATGACTGGCCCAGTCATTTTATCATTGGCCCTGTCATTAATGACTGGCCCTGTCATTAATGACTGGCCCCGTCATTTGATCACTGGCCCTGTCATTTTATGACTGGTTCTGTCATTTTATGACTGGCCAAGTTATTTTATGACTAGCAGAGTCATTTTATCACTGGCCCTGTCATTAATGACTGGCCCTGTCATTAATGACTGGCACACTCATTTTATCACTGGCCCTGTCATTAATGACTGGCCCTGTCATTAATGACTGGGTCAGTCATTTTATCACTGGCCCTGTCATTTTATGACTGGTTCTGTCATTTTATGACTGGCCAAGTCATTTTCAGACTGGCAGAGTCATTTCATCACTGGCCCTGTCATTAATGACTGGCGAAGTCATTTTATCACTGGCCCTGTCATTAATGACTGGCGAAGTCATTTTATCACTGGCCCAGTCATTTTATCACTGGCCCTGTCATTTTATGACTGGTTCTGTCATTTTATGACTGGCCAAGTAATTTTATGACTGGCAGAGTCATTTTATCACTGGCCCTGTCATTAATGACTAGCCCTGTCATTAATGACTGGCCCTGTCATTAATGACTGGCCCACTCATTTTATCACTGGCCCTGTCATTTAATGACTGGTTCTGTCATTAATGACTGGCCCAGTCATTTTATCACTGGCCCTGTCATTTTATCACTGGCCCCGTCATTAATGACTGGCAGAGTCATTTTTATCACTGGCCCAGTCATTAATGACTGGCCCTGTCATTAATGGCTGGCCCAGTCATTTTATCACTGGCCCTGTCATTAATGACTGGCCCTGTCATTAATGACTGGCCCAGTCATTTTATCACTGGCCCTGTCATTTTATGACTTGTTCTGTCATTTTATGACTGGCCAAGTCATTTTATGACTGGTAGAGTCATTTTATTACTGGCCCTGTCATTAATGACTGGCCCAGTCATTTTATCACTGGCCCTGTCATTTTATGACTGGTTCTGTCATTTTATGACTGGCCAATTCATTAATGACTGGTATAGTCATTTTATCACTGGCCCTGTCCTTAATGACTTGCACTGTCGTTAATGACTGGCCCAGTCATTTTATCACTGGCCCTGTCATTAATGACTGGCCCTGTCATTAATGACGTGCCCAATCATTTTATCACTGGCCCTGTCATTTTATGACTGGTTCTGTCAATTTATGACTGGCCAAGTCATTTTATGACTGTTAGAGTCATTTTATCACTGGCCCTGTCCTTAATGACTGGCCCTGTCATTAATGACTGGCCCAGTCATTTTATAACTGGCCCTGTCATTAATGACTGGCCCTGTCATTAATGACTGGCCCCGTCATTTTATCACTGGCCCTGTTATTTTTTGACTGGTTCTGTCATTTTATGACTGGCCAAGTTATTTTATGACTAGCAGAGTCATTTTATCACTGGCCCTGTCATTAATGACTGGCCCTGTCATTAATGACTGGCCCAGTCATTGTATCACTGGCCCTGTCATTAATGACTGGCCCTGTTATTAATGACTGGCCCCGTCACTTTTTTTAACACTGGCCCTGTCATATTATGACTGGTTCTGTCATTTTATGACTGGCCAAGTTATTTTATGACTAGCAGAGTCATTTTATCACTGGCCCTGTCATTAACGACTGGCCCTGTCATTAATGACTGGCCCACTCATTTTATCACTGGCCCCTTCATTAATGACTGGCCCTGTCATTAATGATTGGGTCAGTCATTTTATCACTGGCCCTGTCATTTTATGACTGGTTCTGTCATTTTATGACTGGCCATGTCATTTTATGACTGGCAGAGTCATTTTATCACTGGCACTGTCATTAATGACTGGCTCTGTCATTAATGACTGGCCCTGTCATTAATGACTGGCCCAGTCATTTTATCACTGGCCCTGTCATTAATGACTGGCCCTGTCATTAATGACTAGCCCAGTCATTTTATCACTGGCCCTGTCATTTTATGACTGGTTCTGTCATTTTATGACTGGCCAAGTCCATTTATGACTGGCAGAGTCATTTTATCACTGGCCCTGTCATTAATGACTGGCCCTGTCATTAATGACGGGCCCAGTCATTTTATCACTGGCCCTGTCATTAATGACTGGCCCTGTCAATAATGAAAGGCCCAGTCATTTTATCACTGGCCCTGTCATTTCATGACTGGTTCTGTCATTAATGACTAGCTTAGTCATATTATCACTGGCCCTATCTTTTTATGACTGGTTCTGTCATTTGATGACTTGCCAAGTCATTTTATGACTGGTAGAGTCATTTTATCACTGGCCCTGTCATAAATGACTGGCCCTGTCATTATTAACGGGCCCAGGCATTTTATCACTGGCTCTGTCATTAATGACTGGCCCAGTCATATTATCACAGGCCCTGTCATTAATGACTGTGCCAGTTATTTTATCACTGTCCCTGTCATTTTATGACTGGTTCTTTCATTTTATGACTGGCCAAGTCATTTTATGACTGGCAGAGTCATTTTATCACTGGCCCTGTCATTAATGACAAGCCCTGTCGTTAATGACTAGCCCAGTCATTTTATCACTGGCCCTGTCATTAATGACTGGCCCTGTCATTAATGACTGGCCCAGTCATTTTATCACTGGCCCTGTCATTTTATGACTGGTTCTGTCATTTTATGACTCGCCAAGTCCATTTATGACTGGCAGAGTCATTTTATCACGGGCCCTGTCATTAATGACGGGCCCAGTCATTTTATCACTGGCCCTGTCATTTTATGACTGGTTCTGTCATTTTATGACTTGCCAAGTCATTTTATGACTGGTAGAGTCATTTTATCACTGGCCCTGTCATAAATGACTGGCCCTGTCATTAATGACTAGCCCTGTCATTAATGACTGGCCCTGTCATTAATGACTGTCCCACTCATTTTATCACTGGCCCTGTCATTTAATGACTGGTTCTGTCATTAATGACTGGCCCAGTCATTTTATCACTGGCCCTGTCATTTTATCACTGGCCCTGTCATTAACGACTGGCCCTGTCATTAATGACTGGCCCAGTCATTTTATCACTGGCCCTGTCATTTTATGACTTGTTCTGTCATTTTATGACTGGCCAAGTCATTTACTGACTGGTAGAGTCATTTTATCACTGGCCCTGTCATTAATGACTGGCCCTGTAATTAATGACTGGCCCATTCATTTTAACACTGGCCCTGTCATTAATGACTGGCCCTGTCATTAATGACTGGCCCCGTCATTTTATCACTGGCCCTGTCATTAATGACTGGCCCAGTCATTTTATCACAGGCCCTGTCATTAATGACTGGCCCTGTCATTAATGACTGTGCCAGTCATTTTATTACTGGCCCTGTCATTTTATGACTGGTTCTGTCATTTTATGACTGGCCAAGTCATTTTATGACTGGCAGAGTCATTTTATAACTGGCCCTGTCATTAATGACTGGCCCTGTCGTTAATGACTGGCCCAGTCATTTTATCACTGGCCATGTCATTAATGACTGGCCCTGTCATTAATGACTGGCCCAGTCATTTTATCACTGGTTCTGTCATTTTATGCCTGGCCAAGTCATTTTATGACTGGTAGAGTCATTTTATCACTGGCCCTGTCATTAATGACTGGCCCTTTCATTAATGACTGGCCCAGTCATTTTATCATTGGCCCTGTCAAAAATGACTGGCCCTGTCATTAATGACTGGCCCCGTCATTTTATCACAGGCCCTGTCATTTTATGACTGGTTCTGTCATTTTATGACTGGCCAAGTTATTTTATGACTAGCAGAGTCATTTTATCACTGGCCCTGTCATTAATGACTGGCCCTGTCATTAATGACTGGCTCACTCATTTTATCACTGGCCCTGTCATTAATGACTGGCCCTGTCATTAATGACTGGGTCAGTCATTTTATCACTGGCCCTGTCATTTTATGACTGGTTCTGTCATTTTATGACTGGCCAAGTCATTTTCAGACTGGCAGAGTCATTTCATCACTGGCCCTGTCATTAATGACTGGCCCTGTCATTAATGACTGGCCCTGTTATTAATGACTGGCCCAGTCATTTTATCACTGGCCCTGTCATTAATGACTGGCCCTGTCATTAATGACTGGCCCAGTCATTTTATCACTGGCCCTGTCATTTTATGAGTGGTTCTGTCATTTTATGACTGGCCAAGTCATTTTATGACTGGTAGAGTCATTTTATCACTCGCCCTGTCAATAATGACTGGCCCTGTCATTAATGACTGGCCAAGTCATTTTATCACTGTTCCGGTCATTAATGACTGGCCCTGTCATTAATGACTGGGTCAGTCATTTTATCACTGGCCCTGTCATTTTATGACTGGTTCTGTCATTTTATGACTGGCCAAGTCATTTTATGACTGGCAGAGTCATTTTATCACTGGCCCTGTTATTAATGACTGGCCCTGTCATTAATGACTGGCCCTGTCATTAATGACTGGCCCAGTCATTTTATCACTGGCCTTGTCAGTTTATGACTGGTTCTGTCATTTTATGACTGGCCAAGTCCATTTATGACTGGCAGAGTCATTTTATCACTGGCCCTGTCATAAATGACTGGCCCTGTCATTAATGACGGGCCCAGTCATTTTATCACTGGCCCTGTCATTAATGACTGGCCCTGTCATTAATGAAAGGCCCAGTCATTTTATCACTGGCCCTGTCATTTTATGACTGGTTCTGTCATTAATGACTGGCTTAGTCATTTTATGACTGGTAGAGTCATTTTATCACTGGCCCCTTCATAAATGACTGCCCCTGTCATTAATGACGGGCCCAGGCATTTTATCACTGGCCCTGTCATTAATGACTGGCCCTGTCATTAATGACAGGCCCAGTCATTTTATAACTGGCCTTGTCATTTTATGAATGTTTCTGTCATTTAATGACTTGCCAAGTAATTTTATGACTTGCAAAGTCATTTTTTGACTGGCAGAGTCATTTTATAACTGGCCCTGTCATTAATGACTGGCCCTGTCATTAATGACTGGCCCAGTCATTTTATCACTGGCCCTGTCATTTAATGACTGGTTCTGTCATTTTATGACTGGCCAAGTCCATTTATGACTGGCAGAGTCATTTTATCACTGGCCCTGTCATTAATGACTGGCCCTGTCATTAATGACGGGCCCAGTCATTTTATCACTGGCCCTGTCATTAATGACAGGCCCTGTCATTAATGACTGGCCCAGTCATTTTATCACTGGCCCTGTAATTTTATGACTGGTTCTGTCATTTTATGCCTGGCCAAGTCATTTTATGACTGGTAGAGTCATTTTATCACTGGCCCTGTCATTAATGACTGGCCCTTACATTAATGACTGGCCCAGTCATTTTATCATTGGCCCTGTCATTAATGACTGGCCCTGTCATTAATGACTGGCCCCGTCATTTTATCACTGGCCTTGTCATTTTATGACTGGTTCTGTCATTTTATGACTGGCCAAGTTATTTTATGACTGGCAGAGTCATTTTATCACTGGCCCTGTCATTAATGACTGGCCCAGTCATTAATGACTGGCCCTGTCATTAATGACTGGCCCAGTCATTTTATCACTGGCCCTGTCATTAATGACTGGCCATGTCAATAATGACTGGCCCAGTCCTTTTATCACTGGCCTTGTCATTTTATGACTGGTTCTGTCATTTTATGACTGGCCAAGTCCATTTATGACTGGCAGAGTCATTTTATCACTGGCCCTGTCATAAATGACTGGCCCTGTCATAAATGACTGGCCCTGTCATTAATGACGGGCCCAGTCATTAATGACTGGCACACTCATTTTATCACTGGCCCTGTCATTAATGACTGGCCCTGTCATTAATGACTGGGTCAGTCATTTTATCACTGGCCCTGTCATTTTATGACTGGTTCTGTCATTTTATGACTGGCCAAGTCATTTTATGACGGGCAGAGTCATTTTATCACTGGCCCTGTCATTAATGACTGGCCCTGTCATTCATGACTGGCCCTGTCATTTTATCACTGGCCCTGTCATTTTATGACTGGTTCTGTCATTTTATGACTGGCCAAGTCCATTTACGACTGGCAGAGTCATTTTATCACTGGCCCTGTCATAAATGACTGGCCCTGTCATTAATGACGGGCCCAGTCATTTTATCACTGGCCCTGTCATTAATGACTGGCCCTGTCATTATTGAAAGGCCCTGTCATTTTATCACTGGCCCTGTCATTTTATGACTGGTTCTGTCATTAATGACTGGCTTAGTCATTTTATGACTGGTAGAGTCATTTTATCACTGGCCCTGTCATAAATGACTGGCCCTGTCATTAATGACGGGCCCAGGCATTTTATCACTGGCCCTGTCATTAATGACTGGCCCTGTCATTAATGACAGGCCCAGTCATTTTATGAATGGTTCTGTCATTTTATGACTTGCCAAGTAATTTTATGACTTGCAAAGTCATTTTATGACTGGCAGAGTCATTTTATAACTGGCCCTGTCATTAATGACTGGCCCTGTCATTAATGACTGGCCCAGTCATTTTATCACTGGCTCTGTCATTTTATGACTTGTTCTGTCATTTTATGACTGGCCAAGTCATTTTATGCCTGGCAAAGTCATTTTATCACTGGCCCTGTCAATAATGACTGGCCCTGTCATTAATGACTGGCGAAGTCATTTTATCACTGGCCCTGTCATTAATGAATCAGATAGCAAGCTAAACTTGCAGCAAAGTTGCTGAAGGTTTGTAATGACAAAGTTGCAACTTTGCAAAAAGTTTGTCGTAACAAGCCTGCATACCTGATGCAAGCTTGAATCAAACCTCCTAGTTACGTGTCTTCAAATTTGCTGCAGACTAGTTGTATCACACCTGCTGCAAACGTTAAATGAAATGTAAAAATTAAATAATAGAACAATAATACTTATAGAAATTTATTAACTTTAATGTTCTACATGTTTATCAATCATGATATCCTCAATATTATCATCTCCAGTGAATTTGTTCATCCTTTCATTCCTAGAAAAAAAACATGAAAAATTACTACAAATGATATGAAAGATCATGCCTATATAATTTTTAATTTGATAGTATATAAAGTTTTTACTTAATTCTCCTTTGATTTGAAATTTGCGCACAGCAGCCAATTTGTACATTACAAATGAACAAAATGTCAAGTTCCCTTTAAAACTGAAGTAAATTTCTATTACAATGGAGTAAATCAGCCACTTTAACCATACAACCTCTAGATGCAGGGTAAGCCAAGAATTGAGGCTTCTGTAATGCTTCAGTTAGGATGCCACCCAATAATTATTTTGGAAGAAGTGGTTAAGTGGCCTTCCAATCTTTTTACATTGAGGCCTTTGCATCAAACTGGAAGCCAGTCCACCAAAAATATAGCCAATTGACACAAGGAAAAACAATATTAAAATTAGAAAAACTTACTTTCAGAGGGGTTTGACAGAGACTGCAGAAGTATAACGATGCTGTTGAGTTGCTCTATTTCCTGTTTGTTTTTTAGGCGACCGGTGGCAGACTATTTAGGAACCACGCAATTGAAGAGTTCAGATTGTACCAATGAGGAAGCTTTAGAGGAAGGTGTGGAGAGAAACCATATAGCCTACTTCTTAAAAGTCTTGCGCCATAAATTAGTACCTGGAATGTTAACAACAATTTAGTGGGCATTCATGAACTTACCATTTGTGAACTTCAAACAAGGCAATACTTACCATTTTGCCTGGAAAGAGTTTCTCTCTTTTCAATATCAGTCAAGATTTGATAAGAACACAATTACTTCTGATTACAGCTGCTCCGCCTGACATTTGGCAGGTGAAGTTTCATTCTTCCAAAAAAAACTCACCCTCCACAAATGAATGAGTAAGACTTTCATTAAATGCTATAGGGATCTGATGAGAACATAATACATATTGACTCTATTTCATTCCAGATAAGTAACCACCTTAAAAATTCCTCATCAATGAAGACATCCATTTTAACACCAGCATCAACAGGGTTACAGGTTTCCTGCATCCATAACTCGAATTATACCTAGAAAATTAATAGCAACTGTAAACATCAAACGAGCTTATACCTGTAAATAGTTTCATTATTCCAACTGAAAACAAACTTACCTTCCATTGTGGAATGAGTATGCCTCTTATTAAATTCAATTAGGATATAATGAGAACTTAATACTGTCATCATTTGATTCCAAAGAAATAATCAGCATACACAATTCTCATCACTGAACAAATCCATACCACACATCAGATTCACCAGTGTTTTTACAGTTTTCTGCATCCCTAACTGGAAAAAATACCAGGAAAATTCATTACATCTGTGAATATCAAACATGGTTACACCTGGTAAATAAGTTTCACGACTTCAAGGAAAACCAAACAAAGGAATAAGCAACTTATAGAATAGAAGCTATAGAAGGAATAAGAACTACTTATTTATGGGAATTAAAGCACTCTTTCCTTAATAAGAAGGTAACAACACTTGGAAAATTCACCACTTCAAAATTTACAAAGAAATACTGTTCACTATCTCAGGTATCATTGAGGAAGTAATGCACCCTGGGTAGGTACAAAAATTAGCTTTACCATGAAACAAGTTCCACAACCTCAAAATATCACTGGCACAGAAGAATTCATGCAATTTTTCGTTAGACTTTGTTAGGCTTGATTAGTTCAAGAGGGGTTCTAACAACATATAAACCACACACATCAAATGCAAAATCCATTCAGGAATGAGCATTTGAGGCATTCATGCCATACCATTAGCCATTTGAGAGGAAATCACATTTATCTCCAATCAATATACCTTACATCATATAACATTTATCTTTCATGCATTCGTCCATGACGTATGAAACAGGCTAGATAAAGTTCGTAAGTGTTACTGCACAACAAAATTTAATTTTTAAAGTAACAATAATGCACAACACGTATTTTATAATTCACTTTCACGCACAATACAATAACTTACTCATAATTAAAAGACACTCCACTCAACAGAACTTACTATATGGGATAAATATAAAGCAAGAAGGAAAGAGTGTTCATTCATTTAAGCTATATCCTCGCCTAATTCAAAAAGCATAGGCCCAAGGTTGTTAATTGACCATCTAACAATAAAAGTTAATCTTTGATATCGGTTTACACTTCACTACTTTCATCTATTCAACAAGAACACATATTCCACAAACATAATTACTACCTTGCTTAAAACTTTGATTTCCCTAATCAGTCCATCGAGGACTGACGATGTCTTCCCATAAAGGTATGCAATAGTCACAATTTCTTACATACTTGTTACTGAAATAAAATAACTCAATTACTGCTGTTGGTTAACATAATATAACCAACCATTCACTTTAGAATGCATCCGATACAGGTGTAACCTACCCTAGTACGAAATAAATACGATATTAATAAGATTGTGGTTAGCATGCATTTCAAGAAATACTGAAGCAATAACACCATTTCATGCAATTTTACAACTTACCGGTGGAAGGTAGGGCCATTTCTTTCCATTTTGGCGATTACTGTTCCCATTGAGCAAACCCGTATCGAGCAGGAATACACCTGCAAGTGAAAAATAAACATTGCATTTTCCCGCCAGACAGTAAGTCTGTGGATAAAGATAATAATTTTCAGAAGAACAAAAAACACTTTAAAGTATTTACGAACCTTCAGAATACCTCGCCAGTCACATGCTTCATTTAAACTTGATATTTTCTAAGCACGTCGCTCACGGTAAATTCACGAAATCGTAGCACGACATGGCTAAATGCGCAAGGCGGCGCAAGCGCTCAAGGATACCGATGTTAGTTATGTACGCTTCACCGCAGAGTTTATAATAATAATAATTTAATTGTTCGGCTCGGTTCGGTTGGTCTTGTGACATAGAACTCGTCAATAAGATTAAAACAATAGTAGCACAAGGGAGCTAGAATAATATACAATTAATAATATTATACGCAGAGCGGACATAAACATATACGATGATGCTGTATACAAAGCAAGCTTATAAAAGTATAAACATTGTGCGAGCATAAAAACATATACGATTAACATGTAAAAAAAATAATTAGAATTAAAAGACACATTTAGAGATTCTCATCAAAATACTTATTCAAGCTGTAATGCAATTTCCTTAGTAGAATTTTACATAATCTACCCTTGAAAGTGCCCCTCCAGTAACCTCAACGAGAGAAACGATGAGAATATGTGGAGTATTAGGCGGTACTGGGTGAAAAAACTACAGTATGTCAGCGTTCGCTTTCCTCTTCGAGAGAATCTCCGAAATACAGCCTTTAGTTATGGTAAAAGTATGCCACAGCAAGTTTGATGCAAACTTGCCATAACAACTTTGTCATAACAAGCCTATGACAACCCTATGACAAGTTTGTCCTAAGCTTGCATGCTATCTGGGGACTGGCGAAGTCATTTTATCACTGGCCCAGTCATTTTATCACTGGCCCTGTCATTTTATGACTGGTTCTGTCATTTTATGACTGGCCAAGTAATTTTATGACTGGCAGAGTCATTTTATCACTGGCCCTGTCATTAATGACTACCCCTGTCATTAATGACTGGCCCTGTCATTAATGACTGGCCCACTCATTTTATCACTGGCCCTGTCATTTAATGACTAGTTCTGTCATTTTATGACAGGCCAAGTTATTTTATGACTGGAGGAGTCATTTTATCACTGGCCCTGTCATTAATGACTGGCGAAGTCATTTTATCACTGGCCCAGTCATTTTATCACTGGCCCTGTCATTTTATGACTGGTTCTGTCATTTTATGACTGGCCAAGTAATTTTATGACTGGCAGAGTCATTTTATCACTGGCCCTGTCATTAATGACTAGCCCTGTCATTAATGACTGGCCCTGTCATTAATGACTGGCCCCGTCATTTTATCACTGGCCCTGTCATTTTATGACTAGTTCTGTCATTTTATGACAGGCCAAGTTATTTTATGACTGGAGGAGTCATTTTATCACTGGCCCTGTCATTAATGACTGGCCCAGTCATTTTATCACAGGCCCTGTCATTAATGACTGGCCCTGTCATTAATGACTGTGCCAGTCATTTTATCACTGGCCCTGTCATTTTATGACTGGGTCTGTCATTTTATGACTGGCCAAGTCATTTTATGACTGGCAGAGTCATTTTATAACTGGCCCTGTCATTAATGACTGGCCCTGTCGTTAATGACTGGCCCAGTCATTTTATCACTGGCCCTGTCATTAATGACTGGCCCTGTCATTAATGACTGGCCCAGTCATTTTATCACTGGCCCTGTCATTTTATGACTGGTTCTGTCATTTTATGCCTGGCCAAGTCATTTTATGACTGGTAGAGTCATTTTATCACTGGCCCTGTCATTAATGACTGGCCCTGTCATTAATGACTGGCACACTCGTTTTATCACTGGCCCTGTCATTAATGACTGGCCCTGTCATTAATGACTGGGTCAGTCATTTTATCACTGGCCCTGTCATTTTATGACTGGTTCTGTCATTTTATGACTGGCGAAGTCATTTTCAGACTGGCAGAGTCATTTCATCACTGGCCCTGTCATTAATGACTGGCGAAGTCATTTTATCACTGGCCCTGTCATTAATGACTGGCGAAGTCATTTTATCACTGGCCCAGTCATTTTATCACTGGCCCTGTCATTTTATGACTGGTTCTGTCATTTTATGACTGGCCAAGTAATTTTATGACTGGCAGAGTCATTTTATCACTGGCCCTGTCATTAATGACTAGCCCTGTCATTAATGACTGGCCCTGTCATTAATGACTGGCCCACTCATTTTATCACTGGCCCTGTCATTTAATGACTGGTTCTGTCATTAATGACTGGCCCAGTCATTTTATCACTGGCCCTGTCATTTTATCACTGGCCCCGTCATTAATGACTGGCAGAGTCATTTTTATCACTGGCCCAGTCATTAATGACTGGCCAAGTCATTTTATGACTGGTAGAGTCATTTTATTACTGGCCCTGTCATTAATGACTGGCCCTGTCATTAATGACTGGCCCAGTCATTTTATCACTGGCCCTGTCATTAATAACTGGCCCTGTCATTAATGACTGGCCCCGTCATTTTATCACTGGCCCTGTCATTTTATGACTGGTTCTGTCATTTTATGACTGGCCAAGTCATTTTATGACTGGCACAGTCATTTTATAACTGGCCCTGTCATTAATGACTGGCCCTGTCGTTAATGACTGGCCCAGTCATTTTATCACTGGCCCTGTCATTAATGACTGGCCCTGTCATTAATGACTGGCCCAGTCATTTTATCACTGGCCCTGTCATTTTATGTCTGGTTCTGTCATTTTATGACTCGCCAAGTCCATTTATGACTGGCAGAGTCATTTTATCACGGGCCCTGTCATTAATGACGGGCCCAGTCATTTTATCACTGGCCCTGTCATTTTATGACTGGTTCTGTCATTTTATGACTGGCCAATTCATTAATGACTGGTATAGTCATTTTATCACTGGCCCTGTCCTTAATGACTGGCACTGTCGTTAATGACTGGCCCAGTCATTTTATCACTGGCCCTGTCATTAATGACTGGCCCTGTCATTAATGACGTGCCCAATCATTTTATCACTGGCCCTGTCATTTAATGACTGGTTCTGTCATTAATGACTGGCCCAGTCATTTTATCACTGGCCCTGTCATTTTATCACTGGCCCTGTCATTAATGACTGGCAGAGTCATTTTTATCACTGGCCCAGTCATTAATGACTGGCCCTGTCATTAACCCCTCAAGCCGGCTTTTTATGTTTGGGTATTTAAACCCTCCGGCGGTATTTAAATTTGTCTCAAATGCACGGTTTGGACACTGTCTTCATTAAAATGCAATAACTCATAAAGTACATCAAATAAATTTTTAAAAATTTTATATGTTGTATATAAATGTTGCTTTCGCTTACCTTTAAAATTTAGCGGTCGAAACTCAACTTTTTCATTCACTCATCACACTCATGCTCTCTGGAATCAAAAGTTTATTTCGGTGTGAAATGTCTTGAAGCATCCTTCGAGGCAAAGTCCAACTTCACACACACTGCACCAGTATATGCTTTCTTTTCTTCTTCCATGTTTGGTGCAGACAACGCATTTCCTTTGTGGCTTCGCTTTCTTTCCTGTTGCAGGGATCCTTTCTAAGAAGTGCCTCTCGACCAGGCGTCGTGGTGGGGGGTTTATCGAAGGCCTCCCGACGGTTGGGCTCCCCAGCTGTGGTCTGTTTATGTTGACAATGGCCTTGACCAAGCTTATCCTAAAGATAAGATGATCTACGCCCGCATTTCTAGCCTGGTATAAGATATAGGCGTTGTGGACCGCTACATTGAGTAGTCTCTTGAAAAATTTGATGTACCACTTCATGCCTCGTTTTCTTTCCACCAAATATGGCTGTAACTTCTGGTCCTTCAGATCCACTCCACCCATAGCCAAATTGTACTCATTCACACACTTAGGCTTCACAATATCCACGCCCCTTATCTTTTTTTGAATCATCGCATCGTCATGAAACGATGAAATCATTGCCACGTCTCTCTTATCCTTCCACTTCAACACCATTATGCCATTACTTTCATACGCTACCGTCTCGCCCTTTTTCAGCTGCTTGGTTTTCACACTCAGAGGAACGTTCTTTCTGTTCAATCGAAGAGTCCCGGCAACATTTACACCATTCTTACGTAGTACATAAGATAAGTAAGGAGAATTATAAAAATTGTCCATCCATAGTGTGTACCCTTTTTCAAATAATGGTTCCATTAGATGAACAACAATTTTTGTACTTTTCAAGTTGTCATCAACATTGATATTACATGTAATCTCGGAACCTGAACCAGTATACACTATGAAATTCCACAGGTAGCCACTTTTGGATTCACATAGTTCAAAAGTTTTGATTCCAAACTTAGCCGCCTTCAAAGGTATGTATTGTTTGAAGCCCAAACGGCCCTTCCACAGCGTTAGGGATTCATCTATACAAACATTTCCATGGGGAACATATACAGTTTGAAATTTTGTCCGGAGTAATGAAACAATTGGAAATATTTTGAAAAGTTTTTTTGGGCCAGCAAAATTTTTCTCGTCCTCATTATCTGCAAAGTGCAAAAATTTTGAAAGAAGCTCAAAACGATCAAGTGACATCACTTGAGAAAAAATTGGAGTTTCTAAGAAGGGATCTTTTGTGAAATAAGATTTTATAGATGGCTTTTGTATAATGCCCATCAGTATAAATATTCCAATGAAAACATACATTTCTTCACGGGTGACCTCTCGCCAGTTATTTACACGGGAACGTGGGTTAGGAGCGGCCTTAGCGATAAATTGCCGTGCGTATCTGTTAGTCTCAGTGCACATCAGATCTATCACTTCAGCATCAAATATATGCATAAAACTGTCCAAAATAGTACCAACCGGTATTTGAGGGCCAGACTGTCCAACAAATGGAATTCTTGATGGACAGTAAGCATCACCGACACGTTTCCAGCCAAATGGTGTTGGTGGAGATTCGTGCTCCTCTGATTCATCTTCAAAATCACTTTCAATTACTTCACCCTGTGCATAATCCACAACACTAGCATCACTAAAACCACTCTGTGATGAAAGGGATTCCTTATCACTATCACTTTCGTCCAAAAGACGCTCAATATCTTTATCTATCACGAAAGAGCTACATTTAGCTTCCGCCATTTCTCCGAGGTCTGGAGGCACTAATTCTCAAACTTCATCAAGAGAAAAAAAATATTTCCAAAAAGGTTATGATGAGTCAATTAAGATGGCAGCATCATGCAAAGCTTCCTAGCAGAGGACCGAAAGAATTGACTAAATAGAACAAGAGATGGCATAAGGGAAGCGACTAATGCTGAATGAGGCGAGAGGGCGTACGGCGTACGTCGAAACGCTGGTGGAAGCGACCAGCCGGGGACGTACACGTGTACGTCGAACCGGCTGGAGAGGTTAATGGCTGGCCCAGTCATTTTATCACTGGCCCTGTCATTAATGACTGGCCCTGTCATTAATGACTGGCCCAGTCATTTTATCACTGGCACTGTCATTTTATGACTTGTTCTGTCATTTTATGACTGGCCAAGTCATTTTATGACTGGTAGAGTCATTTTATCACTGGCCCTGTCATTAATGACTGGCCCTGTCATTAATGACTGGCCCAGTCATTTTATCACTGGCCCTGTCATTAATGACTGGCCCTGTCATTAATGACTGGCCCCGTCATTTTATCACTGGCCCTGTCATTTTATGACTAGTTCTGTCATTTTATGACAGGCCAAGTTATTTTATGACTGGAGGAGTCATTTTATCACTGGCCCTGTCATTAATGACTGGCCCAGTCATTTTATCACAGGCCCTGTCATTAATGACTGGCCCTGTCATTAATGACTGTGCCAGTCATTTTATCACTGGCCCTGTCATTTTATGACTGGGTCTGTCATTTTATGACTGGCCAAGTCATTTTATGACTGGCAGAGTCATTTTATAACTGGCCCTGTCATTAATGACTGGCCCTGTCGTTAATGACTGGCCCAGTCATTTTATCACTGGCCCTGTCATTAATGACTGGCCCTGTCATTAATGACTGGCCCAGTCATTTTATCACTGGCCCTGTCATTTTATGACTGGTTCTGTCATTTTATGCCTGGCCAAGTCATTTTATGACTGGTAGAGTCATTTTATCACTGGCCCTGTCATTAATGACTGGCCCTGTCATTAATGACTGGCCCAGTCATTTTATCATTGGCCCTGTCATTAATGACTGGCCCTGTCATTAATGACTGGCCCCGTCATTTTATCACTGGCCCTGTCATTTTATGACTGGTTCTGTCATTTAATCACTGGCCCTGTCATTAATGACTGGCCCTGTCATTAATGACTGGCTCACTCATTTTATCACTGGCCCTGTCATTAATGACTGGCCCTGTCATTAATGACTGGGTCAGTCATTTTATCACTGGCCCTGTCATTTTATTACTGGTTCTGTCATTTTATGACTGGCCAAGTCATTTTCAGACTGGCAGAGTCATTTCATCACTGGCCCTGTCATTAATGACTGGCCCTGTCATTAATGACTGGCCCCGTCATTTTATCACTGGCCCTGTCATTTTATGACTGGTTCTGTCATTTTATGACTGGTACTGTCATTTTATGACTGGCCAAGTTATTTTATGACTAGCAGAGTCATTTTATCACTGGCCCTGTCATTAATGACTGGCCCTGTCATTAATGACTGGCACACTCATTTTATCACTGGCCCTGTCATTAATGACTGGCCCTGTCATTAATGACTGGGTCAGTCATTTTATCACTGGCCCTGTCATTTTATGACTGGTTCTGTCATTTTATGACTGGCCAAGTCATTTTCAGACTGGCAGAGTCATTTCATCACTGGCCCTGTCATTAATGACTGGCGAAGTCATTTTATCACTGGCCCTGTCATTAATGACTGGCGAAGTCATTTTATCACTGGCCCAGTCATTTTATCACTGGCCCTGTCATTTTATGACTGGTTCTGTCATTTTATGACTGGCCAAGTAATTTTATGACTGGCAGAGTCATTTTATCACTGGCCCTGACATTAATGACTAGCCCTGTCATTAATGACTGGCCCTGTCATTAATGACTGGCCCACTCATTTTATCACTGGCCCTGTCATTTAATGACTGGTTCTGTCATTAATGACTGGCCCAGTCATTTTATCACTGGCCCTGTCATTTTATCACTGGCCCCGTCATTAATGACTGGCAGAGTCATTTTTATCACTGGCCCAGTCATAAATGACTGGCCCTGTCATTAATGGCTGGCCCAGTCATTTTATCACTGGCCCTGTCATTAATGACTGGCCCTGTCATTAATGACTGGCCCAGTCATTTTATCACTGGCCCTGTCATTTTATGACTTGTTCTGTCATTTTATGACTGGCCAAGTCATTTTATGACTGGTAGAGTTATTTTATTACTGGCCCAGTCATTAATGACTGGCCCAGTCATTTTATCACTGGCCCTGTCATTTTATGCCTGGTTCTGTCATTTTATGACTGGCCAATTCATTAATGACTGGTATAGTCATTTTATCACTGGCCCTGTCCTTAATGACTGGCACTGTCGTTAATGACTGGCCCAGTCATTTTATCACTGGCCCTGTCATTAATGACTGGCCCTGTCATTAATGACGTGCCCAATCATTTTATCACTGGCCCTGTCATTTTATGACTGGTTCTGTCAATTTATGACTGGCCAAGTCATTTTATGACGGTTAGAGTCATTTTATCACTGGCCCTGTCCTTAATGACTGGCCCTGTCATTAATGACTGGCCCAGTCATTTTATAACTGGCCCTGTCATTAATGACTGGCCCTGTCATTAATGACTGGCCCCGTCATTTTATCACTGGCCCTGTTATTTTTTGACTGGTTCTGTCATTTTATGACTGGCCAAGTTATTTTATGACTAGCAGAGTCATTTTATCACTGGCCCTGTCATTAATGACTGGCCCTGTCATTAATGACTGGCCCAGTCATTTTATCACTGGCCCTGTCATTAATGACTGGCCCTGTTATTAATGACTGGCCCCGTCACTTTTTTTAACACTGGCCCTGTCATTTTATGACTGGTTCTGTCATTTTATGACTGGCCAAGTTATTTTATGACTAGCAGAGTCATTTTATCACTGGCCCTGTCATTAACGACTGGCCCTGTCATTAATGACTGGCCCACTCATTTTATCACTGGCCCCTTCATTAATGACTGGCCCTGTCATAAATGATTGGGTCAGTCATTTTATCACTGGCCCTGTCATTTTATGACTGGTTCTGTCATTTTATGACTGGCCATGTCATTTTATGACTGGCAGAGTCATTTTATCACTGGCACTGTCATTAATGACTGGCTCTGTCATTAATGACTGGCCCTGTCATTAATGACTGGCCCAGTCATTCTATCACTGGCCCTGTCATTAATGAATGGCCCTGTCATTAATGACTAGCCCAGTCATTTTATCACTGGCCCTGTCATTTTATGACTGGTTCTGTCATTTTATGACTGGCCAAGTCCATTTATGACTGGCAGAGTCATTTTATCACTGGCCCTGTCATTAATGACTGGCCCTGTCATTAATGACGGGCCCAGTCATTTTATCACTGGCCCTGTCATTAATGACTGGCCCTGTCAATAATGAAAGGCCCAGTCATTTTATCACTGGCCCTGTCATTTCATGACTGGTTCTGTCATTAATGACTAGCTTAGTCATATTATCACTGGCCCTATCTTTTTATGACTGGTTCTGTCATTTTATGACTTGCCAAGTCATTTTATGAATGGTAGAGTCATTTTATCACTGGCCCTGTCATAAATGACTGGCCCTGTCATTAAATACGGGCCCAGGCATTTTATCACTGGCTCTGTCATTAATGACTGGCCCAGTCATTTTATCACAGGCCCTGTCATTAATGACTGTGCCAGTTATTTTATCACTGTCCCTGTCATTTTATGACTGGTTCTTTCATTTTATGACTGGCCAAGTCATTTTATGACTGGCAGAGTCATTTTATCACTGGCCCTGTCATTAATGACTAGCCCTGTCGTTAATGACTGGCCCAGTCATTTTATCACTGGCCCTGTCATTAATGACTGGCCCTGTCATTAATGACTGGCCCAGTCATTTTATCACTGGCCCTGTCATTTTATGACTGGTTCTGTCATTTTATGACTCGCCAAGTCCATTTATGACTGGCAGAGTCATTTTATCACGGGCCCTGTCATTAATGACGGGCCCAGTCATTTTATCACTGGCCCTGTCATTTTATGACTGGTTCTGTCATTTTATGACTTGCCAAGTCATTTTATGACTGGTAGAGTCATTTTATCACTGGCCCTGTCATAAATGACTGGCCCTGTCATTAATGACTAGCCCTGTCATTAATGACTGGCCCTGTCATTAATGACTGTCCCACTCATTTTATCACTGGCCCTGTCATTTAATGACTGGTTCTGTCATTAATGACTGGCCCAGTCATTTTATCACTGGCCCTGTCATTTTATCACTGGCCCTGTCATTAACGACTGGCCCTGTCATAAATGACTGGCCCAGTCATTTTATCACTGGCCCTGTCATTTTATGACTTGTTCTGTCATTTTATGACTGGCCAAGTCATTTTATGACTGGTAGAGTCATTTTATCACTGGCCCTGTCATTAATGACTGGCCCTGTAATTAATGACTGGCCCAGTCATTTTAACACTGGCCCTGTCATTAATGACTGGCCCTGTCATTAATGACTGGCCCCGTCATTTTATCACTGGCCCTGTCATTTTATGACTAGTTCTGTCATTTTATGACAGGCCAAGTTATTTTATGACTGGAGGAGTCATTTTATCACTGGCCCTGTCATTAATGACTGGCCCAGTCATTTTATCACAGGCCCTGTCATTAATGACTGGCCCTGTCATTAATGACTGTGCCAGTCATTTTATCACTGGCCCTGTCATTTTATGACTGGTTCTGTCATTTTATGACTGGCCAAGTCATTTTATGACTGGCAGAGTCATTTTATAACTGGCCCTGTCATTAATGACTGGCCCTGTCGTTAATGACTGGCCCAGTCATTTTATCACTGGCCCCGTCATTAATGACTGGCCCTGTCATTAATGACTGGCCCAGTCATTTTATCACTGGTTCTGTCATTTTATGCCTGGCCAAGTCATTTTATGACTGGTAGAGTCATTTTATCACTGGCCCTGTCATTAATGACTGGCCCTGTCATTAATGACTGGCCCAGTCATTTTATCATTGGCCCTGTCATTAATGACTGGCCCTGTCATTAATGACTGGCCCCGTCATTTTATCACAGGCCCTGTCATTTTATGACTGGTTCTGTCATTTTATGACTGGCCAAGTTATTTTATGACTAGCAGAGTCATTTTATCACTGGCCCTGTCATTAATGACTGGCCCTGTCATTAATGACTGGCTCACTCATTTTATCACTGGCCCTGTCATCAATGACTGGCCCTGTCATTAATGACTGGGTAAGTCATTTTATCACTGGCCCTGTCATTTTATGACTGGTTCTGTCATTTTATGACTGGCCAAGTCATTTTCAGACTGGCAGAGTCATTTCATCACTGGCCCTGTCATTAATGACTGGCCCTGTCATTAATGACTGGCCCTGTTATTAATGACTGGCCCAGTCATTTTATCACTGGCCCTGTCATTAATGACTGGCCCTGTCATTAATGACTGGCCCAGTCATTTTATCACTGGCCCTGTCCTTTTATGAGTGGTTCTGTCATTTTATGACTGGCCAAGTCATTTTATGACTGGTAGAGTCATTTTATCACTCGCCCTGTCAATAATGACTGGCCCTGTCATTAATGACTGGCCAAGTCATTTTATCACTGTTCAGGTCATTAATGACTGGCCCAGTCATTAATGACTGGGTCAGTCATTTTATCACTGGCCCTGTCATTTTATGACTGGTTCTGTCATTTTATGACTGGCCAAGTCATTTTATGACTGGCAGAGTCATTTTATCACTGGCCCTGTTATTAATGACTGGCCCTGTCATTAATGACTGGCCCTGTCATTAATGACTGGCCCAGTCATTTTATCACTGGCCTTGTCAGTTTATGACTGGTTCTGTCATTTTATGACTGGCCAAGTCCATTTATGACTGGTAGACTCATTTTATCTTTGGCCCTGTCATAAATGACTGGCCCTGTCATTAATGACGGGCCCAGTCATTTTATCACTGGCCCTGTCATTAATGACTGGCCCTGTCATTAATGAAAGGCCCAGTCATTTTATCACTGGCCCTGTCATTTTATGACTGGTTCTGTCATTAATGACTGGCTTAGTCATTTTATGACTGGTAGAGTCATTTTATCACTGGCTCCTTCATAAATGACTGGCCCTGTCATTAATGACGGGCCCAGGCATTTTATCACTGGCCCTGTCATTAATGACTGGCCCTGTCATTAATGACAGGCCCAGTCATTTTATAACTGGCCCTGTCATTTTATGAATGTTTCTGTCATTTAATGACTTGCCAAGTAATTTTATGACTTGCAAAGTCATTTTATGACTGGCAGAGTCATTTTATAACTGGCCCTGTCATTAATGACTGGCCCTGTCATTAATGACTGGCCCAGTCATTTTATCACTGGCCCTGTCATTTAATGACTGGTTCTGTCATTTTATGACTGGCCAAGTCCATTTATGACTGGCAGAGTCATTTTATCACTGGCCCTGTCATTAATGACTGGCCCTGTCATTAATGACGGGCCCAGTCATTTTATTACTGGCCCTGTCATTAATGACAGGCCCTGTCATTAATGACTGGCCCAGTCATTTTATCACTGGCCCTGTAATTTTATGACTGGTTCTGTCATTTTATGCCTGGCCAAGTCATTTTATGACTGGTAGAGTCATTTTATCACTGGCCCTGTCATTAATGACTGGCCCTTACATTAATGACTGGCCCAGTCATTTTATCATTGGCCCTGTCATTAATGACTGGCCCTGTCATTAATGACTGGCCCCGTCATTTTATCACTGGCCTTGTCATTTTATGACTGGTTCTGTCATTTTATGACTGGCCAAGTTATTTTATGATTGGCAGAGTCATTTTATCACTGGCCCTGTCATTAATGACTGGCCCAGTCATTAATGACTGGCCCTGTCATTAATGACTGGCCCAGTCATTTTATCACTGGCCCTGTCATTTTATGCCTGGTTCTGTCATTTTATGACTGGCCAATTCATTAATGACTGGTATAGTCATTTTATCACTGGCCCTGTCCTTAATGACTGGCACTGTCGTTAATGACTGGCCCAGTCATTTTATCACTGGCCCTGTCATTAATGACTGGCCCTGTCATTAATGACGTGCCCAATCATTTTATCACTGGCCCTGTCATTTTATGACTGGTTCTGTCAATTTATGACTGGCCAAGTCATTTTATGACGGTTAGAGTCATTTTATCACTGGCCCTGTCCTTAATGACTGGCCCTGTCATTAATGACTGGCCCAGTCATTTTATAACTGGCCCTGTCATTAATGACTGGCCCTGTCATTAATGACTGGCCCCGTCATTTTATCACTGGCCCTGTTATTTTTTGACTGGTTCTGTCATTTTATGACTGGCCAAGTTATTTTATGACTAGCAGAGTCATTTTATCACTGGCCCTGTCATTAATGACTGGCCCTGTCATTAATGACTGGCCCAGTCATTTTATCACTGGCCCTGTCATTAATGACTGGCCCTGTTATTAATGACTGGCCCCGTCACTTTTTTTAACACTGGCCCTGTCATTTTATGACTGGTTCTGTCATTTTATGACTGGCCAAGTTATTTTATGACTAGCAGAGTCATTTTATCACTGGCCCTGTCATTAACGACTGGCCCTGTCATTAATGACTGGCCCACTCATTTTATCACTGGCCCCTTCATTAATGACTGGCCCTGTCATAAATGATTGGGTCAGTCATTTTATCACTGGCCCTGTCATTTTATGACTGGTTCTGTCATTTTATGACTGGCCATGTCATTTTATGACTGGCAGAGTCATTTTATCACTGGCACTGTCATTAATGACTGGCTCTGTCATTAATGACTGGCCCTGTCATTAATGACTGGCCCAGTCATTCTATCACTGGCCCTGTCATTAATGAATGGCCCTGTCATTAATGACTAGCCCAGTCATTTTATCACTGGCCCTGTCATTTTATGACTGGTTCTGTCATTTTATGACTGGCCAAGTCCATTTATGACTGGCAGAGTCATTTTATCACTGGCCCTGTCATTAATGACTGGCCCTGTCATTAATGACGGGCCCAGTCATTTTATCACTGGCCCTGTCATTAATGACTGGCCCTGTCAATAATGAAAGGCCCAGTCATTTTATCACTGGCCCTGTCATTTCATGACTGGTTCTGTCATTAATGACTAGCTTAGTCATATTATCACTGGCCCTATCTTTTTATGACTGGTTCTGTCATTTTATGACTTGCCAAGTCATTTTATGAATGGTAGAGTCATTTTATCACTGGCCCTGTCATAAATGACTGGCCCTGTCATTAAATACGGGCCCAGGCATTTTATCACTGGCTCTGTCATTAATGACTGGCCCAGTCATTTTATCACAGGCCCTGTCATTAATGACTGTGCCAGTTATTTTATCACTGTCCCTGTCATTTTATGACTGGTTCTTTCATTTTATGACTGGCCAAGTCATTTTATGACTGGCAGAGTCATTTTATCACTGGCCCTGTCATTAATGACTAGCCCTGTCGTTAATGACTGGCCCAGTCATTTTATCACTGGCCCTGTCATTAATGACTGGCCCAGTCATTTTATCACTGGCCCTGTCATTTTATGACTGGTTCTGTCATTTTATGACTCGCCAAGTCCATTTATGACTGGCAGAGTCATTTTATCACGGGCCCTGTCATTAATGACGGGCCCAGTCATTTTATCACTGGCCCTGTCATTTTATGACTGGTTCTGTCATTTTATGACTTGCCAAGTCATTTTATGACTGGTAGAGTCATTTTATCACTGGCCCTGTCATAAATGACTGGCCCTGTCATTAATGACTAGCCCTGTCATTAATGACTGGCCCTGTCATTAATGACTGTCCCACTCATTTTATCACTGGCCCTGTCATTTAATGACTGGTTCTGTCATTAATGACTGGCCCAGTCATTTTATCACTGGCCCTGTCATTTTATCACTGGCCCTGTCATTAACGACTGGCCCTGTCATAAATGACTGGCCCAGTCATTTTATCACTGGCCCTGTCATTTTATGACTTGTTCTGTCATTTTATGACTGGCCAAGTCATTTTATGACTGGTAGAGTCATTTTATCACTGGCCCTGTCATTAATGACTGGCCCTGTAATTAATGACTGGCCCAGTCATTTTAACACTGGCCCTGTCATTAATGACTGGCCCTGTCATTAATGACTGGCCCCGTCATTTTATCACTGGCCCTGTCATTTTATGACTAGTTCTGTCATTTTATGACAGGCCAAGTTATTTTATGACTGGAGGAGTCATTTTATCACTGGCCCTGTCATTAATGACTGGCCCAGTCATTTTATCACAGGCCCTGTCATTAATGACTGGCCCTGTCATTAATGACTGTGCCAGTCATTTTATCACTGGCCCTGTCATTTTATGACTGGTTCTGTCATTTTATGACTGGCCAAGTCATTTTATGACTGGCAGAGTCATTTTATAACTGGCCCTGTCATTAATGACTGGCCCTGTCGTTAATGACTGGCCCAGTCATTTTATCACTGGCCCCGTCATTAATGACTGGCCCTGTCATTAATGACTGGCCCAGTCATTTTATCACTGGTTCTGTCATTTTATGCCTGGCCAAGTCATTTTATGACTGGTAGAGTCATTTTATCACTGGCCCTGTCATTAATGACTGGCCCTGTCATTAATGACTGGCCCAGTCATTTTATCATTGGCCCTGTCATTAATGACTGGCCCTGTCATTAATGACTGGCCCCGTCATTTTATCACAGGCCCTGTCATTTTATGACTGGTTCTGTCATTTTATGACTGGCCAAGTTATTTTATGACTAGCAGAGTCATTTTATCACTGGCCCTGTCATTAATGACTGGCCCTGTCATTAATGACTGGCTCACTCATTTTATCACTGGCCCTGTCATCAATGACTGGCCCTGTCATTAATGACTGGGTAAGTCATTTTATCACTGGCCCTGTCATTTTATGACTGGTTCTGTCATTTTATGACTGGCCAAGTCATTTTCAGACTGGCAGAGTCATTTCATCACTGGCCCTGTCATTAATGACTGGCCCTGTCATTAATGACTGGCCCTGTTATTAATGACTGGCCCAGTCATTTTATCACTGGCCCTGTCATTAATGACTGGCCCTGTCATTAATGACTGGCCCAGTCATTTTATCACTGGCCCTGTCCTTTTATGAGT
This sequence comes from Platycnemis pennipes, assembly GCA_933228895.1. Lineage (NCBI taxonomy): Eukaryota > Metazoa > Arthropoda > Insecta > Odonata > Platycnemididae > Platycnemis > Platycnemis pennipes. The sequence continues at coordinate 73,396,964 of OW121846.1, read as the reverse complement.
GGTTCTGTCATTTTATGACTGGCCAAGTCATTTTATGACTGGTAGAGTCATTTTATCACTCGCCCTGTCAATAATGACTGGCCCTGTCATTAATGACTGGCCAAGTCATTTTATCACTGTTCAGGTCATTAATGACTGGCCCAGTCATTAATGACTGGGTCAGTCATTTTATCACTGGCCCTGTCATTTTATGACTGGTTCTGTCATTTTATGACTGGCCAAGTCATTTTATGACTGGCAGAGTCATTTTATCACTGGCCCTGTTATTAATGACTGGCCCTGTCATTAATGACTGGCCCTGTCATTAATGACTGGCCCAGTCATTTTATCACTGGCCTTGTCAGTTTATGACTGGTTCTGTCATTTTATGACTGGCCAAGTCCATTTATGACTGGTAGACTCATTTTATCTTTGGCCCTGTCATAAATGACTGGCCCTGTCATTAATGACGGGCCCAGTCATTTTATCACTGGCCCTGTCATTAATGACTGGCCCTGTCATTAATGAAAGGCCCAGTCATTTTATCACTGGCCCTGTCATTTTATGACTGGTTCTGTCATTAATGACTGGCTTAGTCATTTTATGACTGGTAGAGTCATTTTATCACTGGCTCCTTCATAAATGACTGGCCCTGTCATTAATGACGGGCCCAGGCATTTTATCACTGGCCCTGTCATTAATGACTGGCCCTGTCATTAATGACAGGCCCAGTCATTTTATAACTGGCCCTGTCATTTTATGAATGTTTCTGTCATTTAATGACTTGCCAAGTAATTTTATGACTTGCAAAGTCATTTTATGACTGGCAGAGTCATTTTATAACTGGCCCTGTCATTAATGACTGGCCCTGTCATTAATGACTGGCCCAGTCATTTTATCACTGGCCCTGTCATTTAATGACTAGTTCTGTCATTTTATGACTGGCCAAGTCCATTTATGACTGGCAGAGTCATTTTATCACTGGCCCTGTCATTAATGACTGGCCCTGTCATTAATGACGGGCCCAGTCATTTTATTACTGGCCCTGTCATTAATGACAGGCCCTGTCATTAATGACTGGCCCAGTCATTTTATCACTGGCCCTGTAATTTTATGACTGGTTCTGTCATTTTATGCCTGGCCAAGTCATTTTATGACTGGTAGAGTCATTTTATCACTGGCCCTGTCATTAATGACTGGCCCTTACATTAATGACTGGCCCAGTCATTTTATCATTGGCCCTGTCATTAATGACTGGCCCTGTCATTAATGACTGGCCCCGTCATTTTATCACTGGCCTTGTCATTTTATGACTGGTTCTGTCATTTTATGACTGGCCAAGTTATTTTATGACTGGCAGAGTCATTTTATCACTGGCCCTGTCATTAATGACTGGCCCAGTCATTAATGACTGGCCCTGTCATTAATGACTGGCCCAGTCATTTTATCACTGGCCCTGTCATTAATGACTGGCCCTGTCAATAATGACTGGCCCAGTCATTTTATCACTGGCCTTGTCATTTTATGACTGGTTCTGTCATTTTATGACTGGCCAAGTCCATTTATGACTGGCAGAGTCATTTTATCACTGGCCCTGTCATAAATGACTGGCCCTGTCATAAATGACTGGCCCTGTCATTAATGACGGGCCCAGTCATTAATGACTGGCACACTCATTTTATCACTGGCCCTGTCATTAATGACTGGCCCTGTCATTAATGACTGGGTCAGTCATTTTATGGCCCTGTCATTTTATGACTGGTTCTGTCATTTTATGACTGGCCAAGTCATTTTATGACGGGCAGAGTCATTTTATCACTGGCCCTGTCATTAATGACTGGCCCTGTCATTAATGACTGGCCCTGTCATTCATGACTGGCCCTGTCATTTTATCACTGGCCCTGTCATTTTATGACTGGTTCTGTCATTTTATGACTGGCCAAGTCCATTTACGACTGGCAGAGTCATTTTATCACTGGCCCTGTCATAAATGACTGGCCCTGTCATTAATGACGGGCCCAGTCATTTTATCACTGGCCCTGTCATTAATGACTGGCCCTGTCATTATTGAAAGGCCCTGTCATTTTATCACTGGCCCTGTCATTTTATGACTGGTTCTGTCATTAAAGACTGGCTTAGTCATTTTATGACTGGTAGAGTCATTTTATCACTGGCCCTGTCATAAATGACTGGCCCTGTCATTAATGACGGGCCCAGGCATTTTATCACTGGCCCTGTCATTAATGACTGGCCCTGTCATTAATGACAGGCCCAGTCATTTTATGAATGGTTCTGTCATTTTATGACTTGCCAAGTAATTTTATGACTTGCAAAGTCATTTTATGACTGGCAGAGTCATTTTATAACTGGCCCTGTCATTAATGACTGGCCCTGTCATTAATGACTGGCCCAGTCATTTTATCACTGGCTCTGTCATTTTATGACTTGTTCTGTCATTTTATGACTGGCCAAGTCATTTTATGCCTGGCAAAGTCATTTTATCACTGGCCCTGTCAATAATGACTGGCCCTGTCATTAATGACTGGCGAAGTCATTTTATCACTGGCCCTGTCATTAATGACTGGCGAAGTCATTTTATCACTGGCCCAGTCATTTTATCACTGGCCCTGTCATTTTATGACTGGTTCTGTCATTTTATGACTGGCCAAGTAATTTTATGACTGGCAGAGTCATTTTATCACTGGCCCTGTCATTAATGACTAGCCCTGTCATTAATGACTGGCCCTGTCATTAATGACTGGCCCACTCATTTTATCACTGGCCCTGTCATTTAATGACTGGTTCTGTCATTAATGACTGGCCCAGTCATTTTATCACTGGCCCTGTCATTTTATCACTGGCCCCGTCATTAATGACTGGCAGAGTCATTTTTATCACTGGCCCAGTCATTAATGACTGGCCCTGTCATTAATGGCTGGCCCAGTCATTTTATCACTGGCCCTGTCATTAATGACTGGCCCTGTCATTAATGACTGGCCCAGTCATTTTATCACTGGCCCTGTCATTTTATGACTTGTTCTGTCATTTTATGACTGGCCAAGTCATTTTATGACTGGTAGAGTCATTTTATTACTGGCCCTGTCATTAATGACTGGCCCTGTCATTAATGACTGGCCCAGTCATTTTATCACTGGCCCTGTCATTAATAACTGGCCCTGTCATTAATGACTGGCCCCGTCATTTTATCACTGGCCCTGTCATTTTATGACTGGTTCTGTCATTTTATGACTGGCCAAGTCATTTTATGACTGGCACAGTCATTTTATAACTGGCCCTGTCATTAATGACTGGCCCTGTCGTTAATGACTGGCCCAGTCATTTTATCACTGGCCCTGTCATTAATGACTGGCCCTGTCATTAATGACTGGCCCAGTCATTTTATCACTGGCCCTGTCATTTTATGTCTGGTTCTGTCATTTTATGACTCGCCAAGTCCATTTATGACTGGCAGAGTCATTTTATCACGGGCCCTGTCATTAATGACGGGCCCAGTCATTTTATCACTGGCCCTGTCATTTTATGACTGGTTCTGTCATTTTATGACTGGCCAATTCATTAATGACTGGTATAGTCATTTTATCACTGGCCCTGTCCTTAATGACTGGCACTGTCGTTAATGACTGGCCCAGTCATTTTATCACTGGCCCTGTCATTAATGACTGGCCCTGTCATTAATGACGTGCCCAATCATTTTATCACTGGCCCTGTCATTTAATGACTGGTTCTGTCATTAATGACTGGCCCAGTCATTTTATCACTGGCCCTGTCATTTTATCACTGGCCCTGTCATTAATGACTGGCAGAGTCATTTTTATCACTGGCCCAGTCATTAATGACTGGCCCTGTCATAATGGCTGGCCCAGTCATTTTATCACTGGCCCTGTCATTAATGACTGGCCCTGTCATTAATGACTGGCCCAGTCATTTTATCACTGGCACTGTCATTTTATGACTTGTTCTGTCATTTTATGACTGGCCAAGTCATTAATGACTGGCCCACTCATTTTATCACTGGCCCTGTCATTTAATGACTGGTTCTGTCATTAATGACTGGCCCAGTCATTTTATCACTGGCCCTGTCATTTTATCACTGGCCCCGTCATTAATGACTGGCAGAGTCATTTTTATCACTGGCCCAGTCATTAATGACTGGCCCTGTCATTAATGGCTGGCCCAGTCATTTTATCACTGGCCCTGTCATTAATGACTGGCCCTGTCATTAATGACTGGCCCAGTCATTTTATCACTGGCCCTGTCATTTTATGACTTGTTCTGTCATTTTATGACTGGCCAAGTCATTTTATGACTGGTAGAGTCATTTTATTCCTGGCCCTGTCATTAATGACTGGCCCAGTCATTTTATCACTGGCCCTGTCATTTTATGCCTGGTTCTGTCATTTTATGACTGGCCAATTCATTAATGACTGGTATAGTCATTTTATCACTGGCCCTGTCCTTAATGACTGGCACTGTCGTTAATGACTGGCCCAGTCATTTTATCACTGGCCCTGTCATTAATGACTGGCCCTGTCATTAATGACGTGCCCAATCATTTTATCACTGGCCCTGTCATTTTATGACTGGTTCTGTCAATTTATGACTGGCCAAGTCATTTTATGACTGTTAGAGTCATTTTATCACTGGCCCTGTCCTTAATGACTGGCCCTGTCATTAATGACTGGCCCAGTCATTTTATAACTGGCCCTGTCATTAATGACTGGCCCTGTCATTAATGACTGGCCCCGTCATTTTATCACTGGCCCTGTTATTTTTTGACTGGTTCTGTCATTTTATGACTGGCCAAGTTATTTTATGACTAGCAGAGTCATTTTATCACTGGCCCTGTCATTAATGACTGGCCCTGTCATTAATGACTGGCCCAGTCATTTTATCACTGGCCCTGTCATTAATGACTGGCCCTGTTATTAATGACTGGCCCCGTCACTTTTTTTAACACTGGCCCTGTCATTTTATGACTGGTTCTGTCATTTTATGACTGGCCAAGTTATTTTATGACTAGCAGAGTCATTTTATCACTGGCCCTGTCATTAACGACTGGCCCTGTCATTAATGATTGGGTCAGTCATTTTATCACTGGCCCTGTCATTTTATGACTGGTTCTGTCATTTTATGACTGGCCATGTCATTTTATGACTGGCAGAGTCATTTTATCACTGGCACTGTCATTAATGACTGGCTCTGTCATTAATGACTGGCACTGTCATTAATGACTGGCCCAGTCATTCTATCACTGGCCCTGTCATTAATGAATGGCCCTGTCATTAATGACTAGCCCAGTCATTTTATCACTGGCCCTGTCATTTTATGACTGGTTCTGTCATTTTATGACTGGCCAAGTCCATTTATGACTGGCAGAGTCATTTTATCACTGGCCCTGTCATTAATGACTGGCCCTGTCAATAATGAAAGGCCCAGTCATTTTATCACTGGCCCTGTCATTTCATGACTGGTTCTGTCATTAATGACTAGCTTAGTCATATTATCACTGGCCCTATCTTTTTATGACTGGTTCTGTCATTTTATGACTCTCCAAGTCATTTTATGACTGGTAGAGTCATTTTATCACTGGCCCTGTCATAAATGACTGGCCCTGTCATTAAATACGGGCCCAGGCATTTTATCACTGGCTCTGTCATTAATGACTGGCCCAGTCATTTTATCACAGGCCCTGTCATTAATGACTGTGCCAGTTATTTTATCACTGTCCCTGTCATTTTATGACTGGTTCTTTCATTTTATGACTGGCCAAGTCATTTTATGACTGGCAGAGTCATTTTATCACTGGCCCTATCATTAATGACTAGCCCTGTCGTTAATGACTGGCCCAGTCATTTTATCACTGGCCCTGTCATTAATGACTGGCCCTGTCATTAATGACTGGCCCAGTCATTTTATCACTGGCCCTGTCATTTTATGACTGGTTCTGTCATTTTATGACTCGCCAAGTCCATTTATGACTGGCAGAGTCATTTTATCACGGGCCCTGTCATTAATGACGGGCCCAGTCATTTTATCACTGGCCCTGTCATTTTATGACTGGTTCTGTCATTTTATGACTTGCCAAGTCATTTTATGACTGGTAGAGTCATTTTATCACTGGCCCTGTCATAAATGACTGGCCCTGTCATTAATGACTAGCCCTGTCATTAATGACTGGCCCTGTCATTAATGACTGTCCAACTCATTTTATCACTGGCCCTGTCATTTAATGACTGGTTCTGTCATTAATGACTGGCCCAGTCATTTTATCACTGGCCCTGTCATTTTATCACTGGCCCTGTCATTAACGACTGGCCCTGTCATTAATGACTGGCCCAGTCATTTTATCACTGGCCCTGTCATTTTATGACTTGTTCTGTCATTTTATGACTGGCCAAGTCATTTTATGACTGGTAGAGTCATTTTATCACTGGCCCTGTCATTAATGACTGGCCCTGTAATTAATGACTGGCCCAGTCATTTTAACACTGGCCCTGTCATTAATGACTGGCCCTGTCATTAATGACTGGCCCCGTCATTTTATCACTGGCCCTGTCATTTTATGACTAGTTCTGTCATTTTATGACAGGCCAAGTTATTTTATGACTGGAGGAGTCATTTTATCACTGGCCCTGTCATTAATGACTGGCCCAGTCATTTTATCACAGGCCCTGTCATTTATGACTGGCCCTGTCATTAATGACTGTGCCAGTCATTTTATCACTGGCCCTGTCATTTTATGACTGGTTCTGTCATTTTATGACTGGCCAAGTCATTTTATGACTGGCAGAGTCATTTTATAACTGGCCCTGTCCTTAATGACTGGCCCTGTCGTTAATGACTGGCCCAGTCATTTTATCACTGGCCCTGTCATTAATGACTGGCCCTGTCATTAATGACTGGCCCAGTCATTTTATCACTGGTTCTGTCATTTTATGCCTGGCCAAGTCATTTTATGACTGGTAGAGTCATTTTATCACTGGCCCTGTCATTAATGACTGGCCCTGTCATTAATGACTGGCCCAGTCATTTTATCATTGGCCCTGTCATTAATGACTGGCCCTGTCATTAATGACTGGCCCCGTCATTTTATCACAGGCCCTGTCATTTTATGACTGGTTCTGTCATTTTATGACTGGCCAAGTTATTTTATGACTAGCAGAGTCATTTTATCATTGGCCCTGTCATTAATGACTGGCCCTGTCATTAATGACTGGCTCACTCATTTTATCACTGGCCCTGTCATTAATGACTGGCCCTGTCATTTATGACTGGGTCAGTCATTTTATCAATGGCCCTGTCATTTTATGACTGGTTCTGTCATTTTATGACTGGCCAAGTCATTTTCAGACTGGCAGAGTCATTTCATCACTGGCCCTGTCATTAATGACTGGACCTGTCATTAATGACTGGCCCTGTTATTAATGACTGGCCCAGTCATTTTATCACTGGCCCTGTCATTAATGACTGGCCCTGTCATTAATGACTGGCCCAGTCATTTTATCACTGGCCCTGTCATTTTATGAGTGGTTCTGTCATTTTATGACTGGCCAAGTCATTTTATGACTGGTAGAGTCATTTTATCACTCGCCCTGTCAATAATGACTGGCCCTGTCATTAATGACTGGCCAAGTCATTTTATCACTGTTCCGGTCATTAATGACTGGCCCAGTCATTAATGACTGGGTCAGTCATTTTATCACTGGCCCTGTCATTTTATGACTGGTTCTGTCATTTTATGACTGGCCAAGTCATTTTATGACTGGCAGAGTCATTTTATCACTGGCCCTGTTATTAATGACTGGCCCTGTCATTAATGACTGGCCCTGTCATTAATGACTGGCCCAGTCATTTTATCACTGGCCTTGTCAGTTTATGACTGGTTCTGTCATTTTATGACTGGCCAAGTCCATTTATGACTGGCAGAGTCATTTTATCACTGGCCCCGTCATAAATGACTGGCCCTGTCATTAATGACGGGCCCAGTCATTTTATCACTGGCCCTGTCATTAATGACTGGCCCTGTCATTAATGAAAGGCCCAGTCATTTTATCACTGGCCCTGTCATTTTATGACTGGTTCTGTCATAAATGACTGGCTTAGTCATTTCATGACTGGTAGAGTCATTTTATCACTGGCCCCTTCATAAATGACTGGCCCTGTCATTAATGACGGGCCCAGGCATTTTATCACTGGCCCTGTCATTAATGACTGGCCCTGTCATTAATGACAGGCCCAGTCATTTTATAACTGGCCCTGTCATTTTATGAATGTTTCTGACATTTAATGACTTGCCAAGTAATTTTATGACTTGCAAAGTCATTTTATGACTGGCAGAGTCATTTTATAACTGGCCCTGTCATTAATGACTGGCCCTGTCATTAATGACTGGCCCAGTCATTTTATCACTGGCCCTGTCATTTAATGACTGGTTCTGTCATTTTATGACTGGCCAAGTCCATTTATGACTGGCAGAGTCATTTTATCACTGGCCCTGTCATTAATGACTGGCCCTGTCATTAATGACGGGCCCAGTCATTTTATCACTGGCCCTGTCATTAATGACAGGCCCTGTCATTAATGACTGGCCCAGTCATTTTATCACTGGCCCTGTAATTTTATGACTGGTTCTGTCATTTTATGCCTGGCCAAGTCATTTTATGACTGGTAGAGTCATTTTATCACTGGCCCTGTCATTAATGACTGGCCCTTACATTAATGACTGGCCCAGTCATTTTATCATTGGCCCTGTCATTAATGACTGGCCCTGTCATTAATGACTGGCCCCGTCATTTTATCACTGGCCTTGTCATTTTATGACTGGTTCTGTCATTTTATGACTGGCCAAGTTATTTTATGACTGGCAGAGTCATTTTATCACTGGCCCTGTCATTAATGACTGGCCCAGTCATTAATGACTGGCCCTGTCATTAATGACTGGCCCAGTCATTTTATCACTGGCCCTGTCATTAATGACTGGCCCTGTCAATAATGACTGGCCCAGTCATTTTATCACTGGCCTTGTCATTTTATGACTGGTTCTGTCATTTTATGACTGGCCAAGTCCATTTATGACTGGCAGAGTCATTCATGACAGGCCCTGTCATAAATGACTGGCCCTGTCATTAATGACGGGCCCAGTCATTAATGACTGGCACACTCATTTTATCACTGGCCCTGTCATTAATGACTGGCCCTGTCATTAATGACTGGGTCAGTCATTTTATGGCCATGTCATTTTATGACTGGTTCTGTCATTTTATGACTGGCCAAGTCATTTTATGACGGGCAGAGTCATTTTATCACTGGCCCTGTCATTAATGACTGGCCCTGTCATTAATGACTGGCCCTGTCATTCATGACTGGCCCTGTCATTTTATCACTGGCCCTGTCATTTTATGACTGGTTCTGTCATTTTATGACTGGCCAAGTCCATTTACGACTGGCAGAGTCATTTTATCACTGGCCCTGTCATAAATGACTGGCCCTGTCATTAATGACGGGCCCAGTCATTTTATCACTGGCCCTGTCATTAATGACTGGCCCTGTCATTAATGAAAGGCCCAGTCATTTTATCACTGGCTCTGTCATTTTATGACTTGTTCTGTCATTTTATGACTGGCCAAGTCATTTTATGCCTGGCAAAGTCATTTTATCACTGGCCCTGTCAATAATGACTGGCCCTGTCATTAATGACTGGCGAAGTCATTTTATCACTGGCCCTGTCATTAATGACTGGCGAAGTCATTTTATCACTGGCCCAGTCATTTTATCACTGGCCCTGTCATTTTATGACTGGTTCTGAAATTTTATGACTGGCCAAGTCATTTTATGACTGGTAGAGTCATTTTATCACTGGCCCTGTCATTAATGACTGGCCCTGTCATTAATGACTGGCCCAGTCATTTTATCATTGGCCCTGTCATTAATGACTGGCCCTGTCATTAATGACTGGCCCCGTCATTTTATCACAGGCCCTGTCATTTTATGACTGGTTCTGTCATTTTATGACTGGCCAAGTTATTTTATGACTAGCAGAGTCATTTTATCATTGGCCCTGTCATTAATGACTGGCCCTGTCATTAATGACTGGCTCACTCATTTTATCACTGGCCCTGTCATTAATGACTGGCCCTGTCATTTATGACTGGGTCAGTCATTTTATCACTGGCCCTGTCATTTTATGACTGGTTCTGTCATTTTATGACTGGCCAAGTCATTTTCAGACTGGCAGAGTCATTTCATCACTGGCCCTGTCATTAATGACTGGCCCTGTCATTAATGACTGGCCCTGTTATTAATGACTGGCCCAGTCATTTTATCACTGGCCCTGTCATTAATGACTGGCCCTGTCATTAATGACTGGCCCAGTCATTTTATCACTGGCCCTGTCATTTTATGAGTGGTTCTGTCATTTTATGACTGGCCAAGTCATTTTATGACTGGTAGAGTCATTTTATCACTCGCCCTGTCAATAATGACTGGCCCTGTCATTAATGACTGGCCAAGTCATTTTATCACTGTTCCGGTCATGACCATTAATGGCCCGGCCATTAATGACTGGGCCAGTCATTAATGACTGGGTCAGTCATTTTATCACTGGCCCTGTCATTTTATGACTGGTTCTGTCATTTTATGACTGGCCAAGTCATTTTATGACTGGCAGAGTCATTTTATCACTGGCCCTGTTATTAATGACTGGCCCTGTCATTAATGACTGGCCCTGTCATTAATGACTGGCCCAGTCATTTTATCACTGGCCTTGTCAGTTTATGACTGGTTCTGTCATTTTATGACTGGCCAAGTCCATTTATGACTGGCAGAGTCATTTTATCACTGGCCCTGTCATAAATGACTGGCCCTGTCATTAATGACGGGCCCAGTCATTTTATCACTGGCCCTGTCATTAATGACTGGCCCTGTCATTAATGAAAGGCCCAGTCATTTTATCACTGGCCCTGTCATTTTATGACTGGTTCTGTCATTAATGACTGGCTTAGTCATTTTATGACTGGTAGAGTCATTTTATCACTGGCCCCTTCATAAATGACTGGCCCTGTCATTAATGACGGGCCCAGGCATTTTATCACTGGCCCTGTCATTAATGACTGGCCCTGTCATTAATGACAGGCCCAGTCATTTTATAACTGGCCCTGTCATTTTATGAATGTTTCTGTCATTTAATGACTTGCCAAGTAATTTTATGACTTGCAAAGTCATTTTATGACTGGCAGAGTCATTTGATAACTGGCCCTGTCATTAATGACTGGCCCTGTCATTAATGACTGGCCCAGTCATTTTATCACTGGCCCTGTCATTTAATGACTGGTTCTGTCATTTTATGACTGGCCAAGTCCATTTATGACTGGCAGAGTCATTTTATCACTGGCCCTGTCATTAATGACTGGCCCTGTCATTAATGACGGGCCCAGTCATTTTATCACTGGCCCTGTCATTAATGACAGGCCCTGTCATTAATGACTGGCCCAGTCATTTTATCACTGGCCCTGTAATTTTATGACTGGTTCTGTCATTTTATGCCTGGCCAAGTCATTTTATGACTGGTAGAGTCATTTTATCACTGGCCCTGTCATTAATGACTGGCCCTTACATTAATGACTGGCCCAGTCATTTTATCATTGGCCCTGTCATTAATGACTGGCCCTGTCATTAATGACTGGCCCCGTCATTTTATCACTGGCCTTGTCATTTTATGACTGGTTCTGTCATTTTATGACTGGCCAAGTTATTTTATGACTGGCAGAGTCATTTTATCACTGGCCCTGTCATTAATGACTGGCCCAGTCATTAATGACTGGCCCTGTCATTAATGACTGGCCCAGTCATTTTATCACTGGCCCTGTCATTAATGACTGGCCCTGTCAATAATGACTGGCCCAGTCATTTTATCACTGGCCTTGTCATTTTATGACTGGTTCTGTCATTTTATGACTGGCCAAGTCCATTTATGACTGGCAGAGTCATTTTATCACTGGCCCTGTCATAAATGACTGGCCCTGTCATAAATGACTGGCCCTGTCATTAATGACGGGCCCAGTCATTAATGACTGGCACACTCATTTTATCACTGGCCCTGTCATTAATGACTGGCCCTGTCATTAATGACTGGGTCAGTCATTTTATGGCCCTGTCATTTTATGACTGGTTCTGTCATTTTATGACTGGCCAAGTCATTTTATGACGGGCAGAGTCATTTTATCACTGGCCCTGTCATTAATGACTGGCCCTGTCATTAATGACTGGCCCTGTCATTCATGACTGGCCCTGTCATTTTATCACTGGCCCTGTCATTTTATGACTGGTTCTGTCATTTTATGACTGGCCAAGTCCATTTACGACTGGCAGAGTCATTTTATCACTGGCCCTGTCATAAATGACTGGCCCTGTCATTAATGACGGGCCCAGTCATTTTATCACTGGCCCTGTCATTAATGACTGGCCCTGTCATTATTGAAAGGCCCTGTCATTTTATCACTGGCCCTGTCATTTTATGACTGGTTCTGTCATTAAAGACTGGCTTAGTCATTTTATGACTGGTAGAGTCATTTTATCACTGGCCCTGTCATAAATGACTGGCCCTGTCATTAATGACGGGCCCAGGCATTTTATCACTGGCCCTGTCATTAATGACTGGCCCTGTCATTAATGACAGGCCCAGTCATTTTATGAATGGTTCTGTCATTTTATGACTTGCCAAGTAATTTTATGACTTGCAAAGTCATTTTATGACTGGCAGAGTCATTTTATAACTGGCCCTGTCATTAATGACTGGCCCTGTCATTAATGACTGGCCCAGTCATTTTATCACTGGCTCTGTCATTTTATGACTTGTTCTGTCATTTTATGACTGGCCAAGTCATTTTATGCCTGGCAAAGTCATTTTATCACTGGCCCTGTCAATAATGACTGGCCCTGTCATTAATGACTGGCGAAGTCATTTTATCACTGGCCCTGTCATTAATGACTGGCGAAGTCATTTTATCACTGGCCCAGTCATTTTATCACTGGCCCTGTCATTTTATGACTGGTTCTGTCATTTTATGACTGGCCAAGTAATTTTATGACTGGCAGAGTCATTTTATCACTGGCCCTGTCATTAATGACTAGCCCTGTCATTAATGACTGGCCCTGTCATTAATGACTGGCCCACTCATTTTATCACTGGCCCTGTCATTTAATGACTGGTTCTGTCATTAATGACTGGCCCAGTCATTTTATCACTGGCCCTGTCATTTTATCACTGGCCCCGTCATTAATGACTGGCAGAGTCATTTTTATCACTGGCCCAGTCATTAATGACTGGCCCTGTCATTAATGGCTGGCCCAGTCATTTTATCACTGGCCCTGTCATTAATGACTGGCCCTGTCATTAATGACTGGCCCAGTCATTTTATCACTGGCCCTGTCATTTTATGACTTGTTCTGTCATTTTATGACTGGCCAAGTCATTTTATGACTGGTAGAGTCATTTTATTACTGGCCCTGTCATTAATGACTGGCCCTGTCATTAATGACTGGCCCAGTCATTTTATCACTGGCCCTGTCATTAATAACTGGCCCTGTCATTAATGACTGGCCCCGTCATTTTATCACTGGCCCTGTCATTTTATGACTGGTTCTGTCATTTTATGACTGGCCAAGTCATTTTATGACTGGCACAGTCATTTTATAACTGGCCCTGTCATTAATGACTGGCCCTGTCGTTAATGACTGGCCCAGTCATTTTATCACTGGCCCTGTCATTAATGACTGGCCCTGTCATTAATGACTGGCCCAGTCATTTTATCACTGGCCCTGTCATTTTATGTCTGGTTCTGTCATTTTATGACTCGCCAAGTCCATTTATGACTGGCAGAGTCATTTTATCACGGGCCCTGTCATTAATGACGGGCCCAGTCATTTTATCACTGGCCCTGTCATTTTATGACTGGTTCTGTCATTTTATGACTGGCCAATTCATTAATGACTGGTATAGTCATTTTATCACTGGCCCTGTCCTTAATGACTGGCACTGTCGTTAATGACTGGCCCAGTCATTTTATCACTGGCCCTGTCATTAATGACTGGCCCTGTCATTAATGACGTGCCCAATCATTTTATCACTGGCCCTGTCATTTAATGACTGGTTCTGTCATTAATGACTGGCCCAGTCATTTTATCACTGGCCCTGTCATTTTATCACTGGCCCTGTCATTAATGACTGGCAGAGTCATTTTTATCACTGGCCCAGTCATTAATGACTGGCCCTGTCATAATGGCTGGCCCAGTCATTTTATCACTGGCCCTGTCATTAATGACTGGCCCTGTCATTAATGACTGGCCCAGTCATTTTATCACTGGCACTGTCATTTTATGACTTGTTCTGTCATTTTATGACTGGCCAAGTCATTAATGACTGGCCCACTCATTTTATCACTGGCCCTGTCATTTAATGACTGGTTCTGTCATTAATGACTGGCCCAGTCATTTTATCACTGGCCCTGTCATTTTATCACTGGCCCCGTCATTAATGACTGGCAGAGTCATTTTTATCACTGGCCCAGTCATTAATGACTGGCCCTGTCATTAATGGCTGGCCCAGTCATTTTATCACTGGCCCTGTCATTAATGACTGGCCCTGTCATTAATGACTGGCCCAGTCATTTTATCACTGGCCCTGTCATTTTATGACTTGTTCTGTCATTTTATGACTGGCCAAGTCATTTTATGACTGGTAGAGTCATTTTATTCCTGGCCCTGTCATTAATGACTGGCCCAGTCATTTTATCACTGGCCCTGTCATTTTATGCCTGGTTCTGTCATTTTATGACTGGCCAATTCATTAATGACTGGTATAGTCATTTTATCACTGGCCCTGTCCTTAATGACTGGCACTGTCGTTAATGACTGGCCCAGTCATTTTATCACTGGCCCTGTCATTAATGACTGGCCCTGTCATTAATGACGTGCCCAATCATTTTATCACTGGCCCTGTCATTTTATGACTGGTTCTGTCAATTTATGACTGGCCAAGTCATTTTATGACTGTTAGAGTCATTTTATCACTGGCCCTGTCCTTAATGACTGGCCCTGTCATTAATGACTGGCCCAGTCATTTTATAACTGGCCCTGTCATTAATGACTGGCCCTGTCATTAATGACTGGCCCCGTCATTTTATCACTGGCCCTGTTATTTTTTGACTGGTTCTGTCATTTTATGACTGGCCAAGTTATTTTATGACTAGCAGAGTCATTTTATCACTGGCCCTGTCATTAATGACTGGCCCTGTCATTAATGACTGGCCCAGTCATTTTATCACTGGCCCTGTCATTAATGACTGGCCCTGTTATTAATGACTGGCCCCGTCACTTTTTTTAACACTGGCCCTGTCATTTTATGACTGGTTCTGTCATTTTATGACTGGCCAAGTTATTTTATGACTAGCAGAGTCATTTTATCACTGGCCCTGTCATTAACGACTGGCCCTGTCATTAATGATTGGGTCAGTCATTTTATCACTGGCCCTGTCATTTTATGACTGGTTCTGTCATTTTATGACTGGCCATGTCATTTTATGACTGGCAGAGTCATTTTATCACTGGCACTGTCATTAATGACTGGCTCTGTCATTAATGACTGGCACTGTCATTAATGACTGGCCCAGTCATTCTATCACTGGCCCTGTCATTAATGAATGGCCCTGTCATTAATGACTAGCCCAGTCATTTTATCACTGGCCCTGTCATTTTATGACTGGTTCTGTCATTTTATGACTGGCCAAGTCCATTTATGACTGGCAGAGTCATTTTATCACTGGCCCTGTCATTAATGACTGGCCCTGTCAATAATGAAAGGCCCAGTCATTTTATCACTGGCCCTGTCATTTCATGACTGGTTCTGTCATTAATGACTAGCTTAGTCATATTATCACTGGCCCTATCTTTTTATGACTGGTTCTGTCATTTTATGACTCTCCAAGTCATTTTATGACTGGTAGAGTCATTTTATCACTGGCCCTGTCATAAATGACTGGCCCTGTCATTAAATACGGGCCCAGGCATTTTATCACTGGCTCTGTCATTAATGACTGGCCCAGTCATTTTATCACAGGCCCTGTCATTAATGACTGTGCCAGTTATTTTATCACTGTCCCTGTCATTTTATGACTGGTTCTTTCATTTTATGACTGGCCAAGTCATTTTATGACTGGCAGAGTCATTTTATCACTGGCCCTATCATTAATGACTAGCCCTGTCGTTAATGACTGGCCCAGTCATTTTATCACTGGCCCTGTCATTAATGACTGGCCCTGTCATTAATGACTGGCCCAGTCATTTTATCACTGGCCCTGTCATTTTATGACTGGTTCTGTCATTTTATGACTCGCCAAGTCCATTTATGACTGGCAGAGTCATTTTATCACGGGCCCTGTCATTAATGACGGGCCCAGTCATTTTATCACTGGCCCTGTCATTTTATGACTGGTTCTGTCATTTTATGACTTGCCAAGTCATTTTATGACTGGTAGAGTCATTTTATCACTGGCCCTGTCATAAATGACTGGCCCTGTCATTAATGACTAGCCCTGTCATTAATGACTGGCCCTGTCATTAATGACTGTCCAACTCATTTTATCACTGGCCCTGTCATTTAATGACTGGTTCTGTCATTAATGACTGGCCCAGTCATTTTATCACTGGCCCTGTCATTTTATCACTGGCCCTGTCATTAACGACTGGCCCTGTCATTAATGACTGGCCCAGTCATTTTATCACTGGCCCTGTCATTTTATGACTTGTTCTGTCATTTTATGACTGGCCAAGTCATTTTATGACTGGTAGAGTCATTTTATCACTGGCCCTGTCATTAATGACTGGCCCTGTAATTAATGACTGGCCCAGTCATTTTAACACTGGCCCTGTCATTAATGACTGGCCCTGTCATTAATGACTGGCCCCGTCATTTTATCACTGGCCCTGTCATTTTATGACTAGTTCTGTCATTTTATGACAGGCCAAGTTATTTTATGACTGGAGGAGTCATTTTATCACTGGCCCTGTCATTAATGACTGGCCCAGTCATTTTATCACAGGCCCTGTCATTTATGACTGGCCCTGTCATTAATGACTGTGCCAGTCATTTTATCACTGGCCCTGTCATTTTATGACTGGTTCTGTCATTTTATGACTGGCCAAGTCATTTTATGACTGGCAGAGTCATTTTATAACTGGCCCTGTCCTTAATGACTGGCCCTGTCGTTAATGACTGGCCCAGTCATTTTATCACTGGCCCTGTCATTAATGACTGGCCCTGTCATTAATGACTGGCCCAGTCATTTTATCACTGGTTCTGTCATTTTATGCCTGGCCAAGTCATTTTATGACTGGTAGAGTCATTTTATCACTGGCCCTGTCATTAATGACTGGCCCTGTCATTAATGACTGGCCCAGTCATTTTATCATTGGCCCTGTCATTAATGACTGGCCCTGTCATTAATGACTGGCCCCGTCATTTTATCACAGGCCCTGTCATTTTATGACTGGTTCTGTCATTTTATGACTGGCCAAGTTATTTTATGACTAGCAGAGTCATTTTATCATTGGCCCTGTCATTAATGACTGGCCCTGTCATTAATGACTGGCTCACTCATTTTATCACTGGCCCTGTCATTAATGACTGGCCCTGTCATTTATGACTGGGTCAGTCATTTTATCAATGGCCCTGTCATTTTATGACTGGTTCTGTCATTTTATGACTGGCCAAGTCATTTTCAGACTGGCAGAGTCATTTCATCACTGGCCCTGTCATTAATGACTGGACCTGTCATTAATGACTGGCCCTGTTATTAATGACTGGCCCAGTCATTTTATCACTGGCCCTGTCATTAATGACTGGCCCTGTCATTAATGACTGGCCCAGTCATTTTATCACTGGCCCTGTCATTTTATGAGTGGTTCTGTCATTTTATGACTGGCCAAGTCATTTTATGACTGGTAGAGTCATTTTATCACTCGCCCTGTCAATAATGACTGGCCCTGTCATTAATGACTGGCCAAGTCATTTTATCACTGTTCCGGTCATTAATGACTGGCCCAGTCATTAATGACTGGGTCAGTCATTTTATCACTGGCCCTGTCATTTTATGACTGGTTCTGTCATTTTATGACTGGCCAAGTCATTTTATGACTGGCAGAGTCATTTTATCACTGGCCCTGTTATTAATGACTGGCCCTGTCATTAATGACTGGCCCTGTCATTAATGACTGGCCCAGTCATTTTATCACTGGCCTTGTCAGTTTATGACTGGTTCTGTCATTTTATGACTGGCCAAGTCCATTTATGACTGGCAGAGTCATTTTATCACTGGCCCCGTCATAAATGACTGGCCCTGTCATTAATGACGGGCCCAGTCATTTTATCACTGGCCCTGTCATTAATGACTGGCCCTGTCATTAATGAAAGGCCCAGTCATTTTATCACTGGCCCTGTCATTTTATGACTGGTTCTGTCATAAATGACTGGCTTAGTCATTTCATGACTGGTAGAGTCATTTTATCACTGGCCCCTTCATAAATGACTGGCCCTGTCATTAATGACGGGCCCAGGCATTTTATCACTGGCCCTGTCATTAATGACTGGCCCTGTCATTAATGACAGGCCCAGTCATTTTATAACTGGCCCTGTCATTTTATGAATGTTTCTGACATTTAATGACTTGCCAAGTAATTTTATGACTTGCAAAGTCATTTTATGACTGGCAGAGTCATTTTATAACTGGCCCTGTCATTAATGACTGGCCCTGTCATTAATGACTGGCCCAGTCATTTTATCACTGGCCCTGTCATTTAATGACTGGTTCTGTCATTTTATGACTGGCCAAGTCCATTTATGACTGGCAGAGTCATTTTATCACTGGCCCTGTCATTAATGACTGGCCCTGTCATTAATGACGGGCCCAGTCATTTTATCACTGGCCCTGTCATTAATGACAGGCCCTGTCATTAATGACTGGCCCAGTCATTTTATCACTGGCCCTGTAATTTTATGACTGGTTCTGTCATTTTATGCCTGGCCAAGTCATTTTATGACTGGTAGAGTCATTTTATCACTGGCCCTGTCATTAATGACTGGCCCTTACATTAATGACTGGCCCAGTCATTTTATCATTGGCCCTGTCATTAATGACTGGCCCTGTCATTAATGACTGGCCCCGTCATTTTATCACTGGCCTTGTCATTTTATGACTGGTTCTGTCATTTTATGACTGGCCAAGTTATTTTATGACTGGCAGAGTCATTTTATCACTGGCCCTGTCATTAATGACTGGCCCAGTCATTAATGACTGGCCCTGTCATTAATGACTGGCCCAGTCATTTTATCACTGGCCCTGTCATTAATGACTGGCCCTGTCAATAATGACTGGCCCAGTCATTTTATCACTGGCCTTGTCATTTTATGACTGGTTCTGTCATTTTATGACTGGCCAAGTCCATTTATGACTGGCAGAGTCATTCATGACAGGCCCTGTCATAAATGACTGGCCCTGTCATTAATGACGGGCCCAGTCATTAATGACTGGCACACTCATTTTATCACTGGCCCTGTCATTAATGACTGGCCCTGTCATTAATGACTGGGTCAGTCATTTTATGGCCATGTCATTTTATGACTGGTTCTGTCATTTTATGACTGGCCAAGTCATTTTATGACGGGCAGAGTCATTTTATCACTGGCCCTGTCATTAATGACTGGCCCTGTCATTAATGACTGGCCCTGTCATTCATGACTGGCCCTGTCATTTTATCACTGGCCCTGTCATTTTATGACTGGTTCTGTCATTTTATGACTGGCCAAGTCCATTTACGACTGGCAGAGTCATTTTATCACTGGCCCTGTCATAAATGACTGGCCCTGTCATTAATGACGGGCCCAGTCATTTTATCACTGGCCCTGTCATTAATGACTGGCCCTGTCATTAATGAAAGGCCCAGTCATTTTATCACTGGCTCTGTCATTTTATGACTTGTTCTGTCATTTTATGACTGGCCAAGTCATTTTATGCCTGGCAAAGTCATTTTATCACTGGCCCTGTCAATAATGACTGGCCCTGTCATTAATGACTGGCGAAGTCATTTTATCACTGGCCCTGTCATTAATGACTGGCGAAGTCATTTTATCACTGGCCCAGTCATTTTATCACTGGCCCTGTCATTTTATGACTGGTTCTGAAATTTTATGACTGGCCAAGTCATTTTATGACTGGTAGAGTCATTTTATCACTGGCCCTGTCATTAATGACTGGCCCTGTCATTAATGACTGGCCCAGTCATTTTATCATTGGCCCTGTCATTAATGACTGGCCCTGTCATTAATGACTGGCCCCGTCATTTTATCACAGGCCCTGTCATTTTATGACTGGTTCTGTCATTTTATGACTGGCCAAGTTATTTTATGACTAGCAGAGTCATTTTATCATTGGCCCTGTCATTAATGACTGGCCCTGTCATTAATGACTGGCTCACTCATTTTATCACTGGCCCTGTCATTAATGACTGGCCCTGTCATTTATGACTGGGTCAGTCATTTTATCACTGGCCCTGTCATTTTATGACTGGTTCTGTCATTTTATGACTGGCCAAGTCATTTTCAGACTGGCAGAGTCATTTCATCACTGGCCCTGTCATTAATGACTGGCCCTGTCATTAATGACTGGCCCTGTTATTAATGACTGGCCCAGTCATTTTATCACTGGCCCTGTCATTAATGACTGGCCCTGTCATTAATGACTGGCCCAGTCATTTTATCACTGGCCCTGTCATTTTATGAGTGGTTCTGTCATTTTATGACTGGCCAAGTCATTTTATGACTGGTAGAGTCATTTTATCACTCGCCCTGTCAATAATGACTGGCCCTGTCATTAATGACTGGCCAAGTCATTTTATCACTGTTCCGGTCATGACCATTAATGGCCCGGCCATTAATGACTGGGCCAGTCATTAATGACTGGGTCAGTCATTTTATCACTGGCCCTGTCATTTTATGACTGGTTCTGTCATTTTATGACTGGCCAAGTCATTTTATGACTGGCAGAGTCATTTTATCACTGGCCCTGTTATTAATGACTGGCCCTGTCATTAATGACTGGCCCTGTCATTAATGACTGGCCCAGTCATTTTATCACTGGCCTTGTCAGTTTATGACTGGTTCTGTCATTTTATGACTGGCCAAGTCCATTTATGACTGGCAGAGTCATTTTATCACTGGCCCTGTCATAAATGACTGGCCCTGTCATTAATGACGGGCCCAGTCATTTTATCACTGGCCCTGTCATTAATGACTGGCCCTGTCATTAATGAAAGGCCCAGTCATTTTATCACTGGCCCTGTCATTTTATGACTGGTTCTGTCATTAATGACTGGCTTAGTCATTTTATGACTGGTAGAGTCATTTTATCACTGGCCCCTTCATAAATGACTGGCCCTGTCATTAATGACGGGCCCAGGCATTTTATCACTGGCCCTGTCATTAATGACTGGCCCTGTCATTAATGACAGGCCCAGTCATTTTATAACTGGCCCTGTCATTTTATGAATGTTTCTGTCATTTAATGACTTGCCAAGTAATTTTATGACTTGCAAAGTCATTTTATGACTGGCAGAGTCATTTGATAACTGGCCCTGTCATTAATGACTGGCCCTGTCATTAATGACTGGCCCAGTCATTTTATCACTGGCCCTGTCATTTAATGACTGGTTCTGTCATTTTATGACTGGCCAAGTCCATTTATGACTGGCAGAGTCATTTTATCACTGGCCCTGTCATTAATGACTGGCCCTGTCATTAATGACGGGCCCAGTCATTTTATCACTGGCCCTGTCATTAATGACAGGCCCTGTCATTAATGACTGGCCCAGTCATTTTATCACTGGCCCTGTAATTTTATGACTGGTTCTGTCATTTTATGCCTGGCCAAGTCATTTTATGACTGGTAGAGTCATTTTATCACTGGCCCTGTCATTAATGACTGGCCCTTACATTAATGACTGGCCCAGTCATTTTATCATTGGCCCTGTCATTAATGACTGGCCCTGTCATTAATGACTGGCCCCGTCATTTTATCACTGGCCTTGTCATTTTATGACTGGTTCTGTCATTTTATGACTGGCCAAGTTATTTTATGACTGGCAGAGTCATTTTATCACTGGCCCTGTCATTAATGACTGGCCCAGTCATTAATGACTGGCCCTGTCATTAATGACTGGCCCAGTCATTTTATCACTGGCCCTGTCATTAATGACTGGCCCTGTCAATAATGACTGGCCCAGTCATTTTATCACTGGCCTTGTCATTTTATGACTGGTTCTGTCATTTTATGACTGGCCAAGTCCATTTATGACTGGCAGAGTCATTTTATCACTGGCCCTGTCATAAATGACTGGCCCTGTCATAAATGACTGGCCCTGTCATTAATGACGGGCCCAGTCATTAATGACTGGCACACTCATTTTATCACTGGCCCTGTCATTAATGACTGGCCCTGTCATTAATGACTGGGTCAGTCATTTTATGGCCCTGTCATTTTATGACTGGTTCTGTCATTTTATGACTGGCCAAGTCATTTTATGACGGGCAGAGTCATTTTATCACTGGCCCTGTCATTAATGACTGGCCCTGTCATTAATGACTGGCCCTGTCATTCATGACTGGCCCTGTCATTTTATCACTGGCCCTGTCATTTTATGACTGGTTCTGTCATTTTATGACTGGCCAAGTCCATTTACGACTGGCAGAGTCATTTTATCACTGGCCCTGTCATAAATGACTGGCCCTGTCATTAATGACGGGCCCAGTCATTTTATCACTGGCCCTGTCATTAATGACTGGCCCTGTCATTAATGAAAGGCCCAGTCATTTTATCACTGGCTCTGTCATTTTATGACTTGTTCTGTCATTTTATGACTGGCCAAGTCATTTTATGCCTGGCAAAGTCATTTTATCACTGGCCCTGTCAATAATGACTGGCCCTGTCATTAATGACTGGCGAAGTCATTTTATCACTGGCCCTGTCATTAATGACTGGCGAAGTCATTTTATCACTGGCCCAGTCATTTTATCACTGGCCCTGTCATTTTATGACTGGTTCTGTCATTTTATGACTGGCCAAGTAATTTTATGACTGGCAGAGTCATTTTATCACTGGCCCTGTCATTAATGACTAGCCCTGTCATTAATGACTGGCCCTGTCATTAATGACTGGCCCACTCATTTTATCACTGGCCCTGTCATTTAATGACTGGTTCTGTCATTAATGACTGGCCCAGTCATTTTATCACTGGCCCTGTCATTTTATCACTGGCCCCGTCATTAATGACTGGCATAGTCATTTTTATCACTGGCCCTGTCATTAATGACTGGCCCTGTCATTAATGACTGGCCCAGTCATTTTATCACTGGCCCTGTCATTTTATGACTTGTTCTGTCATTTTATGACTGGCCAAGTCATTTTATGACTGGTAGAGTCATTTCATTACTGGCCCTGTCATTAATGACCGGCCCTGTCATTAATGACTGGCCCAGTCATTTTATCACTGGCCCTGTCATTAATAACTGGCCCTGTCATTAATGACTGGCCCCGTCATTTTATCACTGGCCCTGTCATTTTATGACTGGCCAAGTCCATTTACGACTGGCAGAGTCATTTTATCACTGGCCCTGTCATAAATGACTGGCCCTGTCATTAATGACGGGCCCAGTCATTTTATCACTGGCCCTGTCATTAATGACTGGCCCTGTCATTAATGAAAGGCCCAGTCATTTTATCACTGGCTCTGTCATTTTATGACTTGTTCTGTCATTTTATGACTGGCCAAGTCATTTTATGCCTGGCAAAGTCATTTTATCACTGGCCCTGTCAATAATGACTGGCCCTGTCATTAATGACTGGCGAAGTCATTTTATCACTGGCCCTGTCATTAATGACTGGCGAAGTCATTTTATCACTGGCCCAGTCATTTTATCACTGGCCCTGTCATTTTATGACTGGTTCTGAAATTTTATGACTGGCCAAGTCATTTTATGACTGGTAGAGTCATTTTATCACTGGCCCTGTCATTAATGACTGGCCCTGTCATTAATGACTGGCCCAGTCATTTTATCACTGGCCTTGTCATTTTATGACTGGTTCTGTCATTTTATGACTGGCCAAGTCCATTTATGACTGGCAGAGTCATTTTATCACTGGCCCTGTCATAAATGACTGGCCCTGTCATTAATGACTGGCCCTGTCATTAATGACTGGGTCAGTCATTTTATGGCCATGTCATTTTATGACTGGTTCTGTCATTTTATGACTGGCCAAGTCATTTTATGACGGGCAGAGTCATTTTATCACTGGCCCTGTCATTAATGACTGGCCCTGTCATTAATGACTGGCCCTGTCATTCATGACTGGCCCTGTCATTTTATCACTGGCCCTGTCATTTTATGACTGGTTCTGTCATTTTATGACTGGCCAAGTCCATTTACGACTGGCAGAGTCATTTTATCACTGGCCCTGTCATAAATGACTGGCCCTGTCATTAATGACGGGCCCAGTCATTTTATCACTGGCCCTGTCATTAATGACTGGCCCTGTCATTAATGAAAGGCCCAGTCATTTTATCACTGGCTCTGTCATTTTATGACTTGTTCTGTCATTTTATGACTGGCCAAGTCATTTTATGCCTGGCAAAGTCATTTTATCACTGGCCCTGTCAATAATGACTGGCCCTGTCATTAATGACTGGCGAAGTCATTTTATCACTGGCCCTGTCATTAATGACTGGCGAAGTCATTTTATCACTGGCCCAGTCATTTTATCACTGGCCCTGTCATTTTATGACTGGTTCTGAAATTTTATGACTGGCCAAGTCATTTTATGACTGGTAGAGTCATTTTATCACTGGCCCTGTCATTAATGACTGGCCCTGTCATTAATGACTGGCCCAGTCATTTTATCATTGGCCCTGTCATTAATGACTGGCCCTGTCATTAATGACTGGCCCCGTCATTTTATCACAGGCCCTGTCATTTTATGACTGGTTCTGTCATTTTATGACTGGCCAAGTTATTTTATGACTAGCAGAGTCATTTTATCATTGGCCCTGTCATTAATGACTGGCCCTGTCATTAATGACTGGCTCACTCATTTTATCACTGGCCCTGTCATTAATGACTGGCCCTGTCATTTATGACTGGGTCAGTCATTTTATCACTGGCCCTGTCATTTTATGACTGGTTCTGTCATTTTATGACTGGCCAAGTCATTTTCAGACTGGCAGAGTCATTTCATCACTGGCCCTGTCATTAATGACTGGCCCTGTCATTAATGACTGGCCCTGTTATTAATGACTGGCCCAGTCATTTTATCACTGGCCCTGTCATTAATGACTGGCCCTGTCATTAATGACTGGCCCAGTCATTTTATCACTGGCCCTGTCATTTTATGAGTGGTTCTGTCATTTTATGACTGGCCAAGTCATTTTATGACTGGTAGAGTCATTTTATCACTCGCCCTGTCAATAATGACTGGCCCTGTCATTAATGACTGGCCAAGTCATTTTATCACTGTTCCGGTCATGACCATTAATGGCCCGGCCATTAATGACTGGGCCAGTCATTAATGACTGGGTCAGTCATTTTATCACTGGCCCTGTCATTTTATGACTGGTTCTGTCATTTTATGACTGGCCAAGTCATTTTATGACTGGCAGAGTCATTTTATCACTGGCCCTGTTATTAATGACTGGCCCTGTCATTAATGACTGGCCCTGTCATTAATGACTGGCCCAGTCATTTTATCACTGGCCTTGTCAGTTTATGACTGGTTCTGTCATTTTATGACTGGCCAAGTCCATTTATGACTGGCAGAGTCATTTTATCACTGGCCCTGTCATAAATGACTGGCCCTGTCATTAATGACGGGCCCAGTCATTTTATCACTGGCCCTGTCATTAATGACTGGCCCTGTCATTAATGAAAGGCCCAGTCATTTTATCACTGGCCCTGTCATTTTATGACTGGTTCTGTCATTAATGACTGGCTTAGTCATTTTATGACTGGTAGAGTCATTTTATCACTGGCCCCTTCATAAATGACTGGCCCTGTCATTAATGACGGGCCCAGGCATTTTATCACTGGCCCTGTCATTAATGACTGGCCCTGTCATTAATGACAGGCCCAGTCATTTTATAACTGGCCCTGTCATTTTATGAATGTTTCTGTCATTTAATGACTTGCCAAGTAATTTTATGACTTGCAAAGTCATTTTATGACTGGCAGAGTCATTTGATAACTGGCCCTGTCATTAATGACTGGCCCTGTCATTAATGACTGGCCCAGTCATTTTATCACTGGCCCTGTCATTTAATGACTGGTTCTGTCATTTTATGACTGGCCAAGTCCATTTATGACTGGCAGAGTCATTTTATCACTGGCCCTGTCATTAATGACTGGCCCTGTCATTAATGACGGGCCCAGTCATTTTATCACTGGCCCTGTCATTAATGACAGGCCCTGTCATTAATGACTGGCCCAGTCATTTTATCACTGGCCCTGTAATTTTATGACTGGTTCTGTCATTTTATGCCTGGCCAAGTCATTTTATGACTGGTAGAGTCATTTTATCACTGGCCCTGTCATTAATGACTGGCCCTTACATTAATGACTGGCCCAGTCATTTTATCATTGGCCCTGTCATTAATGACTGGCCCTGTCATTAATGACTGGCCCCGTCATTTTATCACTGGCCTTGTCATTTTATGACTGGTTCTGTCATTTTATGACTGGCCAAGTTATTTTATGACTGGCAGAGTCATTTTATCACTGGCCCTGTCATTAATGACTGGCCCAGTCATTAATGACTGGCCCTGTCATTAATGACTGGCCCAGTCATTTTATCACTGGCCCTGTCATTAATGACTGGCCCTGTCAATAATGACTGGCCCAGTCATTTTATCACTGGCCTTGTCATTTTATGACTGGTTCTGTCATTTTATGACTGGCCAAGTCCATTTATGACTGGCAGAGTCATTTTATCACTGGCCCTGTCATAAATGACTGGCCCTGTCATAAATGACTGGCCCTGTCATTAATGACGGGCCCAGTCATTAATGACTGGCACACTCATTTTATCACTGGCCCTGTCATTAATGACTGGCCCTGTCATTAATGACTGGGTCAGTCATTTTATGGCCCTGTCATTTTATGACTGGTTCTGTCATTTTATGACTGGCCAAGTCATTTTATGACGGGCAGAGTCATTTTATCACTGGCCCTGTCATTAATGACTGGCCCTGTCATTAATGACTGGCCCTGTCATTCATGACTGGCCCTGTCATTTTATCACTGGCCCTGTCATTTTATGACTGGTTCTGTCATTTTATGACTGGCCAAGTCCATTTACGACTGGCAGAGTCATTTTATCACTGGCCCTGTCATAAATGACTGGCCCTGTCATTAATGACGGGCCCAGTCATTTTATCACTGGCCCTGTCATTAATGACTGGCCCTGTCATTAATGAAAGGCCCAGTCATTTTATCACTGGCTCTGTCATTTTATGACTTGTTCTGTCATTTTATGACTGGCCAAGTCATTTTATGCCTGGCAAAGTCATTTTATCACTGGCCCTGTCAATAATGACTGGCCCTGTCATTAATGACTGGCGAAGTCATTTTATCACTGGCCCTGTCATTAATGACTGGCGAAGTCATTTTATCACTGGCCCAGTCATTTTATCACTGGCCCTGTCATTTTATGACTGGTTCTGTCATTTTATGACTGGCCAAGTAATTTTATGACTGGCAGAGTCATTTTATCACTGGCCCTGTCATTAATGACTAGCCCTGTCATTAATGACTGGCCCTGTCATTAATGACTGGCCCACTCATTTTATCACTGGCCCTGTCATTTAATGACTGGTTCTGTCATTAATGACTGGCCCAGTCATTTTATCACTGGCCCTGTCATTTTATCACTGGCCCCGTCATTAATGACTGGCATAGTCATTTTTATCACTGGCCCTGTCATTAATGACTGGCCCTGTCATTAATGACTGGCCCAGTCATTTTATCACTGGCCCTGTCATTTTATGACTTGTTCTGTCATTTTATGACTGGCCAAGTCATTTTATGACTGGTAGAGTCATTTCATTACTGGCCCTGTCATTAATGACCGGCCCTGTCATTAATGACTGGCCCAGTCATTTTATCACTGGCCCTGTCATTAATAACTGGCCCTGTCATTAATGACTGGCCCCGTCATTTTATCACTGGCCCTGTCATTTTATGACTGGTTCTGTCATTTTATGACTGGCCAAGTCATTTTATGACTGGCACAGTCATTTATTAACTGGCCCTGTCATTAATGACTGGCCCTGTCGTTAATGACTGGCCCAGTCATTTTATCACTGGCCCTGTCATTAATGACTGGCCCTGTCATTAATGACTGGCCCAGTCATTTTATCACTGGCCCTGTCATTTTATGTCTGGTTCTGTCATTTTATGACTCGCCAAGTCCATTTATGACTGGCAGAGTCATTTTATCACGGGCCCTGTCATTAATGACGGGCCCAGTCATTTTATCACTGGTTCTGTCATTTTATGACTGGTTCTGTCATTTTATGACTGGCCAATTCATTAATGACTGGTATAGTCATTTTATCACTGGCCCAGTCCTTAATGACTGGCACTGTCGTTAATGACTGGCCCAGTCATTTTATCACTGGCCCTGTCATTAATGACTGGCCCTGTCATTAATGACGTGCCCAATCATTTTATCACTGGCCCTGTCATTTTATGACTGGTTCTGTCAATTTATGACTGGCCAAGTCATTTTATGACTGTTAGAGTCATTTTATCACTGGCCCTGTCCTTAATGACTGGCCCTGTCATTAATGACTGGCCCAGTCATTTTATAACTGGCCCTGTCATTAATGACTGGCCCTGTCATTAATGACTGGCCCCGTCATTTTATCACTGGCCCTGTTATTTTTTGACTGGTTCTGTCATTTTATGACTGGCCAAGTTATTTTATGACTAGCAGAGTCATTTTATCACTGGCCCTGTCATTAATGACTGGCCCTGTCATTAATGACTGGCCCAGTCATTTTATCACTGGCCCTGTCATTAATGACTGGCCCTGTTATTAATGACTGGCCCCGTCACTTTTTTTAACACTGGCCCTGTTATTTTATGACTGGTTCTGTCCCTTTATGACTGGCCAAGTTATTTTATGACTAGCAGAGTCATTTTATCACTGGCCCTGTCATTAACGACTGGCCCTGTCATTAATGACTGGCCCACTCATTTTATCACTGGCCCCTTCATTAATGACTGGCCCTGTCATTAATGATTGGGTCAGTCATTTTATCACTGGCCCTGTCATTTTATGACTGGTTCTGTCATTTTATGACTGGCAATGTCATTTTATGACTGGCAGAGTCATTTTATCACTGGCACTGTCATTAATGACTGGCTCTGTCATTAATGACTGGCCCTGTCATTAATGACTGGCCCAGTCATTTTATCACTGGCCCTGTCATTAATGATTGGCCCTGTCATTAATGACTAGCCCAGTCATTTTATCACTGGCCCTGTCATTTTATGACTGGTTCTGTCATTTTATGACTGGCCAAGTCCATTTACGACTGGCAGAGTCATTTTATCACTGGCCCTGTCATTAATGACTGGCCCTGTCATTAATGACGGGCCCAGTCATTTTATCACTGGCCCTGTCATTAATGACTGGCCCTGTCAATAATGAAAGGCCCAGTCATTTTATCACTGGCCCTGTCATTTCATGACTGGTTCTGTCATTAATGACTAGCTTAGTCATATTATCACTGGCCCTATCTTTTTATGACTGGTTCTGTCATTTTATGACTTGCCAAGTCATTTTATGACTGGTAGAGTCATTTTATCACTGGCCCTGTCATAAATGACTGGCCCTGTCATTAATGACGGGCCCAGGCATTTTATCACTGGCTCTGTCATTAATGACTGG
This sequence comes from Platycnemis pennipes, assembly GCA_933228895.1. NCBI lineage: Eukaryota > Metazoa > Arthropoda > Insecta > Odonata > Platycnemididae > Platycnemis > Platycnemis pennipes. Next base: position 73,366,923 of record OW121846.1, on the reverse strand, counting down.
CCCAGTCATTTTATCACAGGCCCTGTCATTAATGACTGTGCCAGTTATTTTATCACTGGCCCTGTCATTTTATGCCTGGTTCTGTCATTTTATGACTGGCCAATTCATTAATGACTGGTATAGTCATTTTATCACTGGCCCTGTCCTTAATGACTGGCACTGTCGTTAATGACTGGCCCAGTCATTTTATCACTGGCCCTGTCATTAATGACTGGCCCTGTCATTAATGACGTGCCCAATCATTTTATCACTGGCCCTGTCATTTTATGACTGGTTCTGTCAATTTATGACTGGCCAAGTCATTTTATGACTGTTAGAGTCATTTTATCACTGGCCCTGTCCTTAATGACTGGCCCTGTCATTAATGACTGGCCCAGTCATTTTATAACTGGCCCTGTCATTAATGACTGGCCCTGTCATTAATGACTGGCCCCGTCATTTTATCACTGGCCCTGTTATTTTTTGACTGGTTCTGTCATTTTATGACTGGCCAAGTTATTTTATGACTAGCAGAGTCATTTTATCACTGGCCCTGTCATTAATGACTGGCCCTGTCATTAATGACTGGCCCAGTCATTTTATCACTGGCCCTGTCATTAATGACTGGCCCTGTTATTAATGACTGGCCCCGTCACTTTTTTTAACACTGGCCCTGTCATTTTATGACTGGTTCTGTCATTTTATGACTGGCCAAGTTATTTTATGACTAGCAGAGTCATTTTATCACTGGCCCTGTCATTAACGACTGGCCCTGTCATTAATGATTGGGTCAGTCATTTTATCACTGGCCCTGTCATTTTATGACTGGTTCTGTCATTTTATGACTGGCCATGTCATTTTATGACTGGCAGAGTCATTTTATCACTGGCACTGTCATTAATGACTGGCTCTGTCATTAATGACTGGCACTGTCATTAATGACTGGCCCAGTCATTCTATCACTGGCCCTGTCATTAATGAATGGCCCTGTCATTAATGACTAGCCCAGTCATTTTATCACTGGCCCTGTCATTTTATGACTGGTTCTGTCATTTTATGACTGGCCAAGTCCATTTATGACTGGCAGAGTCATTTTATCACTGGCCCTGTCATTAATGACTGGCCCTGTCAATAATGAAAGGCCCAGTCATTTTATCACTGGCCCTGTCATTTCATGACTGGTTCTGTCATTAATGACTAGCTTAGTCATATTATCACTGGCCCTATCTTTTTATGACTGGTTCTGTCATTTTATGACTCTCCAAGTCATTTTATGACTGGTAGAGTCATTTTATCACTGGCCCTGTCATAAATGACTGGCCCTGTCATTAAATACGGGCCCAGGCATTTTATCACTGGCTCTGTCATTAATGACTGGCCCAGTCATTTTATCACAGGCCCTGTCATTAATGACTGTGCCAGTTATTTTATCACTGTCCCTGTCATTTTATGACTGGTTCTTTCATTTTATGACTGGCCAAGTCATTTTATGACTGGCAGAGTCATTTTATCACTGGCCCTATCATTAATGACTAGCCCTGTCGTTAATGACTGGCCCAGTCATTTTATCACTGGCCCTGTCATTAATGACTGGCCCTGTCATTAATGACTGGCCCAGTCATTTTATCACTGGCCCTGTCATTTTATGACTGGTTCTGTCATTTTATGACTCGCCAAGTCCATTTATGACTGGCAGAGTCATTTTATCACGGGCCCTGTCATTAATGACGGGCCCAGTCATTTTATCACTGGCCCTGTCATTTTATGACTGGTTCTGTCATTTTATGACTTGCCAAGTCATTTTATGACTGGTAGAGTCATTTTATCACTGGCCCTGTCATAAATGACTGGCCCTGTCATTAATGACTAGCCCTGTCATTAATGACTGGCCCTGTCATTAATGACTGTCCAACTCATTTTATCACTGGCCCTGTCATTTAATGACTGGTTCTGTCATTAATGACTGGCCCAGTCATTTTATCACTGGCCCTGTCATTTTATCACTGGCCCTGTCATTAACGACTGGCCCTGTCATTAATGACTGGCCCAGTCATTTTATCACTGGCCCTGTCATTTTATGACTTGTTCTGTCATTTTATGACTGGCCAAGTCATTTTATGACTGGTAGAGTCATTTTATCACTGGCCCTGTCATTAATGACTGGCCCTGTAATTAATGACTGGCCCAGTCATTTTAACACTGGCCCTGTCATTAATGACTGGCCCTGTCATTAATGACTGGCCCCGTCATTTTATCACTGGCCCTGTCATTTTATGACTAGTTCTGTCATTTTATGACAGGCCAAGTTATTTTATGACTGGAGGAGTCATTTTATCACTGGCCCTGTCATTAATGACTGGCCCAGTCATTTTATCACAGGCCCTGTCATTTATGACTGGCCCTGTCATTAATGACTGTGCCAGTCATTTTATCACTGGCCCTGTCATTTTATGACTGGTTCTGTCATTTTATGACTGGCCAAGTCATTTTATGACTGGCAGAGTCATTTTATAACTGGCCCTGTCCTTAATGACTGGCCCTGTCGTTAATGACTGGCCCAGTCATTTTATCACTGGCCCTGTCATTAATGACTGGCCCTGTCATTAATGACTGGCCCAGTCATTTTATCACTGGTTCTGTCATTTTATGCCTGGCCAAGTCATTTTATGACTGGTAGAGTCATTTTATCACTGGCCCTGTCATTAATGACTGGCCCTGTCATTAATGACTGGCCCAGTCATTTTATCATTGGCCCTGTCATTAATGACTGGCCCTGTCATTAATGACTGGCCCCGTCATTTTATCACAGGCCCTGTCATTTTATGACTGGTTCTGTCATTTTATGACTGGCCAAGTTATTTTATGACTAGCAGAGTCATTTTATCATTGGCCCTGTCATTAATGACTGGCCCTGTCATTAATGACTGGCTCACTCATTTTATCACTGGCCCTGTCATTAATGACTGGCCCTGTCATTTATGACTGGGTCAGTCATTTTATCAATGGCCCTGTCATTTTATGACTGGTTCTGTCATTTTATGACTGGCCAAGTCATTTTCAGACTGGCAGAGTCATTTCATCACTGGCCCTGTCATTAATGACTGGACCTGTCATTAATGACTGGCCCTGTTATTAATGACTGGCCCAGTCATTTTATCACTGGCCCTGTCATTAATGACTGGCCCTGTCATTAATGACTGGCCCAGTCATTTTATCACTGGCCCTGTCATTTTATGAGTGGTTCTGTCATTTTATGACTGGCCAAGTCATTTTATGACTGGTAGAGTCATTTTATCACTCGCCCTGTCAATAATGACTGGCCCTGTCATTAATGACTGGCCAAGTCATTTTATCACTGTTCCGGTCATTAATGACTGGCCCAGTCATTAATGACTGGGTCAGTCATTTTATCACTGGCCCTGTCATTTTATGACTGGTTCTGTCATTTTATGACTGGCCAAGTCATTTTATGACTGGCAGAGTCATTTTATCACTGGCCCTGTTATTAATGACTGGCCCTGTCATTAATGACTGGCCCTGTCATTAATGACTGGCCCAGTCATTTTATCACTGGCCTTGTCAGTTTATGACTGGTTCTGTCATTTTATGACTGGCCAAGTCCATTTATGACTGGCAGAGTCATTTTATCACTGGCCCCGTCATAAATGACTGGCCCTGTCATTAATGACGGGCCCAGTCATTTTATCACTGGCCCTGTCATTAATGACTGGCCCTGTCATTAATGAAAGGCCCAGTCATTTTATCACTGGCCCTGTCATTTTATGACTGGTTCTGTCATTAATGACTGGCTTAGTCATTTCATGACTGGTAGAGTCATTTTATCACTGGCCCCTTCATAAATGACTGGCCCTGTCATTAATGACGGGCCCAGGCATTTTATCACTGGCCCTGTCATTAATGACTGGCCCTGTCATTAATGACAGGCCCAGTCATTTTATAACTGGCCCTGTCATTTTATGAATGTTTCTGTCATTTAATGACTTGCCAAGTAATTTTATGACTTGCAAAGTCATTTTATGACTGGCAGAGTCATTTTATAACTGGCCCTGTCATTAATGACTGGCCCTGTCATTAATGACTGGCCCAGTCATTTTATCACTGGCCCTGTCATTTAATGACTGCTTCTGTCATTTTATGACTGGCCAAGTCCATTTATGACTGGCAGAGTCATTTTATCACTGGCCCTGTCATTAATGACTGGCCCTGTCATTAATGACGGGCCCAGTCATTTTATCACTGGCCCTGTCATTAATGACAGGCCCTGTCATTAATGACTGGCCCAGTCATTTTATCACTGGCCCTGTAATTTTATGACTGGTTCTGTCATTTTATGCCTGGCCAAGTCATTTTATGACTGGTAGAGTCATTTTATCACTGGCCCTGTCATTAATGACTGGCCCTTACATTAATGACTGGCCCAGTCATTTTATCATTGGCCCTGTCATTAATGACTGGCCCTGTCATTAATGACTGGCCCCGTCATTTTATCACTGGCCTTGTCATTTTATGACTGGTTCTGTCATTTTATGACTGGCCAAGTTATTTTATGACTGGCAGAGTCATTTTATCACTGGCCCTGTCATTAATGACTGGCCCAGTCATTAATGACTGGCCCTGTCATTAATGACTGGCCCAGTCATTTTATCACTGGCCCTGTCATTAATGACTGGCCCTGTCAATAATGACTGGCCCAGTCATTTTATCACTGGCCTTGTCATTTTATGACTGGTTCTGTCATTTTATGACTGGCCAAGTCCATTTATGACTGGCAGAGTCATTCATGACAGGCCCTGTCATAAATGACTGGCCCTGTCATTAATGACGGGCCCAGTCATTAATGACTGGCACACTCATTTTATCACTGGCCCTGTCATTAATGACTGGCCCTGTCATTAATGACTGGGTCAGTCATTTTATGGCCATGTCATTTTATGACTGGTTCTGTCATTTTATGACTGGCCAAGTCATTTTATGACGGGCAGAGTCATTTTATCACTGGCCCTGTCATTAATGACTGGCCCTGTCATTAATGACTGGCCCTGTCATTCATGACTGGCCCTGTCATTTTATCACTGGCCCTGTCATTTTATGACTGGTTCTGTCATTTTATGACTGGCCAAGTCCATTTACGACTGGCAGAGTCATTTTATCACTGGCCCTGTCATAAATGACTGGCCCTGTCATTAATGACGGGCCCAGTCATTTTATCACTGGCCCTGTCATTAATGACTGGCCCTGTCATTAATGAAAGGCCCAGTCATTTTATCACTGGCTCTGTCATTTTATGACTTGTTCTGTCATTTTATGACTGGCCAAGTCATTTTATGCCTGGCAAAGTCATTTTATCACTGGCCCTGTCAATAATGACTGGCCCTGTCATTAATGACTGGCGAAGTCATTTTATCACTGGCCCTGTCATTAATGACTGGCGAAGTCATTTTATCACTGGCCCAGTCATTTTATCACTGGCCCTGTCATTTTATGACTGGTTCTGAAATTTTATGACTGGCCAAGTCATTTTATGACTGGTAGAGTCATTTTATCACTGGCCCTGTCATTAATGACTGGCCCTGTCATTAATGACTGGCCCAGTCATTTTATCATTGGCCCTGTCATTAATGACTGGCCCTGTCATTAATGACTGGCCCCGTCATTTTATCACAGGCCCTGTCATTTTATGACTGGTTCTGTCATTTTATGACTGGCCAAGTTATTTTATGACTAGCAGAGTCATTTTATCATTGGCCCTGTCATTAATGACTGGCCCTGTCATTAATGACTGGCTCACTCATTTTATCACTGGCCCTGTCATTAATGACTGGCCCTGTCATTTATGACTGGGTCAGTCATTTTATCACTGGCCCTGTCATTTTATGACTGGTTCTGTCATTTTATGACTGGCCAAGTCATTTTCAGACTGGCAGAGTCATTTCATCACTGGCCCTGTCATTAATGACTGGCCCTGTCATTAATGACTGGCCCTGTTATTAATGACTGGCCCAGTCATTTTATCACTGGCCCTGTCATTAATGACTGGCCCTGTCATTAATGACTGGCCCAGTCATTTTATCACTGGCCCTGTCATTTTATGAGTGGTTCTGTCATTTTATGACTGGCCAAGTCATTTTATGACTGGTAGAGTCATTTTATCACTCGCCCTGTCAATAATGACTGGCCCTGTCATTAATGACTGGCCAAGTCATTTTATCACTGTTCCGGTCATTAATGACTGGCCCAGTCATTAATGACTGGGTCAGTCATTTTATCACTGGCCCTGTCATTTTATGACTGGTTCTGTCATTTTATGACTGGCCAAGTCATTTTATGACTGGCAGAGTCATTTTATCACTGGCCCTGTTATTAATGACTGGCCCTGTCATTAATGACTGGCCCTGTCATTAATGACTGGCCCAGTCATTTTATCACTGGCCTTGTCAGTTTATGACTGGTTCTGTCATTTTATGACTGGCCAAGTCCATTTATGACTGGCAGAGTCATTTTATCACTGGCCCTGTCATAAATGACTGGCCCTGTCATTAATGACGGGCCCAGTCATTTTATCACTGGCCCTGTCATTAATGACTGGCCCTGTCATTAATGAAAGGCCCAGTCATTTTATCACTGGCCCTGTCATTTTATGACTGGTTCTGTCATTAATGACTGGCTTAGTCATTTTATGACTGGTAGAGTCATTTTATCACTGGCCCCTTCATAAATGACTGGCCCTGTCATTAATGACGGGCCCAGGCATTTTATCACTGGCCCTGTCATTAATGACTGGCCCTGTCATTAATGACAGGCCCAGTCATTTTATAACTGGCCCTGTCATTTTATGAATGTTTCTGTCATTTAATGACTTGCCAAGTAATTTTATGACTTGCAAAGTCATTTTATGACTGGCAGAGTCATTTGATAACTGGCCCTGTCATTAATGACTGGCCCTGTCATTAATGACTGGCCCAGTCATTTTATCACTGGCCCTGTCATTTAATGACTGGTTCTGTCATTTTATGACTGGCCAAGTCCATTTATGACTGGCAGAGTCATTTTATCACTGGCCCTGTCATTAATGACTGGCCCTGTCATTAATGACGGGCCCAGTCATTTTATCACTGGCCCTGTCATTAATGACAGGCCCTGTCATTAATGACTGGCCCAGTCATTTTATCACTGGCCCTGTAATTTTATGACTGGTTCTGTCATTTTATGCCTGGCCAAGTCATTTTATGACTGGTAGAGTCATTTTATCACTGGCCCTGTCATTAATGACTGGCCCTTACATTAATGACTGGCCCAGTCATTTTATCATTGGCCCTGTCATTAATGACTGGCCCTGTCATTAATGACTGGCCCCGTCATTTTATCACTGGCCTTGTCATTTTATGACTGGTTCTGTCATTTTATGACTGGCCAAGTTATTTTATGACTGGCAGAGTCATTTTATCACTGGCCCTGTCATTAATGACTGGCCCAGTCATTAATGACTGGCCCTGTCATTAATGACTGGCCCAGTCATTTTATCACTGGCCCTGTCATTAATGACTGGCCCTGTCAATAATGACTGGCCCAGTCATTTTATCACTGGCCTTGTCATTTTATGACTGGTTCTGTCATTTTATGACTGGCCAAGTCCATTTATGACTGGCAGAGTCATTTTATCACTGGCCCTGTCATAAATGACTGGCCCTGTCATAAATGACTGGCCCTGTCATTAATGACGGGCCCAGTCATTAATGACTGGCACACTCATTTTATCACTGGCCCTGTCATTAATGACTGGCCCTGTCATTAATGACTGGGTCAGTCATTTTATGGCCCTGTCATTTTATGACTGGTTCTGTCATTTTATGACTGGCCAAGTCATTTTATGACGGGCAGAGTCATTTTATCACTGGCCCTGTCATTAATGACTGGCCCTGTCATTAATGACTGGCCCTGTCATTCATGACTGGCCCTGTCATTTTATCACTGGCCCTGTCATTTTATGACTGGTTCTGTCATTTTATGACTGGCCAAGTCCATTTACGACTGGCAGAGTCATTTTATCACTGGCCCTGTCATAAATGACTGGCCCTGTCATTAATGACGGGCCCAGTCATTTTATCACTGGCCCTGTCATTAATGACTGGCCCTGTCATTAATGAAAGGCCCAGTCATTTTATCACTGGCTCTGTCATTTTATGACTTGTTCTGTCATTTTATGACTGGCCAAGTCATTTTATGCCTGGCAAAGTCATTTTATCACTGGCCCTGTCAATAATGACTGGCCCTGTCATTAATGACTGGCGAAGTCATTTTATCACTGGCCCTGTCATTAATGACTGGCGAAGTCATTTTATCACTGGCCCAGTCATTTTATCACTGGCCCTGTCATTTTATGACTGGTTCTGTCATTTTATGACTGGCCAAGTAATTTTATGACTGGCAGAGTCATTTTATCACTGGCCCTGTCATTAATGACTAGCCCTGTCATTAATGACTGGCCCTGTCATTAATGACTGGCCCACTCATTTTATCACTGGCCCTGTCATTTAATGACTGGTTCTGTCATTAATGACTGGCCCAGTCATTTTATCACTGGCCCTGTCATTTTATCACTGGCCCCGTCATTAATGACTGGCATAGTCATTTTTATCACTGGCCCTGTCATTAATGACTGGCCCTGTCATTAATGACTGGCCCAGTCATTTTATCACTGGCCCTGTCATTTTATGACTTGTTCTGTCATTTTATGACTGGCCAAGTCATTTTATGACTGGTAGAGTCATTTCATTACTGGCCCTGTCATTAATGACTGGCCCTGTCATTAATGACTGGCCCAGTCATTTTATCACTGGCCCTGTCATTAATAACTGGCCCTGTCATTAATGACTGGCCCCGTCATTTTATCACTGGCCCTGTCATTTTATGACTGGTTCTGTCATTTTATGACTGGCCAAGTCATTTTATGACTGGCACAGTCATTTATTAACTGGCCCTGTCATTAATGACTGGCCCTGTCGTTAATGACTGGCCCAGTCATTTTATCACTGGCCCTGTCATTAATGACTGGCCCTGTCATTAATGACTGGCCCAGTCATTTTATCACTGGCCCTGTCATTTTATGTCTGGTTCTGTCATTTTATGACTCGCCAAGTCCATTTATGACTGGCAGAGTCATTTTATCACGGGCCCTGTCATTAATGACGGGCCCAGTCATTTTATCACTGGTTCTGTCATTTTATGACTGGTTCTGTCATTTTATGACTGGCCAATTCATTAATGACTGGTATAGTCATTTTATCACTGGCCCAGTCCTTAATGACTGGCACTGTCGTTAATGACTGGCCCAGTCATTTTATCACTGGCCCTGTCATTAATGACTGGCCCTGTCATTAATGACGTGCCCAATCATTTTATCACTGGCCCTGTCATTTTATGACTGGTTCTGTCAATTTATGACTGGCCAAGTCATTTTATGACTGTTAGAGTCATTTTATCACTGGCCCTGTCCTTAATGACTGGCCCTGTCATTAATGACTGGCCCAGTCATTTCATAACTGGCCCTGTCATTAATGACTGGCCCTGTCATTAATGACTGGCCCCGTCATTTTATCACTGGCCCTGTTATTTTTTGACTGGTTCTGTCATTTTATGACTGGCCAAGTTATTTTATGACTAGCAGAGTCATTTTATCACTGGCCCTGTCATTAATGACTGGCCCTGTCATTAATGACTGGCCCAGTCATTTTATCACTGGCCCTGTCATTAATGACTGGCCCTGTTATTAATGACTGGCCCCGTCACTTTTTTTAACACTGGCCCTGTTATTTTATGACTGGTTCTGTCCCTTTATGACTGGCCAAGTTATTTTATGACTAGCAGAGTCATTTTATCACTGGCCCTGTCATTAACGACTGGCCCTGTCATTAATGACTGGCCCACTCATTTTATCACTGGCCCCTTCATTAATGACTGGCCCTGTCATTAATGATTGGGTCAGTCATTTTATCACTGGCCCTGTCATTTTATGACTGGTTCTGTCATTTTATGACTGGCAATGTCATTTTATGACTGGCAGAGTCATTTTATCACTGGCACTGTCATTAATGACTGGCTCTGTCATTAATGACTGGCCCTGTCATTAATGACTGGCCCAGTCATTTTATCACTGGCCCTGTCATTAATGATTGGCCCTGTCATTAATGACTAGCCCAGTCATTTTATCACTGGCCCTGTCATTTTATGACTGGTTCTGTCATTTTATGACTGGCCAAGTCCATTTACGACTGGCAGAGTCATTTTATCACTGGCCCTGTCATTAATGACTGGCCCTGTCATTAATGACGGGCCCAGTCATTTTATCACTGGCCCTGTCATTAATGACTGGCCCTGTCAATAATGAAAGGCCCAGTCATTTTATCACTGGCCCTGTCATTTCATGACTGGTTCTGTCATTAATGACTAGCTTAGTCATATTATCACTGGCCCTATCTTTTTATGACTGGTTCTGTCATTTTATGACTTGCCAAGTCATTTTATGACTGGTAGAGTCATTTTATCACTGGCCCTGTCATAAATGACTGGCCCTGTCATTAATGACGGGCCCAGGCATTTTATCACTGGCTCTGTCATTAATGACTGGCCCAGTCATTTTATCACAGGCCCTGTCATTAATGACTGTGCCAGTTATTTTATCACTGTCCCTGTCATTTTATGACTGGTTCTTTCATTTAATGACTGGCCAAGTCATTTTATGACTGGCAGAGTCATTTTATCACTGGCCCTGTCATTAATGACTAGCCCTGTCGTTAATGACTGGCCCAGTCATTTTATCACTGGCCCTGTCATTAATGACTGGCCCTGTCATTAATGACTGGCCCAGTCATTTTATCACTGGCCCTGTCATTTTATGACTGGTTCTGTCATTTTATGACTCGCCAAGTCCATTTATGACTGGCAGAGTCATTTTATCACGGGTTCTGTCATTAATGACGGGCCCAGTCATTTTATCACTGGCCCTGTCATTTTATGACTGGTTCTGTCATTTTATGACTTGCCAAGTCATTTTATGACTGGTAGAGTCATTTTATCACTGGCCCCTTCATAAATGACTGGCCCTGTCATTAATGACGGGCCCAGGCATTTTATCACTGGCCCTGTCATTAATGACTGGCCCTGTCATTAATGACAGGCCCAGTCATTTTATAACTGGCCCTGTCATTTTATGAATGTTTCTGTCATTTAATGACTTGCCAAGTAATTTTATGACTTGCAAAGTCATTTTATGACTGGCAGAGTCATTTTATAACTGGCCCTGTCATTAATGACTGGCCCTGTCATTAATGACTGGCCCAGTCATTTTATCACTGGCCCTGTCATTTAATGACTGGTTCTGTCATTTTATGACTGGCCAAGTCCATTTATGACTGGCAGAGTCATTTTATCACTGGCCCTGTCATTAATGACTGGCCCTGTCATTAATGACGGGCCCAGTCATTTTATCACTGGCCCTGTCATTAATGACAGGCCCTGTCATTAATGACTGGCCCAGTCATTTTATCACTGGCCCTGTAATTTTATGACTGGTTCTGTCATTTTATGACTGGCCAAGTCCATTTATGACTGGCAGAGTCATTTTATCACTGGCCCTGTCATAAATGACTGGCCCTGTCATAAATGACTGGCCCTGTCATTAATGACGGGCCCAGTCATTAATGACTGGCACACTCATTTTATCACTGGCCCTGTCATTAATGACTGGCCCTGTCATTAATGACTGGGTCAGTCATTTTATGGCCCTGTCATTTTATGACTGGTTCTGTCATTTTATGACTGGTTCTGAAATTTTATGACTGGCCAAGTCATTTTATGACTGGTAGAGTCATTTTATCACTGGCCCTGTCATTAATGACTGGCCCTGTCATTAATGACTGGCCCAGTCATTTTATCATTGGCCCTGTCATTAATGACTGGCCCTGTCATTAATGACTGGCCCCGTCATTTTATCACAGGCCCTGTCATTTTATGACTGGTTCTGTCATTTTATGACTGGCCAAGTTATTTTATGACTAGCAGAGTCATTTTATCATTGGCCCTGTCATTAATGACTGGCCCTGTCATTAATGACTGGCTCACTCATTTTATCACTGGCCCTGTCATTAATGACTGGCCCTGTCATTTATGACTGGGTCAGTCATTTTATCACTGGCCCTGTCATTTTATGACTGGTTCTGTCATTTTATGACTGGCCAAGTCATTTTCAGACTGGCAGAGTCATTTCATCACTGGCCCTGTCATTAATGACTGGCCCTGTCATTAATGACTGGCCCTGTTATTAATGACTGGCCCAGTCATTTTATCACTGGCCCTGTCATTAATGACTGGCCCTGTCATTAATGACTGGCCCAGTCATTTTATCACTGGCCCTGTCATTTTATGAGTGGTTCTGTCATTTTATGACTGGCCAAGTCATTTTATGACTGGTAGAGTCATTTTATCACTCGCCCTGTCAATAATGTCTGGCCCTGTCATTAATGACTGGCCAAGTCATTTTATCACTGTTCCGGTCATTAATGACTGGCCCAGTCATTAATGACTGGGTCAGTCATTTTATCACTGGCCCTGTCATTTTATGACTGGTTCTGTCATTTTATGACTGTCCAAGTCATTTTATGACTGGCAGAGTCATTTTATCACTGGCCCTGTTATTAATGACTGGCCCTGTCATTAATGACTGGCCCTGTCATTAATGACTGGCCCAGTCATTTTATCACTGGCCTTGTCAGTTTATGACTGGTTCTGTCATTTTATGACTGGCCAAGTCCATTTATGACTGGCAGAGTCATTTTATCACTGGCCCTGTCATAAATGACTGGCCCTGTCATTAATGACGGGCCCAGTCATTTTATCACTGGCCCTGTCATTAATGACTGGCCCTGTCATTAATGAAAGGCCCAGTCATTTTATCACTGGCCCTGTCATTTTATGACTGGTTCTGTCATTAATGACTGGCTTAGTCATTTTATGACTGGTAGAGTCATTTTATCACTGGCCCCTTCATAAATGACTGGCCCTGTCATTAATGACGGGCCCAGGCATTTTATCACTGGCCCTGTCATTAATGACTGGCCCTGTCATTAATGACAGGCCCAGTCATTTTATAACTGGCCCTGTCATTTTATGAATGTTTCTGTCATTTAATGACTTGCCAAGTAATTTTATGACTTGCAAAGTCATTTTATGACTGGCAGAGTCATTTTATAACTGGCCCTGTCATTAATGACTGGCCCTGTCATTAATGACTGGCCCAGTCATTTTATCACTGGCCCTGTCATTTAATGACTGGTTCTGTCATTTTATGACTGGCCAAGTCCATTTATGACTGGCAGAGTCATTTTATCACTGGCCCTGTCATTAATGACTGGCCCTGTCATTAATGACTGGCCCTGTCATTAATGACGGGCCCAGTCATTTTATCACTGGCCCTGTCATTAATGACAGGCCCTGTCATTAATGACTGGCCCAGTCATTTTATCACTGGCCCTGTAATTTTATGACTGGTTCTGTCATTTTATGCCTGGCCAAGTCATTTTATGACTGGTAGAGTCATTTTATCACTGGCCCTGTCATTAATGACTGGCCCTTACATTAATGACTGGCCCAGTCATTTTATCATTGGCCCTGTCATTAATGACTGGCCCTGTCATTAATGACTGGCCCCGTCATTTTATCACTGGCCTTGTCATTTTATGACTGGTTCTGTCATTTTATGACTGGCCAAGTTATTTTATGACTGGCAGAGTCATTTTATCACTGGCCCTGTCATTAATGACTGGCCCAGTCATTAATGACTGGCCCTGTCATTAATGACTGGCCCAGTCATTTTATCACTGGCCCTGTCATTAATGACTGGCCCTGTCAATAATGACTGGCCCAGTCATTTTATCACTGGCCTTGTCATTTTATGACTGGTTCTGTCATTTTATGACTGGCCAAGTCCATTTATGACTGGCAGAGTCATTTTATCACTGGCCCTGTCATAAATGACTGGCCCTGTCATAAATGACTGGCCCTGTCATTAATGACGGGCCCAGTCATTAATGACTGGCACACTCATTTTATCACTGGCCCTGTCATTAATGACTGGCCCTGTCATTAATGACTGGGTCAGTCATTTTATGGCCCTGTCATTTTATGACTGGTTCTGTCATTTTATGACTGGCCAAGTCATTTTATGACGGGCAGAGTCATTTTATCACTGGCCCTGTCATTAATGACTGGCCCTGTCATTAATGACTGGCCCTGTCATTCATGACTGGCCCTGTCATTTTATCACTGGCCCTGTCATTTTATGACTGGTTCTGTCATTTTATGACTGGCCAAGTCCATTTACGACTGGCAGAGTCATTTTATCACTGGCCCTGTCATAAATGACTGGCCCTGTCATTAATGACGGGCCCAGTCATTTTATCACTGGCCCTGTCATTAATGACTGGCCCTGTCATTAATGAAAGGCCCAGTCATTTTATCACTGGCTCTGTCATTTTATGACTTGTTCTGTCATTTTATGACTGGCCAAGTCATTTTATGCCTGGCAAAGTCATTTTATCACTGGCCCTGTCAATAATGACTGGCCCTGTCATTAATGACTGGCGAAGTCATTTTATCACTGGCCCTGTCTTTATGACTGGCGAAGTCATTTTATCACTGGCCCAGTCATTTTATCACTGGCCCTGTCATTTTATGACTGGTTCTGTCATTTTATGACTGGCCAAGTAATTTTATGACTGGCAGAGTCATTTTATCACTGGCCCTGTCATTAATGACTAGCCCTGTCATTAATGACTGGCCCTGTCATTAATGACTGGCCCACTCATTTTATCACTGGCCCTGTCATTTAATGACTGGTTCTGTCATTAATGACTGGCCCAGTCATTTTATCACTGGCCCTGTCATTTTATCACTGGCCCCGTCATTAATGACTGGCATAGTCATTTTTATCACTGGCCCAGTCATTAATGACTGGCCCTGTCATTAATGGCTGGCCCAGTCATTTTATCACTGGCCCTGTCATTAATGACTGGCCCTGTCATTAATGACTGGCCCAGTCATTTTATCACTGGCCCTGTCATTTTATGACTTGTTCTGTCATTTTATGACTGGCCAAGTCATTTTATGACTGGTAGAGTCATTTTATTACTGGCCCTGTCATTAATGACTGGCCCTGTCATTAATGACTGGCCCAGTCATTTTATCACTGGCCCTGTCATTAATAACTGGACCTGTCATTAATGACTGGCCCCGTCATTTTATCACTGGCCCTGTCATTTTATGACTGGTTCTGTCATTTTATGACTGGCCAAGTCATTTTATGACTGGCACAGTCATTTATTAACTGGCCCTGTCATTAATGACTGGCCCTGTCGTTAATGACTGGCCCAGTCATTTTATCACTGGCCCTGTCATTAATGACTGGCCCTGTCATTAATGATTGGCCCAGTCATTTTATCACTGGCCCTGTCATTTTATGTCTGGTTCTGTCATTTTATGACTCGCCAAGTCCATTTATGACTGGCAGAGTCATTTTATCACGGGCCCTGTCATTAATGACGGGCCCAGTCATTTTATCACTGGCCCTGTCATTTTATGACTGGTTCTGTCATTTTATGACTGGCCAATTCATTAATGACTGGTATAGTCATTTTATCACTGGCCCAGTCCTTAATGACTGGCACTGTCGTTAATGACTGGCCCAGTCATTTTATCACTGGCCCTGTCATTAATGACTGGCCCTGTCATTAATGACGTGCCCAATCATTTTATCACTGGCCCTGTCATTTTATGACTGGTTCTGTCAATTTATGACTGGCCAAGTCATTTTATGACTGTTAGAGTCATTTTATCACTGGCCCTGTCCTTAATGACTGGCCCTGTCATTAATGACTGGCCCAGTCATTTTATAACTGGCCCTGTCATTAATGACTGGCCCTGTCATTAATGACTGGCCCCGTCATTTTATCACTGGCCCTGTTATTTTTTGACTGGTTCTGTCATTTTATGACTGGCCAAGTTATTTTATGACTAGCAGAGTCATTTTATCACTGGCCCTGTCATTAATGACTGGCCCTGTCATTAATGACTGGCCCAGTCATTTTATCACTGGCCCTGTCATTAATGACTGGCCCTGTTATTAATGACTGGCCCCGTCACTTTTTTTAACACTGGCCCTGTTATTTTATGACTGGTTCTGTCACTTTATGACTGGCCAAGTTATTTTATGACTAGCAGAGTCATTTTATCACTGGCCCTGTCATTAACGACTGGCCCTGTCATTAATGACTGGCCCACTCATTTTATCACTGGCCCCTTCATTAATGACTGGCCCTGTCATTAATGATTGGGTCAGTCATTTTATCACTGGCCCTGTCATTTTATGACTGGTTCTGTCATTTTATGACTGGCAATTTCATTTTATGACTGGCAGAGTCATTTTATCACTGGCACTGTCATTAATGACTGGCTCTGTCATTAATGACTGGCCCTGTCATTAATGACTGGCCCAGTCATTTTATCACTGGCCCTGTCATTAATGATTGGCCCTGTCATTAATGACTAGCCCAGTCATTTTATCACTGGCCCTGTCATTTTATGACTGGTTCTGTCATTTTATGACTGGCCAAGTCCATTTACGACTGGCAGAGTCATTTTATCACTGGCCCTGTCATTAATGACTGGCCCTGTCATTAATGACGGGCCCAGTCATTTTATCACTGGCCCTGTCATTAATGACTGGCCCTGTCAATAATGAAAGGCCCAGTCATTTTATCACTGGCCCTGTCATTTCATGACTGGTTCTGTCATTAATGACTAGCTTAGTCATATTATCACTGGCCCTATCTTTTTATGACTGGTTCTGTCATTTTATGACTTGCCAAGTCATTTTATGACTGGTAGAGTCATTTTATCACTGGCCCTGTCATAAATGACTGGCCCTGTCATTAATGACGGGCCCAGGCATTTTATCACTGGCTCTGTCATTAATGACTGGCCCAGTCATTTTATCACAGGCCCTGTCATTAATGACTGTGCCAGTTATTTTATCACTGTCCCTGTCATTTTATGACTGGTTCTTTCATTTAATGACTGGCCAAGTCATTTTATGACTGGCAGAGTCATTTTATCACTGGCCCTGTCATTAATGACTAGCCCTGTCGTTAATGACTGGCCCAGTCATTTTATCACTGGCCCTGTCATTAATGACTGGCCCTGTCATTAATGACTGGCCCAGTCATTTTATCACTGGCCCTGTCATTTTATGACTGGTTCTGTCATTTTATGACTCGCCAAGTCCATTTATGACTGGCAGAGTCATTTTATCACGGGTTCTGTCATTAATGACGGGCCCAGTCATTTTATCACTGGCCCTGTCATTTTATGACTGGTTCTGTCATTTTATGACTTGCCAAGTCATTTTATGACTGGTAGAGTCATTTTATCACTGGCCCTGTCATAAATGACTGGCCCTGTCATTAATGACTAGCCCTGTCATTAATGACTGGCCCTGTCATTAATGACTGTCCCACTCATTTTATCACTGGCCCTGTCATTTAATGACTGGTTCTGTCATTAATGACTGGCCCAGTCATTTTATCACTGGCCCTGTCATTTTATCACTGGCCCTGTCATTAACGACTGGCCCTGTCATTAATGACTGGCCCAGTCATTTTATCACTGGCCCTGTCATTTTATGACTTGTTCTGTCATTTTATGACTGGCCAAGTCATTTTATGACTGGTAGAGTCATTTTATCACTGGCCCTGTCATTAATGACTGGCCCTGTAATTAATGACTGGCCCAGTCATTTTAACACTGGCCCTGTTAATAAGTGACTGGCCCTGTCATTAATGACTGGCCCCGTCATTTTATCACTGGCCCTGTCATTTTATGACTAGTTCTGTCATTTTATGACAGGCCAAGTTATTTTATGACTGGAGGAGTCATTTTATCACTGGCCCTGTCATTAATGACTGGCCCAGTCATTTTATCACAGGCCCTGTCATTATTGACTGGCCTGTCATTAATGACTGTGCCAGTCATTTTATCACTGGCCCTGTCATTTTATGACTGATTCTGCCATTTTATGACTGGCCAAGTCATTTTATGACTGGCAGAGTCATTTTATAACTGGCCCTGTCATTAATGACTGGCCCTGTCGTTAATGACTGGCCCAGTCATTTTATCACTGGCCCTGTCATTAATGACTGGCCCTGTCATTAATGACTGGCCCAGTCATTTTATCACTGGTTCTGTCATTTTATGCCTGGCCAAGTCATTTTATGACTGGTAGAGTCATTTTATCACTGGCCCTGTCATTAATGACTGGCCCTGTCATTAATGACTGGCCCAGTCATTTTATCATTGACCCTGTCATTAATGACTGGCCCTGTCATTAATGACTGGCCCCGTCATTTTATCACAGGCCCTGTCATTTTATGACTGGTTCTGTCATTTTATGACTGGCCAAGTTATTTTATGACTAGCAGAGTCATTTTATCACTGGCCCTGTCATTAATGACTGGCCCTGTCATTAATGACTGGCTCACTCATTTTATCACTGGCCCTTTCATTAATGACTGGCCCTGTCATTAATGACTGGGTCAGTCATTTTATCACTGGCCCTGTCATTTTATGACTGGTTCTGTCATTTTATGACTGGCCAAGTCATTTTCAGACTGGCAGAGTCATTTCATCACTGGCCCTGTCATTAATGACTAGCCCTGTCATTAATGACTGGCCCTGTTATTAATGACTGGCCCAGTCATTTTATCACTGGCCCTGTCATTAATGACTGGCCCTGTCATTAATGACTGGCCCAGTCATTTTATCACTGGCCCTGTCATTTTATGAGTGGTTCTGTCATTTTATGACTGGCCAAGTCATTTTATGACTGGTAGAGTCATTTTATCACTCGCCCTGTCAATAATGACTGGCCCTGTCATGATTGACTGGCCAAGTCATTTTATCACTGTTCCGGTCATTAATGACTGGCCCTGTCATTAATGACTGGGTCAGTCATTTTATCACTGGCCCTGTCATTTTATGACTGGTTCTGTCATTTTATGACTGGCCAAGTCATTTTATGACTGGCAGAGTCATTTTATCACTGGCCCTGTTATTAATGACTGGCCCTGTCATTAATGACTGGCCCTGTCATTAATGACTGGCCCAGTCATTTTATCACTGGCCTTGTCAGTTTATGACTGGTTCTGTCATTTTATGACTGGCCAAGTCCATTTATGACTGGCAGAGTCATTTTATCACTGGCCCTGTCATAAATGACTGGCCCTGTCATTAATGACTGGCCCTGTCATTAATGAAAGGCCCAGTCATTTTATCACTGGCCCTGTCATTTTATGACTGGTTCTGTCATTAATGACTGGCTTAGTCATTTTATGACTGGTAGAGTCATTTTATCACTGGCCCCTTCATAAATGACTGGCCCTGTCATTAATGACGGGCCCAGGCATTTTATCACTGGCCCTGTCATTAATGACTGGCCCTGTCATTAATGACAGGCCCAGTCATTTTATAACTGGCCCTGTCATTTTATGAATGTTTCTGTCATTTAATGACTTGCCAAGTAATTTTATGACTTGCAAAGTCATTTTATGACTGGCAGAGTCATTTTATAACTGGCCCTGTCATTAATGACTGGCCCTGTCATTAATGACTGGCCCAGTCATTTTATCACTGGCCCTGTCATTTAATGACTGGTTCTGTCATTTTATGACTGGCCAAGTCCATTTATGACTGGCAGAGTCATTTTATCACTGGCCCTGTCATTAATGACTGGCCCTGTCATTAATGACGGGCCCAGTCATTTTATCACTGGCCCTGTCATTAATGACAGGCCCTGTCATTAATGACTGGCCCAGTCATTTTATCACTGGCCCTGTAATTTTATGACTGGTTCTGTCATTTTATGCCTGGCCAAGTCATTTTATGACTGGTAGAGTCATTTTATCACTGGCCCTGTCATTAATGACTGGCCCTTACATTAATGACTGGCCCAGTCATTTTATCATTGGCCCTGTCATTAATGACTGGCCCTGTCATTAATGACTGGCCCCGTCATTTTATCACTGGCCTTGTCATTTTATGACTGGTTCTGTCATTTTATGACTGGCCAAGTTATTTTATGACTGGCAGAGTCATTTTATCACTGGCCCTGTCATTAATGACTGGCCCAGTCATTAATGACTGGCCCTGTCATTAATGACTGGCCCAGTCATTTTATCACTGGCCCTGTCATTAATGACTGGCCCTGTCAATAATGACTGGCCCAGTCATTTTATCACTGGCCTTGTCATTTTATGACTGGTTCTGTCATTTTATGACTGGCCAAGTCCATTTATGACTGGCAGAGTCATTTTATCACTGGCCCTGTCATAAATGACTGGCCCTGTCATAAATGACTGGCCCTGTCATTAATGACTGGCCCAGTCATTTTATCACTGGCCCTGTCATTAATGACTGGCCCTGTCATTAATGACTGGGTCAGTCATTTTATCACTGGCCCTGTCATTTTATGACTGGTTCTGTCATTTTATGACTGGCCAAGTCATTTTATGACGGGCAGAGTCATTTTATCACTGGCCCTGTCATTAATGACTGGCCCTGTCATTAATGACTGGCCCTGTCATTCATGACTGGCCCTGTCATTTTATCACTGGCCCTGTCATTTTATGACTTGTTCTGTCATTTTATGACTGGCCAAGTCATTTTATGACTGGTAGAGTCATTTTATCACTGGCCCTGTCATTAATGACTGGCCCTGTAATTAATGACTGGCCCAGTCATTTTAACACTGGCCCTGTCATTAATGACTGGCCCTGTCATTAATGACTGGCCCCGTCATTTTATCACTGGCCCTGTCATTTTATGACTAGTTCTGTCATTTTATGACAGGCCAAGTTATTTTATGACTGGAGGAGTCATTTTATCACTGGCCCTGTCATTAATGACTGCCCCAGTCATTTTATCACAGGCCCTGTCATTAATGACTGGTCCTGTCATTAATGACTGTGCCAGTCATTTTATCACTGGCCCTGTCATTTTATGACTGGTTCTGTCATTTTATGACTGGCCAAGTCATTTTATGACTGGCAGAGTCATTTTATAACTGGCCCTGTCATTAATGACTGGCCCTGTCGTTAATGACTGGCCCAGTCATTTTATCACTGGCCCTGTCATTAATGACTGGCCCTGTCATTAGTGACTGGCCCAGTCATTTTATCACTGGTTCTGTCATTTTATGCCTGGCCAAGTCATTTTATGACTGGTAGAGTCATTTTATCACTGGCCCTGTCATTAATGACTGGCCCTGTCATTAATGACTGGCCCAGTCATTTTATCATTGGCCCTGTCATTAATGACTGGCCCTGTCATTAATGACTGGCCCCGTCATTTTATCACAGGCCCTGTCATTTTATGACTGGTTCTGTCATTTTATGACTGGCCAAGTTATTTTATGACTAGCAGAGTCATTTTATCACTGGCCCTGTCATTAATGACTGGCCCTGTCATTAATGACTGGCTCACTCATTTTATCACTAGCCCTTTCATTAATGACTGGCCCTGTCATTAATGACTGGGTCAGTCATTTTATCACTGGCCCTGTCATTTTATGACTGGTTCTGTCATTTTATGACTGGCCAAGTCATTTTCAGACTGGCAGAGTCATTTCATCACTGGCCCTGTCATTAATGACTGGCCCTGTCATTAATGACTGGCCCTGTTATTAATGACTGGCCCAGTCATTTTATCACTGGCCCTGTCATTAATGACTGGCCCTGTCATTAATGACTGGCCCAGTCATTTTATCACTGGCCCTGTCATTTTATGAGTGGTTCGGTCATTTTATGCCTGGCCAAGTCATTTTATGACTGGTAGAGTCATTTTATCACTCGCCCTGTCAATAATGACTGGCCCTGTCATTAATGACTGGCCAAGTCATTTTATCACTGTTCCGGTCATTAATGACTGGCCCTGTCATTAATGACTGGGTCAGTCATTTTATCACTGGCCCTGTAATTTTATGACTGGTTCTGTCATTTTATGACTGGCCAAGTCATTTTATGACTGACAGAGTCATTTTATCACTGGCCCTGTTATTAATGACTGGCCCTGTCATTAATGACTGGCCCTGTCATTAATGACTGGCCCAGTCATTTTATCACTGGCCCTGTCAGTTTATGACTGGTTCTGTCATTTTATGACTGGCCAAGTCCATTTATGACTGGCAGAGTCATTTTATCACTGGCCCTGTCATAAATGACTGGCCCAGTCATTAATGACGGGCCCAATCATTTTATCACTGGCCCTGTCATTAATGACTGGCCCTGTCATTAATGAAAGGCCCAGTCATTTTATCACTGGCCCTGTCATTTTATGACTGGTTCTGTCATTAATGACTGGCTTAGTCATTTTATGACTGGTAGAGTCATTTTATCACTGGCCCCTTCATAAATGACTGGCCCTGTCATTAATGACGGGCCCAGGCATTTTATCACTGGCCCTGTCATTAATGACTGGCCCTGTCGTTAATGACAGGCCCAGTCATTTTATAACTGGCCCTGTCATTTTATGAATGTTTCTGTCATTTAATGACTTGCCAAGTAATTTTATGACTTGCAAAGTCATTTTATGACTGGCAGAGTCATTTTATAACTGGCCCTGTCATTAATGACTGGCCCTGTCATTAATGACTGGCCCAGTCATTTTATCACTGGCCCTGTCATTTAATGACTGGTTCTGTCATTTTATGACTGGCCAAGTCCATTTATGACTGGCAGAGTCATTTTATCACTGGCCCTGTCATTAATGACTGGCCCTGTCATTCATGACGGGCCCAGTCATTTTATCACTGGCCCTGTCATTAATGACAGGCCCTGTCAATAATGACTGGCCCAGTCATTTTATCACTGGCCCTGTAATTTTATGACTGGTTCTGTCATTTTATGCCTGGCCAAGTCATTTTATGACTGGTAGAGTCATTTTATCACTGGCCCTGTCATTAATGACTGGCCCTTACATTAATGACTGGCCCAGTCATTTTATCATTGGCCCTGTCATTAATGACTGGCACTGTCATTAATGACTGGCCCCGTCATTTTATCACTGGCCTTGTCATTTTATGACTGGTTCTGTCATTTTATGACTGGCCAAGTTATTTTATGACTGGCAGAGTCATTTTATCACTGGCCCTGTCATTAATGACTGGCCCAGTCATTAATGACTGGCCCTGTCATTAATGACTGGCCCAGTCATTTTATCACTGGCCCTGTCATTAATGACTGGCCCTGTCAATAATGACTGGCCCAGTCATTTTATCACTGGCCTTGTCATTTTATGACTGGTTCTGTCATTTTATGACTGGCCAAGTCCATTTATGACTGGCAGAGTCATTTTATCACTGGCCCTGTCATATATGACTGGCCCTGTCATAAATGACTGGCCCTGTCATTAATGGTTGGCCCAGTCATTTTATCACTGGCCCTGTCATTAATGACTGGCCCTGTCATTAATGACTGGGTCAGTCATTTTATCACTGGCCCTGTCATTTTATGACTGGTTCTGTCATTTTATGACTGGCCAAGTCATTTTATGACGGGCAGAGTCATTTTATCACTGGCCCTGTCATTAATGCCTGGCCCTGTCATTAATGACTGGCCCTGTCATTCATGACTGGCCCTGTCATTAATGACTGTCCCTGTCATTAATGACTGGGTCAGTCATTTTATCACTGGCCCTGTCATTTTATGACTGGTTCTGTCATTTTATGACTGGCCAAGTCATTTTATGACGGGCAGAGTCATTTTATCACTGGCCCTGTCATTAATGACTGGCCCTGTCATTAATGACTGGCCCTGTCATTAATGACTGGCCCTGTCATTATTGAAAGGCCCTGTCATTTTATCACTGGCCCTGTCATTTTATGACTGGTTCTGTCATTAATGACTGGCTTAGTCATTTTATGACTGGTAGAGTCATTTTATCACTGGCCCTGTCATAAATGACTGTCCCTGTCATTAATGACGGGCCCAGGCATTTTATCACTGGCCCTGTCATTAATGACTGGCCCTGTCAATAATGACAGGCCCAGTCATTTTATGAATGGTTCTGTCATTTTATGACTTGCCAAGTAATTTTATGACTTGCAAAGTCATTTTATGACTGGCAGAGTCATTTTATAACTGGCCCTGTCATTAATGACTGGCCCTGTCATTAATGACTGGCCCAGTCATTTTATCACTGGCTCTGTCATTTTATGACTTGTTCTGTCATTTTATGACTGGCCAAGTCATTTTATGCCTGGCAAAGTCATTTTATCACTGGCCCTGTCAATAATGACTGGCCCTGTCATTAATGACTGGCGAAGTCATTTTATCACTGGCCCTGTCATTAATGACTGGCGAAAACATTTTATCACTGGCCCAGTCATTTTATCACTGGCTCTGTCATTTTATGACTTTTTCTGTCATTTTATGACTGGCCAAGTAATTTTATGACTGGCAGAGTCATTTTATCACTGGCCGTGTCATTAATGACTGGCCCTGTCATTAATGACGGGCCCTGTCATTAATGACTGGCCCTGTCATTAATGACAGGCCCTGTCATTAATGACTGGCCCAGTCATTTTATCACTGGCCCTGTCATTTTATGACTGGTTCTGTCATTTTATGCCTGGCCAAGTCATTTTATGACTGGTAGAGTCATTTTATCACTGGCCCTATCATTAATGACTGGCCCTTACATTAATGACTGGCCCAGTCATTTCATCATTGGCCCTGTCATTAATGACTGGCCCTGTCATTAATGACTGGCCCCGACATTTTATCACTGGCCCTGTCATTTTATGACTGGTTCTGTCATTTTACGACTGGCCAAGTTATTTTATGACTAGCAGAGTCATTTTATCACTGGCCCTGTCATTAATGACTGGCCCTGTCATTAATGACTGGCACACTCATTTTATCACTGGCCCTGTCATTAATGACTGGCCCTGTCATTAATGACTGGGTCAGTCATTTTATCACTGGCCCTGTCATTTTATGACTGGTTCTGTCATTTTATGACTGCCCAAGTCATTTTATGACTGGCAGAGTCATTTTATCACTGGCCCTGTCATTAATGACTGGCCCTGTCATTAATGACTGGCCCTGTCATTAATGACTGGCCCAGTCATTTTATCACTGGCCCTGTCATTAATGACTGGCCCTGTCCTTAATGACTGGCCCAGTCATTTTATCACTGGCCTTGTCATTTTATGACTGGTTCTGTCATTTTATGACTGGCCAAGTCCATTTATGACTGGCAGAGTCATTTTATCACTGGCCCTGTCATAAATGACTGGCCCTGACATAAATGACTGGCCCTGTCATTAATGACGGGCCCAGTCATTAATGACTGGCACACTCATTTTATCACTGGCCCTGTCATTAACGACTGGCCCTGTCATTAATGATTGGGTCAGTCATTTTATCACTGGCCCTGTCATTTTATGACTGGTTCTGTCATTTTATGACTGGCCAAGTCATTTTATGACTGGCAGAGTCATTTTATCACTGGCCCTGTCATTAATGACTGGCCCTGTCATTAATGACTGGCCCTGTCATTTTATCACTGGCCTTGTCATTTTATGACTGGTTTTGTCATTTTATGACTGGCCAAGTCCATTTATGACTGGCAGAGTCATTTTATCACTGGCCCTGTCACAAATGACTGGCCCTGTCATTAATGACGGGCCCAGTCATTTTATCACTGGCCCTGTCATTAATGACTGGCCCTGTCATTAATGAAAGGCCCAGTCATTTTATCACTGGCCCTGTCATTTTATGACTGGTTCTGTCATTAATGACTGGCTTAGTCATTTTATGACTGGTAGAGTCATTTTATCACTGGCCCAGTCATAAATGACTGGCCCTGTCATTAATGACGGGCCCAGGCATTTTATCACTGGCCCTGTCATTAATGACTGGCCCTGTCATTAATGACAGGCCCAGTCATTTTATTAATGGTTCTGTCATTTTATGACTTGCCAAGTAATTTTATGACTTGCAAAGTCATTTTATGACTGGCAGAGTCATTTTATAACTGGCCCTGTCATTAATGACTGGCCCTGTCATTAATGACTGGCCCAGTCATTTTATCACTGGCTCTGTCATTTTATGACTTGTTCTGTCATTTTATGACTGGCCAAGTCATTTTATGCCTGGCAAAGTCATTTTATCACTGGCCCTGTCATTAATGACTGGCCCTGTCATTAATGACTGGCGAAGTCATTTTATCACTGGCCCTGTCATTAATGACTGGCGAAGTCATTTTATCACTGGCCCAGTCATTTTATCACTGGCTCTAACATTTTATGACTTGTTCTGTCATTTTATGACTGGCCAAGTAATTTTATGACTGGCAGAGTCATTTTTACACTGGCCCTGTCATTAATGAATAGCCCTGTCATTAATGACTGGCCCTGTCATTAATGACTGGCCCACTCAATTTATCACTGGCCCTGTCATTTAATGACTGGTTCTGTCATTAATGACTGGCCCAGTCATTTTATCACTGGCCCTGTCATTTTATCACTGGCCCTGTCATTAATGACTGGCAGAGTCATTTTTATCACTGGCCCAGTCATTAATGACTGGCCCTGTCATTAATGGCTGGCCCAGTCATTTTATCACTGGCCCTGTCATTAATGACTGGCCCTGTCATTAATGACTGGCCCAGTCATTTTATCACTGGCCCTGTCATTTTATAACTTGTTCTGTCATT
Organism: Platycnemis pennipes; assembly: GCA_933228895.1. Classification (NCBI taxonomy): domain Eukaryota; kingdom Metazoa; phylum Arthropoda; class Insecta; order Odonata; family Platycnemididae; genus Platycnemis; species Platycnemis pennipes. The sequence goes on along the minus strand of OW121846.1, from coordinate 73,340,106 downwards.
TTATGACTGGCCAAGTCATTTTATGACTGGTAGAGTCATTTTATCACTGGCCCTGTCATTAATGACTGGCCCTGTCATTAATGACTGGCCCAGTCATTTTATCTTTGGCCCTGTCATTAATGACTGGCCCTGTCATTAATGACTGGCCCCGTCATTTTATCACTGGCCCTGTCATTTTATGACTAGTTCTGTCATTTTATGACAGGCCAAGTTATTTTATGACTGGAGGAGTCATTTTATCACTGGCCCTGTCATTAATGACTGGCCCAGTCATTTTATCACAGGCCCTGTCATTAATGACTGGCCCTGTCATTAATGACTGTGCCAGTCATTTTATCACTGGCCCTGTCATTTTATGACTGGTTCTGTCATTCTATGACTGGCCAAGTCATTTTATGACTGGCAGAGTCATTTTATAACTGGCCCTGTCATTAATGACTGGCCCTGTCGTTAATGACTGGCCCAGTCATTTTATCACTGGCCCTGTCATTAATGACTGGCCCTGTCATTAATGACTGGCCCAGTCATTTTATCACTGGCCCTGTCATTTTATGACTGGTTCTGTCATTTTATGACTGGCCAAGTCATTTTCAGACTGGCAGAGTCATTTTATCACTGGCCCTGTCATTAATGACTGGCCCTGTCATTAATGACTGGCCCAGTCATTTTATCACTGGCCCTGTCATTAATGACTGGCCCTGTCATTAATGACTGGCCCAGTCATTTTATCACTGGCCTTGTCATTTTATGACTGGTTCTGTCATTTTATGACTGGCCAAGTCCATTTATGACTGGCAGAGTCATTTTATCACTGGCCCTGTCATAAATGACTGGCCCTGTCATAAATGACTGGCCCTGTCATTAATGACGGGCCCAGTCATTAATGACTGGCACACTCATTTTATCACTGGCCCTGTCATTAACGACTGGCCCTTTCATTAATGACTGGGTCAGTCATTTTATCACTGGCCCTGTCATTTTATGACTGGTTCTGTCATTTTATGACTGGCCAAGTCATTTTATGACTGGCAGAGTCATTTTATCACTGGCCCTGTCATTTTATGACTTGTTCTGTCATTTTATGACTGGCCAAGTCATTTTATGCCTGGCAAAGTCATTTTATCACTGGCCCTGTCAATAATGACTGGCCCTGTCATTAATGACTGGCGAAGTCATTTTATCACTGGCCCTGTCATTAATGACTGGCGAAAACATTTTATCACTGGCCCAGTCATTTTATCACTGGCTCTGTCATTTTATGACTTTTTCTGTCATTTTATGACTGGCCAAGTAATTTTATGACTGGCAGAGTCATTTTATCACTGGCCGTGTCATTAATGACTGGCCCTGTCATTAATGACGGGCCCTGTCATTAATGACTGGCCCTGTCATTAATGACAGGCCCTGTCATTAATGACTGGCCCAGTCATTTTATCACTGGCCCTGTCATTTTATGACTGGTTCTGTCATTTTATGCCTGGCCAAGTCATTTTATGACTGGTAGAGTCATTTTATCACTGGCCCTATCATTAATGACTGGCCCTTACATTAATGACTGGCCCAGTCATTTCATCATTGGCCCTGTCATTAATGACTGGCCCTGTCATTAATGACTGGCCCCGACATTTTATCACTGGCCCTGTCATTTTATGACTGGTTCTGTCATTTTACGACTGGCCAAGTTATTTTATGACTAGCAGAGTCATTTTATCACTGGCCCTGTCATTAATGACTGGCCCTGTCATTAATGACTGGCACACTCATTTTATCACTGGCCCTGTCATTAATGACTGGCCCTGTCATTAATGACTGGGTCAGTCATTTTATCACTGGCCCTGTCATTTTATGACTGGTTCTGTCATTTTATGACTGCCCAAGTCATTTTATGACTGGCAGAGTCATTTTATCACTGGCCCTGTCATTAATGACTGGCCCTGTCATTAATGACTGGCCCTGTCATTAATGACTGGCCCAGTCATTTTATCACTGGCCCTGTCATTAATGACTGGCCCTGTCCTTAATGACTGGCCCAGTCATTTTATCACTGGCCTTGTCATTTTATGACTGGTTCTGTCATTTTATGACTGGCCAAGTCCATTTATGACTGGCAGAGTCATTTTATCACTGGCCCTGTCATAAATGACTGGCCCTGTCATAAATGACTGGCCCTGTCATTAATGACGGGCCCAGTCATTAATGACTGGCACACTCATTTTATCACTGGCCCTGTCATTAACGACTGGCCCTGTCATTAATGATTGGGTCAGTCATTTTATCACTGGCCCTGTCATTTTATGACTGGTTCTGTCATTTTATGACTGGCCAAGTCATTTTATGACTGGCAGAGTCATTTTATCACTGGCCCTGTCATTAATGACTGGCCCTGTCATTAATGACTGGCCCTGTCATTTTATCACTGGCCTTGTCATTTTATGACTGGTTTTGTCATTTTATGACTGTCCAAGTCCATTTATGACTGGCAGAGTCATTTTATCACTGGCCCTGTCACAAATGACTGGCCCTGTCATTAATGACGGGCCCAGTCATTTTATCACTGGCCCTGTCATTAATGACTGGCCCTGTCATTAATGAAAGGCCCAGTCATTTTATCACTGGCCCTGTCATTTTATGACTGGTTCTGTCATTAATGACTGGCTTAGTCATTTTATGACTGGTAGAGTCATTTTATCACTGGCCCAGTCATAAATGACTGGCCCTGTCATTAATGACGGGCCCAGGCATTTTATCACTGGCCCTGTCATTAATGACTGGCCCTGTCATTAATGACAGGCCCAGTCATTTTATTAATGGTTCTGTCATTTTATGACTTGCCAAGTAATTTTATGACTTGCAAAGTCATTTTATGACTGGCAGAGTCATTTTATAACTGGCCCTGTCATTAATGACTGGCCCTGTCATTAATGACTGGCCCAGTCATTTTATCACTGGCTCTGTCATTTTATGACTTGTTCTGTCATTTTATGACTGGCCAAGTCATTTTATGCCTGGCAAAGTCATTTTATCACTGGCCCTGTCATTAATGACTGGCCCTGTCATTAATGACTGGCGAAGTCATTTTATCACTGGCCCTGTCATTAATGACTGGCGAAGTCATTTTATCACTGGCCCAGTCATTTTATCACTGGCTCTAACATTTTATGACTTGTTCTGTCATTTTATGACTGGCCAAGTAATTTTATGACTGGCAGAGTCATTTTTACACTGGCCCTGTCATTAATGAATAGCCCTGTCATTAATGACTGGCCCTGTCATTAATGACTGGCCCACTCAATTTATCACTGGCCCTGTCATTTAATGACTGGTTCTGTCATTAATGACTGGCCCAGTCATTTTATCACTGGCCCTGTCATTTTATCACTGGCCCTGTCATTAATGACTGGCAGAGTCATTTTTATCACTGGCCCAGTCATTAATGACTGGCCCTGTCATTAATGGCTGGCCCAGTCATTTTATCACTGGCCCTGTCATTAATGACTGGCCCTGTCATTAATGACTGGCCCAGTCATTTTATCACTGGCCCTGTCATTTTATAACTTGTTCTGTCATTTTATGACTGGCCAAGTCATTTTATGACTGGTAGAGTCATTTTATCACTGGCCCTGTCATTAATGACTGGCCCTGTCATTAATGACTGGCCCAGTCATTTTATCTTTGGCCCTGTCATTAATGACTGGCCCTGTCATTAATGACTGGCCCCGTCATTTTATCACTGGCCCTGTCATTTTATGACTAGTTCTGTCATTTTATGACAGGCCAAGTTATTTTATGACTGGAGGAGTCATTTTATCACTGGCCCTGTCATTAATGACTGGCCCAGTCATTTTATCACAGGCCCTGTCATTAATGACTGGCCCTGTCATTAATGACTGTGCCAGTCATTTTATCACTGGCCCTGTCATTTTATGACTGGTTCTGTCATTCTATGACTGGCCAAGTCATTTTATGACTGGCAGAGTCATTTTATAACTGGCCCTGTCATTAATGACTGGCCCTGTCGTTAATGACTGGCCCAGTCATTTTATCACTGGCCCTGTCATTAATGACTGGCCCTGTCATTAATGACTGGCCCAGTCATTTTATCACTGGCCCTGTCATTTTATGACTGGTTCTGTCATTTTATGACTGGCCAAGTCATTTTCAGACTGGCAGAGTCATTTTATCACTGGCCCTGTCATTAATGACTGGCCCTGTCATTAATGACTGGCCCAGTCATTTTATCACTGGCCCTGTCATTAATGACTGGCCCTGTCATTAATGACTGGCCCAGTCATTTTATCACTGGCCTTGTCATTTTATGACTGGTTCTGTCATTTTATGACTGGCCAAGTCCATTTATGACTGGCAGAGTCATTTTATCACTGGCCCTGTCATAAATGACTGGCCCTGTCATAAATGACTGGCCCTGTCATTAATGACGGGCCCAGTCATTAATGACTGGCACACTCATTTTATCACTGGCCCTGTCATTAACGACTGGCCCTTTCATTAATGACTGGGTCAGTCATTTTATCACTGGCCCTGTCATTTTATGACTGGTTCTGTCATTTTATGACTGGCCAAGTCATTTTATGACTGGCAGAGTCATTTTATCACTGGCCCTGTCATTAATGACTGGCGCTGTCATTAATGACTGGCCCAGTCATTTTATCACTGGCCCTGTCATTAATGACTGGCCCTGTCATTAATGACTGGCCCTGTCATTTTATCACTGGCCTTGTCATTTTATGACTGGTTTTGTCATTTTATGACTGGCCAAGTCCATTTATGACTGGCAGAGTCATTTTATCACTGGCCCTGTCACAAATGACTGGCCCTGTCATTAATGACGGGCCCAGTCATTTTATCACTGGCCCTGTCATTAATGACTGGCCCTGTCATTAATGAAAGGCCCAGTCATTTTATCACTGGCCCTGTCATTTTATGACTGGTTCTGTCATTAATGACTCGCTTAGTCATTTTATGACTGGTAGAGTCATTTTATCACTGGCCCAGTCATAAATGACTGGCCCTGTCATTAATGACGGGCCCAGGCATTTTATCACTGGCCCTGTCATTAATGACTGGCCCTGTCATTAATGACAGGCCCAGTCATTTTATGAATGGTTCTGTCATTTTATGACTTGCCAAGTAATTTTATGACTTGCAAAGTCATTTTATGACTGGCAGAGTCATTTTATAACTGGCCCTGTCATTAATGACTGGCCCTGTCATTAATGACTGGCCCAGTCATTAATGACTGGCCCAGTCATTTTATCACTGGCTCTGTCATTTTATGACTTGTTCTGTCATTTTATGACTGGCCAAGTCATTTTATGCCTGGCAAAGTCATTTTATCACTGGCCCTGTCATTAATGACTGGCCCTGTCATTAATGACTGGCGAAGTCATTTTATCACTGGCCCTGTCATTAATGACTGGCAAAGTCATTTTATCACTGGCCCAGTCATTTTATCACTGGCTCTAACATTTTATGACTTGTTCTGTCATTTTATGACTGGCCAAGTAATTTTATGACTGGCAGAGTCATTTTATCACTGGCCCTGTCATTAATGACTAGCCCTGTCATTATTGACTGGCCTTGTCATTAATGACTGGCCCACTCAATTTATCACTGGCCCTGTCATTTAATGACTGGTTCTGTCATTAATGACTGGCCCAGTCATTTTATCACTGGCCCTGTCATTTTATCACTGGCCCTGTCATTAATGACTGGCAGAGTCATTTTTATCACTGGCCCAGTCATTAATGACTGGCCCTGTCATTAATGGCTGGCCCAGTCATTAATGACTGGCCCTGTCATTAATGGCTGGCCCAGTCATTTTATCACTGGCCCTGTCATAAATACTGGCCCTGTCATTAATGACTGTGCCAGTCATTTTATCACTGGCCCTGTCATTTAATGACTGGTTCTGTCATTAATGACTGGCCCAGTCATTTTATCACTGGCCCTGTCATTTTATCACTGGCCCTGTCATTAATGACTGGAGGAGTCATTTTATCACTGGCCATGTCATTAATGACTGGCCCAGTCATTTTATCACAGGCCCTGTCATTAATGACTGGCCCTGTCATTAATGACTGTGCCAGTCATTTTATCACTGGCCCTGTCATTTTATGACTGGTTCTGTCATTCTATGACTGGCCAAGTCATTTTATGACTGGCAGAGTCATTTTATAACTGGCCCTGTCATTAATGACTGGCCCTGTCGTTAATGACTGGCCCAGTCATTTTATCTCTAGCCCTGTCATTAATGACTGGCCCTGTCATTAATGACTGGCCCAGTCATTTTATCACTGGCCCTGTCATTTTATGACTGGTTCTGTCATTTTATGCCTGGCCAAGTCATTTTATGACTGGTAGAGTCATTTTATCACTGGCCCTGTCATTAATGACTGGCCCTGTCATTAATGACTGGCACAGTCATTTTATCATTGGCCCTGTCATTAATGACTGGCCCTGTCATTAATGACTGGCCCCGTCATTTTATCACTGGCCCTGTCATTTTATGACTGGTTCTGTCATTTTATGACTGGCCAAGTCATTTTCAGACTGGCAGAGTCATTTCATCACTGGCCCTGTCATTAATGACTGGCGAAGTCATTTTATCACTGGCCCAGTCATTTTATCACTGGCCCTGTCATTTTATGACTGGTTCTGTCATTTTATGACTGGCCAAGTAATTTTTTGACTGGCAGAGTCATTTTATCCTTGGCCCTGTCATTAATGACTAGCCCTGTCATTAATGACTGGCCCTGTCATTAATGACTGGGTCAGTCATTTTATCACTGGCCCTGTCATTTAATTACTGGTTCTGTCATTAATGACTGGCCCAGTCATTTTATCACTGGCCCTGTATTTTATCACTGGCCCTGTCATTAATGACTGGCAGAGTCATTTTTATCACTGGCCCAGTCATTAATGACTGGCCCTGTCATTAATGGCTGGCCCAGTCATTTTATCACTGGCCCTGTCATTAATGACTGGCCCTGTCATTAATGACTGGCCCAGTCATTTTATCTCCGGCCCTGTCATTTTATGACTTGTTCTGTCATTTTATGACTGGCCAAGTCATTTTATGACTGGTAGAGTCATTTTATCACTGGCCCTGTCATTAATGACTGGCCCAGTCATTTTATCACTGGCCCTGTCATTAATAACTGGCCCTGTCATTAATGACTGGCCCCGTCATTTTATCACTGGCCCTGTCATTTTATGACTAGTTCTGTCATTTTATGACAGGCCAAGTTATTTTATGACTGGAGGAGTCATTTTATCACTGGCCCTGTCATTAATGACTGGCCCAGTCATTTTATCACAGGCCCTGTCATTAATGACTTGCCCTGTCATTAATGACTGTGCCAGTCATTTTATCACTGGCCCTGTCATTTTATGACTGGTTCTGTCATTTTATGACTGGCCAAGTCATTTTATGACTGGCAGAGTCATTTTATAACTGGCCCTGTCATTAATGACTGGCCCTGTCGTTAATGACTGGCCCAATCATTTTATCACTGGCCCTGTCATTAATGACTGGCCCTGTCATTAATGACGTGCCCAATCATTTTATCACTGGCCCTGTCATTTTATGACTGGTTCTGTCATTTTATGACTGGCCAAGTCATTTTATGACTGGTAGAGTCATTTTATCACTGGCCCTGTCCTTAATGACTGGCCCTGTCATTAATGACTGGCCCAGTCATTTTATAACTGGCCCTGTCATTAATGACTGGCCCTGTCATTAATGACTGGCCCCGTCATTTTATCACTGGCCCTGTCATTTTTTGACTGGTTCTGTCATTTTATGACTGGCCAAGTTATTTTATGACTAGCAGAGTCATTTTATCACTGGCCCTGTCATTAATGACTGGCCCTGTCATTAATGACTGGCCCAGTCATTTTATCACTGGCCCTGTCATTAATGACTGGCCCTGTTATTAATGACTGGCCCCGTCATTTTATCACTTGCCCTGTCATTTTATGACTGGTTCTGTCATTTTATGACTGGCCAAGTTATTTTATGACTAGCAGAGTCATTTTATCACTGGCCCTGTCATTAACGACTGGCCCTGTCATTAATGACTGGCCCACTCATTTTATCACTGGCCCCTTCATTAATGACTGGCCCTGTCATTAATGACTGGGTCAGTCATTTTATCACTGGCCCTGTCATTTTATGACTGGTTCTGTCATTTTATGACTGGCCAAGTCATTTTATGACTGGCAGAGTCATTTTATCACTGGCCCTGTCATTAATGACTGGCCCTGTCATTAATGACTGGCCCTGTCATTAATGACTGGCCCAGTCATTTTATCACTGGCCCTGTCATTAATGACTTGCCCTGTCATTAATGACTGGGTCAGTCATTTTATCACTGGCTCTGTCATTTTATGACTGGTTCTGTCATTTTATGACTGGCCAAGTCATTTTATGACTGGCAGAGTCATTTAAACACTGGCCCTGTCATTAATGACTGGCCCTGTCATTAATGACTGGCCCTGTCATTAATTACTGGCCCAGTCATTTTATCACTGGCCCTGTCATTAATGACTGGTCCTGTCATTACTGACTGGCCCAGTCATTTTATCACTGGCCCTGTCATTTTATGACTTGTTCTGTCATTTTATGACTGGCCAAGTCATTTTATGACTGGTAGAGTCATTTTATCACTGGCCCTGTCATTAATGACTGGCCCTGTAATTAATGACTGGCCCAGTCATTTTAACACTGGCCCTGTCATTAATGACTGGCCCTGTCATTAATGACTGGCCCCGTCATTTTATCACTGGCCCTGTCATTTTATGACTAGTTCTGTCATTTTATGACAGGCCAAGTTATTTTATGACTGGAGGAGTCATTTTATCACTGGCCCTGTCATTAATGACTGCCCCAGTCATTTTATCACAGGCCCTGTCATTAATGACTGGCCCTGTCATTAATGACTGTGCCAGTCATTTTATCACTGGCCCTGTCATTTTATGACTGGTTCTGTCATTTTATGACTGGCCAAGTCATTTTATGACTGGCAGAGTCATTTTATAACTGGCCCTGTCATTAATGACTGGCCCTGTCGTTAATGACTGGCCCAGTCATTTTATCACTGGCCCTGTCATTAATGACTGGCCCTGTCATTAGTGACTGGCCCAGTCATTTTATCACTGGTTCTGTCATTTTATGCCTGGCCAAGTCATTTTATGACTGGTAGAGTCATTTTATCACTGGCCCTGTCATTAATGACTGGCCCTGTCATTAATGACTGGCCCAGTCATTTTATCATTGGCCCTGTCATTAATGACTGGCCCTGTCATTAATGACTGGCCCCGTCATTTTATCACAGGCCCTGTCATTTTATGACTGGTTCTGTCATTTTATGACTGGCCAAGTTATTTTATGACTAGCAGAGTCATTTTATCACTGGCCCTGTCATTAATGACTGGCCCTGTCATTAATGACTGGCTCACTCATTTTATCACTAGCCCTTTCATTAATGACTGGCCCTGTCATTAATGACTGGGTCAGTCATTTTATCACTGGCCCTGTCATTTTATGACTGGTTCTGTCATTTTATGACTGGCCAAGTCATTTTCAGACTGGCAGAGTCATTTCATCACTGGCCCTGTCATTAATGACTGGCCCTGTCATTAATGACTGGCCCTGTTATTAATGACTGGCCCAGTCATTTTATCACTGGCCCTGTCATTAATGACTGGCCCTGTCATTAATGACTGGCCCAGTCATTTTATCACTGGCCCTGTCATTTTATGAGTGGTTCGGTCATTTTATGCCTGGCCAAGTCATTTTATGACTGGTAGAGTCATTTTATCACTCGCCCTGTCAATAATGACTGGCCCTGTCATTAATGACTGGCCAAGTCATTTTATCACTGTTCCGGTCATTAATGACTGGCCCTGTCATTAATGACTGGGTCAGTCATTTTATCACTGGCCCTGTAATTTTATGACTGGTTCTGTCATTTTATGACTGGCCAAGTCATTTTATGACTGACAGAGTCATTTTATCACTGGCCCTGTTATTAATGACTGGCCCTGTCATTAATGACTGGCCCTGTCATTAATGACTGGCCCAGTCATTTTATCACTGGCCCTGTCAGTTTATGACTGGTTCTGTCATTTTATGACTGGCCAAGTCCATTTATGACTGGCAGAGTCATTTTATCACTGGCCCTGTCATAAATGACTGGCCCAGTCATTAATGACGGGCCCAATCATTTTATCACTGGCCCTGTCATTAATGACTGGCCCTGTCATTAATGAAAGGCCCAGTCATTTTATCACTGGCCCTGTCATTTTATGACTGGTTCTGTCATTAATGACTGGCTTAGTCATTTTATGACTGGTAGAGTCATTTTATCACTGGCCCCTTCATAAATGACTGGCCCTGTCATTAATGACGGGCCCAGGCATTTTATCACTGGCCCTGTCATTAATGACTGGCCCTGTCGTTAATGACAGGCCCAGTCATTTTATAACTGGCCCTGTCATTTTATGAATGTTTCTGTCATTTAATGACTTGCCAAGTAATTTTATGACTTGCAAAGTCATTTTATGACTGGCAGAGTCATTTTATAACTGGCCCTGTCATTAATGACTGGCCCTGTCATTAATGACTGGCCCAGTCATTTTATCACTGGCCCTGTCATTTAATGACTGGTTCTGTCATTTTATGACTGGCCAAGTCCATTTATGACTGGCAGAGTCATTTTATCACTGGCCCTGTCATTAATGACTGGCCCTGTCATTCATGACGGGCCCAGTCATTTTATCACTGGCCCTGTCATTAATGACAGGCCCTGTCATTAATGACTGGCCCAGTCATTTTATCACTGGCCCTGTAATTTTATGACTGGTTCTGTCATTTTATGCCTGGCCAAGTCATTTTATGACTGGTAGAGTCATTTTATCACTGGCCCTGTCATTAATGACTGGCCCTTACATTAATGACTGGCCCAGTCATTTTATCATTGGCCCTGTCATTAATGACTGGCACTGTCATTAATGACTGGCCCCGTCATTTTATCACTGGCCTTGTCATTTTATGACTGGTTCTGTCATTTTATGACTGGCCAAGTTATTTTATGACTGGCAGAGTCATTTTATCACTGGCCCTGTCATTAATGACTGGCCCAGTCATTAATGACTGGCCCTGTCATTAATGACTGGCCCAGTCATTTTATCACTGGCCCTGTCATTAATGACTGGCCCTGTCAATAATGACTGGCCCAGTCATTTTATCACTGGCCTTGTCATTTTATGACTGGTTCTGTCATTTTATGACTGGCCAAGTCCATTTATGACTGGCAGAGTCATTTTATCACTGGCCCTGTCATAAATGACTGGCCCTGTCATAAATGACTGGCCCTGTCATTAATGGTTGGCCCAGTCATTTTATCACTGGCCCTGTCATTAATGACTGGCCCTGTCATTAATGACTGGGTCAGTCATTTTATCACTGGCCCTGTCATTTTATGACTGGTTCTGTCATTTTATGACTGGCCAAGTCATTTTATGACGGGCAGAGTCATTTTATCACTGGCCCTGTCATTAATGCCTGGCCCTGACATTAATGACTGGCCCTGTCATTCATGACTGGCCCTGTCATTAATGACTGGCCCTGTCATTAATGACTGGGTCAGTCATTTTATCACTGGCCCTGTCATTTTATGACTGGTTCTGTCATTTTATGACTGGCCAAGTCATTTTATGACGGGCAGAGTCATTTTATCACTGGCCCTGTCATTAATGACTGGCCCTGTCATTAATGACTGGCCCTGTCATTAATGACTGGCCCTGTCATTATTGAAAGGCCCTGTCATTTTATCACTGGCCCTGTCATTTTATGACTGGTTCTGTCATTAATGACTGGCTTAGTCATTTTATGACTGGTAGAGTCATTTTATCACTGGCCCTGTCATAAATGACTGGCCCTGTCATTAATGACGGGCCCAGGCATTTTATCACTGGCCCTGTCATTAATGACTGGCCCTGTCAATAATGACAGGCCCAGTCATTTTATGAATGGTTCTGTCATTTTATGACTTGCCAAGTAATTTTATGACTTGCAAAGTCATTTTATGACTGGCAGAGTCATTTTATAACTGGCCCTGTCATTAATGACTGGCCCTGTCATTAATGACTGGCCCAGTCATTTTATCACTGGCTCTGTCATTTTATGACTTGTTCTGTCATTTTATGCCTGGCCAAGTCATTTTATGCCTGGCAAAGTCATTTTATCACTGGCCCTGTCAATAATGACTGGCCCTGTCATTAATGACTGGCGAAGTCATTTTATCACTGGCCCTGTCATTAATGACTGGCGAAAACATTTTATCACTGGCCCAGTCATTTTATCACTGGCTCTGTCATTTTATGACTTTTTCTGTCATTTTATGACTGGCCAAGTAATTTTATGACTGGCAGAGTCATTTTATCACTGGCCGTGTCATTAATGACTGGCCCTGTCATTAATGACGGGCCCTGTCATTAATGACTGGCCCTGTCATTAATGACAGGCCCTGTCATTAATGACTGGCCCAGTCATTTTATCACTGGCCCTGTCATTTTATGACTGGTTCTGTCATTTTATGCCTGGCCAAGTCATTTTATGACTGGTAGAGTCATTTTATCACTGGCCCTATCATTAATGACTGGCCCTTACATTAATGACTGGCCCAGTCATTTCATCATTGGCCCTGTCATTAATGACTGGCCCTGTCATTAATGACTGGCCCCGACATTTTATCACTGGCCCTGTCATTTTATGACTGGTTCTGTCATTTTACGACTGGCCAAGTTATTTTATGACTAGCAGAGTCATTTTATCACTGGCCCTGTCATTAATGACTGGCCCTGTCATTAATGACTGGCACACTCATTTTATCACTGGCCCTGTCATTAATGACTGGCCCTGTCATTAATGACTGGGTCAGTCATTTTATCACTGGCCCTGTCATTTTATGACTGGTTCTGTCATTTTATGACTGCCCAAGTCATTTTATGACTGGCAGAGTCATTTTATCACTGGCCCTGTCATTAATGACTGGCCCTGTCATTAATGACTGGCCCTGTCATTAATGACTGGCCCAGTCATTTTATCACTGGCCCTGTCATTAATGACTGGCCCTGTCCTTAATGACTGGCCCAGTCATTTTATCACTGGCCTTGTCATTTTATGACTGGTTCTGTCATTTTATGACTGGCCAAGTCCATTTATGACTGGCAGAGTCATTTTATCACTGGCCCGGTCATAAATGACTGGCCCTGTCATAAATGACTGGCCCTGTCATTAATGACGGGCCCAGTCATTAATGACTGGCACACTCATTTTATCACTGGCCCTGTCATTAACGACTGGCCCTGTCATTAATGATTGGGTCAGTCATTTTATCACTGGCCCTGTCATTTTATGACTGGTTCTGTCATTTTATGACTGGCCAAGTCATTTTATGACTGGCAGAGTCATTTTATCACTGGCCCTGTCATTAATGACTGGCCCTGTCATTAATGACTGGCCCTGTCATTTTATCACTGGCCTTGTCATTTTATGACTGGTTTTGTCATTTTATGACTGGCCAAGTCCATTTATGACTGGCAGAGTCATTTTATCACTGGCCCTGTCACAAATGACTGGCCCTGTCATTAATGACGGGCCCAGTCATTTTATCACTGGCCCTGTCATTAATGACTGGCCCTGTCATTAATGAAAGGCCCAGTCATTTGATCACTGGCCCTGTCATTTTATGACTGGTTCTGTCATTAATGACTGGCTTAGTCATTTTATGACTGGTAGAGTCATTTTATCACTGGCCCAGTCATAAATGACTGGCCCTGTCATTAATGACGGGCCCAGGCATTTTATCACTGGCCCTGTCATTAATGACTGGCCCTGTCATTAATGACAGGCCCAGTCATTTTATTAATGGTTCTGTCATTTTATGACTTGCCAAGTAATTTTATGACTTGCAAAGTCATTTTATGACTGGCAGAGTCATTTTATAACTGGCCCTGTCATTAATGACTGGCCCTGTCATTAATGACTGGCCCAGTCATTTTATCACTGGCTCTGTCATTTTATGACTTGTTCTGTCATTTTATGACTGGCCAAGTCATTTTATGCCTGGCAAAGTCATTTTATCACTGGCCCTGTCATTAATGACTGGCCCTGTCATTAATGACTGGCGAAGTCATTTTATCACTGGCCCTGTCATTAATGACTGGCGAAGTCATTTTATCACTGGCCCAGTCATTTTATCACTGGCTCTAACATTTTATGACTTGTTCTGTCATTTTATGACTGGCCAAGTAATTTTATGACTGGCAGAGTCATTTTTACACTGGCCCTGTCATTAATGAATAGCCCTGTCATTAATGACTGGCCCTGTCATTAATGACTGGCCCACTCAATTTATCACTGGCCCTGTCATTTAATGACTGGTTCTGTCATTAATGACTGGCCCAGTCATTTTATCACTGGCCCTGTCATTTTATCACTGGCCCTGTCATTAATGACTGGCAGAGTCATTTTTATCACTGGCCCAGTCATTAATGACTGGCCCTGTCATTAATGGCTGGCCCAGTCATTTTATCACTGGCCCTGTCATTAATGACTGGCCCTGTCATTAATGACTGGCCCAGTCATTTTATCACTGGCCCTGTCATTTTATAATTTGTTCTGTCATTTTATGACTGGCCAAGTCATTTTATGACTGGTAGAGTCATTTTATCACTGGCCCTGTCATTAATGACTGGCCCTGTCATTAATGACTGGCCCAGTCATTTTATCTTTGGCCCTGTCATTAATGACTGGCCCTGTCATTAATGACTGGCCCCGTCATTTTATCACTGGCCCTGTCATTTTATGACTAGTTCTGTCATTTTATGACAGGCCAAGTTATTTTATGACTGGAGGAGTCATTTTATCACTGGCCCTGTCATTAATGACTGGCCCAGTCATTTTATCACAGGCCCTGTCATTAATGACTGGCCCTGTCATTAATGACTGTGCCAGTCATTTTATCACTGGCCCTGTCATTTTATGACTGGTTCTGTCATTCTATGACTGGCCAAGTCATTTTATGACTGGCAGAGTCATTTTATAACTGGCCCTGTCATTAATGACTGGCCCTGTCGTTAATGACTGGCCCAGTCATTTTATCACTGGCCCTGTCATTAATGACTGGCCCTGTCATTAATGACTGGCCCAGTCATTTTATCACTGGCCCTGTCATTTTATGACTGGTTCTGTCATTTTATGACTGGCCAAGTCATTTTCAGACTGGCAGAGTCATTTTATCACTGGCCCTGTCATTAATGACTGGCCCTGTCATTAATGACTGGCCCAGTCATTTTATCACTGGCCCTGTCATTAATGACTGGCCCTGTCATTAATGACTGGCCCAGTCATTTTATCACTGGCCTTGTCATTTTATGACTGGTTCTGTCATTTTATGACTGGCCAAGTCCATTTATGACTGGCAGAGTCATTTTATCACTGGCCCTGTCATAAATGACTGGCCCTGTCATAAATGACTGGCCCTGTCATTAATGACGGGCCCAGTCATTAATGACTGGCACACTCATTTTATCACTGGCCCTGTCATTAACGACTGGCCCTTTCATTAATGACTGGGTCAGTCATTTTATCACTGGCCCTGTCATTTTATGACTGGTTCTGTCATTTTATGACTGGCCAAGTCATTTTATGACTGGCAGAGTCATTTTATCACTGGCCCTGTCATTAATGACTGGCGCTGTCATTAATGACTGGCCCAGTCATTTTATCACTGGCCCTGTCATTAATGACTGGCCCTGTCATTAATGACTGGCCCTGTCATTTTATCACTGGCCTTGTCATTTTATGACTGGTTTTGTCATTTTATGACTGGCCAAGTCCATTTATGACTGGCAGAGTCATTTTATCACTGGCCCTGTCACAAATGACTGGCCCTGTCATTAATGACGGGCCCAGTCATTTTATCACTGGCCCTGTCATTAATGACTGGCCCTGTCATTAATGAAAGGCCCAGTCATTTTATCACTGGCCCTGTCATTTTATGACTGGTTCTGTCATTAATGACTCGCTTAGTCATTTTATGACTGGTAGAGTCATTTTATCACTGGCCCAGTCATAAATGACTGGCCCTGTCATTAATGACGGGCCCAGGCATTTTATCACTGGCCCTGTCATTAATGACTGGCCCTGTCATTAATGACAGGCCCAGTCATTTTATGAATGGTTCTGTCATTTTATGACTTGCCAAGTAATTTTATGACTTGCAAAGTCATTTTATGACTGGCAGAGTCATTTTATAACTGGCCCTGTCATTAATGACTGGCCCTGTCATTAATGACTGGCCCAGTCATTTTATCACTGGCTCTGTCATTTTATGACTTGTTCTGTCATTTTATGACTGGCCAAGTCATTTTATGCCTGGCAAAGTCATTTTATCACTGGCCCTGTCATTAATGACTGGCCCTGTCATTAATGACTGGCGAAGTCATTTTATCACTGGCCCTGTCATTAATGACTGGCAAAGTCATTTTATCACTGGCCCAGTCATTTTATCACTGGCTCTAACATTTTATGACTTGTTCTGTCATTTTATGACTGGCCAAGTAATTTTATGACTGGCAGAGTCATTTTATCACTGGCCCTGTCATTAATGACTAGCCCTGTCATTATTGACTGGCCTTGTCATTAATGACTGGCCCACTCAATTTATCACTGGCCCTGTCATTTAATGACTGGTTCTGTCATTAATGACTGGCCCAGTCATTTTATCACTGGCCCTGTCATTTTATCACTGGCCCTGTCATTAATGACTGGCAGAGTCATTTTTATCACTGGCCCAGTCATTAATGACTGGCCCTGTCATTAATGGCTGGCCCAGTCATTAATGACTGGCCCTGTCATTAATGGCTGGCCCAGTCATTTTATCACTGGCCCTGTCATAAATATTGGCCCTGTCATTAATGACTGTGCCAGTCATTTTATCACTGGCCCTGTCATTTAATGACTGGTTCTGTCATTAATGACTGGCCCAGTCATTTTATCACTGGCCCTGTCATTTTATCACTGGCCCTGTCATTAATGACTGGAGGAGTCATTTTATCACTGGCCCTGTCATTAATGACTGGCCCAGTCATTTTATCACAGGCCCTGTCATTAATGACTGGCCCTGTCATTAATGACTGTGCCAGTCATTTTATCACTGGCCCTGTCATTTTATGACTGGTTCTGTCATTCTATGACTGGCCAAGTCATTTTATGACTGGCAGAGTCATTTTATAACTGGCCCTGTCATTAATGACTGGCCCTGTCGTTAATGACTGGCCCAGTCATTTTATCTCTAGCCCTGTCATTAATGACTGGCCCTGTCATTAATGACTGGCCCAGTCATTTTATCACTGGCCCTGTCATTTTATGACTGGTTCTGTCATTTTATGCCTGGCCAAGTCATTTTATGACTGGTAGAGTCATTTTATCACTGGCCCTGTCATTAATGACTGGCCCTGTCATTAATGACTGGCACAGTCATTTTATCATTGGCCCTATCATTAATGACTGGCCCTGTCATTAATGACTGGCCCCGTCATTTTATCACTGGCCCTGTCATTTTATGACTGGTTCTGTCATTTTATGACTGGCCAAGTTATTTTATGACTAGCAGAGTCATTTTATCACTGGCCCTGTCATTAATGACTGGCCCTGTCATTAATGACTGGCACACTCATTTTATCACTGGCCCTGTCATTAATGACTGGCCCTGTCATTAATGACTGGGTCAGTCATTTTATCACTGGCCCTGTCATTTTATGACTTGTTCTGTCATTTTATGACTGGCCAAGTCATTTTCAGACTGGCAGAGTCATTTCATCACTGGCCCTGTCATTAATGACTGGCGAAGTCATTTTATCACTGGCCCAGTCATTTTATCACTGGCCCTGTCATTTTATGACTGGTTCTGTCATTTTATGACTGGCCAAGTAATTTTTTGACTGGCAGAGTCATTTTATCCTTGGCCCTGTCATTAATGACTAGCCCTGTCATTAATGACTGGCCCTGTCATTAATGACTGGCCCACTCATTTTATCACTGGCCCTGTCATTTAATTACTGGTTCTGTCATTAATGACTGGCCCAGTCATTTTATCACTGGCCCTGTATTTTATCACTGGCCCTGTCATTAATGACTGGCAGAGTCATTTTTATCACTGGCCCAGTCATTAATGACTGGCCCTGTCATTAATGGCTGGCCCAGTCATTTTATCACTGGCCCTGTCATTAATGACTGGCCCTGTCATTAATGACTGGCCCAGTCATTTTATCACTGGCTCTGTCATTTTATGACTTTTTCTGTCATTTTATGACTGGCCAAGTAATTTTATGACTGGCAGAGTCATTTTATCACTGGCCGTGTCATTAATGACTGGCCCTGTCATTAATGACGGGCCCTGTCATTAATGACTGGCCCTGTCATTAATGACAGGCCCTGTCATTAATGACTGGCCCAGTCATTTTATCACTGGCCCTGTCATTTTATGACTGGTTCTGTCATTTTATGCCTGGCCAAGTCATTTTATGACTGGTAGAGTCATTTTATCACTGGCCCTATCATTAATGACTGGCCCTTACATTAATGACTGGCCCAGTCATTTCATCATTGGCCCTGTCATTAATGACTGGCCCTGTCATTAATGACTGGCCCCGACATTTTATCACTGGCCCTGTCATTTTATGACTGGTTCTGTCATTTTACGACTGGCCAAGTTATTTTATGACTAGCAGAGTCATTTTATCACTGGCCCTGTCATTAATGACTGGCCCTGTCATTAATGACTGGCACACTCATTTTATCACTGGCCCTGTCATTAATGACTGGCCCTGTCATTAATGACTGGGTCAGTCATTTTATCACTGGCCCTGTCATTTTATGACTGGTTCTGTCATTTTATGACTGCCCAAGTCATTTTATGACTGGCAGAGTCATTTTATCACTGGCCCTGTCATTAATGACTGGCCCTGTCATTAATGACTGGCCCTGTCATTAATGACTGGCCCAGTCATTTTATCACTGGCCCTGTCATTAATGACTGGCCCTGTCCTTAATGACTGGCCCAGTCATTTTATCACTGGCCTTGTCATTTTATGACTGGTTCTGTCATTTTATGACTGGCCAAGTCCATTTATGACTGGCAGAGTCATTTTATCACTGGCCCGGTCATAAATGACTGGCCCTGTCATAAATGACTGGCCCTGTCATTAATGACGGGCCCAGTCATTAATGACTGGCACACTCATTTTATCACTGGCCCTGTCATTAACGACTGGCCCTGTCATTAATGATTGGGTCAGTCATTTTATCACTGGCCCTGTCATTTTATGACTGGTTCTGTCATTTTATGACTGGCCAAGTCATTTTATGACTGGCAGAGTCATTTTATCACTGGCCCTGTCATTAATGACTGGCCCTGTCATTAATGACTGGCCCTGTCATTTTATCACTGGCCTTGTCATTTTATGACTGGTTTTGTCATTTTATGACTGGCCAAGTCCATTTATGACTGGCAGAGTCATTTTATCACTGGCCCTGTCACAAATGACTGGCCCTGTCATTAATGACGGGCCCAGTCATTTTATCACTGGCCCTGTCATTAATGACTGGCCCTGTCATTAATGAAAGGCCCAGTCATTTTATCACTGGCCCTGTCATTTTATGACTGGTTCTGTCATTAATGACTGGCTTAGTCATTTTATGACTGGTAGAGTCATTTTATCACTGGCCCAGTCATAAATGACTGGCCCTGTCATTAATGACGGGCCCAGGCATTTTATCACTGGCCCTGTCATTAATGACTGGCCCTGTCATTAATGACAGGCCCAGTCATTTTATTAATGGTTCTGTCATTTTATGACTTGCCAAGTAATTTTATGACTTGCAAAGTCATTTTATGACTGGCAGAGTCATTTTATAACTGGCCCTGTCATTAATGACTGGCCCTGTCATTAATGACTGGCCCAGTCATTTTATCACTGGCTCTGTCATTTTATGACTTGTTCTGTCATTTTATGACTGGCCAAGTCATTTTATGCCTGGCAAAGTCATTTTATCACTGGCCCTGTCATTAATGACTGGCCCTGTCATTAATGACTGGCGAAGTCATTTTATCACTGGCCCTGTCATTAATGACTGGCGAAGTCATTTTATCACTGGCCCAGTCATTTTATCACTGGCTCTAACATTTTATGACTTGTTCTGTCATTTTATGACTGGCCAAGTAATTTTATGACTGGCAGAGTCATTTTTACACTGGCCCTGTCATTAATGAATAGCCCTGTCATTAATGACTGGCCCTGTCATTAATGACTGGCCCACTCAATTTATCACTGGCCCTGTCATTTAATGACTGGTTCTGTCATTAATGACTGGCCCAGTCATTTTATCACTGGCCCTGTCATTTTATCACTGGCCCTGTCATTAATGACTGGCAGAGTCATTTTTATCACTGGCCCAGTCATTAATGACTGGCCCTGTCATTAATGGCTGGCCCAGTCATTTTATCACTGGCCCTGTCATTAATGACTGGCCCTGTCATTAATGACTGGCCCAGTCATTTTATCACTGGCCCTGTCATTTTATAACTTGTTCTGTCATTTTATGACTGGCCAAGTCATTTTATGACTGGTAGAGTCATTTTATCACTGGCCCTGTCATTAATGACTGGCCCTGTCATTAATGACTGGCCCAGTCATTTTATCTTTGGCCCTGTCATTAATGACTGGCCCTGTCATTAATGACTGGCCCCGTCATTTTATCACTGGCCCTGTCATTTTATGACTAGTTCTGTCATTTTATGACAGGCCAAGTTATTTTATGACTGGAGGAGTCATTTTATCACTGGCCCTGTCATTAATGACTGGCCCAGTCATTTTATCACAGGCCCTGTCATTAATGACTGGCCCTGTCATTAATGACTGTGCCAGTCATTTTATCACTGGCCCTGTCATTTTATGACTGGTTCTGTCATTCTATGACTGGCCAAGTCATTTTATGACAGGCAGAGTCATTTTATAACTGGCCCTGTCATTAATGACTGGCCCTGTCGTTAATGACTGGCCCAGTCATTTTATCACAGGCCCTGTCATTAATGACTGGCCCTGTCATTAATGACTGGCCCAGTCATTTTATCACTGGCCCTGTCATTTTATGACTGGTTCTGTCATTTTATGACTGGCCTAGTCATTTTCAGACTGGCAGAGTCATTTTATCACTGGCCCTGTCATTAATGACTGGCCCTTTCATTAATGACTGGCCCAGTCATTTTATCACTGGCCCTGTCATTAATGACTGGCCCTGTCATTAATGACTGGCCCAGTCATTTTATCACTGGCCTTGTCATTTTATGACTGGTTCTGTCATTTTATGACTGGCCAAGTCCATTTATGACTGGCAGAGTCATTTTATCACTGGCCCTGTCATAAATGACTGGCCCTGTCATAAATGACTGGCCCTGTCATTAATGACGGGCCCAGTCATTAATGACTGGCACACTCATTTTATCACTGGCCCTGTCATTAACGACTGGCCCTTTCATTAATGACTGGGTCAGTCATTTTATCACTGGCCCTGTCATTTTATGACTGGTTCTGTCATTTTATGACTGGCCAAGTCATTTTATGACTGGCAGAGTCATTTTATCACTGGCCCTGTCATTAATGACTGGCGCTGTCATTAATGACTGGCCCAGTCATTTTATCACTGGCCCTGTCATTAATGACTGGCCCTGTCATTAATGACTGGCCCTGTCATTTTATCACTGGCCTTGTCATTTTATGACTGGTTTTGTCATTTTATGACTGGCCAAGTCCATTTATGACTGGCAGAGTCATTTTATCACTGGCCCTGTCACAAATGACTGGCCCTGTCATTAATGACGGGCCCAGTCATTTTATCACTGGCCCTGTCATTAATGACTGGCCCTGTCATTAATGAAAGGCCCAGTCATTTTATCACTGGCCCTGTCATTTTATGACTGGTTCTGTCATTAATGACTCGCTTAGTCATTTTATGACTGGTAGAGTCATTTTATCACTGGCCCAGTCATAAATGACTGGCCCTGTCATTAATGACGGGCCCAGGCATTTTATCACTGGCCCTGTCATTAATGACTGGCCCTGTCATTAATGACAGGCCCAGTCATTTTATGAATGGTTCTGTCATTTTATGACTTGCCAAGTAATTTTATGACTTGCAAAGTCATTTTATGACTGGCAGAGTCATTTTATAACTGGCCCTGTCATTAATGACTGGCCCTGTCATTAATGACTGGCCCAGTCATTTTATCACTGGCTCTGTCATTTTATGACTTGTTCTGTCATTTTATGACTGGCCAAGTCATTTTATGCCTGGCAAAGTCATTTTATCACTGGCCCTGTCATTAATGACTGGCCCTGTCATTAATGACTGGCGAAGTCATTTTATCACTGGCCCTGTCATTAATGACTGGCAAAGTCATTTTATCACTGGCCCAGTCATTTTATCACTGGCTCTAACATTTTATGACTTGTTCTGTCATTTTATGACTGGCCAAGTAATTTTATGACTGGCAGAGTCATTTTATCACTGGCCCTGTCATTAATGACTAGCCCTGTCATTATTGACTGGCCTTGTCATTAATGACTGGCCCACTCAATTTATCACTGGCCCTGTCATTTAATGACTGGTTCTGTCATTAATGACTGGCCCAGTCATTTTATCACTGGCCCTGTCATTTTATCACTGGCCCTGTCATTAATGACTGGCAGAGTCATTTTTATCACTGGCCCAGTCATTAATGACTGGCCCTGTCATTAATGGCTGGCCCAGTCATTAATGACTGGCCCTGTCATTAATGGCTGGCCCAGTCATTTTATCACTGGCCCTGTCATAAATACTGGCCCTGTCATTAATGACTGTGCCAGTCATTTTATCACTGGCCCTGTCATTTAATGACTGGTTCTGTCATTAATGACTGGCCCAGTCATTTTATCACTGGCCCTGTCATTTTATCACTGGCCCTGTCATTAATGACTGGAGGAGTCATTTTATCACTGGCCCTGTCATTAATGACTGGCCCAGTCATTTTATCACAGGCCCTGTCATTAATGACTGGCCCTGTCATTAATGACTGTGCCAGTCATTTTATCACTGGCCCTGTCATTTTATGACTGGTTCTGTCATTCTATGACTGGCCAAGTCATTTTATGACTGGCAGAGTCATTTTATAACTGGCCCTGTCATTAATGACTGGCCCTGTCGTTAATGACTGGCCCAGTCATTTTATCTCTAGCCCTGTCATTAATGACTGGCCCTGTCATTAATGACTGGCCCAGTCATTTTATCACTGGCCCTGTCATTTTATGACTGGTTCTGTCATTTTATGCCTGGCCAAGTCATTTTATGACTGGTAGAGTCATTTTATCACTGGCCCTGTCATTAATGACTGGCCCTGTCATTAATGACTGGCACAGTCATTTTATCATTGGCCCTGTCATTAATGACTGGCCCTGTCATTAATGACTGGCCCCGTCATTTTATCACTGGCCCTGTCATTTTATGACTGGTTCTGTCATTTTATGACTGGCCAAGTTATTTTATGACTAGCAGAGTCATTTTATCACTGGCCCTGTCATTAATGACTGGCCCTGTCATTAATGACTGGCACACTCATTTTATCACTGGCCCTGTCATTAATGACTGGCCCTGTCATTAATGACTGGGTCAGTCATTTTATCACTGGCCCTGTCATTTTATGACTTGTTCTGTCATTTTATGACTGGCCAAGTCATTTTCAGACTGGCAGAGTCATTTCATCACTGGCCCTGTCATTAATGACTGGCGAAGTCATTTTATCACTGGCCCAGTCATTTTATCACTGGCCCTGTCATTTTATGACTGGTTCTGTCATTTTATGACTGGCCAAGTAATTTTTGACTGGCAGAGTCATTTTATCCTTGGCCCTGTCATTAATGACTAGCCCTGTCATTAATGACTGGCCCTGTCATTAATGACTGGCCCACTCATTTTATCACTGGCCCTGTCATTTAATTACTGGTTCTGTCATTAATGACTGGCCCAGTCATTTTATCACTGGCCCTGTATTTTATCACTGGCCCTGTCATTAATGACTGGCAGAGTCATTTTTATCACTGGCCCAGTCATTAATGACTGGCCCTGTCATTAATGGCTGGCCCAGTCATTTTATCACTGGCCCTGTCATTAATGACTGGCCCTGTCATTAATGACTGGCCCAGTCATTTTATCTCCGGCCCTGTCATTTTATGACTTGTTCTGTCATTTTATGACTGGCCAAGTCATTTTATGACTGGTAGAGTCATTTTATCACTGGCCCTGTCATTAATGACTGGCCCAGTCATTTTATCACTGGCCCTGTCATTAATAACTGGCCCTGTCATTAATGACTGGCCCCGTCATTTTATCACTGGCCCTGTCATTTTATGACTAGTTCTGTCATTTTATGACAGGCCAAGTTATTTTATGACTGGAGGAGTCATTTTATCACTGGCCCTGTCATTAATGACTGGCCCAGTCATTTTATCACAGGCCCT
This sequence comes from Platycnemis pennipes, assembly GCA_933228895.1. Taxonomy (NCBI): domain Eukaryota; kingdom Metazoa; phylum Arthropoda; class Insecta; order Odonata; family Platycnemididae; genus Platycnemis; species Platycnemis pennipes. Next base: position 73,315,464 of record OW121846.1, on the reverse strand, counting down.
GTCATAATGACTTGCCCTGTCATTAATGACTGTGCCAGTCATTTTATCACTGGCCCTGTCATTTTATGACTGGTTCTGTCATTTTATGACTGGCCAAGTCATTTTATGACTGGCAGAGTCATTTTATAACTGGCCCTGTCATTAATGACTGGCCCTGTCGTTAATGACTGGCCCAGTCATTTTATCACTGGCCCTGTCATTAATGACTGGCCCTGTCATTAATGACGTGCCCAATCATTTTATCACTGGCCCTGTCATTTTATGACTGGTTCTGTCATTTTATGACTGGCCAAGTCATTTTATGACTGGTAGAGTCATTTTATCACTGGCCCTGTCCTTAATGACTGGCCCTGTCATTAATGACTGGCCCAGTCATTTTATAACTGGCCCTGTCATTAATGACTGGCCCTGTCATTAATGACTGGCCCCGTCATTTTATCACTGGCCCTGTCATTTTTTGACTGGTTCTGTCATTTTATGACTGGCCAAGTTATTTTATGACTAGCAGAGTCATTTTATCACTGGCCCTGTCATTAATGACTGGCCCTGTCATTAATGACTGGCCCAGTCATTTTATCACTGGCCCTGTCATTAATGACTGGCCCTGTTATTAATGACTGGCCCCGTCATTTTATCACTTGCCCTGTCATTTTATGACTGGTTCTGTCATTTTATGACTGGCCAAGTTATTTTATGACTAGCAGAGTCATTTTATCACTGGCCCTGTCATTAACGACTGGCCCTGTCATTAATGACTGGCCCACTCATTTTATCACTGGCCCCTTCATTAATGACTGGCCCTGTCATTAATGACTGGGTCAGTCATTTTATCACTGGCCCTGTCATTTTATGACTGGTTCTGTCATTTTATGACTGGCCAAGTCATTTTATGACTGGCAGAGTCATTTTATCACTGGCCCTGTCATTAATGACTGGCCCTGTCATTAATGACTGGCCCTGTCATTAATGACTGGCCCAGTCATTTTATCAGTGGCCCTGTCATTAATGACTTGCCCTGTCATTAATGACTGGGTCAGTCATTTTATCACTGGCTCTGTCATTTTATGACTGGTTCTGTCATTTTATGACTGGCCAAGTCATTTTATGACTGGCAGAGTCATTTAAACACTGGCCCTGTCATTAGTGACTGGCCCTGTCATTAATGACTGGCCCTGTCATTAATTACTGGCCCAGTCATTTTATCACTGGCCCTGTCATTAATGACTGGTCCTGTCATTAATGACTGGCCCAGTCATTTTATCACTGGCCTTGTCATTTTATGACTGGTTCTGTCATTTTATGACTGGCCAAGTCCATTTATGGCTGGCAGAGTCATTTTATCACTGGCCCTGTCATAAATGACTGGCCCTGTCATTAATGACGGGCCCAGTCATTTTATCACTGGCCCTGTCATTAATGACTGGCCCTGTCATTAATGACTGGCCCAGTCATTTTATCACTGGCCCTGTCATTTTATGACTGGTTCTGTCATTATTGACTGGCTTAGTCATTTTATGACTGGTAGAGTCATTTTATCACTGGCCCTGTCATAAATGACTGGCCCTGTCATTAATGACGGGCCCAGGCATTTTATCACTGGCCCTGTCATTAATGACTGGCCCTGTCATTAATGACAGGCCCAGTCATTTTATAACTGGCCCTGTCATTTTATAAATGGTTCTGTCATTTTATGACTTGCCAAGTAATTTTATGACTTGCCAAGTCATTTTATGACTGGCAGAGTCATTTTCTAACTGGCCCTGTCATTAATGACTGGCCCTGTCATTAATGACTGGCCCTGTCATTAATGACGGGCCCAGTCATTTTATCACTGGCCCTGTCATTAATGACAGGCCCTGTCATTACTGACTGGCCCAGTCATTTTATCACTGGCCCTGTCATTTTATGACTGGTTCTGTCATTTTATGCCTGGCCAAGTCATTTTATGACTGGTAGAGTCATTTTATCACTGGCCCTGTCATTAATGACTGGCCCTGTCATTAATGACAGTCCCAGTCATTTTATAACTGGTCCTGTCATTTTATGAATGGTTCGTTCATTTTATGACTTGCCAAGTAATTTTATGACTTGCCAAGTCATTTTATGACTGGCAGAGTCATTTTATTACTGGCCCTGTCATTAATGACTGGCCCTGTCATTAATGATTGGCCCAGTCATTTTATCACTGGCTCTGTCATTTTATGACTTGTTCTGTCATTTTAACACTGGCCAAGTCATTTTATGCCTGGCAGAGTCATTTTATCACTGGCCCTGTCATTAATGACTGGCCCTGTCATTAATGACTGGCCCTGTCATTAATGACTGGCGAAGTCATTTTATCACTGGCCCTGTCATTAATGACTGGCGAAGTCATTTTATCACTGGCCCTGTCATTTTATGACTAGTTCTGTCATTTTATGACAGGCCAAGTTATTTTATGACTGGAGGAGTCATTTTATCACTGGCCCTGTCATTAATGACTGGCCCAGTCATTTTATCACAGGCCCTGTCATTAATGACTTGCCCTGTCATTAATGACTGGCCCAGTCATTTTATCACTGGCCCTGTCATTTTATCACTGGCCCTGTCATTAATGACTGGCAGAGTCATTTTTATCACTGGCCCAGTCATTAATGACTGGCCCTGTCATTAATGGCTGGCCCAGTCATTTTATAACTGGCCCTGTCATTAATGACTGGCCCTGTCATTAATGACTGGCCCAGTCATTTTATCACTGGCCCTGTCATTTTATGACTTGTTCTGTCATTTTATGACTGGCCAAGTCATTTTATGACTGGTAGAGTCATTTTATCACTGGCCCTGTCATTAATGACCGGCCCTGTCATTAATGACTGGCCCAGTCATTTTATCACTGACCCTGTCATTAATGACTGGCCCTGTCATTAATGACTGGCCCCGTCATTTTATCACTGGCCCTGTCATTTTATGACTGGTTCTGTCATTTTATGACAGGCCATGTTATTTTATGACTTGCAGAGTCATTTTATCACTGGCCCTGTCATTAAGGACTGGCCCAGTCATTTTATCACAGGCCCTGTCATTAATGACTGGCCCTGTCATTAATGACTGTGCCAGTCATTTTATCACTGGCCCTGTCATTTTATGACTGGTTCTGTCATTTTATGACTGGCCAAGTCATTTTATGACTGGCAGTGTATTTTATCACTGGCCCTGTCATTAATGACTGGCCCTGTCGTTAATGACTGGCCCAGTCATTTTATCACTGGCCCTGTCATTTTATGACTGGTTCTGTCATTTTATGACTCGCCAAGTCCATTTATGACTGGCAGAGTCATTTTATCACGGGCCCTGTCATTAATGACGGCCCCAGTCATTTTATCACTGGCCCTGTTATTAATGACTGGCCCTGTCATTAATGACTTGCCCAGTCATTTTATCACTGGCCCTGTCATTTTATGACTGGTTCTGTCATTTTATACTGCACAAGTCATTTTATGACTGGTAGAGTCATTTTATCACTGGCCCTGTCCTTAATGACTGGCCATGTCATTAATGACTGGCCCAGTCATTTTATCACTGGCCCTGTCATTAATGACTGGCCCTGTCATTAATGACTGGCCCCGTCATTTTATCACTGGCCCTGTCATTTTTTGACTGGTTCTGTCATTTTATGACTGGCCTAGTTATTTTATGACTACCAGAGTCATTTTATCACTGGCCCTGTCATTAATGACTTGCCCTGTCATTAATGACTGGCCCAGTCATTTTATCACTGGCCCTGTCATTAATGACTGGCCCTGTCATTAATGACTGGCCCCGTCATTTTATCACTGGCCCTGTCATTTTATGACTGGTTCTGTCATTTTATGACTGGCCAAGTTATTTTATGACTAGCAGAGTCATTTTATCACTGGCCCTGTCATTAATGACTGGCCCTGTCATTAATGACTTGCCAACTCATTTTATCACTGGCCCTGTCATTAATGACTGGCTCTGTCATTAATGACTGGGTCAGTCATTTTATCACTGGCCCTGTCATTTTATGACTGGTTCTGTCATTTTATGACTGGCCAAGTCATTTTATGACTGGCAGAGTCATTTTATCACTGGCCCTGTCATTAATGACTGGCCCTGTCATTAATGACTGGCCCAGTCATTTTATCACTGGCCCTGTCATTAATGACTGGCCCTGTCATTAATGACTGGCCCAGTCATTTTATCACTGGCCCTGTCAATTTATGACTGGTTCTGTCATTTTATGACTGGCCAAGTCCATTTATGACTGGCAGGGTCATTTTATCACTGGCCCAGTCATTAATGACTGGCCCTGTCATTAATGACGGGCCCAGTCATTTTATCACTGGCCCTGTCATTAATGACTGGCCCTGTCATTAATGAAAGGCCCAGTCATTTTATCACTGGCCCTGTCATTTTATAACTGGTTCTGTCATTAATGACTGGCATAGTCATATTATCACTGGTCCTATCTTTTTATGACTGGTTCTGTCATTTTATAACTTGCCAAGTCATTTTATGACTGGTAGAGTCATTTTATCACTGGCCCTATCATAAATGACTGGCCCTGTCATTAATGACGGGCACAGGCATTTAATCACTGGCCCTGTCATTAATGACTGGCCCTGTCATTAATGACAGGCCCAGTCATTTTATAACTGGCCCTGTCATTTTATAAATGGTTCTGTCCTTTTATGACTTGTCAAGTAATTTTATGACTTGCCAAGTCATTTTATGACTGGCAGAGTCATTTTCTAACTGGCCCTGTCATTAATGACTGGCCCTGTCATTAATGACTGGCCAAGTCATTTTATCACTGGCCCTGTCATTAATGACTGGCGAAGTCATTAATGACTGGCCCCGTCATTTTATCCCTGGCCCTGTCATTTTATGACTGGTTCTGTCATTTTATGACTGGCCAAGTTATTTTATGACTGGCAGAGTCATTTTATCACTGGCCCTGTCATTAATGACTGGCCCAGTCATTTTATCCCTGGCCCTGTCATTAATGACTGTGCCAGTCATTTTATCACTGGCCCTGTCATTAATGACAGGCCCTGTCATTAATGACTGGCCCAGTCATTTTATCACTGGCCCTGTCATTTTATGACTGTTTCTGTCATTTTATGCCTGGCCAAGTCATTTTATGACTGGTAGAGTCATTTTATCACTGGCCCTGTCATTAATGACTGGCCCTGTCATTAATGACTGGCCCCGTAATTTAATACTGGCCCTGTCATTTTATGACTGGTTCTGTCATTTTATGACTGGCCAAGTTATTTTATGACTAGCAGAGTCATTTTATCACTGGCCCTGTCATTAATGACTGGCCTTGTCATTAATGACTGGCACACTCATTTTATCACTGGCCCTGTCATTAATGACTGGCCCTGTCATTAATGACTGGGTCAGTCATTTTATCACTGGCCCTGTCATTTTATGACTGGTTCTGTCATTTTATGACTGGCCAAGTCATTTTCAGACTGGCAGAGTCATTTCATCACTGGCCCTGTCATTAATGACTGGCCCTGTCATTAATGACTGGCCCAGTCATTTTATCACTGGCCCTGTCATTAATGACTGGCTCTGTCATTAATGACTGGCCCAGTCATTTTATCACTGGCCTTGTCATTTTATGACTGGTTCTGTCATTTTATGACTGGCTAAGTCCATTTATGACTGGCAGAGTCATTTTATCACTGGCCCTGTCCAAAATGACTGGCCCTGTCATTAATGACGGGCCCAGTCATTAATGACTGGCACACTCATTTTATCACTGGCCCTGTCATTAATGACTGGCCCTGTCATTAATGACTGGGTCAGTCATTTTATCACTGGCCCTGTCATTTTATGACTGGTTCTGTCATTTTATGACTGGCCAAGTCATTTTATGACTGGCAGAGTCATTTTATCACTGGCCCTGTCATTAATGACTGGCCCTGTCATTAATGACTGGCCCTGTCATTAATGACTGGCCCAGTCATTTTATCACTGGCCCTGTCATTAATGACTGGCCCTGTCATTATTGACTCGCCCAGTCATTTTATCACTGGCCTTGTCATTTTATGACTGGTTCTGTCATTTTATGACTGGCCAAGTCCATTTATGACTGGCAGAGTCATTTTATCACTGGCCCTGTCATAAATGACTGGCCCTGTCATTAATGACGGGCCCAGTCATTTTATCACTGGCCCTGTCATTAATGACTGGCCCTGTCATTAATGAAAGGCCCAGTCATTTTATCACTGGCCCTGTCATTTTATGACTGGTTCTGTCATTAATGACTGGCTTAGTCATTTTATGACTGGTAGAGTCATTTTATCACTGGCCCTGTCATAAATGACTGGCCCTGTCATTAATGACGGGCCCAGGCATTTTATCACTGGCCCTGTCATTAATGACTGGCCCTGTCATTAATGACAGGCCCAGTCATTTTATAACTGGCCCTGTCATTTTATGAATGGTTCTGTCATTTTATGACTTGCCAAGTAATTTTATGACTTGCAAAGTCATTTTATGACTGGCAGAGTCATTTTATAACTGCCCTGTCATTAATGACTGGCCCTGTCATTAATGACTGGCCCAGTCATTTTATCACTGGCCCTGTCATTTAATGACTGGTTCTGTCATTTTATGACTGGCCAAGTCCATTTATGACTGGCAGAGTCATTTTATCACTGGCCCTGTCATTAATGACTGGCCCTGTCATTAATGACGGGCCCAGTCATTTTATCACTGGCCCTGTCATTAATGACAGGCCCTGTCATTAATGACTGGCCCAGTTATTTTATCACTGGCCCTGTCATTTTATGACTGGTTCTGTCATTTTATGCCAGGCCAAGTCATTTTATGACTGGTAGAGTCATTTTATCACTGGCCCTGTCATTAATGACTGGCCCTGTCATTTATGACTGGCCCAGTCATTTTATCATTGGCCCTGTCATTAATGACTGGCCCTGTCATTAATGACTGGCCCCGTCATTTTATCACTGGCCCTGTCATTTTATGACTGGTTCTGTCATTTTATGACTGGCCAAGTTATTTTATGACTAGCAGAGTCATTTTATCACTGGCCCTGTATTTAATGACTGGCCCTGTCATTTATGACTGGCACACTCATTTTATCACTGGCCCTGTCATTAATGACTGGCCCTGTCATTAATGACTGGGTCAGTCATTTTATCACTGGCCCTGTCATTTTATGACTGGTTCTGTCATTTTATGACTGGCCAAGTCATTTTATGACTGGTATAGTCATTTTATCATTGGCCCTGTCATTAATGACTGGCCCTGTCATTAATGACTGGCCCTGTCATTAATGACATGCCCAATCATTTTATCACTGGCCCTGTCATTTTATGACTGGTTCTGTCATTTTATGACTGGCCAAGTCATTTTATGACTGGTAGAGTCATTTTATCACTGGCCCTGTCCTAATGACTGGCTCTGTCATTAATTACTGGCCCAGTCATTTTATCACTGGCCCTGTCATTAATGACTGGCCCTGTCATTAATGACTGGCCCCGTCATTTTATCACTGGCCCTGTCATTTTTTGACTGGTTCTGTCATTTTATGACTGGCCAAGTTATTTTATGACTAGCAGAGTCATTTTATCACTGGCCCTGTCATTAATGACTGGCCCTGTCATTAATGACTGGCCCAGTCATTTTATCACTGGCCCTGTCATTAATGACTGGCCCTGTCATTAATGACTGGCCCCGTCATTTTATCACTGGCCCTGTCATTTTATGACTGGTTCTGTCATTTTATGACTGGCCAAGTCATTTTATGACTTGCAGAGTCATTTTATCACTGGCCCTGTCATTAATGACTGGCCCTGTCATTAATGACTGGCCCTGTCATTAATGACTGGCCCAGTCATTTTATCACTGGCCCTGTCACTAATGACTGGCCCAGTCATTTTATCACTGGCCCTGTCATTTTATGACTGGTTCTGTCATTTTATGACTGGCCAAGTCCATTTATGACTAGCAGAGTCATTTTATCACTGGCCCTGTCATTAATGACTGGCCCTGTCATTAATGACTGGCCCTGTCATTAATGACGGGCCCAGTCATTTTATCACTGGCCCTGTCATTAATGACTGGCCCTGTCATTAATGAAAGGCCCAGTCATTTTATCACTGGCCCTGTCATTTTATGACTGGTTCTGTCATTTTATGACTGGCCAAGTCCATTTATGACTAGCAGAGTCATTTTATCACTGGCCCTGTCATTAATGACTGGCCCTGTCATTAATGACTGGCCCTGTCATTAATGACGGGCCCAGGCATTTTATCACTGGCCCTGTCATTAATGACTGGCCCTGTCATTAATGACAGGCCCAGTCATTTTATAACTGGCCCTGTCATTTTATAAATGGTTCTGTCATTTTATGACTTGTTAAGTAATTTTATGACTTGCCAAGTCATTTTATGACTAGCAGAGTCATTTTCTAACTGGCCCAGTCATTAATGACTGGCCCTGTCATTAATGACTGGCCCTGTCATTAATGACGGGCCCAGTCATTTTATCACTGGCCCTGTCATTAATGACAGGCCCTGTCATTAATGACTGGCCCAGTCATTTTATCACTGGCCCTGTCATTTTATGACTGGTTCTGTCATTTTATGCCTGGCCAAGTCATTTTATGACTGGTAGAGTCATTTTATCACTGGCCCTGTCATTAATGACTGGCCCTTCCATTAATGACTGGCCCAGTCATTTATCACTGGCCCTGTCATTAATGACTGGCCCTGTCATTAATGACTGGCCCCGTCATTTTATCACTGGCCCTGTCATTTTATGACAGGTTCTGTCATTTTATGACTGGCCAAGTTATTTTATGACTAGCAGAGTCATTTTATCACTGGCCCTGTCATTAATGACTGGCCCTGTCATTAATGACTGGCCCTGTCATTAATGACTGGCACACTCATTTTATCACTGGCCCTGTCATTAATGACTGGCCCTGTCATTATGGACTGGGTCAGTCATTTTATCACTGGCCCTGTCATTTTATGAATGGTTCTGTCATTTTATGACTGGCCCAGTCATTTTATCACTGGCCCTGTCATTAATGACTGGCCCTGTCATTAATGACTGGCACAGTCATTTTATCACTGGCCTTGTCATTTTATGACTGGTTCTGTCATTTTATGACTGGCCAAGTCCATTTATGGCTGGAAGAGTCATTTTATCACTGGCCCTGTCATAAATGACTGGCCCTGTCATTAATGACGGGCCCAGTCATTTTATCACTGGCCCTGTCATTAATGACTGGCCCTGTCATTAATGACTGGCCCAGACATTTTATCACTGGCCCTGTCATTTTATGACTGCTTCTGTCATTAATGACTGGCTTAGTCATTTTATGACTGGTAGAGTCATTTTCTCACTGGCCCTGTCATAAATGACTGGCCCTGTCATTAATGACGGGCCCAGGCATTTTATCACTGGCCCTGTCATTAATGACTGGCCCTGTCATTAATGACAGGCCCAGTCATTTTATAACTGGCCCTGTCATTTTATGAATGGTTCTGTCATTTTATGACTTGCCAAGTAATTTTATGACTTGCAAAGTCATTTTATGACTGGCAGAGTCATTTTATAACTGCCCTGTCATTAATGACTGGCCCTGTCATTAATGACTGGCCCAGTCATTTTATCACTGGCCCTGTCATTTAATGACTGGTTCTGTCATTTTATGACTGGCCAAGTCCATTTATTACTGGCAGAGTCATTTTATCACTGGCCCTGTCATTAATGACTGGCCCTGTCATTAATGACGGGCCCAGTCATTTTATCACTGGCCCTGTCATTAATGACAGGCCCTGTCATTAATGACTGGCCCAGTTATTTTATCACTGGCCCTGTCATTTTATGACTGGTTCTGTCATTTTATGCCAGGCCAAGTCATTTTATGACTGGTAGAGTCATTTTATCACTGGCCCTGTCATTAATGACTGGCCCTGTCATTTATGACTGGCCCAGTCATTTTATCATTGGCCCTGTCATTAATGACTGGCCCTGTCATTAATGACTGGCCCCGTCATTTTAACACTGGCCCTGTCATTTTATGACTGGTTCTGTCATTTTATGACTGGTTCTGTCATTTTATGACTGGCCAAGTTATTTTATGACTAGCAGAGTCATTTTATCACTGGCCCTGTATTTAATGACTGGCCCTGTCATTTATGACTGGCACACTCATTTTATCACTGGCCCTGTCATTAATGACTGGCCCTGTCATTAATGACTGGGTCAGTCATTTTATCACTGGCCCTGTCATTTTATGACTGGTTCTGTCATTTTATGACTGGCCAAGTCATTTTATGACTGGTATAGTCATTTTATCATTGGCCCTGTCATTAATGACTGGCCCTGTCATTAATGACTGGCCCTGTCATTAATGACATGCCCAATCATTTTATCACTGGCCCTGTCATTTTATGACTGGTTCTGTCATTTTATGACTGGCCAAGTCATTTTATGTCTGGTAGAGTCATTTTATCACTGGCCCTGTCCTAATGACTGGCTCTGTCATTAATTACTGGCCCAGTCATTTTATCACTGGCCCTGTCATTAATGACTGGCCCTGTCATTAATGACTGGCCCCGTCATTTTATCACTGGCCCTGTCATTTTTTGACTGGTTCTGTCATTTTATGACTGGCCAAGTTATTTTATGACTAGCAGAGTCATTTTATCACTGGCCCTGTCATTAATGACTGGCCCTGTCATTAATGACTGGCCCAGTCATTTTATCACTGGCCCTGTCATTAATGACTGGCCCTGTCATTAATGACTGGCCCCGTCATTTTATCACTGGCCCTGTCATTTTATGACTGGTTCTGTCATTTTATGACTGGCCAAGTCATTTTATGACTTGCAGAGTCATTTTATCACGGGCCCTGTCATTAATGACTGGCCCTGTCATTAATGACTGGCCCTGTCATTAATGACTGGCCCAGTCATTTTATCACTGGCCCTGTCACTAATGACTGGCCCAGTCATTTTATCACTGGCCCTGTCATTTTATGACTGGTTCTGTCATTTTATGACTGGCCAAGTCCATTTATGACTAGCAGAGTCATTTTATCACTGGCCCTGTCATTAATGACTGGCCCTGTCATTAATGACTGGCCCTGTCATTAATGACGGGCCCAGTCATTTTATCACTGGCCCTGTCATTAATGACTGGCCCTGTCATTAATGAAAGGCCCAGTCATTTTATCACTGGCCCTGTCATTTTATGACTGGTTCTGTCATTTTATGACTTGTCAAGTCATTTTATGACTGGTAGAGTCATTTTATCACTGGCCCTGTCATAAATGACTTGCCCTGTCATTAATGACGGGCCCAGGCATTTTATCACTGGCCCTGTCATTAATGACTGGCCCTGTCATTAATGACAGGCCCAGTCATTTTATAACTGGCCCTGTCATTTTATAAATGGTTCTGTCATTTTATGACTTGCCAAGTAATTTTATGACTTGCCAAGTCATTTTATGACTAGCAGAGTCATTTTCTAACTGGCCCTGTCATTAATGACTGGCCCTGTCATTAATGACTGGCCCTGTCATTAATGACGGGCCCAGTCATTTTATTACTGGCCCTGTCATTAATGACAGGCCCTGTCATTAATGACTGGCCCAGTCATTTTATCACTGGCCCTGTCATTTTATGACTGGTTCTGTCATTTTATGCCTGGCCAAGTCATTTTATGACTGGTAGAGTCATTTTATCACTGGCCCTGTCATTAATGACTGGCCCTTCCATTAATGACTGGCCCAGTCATTTATCGCTGGCCCTGTCATTAATGACTGGCCCTTCCATTAATGACTGGCCCAGTCATTTATCACTGGCCCTGTCATTAATGACTGGCCCTGTCATTAATGACTGGCCCCGTCATTTTATCACTGGCCCAGTCATTTTATGACAGGTTCTGTCATTTTATGACTGGCCAAGTTATTTTATGACTAGCAGAGTCATTTTATCACTGGCCCTGTCATTAATGACTGGCCCTGTCATTAATGACTGGCCCTGTCATTAATGACTGGCACACTCATTTTATCACTGGCCCTGTCATTAATGACTGGCCCTGTCATTATGGACTGGGTCAGTCATTTTATCACTGGCCCTGTCATTTTATGAATGGTTCTGTCATTTTATGACTGGCCCAGTCATTTTATCACTGGCCCTGTCATTAATGACTGGCCCTGTCATTAATGACTGGCACAGTCATTTTATCACTGGCCTTGTCATTTTATGACTGGTTCTGTCATTTTATGACTGGCCAAGTCCATTTATGGCTGGAAGAGTCATTTTATCACTGGCCCTGTCATAAATGACTGGCCCTGTCATTAATGACGGGCCCAGTCATTTTATCACTGGCCCTGTCATTAATGACTGGCCCTGTCATTAATGACTGGCCCAGACATTTTATCACTGGCCCTGTCATTTTATGACTGCTTCTGTCATTCATGACTGGCTTAGTCATTTTATGACTGGTAGAGTCATTTTATCACTGGCCCTGTCATAAATGACTGGCCCTGTCATTAATGACGGGCCCAGGCATTTTATCACTGGCCCTGTCATTAATGACTGGCCCTGTCATTAATGACAGGCCCAGTCATTTTATAACTGATCCAGTCATTTTATGAATGGTTCTGTCATTTAATGACTTGCCAAGTATTTTTATGACTTGCCAAGTCATTTTATGACTGGCAGAGTCATTTTATCACTGGTCCTGTCATTAATGACTGGCCCTGTCATTAATGACTGGCCCAGTCATTTTATCACTGGCTCTGTCATTTTATGACTTGTTCTGTCATTTTATGACTGGCCAAGTCATTTTATGCCTGGCAGAGTCATTTTATCACTGGCCCTGTCATTAATGACTGGCCCTGTCATTAATGACTGGCCCTGTCATTAATGACTGGCCCTGTCATTAATGACTGGCGAAGTCATTTTATCACTGGCCCTGTCATTAATGACTGGCGAAGTCATTTTATCACTGGCCCTTTCATTTAATGACTGGTTCTGTCATTAATGACTGGCCCAGTCATTTTATCACTGGCCCTGTCATTTTATCACTGGCCCTGTCATTAATGACTGGCAGAGTCATTTTTATCACTGGCCTAGTCATTAATGACTGGCCCTGTCATTAATGGCTGGCCCAGTCATTTTATCACTGGCCCTGTCATTAATGACTGGCCCTGTCATTAATGACTGGCCCAGTCATTTTATCACTGGCCCTGTCATTTTATGACTTGTTCTGTCATTTTATGACTGGCCAAGTTATTTTATGACTTGCAGAGTCATTTTATCACTGGCCCTGTCATTAATGACTGGCCCAGTCATTTTATCACAGGCCCTATCATTAATGACTGGCCCTGTCATTAATGACTGTGCCAGTCATTTTATCACTGGCCCTGTCATTTTATGACTGGTTCTGTCATTTTATGACTGGCCAAGTCATTTTATGACTGGCAGAGTCATTTTATCACTGGCCCTGTCATTAATGACTGGCCCTGTAGTTAATGACTGGCCCAGTCATTTTAACAATCGCCCGGTCATTAATGACTGGCCCTGTCATTAATGACTGGCGCAGTCATTTTATCACTGGCCCTGTCATTTTATGGCTGGTTCTGTCATTTTATGACTCCCCAAGTCCATTTATGACTGGCAGAGTCATTTTATCACGGGCCCTGTCATTAATGACGGGCCCAGTGATTTTATCACTGGCCCTGTTATTAATGACTGGCCCTGTCATTAATGACTTGCCCAGTCATTTTATCACTGGCCCTGTCATTTTATGACTGGTTCTGTCATTTTATGACTGGCCAAGTCATTTTATGACTTGCCAAGTCATTTTATGACTGGTAGAGTCATTTTATCACTGGCCCTGTCATAAATGACTGGCCCTGTCATTAATGACGGGCCCAGGCATTTTATCACTGGCCCTGTCATTAATGACTGGCCCTGTCATTAATGACAGGCCCAGTCATTTTATAACTGGCCCTGTCATTTTATAAATGGTTCTGTCATTTTATGACTTGCCAAGTAATTTTATGACTTGCCAAGTCATTTTATGACTGGCAGAGTCATTTTCTAACTGGCCCTGTCATTAATGACTGGCCCTGTCATTAATGACTGGCCCTGTCATTAATGACGGGCCCAGTCATTTTATCACTGGCCCTGTCATTAATGACAGGCCCTGTCATTAATGACTGGCCCAGTCATTTTATCACTGGCCCTGTCATTTTATGACTGGTTCTGTCATTTTATGCCTGGCCAAGTCATTTTATGACTGGTAGAGTCATTTTATCACTGGCCCTGTCATTAATGACTGGCCCTTCCATTAATGACTGGCCCAGTCATTTTATCACTGGCCCTGTCATTAATGACTGGCCCTGTCATTAATGACTGGCCCCGTCATTTTATCACTGGCCCTGTCATTTTATGACTGGTTCTGTCATTTTATGACTGGCCAAGTTATTTTATGACTAGCAGAGTCATTTTATCACTGGCCCTGTCATTAATGACTGGCCCTGTCATTAATGACTGGCCCTGTCATTAATGACTGGCACACTCATTTTATCACTGGCCCTGTCATTAATGACTGGCCCTTCCATTAATGACTGGCCCCGTCATTTTATCACTGGCCCTGTCATTTTATGACTGGTTCTGTCATTTTATGACAGGCCATGTTATTTTATGACTTGCAGAGTCATTTTATCACTGGCCCTGTCATTAAGGACTGGCCCAGTCATTTTATCACAGGCCCTGTCATTAATGACTGGCCCTGTCATTAATGACTGTGCCAGTCATTTTATCACTGGCCCTGTCATTTTATGACTGGTTCTGTCATTTTATGACTGGCCAAGTCATTTTATGACTGGCAGTGTATTTTATCACTGGCCCTGTCATTAATGACTGGCCCTGTCGTTAATGACTGGCCCAGTCATTTTATCACTGGCCCTGTCATTTTATGACTGGTTCTGTCATTTTATGACTCGCCAAGTCCATTTATGACTGGCAGAGTCATTTTATCACGGGCCCTGTCATTAATGACGGCCCCAGTCATTTTATCACTGGCCCTGTTATTAATGACTGGCCCTGTCATTAATGACTTGCCCAGTCATTTTATCACTGGCCCTGTCATTTTATGACTGGTTCTGTCATTTTATACTGCACAAGTCATTTTATGACTGGTAGAGTCATTTTATCACTGGCCCTGTCCTTAATGACTGGCCATGTCATTAATGACTGGCCCAGTCATTTTATCACTGGCCCTGTCATTAATGACTGGCCCTGTCATTAATGACTGGCCCCGTCATTTTATCACTGGCCCTGTCATTTTTTGACTGGTTCTGTCATTTTATGACTGGCCTAGTTATTTTATGACTAGCAGAGTCATTTTATCACTGGCCCTGTCATTAATGACTTGCCCTGTCATTAATGACTGGCCCAGTCATTTTATCACTGGCCCTGTCATTAATGACTGGCCCTGTCATTAATGACTGGCCCCGTCATTTTATCACTGGCCCTGTCATTTTATGACTGGTTCTGTCATTTTATGACTGGCCAAGTTATTTTATGACTAGCAGAGTCATTTTATCACTGGCCCTGTCATTAATGACTGGCCCTGTCATTAATGACTTGCCAACTCATTTTATCACTGGCCCTGTCATTAATGACTGGCTCTGTCATTAATGACTGGGTCAGTCATTTTATCACTGGCCCTGTCATTTTATGACTGGTTCTGTCATTTTATGACTGGCCAAGTCATTTTATGACTGGCAGAGTCATTTTATCACTGGCCCTGTCATTAATGACTGGCCCTGTCATTAATGACTGGCCCAGTCATTTTATCACTGGCCCTGTCATTAATGACTGGCCCTGTCATTAATGACTGGCCCAGTCATTTTATCACTGGCCCTGTCAATTTATGACTGGTTCTGTCATTTTATGACTGGCCAAGTCCATTTATGACTGGCAGGGTCATTTTATCACTGGCCCAGTCATTAATGACTGGCCCTGTCATTAATGACGGGCCCAGTCATTTTATCACTGGCCCTGTCATTAATGACTGGCCCTGTCATTAATGAAAGGCCCAGTCATTTTATCACTGGCCCTGTCATTTTATAACTGGTTCTGTCATTAATGACTGGCATAGTCATATTATCACTGGTCCTATCTTTTTATGACTGGTTCTGTCATTTTATAACTTGCCAAGTCATTTTATGACTGGTAGAGTCATTTTATCACTGGCCCTATCATAAATGACTGGCCCTGTCATTAATGACGGGCACAGGCATTTAATCACTGGCCCTGTCATTAATGACTGGCCCTGTCATTAATGACAGGCCCAGTCATTTTATAACTGGCCCTGTCATTTTATAAATGGTTCTGTCCTTTTATGACTTGTCAAGTAATTTTATGACTTGCCAAGTCATTTTATGACTGGCAGAGTCATTTTCTAACTGGCCCTGTCATTAATGACTGGCCCTGTCATTAATGACTGGCCAAGTCATTTTATCACTGGCCCTGTCATTAATGACTGGCGAAGTCATTAATGACTGGCCCCGTCATTTTATCCCTGGCCCTGTCATTTTATGACTGGTTCTGTCATTTTATGACTGGCCAAGTTATTTTATGACTGGCAGAGTCATTTTATCACTGGCCCTGTCATTAATGACTGGCCCAGTCATTTTATCCCTGGCCCTGTCATTAATGACTGTGCCAGTCATTTTATCACTGGCCCTGTCATTAATGACAGGCCCTGTCATTAATGACTGGCCCAGTCATTTTATCACTGGCCCTGTCATTTTATGACTGTTTCTGTCATTTTATGCCTGGCCAAGTCATTTTATGACTGGTAGAGTCATTTTATCACTGGCCCTGTCATTAATGACTGGCCCTGTCATTAATGACTGGCCCCGTAATTTAATACTGGCCCTGTCATTTTATGACTGGTTCTGTCATTTTATGACTGGCCAAGTTATTTTATGACTAGCAGAGTCATTTTATCACTGGCCCTGTCATTAATGACTGGCCTTGTCATTAATGACTGGCACACTCATTTTATCACTGGCCCTGTCATTAATGACTGGCCCTGTCATTAATGACTGGGTCAGTCATTTTATCACTGGCCCTGTCATTTTATGACTGGTTCTGTCATTTTATGACTGGCCAAGTCATTTTCAGACTGGCAGAGTCATTTCATCACTGGCCCTGTCATTAATGACTGGCCCTGTCATTAATGACTGGCCCAGTCATTTTATCACTGGCCCTGTCATTAATGACTGGCTCTGTCATTAATGACTGGCCCAGTCATTTTATCACTGGCCTTGTCATTTTATGACTGGTTCTGTCATTTTATGACTGGCTAAGTCCATTTATGACTGGCAGAGTCATTTTATCACTGGCCCTGTCCAAAATGACTGGCCCTGTCATTAATGACGGGCCCAGTCATTAATGACTGGCACACTCATTTTATCACTGGCCCTGTCATTAATGACTGGCCCTGTCATTAATGACTGGGTCAGTCATTTTATCACTGGCCCTGTCATTTTATGACTGGTTCTGTCATTTTATGACTGGCCAAGTCATTTTATGACTGGCAGAGTCATTTTATCACTGGCCCTGTCATTAATGACTGGCCCTGTCATTAATGACTGGCCCTGTCATTAATGACTGGCCCAGTCATTTTATCACTGGCCCTGTCATTAATGACTGGCCCTGTCATTATTGACTCGCCCAGTCATTTTATCACTGGCCTTGTCATTTTATGACTGGTTCTGTCATTTTATGACTGGCCAAGTCCATTTATGACTGGCAGAGTCATTTTATCACTGGCCGTGTCATAAATGACTGGCCCTGTCATTAATGACGGGCCCAGTCATTTTATCACTGGCCCTGTCATTAATGACTGGCCCTGTCATTAATGAAAGGCCCAGTCATTTTATCACTGGCCCTGTCATTTTATGACTGGTTCTGTCATTAATGACTGGCTTAGTCATTTTATGACTGGTAGAGTCATTTTATCACTGGCCCTGTCATAAATGACTGGCCCTGTCATTAATGACGGGCCCAGGCATTTTATCACTGGCCCTGTCATTAATGACTGGCCCTGTCATTAATGACAGGCCCAGTCATTTTATAACTGGCCCTGTCATTTTATGAATGGTTCTGTCATTTTATGACTTGCCAAGTAATTTTATGACTTGCAAAGTCATTTTATGACTGGCAGAGTCATTTTATAACTGCCCTGTCATTAATGACTGGCCCTGTCATTAATGACTGGCCCAGTCATTTTATCACTGGCCCTGTCATTTAATGACTGGTTCTGTCATTTTATGACTGGCCAAGTCCATTTATGACTGGCAGAGTCATTTTATCACTGGCCCTGTCATTAATGACTGGCCCTGTCATTAATGACGGGCCCAGTCATTTTATCACTGGCCCTGTCATTAATGACAGGCCCTGTCATTAATGACTGGCCCAGTTATTTTATCACTGGCCCTGTCATTTTATGACTGGTTCTGTCATTTTATGCCAGGCCAAGTCATTTTATGACTGGTAGAGTCATTTTATCACTGGCCCTGTCATTAATGACTGGCCCTGTCATTTATGACTGGCCCAGTCATTTAATCATTGGCCCTGTCATTAATGACTGGCCCTGTCATTAATGACTGGCCCCGTCATTTTATCACTGGCCCTGTCATTTTATGACTGGTTCTGTCATTTTATGACTGGCCAAGTTATTTTATGACTAGCAGAGTCATTTTATCACTGGCCCTGTATTTAATGACTGGCCCTGTCATTTATGACTGGCACACTCATTTTATCACTGGCCCTGTCATTAATGACTGGCCCTGTCATTAATGACTGGGTCAGTCATTTTATCACTGGCCCTGTCATTTTATGACTGGTTCTGTCATTTTATGACTGGCCAAGTCATTTTATGACTGGTATAGTCATTTTATCATTGGCCCTGTCATTAATGACTGGCCCTGTCATTAATGACTGGCCCTGTCATTAATGACATGCCCAATCATTTTATCACTGGCCCTGTCATTTTATGACTGGTTCTGTCATTTTATGACTGGCCAAGTCATTTTATGACTGGTAGAGTCATTTTATCACTGGCCCTGTCCTAATGACTGGCTCTGTCATTAATTACTGGCCCAGTCATTTTATCACTGGCCCTGTCATTAATGACTGGCCCTGTCATTAATGACTGGCCCCGTCATTTTATCACTGGCCCTGTCATTTTTTGACTGGTTCTGTCATTTTATGACTGGCCAAGTTATTTTATGACTAGCAGAGTCATTTTATCACTGGCCCTGTCATTAATGACTGGCCCTGTCATTAATGACTGGCCCAGTCATTTTATCACTGGCCCTGTCATTAATGACTGGCCCTGTCATTAATGACTGGCCCCGTCATTTTATCACTGGCCCTGTCATTTTATGACTGGTTCTGTCATTTTATGACTGGCCAAGTCATTTTATGACTTGCAGAGTCATTTTATCACTGGCCCTGTCATTAATGACTGGCCCTGTCATTAATGACTGGCCCTGTCATTAATGACTGGCCCAGTCATTTTATCACTGGCCCTGTCACTAATGACTGGCCCAGTCATTTTATCACTGGCCCTGTCATTTTATGACTGGTTCTGTCATTTTATGACTGGCCAAGTCCATTTATGACTAGCAGAGTCATTTTATCACTGGCCCTGTCATTAATGACTGGCCCTGTCATTAATGACTGGCCCTGTCATTAATGACGGGCCCAGTCATTTTATCACTGGCCCTGTCATTAATGACTGGCCCTGTCATTAATGAAAGGCCCAGTCATTTTATCACTGGCCCTGTCATTTTATGACTGGTTCTGTCATTTTATGACTGGCCAAGTCCATTTATGACTAGCAGAGTCATTTTATCACTGGCCCTGTCATTAATGACTGGCCCTGTCATTAATGACTGGCCCTGTCATTAATGACGGGCCCAGGCATTTTATCACTGGCCCTGTCATTAATGACTGGCCCTGTCATTAATGACAGGCCCAGTCATTTTATAACTGGCCCTGTCATTTTATAAATGGTTCTGTCATTTTATGACTTGTTAAGTAATTTTATGACTTGCCAAGTCATTTTATGACTAGCAGAGTCATTTTCTAACTGGCCCAGTCATTAATGACTGGCCCTGTCATTAATGACTGGCCCTGTCATTAATGACGGGCCCAGTCATTTTATCACTGGCCCTGTCATTAATGACAGGCCCTGTCATTAATGACTGGCCCAGTCATTTTATCACTGGCCCTGTCATTTTATGACTGGTTCTGTCATTTTATGCCTGGCCAAGTCATTTTATGACTGGTAGAGTCATTTTATCACTGGCCCTGTCATTAATGACTGGCCCTTCCATTAATGACTGGCCCAGTCATTTATCACTGGCCCTGTCATTAATGACTGGCCCTGTCATTAATGACTGGCCCCGTCATTTTATCACTGGCCCTGTCATTTTATGACAGGTTCTGTCATTTTATGACTGGCCAAGTTATTTTATGACTAGCAGAGTCATTTTATCACTGGCCCTGTCATTAATGACTGGCCCTGTCATTAATGACTGGCCCTGTCATTAATGACTGGCACACTCATTTTATCACTGGCCCTGTCATTAATGACTGGCCCTGTCATTATGGACTGGGTCAGTCATTTTATCACTGGCCCTGTCATTTTATGAATGGTTCTGTCATTTTATGACTGGCCCAGTCATTTTATCACTGGCCCTGTCATTAATGACTGGCCCTGTCATTAATGACTGGCCCAGACATTTTATCACTGGCCCTGTCATTTTATGACTGCTTCTGTCATTAATGACTGGCTTAGTCATTTTATGACTGGTAGAGTCATTTTCTCACTGGCCCTGTCATAAATGACTGGCCCTGTCATTAATGACGGGCCCAGGCATTTTATCACTGGCCCTGTCATTAATGACTGGCCCTGTCATTAATGACAGGCCCAGTCATTTTATAACTGGCCCTGTCATTTTATGAATGGTTCTGTCATTTTATGACTTGCCAAGTAATTTTATGACTTGCAAAGTCATTTTATGACTGGCAGAGTCATTTTATAACTGCCCTGTCATTAATGACTGGCCCTGTCATTAATGACTGGCCCAGTCATTTTATCACTGGCCCTGTCATTTAATGACTGGTTCTGTCATTTTATGACTGGCCAAGTCCATTTATTACTGGCAGAGTCATTTTATCACTGGCCCTGTCATTAATGACTGGCCCTGTCATTAATGACGGGCCCAGTCATTTTATCACTGGCCCTGTCATTAATGACAGGCCCTGTCATTAATGACTGGCCCAGTTATTTTATCACTGGCCCTGTCATTTTATGACTGGTTCTGTCATTTTATGCCAGGCCAAGTCATTTTATGACTGGTAGAGTCATTTTATCACTGGCCCTGTCATTAATGACTGGCCCTGTCATTTATGACTGGCCCAGTCATTTTATCATTGGCCCTGTCATTAATGACTGGCCCTGTCATTAATGACTGGCCCCGTCATTTTAACACTGGCCCTGTCATTTTATGACTGGTTCTGTCATTTTATGACTGGTTCTGTCATTTTATGACTGGCCAAGTTATTTTATGACTAGCAGAGTCATTTTATCACTGGCCCTGTATTTAATGACTGGCCCTGTCATTTATGACTGGCACACTCATTTTATCACTGGCCCTGTCATTAATGACTGGCCCTGTCATTAATGACTGGGTCAGTCATTTTATCACTGGCCCTGTCATTTTATGACTGGTTCTGTCATTTTATGACTGGCCAAGTCATTTTATGACTGGTATAGTCATTTTATCATTGGCCCTGTCATTAATGACTGGCCCTGTCATTAATGACTGGCCCTGTCATTAATGACATGCCCAATCATTTTATCACTGGCCCTGTCATTTTATGACTGGTTCTGTCATTTTATGACTGGCCAAGTCATTTTATGTCTGGTAGAGTCATTTTATCACTGGCCCTGTCCTAATGACTGGCTCTGTCATTAATTACTGGCCCAGTCATTTAATCACTGGCCCTGTCATTAATGACTGGCCCTGTCATTAATGACTGGCCCCGTCATTTTATCACTGGCCCTGTCATTTTTTGACTGGTTCTGTCATTTTATGACTGGCCAAGTTATTTTATGACTAGCAGAGTCATTTTATCACTGGCCCTGTCATTAATGACTGGCCCTGTCATTAATGACTGGCCCAGTCATTTTATCACTGGCCCTGTCATTAATGACTGGCCCTGTCATTAATGACTGGCCCCGTCATTTTATCACTGGCCCTGTCATTTTATGACTGGTTCTGTCATTTTATGACTGGCCAAGTCATTTTATGACTTGCAGAGTCATTTTATCACGGGCCCTGTCATTAATGACTGGCCCTGTCATTAATGACTGGCCCTGTCATTAATGACTGGCCCAGTCATTTTATCACTGGCCCTGTCACTAATGACTGGCCCAGTCATTTTATCACTGGCCCTGTCATTTTATGACTGGTTCTGTCATTTTATGACTGGCCAAGTCCATTTATGACTAGCAGAGTCATTTTATCACTGGCCCTGTCATTAATGACTGGCCCTGTCATTAATGACTGGCCCTGTCATTAATGACGGGCCCAGTCATTTTATCACTGGCCCTGTCATTAATGACTGGCCCTGTCATTAATGAAAGGCCCAGTCATTTTATCACTGGCCCTGTCATTTTATGACTGGTTCTGTCATTTTATGACTTGTCAAGTCATTTTATGACTGGTAGAGTCATTTTATCACTGGCCCTGTCATAAATGACTTGCCCTGTCATTAATGACGGGCCCAGGCATTTTATCACTGGCCCTGTCATTAATGACTGGCCCTGTCATTAATGACAGGCCCAGTCATTTTATAACTGGCCCTGTCATTTTATAAATGGTTCTGTCATTTTATGACTTGCCAAGTAATTTTATGACTTGCCAAGTCATTTTATGACTAGCAGAGTCATTTTCTAACTGGCCCTGTCATTAATGACTGGCCCTGTCATTAATGACTGGCCCTGTCATTAATGACGGGCCCAGTCATTTTATTACTGGCCCTGTCATTAATGACAGGCCCTGTCATTAATGACTGGCCCAGTCATTTTATCACTGGCCCTGTCATTTTATGACTGGTTCTGTCATTTTATGCCTGGCCAAGTCATTTTATGACTGGTAGAGTCATTTTATCACTGGCCCTGTCATTAATGACTGGCCCTTCCATTAATGACTGGCCCAGTCATTTATCGCTGGCCCTGTCATTAATGACTGGCCCTTCCATTAATGACTGGCCCAGTCATTTATCACTGGCCCTGTCATTAATGACTGGCCCTGTCATTAATGACTGGCCCCGTCATTTTATCACTGGCCCAGTCATTTTATGACAGGTTCTGTCATTTTATGACTGGCCAAGTTATTTTATGACTAGCAGAGTCATTTTATCACTGGCCCTGTCATTAATGACTGGCCCTGTCATTAATGACTGGCCCTGTCATTAATGACTGGCACACTCATTTTATCACTGGCCCTGTCATTAATGACTGGCCCTGTCATTATGGACTGGGTCAGTCATTTTATCACTGGCCCTGTCATTTTATGAATGGTTCTGTCATTTTATGACTGGCCCAGTCATTTTATCACTGGCCCTGTCATTAATGACTGGCCCTGTCATTAATGACTGGCACAGTCATTTTATCACTGGCCTTGTCATTTTATGACTGGTTCTGTCATTTTATGACTGGCCAAGTCCATTTATGGCTGGAAGAGTCATTTTATCACTGGCCCTGTCATAAATGACTGGCCCTGTCATTAATGACGGGCCCAGTCATTTTATCACTGGCCCTGTCATTAATGACTGGCCCTGTCATTCATGACTGGCTTAGTCATTTTATGACTGGTAGAGTCATTTTATCACTGGCCCTGTCATAAATGACTGGCCCTGTCATTAATGACGGGCCCAGGCATTTTATCACTGGCCCTGTCATTAATGACTGGCCCTGTCATTAATGACAGGCCCAGTCATTTTATAACTGATCCAGTCATTTTATGAATGGTTCTGTCATTTAATGACTTGCCAAGTATTTTTATGACTTGCCAAGTCATTTTATGACTGGCAGAGTCATTTTATCACTGGTCCTGTCATTAATGACTGGCCCTGTCATTAATGACTGGCCCAGTCATTTTATCACTGGCTCTGTCATTTTATGACTTGTTCTGTCATTTTATGACTGGCCAAGTCATTTTATGCCTGGCAGAGTCATTTTATCACTGGCCCTGTCATTAATGACTGGCCCTGTCATTAATGACTGGCCCTGTCATTAATGACTGGCCCTGTCATTAATGACTGGCGAAGTCATTTTATCACTGGCCCTGTCATTAATGACTGGCGAAGTCATTTTATCACTGGCCCTTTCATTTAATGACTGGTTCTGTCATTAATGACTGGCCCAGTCATTTTATCACTGGCCCTGTCATTTTATCACTGGCCCTGTCATTAATGACTGGCAGAGTCATTTTTATCACTGGCCTAGTCATTAATGACTGGCCCTGTCATTAATGGCTGGCCCAGTCATTTTATCACTGGCCCTGTCATTAATGACTGGCCCTGTCATTAATGACTGGCCCAGTCATTTTATCACTGGCCCTGTCATTTTATGACTTGTTCTGTCATTTTATGACTGGCCAAGTTATTTTATGACTTGCAGAGTCATTTTATCACTGGCCCTGTCATTAATGACTGGCCCAGTCATTTTATCACAGGCCCTATCATTAATGACTGGCCCTGTCATTAATGACTGTGCCAGTCATTTTATCACTGGCCCTGTCATTTTATGACTGGTTCTGTCATTTTATGACTGGCCAAGTCATTTTATGACTGGCAGAGTCATTTTATCACTGGCCCTGTCATTAATGACTGGCCCTGTAGTTAATGACTGGCCCAGTCATTTTATCAATCGCCCGGTCATTAATGACTGGCCCTGTCATTAATGACTGGCGCAGTCATTTTATCACTGGCCCTGTCATTTTATGGCTGGTTCTGTCATTTTATGACTCCCCAAGTCCATTTATGACTGGCAGAGTCATTTTATCACGGGCCCTGTCATTAATGACGGGCCCAGTGATTTTATCACTGGCCCTGTTATTAATGACTGGCCCTGTCATTAATGACTTGCCCAGTCATTTTATCACTGGCCCTGTCATTTTATGACTGGTTCTGTCATTTTATGACTGGCCAAGTCATTTTATGACTTGCCAAGTCATTTTATGACTGGTAGAGTCATTTTATCACTGGCCCTGTCATAAATGACTGGCCCTGTCATTAATGACGGGCCCAGGCATTTTATCACTGGCCCTGTCATTAATGACTGGCCCTGTCATTAATGACAGGCCCAGTCATTTTATAACTGGCCCTGTCATTTTATAAATGGTTCTGTCATTTTATGACTTGCCAAGTAATTTTATGACTTGCCAAGTCATTTTATGACTGGCAGAGTCATTTTCTAACTGGCCCTGTCATTAATGACTGGCCCTGTCATTAATGACTGGCCCTGTCATTAATGACGGGCCCAGTCATTTTATCACTGGCCCTGTCATTAATGACAGGCCCTGTCATTAATGACTGGCCCAGTCATTTTATCACTGGCCCTGTCATTTTATGACTGGTTCTGTCATTTTATGCCTGGCCAAGTCATTTTATGACTGGTAGAGTCATTTTATCACTGGCCCTGTCATTAATGACTGGCCCTTCCATTAATGACTGGCCCAGTCATTTTATCACTGGCCCTGTCATTAATGACTGGCCCTGTCATTAATGACTGGCCCCGTCATTTTATCACTGGCCCTGTCATTTTATGACTGGTTCTGTCATTTTATGACTGGCCAAGTTATTTTATGACTAGCAGAGTCATTTTATCACTGGCCCTGTCATTAATGACTGGCCCTGTCATTAATGACTGGCCCTGTCATTAATGACTGGCACACTCATTTTATCACTGGCCCTGTCATTAATGACTGGCCCTGTCATTATGGACTGGGTCAGTCATTTTATCACTGGCCCTGTCATTTTATGACTGGTTCTGTCATTTTATGACTGGCCCAGTCATTTTATCACTGGCCCTGTCATTAATGACTGGCCCTGTCATTAATGACTGGCACAGTCATTTTATCACTGGCCTTGTCATTTTATGACTTGTTCTGTCATTTTATGACTGGCCAAGTCCATTTATGGCTGGAAGAGTCATTTTATCACTGGCCCTGTCATAAATGACTGGCCCTGTCATTAATTGATGGCCCAGTCATTTTATCACTGGCCCTGTCATTAATGACTGGCCCTGTCGTTAATGACTGGCCCAGTCATTTTATCACTGGCCCTGTCATTAATGACTGACCCTGTCATTAATGACTGACCCTGTCATTAATGACTGGCCCAGTCATTTTATCACTGGCCCTGTCATTTTATGACTGGTTCTGTCATTTTATGACTCGCCAAGTCCATTTATGACTGGCAGAGTCATTTTATCACGGGCCCTGTCATTAATGACGGCCCCAGTCATTTTATCACTGGCCCTGTTATTAATGACTGGCCCTGTCATTAATGACTTGCCCAGTCATTTTATCACTGGCCCTGTCATTTTATGACTGGTTCTGTCATTTTATACTGCACAAGTCATTTTATGACTGGTAGAGTCATTTTATCACTGGCCCTGTCCTTAATGACTGGCCATGTCATTAATGACTGGCCCAGTCATTTTATCACTGGCCCTGTCATTAATGACTGGCCCTGTCATTAATGACTGGCCCCGTCATTTTATCACTGGCCCTGTCATTTTTTGACTGGTTCTGTCATTTTATGACTGGCCTAGTTATTTTATGACTAGCAGAGTCATTTTATCACTGGCCCTGTCATTAATGACTTGCCCTGTCATTAATGACTGGCCCAGTCATTTTATCACTGGCCCTGTCATTAATGACTGGCCCTGTCATTAATGACTGGCCCCGTCATTTTATCACTGGCCCTGTCATTTTATGACTGGTTCTGTCATTTTATGACTGGCCAAGTTATTTTATGACTAGCAGAGTCATTTTATCACTGGCCCTGTCATTAATGACTGGCCCTGTCATTAATGACTTGCCAACTCATTTTATCACTGGCCCTGTCATTAATGACTGGCTCTGTCATTAATGACTGGGTCAGTCATTTTATCACTGGCCCTGTCATTTTATGACTGGTTCTGTCATTTTATGACTGGCTAAGTCATTTTATGACTGGCAGAGTCATTTTATCACTGGCCCTGTCATTAATGACTGGCCCTGTCATTAATGACTGGCCCAGTCATTTTATCACTGGCCCTGTCATTAATGACTGGCCCTGTCATTAATGACTGGCCCAGTCATTTTATCACTGGCCCTGTCAATTTATGACTGGTTCTGTCATTTTATGACTGGCCAAGTCCATTTATGACTGGCAGGGTCATTTTATCACTGGCCCTGTCATTAATGACTGGCCCTGTCATTAATGACGGGCCCAGTCATTTTATCACTGGCCCTGTCATTAATGACTGGCCCTGTCATTAATGAAAGGCCCAGTCATTTTATCACTGGCCCTGTCATTTTATAACTGGTTCTGTCATTAATGACTGGCATAGTCATATTATCACTGGTCCTATCTTTTTATGACTGGTTCTGTCATTTTATAACTTGCCAAGTCATTTTATGACTGGTAGAGTCATTTTATCACTGGCCCTGTCATAAATGACTGGCCCTGTCATTAATGACGGGCCCAGGCATTTAATCACTGGCCCTGTCATTAATGACTGGCCCTGTCATTAATGACAGGCCCAGTCATTTTATAACTGGCCCTGTCATTTTATAAATGGTTCTGTCCTTTTATGACTTGCCAAGTAATTTTATGACTTGCCAAGTCATTTTATGACTGGCAGAGTCATTTTCTAACTGGCCCTGTCATTAATGACTGGCCCTGTCATTAATGACTGGCCAAGTCATTTTATCACTGGCCCTGTCATTAATGACTGGCGAAGTCATTAATGACTGGCCCCGTCATTTTATCCCTGGCCCTGTCATTTTATGACTGGTTCTGTCATTTTATGACTGGTTAAGTTATTTTATGACTGGCAGAGTCATTTTATCACTGGCCCTGTCCTTAATGACTGGCCCAGTCATTTTATCCCTGGCCCTGTCATTAATGACTGTGCCAGTCATTTTATCACTGGCCCTGTCATTAATGACAGGCCCTGTCATTAATGACTGGCCCAGTCATTTTATCACTGGCCCTGTCATTTTATGACTGGTTCTGTCATTTTATGCCTGGCCAAGTCATTTTATGACTGGTAGAGTCATTTTATCACTGGCCCTGTCATTAATGACTGGCCCTGTCATTAATGACTGGCCCCGTCATTTTATCACTGGCCCTGTCATTTTATGACTGGTTCTGTCATTTTATGACTGACCAAGTTATTTTATGACTAGCAGAGTCATTTTATCACTGGCCCTGTCATTAATGACTGGCCTTGTCATTAATGACTGGCACACTCATTTTATCACTGGCCCTGTCATTAATGACTGGGTCAGTCATTTTATCACTGGCCCTGTCATTTTATGACTGGTTCTGTCATTTTATGACTGGCCAAGTCATTTTCAGACTGGCAGAGTCATTTCATCACTGGCCCTGTCATTAATGACTGGCCCTGTCATTAATGACTGGCCCAGTCATTTTATCACTGGCCCTGTCATTAATGACTGGCTCTGTCATTAATGACTGGCCCAGTCATTTTATCACTGGCCTTGTCATTTTATGACTGGTTCTGTCATTTTATGACTGGCTAAGTCCATTTATGACTGGCAGAGTCATTTTATCACTGGCCCTGTCCAAAATGACTGGCCCTGTCATTAATGACGGGCCCAGTAATTAATGACTGGCACACTCATTTTATCACTGGCCCTGTCATTAATGACTGGCCCTGTCATTAATGACTGGGTCAGTCATTTTATCACTGGCCCTGTCATTTTATGACTGGTTCTGTCATTTTATGACTGGCCAAGTCATTTTATGACTGGCAGAGTCATTTTATCACTGGCCCTGTCATTAATGACTGGCCCTGTCATTAATGACTGGCCCTGTCATTAATGACTGGCCCAGTCATTTTATCACTGGCCATGTCATTAATGACTGGCCCTGTCGTTAATGACTCGCCCAGTCATTTTATCACTGGCCTTGTCATTTTATGACTGGTTCTGTCATTTTATGACTGGCCAAGTCCATTTATGACTGGCAGAGTCATTTTATCACTGGCCCTGTCTTAATGACTGGCCCTGTCATTAATGACGGGCCCAGTCATTTTATCACTGGCCCTGTCATTAATGACTGGCCCTGTCATTAATGAAAGGCCCAGTCATTTTATCACTGGCCCTGTCATTTTATGACTGGTTCTGTCATTAATGACTGGCTTAGTCATTTTATGACTGGTAGAGTCATTTTATCACTGGCCCTGTCATAAATGACTGGCCCTGTCATTAATGACGGGCCCAGGCATTTTATCACTGGCCCTGTCATTAATGACTGGCCCTGTCATTAATGACAGGCCCAGTCATTTTATAACTGGCCCTGTCATTTTATGAATGGTTCTGTCATTTTATGACTTGCCAAGTAATTTTATGACTTGCAAAGTCATTTTATGACTGGCAGAGTCATTTTATAACTGCCCTGTCATTAATGACTGGCCCTGTCATTAATGACTGGCCCAGTCATTTTATCACTGGCCCTGTCATTTAATGACTGGTTCTGTCATTTTATGACTGGCCAAGTCCATTTATGACTGGCAGAGTCATTTTATCACTGGCCCTGTCATTAATGACTGGCCCAGTTATTTTATCACTGGCCCTGTCATTTTATGACTGGTTCTGTCATTTTATGCCAGGCCAAGTCATTTTATGACTGGTAGAGTCATTTTATCACTGGCCCTGTCATTAATGACTGGCCCTGTCATTTATGACTGGCCCAGTCATTTTATCATTGGCCCTGTCATTAATGACTGGCCCTGTCATTAATGACTGGCCCCGTCATTTTATCACTGGCCCTGTCATTTTATGACTGGTTCTGTCATTTTATGACTGGCCAAGTTATTTTATGACTAGCAGAGTCATTTTATCACTGGCCCTGTCATTAATGACTGGCCCTGTCATTTATGACTGGCACACTCATTTTATCACTGGCCCTGTCATTAATGACTGGCCCTGTCATTAATGACTGGGTCAGTCATTTTATCACTGGCCTTGTCATTTTATGACTGGTTCTGTCATTTTATGACTGGCCAAGTCATTTTATGACTGGTATAGTCATTTTATCATTGGCCCTGTCATTAATGACTGGCCCTGTCATTAATGACTGGCCCTGTCATTAATGACATGCCCAATCATTTTATCACTGGCCCTGTCATTTTATGACTGGTTCTGTCATTTTATGACTGGCCAAGTCATTTTATGACTGGTAGAGTCATTTTATCACTGGCCCTGTCCTAATGACTGGCTCTGTCATTAATTACTGGCCCAGTCATTTTATCACTGGCCCTGTCATTAATGACTGGCCCTGTCATTAATGACTGGCCCCGTCATTTTATCACTGGCCCTGTCATTTTTTGACTGGTTCTGTCATTTTATGACTGGCCAAGTTATTTTATGACTAGCAGAGTCATTTTATCACTGGCCCTGTCATTAATGACTGGCCCTGTCATTAATGACTGGCCCAGTCATTTTATCACTGGCCCTGTCATTAATGACTGGCCCTGTCATTAATGACTGGCCCCGTCATTTTATCACTGGCCCTGTCATTTTATGACTGGTTCTGTCATTTTATGACTGGCCAAGTCATTTTATGACTTGCAGAGTCATTTTATCACTGGCCCTGTCATTAATGACTGGCCCTGTCATTAATGACTGGCCCTGTCATTAATGACTGGCCCAGTCATTTTATCACTGGCCCTGTCACTAATGACTGGCCCAGTCATTTTATCACTGGCCCTGTCATTTTATGACTGGTTCTGTCATTTTATGACTGGCCAAGTCCATTTATGACTAGCAGAGTCATTTTATCACTGGCCCTGTCATTAATGACTGGCCCTGTCATTAATGACTGGCCCTGTCATTAATGACGGGCCCAGTCATTTTATCACTGGCCCTGTCATTAATGACTGGCCCTGTCATTAATGAAAGGCCCAGTCATTTTATCACTGGCCCTGTCATTTTATGACTGGTTCTGTCATTTTATGACTTGTCAAGTCATTTTATGACTGGTAGAGTCATTTTATCACTGGCACTGTCATAAATGACTTGCCCTGTCATTAATGACGGGCCCAGGCATTTTATCACTGGCCCTGTCATTAATGACTGGCCCTGTCATTAATGACAGGCCCAGTCATTTTATAACTGGCCCTGTCATTTTATAAATGGTTCTGTCATTTTATGACTTGCCAAGTAATTTTATGACTTGCCAAGTCATTTTATGACTAGCAGAGTCATTTTCTAACTGGCCCTGTCATTAATGACTGGCCCTGTCATTAATGACTGGCCCTGTCATTAATGACGGGCCCAGTCATTTTATCACTGGCCCTGTCATTAATGACAGGCCCTGTCATTAATGACTGGCCCAGTCATTTTATCACTGGCCCTGTCATTTTATGACTGGTTCTGTCATTTTATACCTGGCCAAGTCATTTTATGACTGGTAGAGTCATTTTATCACTGGCCCTGTCATTAATGACTGGCCCTTCCATAAATGACTGGCCCAGTCATTTATCACTGGCCCTGTCATTAATGACTGGCCCTGTCATTAATGACTGGCCCCGTCATTTTATCACTGGCCCTGTCATTTTATGACAGGTTCTGTCATTTTATGACTGGCCAAGTTATTTTATGACTAGCAGAGTCATTTTATCACTGGCCCTGTAATTAATGACTGGCCCTGTCATTAATGACTGGCCCTGTCATTAATGACTGGCACACTCATTTTATCACTGGCCCTGTCATTAATGACTGGCCCTGTCATTATGGACTGGGTCAGTCATTTTATCACTGGCCCTGTCATTTTATGAACGGTTCTGTCATTTTATGACTGGCCCAGTCATTTTATCACTGGCCCTGTCATTAATGACTGGCACAGTCATTTTATCACTGGCCTTGTCATTTTATGACTGGTTCTGTCATTTTATGACTGGCCAAGTCCATTTATGGCTGGAAGAGTCATTTTATCACTGGCCCTGTCATAAATGACTGGCCCTGTCATTAATGACGGGCCCAGTCATTTTATCACTGGCCCTGTCATTAATGACTGGCCCTGTCATTAATGACTGGCCCAGACATTTTATCACTGGCCCTGTCACTTTATGACTGCTTCAATCATTCATGACTGGCTTAGTCATTTTATGACTGGTAGAGTCATTTTATCACTGGCCCTGTCATAAATGACTGGCCCTGTCATTAATGACGGGCCCAGGCATTGTATCACTGGCCCTGTCATTAATGACTGGCCCTGTCATTAATGACAGGCCCAGTCATTTTATAACTGATCCAGTCATTTTATGAATGGTTCTGTCATTTAATGACTTGCCAAGTATTTTTATGACTTGCCAAGTCATTTTATGACTGGCAGAGTCATTTTATCACTGGCCCTGTCATTAATGACTGGCCCTGTCATTAATGACTGGCCCTGTCATTAATGACTGGCCCAGTCATTTTATCACTGGCTCTGTCATTCATGACTTGTTCTGTCATTTTATGACTGGCCAAGTAATTTTATGACTTGCCAAGTCATTTTATGACTAGCAGAGTCATTTTCTAACTGGCCCTGTCATTAATGACTGGCCCTGTCATTAATGACTGGCCCTGTCATTAATGACGGGCCCAGTCATTTTATCACTGGCCCTGTCATTAATGACAGGCCCTGTCATTAATGACTGGCCCAGTCATTTTATCACTGGCCCTGTCATTTTATGACTGGTTCTGTCATTTTATGCCTGGCCAAGTCATTTTATGACTGGTAGAGTCATTTTATCACTGGCCCTGTCATTAATGACTGGCCCTTCCGTAAATGACTGGCCCAGTCATTTATCACTGGCCCTGTCATTAATGACTGCCCCTGTCATTAATGACTGGCCCCGTCATTTTATCACTGGCCCTGTCATTTTATGACAGGTTCTGTCATTTTATGACTGGCCAAGTTATTTTATGACTAGCAGAGTCATTTTATCACTGGCCCTGTCATTAATGACTGGCCCTGTCATTAATGACTGGCCCTGTCATTAATGACTGGCACACTCATTTTATCACTGGCCCTGTCATTAATGACTGGCCCTGTCATTATGGACTGGGTCAGTCATTTTATCACTGGCCCTGTCATTTTATGAATGGTTCTGTCATTTTATGACTGGCCCAGTCATTTTATCACTGGCCCTGTCATTAATGACTGGCCCTGTCATTAATGACTGGCACAGTCATTTTATCACTGGCCTTGTCATTTTATGACTGGTTCTGTCATTTTATGACTGGCCAAGTCCATTTATGGCTGGAAGAGTCATTTTATCACTGGCCCTGTCATAAATGACTGGCCCTGTCATTAATGACGGGCCCAGTCATTTTATCACTGGCCCTGTCATTAATGACTGGCCCTGTCATTAATGACTGGCCCAGACATTTTATCACTGGCCCTGTCATTTTATGACTGCTTCTGTCATTCATGACTGGCTTAGTCATTTTATGACTGGTAGAGTCATTTTATCACTGGCCCTGTCATAAATGACTGGCCCTGTCATTAATGACGGGCCCAGGCATTGTATCACTGGCCCTGTCATTAATGACTGGCCCTGTCATTAATGACAGGCCCAGTCATTTTATAACTGATCCAGTCATTTTATGAATGGTTCTGTCATTTAATGACTTGCCAAGTATTTTTATGACTTGCCAAGTCATTTTATGACTGGCAGAGTCATTTTATCACTGGCCCTGTCATTAATGACTGGCCCTGTCATTAATGACTGGCCCTGTCATTAATGACTGGCCCAGTCATTTTATCACTGGCTCTGTCATTTTATGACTTGTTCTGTCATTTTATGACTGGCCAAGTCATTTTATGCCTGGCAGAGTCATTTTATCACTGGCCCTGTCATTAATGACTGGCCCTGTCATTAATGACTGGCCCTGTCATTAATGACTGGCCCTGTCATTAATGACTGGCGAAGTCATTTTATCACTGGCCCTGTCATTAATGACTGGCGAAGTCATTTTATCACTGGCCCTTTCATTTAATGACTGGTTCTGTCATTAATGACTGGCCCAGTCATTTTATCACTGGCCCTGTCATTTTATCACTGGCCCTGTCATTAATGACTGGCAGAGTCATTTTTATCACTGGCCTAGTCATTAATGACTGGCCCTGTCATTAATGGCTGGCCCAGTCATTTTATCACTGGCCCTGTCATTAATGACTGGCCCTGTCATTAATGACTGGCCCAGTCATTTTATCACTGGCCCTGTCATTAATGACGGGCCCAGTGATTTTATCACTGGCCCTGTTATTAATGACTGGCCCTGTCATTAATGACTTGCCCAGTCATTTTATCACTGGCCCTGTCATTTTATGACTGGTTCTGTCATTTTATGACTGGCCAAGTCATTTTATGACTTGCCAAGTCATTTTATGACTGGTAGAGTCATTTTATCACTGGCCCTGTCATAAATGACTGGCCCTGTCATTAATGACGGGCCCAGGCATTTTATCACTGGCCCTGTCATTAATGACTGGCCCTGTCATTAATGACAGGCCCAGTCATTTTATAACTGGCCCTGTCATTTTATAAATGGTTCTGTCATTTTATGACTTGCCAAGTAATTTTATGACTTGCCAAGTCATTTTATGACTGGCAGAGTCATTTTCTAACTGGCCCTGTCATTAATGACTGGCCCTGTCATTAATGACTGGCCCTGTCATTAATGACGGGCCCAGTCATTTTATCACTGGCCCTGTCATTAATGACAGGCCCTGTCATTAATGACTGGCCCAGTCATTTTATCACTGGCCCTGTCATTTTATGACTGGTTCTGTCATTTTATGCCTGGCCAAGTCATTTTATGACTGGTAGAGTCATTTTATCACTGGCCCTGTCATTAATGACTGGCCCTTCCATTAATGACTGGCCCAGTCCTTTTATCACTGGCCCTGTCATTAATGACTGGCCCTGTCATTAATGACTGGCCCCGTCATTTTATCACTGGCCCTGTCATTTTATGACTGGTTCTGTCATTTTATGACTGGCCAAGTTATTTTATGACTAGCAGAGTCATTTTATCACTGGCCCTGTCATTAATGACTGGCCCTGTCATTAATGACTGGCCCTGTCATTAATGACTGGCACACTCATTTTATCACTGGCCCTGTCATTAATGACTGGCCCTGTCATTATGGACTGGGTCAGTCATTTTATCACTGGCCCTGTCATTTTATGACTGGTTCTGTCATTTTATGACTGGCCCAGTCATTTTATCACTGGCCCTGTCATTAATGACTGGCCCTGTCATTAATGACTGGCACAGTCATTTTATCACTGGCCTTGTCATTTTATGACTTGTTCTGTCATTTTATGACTGGCCAAGTCCATTTATGGCTGGAAGAGTCATTTTATCACTGGCCCTGTCATAAATGACTGGCCCTGTCATTAATTGATGGCCCAGTCATTTTATCACTGGCCCTGTCATTAATGACTGGCCCTGTCGTTAATGACTGGCCCAGTCATTTTATCACTGGCCCTGTCATTTTATGACTGGTTCTGTCATTTTATGACTCGCCAAGTCCATTTATGACTGGCAGAGTCATTTTATCACGGGCCCTGTCATTAATGACGGCCCCAGTCATTTTATCACTGGCCCTGTTATTAATGACTGGCCCTGTCATTAATGACTTGCCCAGTCATTTTATCACTGGCCCTGTCATTTTATGACTGGTTCTGTCATTTTATACTGCACAAGTCATTTTATGACTGGTAGAGTCATTTTATCACTGGCCCTGTCCTTAATGACTGGCCATGTCATTAATGACTGGCCCAGTCATTTTATCACTGGCCCTGTCATTAATTACTGGCCCTGTCATTAATGACTGGCCCCGTCATTTTATCACTGGCCCTGTCATTTTTTGACTGGTTCTGTCATTTTATGACTGGCCTAGTTATTTTATGACTAGCAGAGTCATTTTATCACTGGCCCTGTCATTAATGACTTGCCCTGTCATTAATGACTGGCCCAGTCATTTTATCACTGGCCCTGTCATTAATGACTGGCCCTGTCATTAATGACTGGCCCCGTCATTTTATCACTGGCCCTGTCATTTTATGACTGGTTCTGTCATTTTATGACTGGCCAAGTTATTTTATGACTAGCAGAGTCATTTTATCACTGGCCCTGTCATTAACGACTGGCCCTGTCATTAATGACTTGCCAACTCATTTTATCACTGGCCCTGTCATTAATGACTGGCTCTGTCATTAATGACTGGGTCAGTCATTTTATCACTGGCCCTGTCATTTTATGACTGGTTCTGTCATTTTATGACTGGCTAAGTCATTTTATGACTGGCAGAGTCATTTTATCACTGGCCCTGTCATTAATGACTGGCCCTGTCATTAATGACTGGCCCAGTCATTTTATCACTGGCCCTGTCATTAATGACTGGCCCTGTCATTAATGACTGGCCCAGTCATTTTATCACTGGCCCTGTCAATTTATGACTGGTTCTGTCATTTTATGACTGGCCAAGTCCATTTATGACTGGCAGGGTCATTTTATCACTGGCCCTGTCATTAATGACTGGCCCTGTCATTAATGACGGGCCCAGTCATTTTATCACTGGCCCTGTCATTAATGACTGGCCCTGTCATTAATGAAAGGCCCAGTCATTTTATCACTGGCCCTGTCATTTTATAACTGGTTCTGTCATTAATGACTGGCATAGTCATATTATCACTGGTCCTATCTTTTTATGACTGGTTCTGTCATTTTATAACTTGCCAAGTCATTTTATGACTGGTAGAGTCATTTTATCACTGGCCCTGTCATAAATGACTGGCCCTGTCATTAATGACGGGCCCAGGCATTTAATCACTGGCCCTGTCATTAATGACTGGCCCTGTCATTAATGACAGGCCCAGTCATTTTATAACTGGCCCTGTCATTTTATAAATGGTTCTGTCCTTTTATGACTTGCCAAGTAATTTTATGACTTGCCAAGTCATTTTATGACTGGCAGAGTCATTTTCTAACTGGCCCTGTCATTAATGACTGGCCCTGTCATTAATGACTGGCCAAGTCATTTTATCACTGGCCCTGTCATTAATGACTGGCGAAGTCATTAATGACTGGCCCCGTCATTTTATCCCTGGCCCTGTCATTTTATGACTGGTTCTGTCATTTTATGACTGGCCAAGTTATTTTATGACTGGCAGAGTCATTTTATCACTGGCCCTGTCCTTAATGACTGGCCCAGTCATTTTATCCCTGGCCCTGTCATTAATGACTGTGCCAGTCATTTTATCACTGGCCCTGTCATTAATGACAGGCCCTGTCATTAATGACTGGCCCAGTCATTTTATCACTGGCCCTGTCATTTTATGACTGGTTCTGTCATTTTATGCCTGGCCAAGTCATTTTATGACTGGTAGAGTCATTTTATCACTGGCCCTGTCATTAATGACTGGCCCTGTCATTAATGACTGGCCCCGTCATTTTATCACTGGCCCTGTCATTTTATGACTGGTTCTGTCATTTTATGACTGACCAAGTTATTTTATGACTAGCAGAGTCATTTTATCACTGGCCCTGTCATTAATGACTGGCCTTGTCATTAATGACTGGCACACTCATTTTATCACTGGCCCTGTCATTAATGACTGGGTCAGTCATTTTATCACTGGCCCTGTCATTTTATGACTGGTTCTGTCATTTTATGACTGGCCAAGTCATTTTCAGACTGGCAGAGTCATTTCATCACTGGCCCTGTCATTAATGACTGGCCCTGTCATTAATGACTGGCCCAGTCATTTTATCACTGGCCCTGTCATTAATGACTGGCTCTGTCATTAATGACTGGCCCAGTCATTTTATCACTGGCCTTGTCATTTTATGACTGGTTCTGTCATTTTATGACTGGCTAAGTCCATTTATGACTGGCAGAGTCATTTTATCACTGGCCCTGTCCAAAATGACTGGCCCTGTCATTAATGACGGGCCCAGTAATTAATGACTGGCACACTCATTTTATCACTGGCCCTGTCATTAATGACTGGCCCTGTCATTAATGACTGGGTCAGTCATTTTATCACTGGCCCTGTCATTTTATGACTGGTTCTGTCATTTTATGACTGGCCAAGTCATTTTATGACTGGCAGAGTCATTTTATCACTGGCCCTGTCATTAATGACTGGCCCTGTCATTAATGACTGGCCCTGTCATTAATGACTGGCCCAGTCATTTTATCACTGGCCATGTCTCTAATGACTGGCCCTGTCATTAATGACTCGCCCAGTCATTTTATCACTGGCCTTGTCATTTTATGACTGGTTCTGTCATTTTATGACTGGCCAAGTCCATTTATGACTGGCAGAGTCATTTTATCACTGGCCCTGTCTTAATGACTGGCCCTGTCATTAATGACGGGCCCAGTCATTTTATCACTGGCCCTGTCATTAATGACTGGCCCTGTCATTAATGAAAGGCCCAGTCATTTTATCACTGGCCCTGTCATTTTATGACTGGTTCTGTCATTAATGACTGGCTTAGTCATTTTATGACTGGTAGAGTCATTTTATCACTGGCCCTGTCATAAATGACTGGCCCTGTCATTAATGACGGGCCCAGGCATTTTATCACTGGCCCTGTCATTAATGACTGGCCCTGTCATTAATGACAGGCCCAGTCATTTTATAACTGGCCCTGTCATTTTATGAATGGTTCTGTCATTTTATGACTTGCCAAGTAATTTTATGACTTGCAAAGTCATTTTATGACTGGCAGAGTCATTTTATAACTGCCCTGTCATTAATGACTGGCCCTGTCATTAATGACTGGCCCAGTCATTTTATCACTGGCCCTGTCATTTAATGACTGGTTCTGTCATTTTATGACTGGCCAAGTCCATTTATGACTGGCAGAGTCATTTTATCACTGGCCCTGTCATTAATGACTGGCCCTGTCATTAATGACGGGCCCAGTCATTTTATCACTGGCCCTGTCATTAATGACAGGCCCTGTCATTAATGACTGGCCCAGTTATTTTATCACTGGCCCTGTCATTTTATGACTGGTTCTGTCATTTTATGCCAGGCCAAGTCATTTTATGACTGGTAGAGTCATTTTATCACTGGCCCTGTCATTAATGACTGGCCCTGTCATTTATGACTGGCCCAGTCATTTTATCATTGGCCCTGTCATTAATGACTGGCCCTGTCATTAATGACTGGCCCCGTCATTTTATCACTGGCCCTGTCATTTTATGACTGGTTCTGTCATTTTATGACTGGCCAAGTTATTTTATGACTAGCAGAGTCATTTTATCACTGGCCCTGTCATTAATGACTGGCCCTGTCATTTATGACTGGCACACTCATTTTATCACTGGCCCTGTCATTAATGACTGGCCCTGTCATTAATGACTGGGTCAGTCATTTTATCACTGGCCTTGTCATTTTATGACTGGTTCTGTCATTTTATGACTGGCCAAGTCATTTTATGACTGGTATAGTCATTTTATCATTGGCCCTGTCATTAATGACTGGCCCTGTCATTAATGACTGGCCCTGTCATTAATGACTGGCCCTGTCATTAATGACATTCCCAATCATTTTATCACTGGCCCTGTCATTTTATGACTGGTTCTGTCATTTTATGACTGGCCAAGTCATTTTATGACTGGTAGAGTCATTTTATCACTGGCCCTGTCCTAATGACTGGCTCTGTCATTAATTACTGGCCCAGTCATTTTATCACTGGCCCTGTCATTAATGACTGGCCCTGTCATTAATGACTGGCCCCGTCATTTTATCACTGGCCCTGTCATTTTTTGACTGGTTCTGTCATTTTATGACTGGCCAAGTTATTTTATGACTAGCAGAGTCATTTTATCACTGGCCCTGTCATTAATGACTGGCCCTGTCATTAATGACTGGCCCAGTCATTTTATCACTGGCCCTGTCATTAATGACTGGCCCTGTCATTAATGACTGGCCCCGTCATTTTATCACTGGCCCTGTCATTTTATGACTGGTTCTGTCATTTTATGACTGGCCAAGTCATTTTATGACTTGCAGAGTCATTTTATCACTGGCCCTGTCATTAATGACTGGCCCTGTCATTAATGACTGGCCCTGTCATTAATGACTGGCCCAGTCATTTTATCACTGGCCCTGTCACTAATGACTGGCCCAGTCATTTTATCACTGGCCCTGTCATTTTATGACTGGTTCTGTCATTTTATGACTGGCCAAGTCCATTTATGACTAGCAGAGTCATTTTATCACTGGCCCTGTCATTAATGACTGGCCCTGTCATTAATGACTGGCCCTGTCATTAATGACGGGCCCAGTCATTTTATCACTGGCCCTGTCATTAATGACTGGCCCTGTCATTAATGAAAGGCCCAGTCATTTTATCACTGGCCCTGTCATTTTATGACTGGTTCTGTCATTTTATGACTTGTCAAGTCATTTTATGACTGGTAGAGTCATTTTATCACTGGCACTGTCATAAATGACTTGCCCTGTCATTAATGACGGGCCCAGGCATTTTATCACTGGCCCTGTCATTAATGACTGGCCCTGTCATTAATGACAGGCCCAGTCATTTTATAACTGGCCCTGTCATTTTATAAATGGTTCTGTCATTTTATGACTTGCCAAGTAATTTTATGACTTGCCAAGTCATTTTATGACTAGCAGAGTCATTTTCTAACTGGCCCTGTCATTAATGACTGGCCCTGTCATTAATGACTGGCCCTGTCATTAATGACGGGCCCAGTCATTTTATCACTGGCCCTGTCATTAATGACAGGCCCTGTCATTAATGACTGGCCCAGTCATTTTATCACTGGCCCTGTCATTTTATGACTGGTTCTGTCATTTTATGCCTGGCCAAGTCATTTTATGACTGGTAGAGTCATTTTATCACTGGCCCTGTCATTAATGACTGGCCCTTCCATAAATGACTGGCCCAGTCATTTATCACTGGCCCTGTCATTAATGACTGGCCCTGTCATTAATGACTGGCCCCGTCATTTTATCACTGGCCCTGTCATTTTAT
The DNA here is from genome assembly GCA_933228895.1 of Platycnemis pennipes. Taxonomy (NCBI): domain Eukaryota; kingdom Metazoa; phylum Arthropoda; class Insecta; order Odonata; family Platycnemididae; genus Platycnemis; species Platycnemis pennipes. The sequence goes on along the minus strand of OW121846.1, from coordinate 73,274,033 downwards.
GACAGGTTCTGTCATTTTATGACTGGCCAAGTTATTTTATGACTAGCAGAGTCATTTTATCACTGGCCCTGTAATTAATGACTGGCCCTGTCATTAATGACTGGCCCTGTCATTAATGACTGGCACACTCATTTTATCACTGGCCCTGTCATTAATGACTGGCCCTGACATTATGGACTGGGTCAGTCATTTTATCACTGGCCCTGTCATTTTATGAACGGTTCTGTCATTTTATGACTGGCCCAGTCATTTTATCACTGGCCCTGTCATTAATGACTGGCCCTGTCATTAATGACTGGCACAGTCATTTTATCACTGGCCTTGTCATTTTATGACTGGTTCTGTCATTTTATGACTGGCCAAGTCCATTTATGGCTGGAAGAGTCATTTTATCACTGGCCCTGTCATAAATGACTGGCCCTGTCATTAATGACGGGCCCAGTCATTTTATCACTGGCCCTGTCATTAATGACTGGCCCTGTCATTAATGACTGGCCCAGACATTTTATCACTGGCCCTGTCATTTTATGACTGCTTCTGTCATTCATGACTGGCTTAGTCATTTTATGACTGGTAGAGTCATTTTATCACTGGCCCTGTCATAAATGACTGGCCCTGTCATTAATGACGGGCCCAGGCATTGTATCACTGGCCCTGTCATTAATGACTGGCCCTGTCATTAATGACAGGCCCAGTCATTTTATAACTGATCCAGTCATTTTATGAATGGTTCTGTCATTTAATGACTTGCCAAGTATTTTTATGACTTGCCAAGTCATTTTATGACTGGCAGAGTCATTTTATCACTGGCCCTGTCATTAATGACTGGCCCTGTCATTAATGACTGGCCCTGTCATTAATGACTGGCCCAGTCATTTTATCACTGGCTCTGTCATTTTATGACTTGTTCTGTCATTTTATGACTGGCCAAGTAATTTTATGACTTGCCAAGTCATTTTATGACTAGCAGAGTCATTTTCTAACTGGCCCTGTCATTAATGACTGGCCCTGTCATTAATGACTGGCCCTGTCATTAATGACGGGCCCAGTCATTTTATCACTGGCCCTGTCATTAATGACAGGCCCTGTCATTAATGACTGGCCCAGTCATTTTATCACTGGCCCTGTCATTTTATGACTGGTTCTGTCATTTTATGCCTGGCCAAGTCATTTTATGACTGGTAGAGTCATTTTATCACTGGCCCTGTCATTAATGACTGGCCCTTCCATAAATGACTGGCCCAGTCATTTATCACTGGCCCTGTCATTAATGACTGGCCCTGTCATTAATGACTGGCCCCGTCATTTTATCACTGGCCCTGTCATTTTATGACAGGTTCTGTCATTTTATGACTGGCCAAGTTATTTTATGACTAGCAGAGTCATTTTATCACTGGCCCTGTAATTAATGACTGGCCCTGTCATTAATGACTGGCCCTGTCATTAATGACTGGCACACTCATTTTATCACTGGCCCTGTCATTAATGACTGGCCCTGTCATTATGGACTGGGTCAGTCATTTTATCACTGGCCCTGTCATTTTATGAATGGTTCTGTCATTTTATGACTGGCCCAGTCATTTTATCACTGGCCCTGTCATTAATGACTGGCCCTGTCATTAATGACTGGCACAGTCATTTTATCACTGGCCTTGTCATTTTATGACTGGTTCTGTCATTTTATGACTGGCCAAGTCCATTTATGGCTGGAAGAGTCATTTTATCACTGGCCCTGTCATAAATGACTGGCCCTGTCATTAATGACGGGCCCAGTCATTTTATCACTGGCCCTGTCATTAATGACTGGCCCTGTCATTAATGACTGGCCCAGACATTTTATCACTGGCCCTGTCATTTTATGACTGCTTCTGTCATTCATGACTGGCTTAGTCATTTTATGACTGGTAGAGTCATTTTATCACTGGCCCTGTCATAAATGACTGGCCCTGTCATTAATGACGGGCCCAGGCATTGTATCACTGGCCCTGTCATTAATGACTGGCCCTGTCATTAATGACAGGCCCAGTCATTTTATAACTGATCCAGTCATTTTATGAATGGTTCTGTCATTTAATGACTTGCCAAGTATTTTTATGACTTGCCAAGTCATTTTATGACTGGCAGAGTCATTTTATCACTGGCCCTGTCATTAATGACTGGCCCTGTCATTAATGACTGGCCCTGTCATTAATGACTGGCCCAGTCATTTTATCACTGGCTCTGTCATTTTATGACTTGTTCTGTCATTTTATGACTGGCCAAGTCATTTTATGCCTGGCAGAGTCATTTTATCACTGGCCCTGTCATTAATGACTGGCCCTGTCATTAATGACTGGCCCTGTCATTAATGACTGGCCCTGTCATTAATGACTGGCGAAGTCATTTTATCACTGGCCCTGTCATTAATGACTGGCGAAGTCATTTTATCACTGGCCCTTTCATTTAATGACTGGTTCTGTCATTAATGACTGGCCCAGTCATTTTATCACTGGCCCTGTCATTTTATCACTGGCCCTGTCATTAATGACTGGCAGAGTCATTTTTATCACTGGCCTAGTCATTAATGACTGGCCCTGTCATTAATGGCTGGCCCAGTCATTTTATCACTGGCCCTGTCATTAACGACTGGCCCTGTCATTAATGACTGGCCCAGTCATTTTATCACTGGCCCTGTCATTTTATGACTTGTTCTGTCATTTTATGACTGGCCAAGTTATTTTATGACTTGCAGAGTCATTTTATCACTGGCCCTGTCATTAATGACTGGCCCAGTCATTTTATCACAGGCCCTGTCATTAATGACTGGCCCTGTCATTAATGACTGTGCCAGTCATTTTATCACTGGCCCTGTCATTTTATGACTGGTTCTGTCATTTTATGACTGGCCAAGTCATTTTATGACTGGCAGAGTCATTTTATCACTGGCCCTGTCATTAATGACTGGCCCTGTAGTTAATGACTGGCCCAGTCATTTTATCAATCGCCCTGTCATTAATGACTGGCCCTGTCATTAATGACTGGCCCAGTCATTTTATCACTGGCCCTGTTATTTTATGACTGGTTCTGTCATTTTATGACTCCCCAAGTCCATTTATGACTGGCAGAGTCATTTTACCACGGGCCCTGTCATTAATGACGGGCCCAGTGATTTTATCACTGGCCCTGTTATTAATGACTGGCCCTGTCATTAATGACTTGCCCAGTCATTTTATCACTGGCCCTGTCATTTTATGACTGGTTCTGTCATTTTATGACTGGCCAAGTCATTTTATGACTTGCCAAGTCATTTTATGACTGGTAGAGTCATTGTATCACTGGCCCTGTCATAAATGACTGGCCCTGTCATTAATGACGGGCCCAGGCATTTTATCACTGGCCCTGTCATTAATGACTGGCCCTGTCATTAATGACAGGCCCAGTCATTTTATAACTGGCCCTGTCATTTTATAAATGGTTCTGTCATTTTATGACTTGCCAAGTAATTTTATGACTTGCCAAGTCATTTTATGACTGGCAGAGTCATTTTCTAACTGGCCCTGTCATTAATGACTGGCCCTGTCATTAATGACTGGCCCTGTCATTAATGACGGGCCCAGTCATTTTATCACTGGCCCTGTCATTAATGACAGGCCCTGTCATTAATGACTGGCCCAGTCATTTTATCACTGGCCCTGTCATTTTATGACTGGTTCTGTCATTTTATGCCTGGCCAAGTCATTTTATGACTGGTAGAGTCATTTTATCACTGGCCCTGTCATTAATGACTGGCCCTTCCATTAATGACAGGCCCAGTCATTTTATCACTGGCCCTGTCATTAATGACTGGCCCTGTCATTAATGACTGGCCCCGTCATTTTATCTTTGGCCCTGTCATTTTATGACTGGTTCTGTCATTTTATGACTGGCCAAGTTATTTTATGACTAGCAGAGTCATTTTATCACTGGCCCTGTCATTAATGACTGGCCCTGTCATTAATGACTGGCCCTGTCATTAATGACTGGCACACTCATTTTATCACTGGCCCTGTCATTAATGACTGGCCCTGTCATTATGGACTGGGTCAGTCATTTTATCACTGGCCCTGTCATTTTATGAACGGTTCTGTCATTTTATGACTGGCCCAGTCATTTTATCACTGGCCCTGTCATTAATGACTGGCCCTGTCATTAATGACTGGCACAGTCATTTTATCACTGGCCTTGTCATTTTATGACTGGTTCTGTCATTTTATGACTGGCCAAGTCCATTTATGGCTGGAAGAGTCATTTTATCACTGGCCCTGTCATAAATGACTGGCCCTGTCATTAATGACGGGCCCAGTCATTTTATCACTGGCCCTGTCATTAATGACTGGCCCTGTCATTAATGACTGGCCCAGACATTTTATCACTGGCCCTGTCATTTTATGACTGCTTCTGTCATTCATGACTGGCTTAGTCATTTTATGACTGGTAGAGTCATTTTATCACTGGCCCTGTCATAAATGACTGGCCCTGTCATTAATGACGGGCCCAGGCATTGTATCACTGGCCCTGTCATTAATGACTGGCCCTGTCATTAATGACAGGCCCAGTCATTTTATAACTGATCCAGTCATTTTATGAATGGTTCTGTCATTTAATGACTTGCCAAGTATTTTTATGACTTGCCAAGTCATTTTATGACTGGCAGAGTCATTTTATCACTGGCCCTGTCATTAATGACTGGCCCTGTCATTAATGACTGGCCCTGTCATTAATGACTGGCCCAGTCATTTTATCACTGGCTCTGTCATTTTATGACTTGTTCTGTCATTTTATGACTGGCCAAGTAATTTTATGACTTGCCAAGTCATTTTATGACTAGCAGAGTCATTTTCTAACTGGCCCTGTCATTAATGACTGGCCCTGTCATTAATGACTGGCCCTGTCATTAATGACGGGCCCAGTCATTTTATCACTGGCCCTGTCATTAATGACAGGCCCTGTCATTAATGACTGGCCCAGTCATTTTATCACTGGCCCTGTCATTTTATGACTGGTTCTGTCATTTTATGCCTGGCCAAGTCATTTTATGACTGGTAGAGTCATTTTATCACTGGCCCTGTCATTAATGACTGGCCCTTCCATAAATGACTGGCCCAGTCATTTATCACTGGCCCTGTCATTAATGACTGGCCCTGTCATTAATGACTGGCCCCGTCATTTTATCACTGGCCCTGTCATTTTATGACAGGTTCTGTCATTTTATGACTGGCCAAGTTATTTTATGACTAGCAGAGTCATTTTATCACTGGCCCTGTAATTAATGACTGGCCCTGTCATTAATGACTGGCCCTGTCATTAATGACTGGCACACTCATTTTATCACTGGCCCTGTCATTAATGACTGGCCCTGTCATTATGGACTGGGTCAGTCATTTTATCACTGGCCCTGTCATTTTATGAATGGTTCTGTCATTTTATGACTGGCCCAGTCATTTTATCACTGGCCCTGTCATTAATGACTGGCCCTGTCATTAATGACTGGCACAGTCATTTTATCACTGGCCTTGTCATTTTATGACTGGTTCTGTCATTTTATGACTGGCCAAGTCCATTTATGGCTGGAAGAGTCATTTTATCACTGGCCCTGTCATAAATGACTGGCCCTGTCATTAATGACGGGCCCAGTCATTTTATCACTGGCCCTGTCATTAATGACTGGCCCTGTCATTAATGACTGGCCCAGACATTTTATCACTGGCCCTGTCATTTTATGACTGCTTCTGTCATTCATGACTGGCTTAGTCATTTTATGACTGGTAGAGTCATTTTATCACTGGCCCTGTCATAAATGACTGGCCCTGTCATTAATGACGGGCCCAGGCATTGTATCACTGGCCCTGTCATTAATGACTGGCCCTGTCATTAATGACAGGCCCAGTCATTTTATAACTGATCCAGTCATTTTATGAATGGTTCTGTCATTTAATGACTTGCCAAGTATTTTTATGACTTGCCAAGTCATTTTATGACTGGCAGAGTCATTTTATCACTGGCCCTGTCATTAATGACTGGCCCTGTCATTAATGACTGGCCCTGTCATTAATGACTGGCCCAGTCATTTTATCACTGGCTCTGTCATTTTATGACTTGTTCTGTCATTTTATGACTGGCCAAGTCATTTTATGCCTGGCAGAGTCATTTTATCACTGGCCCTGTCATTAATGACTGGCCCTGTCATTAATGACTGGCCCTGTCATTAATGACTGGCCCTGTCATTAATGACTGGCGAAGTCATTTTATCACTGGCCCTGTCATTAATGACTGGCGAAGTCATTTTATCACTGGCCCTTACATTTAATGACTGGTTCTGTCATTAATGACTGGCCCAGTCATTTTATCACTGGCCCTGTCATTTTATCACTGGCCCTGTCATTAATGACTGGCAGAGTCATTTTTATCACTGGCCTAGTCATTAATGACTGGCCCTGTCATTAATGGCTGGCCCAGTCATTTTATCACTGGCCCTGTCATTAACGACTGGCCCTGTCATTAATGACTGGCCCAGTCATTTTATCACTGGCCCTGTCATTTTATGACTTGTTCTGTCATTTTATGACTGGCCAAGTTATTTTATGACTTGCAGAGTCATTTTATCACTGGCCCTGTCATTAATGACTGGCCCAGTCATTTTATCACAGGCCCTGTCATTAATGACTGGCCCTGTCATTAATGACTGTGCCAGTCATTTTATCACTGGCCCTGTCATTTTATGACTGGTTCTGTCATTTTATGACTGGCCAAGTCATTTTATTACTGGCAGAGTCATTTTATCACTGGCCCTGTCATTAATGACTGGCCCTGTAGTTAATGACTGGCCCAGTCATTTTATCAATCGCCCTGTCATTAATGACTGGCCCTGTCATTAATGACTGGCCCAGTCATTTTATCACTGGCCCTGTTATTTTATGACTGGTTCTGTCATTTTATGACTCCCCAAGTCCATTTATGACTGGCAGAGTCATTTTACCACGGGCCCTGTCATTAATGACGGGCCCAGTGATTTTATCACTGGCCCTGTTATTAATGACTGGCCCTGTCATTAATGACTTGCCCAGTCATTTTATCACTGGCCCTGTCATTTTATGACTGGTTCTGTCATTTTATGACTGGCCAAGTCATTTTATGACTTGCCAAGTCATTTTATGACTGGTAGAGTCATTGTATCACTGGCCCTGTCATAAATGACTGGCCCTGTCATTAATGACGGGCCCAGGCATTTTATCACTGGCCCTGTCATTAATGACTGGCCCTGTCATTAATGACAGGCCCAGTCATTTTATAACTGGCCCTGTCATTTTATAAATGGTTCTGTCATTTTATGACTTGCCAAGTAATTTTATGACTTGCCAAGTCATTTTATGACTGGCAGAGTCATTTTCTAACTGGCCCTGTCATTAATGACTGGCCCTGTCATTAATGACTGGCCCTGTCATTAATGACGGGCCCAGTCATTTTATCACTGGCCCTGTCATTAATGACAGGCCCTGTCATTAATGACTGGCCCAGTCATTTTATCACTGGCCCTGTCATTTTATGACTGGTTCTGTCATTTTATGCCTGGCCAAGTCATTTTATGACTGGTAGAGTCATTTTATCACTGGCCCTGTCATTAATGACTGGCCCTTCCATTAATGACAGGCCCAGTCATTTTATCACTGGCCCTGTCATTAATGACTGGCCCTGTCATTAATGACTGGCCCCGTCATTTTATCTTTGGCCCTGTCATTTTATGACTGGTTCTGTCATTTTATGACTGGCCAAGTTATTTTATGACTAGCAGAGTCATTTTATCACTGGCCCTGTCATTAATGACTGGCCCTGTCATTAATGACTGGCCCTGTCATTAATGACTGGCACACTCATTTTATCACTGGCCCTGTCATTAATGACTGGCCCTGTCATTATGGACTGGGTCAGTCATTTTATCACTGGCCCTGTCATTTTATGACTGGTTCTGTCATTTTATGACTGGCCCAGTCATTTTATCACTGGCCCTGTCATTAATGACTGGCCCTGTCATTAATGACTGGCACAGTCATTTTATCACTGGCCTTGTCATTTTATGACTTGTTCTGTCATTTTATGACTGGCCATGTCCATTTATGGCTGGAAGAGTCATTTTATCACTGGCCCTGTCATAAATGACTGGCCCTGTCATTAATGACGGGCCCAGTCATTTTATCACTGGCCCTGTCATTAATGACTGGCCCTGTCATTAATGACTGGCCCAGTCATTTTATCACTGGCCCTGTCATTTTATGACTGGTTCTGTCATTCATGACTGGCTTAGTCATTTTATGACTGGTAGAGTCATTTTATCACTGGCCCTGTCATAAATGACTGGCCCTGTCATTAATGACGGGCCCAGGCATTTTATCACTGGCCCTGTGATTAATGACTGGCCCTGTCATTAATGACAGGCCCAGTCATTTTATAACTGATCCAGTCATTTTATGAATGGTTCTGTCATTTAATGACTTGCCAAGTATTTTTATGATTTGCCAAGTCATTTTATGACTGGCAGAGTCATTTTATTACTGGCCCTGTCATTAATGACTGGCCCTGTCATTAATGACTGGCCCAGTCATTTTATCACTGGCTCTGTCATTTTATGACTTGTTCTGTCATTTTATGACTGGCCAAGTCATTTTTTGCCTGGCAGAGTCATTTTATCACTGGCCCTGTCATTAATGACTGGCCCTGTCATTAATGACTGGCCCTGTCATTAATGACTGGCCCTGTCATTAATGACTGGCGAAGTCATTGTATCACTGGCCCTGTCATTAATGACTGGCGAAGTCATTTTATCACTGGCCCTTTCATTTAATGATTGGTTCTGTCATTAATGACTGGCCCAGTCATTTTATCAATGGCCCTGTCATTTTATCACTGGCCCTGTCATTAATGACTGGCAGAGTCATTTTTATCACTGGCCTAGTCATTAATGACTGGCCCTGTCATTAATGGCTGGCCCAGTCATTTTATCACTGGCCCTGTCATTAATGACTGGCCCTGTCATTAATGACTGGCCCAGTCATTTTATCACTGGCCCTGTCATTTTATGACTTGTTCTGTCATTTTATGACTGGCCAAGTTATTTTATGACTTGCAGAGTCATTTTATCACTGGCCCTGTCATTAATGACTGGCCCAGTCATTTTATCACAGGCCCTGTCATTAATGACTGGCCCTGTCATTAATGACTGTGCCAGTCATTTTATCACTGGCCCTGTCATTTTATGACTGGTTCTGTCATTTTATGACTGGCCAAGTCATTTTATGACTGGCAGAGTCATTTTATCACTGGCCCTGTCATTAATGACTGGCCCTGTCGTTAATGACTGGCCCAGTCATTTTATCACTCGCCCTGTCATTAATGACTGGCCCTGTCATTAATGACTGGCCCAGTCATTTTATCACTAGCCCTGTCATTTTATGACTGGTTCTGTCATTTTATGACTCCCCAAGTCCATTTATGACTGGCAGAGTCATTTTATCACGGGCCCTGTCATTAATGACGGGCCCAGTGATTTTATCACTGGCCCTGTTATTAATGACTGGCCCTGTCATTAATGACTTGCCCAGTCATTTTATCACTGGCCCTGTCATTTTATGACTGGTTCTGTCATTTTATGACTGGCCAAGTCATTTTATGACTGGTATAGTCATTTTATCACTGGCCCTGTCATTAATGACTGGCCCTGTCATTAATGACTGGCCCTGTCATTAATGACTGGCCCTGTCATTAATGACATGCCCAATCATTTTATCACTGGCCCTGTCATTTTATGACTGGTTCTGTCATTAATGACTGGCTTAGTCATTTTATGACTGGTAGAGTCATTTTATCACTGGCCCTGTCATAAATGACTGGCCCTGTCATTAATGACGGGCCCAGGCATTTTATCACTGGCCCTGTCATTAATGACTGGCCCTGTCATTAATGACAGGCCCAGTCATTTTATAACTGGCCCTGTCATTTTATGAATGGTTCTGTCATTTTATGACTTGCCAAGTAATTTTATGACTTGCAAAGTCATTTTATGACTGGCAGAGTCATTTTATAACTGCCCTGTCATTAATGACTGGCCCTGTCATTAATGACTGGCCCAGTCATTTTATCACTGGCCCTGTCATTTAATGACTGGTTCTGTCATTTTATGACTGGCCAAGTCCATTTATGACTGGCAGTCATTTTATCACTGGCCCTGTCATTAATGACTGGCCCTGTCATTAATGACGGGCCCAGTTATTTTATCACTGGCCCTGTCATTTTATGACTGGTTCTGTCATTTTATGCCAGGCCAAGTCATTCTATGACTGGTAGAGTCATTTTATCACTGGCCCTGTCATTAATGACTGGCCCTGTCATTTATGACTGGCCCAGTCATTTTATCATTGGCCCTGTCATTAATGACTGGCCCTGTCATTAATGACTGGCCCCGTCATTTTATCACTGGCCCTGTCATTTTATGACTGGTTCTGTCATTTTATGACTGGCCAAGTTATTTTATGACTAGCAGAGTCATTTTATCACTGGCTCTGTCATTAATGACTGGCCCTGTCATTTATGACTGGCACACTCATTTTATCACTGGCCCTGTCATTAATGACTGGCCCTGTCATTAATGACTGGGTCAGTCATTTTATCACTGGCCCTGTCATTTTATGACTGGTTCTGTCATTTTATGACTGGCCAAGTCATTTTATGACTGGTATAGTCATTTTATCATTGGCCCTGTCATTAATGACTGGCCCTGTCATTAATGAATGGCCCTGTCATTAATGACATGCCCAATCATTTTATCACTGGCCCTGTCATTTTATGACTGGTTCTGTCATTTTATGACTGGCCAAGTCATTTTATGACTGGTAGAGTCATTTTATCACTGGCCCTGTCCTTAATGACTGGCTCTGTCATTAATTACTGGCCCAGTCATTTTATCACTGGCCCTGTCATTAATGACTGGCCCTGTCATTAATGACTGGCCCCGTCATTTTATCACTGGCCCTGTCATTTTTTGACTGGTTCTGTCATTTTATGACTGGCCAAGTTATTTTATGACTAGCAGAGTCATTTTATCACTGGCCCTGTCATTAATGACTGGCCCTGTCATTAATGACTGGCCCAGTCATTTTATCACTGGCCCTGTCATTAATGACTGGCCCTGTCATTAATGACTGGCCCCGTCATTTTATCACTGGCCCTGTCATTTTATGACTGGTCCTGTCATTTTATGACTGGCCAAGTCATTTTATGACTTGCAGAGTCATTTTATCACTGGCCCTGTCATTAATGACTGGCCCTGTCATTAATGACTGGCCCTGTCATTAATGACTGGCCCAGTCATTTTATCACTGGCCCTGTCACTAATGACTGGCCCAGTCATTTTATCACTGGCCCTGTCATTTTATGACTGGTTCTGTCATTTTATGACTGGCCAAGTCCATTTATGACTAGCAGAGTCATTTTATCACTGGCCCTGTCATTAATGACTGGCCCTGTCATTAATGACGGGCCCAGTCATTTTATCACTGGCCCTGTCATAAATGACTTGCCCTGTCATTAATGACGGGCCCAGGCATTTTATCACTGGCCCTGTCATTAATGACTGGCCCTGTCATTAATGACAGGCCCAGTCATTTTATAACTGGCCCTGTCATTTTATAAATGGTTCTGTCATTTTATGACTTGCCAAGTAATTTTATGACTTGCCAAGTCATTTTATGACTAGCAGAGTCATTTTCTAACTGGCCCTGTCATTAATGACTGGCCCTGTCATTAATGACTGGCCCTGTCATTAATGACGGGCCCAGTCATTTTATCACTGGCCCTGTCATTAATGACAGGCCCTGTCATTAATGACTGGCCCAGTCATTTTATCACTGGCCCTGTCATTTTATGACTGGTTCTGTCATTTTATGCCTGGCCAAGTCATTTTATGACTGGTAGAGTCATTTTATCACTGGCCCTGTCATTAATGACTGGCCCTTCCATTAATGACTGGCCCAGTCATTTATCACTGGCCCTGTCATTAATGACTGGCCCTGTCATTAATGACTGGCCCCGTCATTTTATCACTGGCCCTGTCATTTTATGACTGGTTCTGTCATTTTTTGACTGGCCAAGTTATTTTATGACTAGCAGAGTCATTTTATCACTGGCCCTGTCATTAATGACTGGCCCTGTCATTAATGACTGGCCCTGTCATTAATGACTGGCACACTCATTTTATCACTGGCCCTGTCATTAATGACTGGCCCTGTCATTATGGACTGGGTCAGTCATTTTATCACTGGCCCTGTCATTTTATGAATGGTTCTGTCATTTTATGACTGGCCCAGTCATTTTATCACTGGCCCTGTCATTAATGACTGGCCCTGTCATTAATGACTGGCACAGTCATTTTATCACTGGCCTTGTCATTTTATGACTGGTTCTGTCATTTTATGACTGGCCAAGTCCATTTATGGCTGGAAGAGTCATTTTATCACTGGCCCTGTCATAAATGACTGGCCCTGTCATTAATGACGGGCCCAGTCATTTTATCACTGGCCCTGTCATTAATGACTGGCCCTGTCATTAATGACTGGCCCAGACATTTTATCACTGGCCCTGTCATTTTATGACTGCTTCTGTCATTCATGACTGGCTTAGTCATTTTATGACTGGTAGAGTCATTTTATCACTGGCCCTGTCATAAATGACTGGCCCTGTCATTAATGACGGGCCCAGGCATTTTATCACTGGCCCTGTCATTAATGACTGGCCCTGTCATTAATGACAGGCCCAGTCATTTTATAACTGATCCAGTCATTTTATGAATGGTTCTGTCATTTAATGACTTGCCAAGTATTTTTATGACTTGCCAAGTCATTTTATGACTGGCAGAGTCATTTTATCACTGGCCCTGTCATTAATGACTGGCCCTGTCATTAATGACTTGCCCAGTCATTTTATCACTGGCTCTGTCATTTTATGACTTGTTCTGTCATTTTATGACTGGCCAAGTCATTTTATGCCTGGCAGAGTCATTTTATCACTGGCCCTGTCATTAATGACTGGCCCTGTCATTAATGACTGGCCCTGTCATTAATGACTGGCCCTGTCATTAATGACTGGCGAAGTCATTTTATCACTGGCCCTGTCATTAATGACTGGCGAAGTCATTTTATCACTGGCCCTTTCATTTAATGACTGGTTCTGTCATTAATGACTGGCCCAGTCATTTTATCACTGGCCCTGTCATTTTATCACTGGCCCTGTCATTAATGACTGGCAGAGTCATTTTTATCACTGGCGTAGTCATTAATGACTGGCCCTGTCATTAATGGCTGGCCCAGTCATTTTATCACTGGCCCTGTCATTAATGACTGGCCCTGTCATTAATGACTGGCCCAGTCATTTTATCACTGGCCCTGTCATTTTATGACTTGTTCTGTCATTTTATGACTGGCCAAGTTATTTTATGACTTGCAGAGTCATTTTATCACTGGCCCTGTCATTAATGACTGGCCCAGTCATTTTATCACAGGCCCTGTCATTAATGACTGGCCCTGTCATTAATGACTGTGCCAGTCATTTTATCACTGGCCCTGTCATTTTATGACTGGTTCTGTCATTTTATGACTGGCCAAGTCATTTTATGACTGGCAGAGTCATTTTATCACTGGCCCTGTCATTAATGATAGGCCCTGTAGTTAATGACTGGCCCAGTCATTTTATCAATCGCCCTGTCATTAATGACTGGCCCTGTCATTAATGACTGGCCCAGTCATTTTATCACTGGCCCTGTCATTTTATGACTGGTTCTGTCATTTTATGACTCCCCAAGTCCATTTATGACTGGCAGAGTCATTTTATCACGGGCCCTGTCATTAATGACGGGCCCAGTGATTTTATCACTGGCCCTGTTATTAATGACTGGCCCTGTCATTAATGACTTGCCCAGTCATTTTATCACTGGCCCTGTCATTTTATGACTGGTTCTGTCATTTTATGACTGGCCAAGTCATTTTATGACTTGCCAAGTCATTTTATGACTGGTAGAGTCATTTTATCACTGGCCCTGTCATAAATGACTGGCCCTGTCATTAATGACGGGCCCAGGCATTTTATCACTGGCCCTGTCATTAATGACTGGCCCTGTCATTAATGACAGGCCCAGTCATTTTATAACTGGCCCTGTCATTTTATAAATGGTTCTGTCATTTTATGACTTGCCAAGTAATTTTATGACTTGCCAAGTCATTTTATGACTGGCAGAGTCATTTTCTAACTGGCCCTGTCATTAATGACTGGCCCTGTCATTAATGACTGGCCCTGTCATTAATGACGGGCCCAGTCATTTTATCACTGGCCCTGTCATTAATGACAGGCCCTGTCATTAATGACTGGCCCAGTCATTTTATCACTGGCCCTGTCATTTTATGACTGGTTCTGTCATTTTATGCCTGGCCAAGTCATTTTATGACTGGTAGAGTCATTTTATCACTGGCCCTGTCATTGATGACTGGCCCTTCCATTAATGACTGGCCCAGTCATTTTATCACTGGCCCTGTCATTAATGACTGGCCCTGTCATTAATGACTGGCCCCGTCATTTTATCACTGGCCCTGTCATTTTATGACTGGTTCTGTCATTTTATGACTGGCCAAGTTATTTTATGACTAGCAGAGTCATTTTATCACTGGCCCTGTCATTAATGACTGGCCCTGTCATTAATGACTGGCCCTGTCATTAATGACTGGCACACTCATTTTATCACTGGCCCTGTCATTAATGACTGGCCCTGTCATTATGGACTGGGTCAGTCATTTTATCACTGGCCCTGTCATTTTATGACTGGTTCTGTCATTTTATGACTGGCCCAGTCATTTTATCACTGGCCCTGTCATTAATGACTGGCCCTGTCATTAATGACTGGCACAGTCATTTTATCACTGGCCTTGTCATTTTATGACTTGTTCTGTCATTTTATGACTGGCCAAGTCCATTTATGGCTGGAAGAGTCATTTTATCACTGGCCCTGTCATAAATGACTGGCCCTGTCATTAATGACGGGCCCAGTCATTTTATCACTGGCCCTGTCATTAATGACTGGCCCTGTCATTAATGACTGGCCCAGTCATTTTATCACTGGCCCTGTCATTTTATGACTGGTTCTGTCATTCATGACTGGCTTAGTCATTTTATGACTGGTAGAGTCATTTTATCACTGGCCCTGTCATAAATGACTGGCCCTGTCATTAATGACGGGCCCAGACATTTTATCACTGGACCTGTCATTAATGACTGGCCCTGTCATTAATGACAGGCCCAGTCATTTTATAACTGATCCAGTCATTTTATGAATGGTTCTGTCATTTAATGACTTGCCAAGTATTTTTATGACTTGCCAAGTCATTTTATGACTGGCAGAGTCATTTTATTACTGGCCCTGTCATTAATGACTGGCCCTGTCATTAATGACTGGCCCAGTCATTTTATCACTGGCTCTGTCATTTTATGACTTGTTCTGTCATTTTATGACTGGCCAAGTCATTTTATGCCTGGCAGAGTCATTTTATCACTGGCCCTGTCATTAATGACTGGCCCTGTCATTAATGACTGGCCCTGTCATTAATGACTGGCCCTGTCATTAATGACTGGCGAAGTCATTTTATCACTGGCCCTGTCATTAATGACTGGCGAAGTCATTTTATCACTGGCCCTTTCATTTAATGACTGGTTCTGTCATTAATGACTGGCCCAGTCATTTTATCACTGGCCCTGTCATTTTATCACTGGCCCTGTCATAAATGACTGGCAGAGTCATTTTTATCACTGGCCTAGTCATTAATGACTGGCCCTGTCATTAATGGCTGGCCCAGTCATTTAATCACTGGCCCTGTCATTTTATGACTTGTTCTGTCATTTTATGACTGGCCAAGTTATTTTATGACTTGCAGAGTCATTTTATCACTGGCCCTGTCATTAATGACTGGCCCAGTCATTTTATCACAGGCCCTGTCATTAATGACTGGCCCTGTCATTAATGACTGTGCCAGTCATTTTATCACTGGCCCTGTCATTTTATGACTGGTTCTGTCATTTTATGACTCCCCAAGTCCATTTATGACTGGCAGAGTCATTTTATCACGGGCCCTGTCATTAATGACGGGCCCAGTGATTTTATCACTGGCCCTGTTATTAATGACTGACCCTGTCATTAATGACTTGCCCAATCATTTTATCACTGGCCCTGTCATTTTATGACTGGTTCTGTCATTTTATGACTGGCCAAGTTATTTTATGACTAGCAGAGTCATTTTATCACTGGCCCTGTCATTAATGACTGGCCCTGTCATTAATGACTGGCCCACTCATTTCATCCCTGGCCCTGTCATTAATGACTGGCCCTGTCCTTAATGACTGGGTCAGTCATTTTATCACCGGCCCTGTCATTTTATGACTGGTTCTGTCATTTAATGACTGGCCAAGTCATTTTATCACTGGCCCTGTCATTAATGACTGGCCCTGTCATTAATGACTGGCCCTGTCATTAATGACTGGCCCAGTCATTTTATCACTGGCCCTGTCATTAATGACTGGCCCTGTCATTAATGACTGGCCCAGTCATTTTATCACTGGCCCTGTCATTTTATGACTGGTTCTGTCATTTTATGACTGGCCAAGTCCATTTATGACTGGCAGAGTCATTTTATCACTGGCCCTGTCATTAATGACTGGCCCTGTCATTAATGACGGGCCCATTTATTTTATTGCTGGCCCTGTCATTAATGACTGGCCCTGTCATTAATGAAAGGCCCAGTCATTTTATTACTGGCCCTGTCATTTTATAACTGGTTCTGTCATTAATGACTGGCTTAGTCATATTATCACTGGTCCTATCTTTTTATGTCTGGTTCTGTCATTTTATGACTTGCCAAGTCATTTTATGACTGGTAGAGTCATTTTATCACTGGCCCTGTCATAAATGACTGGCCCTGTCATTAATGACGGGCCCAGGCATTTTATCACTGGCCCTGTCATTAATGACTGGCCCTGTCATTAATGACAGGCCCAGTCATTTTATAACTGGCCCTGTCATTTTATAAATGGTTCTGGCATTTTATGACTTGCCAAGTAATTTTATGACTTGCCAAGTCATTTTATGACTGGCAGAGTCATTTTCTAACTGGCCCTGTCATTAATGACTGGCCTTGTCATTAATGACTGGCCAAGTCATTTTATCACTGGCCCTGTCATTAATGACTGGCGAAGTCATTCATGACTGTCCCCGTCATTTTATCCCTCGCCCTGTCATTTTATGACTGGTTCTGTCATTTTATGACTGGCCAAGTTATTTTATGACTGGCAGAGTCATTTTATCACTGGCCCTGTCATTGATGATAGGCCAGTCATTTTATCCCTGGCCCTGTCATTAATGACTGTGCCAGTCATTTTATCACTGGCCCTGTCATTTAATGACTGGTTCTGTCATTTTATGACTGGCCAAGTCCATTTATGACTGGCAGAGTCATTTTATCACTGGCCCTGTCATTAATGACTGGCCCTGTCATTAATGACGGGCCCAGTCATTTTATCACTGGCCCTGTCATTAATGACAGGCCCTGTCATTAATGACTGGCCCAGTCATTTTATCATTGGCCCTGTCATTTTATGACTGGTTCTGTCATTTTATGCCTGGCCAAGTCATTTTATGACTGGTAGAGTCATTTTATCACTGGCCCTGTCATTAATGACTGGCCCTGTCATTAATGACTGGCCCAGTCATTTTATCATTGGCCCTGTCATTAATGACTGGCCCTGTCATTAATGACTGGCCCCGTCATTTTATCACTGGCCCTGTCATTTTATGACTGGTTCTGTCATTTTATGACTGGCCAAGTTATTTTATGACTAGCAGAGTCATTTTATCACTGGCCCTGTCATTAATGACTGGCCCTGTCATTAATGACTGGCACACTCATTTTATCACTGGCCCTGTCATTAATGACTGGCCCTGTCATTAATGACTGGGTCAGTCATTTTATCACTGGCCCTGTCATTTTATGACTGGTTGTGTCATTTTATGACTGGCCAAGTCATTTTCAGACTGGCAGAGTCATTTCATCACTGGCCCAGTCATTAATGACTGGCCCTGTCATTAATGACTGGCCCTGTCATTAATGACTGGCCCAGTCATTTTATCACTGGCCCTGTCATTAATGACTGGCCCTGTCATTAATGACTGGCCCAGTCATTTTATCACTGGCCTTGTCATTTTATGACTGGTTCTGCCATTTTATGACTGGCCAAGTCCATTTATGACTGGCAGAGTCATTTTATCACTGGCCCTGTCATTAATGACTGGCCCTGTCATTAATAACTGGCCCAGTCATGTTATCACTGGCCCTGTCATTAATGACTGGCCCTGTCATTAATGACTGGCCCCGTCATTTTATCACTGGCCCTGTCATTTTATGACTGGTTCTGTCATTTTATGACTGGCCAAGTCATTTTATGACTTGCAGAGTCATTTTATCACTGGCCCTGTCATTAATGACTGGCCCTGTCATTAATGACTGGCCCTGTCATTAATGACTGGCCCAGTCATTTTATCACTGGCCCTGTCATTTTATGACTGGTTCTGTCATTTTATGACTGGCCAAGTCCATTTATGACTAGCAGAGTCATTTTATCACTGGCCCTGTCATTAATGACTGGCCCTGTCATTAATGACTGGCCCTGTCATTAATGACGGGCCCAGTCATTTTATCACTGGCCCTGTCATTAATGACTGGCCCTGTCATTAATGAAAGGCCCAGTCATTTTATCACTGGCCCTGTCATTTTATGACTGGTTCTGTCATTTTATGACTTGCGAAGTCATTTTATGACTGGTAGAGTCATTTTATCACTGGCCCTGTCATAAATGACTGGCCCTGTCATTAATGACGGGCCCAGGCATTTTATCACTGGCCCTGTCATTAATGACTGGCCCTGTCATTAATGACAGGCCCAGTCATTTTATAACTGGCCCTGTCATTTTATAAATGGTTCTGTCATTTTATGACTTGCCAAGTAATTTTATGACTTGCCAAGTCATTTTATGACTGGCAGAGTCATTTTCTAACTGGCCCTGTCATTAATGACTGGCCCTGTCATTAATGACTGGCCCTGTCATTAATGACGGGCCCAGTCATTTTATCACTGGCCCTGTCATTATTGACAGGCCCTGTCATTAATGACTGGCCCAGTCATTTTATCACTGGCCCTGTCATTTTAAAACTGGTTCTGTCATTTTATGCCTGGCCAAGTCATTTTATGACTGGTAGAGTCATTTTATCACTGGCCCTGTCATTAATGACTGGCCCTTCCATTAATGACTGGCCCAGTCATTTTATCACTGGCCCTGTCATTAATGACTGGCCCTGTCATTAATGACTGGCCCCGTCATTTTATCACTGGCCCTGTCATTTTATGACTGGTTCTGTCATTTTATGACTGGCCAAGTTATTTTATGACTAGCAGAGTCATTTTATCACTGGCCCTGTCATTAATGACTGGCCCTGTCATTAATGACTGGCCCTGTCATTAATGACTGGCACACTCATTTTATCACTGGCCCTGTCATTAATGACTGGCCCTGTCATTATGGACTGGGTCAGTCATTTTATCACTGGCCCTGTCATTTTATGACTAGTTCTGTCATTTTATGACTGGCCCAGTCATTTTATCACTGGCCCTGTCATTAATGACTGGCCCTGTCATTAATGACTGGCACAGTCATTTTATCACTGGCCTTGTCATTTTATGACTGGTTCTGTCATTTTATGACTGGCCAAGTCCATTTATGGCTGGAAGAGTCATTTTATCACTGGCCCTGTCATAAATGACTGGCCCTGTCATTAATGACGGGCCCAGTCATTTTATCACTGGCCCTGTCATTAATGACTGGCCCTGTCATTAATGACTGGCCCAGTCATTTTATCACTGGCCCTGTCATTTTATGACTGGTTCTGTCATTCATGACTGGCTTAGTCATTTTATGACTGGTAGAGTCATTTTATCACTGGCCCTGTCATAAATGACTGGCCCTGTCATTAATGACGGGCCCAGGCATTTTATCACTGGCCCTGTCATTAATGACTGGCCCTGTCATTAATGACAGGCCCAGTCATTTTATAACTGATCCAGTCATTTTATGAATGGTTCTGTCATTTAATGACTTGCCAAGTATTTTTATGACTTGCCAAGTCATTTTATGACTGGCAGAGTCATTTTATTACTGGCCCTGTCATTAATGACTGGCCCTGTCATTAATGACTGGCCCAGTCATTTTATCACTGGCTCTGTCATTTTATGACTTGTTCTGTCATTTTATGACTGGCCAAGTCATTTTATGCCTGGCAGAGTCATTTTATCACTGGCCCTGTCATTAATGACTGGCCCTGTCATTAATGACTGGCCCTGTCATTAATGACTGGCGAAGTCATTTTATCACTGGCCCTGTCATTAATGACTGGCGAAGTCATTTTATCACTGGCCCTTTCATTTAATGACTGGTTCTGTCATTAATGACTGGCCCAGTCATTTTATCACTGGCCCTGTCATTTTATCACTGGCCCTGTCATTAATGACTGGCAGAGTCATTTTTATCACTGGCCTAGTCATTAATGACTGGCCCTGTCATTAATGGCTGGCCCAGTCATTTTATCACTGGCCCTGTCATTAATGACTGGCCCTGTCATTAATGACTGGCCCAGTCATTTTATCACTGGCCCTGTCATTTTATGACTTGTTCTGTCATTTTATGACTGGCCAAGTTATTTTATGACTTGCAGAGTCATTTTATCACTGGCCCTGTCATTAATGACTGGCCCAGTCATTTTATCACAGGCCCTGTCATTAATGACTGGCCCTGTCATTATTGACTGTGCCAGTCATTTTATCACTGGCCCTGTCATTTTATGACTGGTTCTGTCATTTTATGACTGGCCAAGTCATTTTATGACTGGCAGAGTCATTTTATCACTGGCCCTGTCATTAATGACTGGCCCTGTCGTTAATGACTGGCCCAGTCATTTTATCACTCGCCCTGTCATTAATGACTGGCCCTGTCATTAATGACTGGCCCAGACATTTTATCACTGGCCCTGTCATTTTATGACTGGTTCTGTCATTTTATGACTCCCCAAGTCCATTTATGACTGGCAGAGTCATTTTATCACGGGCCCTGTCATTAATGACGGGCCCAGTGATTTTATCACTGGCCCTGTTATTAATGACTGGCCCTGTCATTAATGACTTGCCCAGTCATTTTATCACTGGCCCTGTCATTTTATGACTGGTTCTGTCATTTTATGACTGGCCAAGTCATTTTATGACTGGTATAGTCATTTTATCACTGGCCCTGTCATTAATGACTGGCCCTGTCATTAATGCCAGGCCCTGTCATTAATGACTGGCCCTGTCATTAATGACATGCCCAATCATTTTATCACTGGCCCTGTCATTTTATGACTGGTTCTGTCATTTTATGACTGGCCAAGTTATTTTATGACTGGTAGAGTCATTTTATCACTGGCCCTGTCCTTAATGACTGGCCATGTCATTAATGACTGGCCCAGTCATTTTATCACTGGCCCTGTCATTAATGACTGGCCCTGTCATTAATGACTGGCCCCGTCATTTTATCACTGGCCCTGTCATTTTTTGACTGGTTCTGTCATTTTATGACTGGCCAAGTTATTTTATGACTAGCAGAGTCATTTTATCACTGGCCCTGTCATTAATGACTGGCCCTGTCATTAATGACTGGCCCACTCATTTCATCACTGGCCCTGTCATTAATGACTGGCCCTGTCCTTAATGACTGGGTCAGTCGTTTTATCACTGGCCCTGTCTTTTTATGACTGGTTCTGTCATTTAATGACTGGCCAAGTCATTTTATGACTGGCAGAGTCATTTTATCACTGGCCCTGTCATTAATGACTGGCCCTGTCATTAATGACTGGCCCTGTTATTAATGACAGGCCCAGTCATTTTATCACTGGCCCTGTCATTAATGACTGGCCCTGTCATTAATGACTGGCCCAGTCATTTTATCACTGGCCCTGTCATTTTATGACTGGTTCTGTCATTTTATGACTGGCCAAGTCCATTTATGACTGGCAGAGTCATTTTATCACTGGCAATGTCATTAATGACTGGCCCTGTCATTAATGACGGGCCCATTTATTTTATTGCTGGCCCTGTCATTAATGACTGGCCCTGTCATTAATGAAAGGCCCAGTCATTTTATCACTGGCCCTGTCATTTTATAACTGGTTCTGTCATTAATGACTGGCTTAGTCATATTATCACTGGTCCTATCTTTTTATGACTGGTTCTGTCATTTTATGACTTGCCAAGTCATTTTATGACTGGTAGAGTCATTTTATCACTGGCCCTGTCTTAAATGACTGGCCCTGTCATTAATGACGGGCCCAGGCATTTTATCACTGGCCCTGTCATTAATGACTGGCCCTGTCATTAATGGCAGGCCCAGTCATTTTATAACTGGCCCTGTCATTTTATAAATGGTTCTGGCATTTTATGACTTGCCAAGTAATTTTATGACTTGCCAAGTCATTTTATGACTGGCAGAGTCATTTTCTAACTGGCCCTGTCATTAATGACTGGCCTTGTCATTAATGACTGGCCAAGTCATTTTATCACTGGCCCTGTCATTTTATGACTGGTTCTGTCATTTTATGACTGGCCAAGTTATTTTATGACTGGCAGAGTCATTTATTCACTGGCCCTGTCATTGATGATAGGCCAGTCATTTTATCCCTGGCCCTTTCATTAATGACTGTGCCAGTCATTTTATCCCTGGCCCTGTCATTTAATGACTGGTTCTGTCATTTTATGACTGGCCAAGTCCATTTATGACTGGCAGAGTCATTTTATCACTGGCCCTGTCATTAATGACTGGCCCTGTCATTAATGACAGGCCCTGTCATTAATGACTGGCCCAGTCATTTTAACATTGGCCCTGTCATTTTATGACTGGTTCTGTCATTTTATGCCTGGCCAAGTCATTTTATGACTGGTAGAGTCATTTTATCACTGGCCCTGTCATTAATGACTGGCCCTGTCATTAATGACTGGCCCAGTCATTTTATCATTGGCCCTGTCATTAATGACTGGCCCTGTCATTAATGACTGGCCCCGTCATTTTATCACTGGCCCTGTCATTTTATGACTGGTTCTGTCATTTTATGACTGGCCAAGTTATTTTATGACTAGCAGAGTCATTTTATCACTGGCCCTGTCATTAATGACTGGCCCTGTCATTAATGACTGGCACACTCATTTTATCACTGGCCCTGTCATTAATGACTGGCCAAGTCCATTTATGACTGGCAGAGTCATTTTATCACTGGCCCTGTCATAAATGACTGGCCCTGTCATTAATGACGGGCCCAGTCATTTTATCACTGGCCCTGTCATTAATGACTGGCCCTGTCATTAATGAAAAGCCCAGTCATTTTATCACTGGCCCTGTCATTTTATGACTGGTTCTGTCATTAATGACTGGCTTAGTCATTTTATGACTGGTAGAGTCATTTTATCACTGGCCCTGTCATAAATGACTGGCCCTGTCATTAATGACGGGCCCAGGCATTTTATCACTGGCCCTGTCATTAATGACTGGCCCTGTCATTAATGACAGGCCCAGTCATTTTATAACTGGCCCTGTCATTTTATGAATGGTTATGTCATTTTATGACTTGCCAAGTAATTTTATTACTTGCAAAGTCATTTTATGACTGGCAGAGTCATTTTATAACCGGCACTGTCATTAATGAGTGGCCCTGTCATTAATGACTGGCCCAGTCATTTTATCACTGGCCCTGTCATTTAATGACTGGTTCTGTCATTTTATGACTGGCCAAGTCCATTTATGACTGGCAGAGTCATTTTATCACTGGCCCTGTCATTAATGACTGGCCCTGTCATTAATGACGGGCCCAGTCATTTTATCACTGGCCCTGTCATTAATGACAGGCCCTGTCATTAATGACTGGCCCAGTCATTTTATCACTGGCCCTGTCATTTTATGACTGGTTCTGTCATTTTATGACTGGCCAAGTCATTTTATGACTGGCAGAGTCATTTTATCACTGGCCCTGTCATTAATGATTGGCCCTGTCATTAATGACTGGCCCTGTCATTAATGACTGGCCCAGTCATTTTATCACTGGCCCTGTCATTAATGACTGGCCCTGTCATTAATGACTGGCACAGTCATTTTATCACTGGCCTTGTCATTTTATGACTGGTTCTGTCATTTTATGACAGGCCAAGTCCATTTATGGCTGGAAGAGTCATTTTATCACTGGCCCTGTCATAAATGACTGGCCCTGTCATTAATGACGGGCCCAGTCATTTTATCACTGGCCCTGTCATTAATGACTGGCCCTGTCATTAATGACTGGCCCAGTCATTTTATCACTGGCCCTGTCATTTTATGACTGGTTCTGTCATTCATGACTGGCTTAGTCATTTTATGACTGGTAGAGTCATTTTATCACTGGCCCTTTCATAAATGACTGGCCCTGTCATTAATGACGGGCCCAGGCATTTTATCACTGGCCCTGTCATTAATGACTGGACCTGTCATTAATGACAGGCCCAGTCATTTTATAACTGATCCAGTCATTTTATGAATGGTTCTGTCATTTAATGACTTGCCAAGTATTTTTATGACTTGCCAAGTCATTTTATGACTGGCAGAGTCATTTTATTACTGGCCCTGTCATTAATGACTGGCCCTGTCATTAATGACTGGCCCAGTCATTTTATCACTGGCTCTGTCATTTTATGACTTGTTCTGTCATTTTATGACTGGCCAAGTCATTTTATGCCTGGCAGAGTCATTTTATCACTGGCCCTGTCATTAATGACTGGCCCTGTCATTAATGACTGGCCCTGTCATTAATGACTGGCCCTGTCATTAATGACTGGCGAAGTCATTTTATCACTGGCCCTGTCATTAATGACTGGCGAAGTCATTTTATCACTGGCCCTTTCATTTAATGACTGGTTTTTTCATTAATGACTGGCCCAGTCATTTTATCACTGGCCCTGTCATTTTATCACAGGCCCTGTCATTAATGACTGGCAGAGTCATTTTTATCACTGGCCTAGTCATTAATGACTGGCCCTGTCATTAATGGCTGGCCCAGTCATTTTATCACTGGCCCTGTCATTAATGACTGGCCCTGTCATTAATGACTGGCCCAGTCATTTTATCACTGGCCCTGTCATTTTATGACTTGTTCTGTCATTTTATGACTGGCCAAGTTATTTTATGACTTGCAGAGTCATTTTATCACTGGCCCTGTCATTAATGACTGGCCCAGTCATTTTATCACAGGCCCTGTCATTAATGACTGGCCCTGTCATTAATGACTGTGCCAGTCATTTTATCACTGGCCCTGTCTTTTTATGACTGGTTCTGTCATTTTATGACTGGCCAAGTCATTTTATGACTGGCAGAAACATTTTATCACTGGCCCTGTCATTAATGACTGGCCCTGTCGTTAATGACTGGCCCAGTCATTTTATCACTCGCCCTGTCATTAATGACTGGCCCTGTCATTAATGACTGGCCCAGTCATTTTATCACTGGCCCTGTCATTTTATGACTGGTTCTGTCTTTTTATGACTCCCCAAGTCCATTTATGACTTGCAGAGTCATTTTATCACGGGCCCAGTCATTAATGACGGGCCCTGTCATTAATGACTTGCCCAGTCATTTTATCACTGGCCCTGTCATTTTATGACTGGTTCTGTCATTTTATGACTGGCCAAGTCATTTTATGACTGGTATAGTCATTTTATCACTGGCCCTGTCATTAATGACTGGCCCTGTCATTAATGACTGGCCCTGTCATTAATGACTGGCCCTGTCATTAATGACATGCCCAATCATTTTATCACTGGCCCTGTCATTTTATGACTGGTTCTGTCATTTTATGACTGGCCAAGTTATTTTATGACTGGTAGAGTCATTTTATCACTGGCCCTGTCCTTAATGACTGGCCATGTCATTAATGACTGGCCCAGTCATTGTATCACTGGCCCTGTCATTAATGACTGGCCCTGTCATTAATGACTGGCCCCGTCATTTTATCACTGGCCCTCTCATTTTTTGACTGGTTCTGTCATTTTATCACTGGCCAAGTTATTTTATGACTAGCAGAGTCATTTTATCACTGGCCCTGTCATTAATGACTGGCCCTGTCATTAATGACTGGCCCACTCATTTCATCACTGGCCCTGTCATTAATGACTGGCCCTGTCCTTAATGACTGGGTCAGTCATTTTATCACTGGCCCTGTCATTTTATGACTGGTTCTGTCATTATATGACTGGCCAAGTCATTTTATGACTGGCAGAGTCATTTTATCACTGGCCCTGTCATTAATGACTGGCCCTGTCATTAATGACTGGCCCTGTCATTAATGACTGGCCCAGTCATTTTATCACTGGCCCTGTCATTAATGACTGGCCCTGTCATTAATGAAAGGCCCAGTCATTTTATCACTGGCCCTGTCATTTTATAACTGGTTCTGTCATTAATGACTGGCTTAGTCATATTATCACTGGTCCTATCTTTTTATGACTGGTTCTGTCATTTTATGACTTGCCAAGTCATTTTATGACTGGTAGAGTCATTTTATCACTGGCCCTGTCATAAATGACTGGCCCTGTCATTTATGACGGGCCCAGGCATTTTATCACTGGCCCTGTCATTAATGACTGGCCCTGTCATTAATGACAGGCCCAGTCATTTTATAACTGGCCCTGTCATTTTATAAATGGTTCTGTCATTTTATGACTTGCCAAGTAATTTTATGACTTGCCAAGTCATTTTATGACTGGCAGAGTCATTTTCTAACTGGCCCTGTCATTAATGACTGGCCCTGTCATTAATGACTGGCCAAGTCATTTTATCACTGGCCCTGTCATTAATGACTGGCGAAGTCATTGGCAAGTCAATGACTGGCCCTGTCATTAATGACTGGCCCAGTCATTTTATCATTGGCCCTGTCATTAATGACTGGCCCTGTCATTAATGACTGGCCCCGTCATTTTATCACTGGCCCTGTCATTTTATGACTGGTTCTGTCATTTTATGACTGGCCAAGTTATTTTATGACTAGCAGAGTCATTTTATCACTGGCCCTGTCATTAATGACTGGCCCTGTCATTAATGAATGGCACACTCATTTTATCACTGGCCCTGTCATTAATGACTGGCCCTGTCATTAATGACGGGCCCAGTCATTTTATCACTGGACCTGTCATTAATGAAAGGCCCTGTCATTAATGACTGGCCCAGTCTTTTTATCACTGGCCCTGACATTTTATGACTGGTTCTGTCTTTTTATGACTGGCCAAGTCATTTTATGCCTGGCAAAGTCATTTTATCACTGGCCCTGTCATTAATGACTGGCCCTGTCATTAATGACTGACCCTGTCATTAATGACTGGCCCACTCATTTTATCACTGGCCCTGTCATTTAATGACTGGTTCAGTCATTTTATGACTGGCCAAGTCCATTTATGACTGGCAGAGTCATTTTATCACTGGCCCTGTCATTAATGACTGGCCCTGTCATTAATGACGGGCCCAGTCATTTTATCACTGGCCTTGTCATTAATGACAGGCCCTGTCATTAATGACTGGCCCAGTCATTTTATCATTGGCCCTGTCATTTTATGACTGGTTCTGTCATTTTATGCCTGGCCAAGTCATTTTATGACTGGTAGAGTCATTTTATCACTGGCCCTGTCATTAATGACTGGCCCTGTCATTAATGACTGGCCCAGTCATTTTATCATTGGCCCTGTCATTAATGACTGGCCCTGTCATTAATGACTGGCCCCGTCATTTTATCACTGGCCCTGTCATTTTATGACTGGTTCTGTCATTTTATGACTGGCCAAGTTATTTTATGACTAGCAGAGTCATTTTATCACTGGCCCTGTCATTAATGACTGGCCCTGTCATTAATGAATGGCACACTCATTTTATCACTGGCCCTGTCATTAATGACTGGCCCTGTCATTAATGACTGGGTCAGTCATTTTATCACTGGCCCTGTCATTTTATGACTGGTTCTGTCATTTTATGACTGGCCAAGTAATTTTATGACTGGCAGAGTCATTTTATCACTGGCCCTGTCCAAAACGACTGGCCTTGTCATTAATGACGGGCCAGTCATTAATGACTGGCACACTCATTTTATCACTGGCCCTGTCATTAATGACTGGCACACTCATTTTATCACTGGCCCTGTCATTAATGACTGGCCCTGTCATTAATGACTGGGTCAGTCATTTTATCACTGGCCCTGTCATTTTATGACTGGTTCTGTCATTTTATGACTGGCCAAGTCATTTTATGACTGGCAGAGTCATTTTATCACTGGCCCTGTCATTAATGACTGGCCCTGTCATTAATGACTGGCCCAGTCATTTTATCACTGGCCCTGTCATTAATGACTGGCCCTGTCATTAATGACTGGCCCAGTCATTTTATCACTGGCCCTGTCATTTAATGACTGGTTCTGTCATTTTATGACTGGCCAAGTCCATTTATGACTGGCAGAGTCATTTTATCACTGGCCCTGTCATTAATGACTGGCCCTGTCATTAATGACGGGCCCAGTCATTTTATCACTGGCCCTGTCATTTTATGACTGGTTCTGTCATTTTATGACTGGCCAAGTCATTTTATGCCTGGCAAAGTCATTTTATCACTGGCCCTGTCATTAATGACTGGCCCTGTCATTAATGACTGGCGAAGTCATTTTATCACTGGCCCTGTCATTAATGACTGGCGAAGTCATTTTATCACTGGCCCAGTCATTTTATCACTGGCCCTGTCATTTTATGACTGGTTCTGTCATTTTATGACTGGCCAAGTAATTTTATGACTGGCAGAGTCATTTTATCACTGGCCCTGTCATTAATGACTAGCCCTGTCATTAATGACTGGCCCTGTCATTAATGACTGGCCCACTCATTTTATCACTGGCCCTGTCATTTAATGAATGGTTCTGTCATTAATGACTGGCCCAGTCATTTTATCACTGGCCCTGTCATTTTATCACTGGCCCTGTCATTAATGACTGGCAGAGTCATTTTTATCACTGGCCCAGTCATTAATGACTGGCCCTGTCATTAATGGCTGGCCCAGTCATTTTATCACTGGCCCTGTCATTAATGACTGGCCCTGTCATTAATGACTGGCCCAGTCATTTTATCACTGGCCCTGCAATTTTATGACTTGTTCTGTCATTTTATGACTGGCCAAGTCATTTTATGACTGGTAGAGTCATTTTATCACTGGCCTTGTCATTAATGACTGGCCCTGTCATTATTGACTGGCCCAGTCATTTTATCACTGGCCCTGTCATTAATGACTGGCCCTGTCATTAATGACTGGCCCCGTCATTTTATCACTGGCCCTGTCATTTTATGACTAGTTCTGTCATTTTATGACAGGCCAAGTTATTTTATGACTGGAGGAGTCATTTCATCACTGGCCCTGTCATTAATGACTGGCCCAGTCATTTTATCACAGGCCCTGTCATTAATGACTGGCCCTGTCATTAATGACTGTGCCAGTCATTTTATCACTGGCCCTGTCATTTTATGACTGGTTCTGTCATTTTATGACTGGCCAAGTCATTTTATGACTGGCAGAGTCATTATATAACTGGCCCTGTCATTAATGACTGGCCCTGTCGTTAATGACTGGCCCAGTCATTTTATCACTGGCCCTGTCATTAATGACTGGCCCTGTCATTAATGACTGGCCCAGTCATTTTATCACTGGCCCTGTCATTTTATGACTGGTTCTGTCATTTTATGACTCGCCAAGTCCATTTATGACTGGCAGAGTCATTTTATCACGGGCCCTGTCATTAATGACGGGCCCAGTCATTTTATCACTGGCCCTGTTATTAATGACTGGCCCTGTCATTAATGACTTGCCCAGTCATTTTATCACTGGCCCTGTCATTTTATGACTGGTTCTGTCATTTTATGACTGGCCAAGTCATTTTATGACTGGTATAGTCATTTTATCACTGGCCCTGTCCTTAATGACTGGCACTGTCGTTAATGACTGGCCCAGTCATTTTATCACTGGCCCTGTCATTAATGACTGGCCCTGTCATTAATGACGTGCCCAATCATTTTATCACTGGCCCTGTCATTTTATGACTGGTTCTGTCATTTTATGACTGGCCAAGTCATTTTATGACTGGTAGAGTCGTTTTATCACTGGCCCTGTCCTTAATGACTGGCCGTGTCATTAATGACTGGCCCAGTCATTTTATAACTGGCCCTGTCATTAATGACTGGCCCTGTCATTAATGACTGGCCCCGTCATTTTATCACTGGCCCTGTCATTTTTTGACTGGTTCTGTTATTTTATGACTGGCCAAGTTATTTTATGACTAGCAGAGTCATTTTATCACTGGCCCTGTCATTAATGACTGGCCCTGTCATTAATGACTGGCCCTGTCATTAATGACTGGCCCAGTCATTTTATCACTGGCCCTGTCATTAATGACTGGCCCTGTTATTAATGACTGGCCCCGTCATTTTATCACTGGCCCTGTCATTTTATGATTGGTTCTGTCATTTTATGACTGGCCAAGTTATTTTATGACTAGCAGAGTCATTTTATCACTGGCCCTGTCATTAACGACTGGCCCTGTCATTAATGACTGGACCACTCTTTTTATCACTGGCCCCTTCATTAATGACTGGCCCTGTCATTAATGACTGGGTCAGTCATTTTATCACTGGCCCTGTCATTTTATGACTGGTTCTGTCATTTTATGACTGGCCAAGTCATTTTATGACTGGCAGAGTCATTTTATCACTGGCCCTGTCATTAATGACTGGCCCTGTCATTAATGACTGGCCCCGTCATTAATGACTGGCCCAGTCATTTTATCACTGGCCCTGTCATTAATGACTGGCCCTGTCATTAATGACTAGCCCAGTCATTTTATCACTGGCCCTGTCATTTTATGATTGGTTCTGTCATTTTATGACTGGCCAAGTCCATTTATGACTGGCAGAGTCATTTTATCACTGGCCCTTTCATTAATGACTGGCCCTGTCATTAATGACGGGCCCAGTCATTTTATCACTGGCCCTGTCATTAATGACTGGCCCTGTCATTAATGAAAGGCCCAGTCATTTTATCACTGGCCCTGTCATTTTATGACCGGTTCTGTCATTAATGACTAGCTTAGTCATATTATCACTGGCCCTATCTTTTTATGACTGGTTCTGTCATTTTATGACTTGCCAAGTCATTTTATGACTGGTAGAGTCATTTTATCACTGGCCCTGTCATTAATGACTGGCCCTGTCATTAATGACTGGGACACTCATTTTATCACTGGCCCTGTCATTAATGACTGGCCCTGTCATTAATGACTGGGTCAGTCATTTTATCACTGGCCCTGTCATTTTATGACTGGTTGTGTCATTTTATGACTGGCCAAGTCATTTTCAGACTGGCAGAGTCATTTCATCACTGGCCCAGTCATTAATGACTGGCCCTGTCATTAATGACTGGCCCTGTCATTAATGACTGGCCCAGTCATTTTATCACGGGCCCTGTCATTAATGACTGGCCCTGTTATTAATGACTGGGTCAGTCATTTTATCACTGGCCCTGTCATTTTATGACTGGTTCTGTCATTTTATGACTGGCCAAGTCATTTTATGACTGGCAGAGTCATTTTATCACTGGCCCTGTCATTAATGACTGGCCCTGTCATTAATGACTGGCCCTGTCATTAATGACTGGCCCAGTCATTTTATCACTGGCCCTGTCATTAATGACTGGCCCTGTCATTAATGACTGGCCCAGTCATTTTGTCTCTGGCCTTGTCATTTTATGACTGGTTCTGTCATTTTATGACTGGCCAAGTCCATTTATGACTGGCAGAGTCATTTTATCACTGGCCCTGTCATTAATGACTGGCCCTGTAATTAATGACTGGGCCAGTCATTTTATTACTGGGCCTGTCATTAATGACTGGCCCTGTCATTAATGACTGGCACAGTCATTTTATCACTGGCCTTGTCATTTTATGACTGGTTCTGTCATTTTATGACTGGCCAAGTCCATTTATGGCTGGAAGAGTCATTTTATCACTGGCCATGTCATAAATGACTGGCCCTGTCATTAATGACGGGCTCAGTCATTTTATCACTGGCCCTGTAATTAATGACTGGCCCTGTCATTAATGACTGGCCCAGTCATTTTATCACTGGCCCTGTCATTTTATGACTGGTTCTGTCATTCATGACTGGCTTAGTCATTTTATGACTGGTAGAGTCATTTTATCACTGGCCCTGTCATAAATGACTGGCCCTGTCATTAATGACGGGCCCAGGCATTTTATCACTGGCCCTGTCATTAATGACTGGCCCTGTCATTAATGACAGGCCCAGTCATTTTATAACTGATCCAGTCATTTTATGAATGGTTCTGTCATTTAATGACTTGCCAAGTATTTTTATGACTTGCCAAGTCATTTTATGACTGGCAGAGTCATTTTATTACTGGCCCTGTCATTAATGACTGGCCCTGTCATTAATGACTGTCCCAGTCATTTTATCACTGGCTCTGTCATTTTATGACTTGTTCTGTCATTTTATGGCTGGCCAAGTCATTTTATGCCTGGCAGAGTCATTTTATCACTGGCCCTGTCATTAATGACTGGCCCTGTCATTAATGACTGGCCCTGTCATTAATGACTGGCCCAGTCATTAATGACTGGCGAAGTCATTTTATCACTGGCCCTGTCATTAATGACTGGCGAAGTCATTTTATCACTGGCCCTTTCATTTAATGACTGGTTCTGTCATTAATGACTGGCCCAGTCATTTTATCACTGGCCCTGTCATTTTATCACTGGCCCTGTCATTAATGACTGTCAGAGTCATTTTTATCACTGGCCTAGTCATTAATGACTGGCCCTGTCATTAATGGCTGGCCCAGTCATTTTATCACTGGCCCTGTCATTAATGACTGGCCCTGTCATTAATGACTGGCACAGTCATTTTATCACTGGCCCTGTCATTTTATGACTTGTTCTGTCATTTTATGACTGGCCAAGTTATTTTATGACTTGCAGAGTCATTTTATCACTGGCCCTGTCATTAATGACTGGCCCAGTCATTTTATCACAGGCCCTGTCATTAATGACTGGCCCTGTCATTAATGACTGTGCCAGTCATTTTATCACTGGCCCTGTCATTTTATGACTGGTTCTGTCATTTTATGACTGGCCAAGTCATTTTATGACTGGCAGAGTCATTTTATCACTGGCCCTGTCATTAATGACTGGCCCTGTCATTAATGACTGGCCCTGTCATTAATGACTGGCCCAGTCATTTTATCACTGGCCCTGTCATTAATGACTGGCCCTGTCATTAATGACTGGCCCAGTCATTTTATCACTGGCCCTGTCATTTAATGACTGGTTCTGTCATTTTATGACTGGCCAAGTCCATTTATGACTGGCAGAGTCATTTTATCACTGGCCCTGTCATTAATGACTGGCCCTGTCATTAATGACGGGCCCAGTCATTTTATCACTGGCCCTGTCATTAATGACAGGCCCTGTCATTAATGACTGGCCCAGTCATTTTATCACTGGCCCTGTCATTTTATGACTGGTTCTGTCATTTTATGACTGGCCAAGTCATTTTATGCCTGGCAAAGTCATATTATCACTGGCCCTGTCATTAATGACTGGCGAAGTCATTTTATCACTGGCCCTGTCATTAATGACTGGCGAAGTCATTTTATCACTGGCCCAGTCATTTTATCACTGGCCCTGTCATTTTATGACTGGTTCTGTCATTTTATGACTGGCCAAGTAATTTTATGACTGGCAGAGTCATTTTATCACTGGCCCTGTCATTAATGACTAGCCCTGTCATTAACGACTGGCCCTGTCATTAATGACTGGCCCACTCATTTTATCACTGGCCCTGTCATTTAATGACTGGTTTTGTCATTTTATGACTGGCCAAGTCCATTTATGACTGGCAGAGTCATTTTATCACTGGCCCTGTCATTAATGACTGGCCCTGTCATTAATGACGGGCCCAGTCATTTTATCACTGGCCTTGTCATTAATGACAGGCCCTGTCATTAATGACTGGCCCAGTCATTTTATCATTGGCCCTGTCATTTTATGACTGGTTCTGTCATTTTATGACTGGTAGAGTCATTTTATCACTGGCCCTGTCATTAATGACTGGCCCTGTCATTAATGACTGGCCCAGTCATTTTATCATTGGCCCTGTCATTAATGACTGGCCCTGTCATTAATGACTGGCCCTGTCATTAATGACTGGCCCCGTCATTTTATCACTGGCCCTGTCATTTTATGACTGGTTCTGTCATTTTATGACTGGCCAAGTTATTTTATGACTAGCAGAGTCATTTTATCACTGGCCCTGTCATTAATGACTGGCCCTGTCATTAATGAATGGCACACTCATTTTACCACTGGCCCTGTCATTAATGACTGGCCCTGTCATTAATGACTGGGTCAGTCATTTTATCACTGGCTCTGTCATTTTATGACTGGTTCTGTCATTTTATGACTGGCCAAGTAATTTTATGACTGGCAGAGTCATTTTATCACTGGCCCTGTCCAAAATGACTGGCCTTGTCATTAATGACGGGCCCAGTCATTAATGACTGGCACACTCATTTTATCACTGGCCCTGTCATTAATGACTGGCACACTCATTTTATCACTGGCCCTGTCATTAATGACTGGCCCTGTCATTAATGTCTGGGTCAGTCATTTTATCACTGGCCCTGTCATTTTATGACTGGTTCTGTCATTTTATGACTGGCCAAGTCATTTTATGACTGGCGGAGTCATTTTATCACTGGCCCTGTCATTAATGACTGGCCCTGTCATTAATGACTGGCCCAGTCATTTTATCACTGGCCCTGTCATTAATGACTGGCCCTGTCATTAAAGACGGGCCCAGTCATTTTATCACTGGCCCTGTCATTTTATGACTGGTTCTGTCATTTTATGACTGGCCAAGTCATTTTATGCCTGGCAAAGTCATTTTATCACTGGCCCTGTCATTAATGACTGGCCCTGTCATTAATGACTGGCGAAGTCATTTTATCACTGGCCCTGTCATTAATGACTGGCCCTGTCATTAATGACTGGCCCCGTCATTAATGACTGGCCCAGTCATTTTATCACTGGCCCTGTCATTAATGACTGGCCCTGTCATTAATGACTAGCCCAGTCATTTTATCACTGGCCCTGTCATTTTATGACTGGTTCTGTCATTTTATGACTGGCCAAGTCTATTTATGACTGGCAGAGTCATTTTATCACTGGCCCTTTCATTAATGACTGGCCCTGTCATTAATGACGGGCCCAGTCATTTTATCACTGGCCCTGTCATTAATGACTGGCCCTGTCATTAATGAAAGGCCCAGTCATTTTATCACTGGCCCTGTAATTTTATGACCGGTTCTGTCATTAATGACTAGCTTAGTCATATTATCACTGGCCCTATCTTTTTATGACTGGTTCTGTCATTTTATGACTTGCCAAGTCATTTTATGACTGGTAGAGTCATTTTATCACTGGCCCTGTCATTAATGACTGGCCCTGTCATTAATGACTGGCACACTCATTTTATCACTGGCCCTGTCATTAATGACTGGCCCTGTCATTAATGACTGGGTCAGTCATTTTATCACTGGCCCTGTCATTTTATGACTGGTTGTGTCATTTTATGACTGGCCAAGTCATTTTCAGACTGGCAGAGTCATTTCATCACTGGCCCAGTCATTAATGACTGGCCCTGTCATTAATGACTGGCCCTGTCATTAATGACTGGCCCAGTCATTTTATCACGGGCCCTGTCATTAATGACTGGCCCTGTTATTAATGACTGGGTCAGTCATTTTATCACTGGCCCTGTCATTTTATGACTGGTTCTGTCATTTTATGACTGGCCAAGTCATTTTATGACTGGCAGAGTCATTTTATCACTGGCCCTGTCATTAATGACTGGCCCTGTCATTAATGACTGGTCCTGTCATTAATGACTGGCCCAGTCATTTTATCACTGGCCCTGTCATTAATGACTGGCCCTGTCATTAATGACTGGCCCAGTCATTTTATCTCTGGCCTTGTCATTTTATGACTGGTTCTGTCATTTTATGACTGGCCAAGTCCATTTATGACTGGCAGAGTCATTTTATCACTGGCCCTGTCATAAATGACTGGCCCTGTCATTAATGACGGGCCCAGTCATTTTATCACTGGCCCTGTCATTAATGACTGGCCCTGTCATTAATGAAAAGCCCAGTCATTTTATCACTGGCCCTGTCATTTTATGACTGGTTCTGTCATTAATGACTGGCTTAGTCATTTTATGACTGGTAGAGTCATTTTATCACTGGCCCTGTCATAAATGACTGGCCCTGTCATTAATGACGGGCCCAGGCATTTTATCACTGGCCCTGTCATTTTATGAATGGTTATGTCATTTTATGACTTGCCAAGTAATTTTATGACTTGCAAAGTCATTTTATGACTGGCAGAGTCATTTTATAACTGGCACTGTCATTAATGAGTGGCCCTGTCATTAATGACTGGCCCAGTCATTTTATCACTGGCCCTGTCATTTAATGACTGGTTCTGTCATTTTATGACTGGCCAAGTCCATTTATGACTGGCAGAGTCATTTTATCACTGGCCCTGTCATTAATGACTGGCCCTGTCATTAATGACGGGCCCAGTCATTTTATCACTGGCCCTGTCATTAATGACAGGCCCTGTCATTAATGACTGGCCCAGTCATTTTATCACTGGCCCTGTCATTTTATGACTGGTTCTGTCATTTTATGACTGGCCAAGTCATTTTATGACTGGCAGAGGCATTTTATCACTGGCCCTGTCATTAATGACTGGCCCTGTCATTAATGACTGGCCCTGTCATTAATGACTGGCCCTGTAATTAATGACTGGGCCAGTCATTTTATTACTGGGCCTGTCATTAATGACTGGCCCTGTCATTAATGACTGGCACAGTCATTTTATCACTGGCCTTGTCATTTTATGACTGGTTCTGTCATTTTATGACTGGCCAAGTCCATTTATGGCTGGAAGAGTCATTTTATCACTGGCCATGTCATAAATGACTGGCCCTGTCATTAATGACGGGCTCAGTCATTTTATCACTGGCCCTGTCATTAATGACTGGCCCTGTCATTAATGACTGGCCCAGTCATTTTATCACTGGCCCTGTCATTTTATGACTGGTTCTGTCATTCATGACTGGCTTAGTCATTTTATGACTGGTAGAGTCATTTTATCACTGGCCCTGTCATAAATGACTGGCCCTGTCATTAATGACGGGCCCAGGCATTTTATCACTGGCCCTGTCATTAATGACTGGCCCTGTCATTAATGACAGGCCCAGTCATTTTATAACTGATCCAGTCATTTTATGAATGGTTCTGTCATTTAATGACTTGCCAAGTATTTTTATGACTTGCCAAGTCATTTTATGACTGGCAGAGTCATTTTATTACTGGCCCTGTCATTAATGACTGGCCCTGTCATTAATGACTGGCCCAGTCATTTTATCACTGGCTCTGTCATTTTATGACTTGTTCTGTCATTTTATGACTGGCCAAGTCATTTTATGCCTGGCAGAGTCATTTTATCACTGGCCCTGTCATTAATGACTGGCCCTGTCATTAATGACTGGCCCTGTCATTAATGACTGGCCCAGTCATTAATGACTGGCGAAGTCATTTTATCACTGGCCCTGTCATTAATGACTGGCGAAGTCATTTTATCACTGGCCCTTTCATTTAATGACTGGTTCTGTCATTAATGACTGGCCCAGTCATTTTATCACTGGCCCTGTCATTTTATCACTGGCCCTGTCATTAATGACTGTCAGAGTCATTTTTATCACTGGCCTAGTCATTAATGACTGGCCCTGTCATTAATCGGCTGGCCCAGTCATTTTATCACTGGCCCTGTCATTAATGACTGGCCCTGTCATTAATGACTGGCACAGTCATTTTATCACTGGCCCTGTCATTTTATGACTTGTTCTGTCATTTTATGACTGGCCAAGTTATTTTATGACTTGCAGAGTCATTTTATCACTGGCCCTGTCATTAATGACTGGCCCAGTCATTTTATCACAGGCCCTGTCATTAATGACTGGCCCTGTCATTAATGACTGTGCCAGTCATTTTATCACTGGCCCTGTCATTTTATGACTGGTTCTGTCATTTTATGACTGGCCAAGTCATTTTATGACTGGCAGAGTCATTTTATCACTGGCCCTGTCATTAATGACTGGCCCTGTCATTAATGACTGGCCCTGTCATTAATGACTGGCCCAGTCATTTTATCACTGGCCCTGTCATTAATGACTGGCCCTGTCATTAATGACTGGCCCAGTCATTTTATCACTGGCCCTGTCATTTAATGACTGGTTCTGTCATTTTATGACTGGCCAAGTCCATTTATGACTGGCAGAGTCATTTTATCACTGGCCCTGTCATTAATGACTGGCCCTGTCATTAATGACGGGCCCAGTCATTTTATCACTGGCCCTGTCATTAATGACAGGCCCTGTCATTAATGACCGGCCCAGTCATTTTATCACTGGCCCTGTCATTTTATGACTGGTTCTGTCATTTTATGACTGGCCAAGTCATTTTATGCCTGGCAAAGTCATATTATCACTGGCCCTGTCATTAATGACTGGCGAAGTCATTTTATCACTGGCCCTGTCATTAATGACTGGCGAAGTCATTTTATCACTGGCCCAGTCATTTTATCACTGGCCCTGTCATTTTATGACTGGTTCTGTCATTTTATGACTGGCCAAGTAATTTTATGACTGGCAGGGTCATTTTATCACTGGCCCTGTCATTAATGACTAGCCCTGTCATTAACGACTGGCCCTGTCATTAATGACTGGCCCACTCATTTTATCACTGGCCCTGTCATTTAATGACTGGTTCTGTCATTTTATGACTGGCCAAGTCCATTTATGACTGGTAGAGTCATTTTATCACTGGCCCTGTCATTAATGACTGGCCCTGTCATTAATGACGGGCCCAGCCATTTTATCACTGGCCTTGTCATTAATGACAGGCCCTGTCATTAATGACTGGCCCAGTCATTTTATCATTGGCCCTGTCATTTTATGACTGGTTCTGTCATTTTATGACTGGTAGAGTCATTTTATCACTGGCCCTGTCATTAATGACTGGCCCTGTCATTAATGACTGGCCCAGTCATTTTATCATTGGCCCTGTCATTAATGACTGGCCCTGTCATTAATGACTGGCCCTGTCATTAATGACTGGCCCCGTCATTTTATCACTGGCCCTGTCATTTTATGACTGGTTCTGTCATTTTATGACTGGCCAAGTTATTTTATGACTAGCAGAGTCATTTTATCACTGGCCCTGTCATTAATGACTGGCCCTGTCATTAATGAATGGCACACTCATTTTACCACTGGCCCTGTCATTAATGACTGGCCCTGTCATTAATGACTGGGTCAGTCATTTTATCACTGGCTCTGTCATTTTATGACTGGTTCTGTCATTTTATGACTGGCCAAGTAATTTTATGACTGGCAGAGTCATTTTATCACTGGCCCTGTCCAAAATGACTGGCCTTGTCATTAATGACGGGCCCAGTCATTAATGACTGGCACACTCATTTTATCACTGGCCCTGTCATTAATGACTGGCACACTCATTTTATCACTGGCCCTGTCATTAATGACTGGCCCTGTCATTAATGTCTGGGTCAGTCATTTTATCACTGGTCTGTCATTTTATGACTGGTTCTGTCATTTTATGACTGGCCAAGTCATTTTATGACTGGCGGAGTCATTTTATCACTGGCCCTGTCATTAATGACTGGCCCTGTCATTAATGACTGGCCCAGTCATTTTATCACTGGCCCTGTCATTAATGACTGGCCCTGTCATTAAAGACGGGCCCAGTCATTTTATCACTGGCCCTGTCATTTTATGACTGGTTCTGTCATTTTATGACTGGCCAAGTCATTTTATGCCTGGCAAAGTCATTTTATCACTGGCCCTGTCATTAATGACTGGCCCTGTCATTAATGACTGGCGAAGTCATTTTATCACTGGCCCAGTCATTTTATCACTGGCCCTGTCATTTTATGACTGGTTCTGTCATTTTATGACTGGCCAAGTAATTTTATGACTGGCAGAGTCATTTTATCACTGGCCCTGTCATTAATGACTAGCCCTGTCATTAATGACTGGCCCTGTCATTAATGACTGACCCACTCATTTTATCACTGGCCCTGTCATTTAATGACTGGTTCTGTCATTAATGACCGGCCCAGTCATTTTATCACTGGCCCTGTCATTTTATCACTGGCCCTGTCATTAATGACTGGCAGAGTCATTTTTATCACTGGCCCAGTCATTAATGACTGGCCCTGTCATTAATGGCTGGCCCAGTCATTTTATCACTGGCCCTGTCATTAATGACTGGCCCTGTCATTAATGACTGGCCCAGTCATTTTATCACTGGCCCTGCAATTTTATGACTTGTTCTGTCATTTTATGACTGGCCAAGTCATTTTATGACTGGTAGAGTCATTTTATCACTGGCCTTGTCATTAATGACTGGCCCTGTCATTATTGACTGGCCCAGTCATTTTATCACTGGCCCTGTCATTAATGACTGGCCCTGTCATTAATGACTGGCCCCGTCATTTTATCACTGGCCCTGTCATTTTATGACTAGTTTTGTCATTTTATGACAGGCCAAGTTATTTTATGACTGGAGGAGTCATTTCATCACTGGCCCTGTCATTAATGACTGGCCCAGTCATTTTATCACAGGCCCTGTCATTAATGACTGGCCCTGTCATTAATGACTGTGCCAGTCATTTTATCACTGGCCCTGTCATTTTATGACTGGTTCTGTCATTTTATGACTGGCCAAGTCATTTTATGACTGGCAGAGTCATTATATAACTGGCCCTGTCATTAATGACTGGCCCTGTCGTTAATGACTGGCCCAGTCATTTTATCACTGGCCCTGTCATTAATGACTGGCCCTGTCATTAATGACTGGCCCAGTCATTTTATAACTGGCCCTGTCATTTTATGACTGGTTCTGTCATTTTATGACTCGCCAAGTCCATTTATGACTGGCAGAGTCATTTTATCACGGGCCCTGTCATTAATGACGGGCCCAGTCATTTTATCACTGGCCCTGTTATTAATGACTGGCCCTGTCATTAATGACTTGCCCAGTCATTTTATCACTGGCCCTGTCATTTTATGACTGGTTCTGTCATTTTATGACTGGCCAAGTCATTTTATGACTGGTATAGTCATTTTATCACTGGCCCTGTCCTTAATGACTGGCACTGTCGTTAATGACTGGCCCAGTCATTTTATCACTGGCCCTGTCATTAATGACTGGCCCTGTCATTAATGACGTGCCCAATCATTTTATCACTGGCCCTGTCATTTTATGACTGGTTCTGTCATTTTATGACTGGCCAAGTCATTTTATGACTGGTAGAGTCATTTTATCACTGGCCCTGTCCTTAATGACTGGCCGTGTCATTAATGACTGGCCCAGTCATTTTATAACTGGCCCTGTCATTAATGACTGGCCCTGTCATTAATGACTGGCCCCGTCTTTTTATCACTGGCCCTGTCATTTTTTGTCTGGTTCTGTTATTTTATGACTGGCCAAGTTATTTTATGACTAGCAGAGTCATTTTATCACTGGCCCTGTCATTAATGACTGGCCCTGTCATTAATGACTGGCCCAGTCATTTTATCACTGGCCCTGTCATTAATGACTGGCCCTGTTACTAATGACTGGCCCCGTCATTTTATCACTGGCCCTGTCATTTTATGACTGGTTCTGTCATTTTATGACTGGCCAAGTTATTTTATGACTAGCAGAGTCATTTTATCACTGGCCCTGTCATTAACGACTGGCCCTGTCATTAATGACTGGACCACTCTTTTTATCACTGGCCCCTTTATTAATGACTGGCCCTGTCATTAATGACTGGGTCAGTCATTTTATCACTGGCCCTGTCATTTTATGACTGGTTCTGTCATTTTATGACTGGCCAAGTCATTTTATGACTGGCAGAGTCATTTTATCACTGGCCCTGTCATTAATGACTGGCCCTGTCATTAATGACTGGCCCTGTCATTAATGACTGGCCCAGTCATTTATCACTGGCCCTGTCATTAATGACTGGCCCTGTCATTAATGACTAGCCCAGTCATTTTATCACTGGCCCTGTCATTTTATGACTGGTTCTGTCATTTTATGACTGGCCAAGTCCATTTATGACTGGCAGAGTCATTTTATCACTGGCCCTTTCATTAATGACTGGCCCTGTCATTAATGACGGGCCCAGTCATTTTATCACTGGCCCTGTCATTAATGACTCGCCCTGTCATTAATGAAAGGCCCAGTCATTTATCACTGGCCCTGTCATTTTGTGACTGGTTCTGTCATTAATGACTAGCTTAGTCATATTATCACTGGCCCTATCTTTTTATGACTGGTTCTGTCATTTTATGACTTGCCAAGTCATTTTATGACTGGTAGAGTCATTTTATCACTGGCCCTGTCATTAATGACTGGCCCTGTCATTAATGACTGGCACACTCATTTTATCACTGGCCCTGTCATTAATGACTGGCCCTGTCATTAATGACTGGGTCAGTCATTTTATCACTGGCCCTGTCATTTTATGACTGGTTGTGTCATTTTATGACTGGCCAAGTCATTTTCAGACTGGCAGAGTCATTTCATCACTGGCCCAGTCATTAATGACTGGCCCTGTCATTAATGACTGGCCCTGTCATTAATGACTGGCCCAGTCATTTTATCACTGGCCCTGTCATTAATGACTGGCCCTGTCATTAATGACTGGGTCAGTCATTTTATCACTGGCCCTGTCATTTTATGACTGGTTCTGTCATTTTATGACTGGCCAAGTCATTTTATGACTGGCAGAGTCATTTTATCACTGGCCCTGTCATTAATGACTGGCCCTGTCATTAATGACTGGCCCTGTCATTAATGACTGGCCCTGTCATTAATGACTGGCCCAGTCATTTTATCACTGGCCCTGTCATTTTATGACTGGTTCTGTCATTTTATGACTGGCCAAGTCCATTTATGACTGGCAGAGTCATTTTATCACTGGCCCTTTCATTAATGACTGGCCCTGTCATTAATGACGGGCCCAGTCATTTTATCACTGGCCCTGTCATTAATGACTCGCCCTGTCATTAATGAAAGGCCCAGTCATTTTATCACTGGCCCTGTCATTTTATGACTGATTCTGTCATTAATGACTAGCTTAGTCATATTATCACTGGCCCTATCTTTTTATGACTGGTTCTGTCATTTTATGACTTGCCAAGTCATTTTATGACTGGTAGAGTCATTTTATCACTGGCCCTGTCATTAATGACTGGCCCTGTCATTAATGACTGGCACACTCATTTTATCACTGGCCCTGTCATTAATGACTGGCCCTGTCATTAATGACTGGGTCAGTCATTTTATCACTGGCCCTGTCATTTTATGACTGGTTGTGTCATTTTCTGACTGGCCAAGTCATTTTCAGACTGGCAGAGTCATTTCATCACTGGCCCAGTCATTAATGACTGGCCCTGTCATTAATGACTGGCCCTGTCATGAATGACTGGCCCAGTCATTTTATCACTGGCCCTGTCATTAATGACTGGCCCTGTCATTAATGACGGGCCCAGTCATTTTATCACTGGCCCTGTCATTATTGACAGGCCCTGTCATTAATGACTGGCCCAGTCATTTTATCACTGGCCCTGTCATTTTATGACTGGTTCTGTCATTTTATGACTGGCCAAGTCATTTTATGACTGGCAGAGTCATTTTATCACTGGCCCTGTCATTAATGACTGGCCCTGTCATTAATGACTGGCCCTGTCATTAATGACTGGCCCAGTCATTTTATTAC
Organism: Platycnemis pennipes; assembly: GCA_933228895.1. Taxonomy (NCBI): domain Eukaryota; kingdom Metazoa; phylum Arthropoda; class Insecta; order Odonata; family Platycnemididae; genus Platycnemis; species Platycnemis pennipes. The sequence continues at coordinate 73,229,839 of OW121846.1, read as the reverse complement.
TGGCACTGTCATTAATGACTGGCCCTGTCATTAATGACTGGCACAGTCATTTTATCACTGGCCTTGTCATTTTATGACTGGTTCTGTCATTTTATGACTGGCCAAGTCCATTTATGGCTGGAAGAGTCATTTTATCACTGGCCCTGTCATAAATGACTGGCCCTGTCATTAATGACGGGCCCAGTCATTTTATCACTGGCCCTGTCATTAATGACTGGCCCTGTCATTAATGACTGGCCCAGTCATTTTATCACTGGCCCTGTCATTTTATGACTGGTTCTGTCATTCATGACTGGCTTAGTCATTTTATGACTGGTAGAGTCATTTTATCACTGGCCCTGTCATAAATGACTGGCCCTGTCATTAATGACGGGCCCAGGCATTTTATCACTGGCCCTGTCATTAATGACTGGCCCTGTCATTAATGACAGGCCCAGTCATTTTATAACTGATCCAGTCATTTTATGAATGGTTCTGTCATTTAATGACTTGCCAAGTATTTTTATGACTTGCCAAGTCATTTTATGACCTGCAGAGTCATTTTATTACTGGCCCTGTCATTAATGACTGGCCCTGTCATTAATGACTGGCCCAGTCATTTTATCACTGGCTCTGTCATTTTATGACTTGTTCTGTCATTTTATGACTGGCCAAGTCATTTTATGCCTGGCAGAGTCATTTTATCACTGGCCCTGTCATTAATGACTGGCCCTGTCATTAATGACTGGCCCTGTCATTAATGACTGGCCCTGTCATTAATGACTGGCGAAGTCATTTTATCACTGGCCCTGTCATTAATGACTGGCGAAGTCATTTTATCACTGGCCCTTTCATTTAATGACTGGTTCTGTCATTAATGACTGGCCCAGTCATTTTATCACTGGCCCTGTCATTTTATCACTGGCCCTGTCATTAATGACTGGCAGAGTCATTTTTATCACTGGCCTAGTCATTAATGACTGGCCCTGTCATTAATGGCTGGCCCAGTCATTTTATCACTGGCCCTGTCATTAATGACTGGCCCTGTCATTAATGACTGGCCCAGTCATTTTATCACTGGCCCTGTCATTTTATGACTTGTTCTGTCATTTTATGACTGGCCAAGTTATTTTATGACTTGCAGAGTCATTTTATCACTGGCCCTGTCATTAATGACTGGCCCAGTCATTTTATCACAGGCCCTGTCATTAATGACTGGCCCTGTCATTAATGACTGTGCCAGTCATTTTATCACTGGCCCTGTCATTTTATGACTGGTTCTGTCATTTTATGACTGGCCAAGTCATTTTATGACTGGCAGAGTCATTTTATCACTGGCCCTGTCATTAATGACTGGCCCTGTAGTTAATGACTGGCCCAGTCATTTTATCACTCGCCCTGTCATTAATGACTGGCCCTGTCATTAATGACTGGCCCAGTCATTTTATCACTGGCCCTGTCATTTTATGACTGGTTCTGTCATTTTATGACTCCCCAAGTCCATTTATGACTTGCAGAGTCATTTTATCACGGGCCCAGTCATTAATGACGGGCCCAGTGATTTTATCACTGGCCCTGTTATTAATGACTGGCCCTGTCATTAATGACTTGCCCAGTCATTTTATCACTGGCCCTGTCATTTTATGACTGGTTCTGTCATTTTATGACTGGCCAAGTCATTTTATGACTGGTATAGTCATTTTATCACTGGCCCTGTCATTAATGACTGGCCCTGTCATTAATGACTGGCCCTGTCATTAATGACTGGCCCTGTCATTAATGACATGCCCAATCATTTTATCACTGGCCCTGTCATTTTATGACTGGTTCTGTCATTTTATGACTGGCCAAGTTATTTTATGACTGGTAGAGTCATTTTATCACTGGCCCTGTCCTTAATGACTGGCTATGTCATTAATGACTGGCCCAGTCATTTTATCACTGGCCCTGTCATTAATGACTGGCCCTGTCATTAATGACTGGCCCCGTCATTTTATCACTGGCCCTCTCATTTTTTGACTGGTTCTGTCATTTTATGACTGGCCAAGTTATTTTATGACTAGCAGAGTCATTTTATCACTGGCCCTGTCATTAATGACTGGCCCTGTCATTAATGACTGGCCCTGTCATTAATGACTGGCCCAGTCATTTTATCACTGGCCCTGTCATTTTATAACTGGTTCTGTCATTAATGACTGGCTTAGTCATATTATCACTGGTCCTATCTTTTTATGACTGGTTCTGTCATTTTATGACTTGCCAAGTCATTTTATGACTGGTAGAGTCATTTTATCACTGGCCCTGTCATAAATGACTGGCCCTGTCATTAATGACGGGCCCAGGCATTTTATCACTGGCCCTGTCATTAATGACTGGCCCTGTCATTAATGACAGGCCCAGTCATTTTATAACTGGCCCTGTCATTTTATAAATGGTTCTGTCATTTTATGACTTGCCAAGTAATTTTATGACTTGCCAAGTCATTTTATGACTGGCAGAGTCATTTTCTAACTGGCCCTGTCATTAATGACTGGCCCTGTCATTAATGACTGGCCAAGTCATTTTATCACTGGCCCTGTCATTAATGACTGGCGAAGTCATTAATGACTGTCCCCGTCATTTTACCCTGGCCCTGTCATTTTATGACTGGTTCTGTCATTTTATGACTGGCCAAGTTATTTTATGACTGGCAGATCATTATATCACTGGCCCTGTCATTGATGATAGGCCAGTCATTTTATCCCTGGCCCTGTCATTAATGACTGTGCCAGTCATTTTATCACTGGCCCTGTCATTTAATGACTGGTTCTGTCATTTTATGACTGGCCAAGTCCATTTATGACTGGCAGAGTCATTTTATCACTGGCCCTGTCATTAATGACTGGCCCTGTCATTAATGACGGGCCCAGTCATTTTATCACTGGCCTTGTCATTAATGACAGGCCCTGTCATTAATGACTGGCCCAGTCATTTTTCATTGGCCCTGTCATTTTATGACTGGTTCTGTCATTTTATGACTGGCAGAGTCATTCTATCACTGGCCCTGTCATTAATGACTGGCCCTGTCATTAATGACTGGCCCTGTCATTAATGACTGGCCCAGTCATTTTATCACTGGCCCTGTCTTTAATGACTGGCCCTGTCATTAATGACTGGCCCAGTCATTTTATCTCTGGCCTTGTCATTTTATGACTGGTTCTGTCATTTTATGACTGGCCAAGTCCATTTATGACTGGCAGAGTCATTTTATCACTGGCCCTGTCATAAATGACTGGCCCTGTCATTAATGACGGGCCCAGTCATTTTATCACTGGCCCTGTCATTAATGACTGGCCCTGTCATTAATGAAAAGCCCAGTCATTTTATCACTGGCCCTGTCATTTTATGACTGGTTCTGTCATTAATGACTGGCTTAGTCATTTTATGACTGGTAGAGTCATTTTATCACTGGCCCTGTCATAAATGACTGGCCCTGTCATTAATGACGGGCCCAGGCATTTTATCACTGGCCCTGTCATTAATGACTGGCCCTGTCATTAATGACAGGCCCAGTCATTTTATAACTGGCCCTGTCATTTTATGAATGGTTATGTCATTTTATGACTTGCCAAGTAATTTTATGACTTGCAAAGTCATTTTATGACTGGCAGAGTCATTTTATAACTGGCACTGTCATTAATGAGTGGCCCTGTCATTAATGACTGGCCCAGTCATTTTATCACTTGCCCTGTCATTTAATGACTGGTTCTGTCATTTTATGACTGGCCAAGTCCATTTATGACTGGCAGAGTCATTTTATCACTGGCCCTGTCATTAATGACTGGCCCTGTCATTAATGACGGGCCCAGTCATTTTATCACTGGCCCTGTCATTAATGACAGGCCCTGTCATTAATGACTGGCCCAGTCATTTTATCACTGGCCAAGTCATTTTATGACTGGCAGAGTCATTTTATCACTGGCCCTGTCATTAATGACTGGCCCTGTCATTAATGACTGGCCCTGTCATTAATGACTGGCCCAGTCATTTTATTACTGGCACTGTCATTAATGACTGGCCCTGTCATTAATGACTGGCACAGTCATTTTATCACTGGCCTTGTCATTTTATGACTGGTTCTGTCATTTTATGACTGGCCAAGTCCATTTATGGCTGGAAGAGTCATTTTATCACTGGCCCTGTCATAAATGACTGGCCCTGTCATTAATGACGGGCCCAGTCATTTTATCACTGGCCCTTTCATTAATGACTGGCCCTGTCATTAATGACTGGCCCAGTCATTTTATCACTGGCCCTGTCATTTTATGACTGGTTCTGTCATTCATGACTGGCTTAGTCATTTTATGACTGGTAGAGTCATTTTATCACTGGCCCTGTCATAAATGACTGGCCCTGTCATTAATGACGGGCCCAGGCATTTTATCACTGGCCCTGTCATTAATGACTGGCCCTGTCATTAATGACAGGCCCAGTCATTTTATAACTGATCCAGTCATTTTATGAATGGTTCTGTCATTTAATGACTTGCCAAGTATTTTTATGACTTGCCAAGTCATTTTATGACTGGCAGAGTCATTTTATTACTGGCCCTGTCATTAATGACTGGCCCTGTCATTAATGACTGGCCCAGTCATTTTATCACTGGCTCTGTCATTTTATGACTTGTTCTGTCATTTTATGACTGGCCAAGTCATTTTATCACTGGCCCTGTCATTAATGACTGGCCCTGTCATTAATGACTGGCCCTGTCATTAATGACTGGCGAAGTCATTTTATCACTGGCCCTGTCATTAATGACTGGCGAAGTCATTTTATCACTGGCCCTTTCATTTAATGACTGGTTCTGTCATTAATGACTGGCCCAGTCATTTTATCACTGGCCCTGTCATTTTATCACTGGCCCTGTCATTAATGACTGGCAGAGTCATTTTTATCACTGGCCTAGTCATTAATGACTGGCCCTGTCATTAATGGCTGGCCCAGTCATTTTATCACTGGCCCTGTCATTAATGACTGGCCCTGTCATTAATGACTGGCCCAGTCATTTTATCACTGGCCCTGTCATTTTATGACTTGTTCTGTCATTTTATGACTGGCCAAGTTATTTTATGACTTGCAGAGTCATTTTATCACTGGCCCTGTCATTAATGACTGGCCCAGTCATTTTATCACAGGCCCTGTCATTAATGACTGGCCCTGTCATTAATGACTGTGCCAGTCATTTTATCACTGGCCCTGTCATTTTATGACTGGTTCTGTCATTTTATGACTGGCCAAGTCATTTTATGACTGGCAGAGTCATTTTATCACTGGCCCTGTCATTAATGACTGGCCCTGTCGTTGATGACTGGCCCAGTCATTTTATCACTCGCCCTGTCATTAATGACTGGCCCTGTCATTAATGACTGGCCCAGTCATTTTATCACTGGACCTGTCATTTTATGACTGGTTCTGTCATTTTATGACTCCCCAAGTCCATTTATGACTTGCAGAGTCATTTTATCACGGGCCCAGTCATTAATGACGGGCCCAGTGATTTTATCACTGGCCCTGTTATTAATGACTGGCCCTGTCATTAATGACTTGCCCAGTCATTTTATCACTGGCCCTGTCATTTTATGACTGGTTCTGTCATTTTATGACTGGCCAAGTTATTTTATGACTGGTAGAGTCATTTTATCACTGGCCCTGTCCTTAATGACTGGCCATGTCATTAATGACTGGCCCAGTCATTTTATCACTGGCCCTGTCATTAATGACTGGCCCTGTCATTAATGACTGGCCCCGTCATTTTATCACTGGCCCTCTCATTTTTTGACTGGTTCTGTCATTTTATGACTGGCCAAGTTATTTTATGACTAGCAGAGTCATTTTATCACTGGCCCTGTCATTAATGACTGGCCCTGTCATTAATGACTGGCCCACTCATTTCATCACTGGCCCTGTCATTAATGACTGGGCCTGTCCTTAATGACTGGGTCAGTCATTTTATCACTGGCCCTGTCATTTTATGACTGGTTCTGTCATTTTATGACTGGCCAAGTCATTTTATGACTGGCAGAGTCATTTTATCACTGGCCCTGTCATTAATGACTGGCCCTGTCATTAATGACTGGCCCTGTCATTAATGACTGGCCCAGTCATTTTATCACTGGCCCTGTCATTTTATATTTGGTTCTGTCATTAATGACTGGCTTAGTCATATTATCACTGGTCCTATCTTTTTATGACTGGTTCTGTTATTTTATGACTTGCCAAGTCATTTTATGACTGGTAGAGTCATTTTATCACTGGCCCTGTCATAAATGACTGGCCCTGTCATTAATGACGGGCCCAGGCATTTTATCACTGGCCCTGTCATTAATGACTGGCCCTGTCATTAATGACAGGCCCAGTCATTTTATAACTGGCCCTGTCATTTTATAAATGGTTCTGTCATTTTATGACTTGCCAAGTAATTTTATGACTTGCCAAGTCATTTTATGACTGGCAGAGTCATTTTCTAACTGGCCCTGTCATTAATGACTGGCCCTGTCATTAATGACTGGCCAAGTCATTTTATCACTGGCCCTGTCATTAATGACTGGCGAAGTCATTAATGACTGTCCCCGTCATTTTACCCTGGCCCTGTCATTTTATGACTGGTTCTGTCATTTTATGACTGGCCAAGTTATTTTATGACTGGCAGAGTCATTTTATCACTGGCCCTGTCATTAATGACTGGCCCTGTCATTAATGAATGGCACACTCATTTTATCACTGGCCCTGTCATTAATGACTGGCCCTGTCATTAATGACTGGGTCAGTCATTTTATCACTGGCCCTGTCATTTTATGACTGGTTCTGTCATTTTATGACTGGCCAAGTAATTTTATGACTGGCAGAGTCATTTTATCACTGGCCCTGTCCAAAATGACTGGCCTTGTCATTAATGAAGGGCCCATTCATTAATGACTGGCACACTCATTTTATCACTGACCCTGTCATTAATGACTGGCACACTCATTTTATCACTGGCCCTGTCATTAATGACTGGCCCTGTCATTAATGTCTGGGTCAGTCATTTTATCACTGGCCCTGTCATTTTATGACTGGTTCTGTCATTTTATGACTGGCCAAGTCATTTTATGACTGGCGGAGTCATTTTATCACTGGCCCTGTCATTAATGACTGGCCCTGTCATTAATGACTGGCCCTGTCATTAATGACTGGCCCAGTCATTTTATCACTGGCCCTGTCATTAATGACTGGCCCTGTCATTAATGACTGGCCCAGTCATTTTATCACTGGCCCTGTCATTTAATGACTGGTTCTGTCATTTTATGACTGGCCAAGTCCATTTATGACTGGCAGAGTCATTTTATCACTGGCCCTGTCATTTTATGACTGGTTCTGTCATTTTATGACTGGCCAAGTCATTTTATGACTGGCAGAGTCATTTTATCACTGGCCCTGTCATTAATGACTGGCCCTGTCGTTGATGACTGGCCCAGTCATTTTATCACTCGCCCTGTCATTAATGACTGGCCCTGTCATTAATGACTGGCCCAGTCATTTTATCACTGGACCTGTCATTTTATGACTGGTTCTGTCATTTTATGACTCCCCAAGTCCATTTATGACTTGCAGAGTCATTTTATCACGGGCCCAGTCATTAATGACGGGCCCAGTGATTTTATCACTGGCCCTGTTATTAATGACTGGCCCTGTCATTAATGACTTGCCCAGTCATTTTATCACTGGCCCTGTCATTTTATGACTGGTTCTGTCATTTTATGACTGGCCAAGTTATTTTATGACTGGTAGAGTCATTTTATCACTGGCCCTGTCCTTAATGACTGGCCATGTCATTAATGACTGGCCCAGTCATTTTATCACTGGCCCTGTCATTAATGACTGGCCCTGTCATTAATGACTGGCCCCGTCATTTTATCACTGGCCCTCTCATTTTTTGACTGGTTCTGTCATTTTATGACTGGCCAAGTTATTTTATGACTAGCAGAGTCATTTTATCACTGGCCCTGTCATTAATGACTGGCCCTGTCATTAATGACTGGCCCACTCATTTCATCACTGGCCCTGTCATTAATGACTGGGCCTGTCCTTAATGACTGGGTCAGTCATTTTATCACTGGCCCTGTCATTTTATGACTGGTTCTGTCATTTTATGACTGGCCAAGTCATTTTATGACTGGCAGAGTCATTTTATCACTGGCCCTGTCATTAATGACTGGCCCTGTCATTAATGACTGGCCCTGTCATTAATGACTGGCCCAGTCATTTTATCACTGGCCCTGTCATTTTATATTTGGTTCTGTCATTAATGACTGGCTTAGTCATATTATCACTGGTCCTATCTTTTTATGACTGGTTCTGTTATTTTATGACTTGCCAAGTCATTTTATGACTGGTAGAGTCATTTTATCACTGGCCCTGTCATAAATGACTGGCCCTGTCATTAATGACGGGCCCAGGCATTTTATCACTGGCCCTGTCATTAATGACTGGCCCTGTCATTAATGACAGGCCCAGTCATTTTATAACTGGCCCTGTCATTTTATAAATGGTTCTGTCATTTTATGACTTGCCAAGTAATTTTATGACTTGCCAAGTCATTTTATGACTGGCAGAGTCATTTTCTAACTGGCCCTGTCATTAATGACTGGCCCTGTCATTAATGACTGGCCAAGTCATTTTATCACTGGCCCTGTCATTAATGACTGGCGAAGTCATTAATGACTGTCCCCGTCATTTTACCCTGGCCCTGTCATTTTATGACTGGTTCTGTCATTTTATGACTGGCCAAGTTATTTTATGACTGGCAGAGTCATTTTATCACTGGCCCTGTCATTAATGACTGGCCCTGTCATTAATGAATGGCACACTCATTTTATCACTGGCCCTGTCATTAATGACTGGCCCTGTCATTAATGACTGGGTCAGTCATTTTATCACTGGCCCTGTCATTTTATGACTGGTTCTGTCATTTTATGACTGGCCAAGTAATTTTATGACTGGCAGAGTCATTTTATCACTGGCCCTGTCCAAAATGACTGGCCTTGTCATTAATGAAGGGCCCATTCATTAATGACTGGCACACTCATTTTATCACTGACCCTGTCATTAATGACTGGCACACTCATTTTATCACTGGCCCTGTCATTAATGACTGGCCCTGTCATTAATGTCTGGGTCAGTCATTTTATCACTGGCCCTGTCATTTTATGACTGGTTCTGTCATTTTATGACTGGCCAAGTCATTTTATGACTGGCGGAGTCATTTTATCACTGGCCCTGTCATTAATGACTGGCCCTGTCATTAATGACTGGCCCTGTCATTAATGACTGGCCCAGTCATTTTATCACTGGCCCTGTCATTAATGACTGGCCCTGTCATTAATGACTGGCCCAGTCATTTTATCACTGGCCCTGTCATTTAATGACTGGTTCTGTCATTTTATGACTGGCCAAGTCCATTTATGACTGGCAGAGTCATTTTATCACTGGCCCTGTCATTAATGACTGGCCCTGTCATTAATGACGGGCCCAGTCATTTTATCACTGGCCCTGTCATTTTATGACTGGTTCTGTCATTTTATGACTGGCCAAGTCATTTTATGCCTGGCAAAGTCATTTTATCACTGGCCCTGTCATTAATGACTGGCCCTGTCATTAATGACTGGCGAAGTCATTTTATCACTGGCCCTGTCATTAATGACTGGCGAAGTCATTTTATCACTGGCCCAGTCATTTTATGACTGGTTCTGTCATTTTATGACTGGCCAAGTCATTTTATGACTGGCAGAGTCATTTTATCACTGGCCCTGTCATTAATGACTGGCCCTGTCATTAATGACTGGCCCTGTCATTAATGACTGGCCCAGTCATTTTATCACTGGCCCTGTCATTAATGACTGGCCCTGTCATTAATGACTGGCCCAGTCATTTTATCACTGGCCCTGTCATTTAATGACTGGTTCTGTCATTTTATGACTGGCCAAGTCCATTTATGACTGGCAGAGTCATTTTATCACTGGCCCTGTCATTAATGACTGGCCCTGTCATTAATGACGGGCCCAGTCATTTTATCACTGGCCCTGTCATTAATGACAGGCCCTGTCATTAATGACTGGCCCAGTCATTTTATCACTGGCCCTGTCATTTTATGACTGGTTCTGTCATTTTATGACTGGCCAAGTCATTTTATGCCTGGCAAAGTCATTTTATCACTGGCCCTGTCATTAATGACTGGCCCTGTCATTAATGACTGGCGAAGTCATTTTATCACTGGCCCTGTCATTAATGACAGGCGAAGTCATTTTATAACTGGCCCTGTCATTAATGACTGGCCCTGTCATTAATGACTGGCCCCGTCATTTTATCACTGGCCCTGTCCTTAATGACTGGCCGTGTCATTAATGACTGGCCCAGTCATTTTATAACTGGCCCTGTCATTAATGACTGGCCCTGTCATTAATGACTGGCCCCGTCATTTTATCACTGGCCCTGTCATTTTTTGACTGGTTCTGTTATTTTATGACTGGCCAAGTTATTTTATGACTAGCAGAGTCATTTTATCACTGGCCCTGTCATTAATGACTGGCCCTGTCATTAATGACTGGCCCAGTCATTTTATCACTGGCCCTGTCATTAATGACTGGCCCTGTTATTAATGACTGGCCCCGTCATTTTATCACTGGCCCTGTCGTTTTATGACTGGTTCTGTCATTTTATGACTGGCCAAGTTATTTTATGACTAGCAGAGTCATTTTATCACTGGCCCTGTCATTAACGACTGGCCCTGTCATTAATGACTGGCCCACTCTTTTTATCACTGGCCCCTTCATTAATGACTGGCCCTGTCATTAATGACTGGGTCAGTCATTTTATCACTGGCCCTGTCATTTTATGACTGGCCAAGTCATTTTATGACTGGCAGAGTCATTTTATCACTGGCCCTGTCATTAATGACTGGCCCTGTCATTAATGACTGGCCCTGTCATTAATGACTGGCCCAGTCATTTTATCACTGGCCCTGTCATTAATGACTGGCCCTGTCATTAATGACTAGCCCAGTCATTTTATCACTGGCCCTGTCATTTTATGACTGGTTCTGTCATTTTATGACTGGCCAAGTCCATTTATGACTGGCAGAGTCATTTTATCACTGGCCCTTTCATTAATGACTGGCCCTGTCATTAATGACGGGCCCAGTCATTTTATCACTGGCCCTGTCAATAATGACTGGCCCTGTCATTAATGAAAGGCCCAGTCATTTTATCACTGGCCCTGTCATTTTATGACTGGTTCTGTCATTAATGACAAGCTTAGTCATATTATCACTGGCCCTATCTTTTTATGACTGGTTCTGTCATTTTATGACTTGCCAAGTCATTTTATGACTGGTAGAGTCATTTTATCACTGGCCCTGTCATTAATGACTGGCCCTGTCATTAATGACTGGCCCTGTCATTAATGACTGGCACACTCATTTTATCACTGGCCCTGTCATTAATGACTGGCCCTGTCATTAATGACTGGGTCAGTCATTTTATCACTGGCCCTGTCATTTTATGACTGGTTGTGTCATTTTATGACTGGCCAAGTCATTTTCAGACTGGCAGAGTCATTTCATCACTGGCCCAGTCATTAATGACTGGCCCTGTCATTAATGACTGGCCCTGTCATTAATGACTGGCCCAGTCATTTTATCACTGGCCCTGTCATTAATGACTGGCCCTGTCATTAATGACTGGCCCAGTCATTTTATCACTGGCCTTGTCATTTTATGACTGGTTCTGTCATTTTATGACTGGCCAAGTCCATTTATGACTGGCAGAGTCATTTTATCACTGGCCCTGTCATTAATGACTGGCCCTGTCATTAATGACTGGCACACTCATTTTATCACTGGCCCTGTCATTAATGACTGGCACACTCATTTTATCACTGGCCCTGTCATTAATGACTGGCCCTGTCATTAATGACTGGGTCAGTCATTTTATCACTGGCCCTGTCATTTTATGACTGGTTCTGTCATTTTATGACTGGCGAAGTCATTTTATGACTGGCAGAGTCATTTTATCACTGGCCCTGTCATTAATGACTGGCCCTGTCATTAATGACTGGCCCTGTCATTAATGACTGGCCCAGTCATTTTATCACTGGCCCTGTCATTAATGACTGGCCCTGTCATTAATGACTGGCCCAGTCATTTTATCTCTGGCCTTGTCATTTTATGACTGGTTCTGTCATTTTATGACTGGCCAAGTCCATTTATGACTGGCAGAGTCATTTTATCACTGGCCCTGTCATAAATGACTGGCCCTGTCATTAATGACGGGCCCAGTCATTTTATCACTGGCCCTCTCATTAATGACTGGCCCTGTCATTAATGAAAAGCCCAGTCATTTTATCACTGGCCCTGTCATTTTATGACTGGTTCTGTCATTAATGACTGGCTTAGTCATTTTATGACTGGTAGAGTCATTTTATCACTGGCCCTGTCATAAATGACTGGCCCTGTCATTAATGACGGGCCCAGGCATTTTATCACTGGCCCTGTCATTAATGACTGGCCCTGTCATTAATGACAGGCCCAGTCATTTTATAACTGGCCCTGTCATTTTATGAATGGTTATGTCATTTTATGACTTGCCAAGTAATTTTATGACTTGCAAAGTCATTTTATGACTGGCAGAGTCATTTTATAACTGGCACTGTCATTAATGAGTGGCCCTGTCATTAATGACTGGCCCAGTCATTTTATCACTGGCCCTGTCATTTAATGACTGGTTCTGTCATTTTATGACTGGCCAAGTCCATTTATGACTGGCAGAGTCATTTTATCACTGGCCCTGTCATTAATGACTGGCCCTGTCATTAATGACGGGCCCAGTCATTTTATCACTGGCCCTGTCATTAATGACAGGCCCTGTCATTAATGACTGGCCCAGTCATTTTATCACTGGCCCTGTCATTTTATGACTGGTTCTGTCATTTTATGACTGGCCAAGTCATTTTATGACTGGCAGAGTCATTTTATCACTGGCCCTGTCATTAATGACTGGCCCTGTCATTAATGACTGGCCCTGTCATTAATGACTGGCCCAGTCATTTTATCACTGGCCCTGTCATTAATGACTGGCCCTGTCATTAATGACTGGCACAGTCATTTTATCACTGGCCTTGTCATTTTATGACTGGTTCTGTCATTTTATGACTGGCCAAGTCCATTTATGGCTGGAAGAGTCATTTTATCACTGGCCCTGTCATAAATGACTGGCCCTGTCATTAATGACGGGCCCAGTCATTTTATCACTGGCCCTGTCATTAATGACTGGCCCTGTCATTAATGACTGGCCCAGTCATTTTATCACTGGCCCTGTCATTTTATGACTGGTTCTGTCATTCATGACTGGCTTAGTCATTTTATGACTGGTAGAGTCATTTTATCACTGGCCCTGTCATAAATGACTGGCCCTGTCATTAATGACGGGCCCAGGCATTTTATCACTGGCCCTGTCATTAATGACTGGCCCTGTCATTAATGACAGGCCCAGTCATTTTATAACTGATCCAGTCATTTTATGAATGGTTCTGTCATTTAATGACTTGCCAAGTATTTTTATGACTTGCCAAGTCATTTTATGACTGGCAGAGTCATTTTATTACTGGCCCTGTGATTAATGACTGGCCCTGTCATTAATGACTGGCCCAGTCATTTTATCACTGGCTCTGTCATTTTATGACTTGTTCTGTCATTTTATGACTGGCCAAGTCATTTTATGCCTGGCAGAGTCATTTTATCACTGGCCCTGTCATTAATGACTGGCCCTGTCATTAATGACTGGCCCTGTCATTAATGACTGGCGAAGTCATTTTATCACTGGCCCTGTCATTAATGACTGGCGAAGTCATTTTATCACTGGCCCTTTCATTTAATGACTGGTTCTGTCATTAATGACTGGCCCAGTCATTTTATCACTGGCCCTGTCATTTTATCACTGGCCCTGTCATTAATGACTGGCAGAGTCATTTTTATCAATGGCCTAGTCATTAATGACTGGCCCTGTCATTAATGGCTGGCCCAGTCATTTTATCACTGGCCCTGTCATTAATGACTGGCCCTGTCATTAATGACTGGCCCAGTCATTTTATCACTGGCCCTGTCATTTTATGACTTGTTCTGTCATTTTATGACTGGCCAAGTTATTTTATGACTTGCAGAGTCATTTTATCACTGGCCCTGTCATTAATGACTGGCCCAGTCATTTTATCACAGGCCCTGTCATTAATGACTGGCCCTGTCATTAATGACTGTGCCAGTCATTTTATCACTGGCCCTGTCATTTTATGACTGGTTCTGTCATTTCATGACTGGCCAAGTCATTTTATGACTGGCAGAGTCATTTTATCACTGGCCCTGTCATTAATGACTGGCCCTGTCGTTAATGACTGGCTCAGTCATTTTATCACTCGCCCTGCATTAATGACTGGCCCTGTCATTAATGACTGGCCCAGTCATTTTATCACTGGCCCTGTCATTTTATGACTGGTTCTGTCATTTTATGACTCCCCAAGTCCATTTATGACTTGCAGAGTCATTTTATCACGGGCCCAGTCATTAATGACGGGCCCAGTGATTTTATCACTGGCCCTGTTATTAATGACTGGCCCTGTCATTAATGACTTGCCCAGTCATTTTATCACTGGCCCTGTCATTTTATGACTGGTTCTGTCATTTTATGACTGGCCAAGTCATTTTATGACTGGTATAGTCATTTTATCACTGGCCCTGTCATTAATGACTGGCCCTGTCATTAATGACTGGCCCTGTCATTAATGACTGGCCCTGTCATTAATGACATGCCCAATCATTTTATCACTGGCCCTGTCATTTTATGACTGGTTCTGTCATTTTATGACTGGCCAAGTTATTTTATGACTGGTAGAGTCATTTTATCACTGGCCCTGTCCTTAATGACTGGCCATGTCATTAATGACTGGCCCAGTCATTTTATCACTGGCCCTGTCATTAATGACTGGCCCTGTCATTAATGACTGGCCCCGTCATTTTATCACTGGCCCTCTCATTTTTTGACTGGTTCTGTCATTTTATGACTGGCCAAGTTATTTTATGACTAGCAGAGTCATTTTATCACTGGCCCTGTCATTAATGACTGGCCCTGTCATTAATGACTGGCCCACTCATTTCATCACTGGCCCTGTCATTAATGACTGGCCCTGTCCTTAATGACTGGGTCAGTCATTTTATCACTGGCCCTGTCATTTTATGACTGGTTCTGTCATTTTATGACTGGCCAAGTCATTTTATGACTGGCAGAGTCATTTTATCACTGGCCCTGTCATTAATGACTGGCCCTGTCATTAATGACTGGCCCTGTCATTAATGACTGGCCCAGTCATTTTATCACTGGCCCTGTCATTAATGACTGGCCCTGTCATTAATGACTGGCCCAGTCATTTTATCACTGGCCCTGTCATTTTATGACTGGTTCTGTCATTTTATGACTGGCCAAGTCCATTTATGACTGGCAGAGTCATTTTATCACTGGCCCTGTCATTAATGACTGGCCCTGTCATTAATGACGGGCCCATTTATTTTATTGCTGGCCCTGTCATTAATGACTGGCCCTGTCATCAATGAAAGGCCCAGTCATTTTATCACTGGCCCTGTCATTTTATAACTGGTTCTGTCATTAATGACTGGCTTAGTCATATTATCACTGGTCCTATCTTTTTATGACTGGTTCTTCATTTTATGACTTGCCAAGTCATTTTATGACTGGTAGAGTCATTTTATCACTGGCACTGTAATAAATGACTGGCCCTGTCATTAATGACGGGCCCAGGCATTTTATCACTGGCCCTGTCATTAATGACTGGCCCTGTCATTAATGACAGGCCCAGTCATTTTATAACTGGCCCTGTCATTTTATAAATGGTTCTGTCATTTTATGACTTGCCAAGTAGTTTTATGACTAGCAGAGTCATTTTATGACTGGCAGAGTCATTTTCTAACTGGCCCTGTCATTAATGACTGGCCAAGTCATTTTATCACTGGCCCTGTCATTAATGACTGGCGAAGTCATTAATGACTGTCCCCGTCATTTTACCCCTGGCCCTGTCATTTTATGACTGGTTCTGTCATTTTATGACTGGCCAAGTTATTTTATGACTGGCAGAGTCATTTTATCACTGGCCCTGTCATTGATGATAGGCCAGTCATTTTATCCCTGGCCCTGTCATTAATGACTGTGCCAGTCATTTTATCACTGGCCCTGTCATTTAATGACTGGTTCTGTCATTTTATGACTGGCCAAGTCCATTTATGACTGGCAGAGTCTTTTTATCACTGGCCCTGTCATTAATGACTGGCCCTGTCATTAATGACGGGCCCAGTCATTTTATCACTGGCCTTGTCATTAATGACAGGCCCTGTCATTAATGACTGGCCCAGTCATTTTATCATTGGCCCTGTCATTTTATGACTGGTTCTGTCATTTTATGCCTGGCCAAGTCATTTTATGACTGGTAGAGTCATTTTATCACTGGCCCTGTCATTTATGACTGGCCCTGTCATTAATTACTGGCCTAGTCATTTTATCATTGGCCCTGTCATTAATGACTGGCCCTGTCATTAATGACTGGCCCCGTCATTTTATCACTGGCCCTGTCATTTTATGACTGGTTCTGTCATTTTATGACTGGCCAAGTTATTTTATGACTAGTAGAGTCATTTTATCACTGGCCCTGTCATTAATGACTGGCCCTGTCATTAATGAATGGCACACTCATTTTATCACTGGCCCTGTCATTAATGACTGGCCCTGTCATTAATGACTGGGTCAGTCATTTTATCACTGGCCCTGTCATTTTATGACTGGTTCTGTCATTTTATGACTTGCCAAGTAATTTTATGATTGGCAGAGTCATTTTATCACTGGCCCTGTCCAAAATGACTGGCCTTGTCATTAACGACGGGCCCAGTCATTAATGACTGGCACACTCATTTTATCACTGGCCCTGTCATTAATGACTGGCACACTCATTTTATCACTGGCCCTGTCATTAATGACTGGCCCTGTCATTAATGACTGGGTCAGTCATTTTATCACTGGCCCTGTCATTTTATGACTGGTTCTGTCATTTTATGACTGGCCAAGTCATTTTATGACTGGCAGAGTCATTTTATCATTGGCCCTGTCATTAATGACTGGCCCTGTCATTAATGACTGGCCCAGTCATTTTATCACTGGCCCTGTCATTTAATGACTGGTTCTGTCATTTTATGACTGGCCAAGTCCATTTATGACTGGCAGAGTCATTTTATCACTGGCCCTGTCATTAATGACTGGCCCTGTCATTAATGACGGGCCCAGTCATTTTATCACTGGCCCTGTCATTAATGACAGGCCCTGTCATTAATGACGGGCCCATTTATTTTATTGCTGGCCCTGTCATTAATGACTGGCCCTGTCATTAATGACGGGCCCATTTATTTTATTGCTGGCCCTGTCATTAATGACTGGCCCTGTCATCAATGAAAGGCCCAGTCATTTTATCACTGGCCCTGTCATTTTATAACTGGTTCTGTCATTAATGACTGGCTTAGTCATATTATCACTGGTCCTATCTTTTTATGACTGGTTCTGTCATTTTATGACTTGCCAAGTCATTTTATGACTGGTAGAGTCATTTTATCACTGGCCCTGTCATAAATGACTGGCCCTGTCATTAATGACGGGCCCAGGCATTTTATCACTGGCCCTGTCATTAATGACTGGCCCTGTCATTAATGACAGGCCCAGTCATTTTATAACTGGCCCTGTCATTTTATAAATGGTTCTGTCATTTTATGACTTGCCAAGTAATTTTATGACTAGCAAAGTCATTTTATGACTGGCAGAGTCATTTTCTAACTGGCCCTGTCATTAATGACTGGCCAAGTCATTTTATCACTGGCCCTGTCATTAATGACTGGCGAAGTCATTAATGACTGTCCCCGTCATTTTACCCCTGGCCCTGTCATTTTATGACTGGTTCTGTCATTTTATGACTGGCCAAGTTATTTTATGACTGGCAGAGTCATTTTATCACTGGCCCTGTCATTGATGATAGGCCAGTCATTTTATCCCTGGCCCTGTCATTAATGACTGTGCCAGTCATTTTATCACTGGCCCTGTCATTTAATGACTGGTTCTGTCATTTTATGACTGGCCAAGTCCATTTATGACTGGTAGAGTCTTTTTATCAATGGCCCTGTCATTAATGACTGACCCTGTCATTAATGACGGGCCCAGTCATTTTATCACTGGCCTTGTCATTAATGACAGGCCCTGTCATTAATGACTGGCCCAGTCATTTTATCATTGGCCCTGTCATTTTATGACTGGTTCTGTCATTTTATGCCTGGCCAAGTCATTTTATGACTGGTAGAGTCATTTTATCACTGGCCCTGTCATTTATGACTGGTACTGTCATTAATGACTGGCCCAGTCATTTTATCATTGGCCCTGTCATTAATGACTGGCCCTGTCATTAATGACTGGCCCCGTCATTTTATCACTGGCCCTGTCATTTTATGACTGGTTCTGTCATTTTATGACTGGCCAAGTTATTTTATGACTAGTAGAGTCATTTTATCACTGGCCCTGTCATTAATGACTGGCCCTGTCATTAATGAATGGCACACTCATTTTATCACTGGCCCTGTCATTAATGACTGGCCCTGTCATTAATGACTGGGTCAGTCATTTTATCACTGGCCCTGTCATTTTATGACTGGTTCTGTCATTTTATGACTTGCCAAGTAATTTTATGACTGGCAGAGTCATTTTATCACTGGCCCTGTCCAAAATGACTGGCCTTGTCATTAACGACGGGCCCAGTCATTAATGACTGGCACACTCATTTTATCACTGGCCCTGTCATTAATGACCGGCACACTCATTTTATCACTGGCCCTGTCATTAATGACTGGCCCTGTCATTAATGACTGGGTCAGTCATTTTATCACTGGCCCTGTCATTTTATGACTGGTTCTGTCATTTTATGACTGGCCAAGTCATTTTATGACTGGCAGAGTCATTTTATCACTGGCCCTGTCATTAATGACTGGCCCTGTCATTAATGACTGGCCCAGTCATTTTATCACTGGCCCTGTCATTTAATGACTGGTTCTGTCATTTTATGACTGGCCAAGTCCATTTATGACTGGCAGAGTCATTTTATCACTGGCCCTGTCATTAATGACTGGCCCTATCATTAATGACGGGCCCAGTCATTTTATCACTGGCCCTGTCATTAATGACAGGCCCTGTCATTAATGACTGGCCTAGTCATTTTATCACTGGCCATGTCAATTTATGACTGGTTCTGTCATTTTATGACTGGCCAAGTCATTTTATGCCTGGCAAAGTCATTTTATCACTGGCCCTGTCATTAATGACTGGCCCTGTCATTAATGACTGGCGAAGTCATTTTATCACTGGCCCTGTCATTAATGACTGGCGAAGTCATTTTATCACTGGCCCAGTCATTTTATCACTGGCCCTGTCATTTTATGACTGGTTCTGTCATTTTATGACTGGCCAAGTAATTTTATGACTGGCAGAGTCATTTTATCACTGGCCCTGTCATTAATGACTAGCCCTGTCATTAATGACTGGCCCTGTCATTAATGACTGGCCCACTCATTTTATCACTGGCCCTGTCATTTAATGACTGGTTCTGTCATTAATGACTGGCCCAGTCATTTTATCACTGGCCCTGTCATTTTATCACTGGCCCTGTCATTAATGACTGGCAGAGTCATTTTTATCACTGGCCCAGTCATTAATGACTGGCCCTGTCATTAATGGCTGGCCCAGTCATTTTATCACTGGCCCCGTCATTAATGACTGGCCCTGTCATTAATGACTGGCCCAGTCACTTTATCACTGGCCCTGCAATTTTATGACTTGTTCTGTCATTTTATGACTGGCCAAGTCATTTTATGACTGGTAGAGTCATTTTATCACTGGCCTTGTCATTAATGACTGGCCCTGTCATTATTGACTGGCCCAGTCATTTTATCACTGGCCCTGTCATTAATGACTGGCCCTGTCATTAATGACTGGCCCCGTCATTTTATCACTGGCCCTGTCATTTTATGTCTAGTTCTGTCATTTTATGACAGGCCAAGTTATTTTATGACTGGAGGAGTCATTTCATCACTGGCCCTGTCATTAATGACTGGCCCAGTCATTTTATCACAGGCCCTGTCATTAATGACTGGCCCAGTCATTTTATCACTGGCCCTGTCATTTTATGACTGGTTCTGTCATTCATGACTGGCTTAGTCATTTTATGACTGGTAGAGTCATTTTATCACTGGCCCTGTCATAAATGACTGGCCCTGTCATTAATGACGGGCCCAGGCATTTTATCACTGGCCCTGTCATTAATGACTGGCCCTGTCATTAATGACAGGCCCAGTCATTTTATAACTGATCCAGTCATTTTATGAATGGTTCTGTCATTTAATGACTTGCCAAGTATTTTTATGACTTGCCAAGTCATTTTATGACTGGCAGAGTCATTTTATTACTGGCCCTGTCATTAATGACTGGCCCTGTCATTAATGACTGGCCCAGTCATTTTATCACTGGCTCTGTCATTTTATGACTTGTTCTGTCATTTTATGACTGGCCAAGTCATTTTATGCCTGGCAGAGTCATTTTATCACTGGCCCTGTCATTAATGACTGGCCCTGTCATTAATGACTGGCCCTGTCATTAATGACTGGCCCTGTCATTAATGACTGGCGAAGTCATTTTATCACTGGCCCTGTCATTAATGACTGGCGAAGTCATTTTATCACTGGCCCTTTCATTTAATGACTGGTTCTGTCATTAATGACTGGCCCAGTCATTTTATCACTGGCCCTGTCATTTTATCGCTGGCCCTGTCATTAATGACTGGCAGAGTCATTTTTATCACTGGCCTAGTCATTAATGACTGGCCCTGTCATTAATGGCTGGCCCAGTCATTTTATCACTGGCCCTGTCATTAATGACTGGCCCTGTCATTAATGACTGGCCCAGTCATTTTATCACTGGCCCTGTCATTTTATGACTTGTTCTGTCATTTTATGACTGGCCAAGTTATTTTATGACTTGCAGAGTCATTTTATCACTGGCCCTGTCATTAATGACTGGCCCAGTCATTTTATCACAGGCCCTGTCATTAATGACTGGCCCTGTCATTAATGACTGTGCCAGTCATTTTATCACTGGCCCTGTCATTTTATGACTGGTTCTGTCATTTTATGACTGGCCAAGTCATTTTATGACTGGCAGAGTCATTTTATCACTGGCCCTGTCATTAATGACTGGCCCTGTCGTTAATGACTGGCCCAGTCATTTTATCACTCGCCCTGCATTAATGACTGGCCCTGTCATTAATGACTGGCCCAGTCATTTTATCACTGGCCCTGTCATTTTATGACTGGTTCTGTCATTTTATGACTCCCCAAGTCCATTTATGACTTGCAGAGTCATTTTATCACGGGCCCAGTCATTAATGACGGGCCCAGTGATTTTATCACTGGCCCTGTTATTAATGACTGGCCTTGTCATTAATGACTTGCCCAGTCATTTTATCACTGGCCCTGTCATTTTATGACTGGTTCTGTCATTTTATGACTGGCCAAGTCATTTTATGACTGGTATAGTCATTTTATCACTGGCCCTGTCATTAATGACTGGCCCTGTCATTAATGACTGGCCCTGTCATTAATGACTGGCCCTGTCATTAATGACATGCCCAATCATTTTATCACTGGCCCTGTCATTTTATGACTGGTTCTGTCATTTTATGACTGGCCAAGTTATTTTATGACTGGTAGAGTCATTTTATCACTGGCCCTGTCCTTAATGACTGGCCATGTCATTAATGACTGGCCCAGTCATTTTATCACTGGCCCTGTCATTAATGACTGGCCCTGTCATTAATGACTGGCCCCGTCATTTTATCACTGGCCCTCTCATTTTTTGACTGGTTCTGTCATTTTATGACTGGCCAAGTTATTTTATGACTAGCAGAGTCATTTTATCACTGGCCCTGTCATTAATGACTGGCCCTGTCATTAATGACTGGCCCACTCATTTCATCACTGGCCCTGTCATTAATGACTGGCCCTGTCCTTAATGACTGGGTCAGTCATTTTATCACTGGCCCTGTCATTTTATGACTGGTTCTGTCATTTTATGACTGGCCAAGTCATTTTATGACTGGCAGAGTCATTTTATCACTGGCCCTGTCATTAATGACTGGCCCTGTCATTAATGACTGGCCCTGTCATTAATGACTGGCCCAGTCATTTTATCACTGGCCCTGTCATTAATGACTGGCCCTGTCATTAATGACTGGCCCAGTCATTTTATCACTGGCCCTGTCATTTTATGACTGGTTCTGTCATTTTATGACTGGCCAAGTCCATTTATGACTGGCAGAGTCATTTTATCACTGGCCCTGTCATTAATGACTGGCCCTGTCATTAATGACGGGCCCATTTATTTTATTGCTGGCCCTGTCATTAATGACTGGCCCTGTCATTAATGAAAGGCCCAGTCATTTTATCACTGGCCCTGTCATTTTATAACTGGTTCTGTCATTAATGACTGGCTTAGTCATATTATCACTGGTCCTATCTTTTTATGACTGGTTCTGTCATTTTATGACTTGCCAAGTCATTTTATGACTGGTAGAGTCATTTTATCACTGGCCCTGTCATAAATGACTGGCCCTGTCATTAATGACGGGCCCAGGCATTTTATCACTGGCCCTGTCATTAATGACTGGCCCTGTCATTAATGACAGGCCCAGTCATTTTATAACTGGCCCTGTCATTTTATAAATGGTTCTGTCATTTTATGACTTGCCAAGTAATTTTATGACTAGCAGAGTCATTTTATGACTGGCAGAGTCATTTTCTAACTGGCCCTGTCATTTATGACTGGCCAAGTCATTTTATCACTGGCCCTGTCATTTTATGACTGGTTCTGTCATTTTATGACTGGCCAAGTTATTTTATGACTGGCAGAGTCATTTTATCACTGGCCCTGTCATTGATGATAGGCCAGTCATTTTATCCCTGGCCCTGTCATTAATGACTGTGCCAGTCATTTTATCACTGGCCCTGTCATTTAATGACTGGTTCTGTCATTTTATGACTGGCCAAGTCCATTTATGACTGGCAGAGTCTTTTTATCACTGGCCCTGTCATTAATGACTGGCCCTGTCATTAATGACGGGCCCAGTCATTTTATCACTGGCCTTGTCATTAATGACAGGCCCTGTCATTAATGACTGGCCCAGTCATTTTATCATTGGCCCTGTCATTTTATGACTGGTTCTGTCATTTTATGCCTGGCCAAGTCATTTTATGACTGGTAGAGTCATTTTATCACTGGCCCTGTCATTTATGACTGGCCCTGTCATTAATGACTGGCCCAGTCATTTTATCATTGGCCCTGTCATTAATGACTGGCCCTGTCATTAATGACTGGCCCCGTCATTTTATCACTGGCCCTGTCATTTTATGACTGGTTCTGTCATTTTATGACTGGCCAAGTTATTTTATGACTAGTAGAGTCATTTTATCACTGGCCCTGTCATTAATGACTGGCCCTGTCATTAATGAATGGCACACTCATTTTATCACTGGCCCTGTCATTAATGACTGGCCCTGTCATTAATGACTGGGTCAGTCATTTTATCACTGGCCCTGTCATTTTATGACTGGTTCTGTCATTTTATGACTTGCCAAGTAATTTTATGACTGGCAGAGTCATTTTATCACTGGCCCTGTCCAAAATGACTGGCCTTGTCATTAACGACGGGCCCAGTCATTAATGACTGGCACACTCATTTTATCACTGGCCCTGTCATTAATGACTGGCACACTCATTTTATCACTGGCCCTGTCATTAATGACTGGCCCTGTCATTAATGACTGGGTCAGTCATTTTATCACTGGCTCTGTCATTTTATGACTGGTTCTGTCATTTTATGACTGGCCAAGTCATTTTATGACTGGCAGAGTCATTTTATCACTGGCCCTGTCATTAATGACTGGTTCTGTCATTTTATGACTGGCCAAGTCCATTTATGGCTGGCAGAGTCATTATATCACTGGCCCTGTCATAAATGACTGGCCCTGTCATTAATGACGGGCCCAGTCATTTTATCACTGGCCCTGTCATTAATGACTGGACCTGTCATTAATGACTGGCCCAGTAATTTTATCACTGGCCCTGTCATTTTATGACTGGTTCTGTCATTAATGACTGGCTTAGTCATTTTATGACTGGTAGAGTCATTTTATCACTGGCCCTGTCGTAAATGACTGACCCTGTCATTAATGACGGGCCCAGGCATTTTATCACTGGCCCTGTCATTAATGACTGGCCCTGTCATTAATGACAGGCCCAGTCATTTTATAACTGGTCCTGTCATTTTATGAATGGTTCTGTCATTTTATGACTTGCCAAGTAATTTTATGACTTGCCAAGTCATTTTATGACTGGCAGAGTCATTTTATTACTGGCCCTGTCATTAATGACTGGCCCTGTCATTAATGACTGGCCCAGTCATTTTATCGTTGGCTCTGTCATTTTATGACTTGTTCTGTCATTTTATGACTGGCCAAGTCATTTTATGCCTGGCAGAGTCATTTTATCACTGGCCCTGTCAATAATGACTGGCCCTGTCATAAATGACTGGCCCTGTCATTAATGACTGGCGAAGTCATTTTATCACTGGCCCTGTCATTAATGACTGGCGAAGTCATTTTATCACTGGCCCAGTCATTTTATCACTGGCCCTTTCATTTAATGACTGGTTCTGTCATTAATGACTGGCCCAGTCATTTTATCACTGGCCCTGTCATTTTATCACTGGCCCTGTCATCAATGACTGGCAGAGTCATTTTTATCACTGGCCCAGTCATTAATGACTGGCCCTGTCATTAATGGCTGGCCCAGTCATTTTATCACTGGCCCTGTCATTAATGACTGGCCCTGTCATTAATGACTGGCCCAGTCATTTTATCACTGGCCCTGTCATTTTATGACTTGTTCTGTCATTTTATGACTGGCCAAGTCATTTTATGACTGGTAGAGTCATTTTATCACTGGCCCTGTCATTAATGACTGGCCCAGTCATTAATGACTGGCCCAGTCATTTTATCACTGGCCCTGTCATTAATGACTGGCCCCGTCATTTTATCACTGGCCCTGTCATTTTATGACTGGTTCTGTCATTTTATGACAGGCCAAGTTATTTTATGACTTGCAGAGTCATTTTATCACTGGCCCTGTCATTAATGACTGGCCCAGTCATTTTATCACAGGCCCTGTCATTAATGACTGGCCCTGTCATTAATGACTGTGCCAGTCATTTTATCACTGGCCCTGTCATTTTATGACTGGTTCTGTCATTTTATGACTAGCCAAGTCATTTTATGACTGGCAGAGTCATTTTATCACTGGCTCTGTCATTAATGACTGGCCCTGTCGTTAATGATTGGCCCAGTCATTTTATCACTGGCCCTGTCATTAATGACTGGCCCTGTCATTAATGACTGGCCCAGTCAATTTATCACTGGCCCTGTCATTTTATGACTGGTTCTGTCATTTTATGACTCGCCAAGTCCATTTATGACTGGCAGAGTCATTTTATCACGGGCCCTGTCATTAATGACTGGCCCAGTCATTTTATCACTGGCCCTGTTATTAATGACTGGCCCTGTCATTAATGACTTGCCCGGTCATTTTATCACTGGCCCTGTCATTTTATGCCTGGTTCTGTCATTTTATGACTGGCCAAGTCATTTTATGACTGGTATAGTCATTTTATCACTGGCCCTGTCATTAATGACTGGCCCTGTCATTAATGACTGGCCCAGTCATTTTATCATTGGCCCTGTCATTAATGACTGGCCCTGTCATTAATGACTGGCCCCGTCATTTTATCACTGGCCCTGTCATTTTATGACTGGTTCTGTCATTTTATGACTGGCCAAGTTATTTTATGACTAGCAGAGTCATTTTATCACTGGCCCTGTCATTAATGAATGGCACACTCATTTTATCACTGGCCCTGTCATAATGACTGGCCCTGTCATTAATGACTGGGTCAGTCATTTTATCACTGGCCCTGTCATTTTATGACTGGTTCTGTCATTTTATGACTGGCCAAGTAATTTTATGACTGGCAGAGTCATTTTATCACTGGCCCTGTCCAAAATGACTGGCCTTGTCATTAATGACGGGCCCAGTCATTAATGACTGGCACACTCATTTTATCACTGACCCTGTCATTAATGACTGGCACAATCATTTTATCACTGGCCCTGTCATTAATGACTGGCCCTGTCATTAATGACTGGGTCAGTCATTTTATCACTGGCCCTGTCATTTTATGACTGGTTCTGTCATTTTATGACTGGCCAAGTCATTTTATGACTGGCGGAGTCATTTTATCACTGGCCCTGTCATTAATGACTGGCCCTGTCATTAATGACTGGCCCTGTCATTAATGACTGGCCCAGTCATTTTATCACTGGCCCTGTCATTAATGACTGGCCCTGTCATTAATGACTGGCCCAGTCATTTTATCACTGGCCCTGTCATTTAATGACTGGTTCTGTCATTTTATGACTGGCCAAGTCCATTTATGACTGGCAGAGTCATTTTATCACTGGCCCTGTCATTAATGACTGGCCCTGTCATTAATGACGGGCCCAGTCATTTTATCACTGGCCCTGTCATTTTATGACTGGTTCTGTCATTTTATGACTGGCCAAGTCATTTTATGCCTGGCAAAGTCATTTTATCACTGGCCCTGTCATTAATGACTGGCCCTGTCATTAATGACTGGCGAAGTCATTTTATCACTGGCCCTGTCATTAATGACTGGCGAAGTCATTTTATCACTGGCCCAGTCATTTTATCACTGGCCCTGTCATTTTATGACTGGTTCTGTCATTTTATGACTGGCCAAGTAATTTTATGACTGGCAGAGTCATTTTATCACTGGCCCTGTCATTAATGACTAGCCCTGTCATTAATGACTGGCCCTGTCATTAATGACTGGCCCACTCATTTTATCACTGGCCCTGTCATTTAATGACTGGTTCTGTCATTAATGACTGGCCCAGTCATTTTATCACTGGCCCTGTCATTTTATCACTGGCCCTGTCATTAATGACTGGCAGAGTCATTTTTATCACTGGCCCAGTCATTAATGACTGGCCCTGTCATTAATGGCTGGCCCAGTTAATTTATTACTGGCCCTGTCATTAATGACTGGCCCTGTCATTAATGACTGGCCCAGTCATTTTATCACTGGCCCTGCAATTTTATGACTTGTTCTGTCATTTTATGACTGGCCAAGTCATTTTATGACTGGTAGAGTCATTTTATCACTGGCCCTGTCATTAATGACTGGCCCCGTCATTTTATCACTGGCCCTGTCATTTTATGACTAGTTCTGTCATTTTATGACAGGCCAAGTTATTTTATGACTGGAGGAGTCATTTCATCACTGGCCCTGTCATTAATGACTGGCCCAGTCATTTTATCACAGGCCCTGTCATTAATGACTGGCCCTGTCGTTAATGACTCTGCCAGTCATTTTATCACTGGCCCTGTCATTTTATGACTGGTTCTGTCATTTTATGACTGGCCAAGTCATTTTATGACTGGCAGAGTCATTTTATCACTGGCCCTGTCATTAATGACTAGCCCTGTCATTAATGACTGGCCCTGTCATTAATGACTGGCCCACTCATTTTATCACTGGCCCTGTCATTTAATGACTGGTTCTGTCGTTAATGACTGGCCCAGTCATTTTATCACTGGCCCTGTCATTAATGACTGGCCCTGTCATTAATGACTGGCCCAGTCATTTTATCACTGGCCCTGTCATTTTATGACTGGTTCTGTCATTTTATGACTCGCCAAGTCCATTTATGACTGGCAGAGTCATTTTATCACGGGCCCTGTCATTAATGACGGGCCCAGTCATTTTATCACTGACCCTGTTATTAATGACTGGCCCTGTCATTAATGACTTGCCCAGTCATTTTATCACTGGCCCTGTCATTTTATGACTGGTTCTGTCATTTTATGACTGGCCAAGTCATTTTATGACTGGTATAGTCATTTTATCACTGGCCCTGTCCTTAATGACTGGCACTGTCGTTAATGACTGGCCCAGTCATTTTATCACTGGCCCTGTCATTAATGACTGGCCCTGTCATTAATGACGTGCCCAATCATTTTATCACTGCCCCTGTCATTTTATGACTGGCTCTGTCATTTTATGACTGGCCAAGTCATTTTATGACTGGTAGAGTCATTTTATCACTGGCACTGTCCTTAATGACTGGCCGTGTCATTAATGACTGGCCCAGTCATTTTATAACTGGCCCTGTCATTAATGACTGGCCCCGTCATTTTATCACTGGCCCTGTCATTTTTTGACTGGTTCTGTTATTTTATGACTGGCCAAGTTATTTTATGACTAGCAGAGTCATTTTATCACTGGCCCTGTCATTAACGACTGGCCCTGTCATTAATGACTGGACCACTCTTTTTATCACTGGCCCCTTCATTAATGACTGGCCCTGTCATTAATGACTGGGTCAGTCATTTTATCACTGGCCCTGTCATTTTATGACTGGTTCTGTCATTTTATGACTGGCCAAGTCATTTTATGACTGGCAGAGTCATTTTGTCACTGGCCCTGTCATTAATGACTATCCCTGTCATTAATGACAGGCCCTGTCATTAATGACTGGCCCAGTCATTTTATCACTGGCCCTGTCATTAATGACTGGCCCTGTCATTAATGACTAGCCCAGTCATTTTATCACTGGCCCTGTCATTTTATGACTGGTTCTGTCATTTTATGACTGGCCAAGTCCATTTATGACTGGCAGAGTCATTTTATCACTGGCCCTTTCATTAATGACTGGCCCTGTCATTAATGACGGGCCCAGTCATTTTATCACTGGCCCTGTCATTAATGACTGGCCCTGTCATTAATGAAAGGCCCAGTCATTTTATCACTGGCCCTGTCATTTTATGACTGGTTCTGTCATTAATGACTAGCTTAGTCATATTATCACTGGCCCTATCTTTTTATGACTGGTTCTGTCATTTTATGACTTGCCAAGTCATTTTATGACTGGTAGAGTCATTTTATCACTGGCCCTGTCATTAATGACTGGCCCTGTCATAAATGACTGGCACACTCATTTTATCACTGGCCCTGTCATTAATGACTGGCCCTGTCATTAATGACTGGGTCAGTCATTTTATCACTGGCCCTGTCATTTTATGACTGGTTGTGTCATTTTATGACTGGCCAAGTCATTTTCAGACTGGCAGAGTCATTTCATCACTGGCCCAGTCATTAATGACTGGCCCTGTCATTAATGACTGGCCCTGTCATTAATGACTGGCCCAGTCATTTTATCACTGGCCCTGTCATTAATGACTGGCCCTGTCATTAATGACTGGGTCAGTCATTTTATCACTGGCCCTGTCATTTTATGACTGGTTCTGTCATTTTATGACTGGCCAAGTCATTTTATGACTGGCAGAGTCATTTTATCACTGGCCCTGTCATTAATGACTGGCCCTGTCATTAATGACTGGCCCAGTCATTTTATCACTGGCCCTGTCATTAATGACTGGCCCTGTCATTAATGACTGGCCCAGTCATTTTATCTCTGGCCTTGTCATTTTATGACTGGTTCTGTCATTTTATGACTGGCCAAGTCCATTTATGACTGGCAGAGTCATTTTATCACTGGCCCTGTCATAAATGACTGGCCCTGTCATTAATGACGGGCCCAGTCATTTTATCACTGGCCCTGTCATTAATGACTGGCCCTGTCATTAATGTCTGGGTCAGTCATTTTATCACTGGCCCTGTCATTTTATGACTGGTTCTGTCATTTTATGACTGGCCAAGTCATTTTATGACTGGCGGAGTCATTTTATCACTGGCCCTGTCATTAATGACTGGCCCTGTCATTAATGACTGGCCCTGTCATTAATGACTGGCCCAGTCATTTTATCACTGGCCCTGTCATTAATGACTGGCCCTGTCATTAATGACTGGCCCAGTCATTTTATCACTGGCCCTGTCATTTAATGACTGGTTCTGTCATTTTATGACTGGCCAAGTCCATTTATGACTGGCAGAGTCATTTTATCACTGGCCCTGTCATTTTATGACTGGTTCTGTCATTTTATGACTGGCCAAGTCATTTTATGACTGGCAGAGTCATTTTATCACTGGCCCTGTCATTAATGACTGGCCCTGTCGTTGATGACTGGCCCAGTCATTTTATCACTCGCCCTGTCATTAATGACTGGCCCTGTCATTAATGACTGGCCCAGTCATTTTATCACTGGACCTGTCATTTTATGACTGGTTCTGTCATTTTATGACTCCCCAAGTCCATTTATGACTTGCAGAGTCATTTTATCACGGGCCCAGTCATTAATGACGGGCCCAGTGATTTTATCACTGGCCCTGTTATTAATGACTGGCCCTGTCATTAATGACTTGCCCAGTCATTTTATCACTGGCCCTGTCATTTTATGACTGGTTCTGTCATTTTATGACTGGCCAAGTTATTTTATGACTGGTAGAGTCATTTTATCACTGGCCCTGTCCTTAATGACTGGCCATGTCATTAATGACTGGCCCAGTCATTTTATCACTGGCCCTGTCATTAATGACTGGCCCTGTCATTAATGACTGGCCCCGTCATTTTATCACTGGCCCTCTCATTTTTTGACTGGTTCTGTCATTTTATGACTGGCCAAGTTATTTTATGACTAGCAGAGTCATTTTATCACTGGCCCTGTCATTAATGACTGGCCCTGTCATTAATGACTGGCCCACTCATTTCATCACTGGCCCTGTCATTAATGACTGGGCCTGTCCTTAATGACTGGGTCAGTCATTTTATCACTGGCCCTGTCATTTTATGACTGGTTCTGTCATTTTATGACTGGCCAAGTCATTTTATGACTGGCAGAGTCATTTTATCACTGGCCCTGTCATTAATGACTGGCCCTGTCATTAATGACTGGCCCTGTCATTAATGACTGGCCCAGTCATTTTATCACTGGCCCTGTCATTTTATATTTGGTTCTGTCATTAATGACTGGCTTAGTCATATTATCACTGGTCCTATCTTTTTATGACTGGTTCTGTTATTTTATGACTTGCCAAGTCATTTTATGACTGGTAGAGTCATTTTATCACTGGCCCTGTCATAAATGACTGGCCCTGTCATTAATGACGGGCCCAGGCATTTTATCACTGGCCCTGTCATTAATGACTGGCCCTGTCATTAATGACAGGCCCAGTCATTTTATAACTGGCCCTGTCATTTTATAAATGGTTCTGTCATTTTATGACTTGCCAAGTAATTTTATGACTTGCCAAGTCATTTTATGACTGGCAGA
The DNA here is from genome assembly GCA_933228895.1 of Platycnemis pennipes. NCBI lineage: Eukaryota > Metazoa > Arthropoda > Insecta > Odonata > Platycnemididae > Platycnemis > Platycnemis pennipes. Next base: position 73,198,295 of record OW121846.1, on the reverse strand, counting down.
GTCATTTTCTAACTGGCCCTGTCATTAATGACTGGCCCTGTCATTAATGACTGGCCAAGTCATTTTATCACTGGCCCTGTCATTAATGACTGGCGAAGTCATTAATGACTGTCCCCGTCATTTTACCCTGGCCCTGTCATTTTATGACTGGTTCTGTCATTTTATGACTGGCCAAGTTATTTTATGACTGGCAGAGTCATTTTATCACTGGCCCTGTCATTAATGACTGGCCCTGTCATTAATGAATGGCACACTCATTTTATCACTGGCCCTGTCATTAATGACTGGCCCTGTCATTAATGACTGGGTCAGTCATTTTATCACTGGCCCTGTCATTTTATGACTGGTTCTGTCATTTTATGACTGGCCAAGTAATTTTATGACTGGCAGAGTCATTTTATCACTGGCCCTGTCCAAAATGACTGGCCTTGTCATTAATGAAGGGCCCATTCATTAATGACTGGCACACTCATTTTATCACTGACCCTGTCATTAATGACTGGCACACTCATTTTATCACTGGCCCTGTCATTAATGACTGGCCCTGTCATTAATGTCTGGGTCAGTCATTTTATCACTGGCCCTGTCATTTTATGACTGGTTCTGTCATTTTATGACTGGCCAAGTCATTTTATGACTGGCGGAGTCATTTTATCACTGGCCCTGTCATTAATGACTGGCCCTGTCATTAATGACTGGCCCTGTCATTAATGACTGGCCCAGTCATTTTATCACTGGCCCTGTCATTAATGACTGGCCCTGTCATTAATGACTGGCCCAGTCATTTTATCACTGGCCCTGTCATTTAATGACTGGTTCTGTCATTTTATGACTGGCCAAGTCCATTTATGACTGGCAGAGTCATTTTATCACTGGCCCTGTCATTAATGACTGGCCCTGTCATTAATGACGGGCCCAGTCATTTTATCACTGGCCCTGTCATTTTATGACTGGTTCTGTCATTTTATGACTGGCCAAGTCATTTTATGCCTGGCAAAGTCATTTTATCACTGGCCCTGTCATTAATGACTGGCCCTGTCATTAATGACTGGCGAAGTCATTTTATCACTGGCCCTGTCATTAATGACTGGCGAAGTCATTTTATCACTGGCCCAGTCATTTTATGACTGGTTCTGTCATTTTATGACTGGCCAAGTCATTTTATGACTGGCAGAGTCATTTTATCACTGGCCCTGTCATTAATGACTGGCCCTGTCATTAATGACTGGCCCTGTCATTAATGACTGGCCCAGTCATTTTATCACTGGCCCTGTCATTAATGACTGGCCCTGTCATTAATGACTGGCCCAGTCATTTTATCACTGGCCCTGTCATTTAATGACTGGTTCTGTCATTTTATGACTGGCCAAGTCCATTTATGACTGGCAGAGTCATTTTATCACTGGCCCTGTCATTAATGACTGGCCCTGTCATTAATGACGGGCCCAGTCATTTTATCACTGGCCCTGTCATTAATGACAGGCCCTGTCATTAATGACTGGCCCAGTCATTTTATCACTGGCCCTGTCATTTTATGACTGGTTCTGTCATTTTATGACTGGCCAAGTCATTTTATGCCTGGCAAAGTCATTTTATCACTGGCCCTGTCATTAATGACTGGCCCTGTCATTAATGACTGGCGAAGTCATTTTATCACTGGCCCTGTCATTAATGACAGGCGAAGTCATTTTATAACTGGCCCTGTCATTAATGACTGGCCCTGTCATTAATGACTGGCCCCGTCATTTTATCACTGGCCCTGTCCTTAATGACTGGCCGTGTCATTAATGACTGGCCCAGTCATTTTATAACTGGCCCTGTCATTAATGACTGGCCCTGTCATTAATGACTGGCCCCGTCATTTTATCACTGGCCCTGTCATTTTTTGACTGGTTCTGTTATTTTATGACTGGCCAAGTTATTTTATGACTAGCAGAGTCATTTTATCACTGGCCCTGTCATTAATGACTGGCCCTGTCATTAATGACTGGCCCAGTCATTTTATCACTGGCCCTGTCATTAATGACTGGCCCTGTTATTAATGACTGGCCCCGTCATTTTATCACTGGCCCTGTCGTTTTATGACTGGTTCTGTCATTTTATGACTGGCCAAGTTATTTTATGACTAGCAGAGTCATTTTATCACTGGCCCTGTCATTAACGACTGGCCCTGTCATTAATGACTGGCCCACTCTTTTTATCACTGGCCCCTTCATTAATGACTGGCCCTGTCATTAATGACTGGGTCAGTCATTTTATCACTGGCCCTGTCATTTTATGACTGGCCAAGTCATTTTATGACTGGCAGAGTCATTTTATCACTGGCCCTGTCATTAATGACTGGCCCTGTCATTAATGACTGGCCCTGTCATTAATGACTGGCCCAGTCATTTTATCACTGGCCCTGTCATTAATGACTGGCCCTGTCATTAATGACTAGCCCAGTCATTTTATCACTGGCCCTGTCATTTTATGACTGGTTCTGTCATTTTATGACTGGCCAAGTCCATTTATGACTGGCAGAGTCATTTTATCACTGGCCCTTTCATTAATGACTGGCCCTGTCATTAATGACGGGCCCAGTCATTTTATCACTGGCCCTGTCAATAATGACTGGCCCTGTCATTAATGAAAGGCCCAGTCATTTTATCACTGGCCCTGTCATTTTATGACTGGTTCTGTCATTAATGACAAGCTTAGTCATATTATCACTGGCCCTATCTTTTTATGACTGGTTCTGTCATTTTATGACTTGCCAAGTCATTTTATGACTGGTAGAGTCATTTTATCACTGGCCCTGTCATTAATGACTGGCCCTGTCATTAATGACTGGCCCTGTCATTAATGACTGGCACACTCATTTTATCACTGGCCCTGTCATTAATGACTGGCCCTGTCATTAATGACTGGGTCAGTCATTTTATCACTGGCCCTGTCATTTTATGACTGGTTGTGTCATTTTATGACTGGCCAAGTCATTTTCAGACTGGCAGAGTCATTTCATCACTGGCCCAGTCATTAATGACTGGCCCTGTCATTAATGACTGGCCCTGTCATTAATGACTGGCCCAGTCATTTTATCACTGGCCCTGTCATTAATGACTGGCCCTGTCATTAATGACTGGCCCAGTCATTTTATCACTGGCCTTGTCATTTTATGACTGGTTCTGTCATTTTATGACTGGCCAAGTCCATTTATGACTGGCAGAGTCATTTTATCACTGGCCCTGTCATTAATGACTGGCCCTGTCATTAATGACTGGCACACTCATTTTATCACTGGCCCTGTCATTAATGACTGGCACACTCATTTTATCACTGGCCCTGTCATTAATGACTGGCCCTGTCATTAATGACTGGGTCAGTCATTTTATCACTGGCCCTGTCATTTTATGACTGGTTCTGTCATTTTATGACTGGCGAAGTCATTTTATGACTGGCAGAGTCATTTTATCACTGGCCCTGTCATTAATGACTGGCCCTGTCATTAATGACTGGCCCTGTCATTAATGACTGGCCCAGTCATTTTATCACTGGCCCTGTCATTAATGACTGGCCCTGTCATTAATGACTGGCCCAGTCATTTTATCTCTGGCCTTGTCATTTTATGACTGGTTCTGTCATTTTATGACTGGCCAAGTCCATTTATGACTGGCAGAGTCATTTTATCACTGGCCCTGTCATAAATGACTGGCCCTGTCATTAATGACGGGCCCAGTCATTTTATCACTGGCCCTGTCATTAATGACTGGCCCTGTCATTAATGAAAAGCCCAGTCATTTTATCACTGGCCCTGTCATTTTATGACTGGTTCTGTCATTAATGACTGGCTTAGTCATTTTATGACTGGTAGAGTCATTTTATCACTGGCCCTGTCATAAATGACTGGCCCTGTCATTAATGACGGGCCCAGGCATTTTATCACTGGCCCTGTCATTAATGACTGGCCCTGTCATTAATGACAGGCCCAGTCATTTTATAACTGGCCCTGTCATTTTATGAATGGTTATGTCATTTTATGACTTGCCAAGTAATTTTATGACTTGCAAAGTCATTTTATGACTGGCAGAGTCATTTTATAACTGGCACTGTCATTAATGAGTGGCCCTGTCATTAATGACTGGCCCAGTCATTTTATCACTGGCCCTGTCATTTAATGACTGGTTCTGTCATTTTATGACTGGCCAAGTCCATTTATGACTGGCAGAGTCATTTTATCACTGGCCCTGTCATTAATGACTGGCCCTGTCATTAATGACGGGCCCAGTCATTTTATCACTGGCCCTGTCATTAATGACAGGCCCTGTCATTAATGACTGGCCCAGTCATTTTATCACTGGCCCTGTCATTTTATGACTGGTTCTGTCATTTTATGACTGGCCAAGTCATTTTATGACTGGCAGAGTCATTTTATCACTGGCCCTGTCATTAATGACTGGCCCTGTCATTAATGACTGGCCCTGTCATTAATGACTGGCCCAGTCATTTTATCACTGGCCCTGTCATTAATGACTGGCCCTGTCATTAATGACTGGCACAGTCATTTTATCACTGGCCTTGTCATTTTATGACTGGTTCTGTCATTTTATGACTGGCCAAGTCCATTTATGGCTGGAAGAGTCATTTTATCACTGGCCCTGTCATAAATGACTGGCCCTGTCATTAATGACGGGCCCAGTCATTTTATCACTGGCCCTGTCATTAATGACTGGCCCTGTCATTAATGACTGGCCCAGTCATTTTATCACTGGCCCTGTCATTTTATGACTGGTTCTGTCATTCATGACTGGCTTAGTCATTTTATGACTGGTAGAGTCATTTTATCACTGGCCCTGTCATAAATGACTGGCCCTGTCATTAATGACGGGCCCAGGCATTTTATCACTGGCCCTGTCATTAATGACTGGCCCTGTCATTAATGACAGGCCCAGTCATTTTATAACTGATCCAGTCATTTTATGAATGGTTCTGTCATTTAATGACTTGCCAAGTATTTTTATGACTTGCCAAGTCATTTTATGACTGGCAGAGTCATTTTATTACTGGCCCTGTGATTAATGACTGGCCCTGTCATTAATGACTGGCCCAGTCATTTTATCACTGGCTCTGTCATTTTATGACTTGTTCTGTCATTTTATGACTGGCCAAGTCATTTTATGCCTGGCAGAGTCATTTTATCACTGGCCCTGTCATTAATGACTGGCCCTGTCATTAATGACTGGCCCTGTCATTAATGACTGGCGAAGTCATTTTATCACTGGCCCTGTCATTAATGACTGGCGAAGTCATTTTATCACTGGCCCTTTCATTTAATGACTGGTTCTGTCATTAATGACTGGCCCAGTCATTTTATCACTGGCCCTGTCATTTTATCACTGGCCCTGTCATTAATGACTGGCAGAGTCATTTTTATCAATGGCCTAGTCATTAATGACTGGCCCTGTCATTAATGGCTGGCCCAGTCATTTTATCACTGGCCCTGTCATTAATGACTGGCCCTGTCATTAATGACTGGCCCAGTCATTTTATCACTGGCCCTGTCATTTTATGACTTGTTCTGTCATTTTATGACTGGCCAAGTTATTTTATGACTTGCAGAGTCATTTTATCACTGGCCCTGTCATTAATGACTGGCCCAGTCATTTTATCACAGGCCCTGTCATTAATGACTGGCCCTGTCATTAATGACTGTGCCAGTCATTTTATCACTGGCCCTGTCATTTTATGACTGGTTCTGTCATTTCATGACTGGCCAAGTCATTTTATGACTGGCAGAGTCATTTTATCACTGGCCCTGTCATTAATGACTGGCCCTGTCGTTAATGACTGGCTCAGTCATTTTATCACTCGCCCTGCATTAATGACTGGCCCTGTCATTAATGACTGGCCCAGTCATTTTATCACTGGCCCTGTCATTTTATGACTGGTTCTGTCATTTTATGACTCCCCAAGTCCATTTATGACTTGCAGAGTCATTTTATCACGGGCCCAGTCATTAATGACGGGCCCAGTGATTTTATCACTGGCCCTGTTATTAATGACTGGCCCTGTCATTAATGACTTGCCCAGTCATTTTATCACTGGCCCTGTCATTTTATGACTGGTTCTGTCATTTTATGACTGGCCAAGTCATTTTATGACTGGTATAGTCATTTTATCACTGGCCCTGTCATTAATGACTGGCCCTGTCATTAATGACTGGCCCTGTCATTAATGACTGGCCCTGTCATTAATGACATGCCCAATCATTTTATCACTGGCCCTGTCATTTTATGACTGGTTCTGTCATTTTATGACTGGCCAAGTTATTTTATGACTGGTAGAGTCATTTTATCACTGGCCCTGTCCTTAATGACTGGCCATGTCATTAATGACTGGCCCAGTCATTTTATCACTGGCCCTGTCATTAATGACTGGCCCTGTCATTAATGACTGGCCCCGTCATTTTATCACTGGCCCTCTCATTTTTTGACTGGTTCTGTCATTTTATGACTGGCCAAGTTATTTTATGACTAGCAGAGTCATTTTATCACTGGCCCTGTCATTAATGACTGGCCCTGTCATTAATGACTGGCCCACTCATTTCATCACTGGCCCTGTCATTAATGACTGGCCCTGTCCTTAATGACTGGGTCAGTCATTTTATCACTGGCCCTGTCATTTTATGACTGGTTCTGTCATTTTATGACTGGCCAAGTCATTTTATGACTGGCAGAGTCATTTTATCACTGGCCCTGTCATTAATGACTGGCCCTGTCATTAATGACTGGCCCTGTCATTAATGACTGGCCCAGTCATTTTATCACTGGCCCTGTCATTAATGACTGGCCCTGTCATTAATGACTGGCCCAGTCATTTTATCACTGGCCCTGTCATTTTATGACTGGTTCTGTCATTTTATGACTGGCCAAGTCCATTTATGACTGGCAGAGTCATTTTATCACTGGCCCTGTCATTAATGACTGGCCCTGTCATTAATGACGGGCCCATTTATTTTATTGCTGGCCCTGTCATTAATGACTGGCCCTGTCATCAATGAAAGGCCCAGTCATTTTATCACTGGCCCTGTCATTTTATAACTGGTTCTGTCATTAATGACTGGCTTAGTCATATTATCACTGGTCCTATCTTTTTATGACTGGTTCTTCATTTTATGACTTGCCAAGTCATTTTATGACTGGTAGAGTCATTTTATCACTGGCACTGTAATAAATGACTGGCCCTGTCATTAATGACGGGCCCAGGCATTTTATCACTGGCCCTGTCATTAATGACTGGCCCTGTCATTAATGACAGGCCCAGTCATTTTATAACTGGCCCTGTCATTTTATAAATGGTTCTGTCATTTTATGACTTGCCAAGTAGTTTTATGACTAGCAGAGTCATTTTATGACTGGCAGAGTCATTTTCTAACTGGCCCTGTCATTAATGACTGGCCAAGTCATTTTATCACTGGCCCTGTCATTAATGACTGGCGAAGTCATTAATGACTGTCCCCGTCATTTTACCCCTGGCCCTGTCATTTTATGACTGGTTCTGTCATTTTATGACTGGCCAAGTTATTTTATGACTGGCAGAGTCATTTTATCACTGGCCCTGTCATTGATGATAGGCCAGTCATTTTATCCCTGGCCCTGTCATTAATGACTGTGCCAGTCATTTTATCACTGGCCCTGTCATTTAATGACTGGTTCTGTCATTTTATGACTGGCCAAGTCCATTTATGACTGGCAGAGTCTTTTTATCACTGGCCCTGTCATTAATGACTGGCCCTGTCATTAATGACGGGCCCAGTCATTTTATCACTGGCCTTGTCATTAATGACAGGCCCTGTCATTAATGACTGGCCCAGTCATTTTATCATTGGCCCTGTCATTTTATGACTGGTTCTGTCATTTTATGCCTGGCCAAGTCATTTTATGACTGGTAGAGTCATTTTATCACTGGCCCTGTCATTTATGACTGGCCCTGTCATTAATTACTGGCCTAGTCATTTTATCATTGGCCCTGTCATTAATGACTGGCCCTGTCATTAATGACTGGCCCCGTCATTTTATCACTGGCCCTGTCATTTTATGACTGGTTCTGTCATTTTATGACTGGCCAAGTTATTTTATGACTAGTAGAGTCATTTTATCACTGGCCCTGTCATTAATGACTGGCCCTGTCATTAATGAATGGCACACTCATTTTATCACTGGCCCTGTCATTAATGACTGGCCCTGTCATTAATGACTGGGTCAGTCATTTTATCACTGGCCCTGTCATTTTATGACTGGTTCTGTCATTTTATGACTTGCCAAGTAATTTTATGATTGGCAGAGTCATTTTATCACTGGCCCTGTCCAAAATGACTGGCCTTGTCATTAACGACGGGCCCAGTCATTAATGACTGGCACACTCATTTTATCACTGGCCCTGTCATTAATGACTGGCACACTCATTTTATCACTGGCCCTGTCATTAATGACTGGCCCTGTCATTAATGACTGGGTCAGTCATTTTATCACTGGCCCTGTCATTTTATGACTGGTTCTGTCATTTTATGACTGGCCAAGTCATTTTATGACTGGCAGAGTCATTTTATCATTGGCCCTGTCATTAATGACTGGCCCTGTCATTAATGACTGGCCCAGTCATTTTATCACTGGCCCTGTCATTTAATGACTGGTTCTGTCATTTTATGACTGGCCAAGTCCATTTATGACTGGCAGAGTCATTTTATCACTGGCCCTGTCATTAATGACTGGCCCTGTCATTAATGACGGGCCCAGTCATTTTATCACTGGCCCTGTCATTAATGACAGGCCCTGTCATTAATGACGGGCCCATTTATTTTATTGCTGGCCCTGTCATTAATGACTGGCCCTGTCATTAATGACGGGCCCATTTATTTTATTGCTGGCCCTGTCATTAATGACTGGCCCTGTCATCAATGAAAGGCCCAGTCATTTTATCACTGGCCCTGTCATTTTATAACTGGTTCTGTCATTAATGACTGGCTTAGTCATATTATCACTGGTCCTATCTTTTTATGACTGGTTCTGTCATTTTATGACTTGCCAAGTCATTTTATGACTGGTAGAGTCATTTTATCACTGGCCCTGTCATAAATGACTGGCCCTGTCATTAATGACGGGCCCAGGCATTTTATCACTGGCCCTGTCATTAATGACTGGCCCTGTCATTAATGACAGGCCCAGTCATTTTATAACTGGCCCTGTCATTTTATAAATGGTTCTGTCATTTTATGACTTGCCAAGTAATTTTATGACTAGCAAAGTCATTTTATGACTGGCAGAGTCATTTTCTAACTGGCCCTGTCATTAATGACTGGCCAAGTCATTTTATCACTGGCCCTGTCATTAATGACTGGCGAAGTCATTAATGACTGTCCCCGTCATTTTACCCCTGGCCCTGTCATTTTATGACTGGTTCTGTCATTTTATGACTGGCCAAGTTATTTTATGACTGGCAGAGTCATTTTATCACTGGCCCTGTCATTGATGATAGGCCAGTCATTTTATCCCTGGCCCTGTCATTAATGACTGTGCCAGTCATTTTATCACTGGCCCTGTCATTTAATGACTGGTTCTGTCATTTTATGACTGGCCAAGTCCATTTATGACTGGTAGAGTCTTTTTATCAATGGCCCTGTCATTAATGACTGACCCTGTCATTAATGACGGGCCCAGTCATTTTATCACTGGCCTTGTCATTAATGACAGGCCCTGTCATTAATGACTGGCCCAGTCATTTTATCATTGGCCCTGTCATTTTATGACTGGTTCTGTCATTTTATGCCTGGCCAAGTCATTTTATGACTGGTAGAGTCATTTTATCACTGGCCCTGTCATTTATGACTGGTACTGTCATTAATGACTGGCCCAGTCATTTTATCATTGGCCCTGTCATTAATGACTGGCCCTGTCATTAATGACTGGCCCCGTCATTTTATCACTGGCCCTGTCATTTTATGACTGGTTCTGTCATTTTATGACTGGCCAAGTTATTTTATGACTAGTAGAGTCATTTTATCACTGGCCCTGTCATTAATGACTGGCCCTGTCATTAATGAATGGCACACTCATTTTATCACTGGCCCTGTCATTAATGACTGGCCCTGTCATTAATGACTGGGTCAGTCATTTTATCACTGGCCCTGTCATTTTATGACTGGTTCTGTCATTTTATGACTTGCCAAGTAATTTTATGACTGGCAGAGTCATTTTATCACTGGCCCTGTCCAAAATGACTGGCCTTGTCATTAACGACGGGCCCAGTCATTAATGACTGGCACACTCATTTTATCACTGGCCCTGTCATTAATGACCGGCACACTCATTTTATCACTGGCCCTGTCATTAATGACTGGCCCTGTCATTAATGACTGGGTCAGTCATTTTATCACTGGCCCTGTCATTTTATGACTGGTTCTGTCATTTTATGACTGGCCAAGTCATTTTATGACTGGCAGAGTCATTTTATCACTGGCCCTGTCATTAATGACTGGCCCTGTCATTAATGACTGGCCCAGTCATTTTATCACTGGCCCTGTCATTTAATGACTGGTTCTGTCATTTTATGACTGGCCAAGTCCATTTATGACTGGCAGAGTCATTTTATCACTGGCCCTGTCATTAATGACTGGCCCTATCATTAATGACGGGCCCAGTCATTTTATCACTGGCCCTGTCATTAATGACAGGCCCTGTCATTAATGACTGGCCTAGTCATTTTATCACTGGCCATGTCAATTTATGACTGGTTCTGTCATTTTATGACTGGCCAAGTCATTTTATGCCTGGCAAAGTCATTTTATCACTGGCCCTGTCATTAATGACTGGCCCTGTCATTAATGACTGGCGAAGTCATTTTATCACTGGCCCTGTCATTAATGACTGGCGAAGTCATTTTATCACTGGCCCAGTCATTTTATCACTGGCCCTGTCATTTTATGACTGGTTCTGTCATTTTATGACTGGCCAAGTAATTTTATGACTGGCAGAGTCATTTTATCACTGGCCCTGTCATTAATGACTAGCCCTGTCATTAATGACTGGCCCTGTCATTAATGACTGGCCCACTCATTTTATCACTGGCCCTGTCATTTAATGACTGGTTCTGTCATTAATGACTGGCCCAGTCATTTTATCACTGGCCCTGTCATTTTATCACTGGCCCTGTCATTAATGACTGGCAGAGTCATTTTTATCACTGGCCCAGTCATTAATGACTGGCCCTGTCATTAATGGCTGGCCCAGTCATTTTATCACTGGCCCCGTCATTAATGACTGGCCCTGTCATTAATGACTGGCCCAGTCACTTTATCACTGGCCCTGCAATTTTATGACTTGTTCTGTCATTTTATGACTGGCCAAGTCATTTTATGACTGGTAGAGTCATTTTATCACTGGCCTTGTCATTAATGACTGGCCCTGTCATTATTGACTGGCCCAGTCATTTTATCACTGGCCCTGTCATTAATGACTGGCCCTGTCATTAATGACTGGCCCCGTCATTTTATCACTGGCCCTGTCATTTTATGTCTAGTTCTGTCATTTTATGACAGGCCAAGTTATTTTATGACTGGAGGAGTCATTTCATCACTGGCCCTGTCATTAATGACTGGCCCAGTCATTTTATCACAGGCCCTGTCATTAATGACTGGCCCAGTCATTTTATCACTGGCCCTGTCATTTTATGACTGGTTCTGTCATTCATGACTGGCTTAGTCATTTTATGACTGGTAGAGTCATTTTATCACTGGCCCTGTCATAAATGACTGGCCCTGTCATTAATGACGGGCCCAGGCATTTTATCACTGGCCCTGTCATTAATGACTGGCCCTGTCATTAATGACAGGCCCAGTCATTTTATAACTGATCCAGTCATTTTATGAATGGTTCTGTCATTTAATGACTTGCCAAGTATTTTTATGACTTGCCAAGTCATTTTATGACTGGCAGAGTCATTTTATTACTGGCCCTGTCATTAATGACTGGCCCTGTCATTAATGACTGGCCCAGTCATTTTATCACTGGCTCTGTCATTTTATGACTTGTTCTGTCATTTTATGACTGGCCAAGTCATTTTATGCCTGGCAGAGTCATTTTATCACTGGCCCTGTCATTAATGACTGGCCCTGTCATTAATGACTGGCCCTGTCATTAATGACTGGCCCTGTCATTAATGACTGGCGAAGTCATTTTATCACTGGCCCTGTCATTAATGACTGGCGAAGTCATTTTATCACTGGCCCTTTCATTTAATGACTGGTTCTGTCATTAATGACTGGCCCAGTCATTTTATCACTGGCCCTGTCATTTTATCGCTGGCCCTGTCATTAATGACTGGCAGAGTCATTTTTATCACTGGCCTAGTCATTAATGACTGGCCCTGTCATTAATGGCTGGCCCAGTCATTTTATCACTGGCCCTGTCATTAATGACTGGCCCTGTCATTAATGACTGGCCCAGTCATTTTATCACTGGCCCTGTCATTTTATGACTTGTTCTGTCATTTTATGACTGGCCAAGTTATTTTATGACTTGCAGAGTCATTTTATCACTGGCCCTGTCATTAATGACTGGCCCAGTCATTTTATCACAGGCCCTGTCATTAATGACTGGCCCTGTCATTAATGACTGTGCCAGTCATTTTATCACTGGCCCTGTCATTTTATGACTGGTTCTGTCATTTTATGACTGGCCAAGTCATTTTATGACTGGCAGAGTCATTTTATCACTGGCCCTGTCATTAATGACTGGCCCTGTCGTTAATGACTGGCCCAGTCATTTTATCACTCGCCCTGCATTAATGACTGGCCCTGTCATTAATGACTGGCCCAGTCATTTTATCACTGGCCCTGTCATTTTATGACTGGTTCTGTCATTTTATGACTCCCCAAGTCCATTTATGACTTGCAGAGTCATTTTATCACGGGCCCAGTCATTAATGACGGGCCCAGTGATTTTATCACTGGCCCTGTTATTAATGACTGGCCTTGTCATTAATGACTTGCCCAGTCATTTTATCACTGGCCCTGTCATTTTATGACTGGTTCTGTCATTTTATGACTGGCCAAGTCATTTTATGACTGGTATAGTCATTTTATCACTGGCCCTGTCATTAATGACTGGCCCTGTCATTAATGACTGGCCCTGTCATTAATGACTGGCCCTGTCATTAATGACATGCCCAATCATTTTATCACTGGCCCTGTCATTTTATGACTGGTTCTGTCATTTTATGACTGGCCAAGTTATTTTATGACTGGTAGAGTCATTTTATCACTGGCCCTGTCCTTAATGACTGGCCATGTCATTAATGACTGGCCCAGTCATTTTATCACTGGCCCTGTCATTAATGACTGGCCCTGTCATTAATGACTGGCCCCGTCATTTTATCACTGGCCCTCTCATTTTTTGACTGGTTCTGTCATTTTATGACTGGCCAAGTTATTTTATGACTAGCAGAGTCATTTTATCACTGGCCCTGTCATTAATGACTGGCCCTGTCATTAATGACTGGCCCACTCATTTCATCACTGGCCCTGTCATTAATGACTGGCCCTGTCCTTAATGACTGGGTCAGTCATTTTATCACTGGCCCTGTCATTTTATGACTGGTTCTGTCATTTTATGACTGGCCAAGTCATTTTATGACTGGCAGAGTCATTTTATCACTGGCCCTGTCATTAATGACTGGCCCTGTCATTAATGACTGGCCCTGTCATTAATGACTGGCCCAGTCATTTTATCACTGGCCCTGTCATTAATGACTGGCCCTGTCATTAATGACTGGCCCAGTCATTTTATCACTGGCCCTGTCATTTTATGACTGGTTCTGTCATTTTATGACTGGCCAAGTCCATTTATGACTGGCAGAGTCATTTTATCACTGGCCCTGTCATTAATGACTGGCCCTGTCATTAATGACGGGCCCATTTATTTTATTGCTGGCCCTGTCATTAATGACTGGCCCTGTCATTAATGAAAGGCCCAGTCATTTTATCACTGGCCCTGTCATTTTATAACTGGTTCTGTCATTAATGACTGGCTTAGTCATATTATCACTGGTCCTATCTTTTTATGACTGGTTCTGTCATTTTATGACTTGCCAAGTCATTTTATGACTGGTAGAGTCATTTTATCACTGGCCCTGTCATAAATGACTGGCCCTGTCATTAATGACGGGCCCAGGCATTTTATCACTGGCCCTGTCATTAATGACTGGCCCTGTCATTAATGACAGGCCCAGTCATTTTATAACTGGCCCTGTCATTTTATAAATGGTTCTGTCATTTTATGACTTGCCAAGTAATTTTATGACTAGCAGAGTCATTTTATGACTGGCAGAGTCATTTTCTAACTGGCCCTGTCATTTATGACTGGCCAAGTCATTTTATCACTGGCCCTGTCATTTTATGACTGGTTCTGTCATTTTATGACTGGCCAAGTTATTTTATGACTGGCAGAGTCATTTTATCACTGGCCCTGTCATTGATGATAGGCCAGTCATTTTATCCCTGGCCCTGTCATTAATGACTGTGCCAGTCATTTTATCACTGGCCCTGTCATTTAATGACTGGTTCTGTCATTTTATGACTGGCCAAGTCCATTTATGACTGGCAGAGTCTTTTTATCACTGGCCCTGTCATTAATGACTGGCCCTGTCATTAATGACGGGCCCAGTCATTTTATCACTGGCCTTGTCATTAATGACAGGCCCTGTCATTAATGACTGGCCCAGTCATTTTATCATTGGCCCTGTCATTTTATGACTGGTTCTGTCATTTTATGCCTGGCCAAGTCATTTTATGACTGGTAGAGTCATTTTATCACTGGCCCTGTCATTTATGACTGGCCCTGTCATTAATGACTGGCCCAGTCATTTTATCATTGGCCCTGTCATTAATGACTGGCCCTGTCATTAATGACTGGCCCCGTCATTTTATCACTGGCCCTGTCATTTTATGACTGGTTCTGTCATTTTATGACTGGCCAAGTTATTTTATGACTAGTAGAGTCATTTTATCACTGGCCCTGTCATTAATGACTGGCCCTGTCATTAATGAATGGCACACTCATTTTATCACTGGCCCTGTCATTAATGACTGGCCCTGTCATTAATGACTGGGTCAGTCATTTTATCACTGGCCCTGTCATTTTATGACTGGTTCTGTCATTTTATGACTTGCCAAGTAATTTTATGACTGGCAGAGTCATTTTATCACTGGCCCTGTCCAAAATGACTGGCCTTGTCATTAACGACGGGCCCAGTCATTAATGACTGGCACACTCATTTTATCACTGGCCCTGTCATTAATGACTGGCACACTCATTTTATCACTGGCCCTGTCATTAATGACTGGCCCTGTCATTAATGACTGGGTCAGTCATTTTATCACTGGCTCTGTCATTTTATGACTGGTTCTGTCATTTTATGACTGGCCAAGTCATTTTATGACTGGCAGAGTCATTTTATCACTGGCCCTGTCATTAATGACTGGTTCTGTCATTTTATGACTGGCCAAGTCCATTTATGGCTGGCAGAGTCATTATATCACTGGCCCTGTCATAAATGACTGGCCCTGTCATTAATGACGGGCCCAGTCATTTTATCACTGGCCCTGTCATTAATGACTGGACCTGTCATTAATGACTGGCCCAGTAATTTTATCACTGGCCCTGTCATTTTATGACTGGTTCTGTCATTAATGACTGGCTTAGTCATTTTATGACTGGTAGAGTCATTTTATCACTGGCCCTGTCGTAAATGACTGACCCTGTCATTAATGACGGGCCCAGGCATTTTATCACTGGCCCTGTCATTAATGACTGGCCCTGTCATTAATGACAGGCCCAGTCATTTTATAACTGGTCCTGTCATTTTATGAATGGTTCTGTCATTTTATGACTTGCCAAGTAATTTTATGACTTGCCAAGTCATTTTATGACTGGCAGAGTCATTTTATTACTGGCCCTGTCATTAATGACTGGCCCTGTCATTAATGACTGGCCCAGTCATTTTATCGTTGGCTCTGTCATTTTATGACTTGTTCTGTCATTTTATGACTGGCCAAGTCATTTTATGCCTGGCAGAGTCATTTTATCACTGGCCCTGTCAATAATGACTGGCCCTGTCATAAATGACTGGCCCTGTCATTAATGACTGGCGAAGTCATTTTATCACTGGCCCTGTCATTAATGACTGGCGAAGTCATTTTATCACTGGCCCAGTCATTTTATCACTGGCCCTTTCATTTAATGACTGGTTCTGTCATTAATGACTGGCCCAGTCATTTTATCACTGGCCCTGTCATTTTATCACTGGCCCTGTCATCAATGACTGGCAGAGTCATTTTTATCACTGGCCCAGTCATTAATGACTGGCCCTGTCATTAATGGCTGGCCCAGTCATTTTATCACTGGCCCTGTCATTAATGACTGGCCCTGTCATTAATGACTGGCCCAGTCATTTTATCACTGGCCCTGTCATTTTATGACTTGTTCTGTCATTTTATGACTGGCCAAGTCATTTTATGACTGGTAGAGTCATTTTATCACTGGCCCTGTCATTAATGACTGGCCCAGTCATTAATGACTGGCCCAGTCATTTTATCACTGGCCCTGTCATTAATGACTGGCCCCGTCATTTTATCACTGGCCCTGTCATTTTATGACTGGTTCTGTCATTTTATGACAGGCCAAGTTATTTTATGACTTGCAGAGTCATTTTATCACTGGCCCTGTCATTAATGACTGGCCCAGTCATTTTATCACAGGCCCTGTCATTAATGACTGGCCCTGTCATTAATGACTGTGCCAGTCATTTTATCACTGGCCCTGTCATTTTATGACTGGTTCTGTCATTTTATGACTAGCCAAGTCATTTTATGACTGGCAGAGTCATTTTATCACTGGCTCTGTCATTAATGACTGGCCCTGTCGTTAATGATTGGCCCAGTCATTTTATCACTGGCCCTGTCATTAATGACTGGCCCTGTCATTAATGACTGGCCCAGTCAATTTATCACTGGCCCTGTCATTTTATGACTGGTTCTGTCATTTTATGACTCGCCAAGTCCATTTATGACTGGCAGAGTCATTTTATCACGGGCCCTGTCATTAATGACTGGCCCAGTCATTTTATCACTGGCCCTGTTATTAATGACTGGCCCTGTCATTAATGACTTGCCCGGTCATTTTATCACTGGCCCTGTCATTTTATGCCTGGTTCTGTCATTTTATGACTGGCCAAGTCATTTTATGACTGGTATAGTCATTTTATCACTGGCCCTGTCATTAATGACTGGCCCTGTCATTAATGACTGGCCCAGTCATTTTATCATTGGCCCTGTCATTAATGACTGGCCCTGTCATTAATGACTGGCCCCGTCATTTTATCACTGGCCCTGTCATTTTATGACTGGTTCTGTCATTTTATGACTGGCCAAGTTATTTTATGACTAGCAGAGTCATTTTATCACTGGCCCTGTCATTAATGAATGGCACACTCATTTTATCACTGGCCCTGTCATAATGACTGGCCCTGTCATTAATGACTGGGTCAGTCATTTTATCACTGGCCCTGTCATTTTATGACTGGTTCTGTCATTTTATGACTGGCCAAGTAATTTTATGACTGGCAGAGTCATTTTATCACTGGCCCTGTCCAAAATGACTGGCCTTGTCATTAATGACGGGCCCAGTCATTAATGACTGGCACACTCATTTTATCACTGACCCTGTCATTAATGACTGGCACAATCATTTTATCACTGGCCCTGTCATTAATGACTGGCCCTGTCATTAATGACTGGGTCAGTCATTTTATCACTGGCCCTGTCATTTTATGACTGGTTCTGTCATTTTATGACTGGCCAAGTCATTTTATGACTGGCGGAGTCATTTTATCACTGGCCCTGTCATTAATGACTGGCCCTGTCATTAATGACTGGCCCTGTCATTAATGACTGGCCCAGTCATTTTATCACTGGCCCTGTCATTAATGACTGGCCCTGTCATTAATGACTGGCCCAGTCATTTTATCACTGGCCCTGTCATTTAATGACTGGTTCTGTCATTTTATGACTGGCCAAGTCCATTTATGACTGGCAGAGTCATTTTATCACTGGCCCTGTCATTAATGACTGGCCCTGTCATTAATGACGGGCCCAGTCATTTTATCACTGGCCCTGTCATTTTATGACTGGTTCTGTCATTTTATGACTGGCCAAGTCATTTTATGCCTGGCAAAGTCATTTTATCACTGGCCCTGTCATTAATGACTGGCCCTGTCATTAATGACTGGCGAAGTCATTTTATCACTGGCCCTGTCATTAATGACTGGCGAAGTCATTTTATCACTGGCCCAGTCATTTTATCACTGGCCCTGTCATTTTATGACTGGTTCTGTCATTTTATGACTGGCCAAGTAATTTTATGACTGGCAGAGTCATTTTATCACTGGCCCTGTCATTAATGACTAGCCCTGTCATTAATGACTGGCCCTGTCATTAATGACTGGCCCACTCATTTTATCACTGGCCCTGTCATTTAATGACTGGTTCTGTCATTAATGACTGGCCCAGTCATTTTATCACTGGCCCTGTCATTTTATCACTGGCCCTGTCATTAATGACTGGCAGAGTCATTTTTATCACTGGCCCAGTCATTAATGACTGGCCCTGTCATTAATGGCTGGCCCAGTTAATTTATTACTGGCCCTGTCATTAATGACTGGCCCTGTCATTAATGACTGGCCCAGTCATTTTATCACTGGCCCTGCAATTTTATGACTTGTTCTGTCATTTTATGACTGGCCAAGTCATTTTATGACTGGTAGAGTCATTTTATCACTGGCCCTGTCATTAATGACTGGCCCCGTCATTTTATCACTGGCCCTGTCATTTTATGACTAGTTCTGTCATTTTATGACAGGCCAAGTTATTTTATGACTGGAGGAGTCATTTCATCACTGGCCCTGTCATTAATGACTGGCCCAGTCATTTTATCACAGGCCCTGTCATTAATGACTGGCCCTGTCGTTAATGACTCTGCCAGTCATTTTATCACTGGCCCTGTCATTTTATGACTGGTTCTGTCATTTTATGACTGGCCAAGTCATTTTATGACTGGCAGAGTCATTTTATCACTGGCCCTGTCATTAATGACTAGCCCTGTCATTAATGACTGGCCCTGTCATTAATGACTGGCCCACTCATTTTATCACTGGCCCTGTCATTTAATGACTGGTTCTGTCGTTAATGACTGGCCCAGTCATTTTATCACTGGCCCTGTCATTAATGACTGGCCCTGTCATTAATGACTGGCCCAGTCATTTTATCACTGGCCCTGTCATTTTATGACTGGTTCTGTCATTTTATGACTCGCCAAGTCCATTTATGACTGGCAGAGTCATTTTATCACGGGCCCTGTCATTAATGACGGGCCCAGTCATTTTATCACTGACCCTGTTATTAATGACTGGCCCTGTCATTAATGACTTGCCCAGTCATTTTATCACTGGCCCTGTCATTTTATGACTGGTTCTGTCATTTTATGACTGGCCAAGTCATTTTATGACTGGTATAGTCATTTTATCACTGGCCCTGTCCTTAATGACTGGCACTGTCGTTAATGACTGGCCCAGTCATTTTATCACTGGCCCTGTCATTAATGACTGGCCCTGTCATTAATGACGTGCCCAATCATTTTATCACTGCCCCTGTCATTTTATGACTGGCTCTGTCATTTTATGACTGGCCAAGTCATTTTATGACTGGTAGAGTCATTTTATCACTGGCACTGTCCTTAATGACTGGCCGTGTCATTAATGACTGGCCCAGTCATTTTATAACTGGCCCTGTCATTAATGACTGGCCCCGTCATTTTATCACTGGCCCTGTCATTTTTTGACTGGTTCTGTTATTTTATGACTGGCCAAGTTATTTTATGACTAGCAGAGTCATTTTATCACTGGCCCTGTCATTAACGACTGGCCCTGTCATTAATGACTGGACCACTCTTTTTATCACTGGCCCCTTCATTAATGACTGGCCCTGTCATTAATGACTGGGTCAGTCATTTTATCACTGGCCCTGTCATTTTATGACTGGTTCTGTCATTTTATGACTGGCCAAGTCATTTTATGACTGGCAGAGTCATTTTGTCACTGGCCCTGTCATTAATGACTATCCCTGTCATTAATGACAGGCCCTGTCATTAATGACTGGCCCAGTCATTTTATCACTGGCCCTGTCATTAATGACTGGCCCTGTCATTAATGACTAGCCCAGTCATTTTATCACTGGCCCTGTCATTTTATGACTGGTTCTGTCATTTTATGACTGGCCAAGTCCATTTATGACTGGCAGAGTCATTTTATCACTGGCCCTTTCATTAATGACTGGCCCTGTCATTAATGACGGGCCCAGTCATTTTATCACTGGCCCTGTCATTAATGACTGGCCCTGTCATTAATGAAAGGCCCAGTCATTTTATCACTGGCCCTGTCATTTTATGACTGGTTCTGTCATTAATGACTAGCTTAGTCATATTATCACTGGCCCTATCTTTTTATGACTGGTTCTGTCATTTTATGACTTGCCAAGTCATTTTATGACTGGTAGAGTCATTTTATCACTGGCCCTGTCATTAATGACTGGCCCTGTCATAAATGACTGGCACACTCATTTTATCACTGGCCCTGTCATTAATGACTGGCCCTGTCATTAATGACTGGGTCAGTCATTTTATCACTGGCCCTGTCATTTTATGACTGGTTGTGTCATTTTATGACTGGCCAAGTCATTTTCAGACTGGCAGAGTCATTTCATCACTGGCCCAGTCATTAATGACTGGCCCTGTCATTAATGACTGGCCCTGTCATTAATGACTGGCCCAGTCATTTTATCACTGGCCCTGTCATTAATGACTGGCCCTGTCATTAATGACTGGGTCAGTCATTTTATCACTGGCCCTGTCATTTTATGACTGGTTCTGTCATTTTATGACTGGCCAAGTCATTTTATGACTGGCAGAGTCATTTTATCACTGGCCCTGTCATTAATGACTGGCCCTGTCATTAATGACTGGCCCAGTCATTTTATCACTGGCCCTGTCATTAATGACTGGCCCTGTCATTAATGACTGGCCCAGTCATTTTATCTCTGGCCTTGTCATTTTATGACTGGTTCTGTCATTTTATGACTGGCCAAGTCCATTTATGACTGGCAGAGTCATTTTATCACTGGCCCTGTCATAAATGACTGGCCCTGTCATTAATGACGGGCCCAGTCATTTTATCACTGGCCCTGTCATTAATGACTGGCCCTGTCATTAATGAAAAGCCCAGTCATTTTATCACTGGCCCTGTCATTTTATGACTGGTTCTGTCATTTTATGACTTGCCAAGTAATTTTATGACTTGCAAAGTCATTTTATGACTGGCAGAGTCATTTTATAACTGGCACTGTCATTAATGAGTGGCCCTGTCATTAATGACTGGCCCAGTCATTTTATCACTGGCCCTGTCATTTAATGACTGGTTCTGTCATTTTATGACTGGCCAAGTCCATTTATGACTGGCAGAGTCATTTTATCACTGGCCCTGTCATTAATGACTGGCCCTGTCATTAATGACGGGCCCAGTCATTTTATCACTGGCCCTGTCATTAATGACAGGCCCTGTCATTAATGACTGGCCCAGTCATTTTATCACTGGCCCTGTCATTTTATGACTGGTTCTGTCATTTTATGACTGGCCAAGTCATTTTATGACTGGCAGAGTCATTTTATCACTGGCCCTGTCATTAATGACTGGCCCTGTCATTAATGACTGGCCCTGTCATTAATGACTGGCCCAGTCATTTTTTTACTGGCCCTGTCATTAATGACTGGCCCTGTCATTAATGACTGGCACAGTCATTTTATCACTGGCCTTGTCATTTTATGACTGGTTCTGTCATTTTATGACTGGCCAAGTCCATTTATGGCTGGAAGAGTCATTTTATCACTGGCCCTGTCATAAATGACTGGCCCTGTCATTAATGACGGGCCCAGTCATTTTATCACTGGCCCTGTCATTAATGACTGGCCCTGTCATTATGGACTGGGTCAGTCATTTTATCACTGGCCCTGTCATTTTATGACTGGTTCTGTCATTTTATGACTGGCCCAGTCATTTTATCACTGGCCCTGTCATTAATGACTGGCCCTGTCATTAATGACTGGCACAGTCATTTTATCACTGGCCTTGTCATTTTATGACTGGTTCTGTCATTTTATGACTGGCCAAGTCCATTTATGGCTGGAAGAGTCATTTTATCACTGGCCCTGTCATAAATGACTGGCCCTGTCATTAATGACGGGCCCAGTCATTTTATCACTGGCCCTGTCATTAATGACTGGCCCTGTCATTAATGACTGGCCCAGTCATTTTATCACTGGCCCTGTCATTTTATGACTGGTTCTGTCATTCATGACTGGCTTAGTCATTTTATGACTGGTAGAGTCATTTTATCACTGGCCCTGTCATAAATGACTGGCCCTGTCATTAATGACGGGCCCAGGCATTTTATCACTGGCCCTGTCATTAATGACTGGCCCTGTCATTAATGACAGGCCCAGTCATTTTATAACTGATCCAGTCATTTTATGAATGGTTCTGTCATTTAATGACTTGCCAAGTATTTTTATGACTTGCCAAGTCATTTTATGACTGGCAGAGTCATTTTATTACTGGCCCTGTCATTAATGACTGGCCCTCTCATTAATGACTGGCCCAGTCATTTTATCACTGGCTCTGTCATTTTATGACTTGTTCTGTCATTTTATGACTGGCCAAGTCATTTTATGCCTGGCAGAGTCATTTTATCACTGGCCCTGTCATTAATGACTGGCGAAGTCATTTTATCACTGGCCCTGTCATTAATGACTGGCGAAGTCATTTTATCACTGGCCCTTTCATTTAATGACTGGTTCTGTCATTAATGACTGGCCCAGTCATTTTATCACTGGCCCTGTCTTTTTATCACTGGCCCTGTCATTAATGACTGGCAGAGTCATTTTTATCACTGGCCCAGTCATTTTATCACTGGCCCTGTCCTTAATGACTGGCCGTGTCATTAATGACTGGCCCAGTCATTTTATAACTGGCCCTGTCATTAATGACTGGCCCCGTCATTTTATCACTGGCCCTGTCATTTTTTGACTGGTTCTGTTATTTTATGACTGGCCAAGTTATTTTATGACTAGCAGAGTCATTTTATCACTGGCCCTGTCATTAATGACTGGCCCTGTCATTAATGACTGGCCCTGTTATTAATGACTGGCCCCGTCATTTTATCACTGGCCCTGTCATTTTATGACTGGTTCTGTCATTTTATGACTGGCCAAGTTATTTTATGACTAGCAGAGTCATTTTATCACTGGCCCTGTCATTAACGACTGGCCCTGTCATTAATGACTGGACCACTCTTTTTATCACTGGCCCCTTCATTAATGACTGGCCCTGTCATTAATGACTGGGTCAGTCATTTTATCACTGGCCCTGTCATTTTATGACTGGTTCTGTCATTTTATGACTGGCCAAGTCATTTTATGACTGGCAGAGTCATTTTGTCACTGGCCCTGTCATTAATGACTATCCCTGTCATTAATGACAGGCCCTGTCATTAATGACTGGCCCAGTCATTTTATCACTGGCCCTGTCATTAATGACTGGCCCTGTCATTAATGACTAGCCCAGTCATTTTATCACTGGCCCTGTCATTTTATGACTGGTTCTGTCATTTTATGACTGGCCAAGTCCATTTATGACTGGCAGAGTCATTTTATCACTGGCCCTTTCATTAATGACTGGCCCTGTCATTAATGACGGGCCCAGTCATTTTATCACTGGCCCTGTCATTAATGACTGGCCCTGTCATTAATGAAAGGCCCAGTCATTTTATCACTGGCCCTGTCATTTTATGACTGGTTCTGTCATTAATGACTAGCTTAGTCATATTATCACTGGCCCTATCTTTTTATGACTGGTTCTGTCATTTTATGACTTGCCAAGTCATTTTATGACTGGTAGAGTCATTTTATCACTGGCCCTGTCATTAATGACTGGCCCTGTCATAAATGACTGGCACACTCATTTTATCACTGGCCCGGTCATTAATGACTGGCCCTGTCATTAATGACTGGGTCAGTCATTTTATCACTGGCCCTGTCATTTTATGACTGGTTGTGTCATTTTATGACTGGCCAAGTCATTTTCAGACTGGCAGAGTCATTTCATCACTGGCCCAGTCATTAATGACTGGCCCTGTCATTAATGACTGGCCCTGTCATTAATGACTGGCCCAGTCATTTTATCACTGGCCCTGTCATTAATGACTGGCCCTGTCATTAATGACTGGGTCAGTCATTTTATCACTGGCCCTGTCATTTTATGACTGGTTCTGTCATTTTATGACTGGCCAAGTCATTTTATGACTGGCAGAGTCATTTTATCACTGGCCCTGTCATTAATGACTGGCCCTGTCATTAATGACTGGCCCAGTCATTTTATCACTGGCCCTGTCATTAATGACTGGCCCTGTCATTAATGACTGGCCCAGTCATTTTATCTCTGGCCTTGTCATTTTATGACTGGTTCTGTCATTTTATGACTGGCCAAGTCCATTTATGACTGGCAGAGTCATTTTATCACTGGCCCTGTCATAAATGACTGGCCCTGTCATTAATGACGGGCCCAGTCATTTTATCACTGGCCCAGTCATTAATGACTGGCCCTGTCATTAATGAAAAGCCCAGTCATTTTATCACTGGCCCTGTCATTTTATGACTGGTTCTGTCATTTTATGACTTGCCAAGTAATTTTATGACTTGCAAAGTCATTTTATGACTGGCAGAGTCATTTTATAACTGGCACTGTCATTAATGAGTGGCCCTGTCATTAATGACTGGCCCAGTCATTTTATCACTGGCCCTGTCATTTAATGACTGGTTCTGTCATTTTATGACTGGCCAAGTCCATTTATGACTGGCAGAGTCATTTTATCACTGGCCCTGTCATTAATGACTGGCCCTGTCATTAATGACGGGCCCAGTCATTTTATCACTGGCCCTGTCATTAATGACAGGCCCTGTCATTAATGACTGGCCCAGTCATTTTATCACTGGCCCTGTCATTTTATGACTGGTTCTGTCATTTTATTACTGGCCAAGTCATTTTATGACTGGCAGAGTCATTTTATCACTGGCCCTGTCATTAATGACTGGCCCTGTCATTAATGACTGGCCCTGTCATTAATGACTGGCCCAGTCATTTTATTACTGGCCCTGTCATTAATGACTGGCCCTGTCATTAATGACTGGCACAGTCATTTTATCACTGGCCTTGTCATTTTATGACTGGTTCTGTCATTTTATGACTGGCCAAGTCCATTTATGGCTGGAAGAGTCATTTTATCACTGGCCCTGTCATAAATGACTGGCCCTGTCATTAATGACGGGCCCAGTCATTTTATCACTGGCCCTGTCATTAATGACTGGCCCTGTCATTATGGACTGGGTCAGTCATTTTATCACTGGCCCTGTCATTTTATGACTGGTTCTGTCATTTTATGACTGGCCCAGTCATTTTATCACTGGCCCTGTCATTAATGACTGGCCCTGTCATTAATGACTGGCACAGTCATTTTATCACTGGCCTTGTCATTTTATGACTGGTTCTGTCATTTTATGACTGGCCAAGTCCATTTATGGCTGGAAGAGTCATTTTATCACTGGCCCTGTCATAAATGACTGGCCCTGTCATTAATGACGGGCCCAGTCATTTTATCACTGGCCCTGTCATTAATGACTGGCCCTGTCATTAATGACTGGCCCAGTCATTTTATCACTGGCCCTGTCATTTTATGACTGGTTCTGTCATTCATGACTGGCTTAGTCATTTTATGACTGGTAGAGTCATTTTATCACTGGCCCTGTCATAAATGACTGGCCCTGTCATTAATGACGGGCCCAGGCATTTTATCACTGGCCCTGTCATTAATGACTGGCCCTGTCATTAATGACAGGCCCAGTCATTTTATAACTGATCCAGTCATTTTATGAATGGTTCTGTCATTTAATGACTTGCCAAGTATTTTTATGACTTGCCAAGTCATTTTATGACTGGCAGAGTCATTTTATTACTGGCCCTGTCATTAATGACTGGCCCTCTCATTAATGACTGGCCCAGTCATTTTATCACTGGCTCTGTCATTTTATGACTTGTTCTGTCATTTTATGACTGGCCAAGTCATTTTATGCCTGGCAGAGTCATTTTATCACTGGCCCTGTCATTAATGACTGGCGAAGTCATTTTATCACTGGCCCTGTCATTAATGACTGGCGAAGTCATTTTATCACTGGCCCTTTCATTTAATGACTGGTTCTGTCATTAATGACTGGCCCAGTCATTTTATCACTGGCCCTGTCTTTTTATCACTGGCCCTGTCATTAATGACTGGCAGAGTCATTTTTATCACTGGCCCAGTCATTTTATCACTGGCCCTGTCATTAATGACTGGCCCTGTCATTAATGACTGGCCCAGTCATTTTATCACTGGCCCTGTCATTTTATGACTTGTTCTGTCATTTTATGACTGGCCAAGTTATTTTATGACTTGCAGAGTCATTTTATCACTGGCCCTGTCATTAATGACTGGCCCAGTCATTTTATCACAGGCCCTGTCATTAATGACTGGCCCTGTCATTAATGACTGTGCCAGTCATTTTATCGCTGGCCCTGTCATTTTATGACTGGTTCTGTCATTTTATGACTGGCCAAGTCATTTTATGACTGGCAGAGTCATTTTATCACTGGCCCTGTCATTAATGACTGGCCCTGTCGTTAATGACTGGCCCAGTCATTTTATCACTCGCCCTGTCATTAATGACTGGCCCTGTCATTAATGACTGGCCCAGTCATTTTATCACTGGCCCTGTCATTTTATGACTGGTTCTGTCATTTTATGACTCCCCAAGTCCATTTATGACTTGCAGAGTCATTTTATCACGGGCCCAGTCATTAATGACGGGCCCAGTGATTTTATCACTGGCCCTGTTATTAATGACTGGCCCTGTCATTAATGACTTGCCCAGTCATTTTATCACTGGCCCTGTCATTTTATGACTGGTTCTGTCATTTTATGACTGGCCATGTCATTTTATGACTGGTATAATCATTTTATCACTGGCCCTGTCATTAATGACTGGCCCTGTCATTAATGACTGGCCCTGTCATTAATGACTGGCCCTGTCATTAATGACATGCCCAATCATTTTATCACTGGCCCTGTCATTTTATGACTGGTTCTGTCATTTTATGACTGGCCAAGTTATTTTATGACTGGTAGAGTCATTTTATCACTGGCCCTGTCCTTAATGACTGGCCATGTCATTAATGACTGGCCCAGTCATTTTATCACTGGCCCTGTCATTAATGACTGGCCCTGTCATTAATGACTGGCCCCGTCATTTTATCACTGGCCCTCTCATTTTTTGACTGGTTCTGTCATTTTATGACTGGCCAAGTTATTTTATGACTAGCAGAGTCATTTTATCACTGGCCCTGTCATTAATGACTGGCCCTGTCATTAATGACTGGCCCACTCATTTCATCACTGGCCCTGTCATTAATGACTGGCCCTGTCCTAAATGACTGGGTCAGTCATTTTATCACTGGCCCTGTCATTTTATGACTGGTTCTGTCATTTTATGACTGGCCAAGTCATTTTATGACTGGCCAAGTCATTTTATG
The DNA here is from genome assembly GCA_933228895.1 of Platycnemis pennipes. Classification (NCBI taxonomy): domain Eukaryota; kingdom Metazoa; phylum Arthropoda; class Insecta; order Odonata; family Platycnemididae; genus Platycnemis; species Platycnemis pennipes. The sequence goes on along the minus strand of OW121846.1, from coordinate 73,170,485 downwards.
ACTGGCAGAGTCATTTTATCACTGGCCCTGTCATTAATGACTGGCCCTGTCATTAATGACTGGCCCTGTCATTAATGACTGGCCCAGTCATTTTATCACTGGCCCTGTCATTAATGAGTGGCCCTGTCATTAATGACTGGCCCAGTCATTTTATCACTGGCCCTGTCATTTTATGACTGGTTCTCTCATTTTATGACTGGCCAAGTCCATTTATGACTGGCAGAGTCATTTTATCACTGGCCCTGTCATTAATGACTGGCCCTGTCATTAATGACGGGCCCATTTATTTTATTGCTGGCCCTGTCATTAATGACTGGCCCTGTCATTAATGAAAGGCCCAGTCATTTTATCACTGGCCCTGTCATTTTATAACTGGTTCTGTCATTAATGACTGGCTTAGTCATATTATCACTGGTCCTATCTTTTTATGACTGGTTCTGTCATTTTATGACTTGCCAAGTCATTTTATGACTGGTAGAGTCATTTTATCTCTGGCCCTGTCATAAATGACTGGCCCTGTCATTAATGACGGGCCCAGGCATTTTATCACTGGCCCTGTCATTAATGACTGGCCCTGTCATTAATGACAGGCCCAGTCATTTTATAACTGGCCCTGTCATTTTATAAATGGTTCTGTCATTTTATGACTTGCCAAGTCATTTTATGACTGGCAGAGTCATTTTCTAACTGGCCCTGTCATTAATGACTGGCCCTGTCATTAATGACTGGCCAAGTCATTTTATCACTGGCCCTGTCATTAATGACTGGCGAAGTCATTAATGACTGTCCCCGTCATTTTACCCTGGCCCTGTCATTTTATGACTGGTTCTGTCATTTTATGACTGGCCAAGTTATTTTATGACTGGCAGAGTCATTTTATCACTGGCCCTGTCATTGATGATAGGCCAGTCATTTTATCCCTGGCCCTGTCATTAATGACTGTGCCAGTCATTTTATCACTGGCCCTGTCATTTAATGACTGGTTCTGTCATTTTATGACTGGCCAAGTCCATTTATGACTGGCAGAGTCATTTTATCACTGGCCCTGTCATTAATGACTGGCCCTGTCATTAATGACGGGCCCAGTCATTTTATCACTGGCCTTGTCATTAATGACAGGCCCTGTCATTAATGACTGGCCCAGTCATTTTATCATTGGCCCTGTCATTTTATGACTGGTTCTGTCATTTTATGCCTGGCCAAGTCATTTTATGACTGGGAGAGTCATTTTATCACTGGCCCTGTCATTAATGACTGGCCCTGTCATTAATAACTGGCCCAGTCATTTTATCATTGGCCCTGTCATTAATGACTGGCACTGTCATTAATGACTGGCCCCGTCATTTTATCTTTGGCCCTGTCATTTTATGACTGGTTCTGTCATTTTATGACTGGCCAAGTTATTTTATGACTAGCAGAGTCATTTTATCACTGGCCCTGTCATTAATGACTGGCCCTGTTATTAATGAATGGCACACTCATTTTATCACTGACCCTGTCATTAATGACTGGCCCTGTCATTAATGACTGGGTCAGTCATTTTATCACTGGCCCTGTCATTTTATGACTGGTTCTGTCATTTTATGACTGGCCAAGTAATTTTATGACTGGCAGAGTCATTTTATCACTGGCCCTGTCCAAAATGACTGGCCTTGTCATTAATGACGGGCCCAGTCATTAATGACTGGCACACTCATTTTATCACTGGCCCTGTCATTAATGACTGGCACACTCATTTTATCACTGGCCCTGTCATTAATGACTGGCCCTGTCATTAATGACTGGGTCAGTCATTTTATCACTGGCCCTGTCATTTTATGACTGGTTCTGTCATTTTATGACTGGCCAAGTCATTTTATGACTGGCAGAGTCATTTTATCACTGGCCCTGTCATTCATGACTGGCCCTGTCATTAATGACTGGCCCTGTCATTAATGACTGGCCCAGTCATTTTATCACTGGCCCTGTCATTAATGACTGGCCCTGTCATTAATGACTGGCCCAGTCATTTTATCACTGGCCCTGTCATTTAATGACTGGTTCTGTCATTTTATGACTGGCCAAGTCATTTTATGCCTGGCAAAGTCATTTTATCCCTGGCCCTGTCATTAATGACTGGCCCTCTCATTAATGACTGGCGAAGTCATTTTATCACTGGCCCTGTCATTAATGACTGGAAAAGTCATTTTATAACTGGCCCTGTCATTAATGACTGGCCCTGTCATTAATGACTGGCCCCGTCATTTTATCACTGGCCCTGTCCTTAATGACTGGCCGTGTCATTAATGACTGGCCCAGTCATTTTATCACTGGCCCTGTCATTAATGACTGGCCCTGTTATTAATGACTGGCCCCGTCATTTTATCACTGGCCCTGTCATTTTATGACTGGTTCTGTCATTTTATGACTGGCCAAGTTATTTTATGACTAGCAGAGTCATTTTATCACTGGCCCTGTCATTAACGACTGGCCCTGTCATTAATGACTGGCCCACTCTTTTTATCACTGGCCCCTTCATTAATGACTGGCCCTGTCATTAATGACTGGGTCAGTCATTTTATCACTGGCCCGGTCATTTTATGACTGGTTCTGTCATTTTATGACTGGCCAAGTCATTTTATGACTGGCAGAGTCATTTTATCACTGGCCCTGTCATTAATGACTGGCCCTGTCATTAATGACTGGCCCTGTCATTAATGACTGGCCCAGTCATTTTATCACTGGCCCTGTCATTAATGACTGGCCCTGTCATTAATGACTAGCCCAGTCATTTTATCACTGGCCCTGTCATTTTATGACTGGTTCTGTCATTTTATGACTGGCCAAGTCCATTTATGACTGGCAGAGTCATTTTATCACTGGCCCTTTCATTAATGACTGGCCCTGTCATTAATGACGGGCCCAGTCATTTTATCACTGGCCCTGTCAATAATGACTGGCCCTGTCATTAATGAAAGGCCCAGTCATTTTATCACTGGCCCTGTCATTTTATGACTGGTTCTGTCATTAATGACTAGCTTAGTCATATTATCACTGGCCCTATCTTTTTATGACTGGTTCTGTCATTTTATGACTTGCCAAGTCATTTTATGACTGGTAGAGTCATTTTATCACTGGCCCTGTCATTAATGACTGGCCCTGTCATTAATGACTAGCCCTGTCATTAATGACTGGGTCAGTCATTTTATCACTGGCCCTGTCATTTTATGACTGGTTGTGTCATTTTATGACTGGCCAAGTCATTTTCAGACTTGCAGAGTCATTTCATCACTGGCCCAGTCATTAATGACTGGCCCTGTCATTAATGACTGGCCCTGTCATTAATGACTGGCCCAGTCATTTTATCACTGGCCCTGTCATTAATGACTGGCCCTGTCATTAATGACTGGCCCAGTCATTTTATCACTGGCCTTGTCATTTTATGACTGGTTCTGTCATTTTATGACTGGCCAAGTCCATTTATGACTGGCAGAGTCATTTTATCACTGGCCCTGTCATTAATGACTGGCCCTGTCATTAATGACTGGCACACTCATTTTATCACTGGCCCTGTCATTAATGACTGGCACACTCATTTTATCACTGGCCCTGTCATTAATGACTGGCCCTGTCATTAATGACTGGGTCAGTCATTTTATCACTGGCCCTGTCATTTTATGACTGGTTCTGTCATCATATGACTGGCCAAGTCATTTTATGACTGGCAGAGTCATTTTATCACTGGCCCTGTCATTAATGACTGGCCCTGTCATTAATGACTGGCCCTGTCATTAATGACGGGCCCAGTCATTTTATCACTGGCCCTGTCATTAATGACAGGCCCTGTCATTAATGACTGGCCCAGTCATTTTATCACTGGCCCTGTCATTTTATGACTGGTTCTGTCATTTTATGCCTGGCCAAGTCATTTTATGACTGGTAGAGTCATTTTATCACTGGCCCTGTCATTAATGACTGGCCCTTCCATTAATGACTGGCCCAGTCATTTTATCACTGGCCCTGTCATTAATGACTGGCCCTGTCATTAATGACTGGCCCCGTCATTTTATCACTGGCCCTGTCATTTTATGACTGGTTCTGTCATTTTATGACTGGCCAAGTTATTTTATGACTAGCAGAGTCATTTTATCACTGGCCCTGTCATTAATGACTGGCCCTGTCATTAATGACTGGCCCTGTCATTAATGACTGGCCCTGTCATTAATGACTGGCACACTCATTTTATCACTGGCCCTGTCATTAATGACTGGCCCTGTCATTATGGACTGGGTCAGTCATTTTATCACTGGCCCTGTCATTTTATGACTGGTTCTGTCATTTTATGACTGGCCCAGTCATTTTATCACTGGCCCTGTCATTAATGACTGGCCCTGTCATTAATGACTGGCACAGTCATTTTATCACTGGCCTTGTCATTTTATGACTTGTTCTGTCATTTTATGACTGGCCAAGTCCATTTATGGCTGGAAGAGTCATTTTATCACTGGCCCTGTCATAAATGACTGGCCCTGTCATTAATGACGGGCCCAGTCATTTTATCACTGGCCCTGTCATTAATGACTGGCCCTGTCATTAATGACTGGCCCAGTCATTTTATCACTGGCCCTGTCATTTTATGACTGGTTCTGTCATTCATGACTGGCTTAGTCATTTTATGACTGGTAGAGTCATTTTATCACTGGCCCTGTCATAAATGACTGGCCCTGTCATTAATGACGGGCCCAGGCATTTTATCACTGGCCCTGTCATTAATGACTGGCCCTGTCATTAATGACAGGCCCAGTCATTTTATAACTGATCCAGTCATTTTATGAATGGTTCTGTCATTTAATGACTTGCCAAGTATTTTTATGACTTGCCAAGTCATTTTATGACTGGCAGAGTCATTTTATTACTGGCCCTGTCATTAATGACTGGCCCTGTCATTAATGACTGGCCCAGTCATTTTATCACTGGCTCTGTCATTTTATGACTTGTTCTGTCATTTTATGACTGGCCAAGTCATTTTATGCCTGGCAGAGTCATTTTATCACTGGCCCTGTCATTAATGACTGGCCCTGTCATTAATGACTGGCCCTGTCATTAATGACTGGCCCTGTCATTAATGACTGGCGAAGTCATTTTATCACTGGCCCTGTCATTAATGACTGGCGAAGTCATTTTATCACTGGCCCTTTCATTTAATGACTGGTTCTGTCATTAATGACTGGCCCAGTCATTTTATCACTGGCCCTGTCATTTTATCACTGGCCCTGTCATTAATGACTGGCAGAGTCATTTTTATCACTGGCCTAGTCATTAATGACTGGCCCTGTCATTAATGGCTGGCCCAGTCATTTTAACACTGGCCCTGTCATTAATGACTGGCCCTGTCATTAATGACTGGCCCAGTCATTTTATCACTGGCCCTGTCATTTCATGACTTGTTCTGTCATTTTATGACTGGCCAAGTTATTTTATGACTTGCAGAGTCATTTTATCACTGGCCCTGTCATTAATGACTGGCGAAGTCATTTTATCACTGGCCCTGTCATAAATGACTGGCCCTGTCATTAATGACGGGCCCAGTCATTTTATCACTGGCCCTGTCATTAATGACTGGCCCTGTCATTAATGACTGGCCCAGTCATTTTATCACTGGCCCTGTCATTTTATGACTGGTTCTGTCATTCATGACTGGCTTAGTCATTTTATGACTGGTAGAGTCATTTTATCACTGGCCCTGTCATAAATGACTGGCCCTGTCATTAATGACGGGCCCAGGCATTTTATCACTGGCCCTGTCATTAATGACTGGCCCTGTCATTAATGACAGGCCCAGTCATTTTATAACTGATCCAGTCATTTTATGAATGGTTCTGTCATTTAATGACTTGCCAAGTATTTTTATGACTTGCCAAGTCATTTTATGACTGGCAGAGTCATTTTATTACTGGCCCTGTCATTAATGACTGGCCCTCTCATTAATGACTGGCCCAGTCATTTTATCACTGGCTCTGTCATTTTATGACTTGTTCTGTCATTTTATGACTGGCCAAGTCATTTTATGCCTGGCAGAGTCATTTTATCACTGGCCCTGTCATTAATGACTGGCGAAGTCATTTTATCACTGGCCCTGTCATTAATGACTGGCGAAGTCATTTTATCACTGGCCCTTTCATTTAATGACTGGTTCTGTCATTAATGACTGGCCCAGTCATTTTATCACTGGCCCTGTCTTTTTATCACTGGCCCTGTCATTAATGACTGGCAGAGTCATTTTTATCACTGGCCCAGTCATTTTATCACTGGCCCTGTCATTAATGACTGGCCCTGTCATTAATGACTGGCCCAGTCATTTTATTACTGGCCCTGTCATTTTATGACTTGTTCTGTCATTTTATGACTGGCCAAGTTATTTTATGACTTGCAGAGTCATTTTATCACTGGCCCTGTCATTAATGACTGGCCCAGTCATTTTATCACAGGCCCTGTCATTAATGACTGGCCCTGTCATTAATGACTGTGCCAGTCATTTTATCGCTGGCCCTGTCATTTTATGACTGGTTCTGTCATTTTATGACTGGCCAAGTCATTTTATGACTGGCAGAGTCATTTTATCACTGGCCCTGTCATTAATGACTGGCCCTGTCGTTAATGACTGGCCCAGTCATTTTATCACTCGCCCTGTCATTAATGACTGGCCCTGTCATTAATGACTGGCCCAGTCATTTTATCACTGGCCCTGTCATTTTATGACTGGTTCTGTCATTTTATGACTCCCCAAGTCCATTTATGACTTGCAGAGTCATTTTATCACGGGCCCAGTCATTAATGACGGGCCCAGTGATTTTATCACTGGCCCTGTTATTAATGACTGGCCCTGTCATTAATGACTTGCCCAGTCATTTTATCACTGGCCCTGTCATTTTATGACTGGTTCTGTCATTTTATGACTGGCCATGTCATTTTATGACTGGTATAGTCATTTTATCACTGGCCCTGTCATTAATGACTGGCCCTGTCATTAATGACTGGCCCTGTCATTAATGACTGGCCCTGTCATTAATGACATGCCCAATCATTTTATCACTGGCCCTGTCATTTTATGACTGGTTCTGTCATTTTATGACTGGCCAAGTTATTTTATGACTGGTAGAGTCATTTTATCACTGGCCCTGTCCTTAATGACTGGCCATGTCATTAATGACTGGCCCAGTCATTTTATCACTGGCCCTGTCATTAATGACTGGCCCTGTCATTAATGACTGGCCCCGTCATTTTATCACTGGCCCTCTCATTTTTTGACTGGTTCTGTCATTTTATGACTGGCCAAGTTATTTTATGACTAGCAGAGTCATTTTATCACTGGCCCTGTCATTAATGACTGGCCCTGTCATTAATGACTGGCCCACTCATTTCATCACTGGCCCTGTCATTAATGACTGGCCCTGTCCTAAATGACTGGGTCAGTCATTTTATCACTGGCCCTGTCATTTTATGACTGGTTCTGTCATTTTATGACTGGCCAAGTCATTTTATGACTGGCAGAGTCATTTTATCACTGGCCCTGTCATTAATGACTGGCCCTGTCATTAATGACTGGCCCTGTCATTAATGACTGGCCCAGTCATTTTATCACTGGCCCTGTCATTAATGAGTGGCCCTGTCATTAATGACTGGCCCAGTCATTTTATCACTGGCCCTGTCATTTTATGACTGGTTCTGTCATTTTATGACTGGCCAAGTCCATTTATGACTGGCAGAGTCATTTTATCACTGGCCCTGTCATTAATGACTGGCCCTGTCATTAATGACGGGCCCATTTATTTTATTGCTGGCCCTGTCATTAATGACTGGCCCTGTCATTAATGAAAGGCCCAGTCATTTTATCACTGGCCCTGTCATTTTATAACTGGTTCTGTCATTAATGACTGGCTTAGTCATATTATCACTGGTCCTATCTTTTTATGACTGGTTCTGTCATTTTATGACTTGCCAAGTCATTTTATGACTGGTAGAGTCATTTTATCACTGGCCCTGTCATAAATGACTGGCCCTGTCATTAATGACGGGCCCAGGCATTTTATCACTGGCCCTGTCATTAATGACTGGCCCTGTCATTAATGACAGGCCCAGTCATTTTATAACTGGCCCTGTCATTTTATAAATGGTTCTGTCATTTTATGACTTGCCAAGTAATTTTATGACTTGCCAAGTCATTTTATGACTGGCAGAGTCATTTTCTAACTGGCCCTGTCATTAATGACTGGCCCTGTCATTAATGACTGGCCAAGTCATTTTATCACTGGCCCTGTCATTAATGACTGGCGAAGTCATTAATGACTGTCCCCGTCATTTTACCCTGGCCCTGTCATTTTATGACTGGTTCTGTCATTTTATGACTGGCCAAGTTATTTTATGACTGGCAGAGTCATTTTATCACTGGCCCTGTCATTGATGATAGGCCAGTCATTTTATCCCTGGCCCTGTCATTAATGACTGTGCCAGTCATTTTATCACTGGCCCTGTCATTTAATGACTGGTTCTGTCATTTTATGACTGGCCAAGTCCATTTATGACTGGCAGAGTCATTTTATCACTGGCCCTGTCATTAATGACTGGCCCTGTCATTAATGACGGGCCCAGTCATTTTATCACTGGCCTTGTCATTAATGACAGGCCCTGTCATTAATGACTGGCCCAGTCATTTTATCATTGGCCCTGTCATTTTATGACTGGTTCTGTCATTTTATGCCTGGCCAAGTCATTTTATGACTGGGAGAGTCATTTTATCACTGGCCCTGTCATTAATGACTGGCCCTGTCATTAATAACTGGCCCAGTCATTTTATCATTGGCCCTGTCATTAATGACTGGCACTGTCATTAATGACTGGCCCCGTCATTTTATCTTTGGCCCTGTCATTTTATGACTGGTTCTGTCATTTTATGACTGGCCAAGTTATTTTATGACTAGCAGAGTCATTTTATCACTGGCCCTGTCATTAATGACTGGCCCTGTTATTAATGAATGGCACACTCATTTTATCACTGACCCTGTCATTAATGACTGGCCCTGTCATTAATGACTGGGTCAGTCATTTTATCACTGGCCCTGTCATTTTATGACTGGTTCTGTCATTTTATGACTGGCCAAGTAATTTTATGACTGGCAGAGTCATTTTATCACTGGCCCTGTCCAAAATGACTGGCCTTGTCATTAATGACGGGCCCAGTCATTAATGACTGGCACACTCATTTTATCACTGGCCCTGTCATTAATGACTGGCACACTCATTTTATCACTGGCCCTGTCATTAATGACTGGCCCTGTCATTAATGACTGGGTCAGTCATTTTATCACTGGCCCTGTCATTTTATGACTGGTTCTGTCATTTTATGACTGGCCAAGTCATTTTATGACTGGCAGAGTCATTTTATCACTGGCCCTGTCATTCATGACTGGCCCTGTCATTAATGACTGGCCCTGTCATTAATGACTGGCCCAGTCATTTTATCACTGGCCCTGTCATTAATGACTGGCCCTGTCATTAATGACTGGCCCAGTCATTTTATCACTGGCCCTGTCATTTAATGACTGGTTCTGTCATTTTATGACTGGCCAAGTCATTTTATGCCTGGCAAAGTCATTTTATCCCTGGCCCTGTCATTAATGACTGGCCCTCTCATTAATGACTGGCGAAGTCATTTTATCACTGGCCCTGTCATTAATGACTGGAAAAGTCATTTTATAACTGGCCCTGTCATTAATGACTGGCCCTGTCATTAATGACTGGCCCCGTCATTTTATCACTGGCCCTGTCCTTAATGACTGGCCGTGTCATTAATGACTGGCCCAGTCATTTTATCACTGGCCCTGTCATTAATGACTGGCCCTGTTATTAATGACTGGCCCCGTCATTTTATCACTGGCCCTGTCATTTTATGACTGGTTCTGTCATTTTATGACTGGCCAAGTTATTTTATGACTAGCAGAGTCATTTTATCACTGGCCCTGTCATTAACGACTGGCCCTGTCATTAATGACTGGCCCACTCTTTTTATCACTGGCCCCTTCATTAATGACTGGCCCTGTCATTAATGACTGGGTCAGTCATTTTATCACTGGCCCGGTCATTTTATGACTGGTTCTGTCATTTTATGACTGGCCAAGTCATTTTATGACTGGCAGAGTCATTTTATCACTGGCCCTGTCATTAATGACTGGCCCTGTCATTAATGACTGGCCCTGTCATTAATGACTGGCCCAGTCATTTTATCACTGGCCCTGTCATTAATGACTGGCCCTGTCATTAATGACTAGCCCAGTCATTTTATCACTGGCCCTGTCATTTTATGACTGGTTCTGTCATTTTATGACTGGCCAAGTCCATTTATGACTGGCAGAGTCATTTTATCACTGGCCCTTTCATTAATGACTGGCCCTGTCATTAATGACGGGCCCAGTCATTTTATCACTGGCCCTGTCAATAATGACTGGCCCTGTCATTAATGAAAGGCCCAGTCATTTTATCACTGGCCCTGTCATTTTATGACTGGTTCTGTCATTAATGACTAGCTTAGTCATATTATCACTGGCCCTATCTTTTTATGACTGGTTCTGTCATTTTATGACTTGCCAAGTCATTTTATGACTGGTAGAGTCATTTTATCACTGGCCCTGTCATTAATGACTGGCCCTGTCATTAATGACTGGCACACTCATTTTATCACTGGCCCTGTCATTAATGACTAGCCCTGTCATTAATGACTGGGTCAGTCATTTTATCACTGGCCCTGTCATTTTATGACTGGTTGTGTCATTTTATGACTGGCCAAGTCATTTTCAGACTTGCAGAGTCATTTCATCACTGGCCCAGTCATTAATGACTGGCCCTGTCATTAATGACTGGCCCTGTCATTAATGACTGGCACAGTCATTTTATCACTGGCCCTGTCATTAATGACTGGCCCTGTCATTAATGACTGGCCCAGTCATTTTATCACTGGCCTTGTCATTTTATGACTGGTTCTGTCATTTTATGACTGGCCAAGTCCATTTATGACTGGCAGAGTCATTTTATCACTGGCCCTGTCATTAATGACTGGCCCTGTCATTAATGACTGGCACACTCATTTTATCACTGGCCCTGTCATTAATGACTGGCACACTCATTTTATCACTGGCCCTGTCATTAATGACTGGCCCTGTCATTAATGACTGGGTCAGTCATTTTATCACTGGCCCTGTCATTTTATGACTGGTTCTGTCATCATATGACTGGCCAAGTCATTTTATGACTGGCAGAGTCATTTTATCACTGGCCCTGTCATTAATGACTGGCCCTGTCATTAATGACTGGCCCTGTCATTAATGACGGGCCCAGTCATTTTATCACTGGCCCTGTCATTAATGACAGGCCCTGTCATTAATGACTGGCCCAGTCATTTTATCACTGGCCCTGTCATTTTATGACTGGTTCTGTCATTTTATGCCTGGCCAAGTCATTTTATGACTGGTAGAGTCATTTTATCACTGGCCCTGTCATTAATGACTGGCCCTTCCATTAATGACTGGCCCAGTCATTTTATCACTGGCCCTGTCATTAATGACTGGCCCTGTCATTAATGACTGGCCCCGTCATTTTATCACTGGCCCTGTCATTTTATGACTGGTTCTGTCATTTTATGACTGGCCAAGTTATTTTATGACTAGCAGAGTCATTTTATCACTGGCCCTGTCATTAATGACTGGCCCTGTCATTAATGACTGGCCCTGTCATTAATGACTGGCCCTGTCATTAATGACTGGCACACTCATTTTATCACTGGCCCTGTCATTAATGACTGGCCCTGTCATTATGCACTGGGTCAGTCATTTTATCACTGGCCCTGTCATTTTATGACTGGTTCTGTCATTTTATGACTGGCCCAGTCATTTTATCACTGGCCCTGTCATTAATGACTGGCCCTGTCATTAATGACTGGCACAGTCATTTTATCACTGGCCTTGTCATTTTATGACTTGTTCTGTCATTTTATGACTGGCCAAGTCCATTTATGGCTGGAAGAGTCATTTTATCACTGGCCCTGTCATAAATGACTGGCCCTGTCATTAATGACGGGCCCAGTCATTTTATCACTGGCCCTGTCATTAATGACTGGCCCTGTCATTAATGACTGGCCCAGTCATTTTATCACTGGCCCTGTCATTTTATGACTGGTTCTGTCATTCATGACTGGCTTAGTCATTTTATGACTGGTAGAGTCATTTTATCACTGGCCCTGTCATAAATGACTGGCCCTGTCATTAATGACGGGCCCAGGCATTTTATCACTGGCCCTGTCATTAATGACTGGCCCTGTCATTAATGACAGGCCCAGTCATTTTATAACTGATCCAGTCATTTTATGAATGGTTCTGTCATTTAATGACTTGCCAAGTATTTTTATGACTTGCCAAGTCATTTTATGACTGGCAGAGTCATTTTATTACTGGCCCTGTCATTAATGACTGGCCCTGTCATTAATGACTGGCCCAGTCATTTTATCACTGGCTCTGTCATTTTATGACTTGTTCTGTCATTTTATGACTGGCCAAGTCATTTTATGCCTGGCAGAGTCATTTTATCACTGGCCCTGTCATTAATGACTGGCCCTGTCATTAATGACTGGCCCTGTCATTAATGACTGGCCCTGTCATTAATGACTGGCGAAGTCATTTTATCACTGGCCCTGTCATTAATGACTGGCGAAGTCATTTTATCACTGGCCCTTTCATTTAATGACTGGTTCTGTCATTAATGACTGGCCCAGTCATTTTATCACTGGCCCTGTCATTTTATCACTGGCCCTGTCATTAATGACTGGCAGAGTCATTTTTATCACTGGCCTAGTCATTAATGACTGGCCCTGTCATTAATGGCTGGCCCAGTCATTTTATCACTGGCCCTGTCATTAATGACTGGCCCTGTCATTAATGACTGGCCCAGTCATTTTATCACTGGCCCTGTCATTTCATGACTTGTTCTGTCATTTTATGACTGGCCAAGTTATTTTATGACTTGCAGAGTCATTTTATCACTGGCCCTGTCATTAATGACTGGCGAAGTCATTTTATCACTGGCCCTGTCATAAATGACTGGCCCTGTCATTAATGACGGGCCCAGTCATTTTATCACTGGCCCTGTCATCAATGACTGGCCCTGTCATTAATGACTGGCCCAGTCATTTTATCACTGGCCCTGTCATTTTATGACTGGTTCTGTCATTCATGACTGGCTTAGTCATTTTATGACTGGTAGAGTCATTTTATCACTGGCCCTGTCATAAATGACTGGCCCTGTCATTAATGACGGGCCCAGGCATTTTATCACTGGCCCTGTCATTAATGACTGGCCCTGTCATTAATGACAGGCCCAGTCATTTTATAACTGATCCAGTCATTTTATGAATGGTTCTGTCATTTAATGACTTGCCAAGTATTTTTATGACTTGCCAAGTCATTTTATGACTGGCAGAGTCATTTTATTACTGGCCCTGTCATTAATGACTGGCCCTCTCATTAATGACTGGCCCAGTCATTTTATCACTGGCTCTGTCATTTTATGACTTGTTCTGTCATTTTATGACTGGCCAAGTCATTTTATGCCTGGCAGAGTCATTTTATCACTGGCCCTGTCATTAATGACTGGCGAAGTCATTTTATCACTGGCCCTGTCATTAATGACTGGCGAAGTCATTTTATCACTGGCCCTTTCATTTAATGACTGGTTCTGTCATTAATGACTGGCCCAGTCATTTTATCACTGGCCCTGTCTTTTTATCACTGGCCCTGTCATTAATGACTGGCAGAGTCATTTTTATCACTGGCCCAGTCATTTTATCACTGGCCCTGTCATTAATGACTGGCCCTGTCATTAATGACTGGCCCAGTCATTTTATCACTGGCCCTGTCATTTTATGACTTGTTCTGTCATTTTATGACTGGCCAAGTTATTTTATGACTTGCAGAGTCATTTTATCACTGGCCCTGTCATTAATGACTGGCCCAGTCATTTTATCACAGGCCCTGTCATTAATGACTGGCCCTGTCATTAATGACTGTGCCAGTCATTTTATCGCTGGCCCTGTCATTTTATGACTGGTTCTGTCATTTTATGACTGGCCAAGTCATTTTATGACTGGCAGAGTCATTTTATCACTGGCCCTGTCATTAATGACTGGCCCTGTCGTTAATGACTGGCCCAGTCATTTTATCACTCGCCCTGTCATTAATGACTGGCCCTGTCATTAATGACTGGCCCAGTCATTTTATCACTGGCCCTGTCATTTTATGACTGGTTCTGTCATTTTATGACTCCCCAAGTCCATTTATGACTTGCAGAGTCATTTTATCACGGGCCCAGTCATTAATGACGGGCCCAGTGATTTTATCACTGGCCCTGTTATTAATGACTGGCCCTGTCATTAATGACTTGCCCAGTCATTTTATCACTGGCCCTGTCATTTTATGACTGGTTCTGTCATTTTATGACTGGCCATGTCATTTTATGACTGGTATAGTCATTTTATCACTGGCCCTGTCATTAATGACTGGCCCTGTCATTAATGACTGGCCCTGTCATTAATGACTGGCCCTGTCATTAATGACATGCCCAATCATTTTATCACTGGCCCTGTCATTTTATGACTGGTTCTGTCATTTTATGACTGGCCAAGTTATTTTATGACTGGTAGAGTCATTTTATCACTGGCCCTGTCCTTAATGACTGGCCATGTCATTAATGACTGGCCCAGTCATTTTATCACTGGCCCTGTCATTAATGACTGGCCCTGTCATTAATGACTGGCCCCGTCATTTTATCACTGGCCCTCTCATTTTTTGACTGGTTCTGTCATTTTATGACTGGCCAAGTTATTTTATGACTAGCAGAGTCATTTTATCACTGGCCCTGTCATTAATGACTGGCCCTGTCATTAATGACTGGCCCACTCATTTCATCACTGGCCCTGTCATTAATGACTGGCCCTGTCCTAAATGACTGGGTCAGTCATTTTATCACTGGCCCTGTCATTTTATGACTGGTTCTGTCATTTTATGACTGGCCAAGTCATTTTATGACTGGCAGAGTCATTTTATCACTGGCCCTGTCATTAATGACTGGCCCTGTCATTAATGACTGGCCCTGTCATTAATGACTGGCCCAGTCATTTTATCACTGGCCCTGTCATTAATGAGTGGCCCTGTCATTAATGACTGGCCCAGTCATTTTATCACTGGCCCTGTCATTTTATGACTGGTTCTGTCATTTTATGACTGGCCAAGTCCATTTATGACTGGCAGAGTCATTTTATCACTGGCCCTGTCATTAATGACTGGCCCTGTCATTAATGACGGGCCCATTTATTTTATTGCTGGCCCTGTCATTAATGACTGGCCCTGTCATTAATGAAAGGCCCAGTCATTTTATCACTGGCCCTGTCATTTTATAACTGGTTCTGTCATTAATGACTGGCTTAGTCATATTATCACTGGTCCTATCTTTTTATGACTGGTTCTGTCATTTTATGACTTGCCAAGTCATTTTATGACTGGTAGAGTCATTTTATCACTGGCCCTGTCATAAATGACTGGCCCTGTCATTAATGACGGGCCCAGGCATTTTATCACTGGCCCTGTCATTAATGACTGGCCCTGTCATTAATGACAGGCCCAGTCATTTTATAACTGGCCCTGTCATTTTATAAATGGTTCTGTCATTTTATGACTTGCCAAGTAATTTTATGACTTGCCAAGTCATTTTATGACTGGCAGAGTCATTTTCTAACTGGCCCTGTCATTAATGACTGGCCCTGTCATTAATGACTGGCCAAGTCATTTTATCACTGGCCCTGTCATTAATGACTGGCGAAGTCATTAATGACTGTCCCCGTCATTTTACCCTGGCCCTGTCATTTTATGACTGGTTCTGTCATTTTATGACTGGCCAAGTTATTTTATGACTGGCAGAGTCATTTTATCACTGGCCCTGTCATTGATGATAGGCCAGTCATTTTATCCCTGGCCCTGTCATTAATGACTGTGCCAGTCATTTTATCACTGGCCCTGTCATTTAATGACTGGTTCTGTCATTTTATGACTGGCCAAGTCCATTTATGACTGGCAGAGTCATTTTATCACTGGCCCTGTCATTAATGACTGGCCCTGTCATTAATGACGGGCCCAGTCATTTTATCACTGGCCTTGTCATTAATGACAGGCCCTGTCATTAATGACTGGCCCAGTCATTTTATCATTGGCCCTGTCATTTTATGACTGGTTCTGTCATTTTATGCCTGGCCAAGTCATTTTATGACTGGGAGAGTCATTTTATCACTGGCCCTGTCATTAATGACTGGCCCTGTCATTAATAACTGGCCCAGTCATTTTATCATTGGCCCTGTCATTAATGACTGGCACTGTCATTAATGACTGGCCCCGTCATTTTATCTTTGGCCCTGTCATTTTATGACTGGTTCTGTCATTTTATGACTGGCCAAGTTATTTAAGACTAGCAGAGTCATTTTATCACTGGCCCTGTCATTAATGACTGGCCCTGTTATTAATGAATGGCACACTCATTTTATCACTGACCCTGTCATTAATGACTGGCCCTGTCATTAATGACTGGGTCAGTCATTTTATCACTGGCCCTGTCATTTTATGACTGGTTCTGTCATTTTATGACTGGCCAAGTAATTTTATGACTGGCAGAGTCATTTTATCACTGGCCCTGTCCAAAATGACTGGCCTTGTCATTAATGACGGGCCCAGTCATTAATGACTGGCACACTCATTTTATCACTGGCCCTGTCATTAATGACTGGCACACTCATTTTATCACTGGCCCTGTCATTAATGACTGGCCCTGTCATTAATGACTGGGTCAGTCATTTTATCACTGGCCCTGTCATTTTATGACTGGTTCTGTCATTTTATGACTGGCCAAGTCATTTTATGACTGGCAGAGTCATTTTATCACTGGCCCTGTCATTCATGACTGGCCCTGTCATTAATGACTGGCCCTGTCATTAATGACTGGCCCAGTCATTTTATCACTGGCCCTGTCATTAATGACTGGCCCTGTCATTAATGACTGGCCCAGTCATTTTATCACTGGCCCTGTCATTTAATGACTGGTTCTGTCATTTTATGACTGGCCAAGTCATTTTATGCCTGGCAAAGTCATTTTATCCCTGGCCCTGTCATTAATGACTGGCCCTCTCATTAATGACTGGCGAAGTCATTTTATCACTGGCCCTGTCATTAATGACTGGAAAAGTCATTTTATAACTGGCCCTGTCATTAATGACTGGCCCTGTCATTAATGACTGGCCCCGTCATTTTATCACTGGCCCTGTCCTTAATGACTGGCCGTGTCATTAATGACTGGCCCAGTCATTTTATCACTGGCCCTGTCATTAATGACTGGCCCTGTTATTAATGACTGGCCCCGTCATTTTATCACTGGCCCTGTCATTTTATGACTGGTTCTGTCATTTTATGACTGGCCAAGTTATTTTATGACTAGCAGAGTCATTTTATCACTGGCCCTGTCATTAACGACTGGCCCTGTCATTAATGACTGGCCCACTCTTTTTATCACTGGCCCCTTCATTAATGACTGGCCCTGTCATTAATGACTGGGTCAGTCATTTTATCACTGGCCCGGTCATTTTATGACTGGTTCTGTCATTTTATGACTGGCCAAGTCATTTTATGACTGGCAGAGTCATTTTATCACTGGCCCTGTCATTAATGACTGGCCCTGTCATTAATGACTGGCCCTGTCATTAATGACTGGCCCAGTCATTTTATCACTGGCCCTGTCATTAATGACTGGCCCTGTCATTAATGACTAGCCCAGTCATTTTATCACTGGCCCTGTCATTTTATGACTGGTTCTGTCATTTTATGACTGGCCAAGTCCATTTATGACTGGCAGAGTCATTTTATCACTGGCCCTTTCATTAATGAATGGCCCTGTCATTAATGAAAGGCCCAGTCATTTTATCACTGGCCCTGTCATTTTATGACTGGTTCCGTCATTAATGACTAGCTTAGTCATATTATCACTGGCCCTATCTTTTTATGACTGGTTCTGTCATTTTATGACTTGCCAAGTCATTTTATGACTGGTAGAGTCATTTTATCACTGGCCCTGTCATTAATGACTGGCCCTGTCATTAATGACTGGCACACTCATTTTATCACTGGCCCTGTCATTAATGACTAGCCCTGTCATTAATGACTGGGTCAGTCATTTTATCACTGGCCCTGTCATTTTATGACTGGTTGTGTCATTTTATGACTGGCCAAGTCATTTTCAGACTTGCAGAGTCATTTCATCACTGGCCCAGTCATTAATGACTGGCCCTGTCATTAATGACTGGCCCTGTCATTAATGACTGGCCCAGTCATTTTATCACTGGCCCTGTCATTAATGACTGGCCCTGTCATTAATGACTGGCCCAGTCATTTTATCACTGGCCTTGTCATTTTATGACTGGTTCTGTCATTTTATGACTGGCCAAGTCCATTTATGACTGGCAGAGTCATTTTATCACTGGCCCTGTCATTAATGACTGGCCCTGTCATTAATGACTGGCACACTCATTTTATCACTGGCCCTGTCATTAATGACTGGCACACTCATTTTATCACTGGCCCTGTCATTAATGACTGGCCCTGTCATTAATGA
This sequence comes from Platycnemis pennipes, assembly GCA_933228895.1. Taxonomy (NCBI): domain Eukaryota; kingdom Metazoa; phylum Arthropoda; class Insecta; order Odonata; family Platycnemididae; genus Platycnemis; species Platycnemis pennipes. Next base: position 73,151,762 of record OW121846.1, on the reverse strand, counting down.
CTGGGTCAGTCATTTTATCACTGGCCCTGTCATTTTATGACTGGTTCTGTCATCATATGACTGGCCAAGTCATTTTATGACTGGCAGAGTCATTTTATCACTGGCCCTGTCATTAATGACTGGCCCTGTCATTAATGACTGGCCCTGTCATTAATGACGGGCCCAGTCATTTTATCACTGGCCCTGTCATTAATGACAGGCCCTGTCATTAATGACTGGCCCAGTCATTTTATCACTGGCCCTGTCATTTTATGACTGGTTCTGTCATTTTATGCCTGGCCAAGTCATTTTATGACTGGTAGAGTCATTTTATCACTGGCCCTGTCATTAATGACTGGCCCTTCCATTAATGACTGGCCCAGTCATTATATCACTGGCCCTTTCATTAATGACTGGCCCTGTCATTAATGACTGGCCCCGTCATTTTATCACTGGCCCTGTCATTTTATGACTGGTTCTGTCATTTTATGACTGGCCAAGTTATTTTATGACTAGCAGAGTCATTTTATCACTGGCCCTGTCATTAATGACTGGCACACTCATTTTATCACTGGCCCTGTCATTAATGACTGGCCCTGTCATTATGGACTGGGTCAGTCATTTTATCACTGGCCCTGTCATTTTATGACTGGTTCTGTCATTTTATGACTGGCCCAGTCATTTTATCACTGGCCCTGTCATTAATGACTGGCCCTGTCATTAATGACTGGCACAGTCATTTTATCACTGGCCTTGTCATTTTATGACTTGTTCTGTCATTTTATGACTGGCCAAGTCCATTTATGGCTGGAAGAGTCATTTTATCACTGGCCCTGTCATAAATGACTGGCCCTGTCATTAATGACGGGCCCAGTCATTTTATCACTGGCCCTGTCATTAATGACTGGCCCTGTCATTAATGACTGGCCCAGTCATTTTATCACTGGCCCTGTCATTTTATGACTGGTTCTGTCATTCATGACTGGCTTAGTCATTTTATGACTGGTAGAGTCATTTTATCACTGGCCCTGTCATAAATGACTGGCCCTGTCATTAATGACGGGCCCAGGCATTTTATCACTGGCCCTGTCATTAATGACTGGCCCTGTCATTAATGACAGGCCCAGTCATTTTATAACTGATCCAGTCATTTTATGAATGGTTCTGTCATTTAATGACTTGCCAAGTATTTTTATGACTTGCCAAGTCATTTTATGACTGGCAGAGTCATTTTATTACTGGCCCTGTCATTAATGACTGGCCCTGTCATTAATGACTGGCCCAGTCATTTTATCACTGGCTCTGTCATTTTATGACTTGTTCTGTCATTTTATGACTGGCCAAGTCATTTTATGCCTGGCAGAGTCATTTTATCACTGGCCCTGTCATTAATGACTGGCCCTGTCATTAATGACTGGCCCTGTCATTAATGACTGGCCCTGTCATTAATGACTGGCGAAGTCATTTTATCACTGGCCCTGTCATTAATGACTGGCGAAGTCATTTTATCACTGGCCCTTTCATTTAATGACTGGTTCTGTCATTAATGACTGGCCCAGTCATTTTATCACTGGCCCTGTCATTTTATCACTGGCCCTGTCATTAATGACTGGCAGAGTCATTTTTATCACTGGCCTAGTCATTAATGACTGGCCCTGTCATTAATGGCTGGCCCAGTCATTTTATCACTGGCCCTGTCATTAATGACTGGCCCTGTCATTAATGACTGGCCCAGTCATTTTATCACTGGCCCTGTCATTTTATGACTTGTTCTGTCATTTTATGACTGGCCAAGTTATTTTATGACTTGCAGAGTCATTTTATCACTGGCCCTGTCATTTTTGACTGGCCCAGTCATTTTATCACAGGCCCTGTCATTAATGACTGGCCCTGTCATTAATGACTGTGCCAGTCATTTTATCACTGGCCCTGTCATTTTATGACTGGTTCTGTCATTTTATGACTGGCCAAGTCATTTTATGACTGGCAGAGTCATTTTATCACTGGCCCTGTCATTAATGACTGGCCCTGTCGTTAATGACTGGCCCAGTCATTTTATCACTCGCCCTGTCATTAATGACTGGCCCTGTCATTAATGACTGGCCCAGTCATTTTATCACTGGCCCTGTCATTTTATGACTGGTTCTGTCATTTTATGACTCCCCAAGTCCATTTATGACTGGCAGAGTCATTTTATCACGGGCCCTGTCATTAATGACTGGCCCTGTCGTTAATGACTGGCCCAGTCATTTTATCACTCGCCCTGTCGTTTTATGACTGGTTCTGTCATTTTATGACTGGCCAAGTTATTTTATGACTAGCAGAGTCATTTTATCACTGGCCCTGTCATTAATGACTGGCCCTGTCATTAATGACTGGCCCACTCATTTCATCACTGGCCCTGTCATTAATGACTGGCCCTGTCCTTAATGACTGGGTCAGTCATTTTATCACTGGCCCTGTCATTTTATGACTGGTTCTGTCATTTAATGACTGGCCAAGTCATTTTATGACTGGCAGAGTCATTTCATCACTGGCCCTGTCATTAATGACTGGCCCTGTCATTAATGACTGGCCCTGTCATTAATGACTGGCCCAGTCATTTTATCACTGGCCCTGTCATTAATGACTGGCCCTGTCATTAATGACTGGCCCAGTCATTTTATCACTGGCCCTGTCATTTTATGACTGGTTCTGTCATTTTATGACTGGCCAAGTCCATTTATGACTGGCAGAGTCATTTTATCACTGGCCCTGTCATTAATGACTGGCCCTGTCATTAATGACGGGCCCATTTATTTTATTGCTGGCCCTGTCATTAATGACTGGCCCTGTCATTAATGAAAGGCCCAGTCATTTTATTACTGGCCCTGTCATTTTATAACTGGTTCTGTCATTAATGACTGGCTTAGTCATATTATCACTGGTCCTATCTTTTTATGTCTGGTTCTGTCATTTTATGACTTGCCAAGTCATTTTATGACTGGTAGAGTCATTTTATCACTGGCCCTGTCATAAATGACTGGCCCTGTCATTAATGACGGGCCCAGGCATTTTATCACTGGCCCTGTCATTAATGACTGGCCCTGTCATTAATGACAGGCCCAGTCATTTTATAACTGGCCCTGTCATTTTATAAATGGTTCTGGCATTTTATGACTTGCCAAGTAATTTTATGACTTGCCAAGTCATTTTATGACTGGCAGAGTCATTTTCTAACTGGCCCTGTCATTAATGACTGGCCTTGTCATTAATGACTGGCCAAGTCATTTTATCACAGGCCCTGTCATTAATGACTGGCGAAGTCATTAATGACTGTCCCCGTCATTTAATCCCTCGCCCTGTCATTTTATGACTGGTTCTGTCATTTTATGACTGGCCAAGTTATTTTATGACTGGCAGAGTCATTTTATCACTGGCCCTGTCATTGATGATAGGCCAGTCATTTTATCCCTGGCCCTGTCATTAATGACTGTGCCAGTCATTTTATCACTGGCCCTGTCATTTAATGACTGGTTCTGTCATTTTATGACTGGCCAAGTCCATTTATGACTGGCAGAGTCATTTTATCACTGGCCCTGTCATTAATGACTGGCCCTGTCATTAATGACGGGCCCAGTCATTTTATCACTGGCCCTGTCATTAATGACAGGCCCTGTCATTAATGACTGGCCCAGTCATTTTATCATTGGCCCTGTCATTTTATGACTGGTTCTGTCATTTTATGCCTGGCCAAGTCATTTTATGACTGGTAGAGTCATTTTATCACTGGCCCTGTCATTAATGACTGGCCCTGTCATTAATGACTGGCCCAGTCATTTTATCATTGGCCCTGTCATTAATGACTGGCCCTGTCATTAATGACTGGCCCCGTCATTTTATCACTGGCCCTGTCATTTTATGACTGGTTCTGTCATTTTATGACTGGCCAAGTTATTTTATGACTAGCAGAGTCATTTTATCACTGGCCCTGTCATTAATGACTGGCACACTCATTTTATCACTGGCCCTGTCATTAATTACTGGCCCTGTCATTAATGACTGGGTCAGTCATTTTATCACTGGCCCTGTCATTTTATGACTGGTTGTGTCATTTTATGACTGGCCAAGTCATTTTCAGACTGGCAGAGTCATTTCATCACTGGCCCAGTCATTAATGACTGGCCCTGTCATTAATGACTGGCCCTGTCATTAATGACTGGCCCAGTCATTTTATCACTGGCCCTGTCATTAATGACTGGCCCTGTCATTAATGACTGGCCCAGTCATTTTATCACTGGCCTTGTCATTTTATGACTGGTTCTGTCATTTTATGACTGCCCAGTCCATTTATGACTGGCAGAGTCATTTTATCACTGGCCCTGTCATTAATGACTGGCCCTGTCATTAATGACTGGCCCAGTCATGTTATCACTGGCCCTGTCATTAATGACTGGCCCTGTCATTAATGACTGGCCCCGTCATTTTATCACTGGCCCTGTCATTTTATGACTGGTTCTGTCATTTTATGACTGGCCAAGTCATTTTATGACTTGCAGAGTCATTTTATCACTGGCCCTGTCATTAATGACTGGCCCTGTCATTAATGACTGGCCCAGTCATTTTATCACTGGCCCTGTCACTAATGACTGGCCCAGTCATTTTATCACTGGCCCTGTCATTTTATGACTGGTTCTGTCATTTTATGACTGGCCAAGTCCATTTATGACTAGCAGAGTCATTTTATCACTGGCCCTGTCATTAATGACTGGCCCTGTCATTAATGACTGGCCCTGTCATTAATGACGGGCCCAGTCATTTTATCACTGGCCCTGTCATTAATGACTGGCCCTGTCATTAATGAAAGGCCCAGTCATTTTATCACTGGCCCTGTCATTTTATGACTGGTTCTGTCATTTTATGACTTGCCAAGTCATTTTATGACTGGTAGAGTCATTTTATCACTGGCCCTGTCATAAATGACTGGCCCTGTCATTAATGACGGGCCCAGGCATTTTATCACTGGCCCTGTCATTAATGACTGGCCCTGTCATTAATGACAGGCCCAGTCATTTTATAACTGGCCCTGTCATTTTATAAATGGTTCTGTCATTTTATGACTTGCCAAGTAATTTTATGACTTGCCAAGTCATTTTATGACTGGCAGAGTCATTTTCTAACTGGCCCTGTCATTAATGACTGGCCCTGTCATTAATGACTGGCCCTGTCATTAATGACGGGCCCAGTCATTTTATCACTGGCCCTGTCATTATTGACAGGCCCTGTCATTAATGACTGGCCCAGTCATTTTATCACTGGCCCTGTCATTTTATGACTGGTTCTGTCATTTTATGCCTGGCCAAGTCATTTTATGACTGGTAGAGTCATTTTATCACTGGCCCTGTCATTAATGACTGGCCCTACCATTAATGACTGGCCCAGTCATTTTATCACTGGCCCTGTCATTAATGACTGGCCCTGTCATTAATGACTGGCCCCGTCATTTTATCACTGGCCCTGTCATTTTATGACTGGTTCTGTCATTTTATGACTGGCCAAGTTATTTTATGACTAGCAGAGTCATTTTATCACTGGCCCTGTCATTAATGACTGGCCCTGTCATTAATGACTGGCCCTGTCATTAATGACTGGCACACTCATTTTATCACTGGCCCTGTCATTAATGACTGGCCCTGTCATTATGGACTGGGTCAGTCATTTTATCACTGGCCCTGTCATTTTATGACTGGTTCTGTCATTTTATGACTGGCCCAGTCATTTTATCACTGGCCCTGTCATTAATGACTGGCCCTGTCATTAATGACTGGCACAGTCATTTTATCACTGGCCTTGTCATTTTATGACTGGTTCTGTCATTTTATGACTGGCCAAGTCCATTTATGGCTGGAAGAGTCATTTTATCACTGGCCCTGTCATAAATGACTGGCCCTGTCATTAATGACGGGCCCAGTCATTTTATCACTGGCCCTGTCATTAATGACTGGCCCTGTCATTAATGACTGGCCCAGTCATTTTATCACTGGCCCTGTCATTTTATGACTGGTTCTGTCATTCATGACTGGCTTAGTCATTTTATGACTGGTAGAGTCATTTTATCACTGGCCCTGTCATAAATGACTGGCCCTGTCATTAATGACGGGCCCAGGCATTTTATCACTGGCCCTGTCATTAATGACTGGCCCTGTCATTAATGACAGGCCCAGTCATTTTATAACTGATCCAGTCATTTTATGAATGGTTCTGTCATTTAATGACTTGCCAAGTATTTTTATGACTTGCCAAGTCATTTTATGACTGGCAGAGTCATTTTATTACTGGCCCTGTCATTAATGACTGGCCCTGTCATTAATGACTGGTCCAGTCATTTTATCACTGGCTCTGTCATTTTATGACTTGTTCTGTCATTTTATGACTGGCCAAGTCATTTTATGCCTGGCAGAGTCATTTTATCACTGGCCCTGTCATTAATGACTGGCCCTGTCATTAATGACTGGCGAAGTCATTTTATCACTGGCCCTGTCATTAATGACTGGCGAAGTCATTTTATCACTGGCCCTTTCATTTAATGACTGGTTCTGTCATTAATGACTGGCCCAGTCATTTTATCACTGGCCCTGTCATTTTATCACTGGCCCTGTCATTAATGACTGGCAGAGTCATTTTTATCACTGGCCTAGTCATTAATGACTGGCCCTGTCATTAATGGCTGGCCCAGTCATTTTATCACTGGCCCTGTCATTAATGACTGGCCCTGTCATTAATGACTGGCCCAGTCATTTTATCACTGGCCCTGTCATTTTATGACTTGTTCTGTCATTTTATGACTGGCCAAGTTATTTTATGACTTGCAGAGTCATTTTATCACTGGCCCTGTCATTAATGACTGGCCCAGTCATTTTATCACAGGCCCTGTCATTAATGACTGGCCCTGTCATTATTGACTGTGCCAGTCATTTTATCACTGGCCCTGTCATTTTATGACTGGTTCTGTCATTTTATGACTGGCCAAGTCATTTTATGACTGGCAGAGTCATTTTATCACTGGCCCTGTCATTAATGACTGGCCCTGTCGTTAATGACTGGCCCAGTCATTTTATCACTCGCCCTGTCATTAATGACTGGCCCTGTCATTAATGACTGGCCCAGACATTTTATCACTGGCCCTGTCATTTTATGACTGGTTCTGTCATTTTATGACTCCCCAAGTCCATTTATGACTGGCAGAGTCATTTTATCACGGGCCCTGTCATTAATGACGGGCCCAGTGATTTTATCACTGGCCCTGTTATTAATGACTGGCCCTGTCATTAATGACTTGCCCAGTCATTTTATCACTGGCCCTGTCATTTTATGACTGGTTCTGTCATTTTATGACTGGCCAAGTCATTTTATGACTGGTATAGTCATTTTATCACTGGCCCTGTCATTAATGACTGGCCCTGTCATTAATGCCTGGCCCTGTCATTAATGACTGGCCCTGTCATTAATGACATGCCCAATCATTTTATCACTGGCCCTGTCATTTTATGACTGGTTCTGTCATTTTATGACTGGCCAAGTTATTTTATGACTGGTAGAGTCATTTTATCACTGGCCCTGTCCTTAATGACTGGCCATGTCATTAATGACTGGCCCAGTCATTTTATCACTGGCCCTGTCATTAATGACTGGCCCTGTCATTAATGACTGGCCCCGTCATTTTATCACTGGCCCTGTCATTTTTTGACTGGTTTTGTCATTTTATGACTGGCCAAGTTATTTTATGACTAGCAGAGTCATTTTATCACTGGCCCTGTCATTAATGACTGGCCCTGTCATTAATGACTGGCCCACTCATTTCATCACTGGCCCTGTCATTAATGACTGGCCCTGTCCTTAATGACTGGGTCAGTCATTTTATCACTGGCCCTGTCTTTTTATGACTGGTTCTGTCATTTAATGACTGGCCAAGTCATTTTATGACTGGCAGAGTCATTTTATCACTGGCCCTGTCATTAATGACTGGCCCTGTCATTAATGACTGGCCCTGTTATTAATGACTGGCCCAGTCATTTTATCACTGGCCCTGTCATTAATGACTGGCCCTGTCATTAATGACTGGCCCAGTCATTTTATCACTGGCCCTGTCATTTTATGACTGGTTCTGTCATTTTATGACTGGCCAAGTCCATTTATGACTGGCAGAGTCATTTTATCACTGGCCCTGTCATTAATGACTGGCCCTGTCATTAATGACGGGCCCATTTATTTTATTGCTGGCCCTGTCATTAATGACTGGCCCTGTCATTAATGAAAGGCCCAGTCATTTTATCACTGGCCCTGTCATTTTATAACTGGTTCTGTCATTAATGACTGGCTTAGTCATATTATCACTGGTCCTATCTTTTTATGACTGGTTCTGTCATTTTATGACTTGCCAAGTCATTTTATGACAGGTAAAGTCATTTTATCAATGGCCCTGTCTTAAATGACTGGCCCTGTCATTAATGACGGGCCCAGGCATTTTATCACTGGCCCTGTCATTAATGACTGGCCCTGTCATTAATGGCAGGCCCAGTCATTTTATAACTGGCCCTGTCATTTTATAAATGGTTCTGGCATTTTATGACTTGCCAAGTAATTTTATGACTTGCCAAGTCATTTTATGACTGGCAGAGTCATTTTCTAACTGGCCCTGTCATTAATGACTGGCCTTGTCATTAATGACTGGCCAAGTCATTTTATCACTGGCCCTGTCATTAATGACTGGCGAAGTCATTAATGACTGTCCCCGTCATTTTATCCCTGGCCCTGTCATTTTATGACTGGTTCTGTCATTTTATGACTGGCCAAGTTATTTTATGACTGGCAGAGTCATTTTATCACTGGCCCTGTCATTGATGATAGGCCAGTCATTTTATCCCTGGCCCTTTCATTAATGACTGTGCCAGTCATTTTATCACTGGCCCTGTCATTTAATGACTGGTTCTGTCATTTTATGACTGGCCAAGTCCATTTATGACTGGCAGAGTCATTTTATCACTGGCCCTGTCATTAATGACTGGCCCTGTCATTAATGACAGGCCCTGTCATTAATGACTGGCCCAGTCATTTTATCATTGGCCCTGTCATTTTATGACTGGTTCTGTCATTTTATGCCTGGCCAAGTCATTTTATGACTGGTAGAGTCATTTTATCACTGGCCCTGTCATTAATGACTGGCCCTGTCATTAATGACTGGCCCAGTCATTTTATCATTGGCCCTGTCATTAATGACTGGCCCTGTCATTAATGACTGGCCCCGTCATTTTATCACTGGCCCTGTCATTTTATGACTGGTTCTGTCATTTTATGACTGGCCAAGTTATTTTATGACTAGCAGAGTCATTTTATCACTGGCCCTGTCATTAATGACTGGCCCTGTCATTAATGACTGGCACACTCATTTTATCACTGGCCCTGTCATTAATGACTGGCCAAGTCCATTTATGACTGGCAGAGTCATTTTATCACTGGCCCTGTCATAAATGACTGGCCCTGTCATTAATGACGGGCCCAGTCATTTTATCACTGGCCCTGTCATTAATGACTGGCCCTGTCATTAATGAAAAGCCCAGTCATTTTATCACTGGCCCTGTCATTTTATGACTGGTTCTGTCATTAATGACTGGCTTAGTCATTTTATGACTGGTAGTGTCATTTTATCACTGGCCCTGTCATAAATGACTGGCCCTGTCATTAATGACGGGCCCAGGCATTTTATTACTGGCCCTGTCATTAATGACTGGCCCTGTCATTAATGACAGGCCCAGTCATTTTATAACTGGCCCTGTCATTTTATGAATGGTTATGTCATTTTATGACTTGCCAAGTAATTTTATTACTTGCAAAGTCATTTTATGACTGGCAGAGTCATTTTATAACTCGCACTGTCATTAATGAGTGGCCCTGTCATTAATGACTGGCCCAGTCATTTTATCACTGGCCCTGTCATTTAATGACTGGTTCTGTCATTTTATGACTGGCCAAGTCCATTTATGACTGGCAGAGTCATTTTATCACTGGCCCTGTCATTAATGACTGGCCCTGTCATTAATGACGGGCCCAGTCATTTTATCACTGGCCCTGTCATTAATGACAGGCCCTGTCATTAATGACTGGCCCAGTCATTTTATCACTGGCCCTGTCATTTTATGACTGGTTCTGTCATTTTATGACTGGCCAAGTCATTTTATGACTGGCAGAGTCATTTTATCACTGGCCCTGTCATTAATGACTGGCCCTGTCATTAATGACTGGCCCTGTCATTAATGACTGGCCCAGTCATTTTATCACTGGCCCTGTCATTAATGACTGGCCCTGTCATTAATGACTGGCACAGTCATTTTATCACTGGCCTTGTCATTTTATGACTGGTTCTGTCATTTCATGACTGGCCAAGTCCATTTATGGCTGGAAGAGTCATTTTATCACTGGCCCTGTCATAAATGACTGGCCCTGTCATTAATGACGGGCCCAGTCATTTTATCACTGGCCCTGTCATAAATGACTGGCCCTGTCATTAATGACTGGCCCAGTCATTTTATCACTGGCCCTGTCATTTTATGACTGGTTCTGTCATTCATGACTGGCTTAGTCATTTTATGACTGGTAGTGTCATTTTATCACTGGCCCTTTCATAAATGACTGGCCCTGTCATTAATGACGGGCCCAGGCATTTTATCACTGGCCCTGTCATTAATGACTGGACCTGTCATTAATGACAGGCCCAGTCATTTTATAACTGATCCAGTCATTTTATGAATGGTTCTGTCATTTAATGACTTGCCAAGTATTTTTATGACTTGCCAAGTCATTTTATGACTGGCAGAGTCATTTTATTACTGGCCCTGTCATTAATGACTGGCCCTGTCATTAATGACTGGCCCAGTCATTTTATCACTGGCTCTGTCATTTTATGACTTGTTCTGTCATTTTATGACTGGCCAAGTCATTTTATGCCTGGCAGAGTCATTTTATCACTGGCCCTGTCATTAATGACTGGCCCTGTCATTAATGACTGGCCCTGTCATTAATGACTGGCCCTGTCATTAATGACTGGCCCTGTCATTAATGACTGGCGAAGTCATTTTATCACTGGCCCTGTCATTAATGACTGGCGAAGTCATTTTATCACTGGCCCTTTCATTTAATGACTGGTTTTTTCATTAATGACTGGCCCAGTCATTTTATCACTGGCCCTGTCATTTTATCACAGGCCCTGTCATTAATGACTGGCAGAGTCATTTTTATCACTGGCCTAGTCATTAATGACTGGCCCTGTCATTAATGGCTGGCCCAGTCATTTTATCACTGGCCCTGTCATTAATGACTGGCCCTGTCATTAATGACTGGCCCAGTCATTTTATCACTGGCCCTGTCATTTTATGACTTGTTCTGTCATTTTATGACTGGCCAAGTTATTTTATGACTTGCAGAGTCATTTTATCACTGGCCCTGTCATTAATGACTGGCCCAGTCATTTTATCACAGGCCCTGTCATTAATGACTGGCCCTGTCATTAATGACTGTGCCAGTCATTTTATCACTGGCCCTGTCTTTTTATGACTGGTTCTGTCATTTTATGACTGGCCAAGTCATTTTATGACTGGCAGAAACATTTTATCACTGGCCCTGTCATTAATGACTGGCCCTGTCGTTAATGACTGGCCCAGTCATTTTATCACTCGCCCTGTCATTAATGACTGGCCCTGTCATTTTATCACTGGCCCTGTCATTTTATGACTGGTTCTGTCTTTTTATGACTCCCCAAGTCCATTTATGACTTGCAGAGTCATTTTATCACGGGCCCAGTCATTAATGACGGGCCCAGTGATTTTATCACTGGCCCTGTTATTAATGACTGGCCCTGTCATTAATGACTTGCCCAGTCATTTTATCACTGGCCCTGTCATTTTATGACTGGTTCTGTCATTTTATGACTGGCCAAGTCATTTTATGACTGGTATAGTCATTTTATCACTGGCCCTGTCATTAATGACTGGCCCTGTCATTAATGACTGGCCCTGTCATTAATGACTGGCCCTGTCATTAATGACATGCCCAATCATTTTATCACTGGCCCTGTCATTTTATGACTGGTTCTGTCATTTTATGACTGGCCAAGTTATTTTATGACTGGTAGAGTCATTTTATCACTGGCCCTGTCCTTAATGACTGGCCATGTCATTAATGACTGGCCCAGTCATTTTATCACTGGCCCTGTCATTAATGACTGGCCCTGTCATTAATGACTGGCCCCGTCATTTTATCACTGGCCCTGTCATTTTATGAGTGGTTCTGTCATTTTATCACTGGCCAAGTTATTTTATGACTAGCAGAGTCATTTTATCACTGGCCCTGTCATTAATGACTGGCCCTGTCATTAATGACTGGCCCACTCATTTCATCACTGGCCCTGTCATTAATGACTGGCCCTGTCCTTAATGACTGGGTCAGTCATTTTATCACTGGCCCTGTCATTTTATGACTGGTTCTGTCATTATATGACTGGCCAAGTCATTTTATGACTGGCAGAGTCATTTTATCACTGGCCCTGTCATTAATGACTGGCCCTGTCATTAATGACTGGCCCTGTCATTAATGACTGGCCCAGTCATTTTATCACTGGCCCTGTCATTAATGACTGGCCCTGTCATTAATGACTGGCCCAGTCATTTTATCACTGGCCCTGTCATTTTATGACTGGTTCTGTCATTTTATGACTGGCCAAGTCCATTTATGACTGGCAGAGTCATTTTATCACTGGCCCTGTCATTAATGACTGGCCCTGTCATTAATGACGGGCCCATTTATTTTATTGCTGGCCCTGTCATTAATGACTGGCCCTGTCATTAATGAAAGGCCCAGTCATTTTATCACTGGCCCTGTCATTTTATAACTGGTTCTGTCATTAATGACTGGCTTAGTCATATTATCACTGGTCCTATCTTTTTATGACTGGTTCTGTCATTTTATGACTTGCCAAGTCATTTTATGACTGGTAGAGTCATTTTATCACTGGCCCTGTCATAAATGACTGGCCCTGTCATTAATGACGGGCCCAGGCATTTTATCACTGGCCCTGTCATTAATGACTGGCCCTGTCATTAATGACAGGCCCAGTCATTTTATAACTGGCCCTGTCATTTTATAAATGGTTCTGTCATGTTATGACTTGCCAAGTAATTTTATGACTTGCCAAGTCATTTTATGACTGGCAGAGTCATTTTCTAACTGGCCCTGTCATTAATGACTGGCCCTGTCATTAATGACTGGCCAAGTCATTTTATCACTGGCCCTGTCATTAATGACTGGCGAAGTCATTGGCAAGTCAATGACTGGCCCTGTCATTAATGACTGGCCCAGTCATTTTATCATTGGCCCTGTCATTAATGACTGGCCCTGTCATTAATGACTGGCCCCGTCATTTTATCACTGGCCCTGTCATTTTATGACTGGTTCTGTCATTTTATGACTGGCCAAGTTATTTTATGACTAGCAGAGTCATTTTATCACTGGCCTTGTCATTAATGACTGGCCCTGTCATTAATGAATGGCACACTCATTTTATCACTGGCCCTGTCATTAATGACTGGCCCTGTCATTAATGACGGGCCCAGTCATTTTATCACTGGCCCTGTCATTTATGAAAGGCCCTGTCATTAATGACTGGCCCAGTCATTTTATCACTGGCCCTGACATTTTATGACTGGTTCTGTCTTTTTATGACTGGCCAAGTCATTTTATGCCTGGCAAAGTCATTTTATCACTGGCCCTGTCATTAATGACTGGCCCTGTCATTAATGACTGGCGAAGTCATTTTATCACTGGCACAGTCATTTTATCACTGGCCCTGTCATTTTATGACTGGTTCTGTCATTTTATGACTGGCCAAGTAATTTTATGACTGGCAGAGTCATTTTATCACTGGCCCTGTCATTAATGACTAGCCCTGTCATTAATGACTGGCCCTGTCATTAATGACTGGCCCACTCATTTTATCACTGGCCCTGTCATTTAATGACTGGTTCTGTCATTTTATGACTGGCCAAGTCCATTTATGACTGGCAGAGTCATTTTATCACTGGCCCTGTCATTAATGACTGGCCCTGTCATTAATGACGGGCCCAGTCATTTTATCACTGGCCTTGTCATTAATGACAGGCCCTGTCATTAATGACTGGCCCAGTCATTTTATCATTGGCCCTGTCATTTTATGACTGGTTCTGTCATTTTATGCCTGGCCAAGTCATTTTATGACTGGTAGAGTCATTTTATCACTGGCCCTGTCATTAATGACTGGCCCTGTCATTAATGACTGGCCCAGTCATTTTATCATTGGCCCTGTCATTAATGACTGGCCCTGTCATTAATGACTGGCCCCGTCAGTTTATCACTGGCCCTGTCATTTTATGACTGGTTCTGTCATTTTATGACTGGCCAAGTTATTTTATGACTAGCAGAGTCATTTTATCACTGGCCCTGTCATTAATGACTGGCCCTGTCATTAATGAATGGCACACTCTTTTTATCACTGGCCCTGTCATTAATGACTGGCCCTGTCATTAATGACTGGGTCAGTCATTTTATCACTGGCCCTGTCATTTTATGACTGGTTCTGTCATTTTATGACTGGCCAAGTAATTTTATGACTGGCAGAGTCATTTTATCACTGGCCCTGTCCAAAATGACTGGCCTTGTCATTAATGACGGGCCCAGTCATTAATGACTGGCACACTCATTTTATCACTGGCCCTGTCATTAATGACTGGCACACTCATTTTATCACTGGCCCTGTCATTAATGACTGGCCCTGTCATTAATGACTGGGTCAGTCATTTTATCACTGGCCCTGTCATTTTATGACTGGTTCTGTCATTTTATGACTGGCCAAGTCATTTTATGACTGGCAGAGTCATTTTATCACTGGCCCTGTCATTAATGACTGGCCCTGTCATTAATGACTGGCCCAGTCATTTTATCACTGGCCCTGTCATTAATGACTGGCCCTGTCATTAATGACTGGCCCAGTCATTTTATCACTGGCCCTGTCATTTAATGACTGGTTCTGTCATTTTATGACTGGCCAAGTCCATTTATGACTGGCAGAGTCATTTTATCACTGGCCCTGTCATTAATGACTGGCCCTGTCATTAATGACGGGCCCAGTCATTTTATCACTGGCCCTGTCATTTTATGACTGGTTCTGTCATTTTATGACTGGCCAAGTCATTTTATGCCTGGCAAAGTCATTTTATCACTGGCCCTGTCATTAATGACTGGCCCTGTCATTAATGACTGGCGAAGTCATTTTATCACTGGCCCTGTCATTAATGACTGGCGAAGTCATTTTATCACTGGCCCAGTCATTTTATCACTGGCCCTGTCTTTTTATGACTGGTTCTGTCATTTTATGACTGGCCAAGTAATTTTATGACTGGCAGAGTCATTTTATCACTGGCCCTGTCATTAATGACTAGCCCTGTCATTAATGACTGGCCCTGTCATTAATGACTGGCCCACTCATTTTATCACTGGCCCTGTCATTTAATGAATGGTTCTGTCATTAATGACTGGCCCAGTCATTTTATCACTGGCCCTGTCATTTTATCACTGGCCCTGTCATTAATGACTGGCAGAGTCATTTTTATCACTGGCCCAGTCATTAATGACTGGCCCTGTCATTAATGGCTGGCCCAGTCATTTTATCACTGGCCCTGTCATTAATGACTGGCCCTGTCATTAATGACTGGCCCAGTCATTTTATCACTGGCCCTGCAATTTTATGACTTGTTCTGTCATTTTATGACTGGCCAAGTCATTTTATGACTGGTAGAGTCATTTTATCACTGGCCTTGTCATTAATGACTGGCCCTGTCATTAATGACTGGCCCCGTCATTTTATCACTGGCCCTGTCATTTTATGACTAGTTCTGTCATTTTATGACAGGCCAAGTTATTTTATGACTGGAGGAGTCATTTCATCACTGGCCCTGTCATTAATGACTGGCCCAGTCATTTTATCACAGGCCCTGTCATTAATGACTGGCCCAGTCATTTTATCACTGGCCCTGTCATTTTATGACTGGTTCTGTCTTTTTATGACTCCCCAAGTCCATTTATGACTTGCAGAGTCATTTTATCACGGGCCCAGTCATTAATGACGGGCCCAGTGATTTTATCACTGGCCCTGTTATTAATGACTGGCCCTGTCATTAATGACTTGCCCAGTCATTTTATCACTGGCCCTGTCATTTTATGACTGGTTCTGTCATTTTATGACTGGCCAAGTCATTTTATGACTGGTATAGTCATTTTATCACTGGCCCTGTCATTAATGACTGGCCCTGTCATTAATGACTGGCCCTGTCATTAATGACATGCCCAATCATTTTATCACTGGCCCTGTCATTTTATGACTGGTTCTGTCATTTTATGACTGGCCAAGTTATTTTATGACTGGTAGAGTCATTTTATCACTGGCCCTGTCCTTAATGACTGGCCATGTCATTAATGACTGGCCCAGTCATTTTATCACTGGCCCTGTCATTAATGACTGGCCCTGTCATTAATGACTGGCCCCGTCATTTTATCACTGGCCCTGTCATTTTATGACTGGTTCTGTCATTTTATCACTGGCCAAGTTATTTTATGACTAGCAGAGTCATTTTATCACTGGCCCTGTCATTAATGACTGGCCCTGTCATTAATGACTGGCCCACTCATTTCATCACTGGCCCTGTCATTAATGACTGGCCCTGTCCTTAATGACTGGGTCAGTCATTTTATCACTGGCCCTGTCATTTTATGACTGGTTCTGTCATTATATGACTGGCCAAGTCATTTTATGACTGGCAGAGTCATTTTATCACTGGCCCTGTCATTAATGACTGGCCCTGTCATTAATGACTGGCCCTGTCATTAATGACTGGCCCAGTCATTTTATCACTGGCCCTGTCATTAATGACTGGCCCTGTCATTAATGACTGGCCCAGTCATTTTATCACTGGCCCTGTCATTTTATGACTGGTTCTGTCATTTTATGACTGGCCAAGTCCATTTATGACTGGCAGAGTCATTTTATCACTGGCCCTGTCATTAATGACTGGCCCTGTCATTAATGACGGGCCCATTTATTTTATTGCTGGCCCTGTCATTAATGACTGGCCCTGTCATTAATGAAAGGCCCAGTCATTTTATCACTGGCCCTGTCATTTTATAACTGGTTCTGTCATTAATGACTGGCTTAGTCATATTATCACTGGTCCTATCTTTTTATGACTGGTTCTGTCATTTTATGACTTGCCAAGTCATTTTATGACTGGTAGAGTCATTTTATCACTGGCCCTGTCATAAATGACTGGCCCTGTCATTAATGACGGGCCCAGGCATTTTATCACTGGCCCTGTCATTAATGACTGGCCCTGTCATTAATGACAGGCCCAGTCATTTTATAACTGGCCCTGTCATTTTATAAATAGTTCTGTCATTTTATGACTTGCCAAGTAATTTTATGACTTGCCAAGTCATTTTATGACTGGCAGAGTCATTTTCTAACTGGCCCTGTCATTAATGACTGGCCCTGTCATTAATGACTGGCCAAGTCATTTTATCACTGGCCCTGTCATTAATGACTGGCGAAGTCATTGGCAAGTCAATGACTGGCCCTGTCATTAATGACTGGCCCAGTCATTTTATCATTGGCCCTGTCATTAATGACTGGCCCTGTCATTAATGACTGGCCCCGTCATTTTATCACTGGCCCTGTCATTTTATGACTGGTTCTGTCATTTTATGACTGGCCAAGTTATTTTATCTCTAGCAGAGTCATTTTATCACTGGCCCTGTCATTAATGACTGGCCCTGTCATTAATGAATGGCACACTCATTTTATCACTGGCCCTGTCATTAATGACTGGCCCTGTCATTAATGACGGGCCCAGTCATTTTATCACTGGCCCTGTCATTAATGACTGGCCCAGTCATTTTATCACTGGCCCTGACATTTTATGACTGGTTCTGTCTTTTTATGACTGGCCAAGTCATTTTATGCCTGGCAAAGTCATTTTATCACTGGCCCTGTCATTAATGACTGGCCCTGTCATTAATGACTGGCGAAGTCATTTTATCACTGGCCCTGTCATTAATGACTGGCGAAGTCATTTTATCACTGGCACAGTCATTTTATCACTGGCCCTGTCATTTTATGACTGGTTCTGTCATTTTGTGACTGGCCAAGTAATTTTATGACTGGCAGAGTCATTTTATCACTGGCCCTGTCATTAATGACTAGCCCTGTCATTAATGACTGGCCCTGTCATTAATGACTGGCCCACTCATTTTATCACTGGCCCTGTCATTTAATGACTGGTTCTGTCATTTTATGACTGGCCAAGTCCATTTATGACTGGCAGAGTCATTTTATCACTGGCCCTGTCATTAATGACTGGCCCTGTCATTAATGACGGGCCCAGTCATTTTATCACTGGCCTTGTCATTAATGACAGGCCCTGTCATTAATGACTGGCCCAGTCATTTTATCATTGGCCTTGTCATTTTATGACTGGTTCTGTCATTTTATGCCTGGCCAAGTCATTTTATGACTGGTAGAGTCATTTTATCACTGGCCCTGTCATTAATGACTGGCCCTGTCATTAATGACTGGCCCAGTCATTTTATCATTGGCCCTGTC
The DNA here is from genome assembly GCA_933228895.1 of Platycnemis pennipes. Taxonomy (NCBI): domain Eukaryota; kingdom Metazoa; phylum Arthropoda; class Insecta; order Odonata; family Platycnemididae; genus Platycnemis; species Platycnemis pennipes. The sequence goes on along the minus strand of OW121846.1, from coordinate 73,133,071 downwards.
ATTAATGACTGGCCCTGTCATTAATGACTGGCCCCGTCATTTTATCACTGGCCCTGTCATTTTATGACTGGTTCTGTCATTTTATGACTGGCCAAGTTATTTTATGACTAGCAGAGTCATTTTATCACTGGCCCTGTCATTAATGACTGGCCCTGTCATTAATGAATGGCACACTCATTTTATCACTGGCCCTGTCATTAATGACTGGGTCAGTCATTTTATCACTGGCCCTGTCATTTTATGACTGGTTCTGTCATTTTATGACTGGCCAAGTAATTTTATGACTGGCAGAGTCATTTTATCACTGGCCCTGTCCAAAATGACTGGCCTTGTCATTAATGACGGGCCCAGTCATTAATGACTGGCACACTCATTTTATCACTGGCCCTGTCATTAATGACTGGCACACTCATTTTATCACTGGCCCTGTCATTAATGACTGGCCCTGTCATTAATGACTGGGTCAGTCATTTTATCACTGGCCCTGTCATTTTATGACTGGTTCTGTCATTTTATGACTGGCCAAGTCATTTTATGACTGGCAGAGTCATTTTATCACTGGCCCTGTCATTAATGACTGGCCCTGTCATTAATGACTGGCCCAGTCATTTTATCACTGGCCCTGTCATTAATGACTGGCCCTGTCATTAATGACTGGCCCTGTCATTAATGACTGGCCCAGTCATTTTATCACTGGCCCTGTCATTTAATGACTGGTTCTGTCATTTTATGACTGGCCAAGTCCATTTATGACTGGCAGAGTCATTTTATCACTGACCCTGTCATTAATGACTGGCCCTGTCATTAATGACGGGCCCAGTCATTTTATCACTGGCCCTGTCATTTTATGACTGGTTCTGTCATTTTATGACTGGCCAAGTCATTTTATGCCTGGCAAAGTCATTTTATCACTGGCCCTGTCATTAATGACTGGCCCTGTCATTAATGACTGGCGAAGTCATTTTATCACTGGCCCTGTCATTAATGACTGGCGAAGTCATTTTATCACTGGCCCAGTCATTTTATCACTGGCCCTGTCATTTTATGACTGGTTCTGTCATTTTATGACTGGCCAAGTAATTTTATGACTGGCAGAGTCATTTTATCACTGGCCCTGTCATTAATGACTAGCCCTGTCATTAATGACTGGCCCTGTCATTAATGACTGGCCCACTCATTTTATCACTGGCCCTGTCATTTAATGAATGGTTCTGTCATTAATGACTGGCCCAGTCATTTTATCACTGGCCCTGTCATTTTATCACTGGCCCTGTCATTAATGACTGGCAGAGTCATTTTTATCACTGGCCCAGTCATTAATGACTGGCCCTGTCATTAATGGCTGGCCCAGTCATTTTATCACTGGCCCTGTCATTAATGACTGGCCCTGTCATTAATGACTGGCCCAGTCATTTTATCACTGGCCCTGCAATTTTATGACTTGTTCTGTCATTTTATGACTGGCCAAGTCATTTTATCACTGGTAGAGTCATTTTATCACTGGCCTTGTCATTAATGACTGGCCCTGTCATTATTGACTGGCCCAGTCATTTTATCACTGGCCCTGTCATTAATGACTGGCCCTGTCATTAATGACTGGCCCCGTCATTTTATCACTGGCCCTGTCATTTTATGACTAGTTCTGTCATTTTATGACAGGCCAAGTTATTTTATGACTGGAGGAGTCATTTCATCACTGGCCCTGTCATTAATGACTGGCCCAGTCATTTTATCACAGGCCCTGTCATTAATGACTGTGCCAGTCATTTTATCACTGGCCCTGTCATTTTATGACTGGTTCTGTCATTTTATGACTGGCCAAGTCATTTTATGACTGGCAGAGTCATTATATAACTGGCCCTGTCATTAATGACTGGCCCTGTCGTTAATGACTGGCCCAGTCATTTTATCACTGGCCCTGTCATTAATGACTGGCCCTGTCATTAATGACTGGCCCAGTCATTTTATCACTGGCCCCGTCATTTTATGACTGGTTCTGTCATTTTATGACTCGCCAAGTCCATTTATGACTGGCAGAGTCATTTTATCACGGGCCCTGTCATTAATGACGGGCCCAGTCATTTTATCACTGGCCCTGTTATTAATGACTGGCCCTGTCATTAATGACTTGCCCAGTCATTTTATCACTGGCCCTGTCATTTTATGACTGGTTCTGTCATTTTATGACTGGCCAAGTCATTTTATGACTGGTATAGTCATTTTATCACTGGCCCTGTCCTTAATGACTGGCACTGTCGTTAATGACTGGCCCAGTCATTTTATCACTGGCCCTGTCATTAATGACTGGCCCTGTCATTAATGACGTGCCCAATCATTTTATCACTGGCCCTGTCATTTTATGACTGGTTCTGTCATTTTATGACTGGCCAAGTCATTTTATGACTGGTAGAGTCGTTTTATCACTGGCCCTGTCCTTAATGACTGGCCGTGTCATTAATGACTGGCCCAGTCATTTTATAACTGGCCCTGTCATTAATGACTGGCCCTGTCATTAATGACTGGCCCCGTCATTTTATCACTGGCCCTGTCATTTTTTGACTGGTTCTGTTATTTTATGACTGGCCAAGTTATTTTATGACTAGCAGAGTCATTTTATCACTGGCCCTGTCATTAATGACTGGCCCTGTCATTAATGACTGGCCCAGTCATTTTATCACTGGCCCTGTCATTAATGACTGGCCCTGTTATTAATGACTGGCCCCGTCATTTATCACTGGCCCTGTCATTTTATGATTGGTTCTGTCATTTTATGACTGGCCAAGTTATTTTATGACTAGCAGAGTCATTTTATCACTGGCCCTGTCATTAACGACTGGCCCTGTCATTAATGACTGGACCACTCTTTTTATCACTGGCCCCTTCATTAATGACTGGCCCTGTCATTAATGACTGGGTCAGTCATTTTATCACTGGCCCTGTCATTTTATGACTGGTTCTGTCATTTTATGACTGGCCAAGTCATTTTATGACTGGCAGAGTCATTTTATCACTGGCCCTGTCATTAATGACTGGCCCTGTCATTAATGACTGGCCCTGTCATTAATGACTGGCCCAGTCATTTTATCACTGGCCCTGTCATTAATGACTGGCCCTGTCATTAATGACTAGCCCAGTCATTTTATCACTGGCCCTGTCATTTTATGACTGGTTCTGTCATTTTATGACTGGCCAAGTCCATTTATGACTGGCAGAGTCATTTTATCACTGGCCCTTTCATTAATGACTGGCCCTGTCATTAATGACGGGCCCAGTCATTTTATCACTGGCCCTGTCATTAATGACTGGCCCTGTCATTAATGAAAGGCCCAGTCATTTTATCACTGGCCCTGTCATTTTATGACCGGTTCTGTCATTAATGACTAGCTTAGTCATATTATCACTGGCCCTATCTTTTTATGACTGGTTCTGTCATTTTATGACTTGCCAAGTCATTTTATGACTGGTAGAGTCATTTTATCACTGGCCCTGTCATTAATGACTGGCCCTGTCATTAATGACTGGCACACTCATTTTATCACTGGCCCTGTCATTAATGACTGGCCCTGTCATTAATGACTGGGTCAGTCATTTTATCACTGGCCCTGTCATTTTATGACTGGTTGTGTCATTTTATGACTGGCCAAGTCATTTTCAGACTGGCAGAGTCATTTCATCACTGGCCCAGTCATTAATGACTGGCCCTGTCATTAATGACTGGCCCTGTCATTAATGACTGGCCCAGTCATTTTATCACGGGCCCTGTGATTAATGACTGGCCCTGTCATTAATGACTGGGTCAGTCATTTTATCACTGGCCCTGTCATTTTATGACTGGTTCTGTCATTTTATGACTGGCCAAGTCATTTTATGACTGGCAGAGTCATTTTATCACTGGCCCTGTCATTAATGACTGGCCCTGTCATTAATGACTGGCCCTGTCATTAATGACTGGCCCAGTCATTTTATCACTGGCCCTGTCATTAATGACTGGCCCTGTCATTAATGACTGGCCCAGTCATTTTATCTCTGGCCTTGTCATTTTATGACTGGTTCTGTCATTTTATGACTGGCCAAGTCCATTTATGACTGGCAGAGTCATTTTATCACTGGCCCTGTCATAAATGACTGGCCCTGTCATTAATGACGGGCCCAGTCATTTTATCACTGGCCCTGTCATTAATGACTGGCCCTGTCATTAATGAAAAGCCCAGTCATTTTATCACTGGCCCTGTCATTTTATGACTGGTTCTGTCATTAATGACTGGCTTAGTCATTTTATGACTGGTAGAGTCATTTTATCACTGGCCCTGTCATAAATGACTGGCCCTGTCATTAATGACGGGCCCAGGCATTTTATCACTGGCCCTGTCATTTTATGAATGGTTATGTCATTTTATGACTTGCCAAGTAATTTTATGACTTGCAAAGTCATTTTATGACTGGCAGAGTCATTTTATAACTGGCACTGTCATTAATGAGTGGCCCTGTCATTAATGACTGGCCCAGTCATTTTATCACTGGCCCTGTCATTTAATGACTGGTTCTGTCATTTTTTGACTGGCCAAGTCCATTTATGACTGGCAGAGTCATTTTATCACTGGCCCTGTCATTAATGACTGGCCCTGTCATTAATGACGGGCCCAGTCATTTTATCACTGGCCCTGTCATTAATGACAGGCCCTGTCATTAATGACTGGCCCAGTCATTTTATCACTGGCCCTGTCATTTTATGACTGGTTCTGTCATTTTATGACTGGCCAAGTAATTTTATGACTGGCAGAGTCATTTTATCACTGGCCCTGTCCAAAATGACTGGCCTTGTCATTAATGACGGGCCCAGTCATTAATGACTGGCACACTCATTTTATCACTGGCCCTGTCATTAATGACTGGCACACTCATTTTATCACTGGCCCTGTCATTAATGACTGGCCCTGTCATTAATGACTGGGTCAGTCATTTTATCACTGGCCCTGTCATTTTATGACTGGTTCTGTCATTTTATGACTGGCCAAGTCATTTTATGACTGGCAGAGTCATTTTATCACTGGCCCTGTCATTAATGACTGGCCCTGTCATTAATGACTGGCCCAGTCATTTTATCACTGGCCCTGTCATTAATGACTGGCCCTGTCATTAATGACTGGCCCAGTCATTTTATCACTGGCCCTGTCATTTAATGACTGGTTCTGTCATTTTATGACTGGCCAAGTCCATTTATGACTGGCAGAGTCATTTTATCACTGACCCTGTCATTAATGACTGGCCCTGTCATTAATGACGGGCCCAGTCATTTTATCACTGGCCCTGTCATTTTATGACTGGTTCTGTCATTTTATGACTGGCCAAGTCATTTTATGCCTGGCAAAGTCATTTTATCACTGGCCCTGTCATTAATGACTGGCCCTGTCATTAATGACTGGCGAAGTCATTTTATCACTGGCCCTGTCATTAATGACTGGCGAAGTCATTTTATCACTGGCCCAGTCATTTTATCACTGGCCCTGTCATTTTATGACTGGTTCTGTCATTTTATGACTGGCCAAGTAATTTTATGACTGGCAGAGTCATTTTATCACTGGCCCTGTCATTAATGACTAGCCCTGTCATTAATGACTGGCCCTGTCATTAATGACTGGCCCACTCATTTTATCACTGGCCCTGTCATTTAATGAATGGTTCTGTCATTAATGACTGGCCCAGTCATTTTATCACTGGCCCTGTCATTTTATCACTGGCCCTGTCATTAATGACTGGCAGAGTCATTTTTATCACTGGCCCAGTCATTAATGACTGGCCCTGTCATTAATGGCTGGCCCAGTCATTTTATCACTGGCCCTGTCATTAATGACTGGCCCTGTCATTAATGACTGGCCCAGTCATTTTATCACTGGCCCTGCAATTTTATGACTTGTTCTGTCATTTTATGACTGGCCAAGTCATTTTATCACTGGTAGAGTCATTTTATCACTGGCCTTGTCATTAATGACTGGCCCTGTCATTATTGACTGGCCCAGTCATTTTATCACTGGCCCTGTCATTAATGACTGGCCCTGTCATTAATGACTGGCCCCGTCATTTTATCACTGGCCCTGTCATTTTATGACTAGTTCTGTCATTTTATGACAGGCCAAGTTATTTTATGACTGGAGGAGTCATTTCATCACTGGCCCTGTCATTAATGACTGGCCCAGTCATTTTATCACAGGCCCTGTCATTAATGACTGTGCCAGTCATTTTATCACTGGCCTTGTCATTTTATGACTGGTTCTGTCATTTTATGACTGGCCAAGTCATTTTATGACTGGCAGAGTCATTATATAACTGGCCCTGTCATTAATGACTGGCCCTGTCGTTAATGACTGGCCCAGTCATTTTATCACTGGCCCTGTCATTAATGACTGGCCCTGTCATTAATGACTGGCCCAGTCATTTTATCACTGGCCCCGTCATTTTATGACTGGTTCTGTCATTTTATGACTCGCCAAGTCCATTTATGACTGGCAGAGTCATTTTATCACGGGCCCTGTCATTAATGACGGGCCCAGTCATTTTATCACTGGCCCTGTTATTAATGACTGGCCCTGTCATTAATGACTTGCCCAGTCATTTTATCACTGGCCCTGTCATTTTATGACTGGTTCTGTCATTTTATGACTGGCCAAGTCATTTTATGACTGGTATAGTCATTTTATCACTGGCCCTGTCCTTAATGACTGGCACTGTCGTTAATGACTGGCCCAGTCATTTTATCACTGGCCCTGTCATTAATGACTGGCCCTGTCATTAATGACGTGCCCAATCATTTTATCACTGGCCCTGTCATTTTATGACTGGTTCTGTCATTTTATGACTGGCCAAGTCATTTTATGACTGGTAGAGTCGTTTTATCACTGGCCCTGTCCTTAATGACTGGCCGTGTCATTAATGACTGGCCCAGTCATTTTATAACTGGCCCTGTCATTAATGACTCGCCCTGTCATTAATGACTGGCCCCGTCATTTTATCACTGGCCCTGTCATTTTTTGACTGGTTCTGTTATTTTATGACTGGCCAAGTTATTTTATGACTAGCAGAGTCATTTTATCACTGGCCCTGTCATTAATGACTGGCCCTGTCATTAATGACTGGCCCAGTCATTTTATCACTGGCCCTGTCATTAATGACTGGCCCTGTTATTAATGACTGGCCCCGTCATTTATCACTGGCCCTGTCATTTTATGATTGGTTCTGTCATTTTATGACTGGCCAAGTTATTTTATGACTAGCAGAGTCATTTTATCACTGGCCCTGTCATTAACGACTGGCCCTGTCATTAATGACTGGACCACTCTTTTTATCACTGGCCCCTTCATTAATGACTGGCCCTGTCATTAATGACTGGGTCAGTCATTTTATCACTGGCCCTGTCATTTTATGACTGGTTCTGTCATTTTATGACTGGCCAAGTCATTTTATGACTGGCAGAGTCATTTTATCACTGGCCCTGTCATTAATGACTGGCCCTGTCATTAATGACTGGCCCTGTCATTAATGACTGGCCCAGTCATTTTATCACTGGCCCTGTCATTAATGACTGGCCCTGTCATTAATGACTAGCCCAGTCATTTTATCACTGGCCCTGTCATTTTATGACTGGTTCTGTCATTTTATGACTGGCCAAGTCCATTTATGACTGGCAGAGTCATTTTATCACTGGCCCTTTCATTAATGACTGGCCCTGTCATTAATGACGGGCCCAGTCATTTTATCACTGGCCCTGTCATTAATGACTGGCCCTGTCATTAATGAAAGGCCCAGTCATTTTATCACTGGCCCTGTCATTTTATGACCGGTTCTGTCATTAATAACTAGCTTAGTCATATTATCACTGGCCCTATCTTTTTATGACTGGTTCTGTCATTTTATGACTTGCCAAGTCATTTTATGACTGGTAGAGTCATTTTATCACTGGCCCTGTCATTAATGACTGGCCCTGTCATTAATGACTGGCACACTCATTTTATCACTGGCCCTGTCATTAATGACTGGCCCTGTCATTAATGACTGGGTCAGTCATTTTATCACTGGCCCTGTCATTTTATGACTGGTTGTGTCATTTTATGACTGGCCAAGTCATTTTCAGACTGGCAGAGTCATTTCATCACTGGCCCAGTCATTAATGACTGGCCCTGTCATTAATGACTGGCCCTGTCATTAATGACTGGCCCAGTCATTTTATCACGGGCCCTGTGATTAATGACTGGCCCTGTCATTAATGACTGGGTCAGTCATTTTATCACTGGCCCTGTCATTTTATGACTGGTTCTGTCATTTTATGACTGGCCAAGTCATTTTATGACTGGCAGAGTCATTTTATCACTGGCCCTGTCATTAATGACTGGCCCTGTCATTAATGACTGGCCCTGTCATTAATGACTGGCCCAGTCATTTTATCACTGGCCCTGTCATTAATGACTGGCCCTGTCATTAATGACTGGCCCAGTCATTTTATCTCTGGCCTTGTCATTTTATGACTGGTTCTGTCATTTTATGACTGGCCAAGTCCATTTATGACTGGCAGAGTCATTTTATCACTGGCCCTGTCATAAATGACTGGCCCTGTCATTAATGACGGGCCCAGTCATTTTATCACTGGCCCTGTCATTAATGACTGGCCCTGTCATTAATGAAAAGCCCAGTCATTTTATCACTGGCCCTGTCATTTTATGACTGGTTCTGTCATTAATGACTGGCTTAGTCATTTTACGACTGGTAGAGTCATTTTATCACTGGCCCTGTCATAAATGACTGGCCCTGTCATTAATGACGGGCCCAGGCATTTTATCACTGGCCCTGTCATTTTATGAATGGTTATGTCATTTTATGACTTGCCAAGTAATTTTATGACTTGCAAAGTCATTTTATGACTGGCAGAGTCATTTTATAACTGGCACTGTCATTAATGAGTGGCCCTGTCATTAATGACTGGCCCAGTCATTTTATCACTGGCCCTGTCATTTAATGACTGGTTCTGTCATTTTTTGACTGGCCAAGTCCATTTATGACTGGCAGAGTCATTTTATCACTGGCCCTGTCATTAATGACTGGCCCTGTCATTAATGACGGGCCCAGTCATTTTATCACTGGCCCTGTCATTAATGACAGGCCCTGTCATTAATGACTGGCCCAGTCATTTTATCACTGGCCCTGTCATTTTATGACTGGTTCTGTCATTTTATGACTGGCCAAGTCATTTTATGACTGGCAGAGGCATTTTATCACTGGCCCTGTCATTAATGACTGGCCCTGTCATTAATGACTGGCACAGTCATTTTATCACTGGCCTTGTCATTTTATGACTGGTTCTGTCATTTTATGACCGGCCAAGTCCATTTATGGCTGGAAGAGTCATTTTATCACTGGCCATGTCATAAATGACTGGCCCTGTCATTAATGACGGGCCCAGTCATTTTATCACTGGCCCTGTCATTAATGACTGGCCCTGTCATTAATGACTGGCCCAGTCATTTTATCACTGGCCCTGTCATTTTATGACTGGTTCTGACATTCATGACTGGCTTAGTCATTTTATGACTGGTAGAGTCATTTTATCACTGGCCCTGTCATAAATGACTGGCCCTGTCATTAATGACGGGCCCAGGCATTTTATCACTGGCCCTGTCATTAATGACTGGCCCTGTCATTAATGACAGGCCCAGTCATTTTATAACTGATCCAGTCATTTTATGAATGGTTCTGTCATTTAATGACTTGCCAAGTATTTTTATGACTTGCCAAGTCATTTTATGACTGGCAGAGTCATTTTATTACTGGCCCTGTCATTAATGACTGGCCCTGTCATTAATGACTGGCCCAGTCATTTTATCACTGGCTCTGTCATTTTATGACTTGTTCTGTCATTTTATGACTGGCCAAGTCATTTTATGCCTGGCAGAGTCATTTTATCACTGGCCCTGTCATTAATGACTGGCCCTGTCATTAATGACTGGCCCTGTCATTAATGACTGGCCCAGTCATTAATGACTGGCGAAGTCATTTTATCACTGGCCCTGTCATTAATGACTGGCGAAGTCATTTTATCACTGGCCCTTTCATTTAATGACTGGTTCTGTCATTAATGACTGGCCCAGTCATTTTATCACTGGCCCTGTCATTTTATCACTGGCCCTGTCATTAATGACTGTCAGAGTCATTTTTATCACTGGCCTAGTCATTAATGACTGGCCCTGTCATTAATGGCTGGCCCAGTCATTTTATCACTGGCCCTGTCATTAATGACTGGCCCTGTCATTAATGACTGGCACAGTCATTTTATCACTGGCCCTGTCATTTTATGACTTGTTCTGTCATTTTATGACTGGCCAAGTTATTTTATGACTTGCAGAGTCATTTTATCACTGGCCCTGTCATTAATGACTGGCCCAGTCATTTTATCACAGGCCCTGTCATTAATGACTGGCCCTGTCATTAATGACTGTGCCAGTCATTTTATCACTGGCCCTGTCATTTTATGACTGGTTCTGTCATTTTATGACTGGCCAAGTCATTTTATGACTGGCAGAGTCATTTTATCACTGGCCCTGTCATTAATGACTGGCCCTGTCATTAATGACTGGCCCTGTCATTAATGACTGGCCCAGTCATTTTATCACTGGCCCTGTCATTAATGACTGGCCCTGTCATTAATGACTGGCCCAGTCATTTTATCACTGGCCCTGTCATTTAATGACTGGTTCTGTCATTTTATGACTGGCCAAGTCCATTTATGACTGGCAGAGTCATTTTATCACTGGCCCTGTCATTAATGACTGGCCCTGTCATTAATGACGGGCCCAGTCATTTTATCACTGGCCCTGTCATTAATGACAGGCCCTGTCATTAATGACTGGCCCAGTCATTTTATCACTGGCCCTGTCATTTTATGACTGGTTCTGTCATTTTATGACTGGCCAAGTCATTTTATGCCTGGCAAAGTCATTTTATCACTGGCCCTGTCATTAATGACTGGCGAAGTCATTTTATCACTGGCCCTGTCATTAATGACTGGCGAAGTCATTTTATCACTGGCCCAGTCATTTTATCACTGGCCCTGTCATTTTATGACTGGTTCTGTCATTTAATGACTGGCCAAGTAATTTTATGACTGGCAGAGTCATTTTATCACTGGCCCTGTCATTAATGACTAGCCCTGTCATTAACGACTGGCCCTGTCATTAATGACTGGCCCACTCATTTTATCACTGGCCCTGTCATTTAATGACTGGTTCTGTCATTTTATGACTGGCCAAGTCCATTTATGACTGGCAGAGTCATTTTATCACTGGCCCTGTCATTAATGACTGGCCCTGTCATTAATGACGGGCCCAGTCATTTTATCACTGGCCTTGTCATTAATGACAGGCCCTGCAATTAATGACTGGCACAGTCATTTTATCATTGGCCCTGTCATTTTATGACTGGTTCTGTCATTTTATGACTGGTAGAGTCATTTTATCACTGGCCCTGTCATTAATGACTGGCCCTGTCATTAATGACTGGCCCTGTCATTAATGACTGGCCCAGACATTTTATCATTGGCCCTGTCATTAATGACTGGCCCTGTCATTAATGACTGGCCCTGTCATTAATGAATGGCACACTCATTTTATCACTGGCCCTGTCATTAATGACTGGCCCTGTCATTAATGACTGGGTCAGTCATTTTATCACTGGCTCTGTCATTTTATGACTGGTTCTGTCATTTTATGACTGGCCAAGTAATTTTATGACCGGCAGAGTCATTTTATCACTGGCCCTGTCCAAAATGACTGGCCTTGTCATTAATGACGGGCCCAGTCATTAATGACTGGCACACTCATTTTATCACTGGCCCTGTCATTAATGACTGGCACACTCATTTTATCACTGGCCCTGTCATTAATGACTGGCCCTGTCATTAATGTCTGGGTCAGTCATTTTATCACTGGCCCTGTCATTTTATGACTGGTTCTGTCATTTTATGACTGGCCAAGTCATTTTATGACTGGCGGAGTCATTTTATCACTGGCCCTGTCATTAATGACTGGCCCTGTCATTAATGACTGGCCCTGTCATTAATGACTGGCCCAGTCATTTTATCACTGGCCCTGTCATTAATGACTGGCCCTGTCATTAATGACGGGCCCAGTCATTTTATCACTGGCCCTGTCATTTTATGACTGGTTCTGTCATTTTATGACTGGCCAAGTCATTTTATGCCTGGCAAAGTCATTTTATCACTGGCCCTGTCATTAATGACTGGCCCTGTCATTAATGACTGGCGAAGTCATTTTATCACTGGCCCTGTCATTAATGACTGGCGAAGTCATTTTATCACTGGCCCAGTCATTTTATCACTGGCCCTGTCATTTTATGACTGGTTCTGTCATTTTATGACTGGCCAAGTAATTTTATGACTGGCAGAGTCATTTTATCACTGGCCCTGTCATTAATGACTAGCCCGGTCATTAATGACTGGCCCTGTCATTAATGACTGGCCCACTCATTTTATCACTGGCCCTGTCATTTAATGACTGGTTCTGTCATTAATGACTGGCCCAGTCATTTTATCACTGGCCCTGTCATTTTATCACTGGCCCTGTCATTAATGACTGGCAGAGTCATTTTTATCACTGGCCCAGTCATTAATGACTGGCCCTGTCATTAATGGCTGGCCCAGTCATTTTATCACTGGCCCTGTCATTAATGACTGGCCCTGTCATTAATGACTGGCCCAGTCATTTTATCACTGGCCCTGCAATTTTATGACTTGTTCTGTCATTTTATGACTGGCCAAGTCATTTTATGACTGGTAGAGTCATTTTATCACTGGCCTTGTCATTAATGACTGGCCCTGTCATTATTGACTGGCCCAGTCATTTTATCACTGGCCCTGTCATTAATGACTGGCCCTGTCATTAATGACTGGCCCCGTCATTTTATCACTGGCCCTGTCATTTTATGACTAGTTCTGTCATTTTATGACAGGCCAAGTTATTTTATGACTGGAGGAGTCATTTCATCACTGGCCCTGTCATTAATGACTGGCCCAGTCATTTTATCACAGGCCCTGTCATCAATGACTGGCCCTGTCATTAATGACTGTGCCAGTCATTTTATCACTGGCCCTGTCATTTTATGACTGGTTCTGTCATTTTATGACTGGCCAAGTCATTTTATGACTGGCAGAGTCATTATATAACTGGCCCTGTCATTAATGACTGGCCCTGTCGTTAATGACTGGCCCAGTCATTTTATCACTGGCCCTGTCATTAATGACTGGCCCTGTCATTAATGACTGGCCCAGTCATTTTATAACTGGCCCTGTCATTTTATGACTGGTTCTGTCATTTTATGACTCGCCAAGTCCATTTATGACTGGCAGAGTCATTTTATCACGGGCCCTGTCATTAATGACTGGCCCTGTCATTAATGCCTGGCCCTGTCATTAATGACTGGCCCTGTCATTAATGACATGCCCAATCATTTTATCACTGGCCCTGTCATTTTATGACTGGTTCTGTCATTTTATGACTGGCCAAGTTATTTTATGACTGGTAGAGTCATTTTATCACTGGCCCTGTCCTTAATGACTGGCCATGTCATTAATGACTGGCCCAGTCATTTTATCACTGGCCCTGTCATTAATGACTGGCCCTGTCATTAATGACTGGCCCCGTCATTTTATCACTGGCCCTGTCATTTTTTGACTGGTTCTGTCATTTTATGACTGGCCAAGTTATTTTATGACTAGCAGAGTCATTTTATCACTGGCCCTGTCATTAATGACTGGCCCTGTCATTAATGACTGGCCCACTCATTTCATCACTGGCCCTGTCATTAATGACTGGCCCTGTCCTTAATGACTGGGTCAGTCATTTTATCACTGGCCCTGTCTTTTTATGACTGGTTCTGTCATTTAATGACTGGCCAAGTCATTTTATGACTGGCAGAGTCATTTTATCACTGGCTTTGTCATTAATGACTGGCCCTGTCATTAATGACTGGCCCTGTTATTAATGACTGGCCCAGTCATTTTATCACTGGCCCTGTCATTAATGACTGGCCCTGTCATTAATGACTGGCCCAGTCATTTTATCACTGGCCCTGTCATTTTATGACTGGTTCTGTCATTTTATGACTGGCCAAGTCCATTTATGACTGGCAGAGTCATTTTATCACTGGCCCTGTCATTAATGACTGGCCCTGTCATTAATGACGGGCCCATTTATTTTATTGCTGGCCCTGTCATTAATGACTGGCCCTGTCATTAATGAAAGGCCCAGTCATTTTATCACTGGCCCTGTCATTTTATAACTGGTTCTGTCATTAATGACTGGCTTAGTCATATTATCACTGGTCCTATCTTTTTATGACTGGTTCTGTCATTTTATGACTTGCCAAGTCATTTTATGACTGGTAGAGTCATTTTATCACTGGCCCTGTCTTAAATGACTGGCCCTGTCATTAATGACGGGCCCAGGCATTTTATCACTGGCCCTGTCATTAATGACTGGCCCTGTCATTAATGGCAGGCCCAGTCATTTTATAACTGGCCCTGTCATTTTATAAATGGTTCTGGCATTTTATGACTTGCCAAGTAATTTTATGACTTGCCAAGTCATTTTATGACTGGCAGAGTCATTTTCTAACTGGCCCTGTCATTAATGACTGGCCTTGTCATTAATGACTGGCCAAGTCATTTTATCACTGGCCCTGTCATTAATGACTGGCGAAGTCATTAATGACTGTCCCCGTCATTTTATCCCTGGCCCTGTCATTTTATGACTGGTTCTGTCATTTTATGACTGGCCAAGTTATTTTATGACTGGCAGAGTCATTTTATCACTGGCCCTGTCATTGATGATAGGCCAGTCATTTTATCCCTGGCCCTTTCATTAATGACTGTGCCAGTCATTTTATCACTGGCCCTGTCATTTAATGACTGGTTCTGTCATTTTATGACTGGCCAAGTCCATTTATGACTGGCAGAGTCATTTTATCACTGGCCCTGTCATTAATGTCTGGCCCTGTCATTAATGACAGGCCCTGTCATTAATGACTGGCCCAGTCATTTTATCATTGGCCCTGTCATTTTATGACTGGTTCTGTCATTTTATGCCTGGCCAAGTTATTTTATGACTAGCAGAGTCATTTTATCACTGGCCCTGTCATTAATGACTGGCCCTGTCATTAATGACTGGCACACTCATTTTATCACTGGCCCTGTCATTAATGACTGGCCAAGTCCATTTATGACTGGCAGAGTCATTTTATCACTGGCCCTGTCATAAATGACTGGCCCTGTCATTAATGACGGGCCCAGTCATTTTATCACTGGCCCTGTCATTAATGACTGGCCCTGTCATTAATGAAAAGCCCAGTCATTTTATCACTGGCCCTGTCATTTTATGACTGGTTCTGTCATTAATGACTGGCTTAGTCATTTTATGACTGGTAGAGTCATTTTATCACTGGCCCTGTCATAAATGACTGGCCCTGTCATTAATGACGGGCCCAGGCATTTTATCACTGGCCCTGTCATTAATGACTGGCCCTGTCATTAATGACAGGCCCAGTCATTTTATAACTGGCCCTGTCATTTTATGAATGGTTATGTCATTTTATGACTTGCCAAGTAATTTTATTACTTGCAAAGTCATTTTATGACTGGCAGAGTCATTTTATAACTGGCACTGTCATTAATGAGTGGCCCTGTCATTAATGACTGGCCCAGTCATTTTATCACTGGCCCTGTCATTTAATGACTGGTTCTGTCATTTTATGACTGGCCAAGTCCATTTATGACTGGCAGAGTCATTTTATCACTGGCCCTGTCATTAATGACTGGCCCTGTCATTAATGACGGGCCCAGTCATTTTATCACTGGCCCTGTCATTAATGACAGGCCCTGTCATTAATGACTGGCCCAGTCATTTTATCACTGGCCCTGTCATTTTATGACTGGTTCTGTCATTTTATGACTGGCCAAGTCATTTTATGACTGGCAGAGTCATTTTATCACTGGCCCTGTCATTAATGACTGGCCCTGTCATTAATGACTGGCCCTGTCATTAATGACTGGCCCAGTCATTTTATCACTGGCCCTGTCATTAATGACTGGCCCTGTCATTAATGACTGGCACAGTCATTTTATCACTGGCCTTGTCATTTTATGACTGGTTCTGTCATTTTATGACTGGCCAAGTCCATTTATGGCTGGAAGAGTCATTTTATCACTGGCCCTGTCATAAATGACTGGCCCTGTCATTAATGACGGGCCCAGTCATTTTATCACTGGCCCTGTCATTAATGACTGGCCCTGTCATTAATGACTGGCCCAGTCATTTTATCACTGGCCCTGTCATTTTATGACTGGTTCTGTCATTCATGACTGGCTTAGTCATTTTATGACTGGTAGTGTCATTTTATCACTGGCCCTTTCATAAATGACTGGCCCTGTCATTAATGACGGGCCCAGGCATTTTATCACTGGCCCTGTCATTAATGACTGGACCTGTCATTAATGACAGGCCCAGTCATTTTATAACTGATCCAGTCATTTTATGAATGGTTCTGTCATTTAATGACTTGCCAAGTATTTTTATGACTTGCCAAGTCATTTTATGACTGGCAGAGTCATTTTATTACTGGCCCTGACATTAATGACTGGCCCTGTCATTAATGACTGGCCCAGTCATTTTATCACTGGCTCTGTCATTTTATGACTTGTTCTGTCATTTTATGACTGGCCAAGTCATTTTATGCCTGGCAGAGTCATTTTATCACTGGCCCTGTCATTAATGACTGGCCCTGTCATTAATGACTGGCCCTGTCATTAATGACTGGCCCTGTCATTAATGACTGGCGAAGTCATTTTATCACTGGCCCTATCATTAATGACTGGCGAAGTCATTTTATCACTGGCCCTTTCAATTAATGACTGGTATTTTCATTAATGACTGGCCCAGTCATTTTATCACTGGCCCTGTCATTTTATCACAGGCCCTGTCATTAATGACTGGCAGAGTCATTTTTATCACTGGCCTAGTCATTAATGACTGGCCCTGTCATTAATGGCTGGCCCAGTCATTTTATCACTGGCCCTGTCATTAATGACTGGCCCTGTCATTAATGACTGGCCCAGTCATTTTATCACTGGCCCTGTCATTTTATGACTTGTTCTGTCATTTTATGACTGGCCAAGTTATTTTATGACTTGCAGAGTCATTTTATCACTGGCCCTGTCATTAATGACTGGCCCAGTCATTTTATCACAGGCCCTGTCATTAATGACTGGCCCTGTCATTAATGACTGTGCCAGTCATTTTATCACTGGCCCTGTCTTTTTATGACTGGTTCTGTCATTTTATGACTGGCCAAGTCATTTTATGACTGGCAGAAACATTTTATCACTGGCCCTGTCATTAATGACTGGCCCTGTCGTTAATGACTGGCCCAGTCATTTTATCACTCGCCCTGTCATTAATGACTGGCCCTGTCATTAATGACTGGCCCAGTCATTTTATCACTGGCCCTGTCATTTTATGACTGGTTCTGTCTTTTTATGACTCCCCAAGTCCATTTATGACTTGCAGAGTCATTTTATCACGGGCCCAGTCATTAATGACGGGCCCAGTGATTTTATCACTGGCCCTGTTATTAATGACTGGCCCTGTCATTAATGACTTGCCCAGTCATTTTATCACTGGCCCTGTCATTTTATGACTGGTTCTGTCATTTTATGACTGGCCAAGTCATTTTATGACTGGTATAGTCATTTTATCACTGGCCCTGTCATTAATGACTGGCCCTGTCATTAATGACTGGCCCTGTCATTAATGACTGGCCCTGTCATTAATGACATGCCCAATCATTTTATCACTGGCCCTGTCATTTTATGACTGGTTCTGTCATTTTATGACTGGCCAAGTTATTTTATGACTGGTAGAGTCATTTTATCACTGGCCCTGTCCTTAATGACTGGCCATGTCATTAATGACTGGCCCAGTCATTTTATCACTGGCCCTGTCATTAATGACTGGCCCTGTCATTAATGACTGGCCCCGTCATTTTATCACTGGCCCTCTCATTTTTTGACTGGTTCTGTCATTTTATCACTGGCCAAGTTATTTTATGACTAGCAGAGTCATTTTATCACTGGCCCTGTCATTAATGACTGGCCCTGTCATTAATGACTGGCCCACTCATTTCATCACTGGCCCTGTCATTAATGACTGGCCCTGTCCTTAATGACTGGGTCAGTCATTTTATCACTGGCCCTGTCATTTTATGACTGGTTCTGTCATTATATGACTGGCCAAGTCATTTTATGACTGGCAGAGTCATTTTATCACTGGCCCTGTCATTAATGACTGGCCCTGTCATTAATGACTGGCCCTGTCATTAATGACTGGCCCAGTCATTTTATCACTGGCCCTGTCATTAATGACTGGCCCTGTCATTAATGACTGGCCCAGTCATTTTATCACTGGCCCTGTCATTTTATGACTGGTTCTGTCATTTTATGACTGGCCAAGTCCATTTATGACTGGCAGAGTCATTTTATCACTGGCCCTGTCATTAATGACTGGCCCTGTCATTAATGACGGGCCCATTTATTTTATTGCTGGCCCTGTCATTAATGACTGGCCCTGTCATTAATGAAAGGCCCAGTCATTTTATCACTGGCCCTGTCATTTTATAACTGGTTCTGTCATTAATGACTGGCTTAGTCATATTATCACTGGTCCTATCTTTTTATGACTGGTTCTGTCATTTTATGACTTGCCAAGTCATTTTATGACTGGTAGAGTCATTTTATCACTGGCCCTGTCATAAATGACTGGCCCTGTCATTAATGACGGGCCCAGGCATTTTATCACTGGCCCTGTCATTAATGACTGGCCCTGTCATTAATGACAGGCCCAGTCATTTTATAACTGGCCCTGTCATTTTATAAATGGTTCTGTCATTTTATGACTTGCCAAGTAATTTTATGACTTGCCAAGTCATTTTATGACTGGCAGAGTCATTTTCTAACTGGCCCTGTCATTAATGACTGGCCCTGTCATTAATGACTGGCCAAGTCATTTTATCACTGGCCCTGTCATTAATGACTGGCGAAGTCATTGGCAAGTCAATGACTGGCCCTGTCATTAATGACTGGCCCAGTCATTTTATCATTGGCCCTGTCATTAATGACTGGCCCTGTCATTAATGACTGGCCCCGTCATTTTATCACTGGCCCTGTCATTTTATGACTGGTTCTGTCATTTTATGACTGGTCAAGTTATTTTATGACTAGCAGAGTCATTTTATCACTGGCCCTGTCATTAATGACTGGCCCTGTCATTAATGAATGGCACACTCATTTTATCACTGGCCCTGTCATTAATGACTGGCCCTGTCATTAATGACGGGCCCAGTCATTTTATCACTGGCCCTGTCATTAATGAAAGGCCCTGTCGTTAATGACTGGCCCAGTCATTTTATCACTGGCCCTGACATTTTATGACTGGTTCTGTCTTTTTATGACTGGCCAAGTCATTTTATGCCTGGCAAAGTCATTTTATCACTGGCCCTGTCATTAATGACTGGCCCTGTCATTAATGACTGGCGAAGTCATTTTATCACTGGCCCTGTCATTAATGACTGGCGAAGTCATTTTATCACTGGCACAGTCATTTTATCACTGGCCCTGTCATTTTATGACTGGTTCTGTCATTTTATGACTCGCCAAGTAATTTTATGACTGGCAGAGTCATTTTATCACTGGCCCTGTCATTAATGACTAGCCCTGTCATTAATGACTGGCCCTGTCATTAATGACTGGCCCACTCATTTTATCACTGGCCCTGTCATTTAATGACTGGTTCCTTCATTTTATGACTGGCCAAGTCCATTTATGACTGGCAGAGTCATTTTATCACTGGCCCTGTCATTAATGACTGGCCCTGTCATTAATGACGGGCCCAGTCATTTTATCACTGGCCTTGTCATTAATGACAGGCCCTGTCATTAATGACTGGCCCAGTCATTTTATCATTGGCCCTGTCATTTTATGACTGGTTCTGTCATTTTAAGCCTGGCCAAGTCATTTTATGACTGGTAGAGTCATTTTATCACTGGCCCTGACATTAATGACTGGCCCTGTCATTAATGACGGGCCCAGTCATTTTATCACTGGCCCTGTCATTAATGACTGGCCCTGTCATTAATGAAAGGCCCAGTCATTTTATCACTGGCCCTGTCATTTTATGACCGGTTCTGTCATTAATGACTGGCCCAGTCATTTTATCATTGGCCCTGTCATTTTATGACTGGTTCTGTCATTTTATGACTGGCCAAGTCCATTTATGACTGGCAGAGTCATTTTATCACTGGCCCTTTCATTAATGACTGGCCCTGTCATTAATGACGGGCCCAGTCATTTTATCACTGGCCCTGTCATTAATGACTGGCCCTGTCATTAATGAAAGGCCCAGTCATTTTATCACTGGCCCTGTCATTTTATGACCGGTTCTGTCATTAATGACTAGCTTAGTCATATTATCACTGGCCCTATCTTTTTATGACTGGTTCTGTCATTTTATGACTTGCCAAGTCATTTTATGACAGGTAGAGTCATTTTATCACTGGCCCTGTCATTAATGACTGGCCCTGTCATTAATGACTGGCACACTCATTTTATCACTGGCCCTGTCATTAATGACTGGCCCTGTCATTAATGACTGGGTCAGTCATTTTATCACTGGCCCTGTCATTTTATGACTGGTTGTGTCATTTTATGACTGGCCAAGTCATTTTCAGACTGGCAGAGTCATTTCATCACTGGCCCAGTCATTAATGACTGGCCCTGTCATTAATGACTGGCCCTGTCATTAATGACTGGCCCAGTCATTTTATCACGGGCCCTGTGATTAATGACTGGCCCTGTCATTAATGACTGGGTCAGTCATTTTATCACTGGCCCTGTCATTTTATGACTGGTTCTGTCATTTTATGACTGGCCAAGTCATTTTATGACTGGCAGAGTCATTTTATCACTGGCCCTGTCATTAATGACTGGCCCTGTCATTAATGACTGGCCCTGTCATTAATGACTGGCCCAGTCATTTTATCACTGGCCCTGTCATTAATGACTGGCCCTGTCATTAATGACTGGCCCAGTCATTTTATCTCTGGCCTTGTCATTTTATGACTGGTTCTGTCATTTTATGACTGGCCAAGTCCATTTATGACTGGCAGAGTCATTTTATCACTGGCCCTGTCATAAATGACTGGCCCTGTCATTAATGACGGGCCCAGTCATTTTATCACTGGCCCTGTCATTAATGACTGGCCCTGTCATTAATGAAAAGCCCAGTCATTTTATCACTGGCCCTGTCATTTTATGACTGGTTCTGTCATTAATGACTGGCTTAGTCATTTTATGACTGGTAGAGTCATTTTATCACTGGCCCTGTCATAAATGACTGGCCCTGTCATTAATGACGGGCCCAGGCATTTTATCACTGGCCCTGTCATTTTATGAATGGTTATGTCATTTTATGACTTGCCAAGTAATTTTATGACTTGCAAAGTCATTTTATGACTGGCAGAGTCATTTTATAACTGGCACTGTCATTAATGAGTGGCCCTGTCATTAATGACTGGCCCAGTCATTTTATCACTGGCCCTGTCATTTAATGACTGGTTCTGTCATTTTTTGACTGGCCAAGTCCATTTATGACTGGCAGAGTCATTTTATCACTGGCCCTGTCATTAATGACTGGCCCTGTCATTAATGACGGGCCCAGTCATTTTATCACTGGCCCTGTCATTAATGACAGGCCCTGTCATTAATGACTGGCCCAGTCATTTTATCACTGGCCCTGTCATTTTATGACTGGTTCTGTCATTTTATGACTGGCCAAGTAATTTTATGACTGGCAGAGTCATTTTATCACTGGCCCTGTCCAAAATGACTGGCCTTGTCATTAATGACGGGCCCAGTCATTAATGACTGGCACACTCATTTTATCACTGGCCCTGTCATTAATGACTGGCACACTCATTTTATCACTGGCCCTGTCATTAATGACTGGCCCTGTCATTAATGACTGGGTCAGTCATTTTATCACTGGCCCTGTCATTTTATGACTGGTTCTGTCATTTTATGACTGGCCAAGTCATTTTATGACTGGCAGAGTCATTTTATCACTGGCCCTGTCATTAATGACTGGCCCTGTCATTAACGACTGGCCCAGTCATTTTATCACTGGCCCTGTCATTAATGACTGGCCCTGTCATTAATGACTGGCCCAGTCATTTTATCACTGGCCCTGTCATTTAATGACTGGTTCTGTCATTTTATGACTGGCCAAGTCCATTTATGACTGGCAGAGTCATTTTATCACTGACCCTGTCATTAATGACTGGCCCTGTCATTAATGACGGGCCCAGTCATTTTATCACTGGCCCTGTCATTTTATGACTGGTTCTGTCATTTTATGACTGGCCAAGTCATTTTATGCCTGGCAAAGTCATTTTATCACTGGCCCTGTCATTAATGACTGGCCCTGTCATTAATGACTGGCGAAGTCATTTTATCACTGGCCCTGTCATTAATGACTGGCGAAGTCATTTTATCACTGGCCCAGTCATTTTATCACTGGCCCTGTCATTTTATGACTGGTTCTGTCATTTTATGACTGGCCAAGTAATTTTATGACTGGCAGAGTCATTTTATCACTGGCCCTGTCATTAATGACTAGCCCTGTCATTAATGACTGGCCCTGTCATTAATGACTGGCCCACTCATTTTATCACTGGCCCTGTCATTTAATGAATGGTTCTGTCATTAATGACTGGCCCAGTCATTTTATCACTGGCCCTGTCATTTTATCACTGGCCCTGTCATTAATGACTGGCAGAGTCATTTTTATCACTGGCCCAGTCATTAATGACTGGCCCTGTCATTAATGGCTGGCCCAGTCATTTTATCACTGGCCCTGTCATTAATGACTGGCCCTGTCATTAATGACTGGCCCAGTCATTTTATCACTGGCCCTGCAATTTTATGACTTGTTCTGTAATTTTATGACTGGCCAAGTCATTTTATCACTGGTAGAGTCATTTTATCACTGGCCTTGTCATTAATGACTGGCCCTGTCATTATTGACTGGCCCAGTCATTTTATCACTGGCCCTGTCATTAATGACTGGCCCTGTCATTAATGACTGGCCCCGTCATTTTATCACTGGCCCTGTCATTTTATGACTAGTTCTGTCATTTTATGACAGGCCAAGTTATTTTATGACTGGAGGAGTCATTTCATCACTGGCCCTGTCATTAATGACTGGCCCAGTCATTTTATCACAGGCCCTGTCATTAATGACTGTGCCAGTCATTTTATCACTGGCCTTGTCATTTTATGACTGGTTCTGTCATTTTATGACTGGCCAAGTCATTTTATGACTGGCAGAGTCATTATATAACTGGCCCTGTCATTAATGACTGGCCCTGTCGTTAATGACTGGCCCAGTCATTTTATCACTGGCCCTGTCATTAATGACTGGCCCTGTCATTAATGACTGGCCCAGTCATTTTATCACTGGCCCCGTCATTTTATGACTGGTTCTGTCATTTTATGACTCGCCAAGTCCATTTATGACTGGCAGAGTCATTTTATCACGGGCCCTGTCATTAATGACGGGCCCAGTCATTTTATCACTGGCCCTGTTATTAATGACTGGCCCTGTCATTAATGACTTGCCCAGTCATTTTATCACTGGCCCTGTCATTTTATGACTGGCTCTGTCATTTTATGACTGGCCAAGTCATTTTATGACTGGTATAGTCATTTTATCACTGGCCCTGTCCTTAATGACTGGCACTGTCGTTAATGACTGGCCCAGTCATTTTATCACTGGCCCTGTCATTAATGACTGGCCCTGTCATTAATGACGTGCCCAATCATTTTATCACTGGCCCTGTCATTTTATGACTGGTTCTGTCATTTTATGACTGGCCAAGTCATTTTATGACTGGTAGAGTCGTTTTATCACTGGCCCTGTCCTTAATGACTGGCCGTGTCATTAATGACTGGCCCAGTCATTTTATAACTGGCCCTGTCATTAATGACTGGCCCTGTCATTAATGACTGGCCCCGTCATTTTATCACTGGCCCTGTCATTTTTTGACTGGTTCTGTTATTTTATGACTGGCCAAGTTATTTTATGACTAGCAGAGTCATTTTATCACTGGCCCTGTCATTAATGACTGGCCCTGTCATTAATGACTGGCCCAGTCATTTTATCACTGGCCCTGTCATTAATGACTGGCCCTGTTATTAATGACTGGCCCCGTCATTTATCACTGGCCCTGTCATTTTATGATTGGTTCTGTCATTTTATGACTGGCCAAGTTATTTTATGACTAGCAGAGTCATTTTATCACTGGCCCTGTCATTAACGACTGGCCCTGTCATTAATGACTGGACCACTCTTTTTATCACTGGCCCCTTCATTAATGACTGGCCCTGTCATTAATGACTGGGTCAGTCATTTTATCACTGGCCCTGTCATTTTATGACTGGTTCTGTCATTTTATGACTGGCCAAGTCATTTTATGACTGGCAGAGTCATTTTATCACTGGCCCTGTCATTAATGACTGGCCCTGTCATTAATGACTGGCCCTGTCATTAATGACTGGCCCAGTCATTTTATCACTGGCCCTGTCATTAATGACTGGCCCTGTCATTAATGACTAGCCCAGTCATTTTATCACTGGCCCTGTCATTTTATGACTGGTTCTGTCATTTTATGACTGGCCAAGTCCATTTATGACTGGCAGAGTCATTTTATCACTGGCCCTTTCATTAATGACTGGCCCTGTCATTAATGACGGGCCCAGTCATTTTATCACTGGCCCTGTCATTAATGACTGGCCCTGTCATTAATGAAAGGCCCAGTCATTTTATCACTGGCCCTGTCATTTTATGACCGGTTCTGTCATTAATGACTAGCTTAGTCATATTATCACTGGCCCTATCTTTTTATGACTGGTTCTGTCATTTTATGACTTGCCAAGTCATTTTATGACTGGTAGAGTCATTTTATCACTGGCCCTGTCATTAATGACTGGCCCTGTCATTAATGACTGGCACACTCATTTTATCACTGGCCCTGTCATTAATGACTGGCCCTGTCATTAATGACTGGGTCAGTCATTTTATCACTGGCCCTGTCATTTTATGACTGGTTGTGTCATTTTATGACTGGCCAAGTCATTTTCAGACTGGCAGAGTCATTTCATCACTGGCCCAGTCATTAATGACTGGCCCTGTCATTAATGACTGGCCCTGTCGTTAATGACTGGCCCAGTCATTTTATCACGGGCCCTGTGATTAATGACTGGCCCTGTCATTAATGACTGGGTCAGTCATTTTATCACTGGCCCTGTCATTTTATGACTGGTTCTGTCATTTTATGACTGGCCAAGTCATTTTATGACTGGCAGAGTCATTTTATCACTGGCCCTGTCATTAATGACTGGCCCTGTCATTAATGACTGGCCCTGTCATTAATGACTGGCCCAGTCATTTTATCACTGGCCCTGTCATTAATGACTGGCCCTGTCATTAATGACTGGCCCAGTCATTTTATCTCTGGCCTTGTCATTTTATGACTGGTTCTGTCATTTTATGACTGGCCAAGTCCATTTATGACTGGCAGAGTCATTTTATCACTGGCCCTGTCATAAATGACTGGCCCTGTCATTAATGACGGGCCCAGTCATTTTATCACTGGCCCTGTCATTAATGACTGGCCCTGTCATTAATGAAAAGCCCAGTCATTTTATCACTGGCCCTGTCATTTTATGACTGGTTCTGTCATTAATGACTGGCTTAGTCATTTTACGACTGGTAGAGTCATTTTATCACTGGCCCTGTCATAAATGACTGGCCCTGTCATTAATGACGGGCCCAGGCATTTTATCACTGGCCCTGTCATTTTATGAATGGTTATGTCATTTTATGACTTGCCAAGTAATTTTATGACTTGCAAAGTCATTTTATGACTGGCAGAGTCATTTTATAACTGGCACTGTCATTAATGAGTGGCCCTGTCATTAATGACTGGCCCAGTCATTTTATCACTGTCCCTGTCATTTAATGACTGGTTCTGTCATTTTTTGACTGGCCAAGTCCATTTATGACTGGCAGAGTCATTTTATCACTGGCCCTGTCATTAATGACTGGCCCTGTCATTAATGACGGGCCCAGTCATTTTATCACTGGCCCTGTCATTAATGACAGGCCCTGTCATTAATGACTGGCCCAGTCATTTTATCACTGGCCCTGTCATTTTATGACTGGTTCTGTCATTTTATGACTGGCCAAGTCATTTTATGACTGGCAGAGGCATTTTATCACTGGCCCTGTCATTAATGACTGGCCCTGTCATTAATGACTGGCCCTGTCATTAATGACTGGGCCAGTCATTTTATTACTGGCCCTGTCATTAATGACTGGCCCTGTCATTAATGACTGGCACAGTCATTTTATCACTGGCCTTGTCATTTTATGACTGGTTCTGTCATTTTATGACCGGCCAAGTCCATTTATGGCTGGAAGAGTCATTTTATCACTGGCCATGTCATAAATGACTGGCCCTGTCATTAATGACGGGCCCAGTCATTTTATCACTGGCCCTGTCATTAATGACTGGCCCTGTCATTAATGACTGGCCCAGTCATTTTATCACTGGCCCTGTCATTTTATGACTGGTTCAGACATTCATGACTGGCTTAGTCATTTTATGACTGGTAGAGTCATTTTATCACTGGCCCTGTCATAAATGACTGGCCCTGTCATTAATGACGGGCCCAGGCATTTTATCACTGGCCCTGTCATTAATGACTGGCCCTGTCATTAATGACAGGCCCAGTCATTTTATAACTGATCCAGTCATTTTATGAATGGTTCTGTCATTTAATGACTTGCCAAGTATTTTTATGACTTGCCAAGTCATTTTATGACTGGCAGAGTCATTTTATTACTGGCCCTGTCATTAATGACTGGCCCTGTCATTAATGACTGGCCCAGTCATTTTATCACTGGCTCTGTCATTTTATGACTTGTTCTGTCATTTTATGACTGGCCAAGTCATTTTATGCCTGGCAGAGTCATTTTATCACTGGCCCTGTCATTAATGACTGGCCCTGTCATTAATGACTGGCCCTGTCATTAATGACTGGCCCAGTCATTAATGACTGGCGAAGTCATTTTATCACTTGCCCTGTCATTAATGACTGGCGAAGTCATTTTATCACTGGCCCTTTCATTTAATGACTGGTTCTGTCATTAATGACTGGCCCAGTCATTTTATCACTGGCCCTGTCATTTTATCACTGGCCCTGTCATTAATGACTGTCAGAGTCATTTTTATCACTGGCCTAGTCATTAATGACTGGCCCTGTCATTAATGGCTGGCCCAGTCATTTTATCACTGGCCCTGTCATTAATGACTGGCCCTGTCATTAATGACTGGCACAGTCATTTTATCACTGGCCCTGTCATTTTATGACTTGTTCTGTCATTTTATGACTGGCCAAGTTATTTTATGACTTGCAGAGTCATTTTATCACTGGCCCTGTCATTAATGACTGGCCCAGTCATTTTATCACAGGCCCTGTCATTAATGACTGGCCCTGTCATTAATGACTGTGCCAGTCATTTTATCACTGGCCCTGTCATTTTATGACTGGTTCTGTCATTTTATGACTGGCCAAGTCATTTTATGACTGGCAGAGTCATTTTATCACTGGCCCTGTCATTAATGACTGGCCCTGTCATTAATGACTGGCCCTGTCATTAATGACTGGCCCAGTCATTTTATCACTGGCCCTGTCATTAATGACTG
Source organism: Platycnemis pennipes (assembly GCA_933228895.1). Classification (NCBI taxonomy): domain Eukaryota; kingdom Metazoa; phylum Arthropoda; class Insecta; order Odonata; family Platycnemididae; genus Platycnemis; species Platycnemis pennipes. The sequence goes on along the minus strand of OW121846.1, from coordinate 73,105,141 downwards.
GCCCAGTCATTTTATCACTGGCCCTGTCATTTAATGACTGGTTCTGTCATTTTATGACTGGCCAAGTCCATTTATGACTGGCAGAGTCATTTTATCACTGGCCCTGTCATTAATGACTGGCCCTGTCATTAATGACGGGCCCAGTCATTTTATCACTGGCCCTGTCATTAATGACAGGCCCTGTCATTAATGACTGGCCCAGTCATTTTATCACTGGCCCTGTCATTTTATGACTGGTTCTGTCATTTTATGACTGGCCAAGTCATTTTATGCCTGGCAAAGTCATTTTATCACTGGCCCTGTCATTAATGACTGGCGAAGTCATTTTATCACTGGCCCTGTCATTAATGACTGGCGAAGTCATTTTATCACTGGCCCAGTCATTTTATCACTGGCCCTGTCATTTTATGACTGGTTCTGTCATTTTATGACTGGCCAAGTAATTTTATGACTGGCAGAGTCATTTTATCACTGGCCCTGTCATTAATGACTAGCCCTGTCATTAACGACTGGCCCTGTCATTAATGACTGGCCCACTCATTTTATCACTGGCCCTGTCATTTAATGACTGGTTCTGTCATTTTATGACTGGCCAAGTCCATTTATGACTGGCAGAGTCATTTTATCACTGGCCCTGTCATTAATGACTGGCCCTGTCATTAATGACGGGCCCAGTCATTTTATCACTGGCCTTGTCATTAATGACAGGCCCTGCAATTAATGACTGGCACAGTCATTTTATCATTGGCCCTGTCATTTTATGACTGGTTCTGTCATTTTATGACTGGTAGAGTCATTTTATCACTGGCCCTGTCATTAATGACTGGCCCTGTCATTAATGACTGGCCCTGTCATTAATGACTGGCCCAGACATTTTATCATTGGCCCTGTCATTAATGACTGGCCCTGTCATTAATGACTGGCCCTGTCATTAATGAATGGCACACTCATTTTATCACTGGCCCTGTCATTAATGACTGGCCCTGTCATTAATGACTGGGTCAGTCATTTTATCACTGGCTCTGTCATTTTATGACTGGTTCTGTCATTTTATGACTGGCCAAGTAATTTTATGACCGGCAGAGTCATTTTATCACTGGCCCTGTCCAAAATGACTGGCCTTGTCATTAATGACGGGCCCAGTCATTAATGACTGGCACACTCATTTTATCACTGGCCCTGTCATTAATGACTGGCACACTCATTTTATCACTGACCCTGTCAATAATGACTGGCCCTGTCATTAATGTCTGGGTCAGTCATTTTATCACTGGCCCTGTCATTTTATGACTGGTTCTGTCATTTTATGACTGGCCAAGTCATTTTATGACTGGCGGAGTCATTTTATCACTGGCCCTGTCATTAATGACTGGCCCTGTCATTAATGACTGGCCCTGTCATTAATGACTGGCCCAGTCATTTTATCACTGGCCCTGTCATTAATGACTGGCCCTGTCATTAATGACGGGCCCAGTCATTTTATCACTGGCCCTGTCATTTTATGACTGGTTCTGTCATTTTATGACTGGCCAAGTCATTTTATGCCTGGCAAAGTCATTTTATCACTGGCCCTGTCATTAATGACTGGCCCTGTCATTAATGACTGGCGAAGTCATTTTATCACTGGCCCTGTCATTAATGACTGGCGAAGTCATTTTATCACTGGCCCAGTCATTTTATCACTGGCCCTGTCATTTTATGACTGGTTCTGTCATTTTATGACTGGCCAAGTAATTTTATGACTGGCAGAGTCATTTTATCACTGGCCCTGTCATTAATGACTAGCCCTGTCATTAATGACTGGCCCTGTCATTAATGACTGGCCCACTCATTTTATCACTGGCCCTGTCATTTAATGACTGGTTCTGTCATTAATGACTGGCCCAGTCATTTTATCACTGGCCCTGTCATTTTATCACTGGCCCTGTCATTAATGACTGGCAGAGTCATTTTTATCACTGGCCCAGTCATTAATGACTGGCCCTGTCATTAATGGCTGGCCCAGTCATTTTATCACTGGCCCTGTCATTAATGACTGGCCCTGTCATTAATGACTGGCCCAGTCATTTTATCACTGGCCCTGCAATTTTATGACTTGTTCTGTCATTTTATGACTGGCCAAGTCATTTTATGACTGGTAGAGTCATTTTATCACTGGCCTTGTCATTAATGACTGGCCCTGTCATTATTGACTGGCCCAGTCATTTTATCACTGGCCCTGTCATTAATGACTGGCCCTGTCATTAATGACTGGCCCCGTCATTTTATCACTGGCCCTGTCATTTTATGACTAGTTCTGTCATTTTATGACAGGCCAAGTTATTTTATGACTGGAGGAGTCATTTCATCACTGGCCCTGTCATTAATGACTGGCCCAGTCATTTTATCACAGGCCCTGTCATCAATGACTGGCCCTGTCATTAATGACTGTGCCAGTCATTTTATCACTGGCCCTGTCATTTTATGACTGGTTCTGTCATTTTATGACTGGCCAAGTCATTTTATGACTGGCAGAGTCATTATATAACTGGCCCTGTCATTAATGACTGGCCCTGTCGTTAATGACTGGCCCAGTCATTTTATCACTGGCCCTGTCATTAATGACTGGCCCTGTCATTAATGACTGGCCCAGTCATTTTATAACTGGCCCTGTCATTTTATGACTGGTTCTGTCATTTTATGACTCGCCAAGTCCATTTATGACTGGCAGAGTCATTTTATCACGGGCCCTGTCATTAATGACTGGCCCTGTCATTAATGCCTGGCCCTGTCATTAATGACTGGCCCTGTCATTAATGACATGCCCAATCATTTTATCACTGGCCCTGTCATTTTATGACTGGTTCTGTCATTTTATGACTGGCCAAGTTATTTTATGACTGGTAGAGTCATTTTATCACTGGCCCTGTCCTTAATGACTGGCCATGTCATTAATGACTGGCCCAGTCATTTTATCACTGGCCCTGTCATTAATGACTGGCCCTGTCATTAATGACTGGCCCCGTCATTTTATCACTGGCCCTGTCATTTTTTGACTGGTTCTGTCATTTTATGACTGGCCAAGTTATTTTATGACTAGCAGAGTCATTTTATCACTGGCCCTGTCATTAATGACTGGCCCTGTCATTAATGACTGGCCCACTCATTTCATCACTGGCCCTGTCATTAATGACTGGCCCTGTCCTTAATGACTGGGTCAGTCATTTTATCACTGGCCCTGTCTTTTTATGACTGGTTCTGTCATTTAATGACTGGCCAAGTCATTTTATGACTGGCAGAGTCATTTTATCACTGGCTTTGTCATTAATGACTGGCCCTGTCATTAATGACTGGCCCTGTTATTAATGACTGGCCCAGTCATTTTATCACTGGCCCTGTCATTAATGACTGGCCCTGTCATTAATGACTGGCCCAGTCATTTTATCACTGGCCCTGTCATTTTATGACTGGTTCTGTCATTTTATGACTGGCCAAGTCCATTTATGACTGGCAGAGTCATTTTATCACTGGCCCTGTCATTAATGACTGGCCCTGTCATTAATGACGGGCCCATTTATTTTATTGCTGGCCCTGTCATTAATGACTGGCCCTGTCATTAATGAAAGGCCCAGTCATTTTATCACTGGCCCTGTCATTTTATAACTGGTTCTGTCATTAATGACTGGCATAGTCATATTATCACTGGTCCTATCTTTTTATGACTGGTTCTGTCATTTTATGACTTGCCAAGTCATTTTATGACTGGTAGAGTCATTTTATCACTGGCCCTGTCTTAAATGACTGGCCCTGTCATTAATGACGGGCCCAGGCATTTTATCACTGGCCCTGTCATTAATGACTGGCCCTGTCATTAATGGCAGGCCCAGTCATTTTATAACTGGCCCTGTCATTTTATAAATGGTTCTGGCATTTTATGACTTGCCAAGTAATTTTATGACTTGCCAAGTCATTTTATGACTGGCAGAGTCATTTTCTAACTGGCCCTGTCATTAATGACTGGCCTTGTCATTAATGACTGGCCAAGTCATTTTATCACTGGCCCTGTCATTAATGACTGGCGAAGTCATTAATGACTGTCCCCGTCATTTTATCCCTGGCCCTGTCATTTTATGACTGGTTCTGTCATTTTATGACTGGCCAAGTTATTTTATGACTGGCAGAGTCATTTTATCACTGGCCCTGTCATTGATGATAGGCCAGTCATTTTATCCCTGGCCCTTTCATTAATGACTGTGCCAGTCATTTTATCACTGGCCCTGTCATTTAATGACTGGTTCTGTCATTTTATGACTGGCCAAGTCCATTTATGACTGGCAGAGTCATTTTATCACTGGCCCTGTCATTAATGTCTGGCCCTGTCATTAATGACAGGCCCTGTCATTAATGACTGGCCCAGTCATTTTATCATTGGCCCTGTCATTTTATGACTGGTTCTGTCATTTTATGCCTGGCCAAGTCATTTTATGACTGGTAGAGTCATTTTATCACTGGCCCTGTCATTAATGACTGGCCCTGTCATTAATGACTGGCCCAGTCATTTTATCATTGGCCCTGTCATTAATGACTGGCCCTGTCATTAATGACTGGCCCCGTCATTTTATCACTGGCCCTGTCATTTTATGACTGGTTCTGTCATTTTATGACTGGCCAAGTTATTTTATGACTAGCAGAGTCATTTTATCACTGGCCCTGTCATTAATGACTGGCCCTGTCATTAATGACTGGCACACTCATTTTATCACTGGCCCTGTCATTAATGACTGGCCAAGTCCATTTATGACTGGCAGAGTCATTTTATCACTGGCCCTGTCATAAATGACTGGCCCTGTCATTAATGACGGGCCCAGTCATTTTATCACTGGCCCTGTCATTAATGACTGGCCCTGTCATTAATGAAAAGCCCAGTCATTTTATCACTGGCCCTGTCATTTTATGACTGGTTCTGTCATTAATGACTGGCTTAGTCATTTTATGACTGGTAGAGTCATTTTATCACTGGCCCTGTCATAAATGACTGGCCCTGTCATTAATGACGGGCCCAGGCATTTTATCACTGGCCCTGTCATTAATGACTGGCCCTGTCATTAATGACAGGCCCAGTCATTTTATAACTGGCCCTGTCATTTTATGAATGGTTATGTCATTTTATGACTTGCCAAGTAATTTTATTACTTGCAAAGTCATTTTATGACTGGCAGAGTCATTTTATAACTGGCACTGTCATTAATGAGTGGCCCTGTCATTAATGACTGGCCCAGTCATTTTATCACTGGCCCTGTCATTTAATGACTGGTTCTGTCATTTTATGACTGGCCAAGTCCATTTATGACTGGCAGAGTCATTTTATCACTGGCCCTGTCATTAATGACTGGCCCTGTCATTAATGACTGGCCCAGTCATTTTATCACTGGCCCTGTCATTAATGACAGGCCCTGTCATTAATGACTGGCCCAGTCATTTTATCACTGGCCCTGTCATTTTATGACTGGTTCTGTCATTTTATGACTGGCCAAGTCATTTTATGACTGGCAGAGTCATTTTATCACTGGCCCTGTCATTAATGACTGGCCCTGTCATTAATGACTGGCCCTGTCATTAATGACTGGCCCAGTCATTTTATCACTGGCCCTGTCATTAATGACTGGCCCTGTCATTAATGACTGGCACAGTCATTTTATCACTGGCCTTGTCATTTTATGACTGGTTCTGTCATTTTATGACTGGCCAAGTCCATTTATGGCTGGAAGAGTCATTTTATCACTGGCCCTGTCATAAATGACTGGCCCTGTCATTAATGACGGGCCCAGTCATTTTATCACTGGCCCTGTCATTAATGACTGGCCCTGTCATTAATGACTGGCCCAGTCATTTTATCACTGGCCCTGTCATTTTATGACTGGTTCTGTCATTCATGACTGGCTTAGTCATTTTATGACTGGTAGTGTCATTTTATCACTGGCCCTTTCATAAATGACTGGCCCTGTCATTAATGACGGGCCCAGGCATTTTATCACTGGCCCTGTCATTAATGACTGGACCTGTCATTAATGACAGGCCCAGTCATTTTATAACTGATCCAGTCATTTTATGAATGGTTCTGTCATTTAATGACTTGCCAAGTATTTTTATGACTTGCCAAGTCATTTTATGACTGGCAGAGTCATTTTATTACTGGCCCTGACATTAATGACTGGCCCTGTCATTAATGACTGGCCCAGTCATTTTATCACTGGCTCTGTCATTTTATGACTTGTTCTGTCATTTTATGACTGGCCAAGTCATTTTATGCCTGGCAGAGTCATTTTATCACTGGCCCTGTCATTAATGACTGGCCCTGTCATTAATGACTGGCCCTGTCATTAATGACTGGCCCTGTCATTAATGACTGGCGAAGTCATTTTATCACTGGCCCTATCATTAATGACTGGCGAAGTCATTTTATCACTGGCCCTTTCATTTAATGACTGGAATTTTCATTAATGACTGGCCCAGTCATTTTATCACTGGCCCTGTCATTTTATCACAGGCCCTGTCATTAATGACTGGCAGAGTCATTTTTATCACTGGCCTAGTCATTAATGACTGGCCCTGTCATTAATGGCTGGCCCAGTCATTTTATCACTGGCCCTGTCATTAATGACTGGCCCTGTCATTAATGACTGGCCCAGTCATTTTATCACTGGCCCTGTCATTTTATGACTTGTTCTGTCATTTTATGACTGGCCAAGTTATTTTATGACTTGCAGAGTCATTTTATCACTGGCCCTGTCATTAATGACTGGCCCAATCATTTTATCACAGGCCCTGTCATTAATGACTGGCCCTGTCATTAATGACTGTGCCAGTCATTTTATCACTGGCCCTGTCTTTTTATGACTGGTTCTGTCATTTTATGACTGGCCAAGTCATTTTATGACTGGCAGAAACATTTTATCACTGGCCCTGTCATTAATGACTGGCCCTGTCGTTAATGACTGGCCCAGTCATTTTATCACTCGCCCTGTCATTAATGACTGGCCCTGTCATTAATGACTGGCCCAGTCATTTTATCACTGGCCCTGTCATTTTATGACTGGTTCTGTCTTTTTATGACTCCCCAAGTCCATTTATGACTTGCAGAGTCATTTTATCACGGGCCCAGTCATTAATGACGGGCCCAGTGATTTTATCACTGGCCCTGTTATTAATGACTGGCCCTGTCATTAATGACTTGCCCAGTCATTTTATCACTGGCCCTGTCATTTTATGACTGGTTCTGTCATTTTATGACTGGCCAAGTCATTTTATGACTGGTATAGTCATTTTATCACTGGCCCTGTCATTAATGACTGGCCCTGTCATTAATGACTGGCCCTGTCATTAATGACTGGCCCTGTCATTAATGACATGCCCAATCATTTTATCACTGGCCCTGTCATTTTATGACTGGTTCTGTCATTTTATGACTGGCCAAGTTATTTTATGACTGGTAGAGTCATTTTATCACTGGCCCTGTCCTTAATGACTGGCCATGTCATTAATGACTGGCCCAGTCATTTTATCACTGGCCCTGTCATTAATGACTGGCCCTGTCATTAATGACTGGCCCCGTCATTTTATCACTGGCCCTCTCATTTTTTGACTGGTTCTGTCATTTTATCACTGGCCAAGTTATTTTATGACTAGCAGAGTCATTTTATCACTGGCCCTGTCATTAATGACTGGCCCTGTCATTAATGACTGGCCCACTCATTTCATCACTGGCCCTGTCATTAATGACTGGCCCTGTCCTTAATGACTGGGTCAGTCATTTTATCACTGGCCCTGTCATTTTATGACTGGTTCTGTCATTATATGACTGGCCAAGTCATTTTATGACTGGCAGAGTCATTTTATCACTGGCCCTGTCATTAATGACTGGCCCTGTCATTAATGACTGGCCCTGTCATTAATGACTGGCCCAGTCATTTTATCACTGGCCCTGTCATTAATGACTGGCCCTGTCATTAATGACTGGCCCAGTCATTTTATCACTGGCCCTGTCATTTTATGACTGGTTCTGTCATTTTATGACTGGCCAAGTCCATTTATGACTGGCAGAGTCATTTTATCACTGGCCCTGTCATTAATGACTGGCCCTGTCATTAATGACGGGCCCATTTATTTTATTGCTGGCCCTGTCATTAATGACTGGCCCTGTCATTAATGAAAGGCCCAGTCATTTTATCACTGGCCCTGTCATTTTATAACTGGTTCTGTCATTAATGACTGGCTTAGTCATATTATCACTGGTCCTATCTTTTTATGACTGGTTCTGTCATTTTATGACTTGCCAAGTCATTTTATGACTGGTAGAGTCATTTTATCACTGGCCCTGTCATAAATGACTGGCCCTGTCATTAATGACGGGCCCAGGCATTTTATCACTGGCCCTGTCATTAATGACTGGCCCTGTCATTAATGACAGGCCCAGTCATTTTATAACTGGCCCTGTCATTTTATAAATGGTTCTGTCATTTTATGACTTGCCAAGTAATTTTATGACTTGCCAAGTCATTTTATGACTGGCAGAGTCATTTTCTAACTGGCCCTGTCATTAATGACTGGCCCTGTCATTAATGACTGGCCAAGTCATTTTATCACTGGCCCTGTCATTAATGACTGGCGAAGTCATTGGCAAGTCAATGACTGGCCCTGTCATTAATGACTGGCCCAGTCATTTTATCATTGGCCCTGTCATTAATGACTGGCCCTGTCATTAATGACTGGCCCCGTCATTTTATCACTGGCCCTGTCATTTTATGACTGGTTCTGTCATTTTATGACTGGTCAAGTTATTTTATGACTAGCAGAGTCATTTTATCACTGGCCCTGTCATTAATGACTGGCCCTGTCATTAATGAATGGCACACTCATTTTATCACTGGCCCTGTCATTAATGACTGGCCCTGTCATTAATGACGGGCCCAGTCATTTTATCACTGGCCCTGTCATTAATGAAAGGCCCTGTCATTAATGACTGGCCCAGTCATTTTATCACTGGCCCTGACATTTTATGACTGGTTCTGTCTTTTTATGACTGGCCAAGTCATTTTATGCCTGGCAAAGTCATTTTATCACTGGCCCTGTCATTAATGACTGGCCCTGTCATTAATGACTGGCGAAGTCATTTTATCACTGGCCCTGTCATTAATGACTGGCGAAGTCATTTTATCACTGGCACAGTCATTTTATCACTGGCCCTGTCATTTTATGACTGGTTCTGTCATTTTATGACTCGCCAAGTAATTTTATGACTGGCAGAGTCATTTTATCACTGGCCCTGTCATTAATGACTAGCCCTGTCATTAATGACTGGCCCTGTCATTAATGACTGGCCCACTCATTTTATCACTGGCCCTGTCATTTAATGACTGGTTCCTTCATTTTATGACTGGCCAAGTCCATTTATGACTGGCAGAGTCATTTTATCACTGGCCCTGTCATTAATGACTGGCCCTGTCATTAATGACGGGCCCAGTCATTTTATCACTGGCCTTGTCATTAATGACAGGCCCTGTCATTAATGACTGGCCCAGTCATTTTATCATTGGCCCTGTCATTTTATGACTGGTTCTGTCATTTTAAGCCTGGCCAAGTCATTTTATGACTGGTAGAGTCATTTTATCACTGGCCCTGACATTAATGACTGGCCCTGTCATTAATGACTGGCCCAGTCATTTTATCATTGGCCCTGTCATTAATGACTGGCCCTGTCATTAATGACTGGCCCCGTCATTTTATCACTGGCCCTGTCATTTTATGACTGGTTCTGTCATTTTATGACTGGCCAAGTTATTTTATGACTAGCAGAGTCATTTTATCACTGGCCCTGTCATTAATGACTGGCCCTGTCATTAATGAATGGCACACTCATTTTATCACTGGCCCTGTCATTAATGACTGGCCCTGTCATTAATGACTGGGTCAGTCATTTTATCACTGGCCCTGTCATTTTATGACTGGTTCTGTCATTTTATGACTGGCCAAGTAATTTTATGACTGGCAGAGTCATTTTATCACTGGCCCTGTCCAAAATGACTGGCCTTGTCATTAATGACGGGCCCAGTCATTAATGACTGGCACACTCATTTTATCACTGGCCCTGTCATTAATGACTGGCACACTCATTTTATCACTGGCCCTGTCATTAATGACTGGCCCTGTCATTAATGACTGGGTCAGTAATTTTATCACTGGCCCTGTCATTTTATGACTGGTTCTGTCATTTTATGACTGGCCAAGTCATTTTATGACTGGCAGAGTCATTTTATCACTGGCCCTGTCATTAATGACTGGCCCTGTCATTAATGACTGGCCCAGTCATTTTATCACTGGCCCTGTCATTAATGACTGGCCCTGTCATTAATGACTGGCCCAGTCATTTTATCACTGGCCCTGTCATTTTATGACTGGTTCTGTCATTTTATGACTGGCCAAGTCATTTTATGACTGGCAGAGTCATTATATAACTGGCCCTGTCATTAATGACTGGCCCTGTCGTTAATGACTGGCCCAGTCATTTTATCACTGGCCCTGTCATTAATGACTGGCCCTGTCATTAATGACTGGCCCAGTCATTTTATCACTGGCCCTGTCATTTTATGACTGGTTCTGTCATTTTATGACTCGCCAAGTCCATTTATGACTGGCAGAGTCATTTTATCACGGGCCCTGTCATTAATGACGGGCCCAGTCATTTTATCAATGGCCCTGTTATTAATGACTGGCCCTGTCATTAATGACTTGCCCAGTCATTTTATCACTGGCCCTGTCATTTTATGACTGGTTCTGTCATTTTATGACTGGCCAAGTCATTTTATGACTCTTATAGTCATTTTATCACTGGCCCTGTTCTTAATGACTGGCACTGTCGTTAATGACTGGCCCAGTCATTTTATCACTGGCCCTGTCATTAATGACTGGCCCTGTCATTAATGACGTGCCCAATCATTTTATCACTGGCCCTGTCATTTTATGACTGGTTCTGTCATTTTATGACTGGCCAAGTCATTTTATGACTGGTAGAGTCGTTTTATCACTGGCCCTGTCCTTAATGACTGGCCGTGTCATTAATGACTGGCCCAGTCATTTTATAACTGGCCCTGTCATTAATGACTGGCCATGTCATTAATGACTGGCCCCGTCATTTTATCACTGGCCCTGTCATTTTTTGACTGGTTCTGTTATTTTATGACTGGCCAAGTTATTTTATGACTAGCAGAGTCATTTTATCACTGGCCCTGTCATTAATGACTGGCCCTGTCATTAATGACTGGCCCAGTCATTTTATCACTGGCCCTGTCATTAATGACTGGCCCTGTTATTAATGACTGGCCCCGTCATTTATCACTGGCCCTGTCATTTTATGATTGGTTCTGTCATTTTATGACTGGCCAAGTTATTTTATGACTAGCAGAGTCATTTTATCACTGGCCCTGTCATTAACGACTGGCCCTGTCATTAATGACTGGACCACTCTTTTTATCACTGGCCCCTTCATTAATGACTGGCCCTGTCATTAATGACTGGGTCAGTCATTTTATCACTGGCCCTGTCATTTTATGACTGGTTCTGTCATTTTATGACTGGCCAAGTCATTTTATGACTGGCAGAGTCATTTTATCACTGGCCCTGTCATTAATGACTGGCCCTGTCATTAATGACTGGCCCTGTCATTAATGACTGGCCCAGTCATTTTATCACTGGCCCTGTCATTAATGACTGGCCCTGTCATTAATGACTAGCCCAGTCATTTTATCACTGGCCCTGTCATTTTATGACTGGTTCTGTCATTTTATGACTGGCCAAGTCCATTTATGACTGGCAGAGTCATTTTATCACTGGCCCTTTCATTAATGACTGGCCCTGTCATTAATGACGGGCCCAGTCATTTTATCACTGGCCCTGTCATTAATGACTGGCCCTGTCATTAATGAAAGGCCCAGTCATTTTATCACTGGCCCTGTCATTTTATGACCGGTTCTGTCATTAATGACTAGCTTAGTAATATTATCACTGGCCCTATCTTTTTATGACTGGTTCTGTCATTTTATGACTTGCCAAGTCATTTTATGACTGGTAGAGTCATTTTATCACTGGCCCTGTCATTAATGACTGGCCCTGTCATTAATGACTGGCACACTCATTTTATCTTTGGCCCTGTCATTAATGACTGGCCCTGTCATTAATGACTGGGTTAGTCATTTTATCACTGGCCCTGTCATTTTATGACTGGTTGTGTCATTTTATGACTGGCCAAGTCATTTTCAGACTGGCAGAGTCATTTCATCACTGGCCCAGTCATTAATGACTGGCCCTGTCATTAATGACTGGCCCTGTCATTAATGACTGGCCCAGTCATTTTATCACGGGCCCTGTGATTAATGACTGGCCCTGTCATTAATGACTGGGTCAGTCATTTTATCACTGGCCCTGTCATTTTATGACTGGTTCTGTCATTTTATGACTGGCCAAGTCATTTTATGACTGGCAGAGTCATTTTATCACTGGCCCTGTCATTAATGACTGGCCCTGTCATTAATGACTGGCCCTGTCATTAATGACTGGCCCAGTCATTTTATCACTGGCCCTGTCATTAATGACTGCCCCTGTCATTAATGACTGGCCCAGTCATTTTATCTCTGGCCTTGTCATTTTATGACTGGTTCTGTCATTTTATGACTGGCCAAGTCCATTTATGACTGGCAGAGTCATTTTATCACTGGCCCTGTCATAAATGACTGGCCCTGTCATTAATGACGGGCCCAGTCATTTTATCACTGGCCCTGTCATTAATGACTGGCCCTGTCATTAATGAAAAGCCCAGTCATTTTATCACTGGCCCTGTCATTTTATGACTGGTTCTGTCATTAATGACTGGCTTAGTCATTTTATGACTGGTAGAGTCATTTTATCACTGGCCCTGTCATAAATGACTGGCCCTGTCATTAATGACGGGCCCAGGCATTTTATCACTGGCCCTGTCATTTTATGAATGGTTATGTCATTTTATGACTTGCCAAGTAATTTTATGACTTGCAAAGTCATTTTATGACTGGCAGAGTCATTTTATAACTGGCACTGTCATTAATGAGTGGCCCTGTCATTAATGACTGGCCCAGTCATTTTATCACTGGCCCTGTCATTTAATGACTGGTTCTGTCATTTTATGACTGGCCAAGTCCATTTATGACTGGCAGAGTCATTTTATCACTGGCCCTGTCATTAATGACTGGCCCTGTCATTAATGACGGGCCCAGTCATTTTATCACTGGCCCTGTCATTAATGACAGGCCCTGTCATTAATGACTGGCCCAGTCATTTTATCACTGGCCCTGTCATTTTATGACTGGTTCTGTCATTTTATGACTGGCCAAGTCATTTTATGACTGGCAGAGGCATTTTATCACTGGCCCTGTCATTAATGACTGGCCCTGTCATTAATGACTGGCCCTGTCATTAATGACTGGGCCAGTCATTTTATTACTGGCCCTGTCATTAATGACTGGCCCTGTCATTAATGACTGGCACAGTCATTTTATCACTGGCCTTGTCATTTTATGACTGGTTCTGTCATTTTATGACTGGCCAAGTCCATTTATGGCTGGAAGAGTCATTTTATCACTGGCCATGTCATAAATGACTGGCCCTGTCATTAATGACGGGCCCAGTCATTTTATCACTGGCCCTGTCATTAATGACTGGCCCTGTCATTAATGACTGGCCCAGTCATTTTATCACTGGCCCTGTCATTTTATGACTGGTTCTGTCATTCATGACTGGCTTAGTCATTTTATGACTGGTAGAGTCATTTTATCACTGGCCCTGTCATAAATGACTGGCCCTGTCATTAATGACGGGCCCAGGCATTTTATCACTGGCCCTGTCATTAATGACTCGCCCTGTCATTAATGACAGGCCCAGTCATTTTATAACTGATCCAGTCATTTTATGAATGGTTCTGTCATTTAATGACTTGCCAAGTATTTTTATGACTTGCCAAGTCATTTAATGACTGGCAGAGTCATTTTATTACTGGCCCTGTCATTAATGACTGGCCCTGTCATTAATGACTGGCCCAGTCATTTTATCACTGGCTCTGTCATTTTATGACTTGTTCTGTCATTTTATGACTGGCCAAGTCATTTTATGCCTGGCAGAGTCATTTTATCACTGGCCCTGTCATTAATGACTGGCCCTGTCATTAATGACTGGCCCTGTCATTAATGACTGGCCCAGTCATTAATGACTGGCGAAGTCATTTTATCACTGGCCCTGTCATTAATGACTGGCGAAGTCATTTTATCACTGGCCCTTTCATTTAATGACTGGTTCTGTCATTAATGACTGGCCCAGTCATTTTATCACTGGCCCTGTCATTTTATCACTGGCCCTGTCATTAATGACTGTCAGAGTCATTTTTATCACTGGCCTAGTCATTAATGACTGGCCCTGTCATTAATGGCTGGCCCAGTCATTTTATCACTGGCCCTGTCATTAATGACTGGCCCTGTCATTAATGACTGGCACAGTCATTTTATCACTGGCCCTGTCATTTTATGACTTGTTCTGTCATTTTATGACTGGCCAAGTTATTTTATGACTTGCAGAGTCATTTTATCACTGGCCCTGTCATTAATGACTGGCCCAGTCATTTTATCACAGGCCCTGTCATTAATGACTGGCCCTGTCATTAATGACTGTGCCAGTCATTTTATCACTGGCCCTGTCATTTTATGACTGGTTCTGTCATTTTATGACTGGCCAAGTCATTTTATGACTGGCAGAGTCATTTTATCACTGGCCCTGTCATTAATGACTGGCCCTGTCATTAATGACTGGCCCTGTCATTAATGACTGGCCCAGTCATTTTATCACTGGCCCTGTCATTAATGACTGGCCCTGTCATTAATGACTGGCCCAGTCATTTTATCACTGGCCCTGTCATTTAATGACTGGTTCTGTCATTTTATGACTGGCCAAGTCCATTTATGACTGGCAGAGTCATTTTATCACTGGCCCTGTCATTAATGACTGGCCCTGTCATTAATGACGGGCCCAGTCATTTTATCACTGGCCCTGTCATTAATGACAGGCCCTGTCATTAATGACTGGCCCAGTCATTTTATCACTGGCCCTGTCATTTTATGACTGGTTCTGTCATTTTATGACTGGCCAAGTCATTTTATGCCTGGCAAAGTCATTTTATCACTGGCCCTGTCATTAATGACTGGCGAAGTCATTTTATCACTGGCCCTGTCATTAATGACTGGCGAAGTCATTTTATCACTGGCCCAGTCATTTTATCACTGGCCCTGTCATTTTATGACTGGTTCTGTCATTTTATGACTGGCCAAGTAATTTTATGACTGGCAGAGTCATTTTATCACTGGCCCTGTCATTAATGACTAGCCCTGTCATTAACGACTGGCCCTGTCATTAATGACTGGCCCACTCATTTTATCACTGGCCCTGTCATTTAATGACTGGTTCTGTCATTTTATGACTGGCCAAGTCCATTTATGACTGGCAGAGTCATTTTATCACTGGCCCTGTCATTAATGACTGGCCCTGTCATTAATGACGGGCCCAGTCATTTTATCACTGGCCTTGTCATTAATGACAGGCCCTGTCATTAATGACTGGCCCAGTCATTTTATCATTGGCCCTGTCATTTTATGACTGGTTCTGTCATTTTATGACTGGTAGAGTCATTTTATCACTGGCCCTGTCATTAATGACTGGCCCTGTCATTAATGACTGGCCCTGTCATTAATGACTGGCCCAGTCATTTTATCATTGGCCCTGTCATTAATGACTGGCCCTGTCATTAATGACTGGCCCTGTCATTAATGACTGGCCCCGTCATTTTATCACTGGCCCTGTCATTTTATGACTGGTTCTGTCATTTTATGACTGGCCAAGTTATTTTATGACTAGCAGAGTCATTTTATCACTGGCCCTGTCATTAATGACTGGCCCTGTCATTAATGAATGGCACACTCATTTTATCACTGGCCCTGTCATTAATGACTGGCCCTGTCATTAATGACTGGGTCAGTCATTTTATCACTGGCTCTGTCATTTTATGACTGGTTCTGTCATTTTATGACTGGCCAAGTAATTTTATGACCGGCAGAGTCATTTTATCACTGGCCCTGTCCAAAATGACTGGCCTTGTCATTAATGACGGGCCCAGTCATTAATGACTGGCACACTCATTTTATCACTGGCCCTGTCATTAATGACTGGCACACTCATTTTATCACTGGCCCTGTCATTAATGACTGGCCCTGTCATTAATGTCTGGGTCAGTCATTTTATCACTGGCCCTGTCATTTTATGACTGGTTCTGTCATTTTATGACTGGCCAAGTCATTTTATGACTGGCGGAGTCATTTTATCACTGGCCCTGTCATTAATGACTGGCCCTGTCATTAATGACTGGCCCTGTCATTAATGACTGGCCCAGTCATTTTATCACTGGCCCTGTCATTAATGACTGGCCCTGTCATTAATGACGGGCCCAGTCATTTTATCACTGGCCCTGTCATTTTATGACTGTTTCTGTCATTTTATGACTGGCCAAGTCATTTTATGCCTGGCAAAGTCATTATATCACTGGCCCTGTCATTAATGACTGGCCCTGTCATTAATGACTGGCGAAGTCATTTTATCACTGGCCCTGTCATTAATGACTGGCGAAGTCATTTTATCACTGGCCCAGTCATTTTATCACTGGCCCTGTCATTTTATGACTGGTTCTGTCATTTTATGACTGGCCAAGTAATTTTATGACTGGCAGAGTCATTTTATCACTGGCCCTGTCATTAATGACTAGCCCTGTCATTAATGACTGGCCCTGTCATTAATGACTGGCCCACTCATTTTATCACTGGCCCTGTCATTTAATGACTGGT
Organism: Platycnemis pennipes; assembly: GCA_933228895.1. Lineage (NCBI taxonomy): Eukaryota > Metazoa > Arthropoda > Insecta > Odonata > Platycnemididae > Platycnemis > Platycnemis pennipes. The sequence goes on along the minus strand of OW121846.1, from coordinate 73,088,201 downwards.
TCTGTCATTAATGACTGGCCCAGTCATTTTATCACTGGCCCTGTCATTTTATCACTGGCCCTGTCATTAATGACTGGCAGAGTCATTTTTATCACTGGCCCAGTCATTAATGACTGGCCCTGTCATTAATGGCTGGCCCAGTCATTTTATCACTGGCCCTGTCATTAATGACTGGCCCTGTCATTAATGACTTGCCCAGTCATTTTATCACTGGCCCTGCAATTTTATGACTTGTTCTGTCATTTTATGACTGGCCAAGTCATTTTATGACTGGTAGAGTCATTTTATCACTGGCCTTGTCATTAATGACTGGCCCTGTCATTATTGACTGGCCCAGTCATTTTATCACTGGCCCTGTCATTAATGACTGGCCCTGTCATTAATGACTGGCCCCGTCATTTTATCACTGGCCCTGTCATTTTATGACTAGTTCTGTCATTTTATGACAGGCCAAGTTATTTTATGACTGGAGGAGTCATTTCATCACTGGCCCTGTCATTAATGACTGGCCCAGTCATTTTATCACAGGCCCTGTCATTAATGACTGGCCCTGTCATTAATGACTGTGCCAGTCATTTTATCACTGGCCCTGTCATTTTATGACTGGTTCTGTCATTTTATGACTGGCCAAGTCATTTTATGACTGGCAGAGTCATTATATAACTGGCCCTGTCATTAATGACTGGCCCTGTCGTTAAATACTGGCCCAGTCATTTTATCACTGGCCCTGTCATTAATGACTGGCCCTGTCATTAATGACTGGCCCAGTCATTTTATAACTGGCCCTGTCATTTTATGACTGGTTCTGTCATTTTATGACTCGCCAAGTCCATTTATGACTGGCAGAGTCATTTTATCACGGGCCCTGTCATTAATGACGGGCCCAGTCATTTTATCACTGGCCCTGTTATTAATGACTGGCCCTGTCATTAATAAATTGCCCAGTCATTTTATCACTGGCCCTGTCATTTTATGACTGGTTCTGTCATTTTATGACTGGCCAAGTCATTTTATGACTGGTATACTCATTTTATCACTGGCCCTGTCCTTAATGACTGGCACTGTCGTTAATGACTGGCCCAGTCATTTTATCACTGGCCCTGTCATTAATGACTGGCCCTGTCATTAATGACGTGCCCAATCATTTTATCACTGGCCCTGTCATTTTATGACTGGTTCTGTCATTTTATGACTGGCCAAGTCATTTTATGACTGGTAGAGTCATTTTATCACTGGCCCTGTCCTTAATGACTGGCCGTGTCATTAATGACTGGCCCAGTCATTTTATAACTGGCCCTGTCATTAATGACTGGCCCTGTCATTAATGACTGGCCCCGTCTTTTTATCACTGGCCCTGTCATTTTTTGTCTGGTTCTGTTATTTTATGACTGGCCAAGTTATTTTATGACTAGCAGAGTCATTTTATCACTGGATCTGTCATTAATGACTGGCCCTGTCATTAATGACTGGCCCAGTCATTTTATCACTGGCCCTGTCATTAATGACTGGCCCTATTATTAATGACTGGCCCCGTCATTTTATCACTGGCCCTGTCATTTTATGACTGGTTCTGTCATTTTATGACTGGCCAAGTTATTTTATGACTAGCAGAGTCATTTTATCACTGGCCCTGTCATTAACGACTGGCCCTGTCATTAATGACTGGACCACTCTTTTTATCACTGGCCCCTTTATTAATGACTGGCCCTGTCATTAATGACTGGGTCAGTCATTTTATCACTGGCCCTGTCATTTTATGACTGGTTCTGTCATTTTATGACTGGCCAAGTCATTTTATGACTGGCAGAGTCATTTTATCACTGGCCCTGTCATTAATGACTGGCCCTGTCATTAATGACTGGCCCTGTCATTAATGACTGGCCCAGTCATTTTATCACTGGCCCTGTCATTAATGACTGGCCCTGTCATTAATGACTAGCCCAGTCATTTTATCACTGGCCCTGTCATTTTATGACTGGTTCTGTCATTTTATGACTGGCCAAGTCCATTTATGACTGGCAGAGTCATTTTATCACTGGCCCTTTCATTAATGACTGGCCCTGTCATTAATGACGGGCCCAGTCATTTTATCACTGGCCCTGTCATTAATGACTCGCCCTGTCATTAATGAAAGGCCCAGTCATTTTATCACTGGCCCTGTCATTTTATGACTGGTTCTGTCATTAATGACTAGCTTAGTCATATTATCACTGGCCCTATCTTTTTATGACTGGTTCTGTCATTTTATGACTTGCCAAGTCATTTTATGACTGGTAGAGTCATTTTATCACTGGCCCTGTCATTAATGACTGGCCCTGTCATTAATGACTGGCACACTCATTTTATCACTGGCCCTGTCATTAATGACTGGCCCTGTCATTAATGACTGGGTCAGTCATTTTATCACTGGCCCTGTCATTTTATGACTGGTTGTGTCATTTTATGACTGGCCAAGTCATTTTCAGACTGGCAGAGTCATTTCATCACTGGCCCAGTCATTAATGACTGGCCCTGTCATTAATGACTGGCCCTGTCATTAATGACTGGCCCAGTCATTTTATCACTGGCCCTGTCATTAATGACTGGCCCTGTCATTAATGACTGGGTCAGTCATTTTATCACTGGCCCTGTCATTTTATGACTGGTTCTGTCATTTTATGACTGGCCAAGTCATTTTATGACTGGCAGAGTCATTTTATCACTGGCCCTGTCATTAATGACTGGCCCTGTCATTAATGACTGGCCCTGTCATTAATGACTGGCCCAGTCATTTTATCACTGGCCCTGTCATTTTATGACTGGTTCTGTCATTTTATGACTGGCCAAGTCCATTTATGACTGGCAGAGTCATTTTATCACTGGCCCTTTCATTAATGACTGGCCATGTCATTAATGACGGGCCCAGTCATTTTATCACTGGCCCTGTCATTAATGACTCGCCCTGTCATTAATGAAAGGCCCAGTCATTTTATCACTGGCCCTGTCATTTTATGACTGGTTCTGTCATTAATGACTAGCTTAGTCATATTATCACTGGCCCTATCTTTTTATGACTGGTTCTGTCATTTTATGACTTGCCAAGTCATTTTATGACTGGTAGAGTCATTTTATCACTGGCCCTGTCATTAATGACTGGCCCTGTCATTAATGACTGGCACACTCATTTTATCACTGGCCCTGTCATTAATGACTGGCCCTGTCATTAATGACTGGGTCAGTCATTTTATCACTGGCCCTGTCATTTTATGACTGGTTGTGTCATTTTATGACTGGCCAAGTCATTTTCAGACTGGCAGAGTCATTTCATCACTGGCCCAGTCATTAATGACTGGCCCTGTCATTAATGACTGGCCCTGTCATTAATGACTGGCCCAGTCATTTTATCACTGGCCCTGTCATTAATGACTGGCCCTGTCATTAATGACTGGGTCAGTCATTTTATCACTGGCCCTGTCATTTTATGACTGGTTCTGTCATTTTATGACTGGCCAAGTCATTTTATGACTGGCAGAGTCATTTTATCACTGGCCCTGTCATTAATGACTGGCCCTGTCATTAATGACTGGCCCTGTCATTAATGACTGGCCCAGTCATTTTATCACTGGCCCTGTCATTAATGACTGGCCCTGTCATTAATGACTGGCCCAGTCATTTTATCTCTGGCCTTGTCATTTTATGACTGGTTCTGTCATTTTATGACTGGCCAAGTCCATTTATGACTGGCAGAGTCATTTTATCACTGGCCCTGTCATAAATGACTGGCCCTGTCATTAATGACGGGCCCAGTCATTTTATCACTGGCCCTGTCATTAATGACTGGCCCTGTCATTAATGAAAAGCCCAGTCATTTTATCACTGGCCCTGTCATTTTATGACTGGTTCTGTCATTAATGACTGGCTTAGTCATTTTATGACTGGTAGAGTCATTTTATCACTGGCCCTGTCATAAATGACTGGCCCTGTCATTAATGACGGGCCCAGGCATTTTATCACTGGCCCTGTCATTAATGTTTGGCCCTGTCATTAATGACAGGCCCAGTCATTTTATAACTGGCCCTGTCATTTTATGAATGGTTATGTCATTTTATGACTTGACAAGTAATTTTATGACTTGCAAAGTCATTTTATGACTGGCAGAGTCATTTTATAACTGGCACTGTCATTAATGAGTGGCCCTGTCATTAATGACTGGCCCAGTCATTTTATCACTGGCCCTGTCATTTAATGACTGGTTCTGTCATTTTATGACTGGCCAAGTCCATTTATGACTGGCAGAGTCATTTTATCACTGGCCCTGTCAATACTGACTGGCCCTGTCATTAATGACGGGCCCAGTCATTTTATCACTGGCCCTGTCATTAATGACAGGCCCTGTCATTAATGACTGGCCCAGTCATTTTATCACTGGCCCTGTCATTTTATGACTGGTTCTGTCATTTTATGACTGGCCAAGTCATTTTATGACTGGCAGAGTCATTTTATCACTGGCCCTGTCATTAATGACTGGCCCTGTCATTAATGACTGGCCCTTTCATTAATGACTGGCCCAGTCATTTTATTACTGGCACTGTCATTAATGACTGGCCCTGTCATTAATGACTGGCACAGTCATTTTATCACTGGCCTTGTCATTTTATGACTGGTTCTGTCATTTTATGACTGGCCAAGTCCATTTATGGCTGGAAGAGTCATTTTATCACTGGCCCTGTCATAAATGACTGGCCCTGTCATTAATGACGGGCCCAGTCATTTTATCACTGGCCCTGTCATTAATGACTGGCCCTGTCATTAATGACTGGCCCAGTCATTTTATCACTGGCCCTGTCATTTTATGACTGGTTCTGTCATTCATGACTGGCTTAGTCATTTTATGACTGGTAGAGTCATTTTATCACTGGCCCTGTCATAAATGACTGGCCCTGTCATTAATGACGGGCCCAGGCATTTTATCACTGGCCCTGTCATTAATGACTGGCCCTGTCATTAATGACAGGCCCAGTCATTTTATAACTGATCCAGTCATTTTATGAATGGTTCTGTCATTTAATGACTTGCCAAGTATTTTTATGACTTGCCAAGTCATTTTATGACTGGCAGAGTCATTTTATTACTGGCCCTGTCATTAATGACTGGCCCTGTCATTAATGACTGGCCCAGTCATTTTATCACTGGCTCTGTCATTTTATGACTTGTTCTGTCATTTTATGACTGGCCAAGTCATTTTATGCCTGGCAGAGTCATTTTATCACTGGCCCTGTCATTAATGACTGGCCCTGTCATTAATGACTGGCCCTGTCATTAATGACTGGCCCTGTCATTAATGACTGGCGAAGTCATTTTATCACTGGCCCTGTCATTAATGACTGGCGAAGTCATTTTATCACTGGCCCTTTCATTTAATGACTGGTTCTGTCATTAATGACTGGCCCAGTCATTTTATCACTGGCCCTGTCATTTTATCACTGGCCCTGTCATTAATGACTGGCAGAGTCATTTTTATCACTGGCCTAGTCATTAATGACTGGCCCTGTCATTAATGGCTGGCCCAGTCATTTTATCACTGGCCCTGTCATTAATGACTGGCCCTGTCATTAATGACTGGCCCAGTCATTTTATCACTGGCCCTGTCATTTTATGACTTGTTCTGTCATTTTATGACTGGCCAAGTTATTTTATGACTTGCAGAGTCATTTTATCACTGGCCCTGTCATTAATGACTGGCCCAGTCATTTTATCACAGGCCCTGTCATTAATGACTGGCCCTGTCATTAATGACTGTGCCAGTCATTTTATCACTGGCCCTGTCATTTTATGACTGGTTCTGTCATTTTATGACTGGCCAAGTCATTTTATGACTGGCAGAGTCATTTTATCACTGGCCCTGTCATTAATGACTGGCCCTGTCGTTAATGACTGTCCCAGTCATTTTATCACTCGCCCTGTCATTAATGACTGGCCCTGTCATTAATGACTGGCCCAGTCATTTTATCACTGGCCCTGTCATTTTATGACTAGTTATGTCATTTTATGACTCCCCAAGTCCATTTATGACTTGCAGAGTCATTTTATCACGGGCCCAGTCATTAATGACGGGCCCAGTGATTTTATCACTGGCCCTGTTATTAATGACTGGCCCTGTCATTAATGACTTGCCCAGTCATTTTATCACTGGCCCTGTCATTTTATGACTGGTTCTGTCATTTTATGACTGGCCAAGTCATTTTATGACTGGTATAGTCATTTTATCACTGGCCCTGTCATTAATGACTGGCCCTGTCATTAATGACTGGCCCTGTCATTAATGACTGGCCCTGTCATTAATGACATGCCCAATCATTTTATCACTGGCCCTGTCATTTTATGACTGGTTCGGTCATTTTATGACTGGCCAAGTTATTTTATGACTGGTAGAGTCATTTTATCACTGGCCCTGTCCTTAATGACTGGCCATGTCATTAATGACTGGCCCAGTCATTTTATCACTGGCCCTGTCATTAATGGCTGGCCCTGTCATTAATGACTGGCCCCGTCATTTTATCACTGGCCCTCTCATTTTTTGACTGGTTCTGTCATTTTATGACTGGCCAAGTTATTTTATGACTAGCAGAGTCATTTTATCACTGCCCCTGTCATTAATGACTGGCCCTGTCATTAATGACTGGCCCACTCATTTCATCACTGGCCCTGTCATTAATGACTGGCCCTGTCCTTAATGACTGGGTCAGTCATTTTATCACTGGCCCTGTCATTTTATGACTGGTTCTGTCATTTTATGACTGGCCAAGTCATTTTATGACTGGCAGAGTCATTTTATCACTGGCCCTGTCATTAATGACTGGCCCTGTCATTTATGACTGGCCCTGTCATTAATGACTGGCCCAGTCATTTTATCACTGGACCTGTCATTTTATAACTGGTTCTGTCATTAATGACTGGCTTAGTCATATTATCACTGGTCCTATCTTTTTATGACTGGTTCTGTCATTTTATGACTTGCCAAGTCATTTTATGACTGGTAGAGTCATTTTATCACTGGCCCTGTCATAAATGACTGGCCCTGTCATTAATGACGGGCCCAGGCATTTTATCACTGGCCCTGTCATTAATGACTGGCCCTGTCATTAATGACAGGCCCAGTCATTTTATAACTGGCCCTGTCATTTTATAAATGGTTCTGTCATTTTATGACTTGCCAAGTAATTTTATGACTTGCCAAGTCATTTTATGACTGGCAGAGTCATTTTCTAACTGGCCCTGTCATTAATGACTGGCCCTGTCATTAATGACTGGCCAAGTCATTTTATCACTGGCCCTGTCATTAATGACTGGCGAAGTCATTAATGACTGTCCCCGTCATTTTACCCTGGCCCTGTCATTTTATGACTGGTTCTGTCATTTTATGACTGGCCAAGTTATTTTATGACTGGCAGAGTCATTTTATCACTGGCCCTGTCATTGATGATAGGCCAGTCATTTTATCCCTGGCCCTGTCATTAATGACTGTGCCAGTCATTTTATCACTGGCCCTGTCATTTAATGACTGGTTCTGTCATTTTATGACTGGCCAAGTCCATTTATGACTGGCAGAGTCATTTTATCACTGGCCCTGTCATTAATGACTGGCCCTGTCATTAATGACGGGCCCAGTCATTTTATCACTGGCCTTGTCATTAATGACAGGCCCTGTCATTAATGACTGGCCCAGTCATTTTTCATTGGCCCTGTCATTTTATGACTGGTTCTGTCATTTTATGACTGGCAGAGTCATTTTATCACTGGCCCTGTCATTAATGACTGGCCCTGTCATTAATGACTGGCCCTGTCATTAATGACTGGCCCAGTCATTTTATCACTGGCCCTGTCATTAATGACTGGCCCTGTCATTAATGACTGGCCCAGTCATTTTATCTCTGGCCTTGTCATTTTATGACTGGTTCTGTCATTTTATGACTGGCCAAGTCCATTTATGACTGGCAGAGTCATTTTATCACTGGCCCTGTCATAAATGACTGGCCCTGTCATTAATGACGGGCCCAGTCATTTTATCACTGGCCCTGTCATTAATGACTGGCCCTGTCATTAATGAAAAGCCCAGTCATTTTATCACTGGCCCTGTCATTTTATGACTGGTTCTGTCATTAATGACTGGCTTAGTCATTTTATGACTGGTAGAGTCATTTTATCACTGGCCCTGTCATAAATGACTGGCCCTGTCATTAATGACGGGCCCAGGCATTTTATCACTGGCCCTGTCATTAATGACTGGCCCTGTCATTAATGACAGGCCCAGTCATTTTATAACTGGCCCTGTCATTTTATGAATGGTTATGTCATTTTATGACTTGCCAAGTAATTTTATGACTTGCAAACTCATTTTATGACTGGCAGAGTCATTTTATAACTGGCACTGTCATTAATGAGTGGCCCTGTCATTAATGACTGGCCCAGTCATTTTATCACTTGCCCTGTCATTTAATGACTGGTTCTGTCATTTTATGACTGGCCAAGTCCATTTATGACTGGCAGAGTCATTTTATCACTGGCCCTGTCATTAATGACTGGCCCTGTCATTAATGACGGGCCCAGTCATTTTATCACTGGCCCTGTCATTAATGACAGGCCCTGTCATTAATGACTGGCCCAGTCATTTTATCACTGGCCAAGTCATTTTATGACTGGCAGAGTCATTTTATCACTGGCCCTGTCATTAATGACTGGCCCTGTCATTAATGACTGGCCCTGTCATTAATGACTGGCCCAGTCATTTTATTACTGGCACTGTCATTAATGACTGGCCCTGTCATTAATGACTGGCACAGTCATTTTATCACTGGCCTTGTCATTTTATGACTGGTACTGTCATTTTATGACTGGCCAAGTCCATTTATGGCTGGAAGAGTCATTTTATCACTGGCCCTGTCATAAATGACTGGCCCTGTCATTAATGACGGGCCCAGTCATTTTATCACTGGCCCTGTCATTAATGACTGGCCCTGTCATTAATGACTGGCCCAGTCATTTTATCACTGGCCCTGTCATTTTATGACTGGTTCTGTCATTCATGACTGGCTTAGTCATTTTATGACTGGTAGAGTCATTTTATCACTGGCCCTGTCATAAATGACTGGCCCTGTCATTAATGACGGGCACAGGCATTTTATCACTGGCCCTGTCATTAATGACTGGCCCTGTCATTAATGACAGGCCCAGTCATTTTATAACTGATCCAGTCATTTTATGAATGGTTCTGTCATTTAATGACTTGCCAAGTATTTTTATGACTTGCCAAGTCATTTTATGACTGGCAGAGTCATTTTATTACTGGCCCTGTCATTAATGACTGGCCCTGTCATTAATGACTGGCCCAGTCATTTTATCACTGGCTCTGTCATTTTATGACTTGTTCTGTCATTTTATGACTGGCCAAGTCATTTTATGCCTGGCAGAGTCATTTTATCACTGGCCCTGTCATTAATGACTGGCCCTGTCATTAATGACTGGCCCTGTCATTAATGACTGGCGAAGTCATTTTATCACTGGCCCTGTCATTAATGACTGGTGAAGTCATTTTATCACTGGCCCTTTCATTTAATGACTGGTTCTGTCATTAATGACTGGCCCAGTCATTTTATCACTGGCCCTGTCATTTTATCACTGGCCCTGTCATTAATGACTGGCAGAGTCATTTTTATCACTGGCCTAGTCATTAATGACTGGCCCTGTCATTAATGGCTGGCCCAGTCATTTTATCACTGGCCCTGTCATTAATGACTGGCCCTGTCATTAATGACTGGCCCAGTCATTTTATCACTGGCCCTGTCATTTTATGACTTGTTCTGTCATTTTATGACTGGCCAAGTTATTTTATGACTTGCAGAGTCATTTTATCACTGGCCCTGTCATTAATGACTGGCCCAGTCATTTTATCACAGGCCCTGTCATTAATGACTGGCCTTGTCATTAATGACTGTGCCAGTCATTTTATCACTGGCCCTGTCATTTTATGACTGGTTCTGTCATTTTATGACTGGCCAAGTCATTTTATGACTGGCAGAGTCATTTTATCACTGGCCCTGTCATTAATGACTGGCCCTGTCGTTAATGACTGGCCCAGTCATTTTATCACTCGCCCTGTCATTAATGACTGGCCCTGTCATTAATGACTGGCCCAGTCATTTTATCACTGGCCCTGTCATTTTATGACTGGTTCTGTCATTTTATGACTCCCCAAGTCCATTTATGACTTGCAGAGTCATTTTATCACGGGCCCAGTCATTAATGACGGGCCCAGTGATTTTATCACTGGCCCTGTTATTAATGACTGGCCCTGTCATTAATGACTTGCCCAGTCATTTTATCACTGGCCCTGTCATTTTATGACTGGTTCTGTCATTTTATGACTGGCCAAGTCATTTTATGACTGGTATAGTCATTTTATCACTGGCCCTGTCATTAATGATTGGCCAGGTCATTAATGACTGGCCCTGTCATTAATGACTGGCCCTGTCATTAATGACATGCCCAATCATTTTATCACTGGCCCTGTCATTTTATGACTGGTTCTGTCATTTTATGACTGGCCAAGTTATTTTATGACTGGTAGAGTCATTTTATCACTGGCCCTGTCCTTAATGACTGGCCATGTCATTAATGACTGGCCCAGTCATTTTATCACTGGCCCTGTCATTAATGACTGGCCCTGTCATTAATGACTGGCCCCGTCATTTTATCACTGGCCCTCTCATTTTTTGACTGGTTCTGTCATTTTATGACTGGCCAAGTTATTTTATGACTAGCAGAGTCATTTTATCACTGGCCCTGTCATTAATGACTGGCCCTGTCATTAATGACTGGCCCACTCATTTCATCACTGGCCCTGTCATTAATGACTGGCCCTGTCCTTAATGACTGGGTCAGTCATTTTATCACTGGCCCTGTCATTTTATGACTGGTTCTGTCATTTTATGACTGGCCAAGTCATATTATGACTGGCAGAGTCATTTTATCACTGGCCCTGTCATTAATGACTGGCCCTGTCATTAATGACTGGCCCTGTCATTAATGACTGGCCCAGTCATTTTATCACTGGCCCTGTCATTTTATAACTGGTTCTGTCATTAATGACTGGCTTAGTCATATTATCACTGGTCCTATCTTTTTATGACTGGTTCTGTTATTTTATGACTTGCCAAGTCATTTTATGACTGGTAGAGTCATTTTATCACTGGCCCTGTCATAATTGACTGGCCCTGTCATTAATGACGGGCCCAGGCATTTTATCACTGGCCCTGTCATTAATGACTGGCCCTGTCAGTAATGACAGGCCCAGTCATTTTATAACTGGCCCTGTCATTTTATAAATGGTTCTGTCATTTTATGACTTGCCAAGTAATTTTATGACTTGCCAAGTCATTTTATGACTGGCAGAGTCATTTTCTAACTGGCCCTGTCATTAATGACTGGCCCTGTCATTAATGACTGGCCAAGTCATTTTATCACTGGCCCTGTCATTAATGACTGGCGAAGTCATTAATGACTGTCAGCGTCATTTTACCCTGGCCCTGTCATTTTATGACTGGTTCTGTCATTTTATGACTGGCCAAGTTATTTTATGACTGGCAGAGTCATTTTATCACTGGCCCTGTCATTAATGACTGGCCTTGTCATTAATGAATGGCACACTCATTTTATCACTGGCCCTGTCATTAATGACTGGCCCTGTCATTAATGACTGGGTCATTCATTTTATCACTGGCCCTGTCATTTTATGACTGGTTCTGTCATTTTATGACTGGCCAAGTAATTTTATGACTGGCAGAGTCATTTTATCACTGGCCCTGTCCAAAATGACTGGCCTTGTCATTAATGACGGGCCCATTCATTAATGACTGGCACACTCATTTTATCACTGACCCTGTCATTAATGACTGGCACACTCATTTTATCACTGGCCCTGTCATTAATGACTGGCCCTGTCATTAATGTCTGGGTCAGTCATTTTATCACTGGCCCTGTCATTTTATGACTGGTTCTGTCATTTTATGACTGGCCAAGTCATTTTATGACTGGCGGAGTCATTTTATCACTGGCCCTGTCATTAATGACTGGCCCTGTCATTAATGACTGGCCCTGTCATTAATGACTGGCCCAGTCATTTTATCACTGGCCCTGTCATTAATGACTGGCCCTGTCATTAATGACTGGCCCAGTCATTTTATCACTGGCCCTGTCATTTAATGACTGGTTCTGTCATTTTATGACTGGCCAAGTCCATTTATGACTGGCAGAGTCATTTTATCACTGGCCCTGTCATTAATGACTGGCCCTGTCATTAATGACGGGCCCAGTCATTTTATCACTGGCCCTGTCATTTTATGACTGGTTCTGTCATTTTATGACTGGCCAAGTCAATTTATGCCTGGCAAAGTCATTTTATCACTGGCCCTGTCATTAATGACTGGCGAAGTCATTTTATCACTGGCCCTGTCATTAATGACTGGCGAAGTCATTTTATCACTGGCCCAGTCATTTTATGACTGGTTCTGTCATTTTATGACTGGCCAAGTCATTTTATGACTGGCAGAGTCATTTTATCACTGGCCCTGTCATTAATGACTGGCCCTGTCATTAATGACTGGCCCTGTCATTAATGACTGGCCCAGTCATTTTATCACTGGCCCTGTCATTAATGACTGGCCCTGTCATTAATGACTGGCCCAGTCATTTTATCACTGGCCCTGTCATTTAATGACTGGTTCTGTCATTTTATGACTGGCCAAGTCCATTTATGACTGGCAGAGTCATTTTATCACTGGCCCTGTCATTAATGACTGGCCCTGTCATTAATGACGGGCCCAGTCATTTTATCACTGGCCCTGTCATTAATGACAGGCCCTGTCATTAATGACTGGCCCAGTCATTTTATCACTGGCCCTGTCATTTTATGACTGGTTCTGTCATTTTATGACTGGCCAAGTCATTTTATGCCTGGCAAAGTCATTTTATCACTGGCCCTGTCATTAATGACTGGCCCTGTCATTAATGACTGGCGAAGTCATTTTATCACTGGCCCTGTCATTAATGACTGGCGAAGTCATTTTATAACTGGCCCTGTCATTAATGACTGGCCCTGTCATTAATGACTGGCCCCGTCATTTTATCACTGGCCCTGTCCTTAATGACTGGCCGTGTCATTAATGACTGGCCCAGTCATTTTATAACTGGCCCTGTCATTAATGACTGGCCCTGTCATTAATGACTGGCCCCGTCATTTTATCACTGGCCCTGTCATTTTTTGACTGGTTCTGTTATTTTATGACTGGCCAAGTTATTTTATGACTAGCAGAGTCATTTTATCACTGGCCCTGTCATTAATGACTGGCCCTGTCATTAATGACTGGCCCAGTCATTTTATCACTGGCCCTGTCATTAATGACTGGCCCTGTTATTAATGACTGGCCCCGTCATTTTATCACTGGCCCTGTCATTTTATGACTGGTTCTGTCATTTTATGACTGGCCAAGTTATTTTATGACTAGCAGAGTCATTTTATCACTGGCCCTGTCATTAACGACTGGCCCTGTCATTAATGACTGGCCCACTCTTTTTATCACTGGCCCCTTCATTAATGACTGGCCCTGTCATTAATGACTGGGTCAGTCATTTTATCACTGGCCCTGTCATTTTATGACTGGTTCTGTCATTTTATGACTGGCCAAGTCATTTTATGACTGGCAGAGTCATTTTATCACTGGCCCTGTCATTAATGACTGGCCCTGTCATTAATGACTGGCCCTGTCATTAATGACTGGCCCAGTCATTTTATCACTGTCCCTGTCGTTAATGACTGGCCCTGTCATTAATGACTAGCCCAGTCATTTTATCACTGGCCCTGTCATTTTATGACTGGTTCTGTCATTTTATGACTGGCCAAGTCCATTTATGACTGGCAGAGTCATTTTATCACTGGCCCTTTCATTAATGACTGGCCCTGTCATTAATGACGGGCCCAGTCATTTTATCACTGGCCATGTCAATAATGACTGGCCCTGTCATTAATGAAAGGCCCAGTCATTTTATCACTGGCCCTGTCATTTTATGACTGGTTCTGTCATTAATGACAAGCTTAGTCATATTATCACTGGCCCTATCTTTTTATGACTGGTTCTGTCATTTTATGACTTGCCAAGTCATTTTATGACTGGTAGAGTCATTTTATCACTGGCCCTGTCATTAATGACTGGCCCTGTCATTAATGACTGGCCCTGTCATTAATGACTGGCACACTCATTTTATCACTGGCCCTGTCATTAATGACTGGCCCTGTCATTAATGACTGGGTCAGTCATTTTATCACTGGCCCTGTCATTTTATGACTGGTTGTGTCATTTTATGACTGGCCAAGTCATTTTCAGACTGGCAGAGTCATTTCATGACTGGCCCAGTCATTAATGACTGGCCCTGTCATTAATGACTGGCCCTGTCATTAATGACTGGCCCAGTCATTTTATCACTGGCCCTGTCATTAATGACTGGCCCTGTCATTAATGACTGGCCCTGTCATTAATGACTGGCCCAGTCATTTTATCACTGGCCTTGTCATTTTATGACTGGTTCTGTCATTTTATGACTGGCCAAGTCCATTTATGACTGGCAGAGTCATTTTATCACTGGCCCTGTCATTAATGACTGGCCCTGTCATTAATGACTGGCACACTCATTTTATCACTGGCCCTGTCATTAATGACTGGCACACTCATTTTATCACTGGCCCTGTCATTAATGACTGGCCCTGTCATTAATGACTGGGTCAGTCATTTTATCACTGGCCCTGTCATTTTATGACTGGTTCTGTCATTTTATGACTGGCCAAGTCATTTTATGACTGGCAGAGTCATTTTATCACTGGCCCTGTCATTAATGACTGGCCCTGTCATTAATGACTGGCCCTGTCATTAATGACTGGCCCAGTCATTTTATCACTGGCCCTGTCATTAATGACTGGCCCTGTCATTAATGACTGGCCCAGTCATTTTATCTCTGGCCTTGTCATTTTATGACTGGTTCTGTCATTTTATGACTGGCCAAGTCCATTTATGACTGGCAGAGTCATTTTATCACTGGCCCTGTCATAAATGACTGGCCCTGTCATTAATGACGGGCCCAGTCATTTTATCACTGGCCCTGTCATTAATGACTGGCCCTGTCATTAATGAAAAGCCCAGTCATTTTATCACTGGCCCTGTCATTTTATGACTGGGTCTGTCATTAATGACTGGCTTAGTCATTTTATGACTGGTAGAGTCATTTTATCACTGGCCCTGTCATAAATGACTGGCCCTGTCATTAATGACGGGCCCAGGCATTTTATCACTGGCCCTGTCATTAATGACTGGCCCTGTCATTAATGACAGGCCCAGTCATTTTATAACTGGCCCTGTCATTTTATGAATGGTTATGTCATTTTATGACTTGCCAAGTAATTTTATGACTTGCAAAGTCATTTTATGACTGGCAGAGTCATTTTATAACTGGCACTGTCATTAATGAGTGGCCCTGTCATTAATGACTGGCCCAGTCATTTTATCACTGGCCCTGTCATTTAATGACTGGTTCTGTCATTTTATGACTGGCCAAGTCCATTTATGACTGGCAGAGTCATTTTATCACTGGCCCTGTCATTAATGACTGGCCCTGTCATTAATGACGGGCCCAGTCATTTTATCACTGGCCCTGTCATTAATGACAGGCCCTGTCATTAATGACTGGCCCAGTCATTTTATCACTGGCCCTGTCATTTTATGACTGGTTCTGTCATTTTATGACTGGCCAAGTCATTTTATGACTGGCAGAGTCATTTTATCACTGGCCCTGTCATTAATGACTGGCCCTGTCATTAATGAATGGCCCAGTCATTTTATCACTGGCCCTGTCATTAATGACTGGCCCTGTCATTAATGACTGGCACAGTCATTTTATCACTGGCCTTGTCATTTTATGACTGGTTCTGTCATTTTATGACTGGCCAAGTCCATTTATGGCTGGAAGAGTCATTTTATCACTGGCCCTGTCATAAATGACTGGCCCTGTCATTAATGACGGGCCCAGTCATTTTATCACTGGCCCTGTCATTAATGACTGGCCCAGTCATTTTATCACTGGCCCTGTCATTTTATGACTGGTTCTGTCATTCATGACTGGCTTAGTCATTTTATGACTGGTAGAGTGATTTTATCACTGGCCCTGTCATAAATGACTGGCCCTGTCATTAATGACGGGCCCAGGCATTTTATCACTGGCCCTGTCATTAATGACTGGCCCTGTCATTAATGACAGGCCCAGTCATTTTATAACTGATCCAGTCATTTTATGAATGGTTCTGTCATTTAATGACTTGCCAAGTATTTTTATGACTTGCCAAGTCATTTTATGACTGGCAGAGTCATTTTATTACTGGCCCTGTCATTAATGACTGGCCCTGTCATTAATGACTGGCCCAGTCATTTTATCACTGGCTCTGTCATTTTATGACTTGTTCTGTCATTTTATGACTGGCCAAGTCATTTTATGCCTGGCAGAGTCATTTTATCACTGGCCCTGTCATTAATGACTGGCCCTGTCATTAATGACTGGCCCTGTCATTAATGACTGGCGAAGTCATTTTATCACTGGCCCTGTCATTAATGACTGGCGAAGTCATTTTATCACTGGCCCTTTCATTTAATGACTTGTTCTGTCATTAATGACTGGCCCAGTCATTTTATCACTGGCCCTGTCATTTTATCACTGGCCCTGTCATTAATGACTGGCAGAGTCATTTTTATCACTGGCCTAGTCATTAATGACTGGCCCTGTCATTAATGGCTGGCCCAGTCATTTTATCACTGGCCCTGTCATTAATGACTGGCCCTGTCATTAATGACTGGCCCAGTCATTTTATCACTGGCCCTGTCATTTTATGACTTGTTCTGTCATTTTATGACTGGCCAAGTTATTTTATGACTTGCAGAGTCATTTTATCACTGGCCCTGTCATTAATGACTGGCCCAGTCATTTTATCACAGGCCCTGTCATTAATGACTGGCCCTGTCATTAATGACTGTGCCAGTCATTTTATCACTGGCCCTGTCATTTTATGACTGGTTCTGTCATTTTATGACTGGCCAAGTCATTTTATGACTGGCAGAGTCATTTTATCACTGGCCCTGTCATTAATGACTGGCCCTGTCGTTAATGACTGGCCCAGTCATTTTATCACTCGCCCTGCATTAATGACTGGCCCTGTCATTAATGACTGGCCCAGTCATTTTATCACTGGCCCTGTCATTTTATGACTGGTTCTGTCATTTTATGACTCCCCAAGTCCATTTATGACTTGCAGAGTCATTTTATCACGGGCCCAGTCATTAATGACGGGCCCAGTGATTTTATCACTGGCCCTGTTATTAATGACTGGCCCTGTCATTAATGACTTGCCCAGTCATTTTATCACTGGCCCTGTCATTTTATGACTGGTTCTGTCATTTTATGACTGGCCAAGTCATTTTATGACTGGTATAGTCATTTTATCACTGGCCCTGTCATTAATGACTGGCCCTGTCATTAATGACTGGCCCTGTCTTTAATGACTGGCCCTGTCATTAATGACATGCCCAATCATTTTATCACTGGCCCTGTCATTTTATGACTGGTTCTGTCATTTTATGACTGGCCAAGTTATTTTATGACTGGTAGAGTCATTTTATCACTGGCCCTGTCCTAAATGACTGGCCATGTCATTAATGACTGGCCCAGTCATTTTATCACTGGCCCTGTCATTAATGACTGGCCCTGTCATTAATGACTGGCCCCGTCATTTTATCACTGGCCCTCTCATTTTTTGACTGGTTCTGTCATTTTATGACTGGCCAAGTTATTTTATGACTAGCAGAGTCATTTTATCACTGGCCCTGTCATTAATGACTGGCCCTGTCATTAATGACTGGCCCACTCATTTCATCACTGGCCCTGTCATTAATGACTGGCCCTGTCCTTAATGACTGGGTCAGTCATTTTATCACTGGCCCTGTCATTTTATGACTGGTTCTGTCATTTTATGACTGGCCAAGTCATTTTATGACTGGCAGAGTCATTTTATCACTGGCCCTGTCATTAATGACTGGCCCTGTCATTAATGACTGGCCCTGTCATTAATGACTGGCCCAGTCATTTTATCACTGGCCCTGTCATTAATGACTGGCCCTGTCATTAATGACTGGCCCAGTCATTTTATCACTGGCCCTGTCATTTTATGACTGGTTCTGTCATTTTATGACTGGCCAAGTCCATTTATGACTGGCAGAGTCATTTTATCACTGGCCCTGTCATTAATGACTGGCCCTGTCATTAATGACGGGCCCATTTATTTTATTGCTGGCCCTGTCATTAATGACTGGCCCTGTCATTAATGACGGGCCCAGGCATTTTATCACTGGCCCTGTCATTAATGACTGGCCCTGTCATTAATGACAGGCCCAGTCATTTTATAACTGGCCCTGTCATTTTATAAATGGTTCTGCCATTTTATGACTTGCCAAGTAATTTTATGACTAGCAGAGTCATTTTCTAACTGGCCCTGTCATTCATGACTGGCCAAGTCATTTTATCACTGGCCCTGTCATTAATGACTGGCGAAGTCATTAATGACTGTCCCCGTCATTTTACCCCTGGCCCTGTCATTTTATGACTGGTTCTGTCATTTTATGACTGGCCAAGTTATTTTATGACTGGCAGAGTCATTTTATCACTGGCCCTGTCATTGATGATAGGCCAGTCATTTTATCCCTGGCCCTGTCATTAATGACTGTGCCAGTCATTTTATCACTAGCCCTGTCATTTAATGACTGCTTCTGTCATTTTATGACTGGCCAAGTCCATTTATGACTGGCAGAGTCTTTTTATCACTGGCCCTGTCATTAATGACTGGCCCTGTCATTAATGACGGGCCCAGTCATTTTATCACTGGCCTTGTCATTAATGACAGGCCCTGTCATTAATGACTGGCCCAGTCATTTTATCATTGGCCCTGTCATTTTATGACTGGTTCTGTCATTTTATGCCTGGCCAAGTCATTTTATGACTGGTAGAGTCATTTTATCACTGGCCCTGTCATTTATGACTGGCCCTGTCATTAATGACTGGCCCAGTCATTTTATCATTGGCCCTGTCATTAATGACTGCCCCTGTCATTAATGACTGGCCCCGTCATTTTATCACTGGCCCTGTCATTTTATGACTGGTTCTGTCATTTTATGACTGGCCAAGTTATTTTATGACTAGTAGAGTCATTTTATCACTGGCCCTGTCATTAATGACTGGCCCTGTCATTAATGAATGGCACACTCATTTTATCACTGGCCCTGTCATTAATGACTGGCCCTGTCATTAATGACTGGGTCAGTCATTTTATCACTGGCCCTGTCATTTTATGACTGGTTCTGTCATTTTATGACTTGCCAAGTAATTTTATGACTGGCAGAGTCATTTTATCACTGGCCCTGTCCAAAATGACTGGCCTTGTCATTAACGACGGGCCCAGTCATTAATGACTGGCACACTCATTTTATCACTGGCCCTGTCATTAATGACTGGCACACTCATTTTATCACTGGCCCTGTCATTAATGACTGGCCCTGTCATTAATGACTGGGTCAGTCATTTTATCACTGGCCCTGTCATTTTATGACTGGTTCTGTCATTTTATGACTGGCCAAGTCATTTTATGACTGGCAGAGTCATTTTATCACTGGCCCTGTCATTAATGACTGGCCCTGTCATTAATGACTGGCCCAGTCATTTTATCACTGGCCCTGTCATTTAATGACTGGTTCTGTCATTTTATGACTGGCCAAGTCCATTTATGACTGGCAGAGTCATTTTATCACTGGCCCTGTCATTAATGACTGGCCCTGTCATTAATGACGGGCCCAGTCATTTTATCACTGGCCCTGTCATTAATGACAGGCCCTGTCATTAATGACTGGCCCAGTCATTTTATCACTGGCCATGTCAATTTATGACTGGTTCTGTCATTTTATGACTGGCCAAGTCATTTTATGCCTTGCAAAGTCATTTTATCACTGGCCCTGTCATTAATGACTGGCCCTGTCATTAATGACTGGCGAAGTCATTTTATCACTGGCCCTGTCATTAATGACTGGCGAAGTCATTTTATCACTGGCCCAGTCATTTTATCACTGGCCCTGTCATTTTATGACTGGTTCTGTCATTTTATGACTGGCCAAGTAATTTTATGACTGGCAGAGTCATGTTATCACTGGCCCTGTCATTAATGACTAGCCCTGTCATTAATGACTGGCCCTGTCATTAATGACTGGCCCACTCATTTTATCACTGGCCCTGTCATTTAATGACTGGTTCTGTCATTAATGACTGGCCCAGTCATTTTATCACTGGCCCTGTCATTTTATCACTGGCCCTGTCATTAATGACTGGCAGAGTCATTTTTATCACTGGCCCAGTCATTAATGACTGGCCCTGTCATTAATGGCTGGCCCAGTCATTTTATCACTGGCCCTGTCATTAATGACTGGCCCTGTCATTAATGACTGGCCCAGTCATTTTATCACTGGCCCTGCAATTTTATGACTTGTTCTGTCATTTTATGACTGGCCAAGTCATTTTATGACTGGTAGAGTCATTTTATCACTGGCCTTGTCATTAATGACTGGCCCTGTCATTATTGACTGGCCCAGTCATTTTATCACTGGCCCTGTCATTAATGACTGGCCCTGTCATTAATGACTGGCCCCGTCATTTTATCACTGGCCCTGTCATTTTATGTCTAGTTCTGTCATTTTATGACAGGCCAAGTTATTTTATGACTGGAGGAGTCATTTCATCACTGGCCCTGTCATTAATGACTGGCCCAGTCATTTTATCACAGGCCCTGTCATTAATGACTGGCCCAGTCATTTTATCACTGGCCCTGTCATTTTATGACTGGTTCTGTCATTCATGACTGGCTTAGTCATTTTATGACTGGTAGAGTCATTTTATCACTGGCCCTGTCATAAATGACTGGCCCTGTCATTAATGACGGGCCCAGGCATTTTATCACTGGCCCTGTCATTAATGACTGGCCCTGTCATTAATGACAGGCCCAGTCATTTTATAACTGATCCAGTCATTTTATGAATGGTTCTGTCATTTAATGACTTGCCAAGTATTTTTATGACTTGCCAAGTCATTTTATGACTGGCAGAGTCATTTTATTACTGGCCTGTCATTAATGACTGGCCCTGTCATTAATGACTGGCCCAGTCATTTTATCACTGGCTCTGTCATTTTATGACTTGTTCTGTCATTTTATGACTGGCCAAGTCATTTTATGCCTGGCAGAGTCATTTTATCACTGGCCCTGTCATTAATGACTGGCACTGTCATTAATGACTGGCCCTGTCATTAATGACTGGCCCTGTCATTAATGACTGTCGAAGTCATTTTATCACTGGCCCTGTCATTAATGACTGGCGAAGTCATTTTATCACTGGCCCTTTCATTTAATGACTGGTTCTGTCATTAATGACTGGCCCAGTCATTTTATCACTGGCCCTGTCATTTTATCACTGGCCCTGTCATTAATGACTGGCAGAGTCATTTTTATCACTGGCCTAGTCATTAATGACTGGCCCTGTCATTAATGGCTGGCCCAGTCATTTTATCACTGGCCCTGTCATTAATGACTGGCCCTGTCATTAATGACTGGCCCAGTCATTTTATCACTGGCCCTGTCATTTTATGACTTGTTCTGTCATTTTATGACTGGCCAAGTTATTTTATGACTTGCAGAGTCATTTTATCACTGGCCCTGTCATTAATGACTGGCCCAGTCATTTTATCACAGGCCCTGTCATTAATGACTGGCCCTGTCATTAATGACTGTGCCAGTCATTTTATCACTGGCCCTGTCATTTTATGACTGGTTCTGTCATTTTATGACTGGCCAAGTCATTTTATGACTGGCAGAGTCATTTTATCACTGGCCCTGTCATTAATGACTGGCCCTGTCGTTAATGACTGGCCCAGTCATTTTATCACTCGCCCTGCATTAATGACTGGCCCCGTCATTAATGACTGGCCCAGTCATTTTATCACTGGCCCTGTCATTTTATGACTGGTTCTGTCATTTTATGACTCCCCAAGTCCATTTATGACTTGCAGAGTCATTTTATCACGGGCCCAGTCATTAATGACGGGCCCAGTGATTTTATCACTGGCCCTGTTATTAATGACTGGCCCTGTCATTAATGACTTGCCCAGTCATTTTATCACTGGCCCTGTCATTTTATGACTGGTTCTGTCATTTTATGACTGGCCAAGTCATTTTATGACTGGTATAGTCATTTTATCACTGGCCCTGTCATTAATGACTGGCCCTGTCATTAATGACTGGCCCTGTCATTAATGACTGGCCCTGTCATTAATGACATGCCCAATCATTTTATCACTGGCCCTGTCATTTTATGACTGGTTCTGTCATTTTATGACTGGCCAAGTTATTTTATGATTGGTAGTCATTTTATCACTGGCCCTGTCCTTAATGACTGGCCATGTCATTAATGACTGGCCCAGTCATTTTATCACTGGCCCTGTCATTAATGACTGGCCCTGTCATTAATGACTGGCCCCGTCATTTTATCACTGGCCCTCTCATTTTTTGACTGGTTCTGTCATTTTATGACTGGCCAAGTTATTTTATGACTAGCAGAGTCATTTTATCACTGGCCCTGTCATTAATGACTGGCCCTGTCATTAATGACTGGCCCACTCATTTCATCACTGGCCCTGTCATTAATGACTGGCCCTGTCCTTAATGACTGGGTCAGTCATTTTATCACTGGCCCTGTCATTTTATGACTGGTTCTGTCATTTTATGACTGGCCAAGTCATTTTATGACTGGCAGAGTCATTTTATCACTGGCCCTGTCATTAATGACTGGCCCTGTCATTAATGACTGGCCCTGTCATTAATGACTGGCCCAGTCATTTTATCACTGGCCCTGTCATTAATGACTGGCCCTGTCATTAATGACTGGCCCAGTCATTTTATCACTGGCCCTGTCATTTTATGACTGGTTCTGTCATTTTATGACTGGCCAAGTCCATTTATGACTGGCAGAGTCATTTTATCACTGGCCCTGTCATTAATGACTGGCCCTGTCATTAATGAAAGGCCCAGTCATTTTATCACTGGCCCTGTCATTTTATAACTGGTTCTGTCATTAATGACTGGCTTAGTCATATTATCACTGGTCCTATCTTTTTATGACTGGTTCTGTCATTTTATGACTTGCCAAGTCATTTTATGACTGGTAGAGTCATTTTATCACTGGCCCTGTCATAAATGACTGGCCCTGTCATTAATGACGGGCCCAGGCATTTTATCACTGGCCCTGTCATTAATGACTGGCCCTGTCATTAATGACAGGCCCAGTCATTTTATAACTGGCCCTGTCATTTTATAAATGGTTCTGTCATTTTATGACTTGCCAAGTAATTTTATGACTAGCAGAGTCATTTTATGACTGGCAGAGTCATTTTCTAACTGGCCCTGTCATTAATGACTGGCCAAGTCATTTTATCACTGGCCCTGTCATTAATGACTGGCGAAGTCATTAATGACTGTCCCCGTCATTTTACCCCTGGCCCTGTCATTTTATGACTGGTTCTGTCATTTTATGACTGGCCAAGTTATTTTATGACTGGCAGAGTCATTTTATCACTGGCCCTGTCATTGATGATAGGCCAGTCATTTTATCCCTGGCCCTGTCATTAATGACTGTGCCAGTCATTTTATCACTGGCCCTGTCATTTAATGACTGGTTCTGTCATTTTATGACTGGCCAAGTCCATTTATGACTGGCAGAGTCTTTTTATCACTGGCCCTGTCATTAATGACTGGCCCTGTCATTAATGACGGGCCCAGTCATTTTATCACTGGCCTTGTCATTAATGACAGGCCCTGTCATTAATGACTGGCCCAGTCATTTTATCATTGGCCCTGTCTTTTTATGACTGGTTCTGTCATTTTATGCCTGGCCAAGTCATTTTATGACTGGTAGAGTCATTTTATCACTGGCCCTGTCATTTATGACTGGCCCTGTCATTAATGACTGGCCCAGTCATTTTATCAATGGCCCTGTGATTAATGACTGGCCCTGTGATTAATGACTGGCCCTGTCATTAATGACTGGCCCCGTCATTTTATCACTGGCCCTGTCATTTTATGACTGGTTCTGTCATTTTATGACTGGCCAAGTTATTTTATGACTAGTAGAGTCATTTTATCACTGGCCCTGTCATTAATGACTGGCCCTGTCATTAATGAATGGCACACTCATTTTATCACTGGCCCTGTCATTAATGACTGGCCCTGTCATTAATGACTGGGTCAGTCATTTTATCACTGGCCCTGTCATTTTATGACTGGTTCTGTCATTTTATGACTTGCCAAGTAATTTTATGACTGGCAGAGTTTTTTTATCACTGGCCCTGTCCAAAATGACTGGCCTTGTCATTAACGACGGGCCCAGTCATTAATGACTGGCACACTCATTTTATCACTGGCCCTGTCATTAATGACTGGCACACTCATTTTATCACTGGCCCTGTCATTAACCCTTTCGCTACGAAGGACGTGTTAAAACGGCGTCAATTTTTCTACGCAAGCGAACGAAGGACGTGTTAAAACGGTGTCAATTTTTCTACGCAAGCGAACGAACGACGTGTTAACAAGTCGTAGTCGCTAAGCTAGCCCCAAGCAGGCCAGAAAGGTGTGTGTTATAAAGGCCCTCTTCTCGGGACGTCTTAGGTACCCTTTCTCGGTCCGCGGGAGAGGATTATCCCGACCCTTCGTTGCAGTGCGCGCCCCAATCCCAGCAGGGGTCCGCGGTCATTTGCTTGTTGGTGCAGTGGAATAACAAACTAAGAAGTTATTGTTTAATTTAAAAATTGAGCATTATAAGTATATTCCTTATGTTTAGTTCTACAACTGCAAATTTGAAACGGAGCTCTACCGTTATTTTTAACGTAGTTCGTGAGTAAAAGAATCTCCGAACAAATTTTTGTTAATTATTTAGTTGCTTATGAGTGATTTTTTCATGTTTTTATTTAGTTAGGAAGTTTTAATGTTTTTAGGTTCAACAACTGAATGCTATTTTTTCATACGGGTTGATGGCCATATTTTTCGTGAGTTTCAATGTATATTTTTCCCTGTAATTACTCGGTCTAATATAATCATGACAGCTGACTATTTCACTTTCTTTCGTTGGTCAATGGTTTCCGCCTAAAGAATACAGTGATTTATGGCAGTCCTTCGAATCGAAATTAAGGATTCCGTATACCGTACATCTCATGTTTTAACATGCTGAAGATTTCGAAGTATCGTTTCTTTGATTCGCGCTCTGATGATGTCAAAGGCCTGAATAAGGCTTTTTTAAATTCATAATAATTTTCTCACAGAAAAGTTGTCAAAATAATTTACGAGTGTGACAAACGGCAAAATTATTTGCTTAACCATTGATACGATTTTTTTGCTAGAGAGCTTAATATTAATGGTAGAATTTCGTTTAAAAGCTGTAAAGGCACTGTAAAACTAAAATCATTCGTTTCCGATAAAATTAATATCGACGCTGCAGCAACAATGTTTTTAGCAAAACCATTGCATAAACAAATAGTTGACCGCGACGGCATGCTGTTAAGGGGTCCCCAAGCGGGAAAGGTTGAAGATTATCTCGGCCCGGTGCCCGAGAAAAAGGTTCGACACCCCTCTGGGCCCCAACCCAACTTAGGGAAACAGGTACCGGAGAGGATTCTAGCGTAGCGAAAGCTCCGTACTGGCAATGCAAAGAATACTTCATGGCATTCGTGAGGGAAGTAGCATTTTCTAACATGTGGCTCCGTCGCGAAAGGGTTAATGACTGGCCCTGTCATTAATGACTGGGTCAGTCATTTTATCACTGGCCCTGTCATTTTATGACTGGTTCTGTCATTTTATGACTGGCCAAGTCATTTTATGACTGGCAGAGTCATTTTATCACTGGCCCTGTCATTAATGACTGGCCCTGTCATTAATGACTGGCCCAGTCATTTTATCACTGGCCCTGTCATTAATGACTGGCCCTGTCATTAATGACTGGCCCAGTCATTTTATCACTGGCCCTGTCATTTAATGACTGGTTCTGTCATTTTATGACTGGCCAAGTCCATTTATGACTGGCAGAGTCATTTTATCACTGGCCCTGTCATTAATGACTGGCCCTGTCATTAATGACGGGCCCAGTCATTTTATCACTGGCCCTGTCATTAATGACAGGCCCTGTCATTAATGACTGGCCCAGTCATTTTATCACTGGCCATGTCAATTTATGACTGGTTCTGTCATTTTATGACTGGCCAAGTCATTTTATGCCTGGCAAAGTCATTTTATCACTGGCCCTGTCATTAATGACTGGCCCTGTCATTAATGACTGGCGAAGTCATTTTATCACTGGCCCTGTCATTAATGACTGGCGAAGTCATTTTATCACTGGCCCAGTCATTTTATCACTGGCCCTGTCATTTTATGACTGGTTCTGTCATTTTATGACTGGCCAAGTAATTTTATGACTGGCAGAGTCATTTTATCACTGGCCCTGTCATTAATGACTAGCCCTGTCATTAATGACTGGCCCTGTCATTAATGACTGGCCCACTCATTTTATCACTGGCCCTGTCATTTAATGACTGGTTCTGTCATTAATGACTGGCCCAGTCATTTTATCACTGGCCCTGTCATTTTATCACTGGCCCTGTCATTAATGACTGGCAGAGTCATTTTTATCACTGGCCCAGTCATTAATGACTGGCCCTGTCATTAATGGCTGGCCCAGTCATTTTATCACTGGCCCTGTCATTAATGACTGGCCCTGTCATTAATGACTGGCCCAGTCATTTTATCACTGGCCCTGCGATTTTATGACTTGTTCTGTCATTTTATGACTGGCCAAGTCATTTTATGACTGGTAGAGTCATTTTATCACTGGCCTTGTCATTAATGACTGGCCCTGTCATTATTGACTGGCCCAGTCATTTTATCACTGGCCCTGTCATTAATGACTGGCCCTGTCATTAATGACTGGCCCCGTCATTTTATCACTGGCCCTGTCATTTTATGTCTAGTTCTGTCATTTTATGACAGGCCAAGTTATTTTATGACTGGAGGAGTCATTTCATCACTGGCCCTGTCATTAATGACTGGCCCAGTCATTTTATCACAGGCCCTGTCATTAATGACTGGCCCTGTCATTAATGACTGTGCCAGTCATTTTATCACTGGCCCTGTCATTTTATGACTGGTTCTGTCATTTTATGACTGGCCAAGTCATTTTATGACTGGCAGAGTCATTATATAACTGGCCCTGTCATTAATGACTGGCCCTGTCGTTAATGACTGGCCCAGTCATTTTATCACTGGCCCTGTCATTAATGACTGGCCCTGTCATTAATGACTGGCCCAGTCATTTTATCACTGGCCCTGTCATTTTATGACTGGTTCTGTCATTTTATGACTCGCCAAGTCCATTTATGACTGGCAGAGTCATTTTATCACGGGCCCTGTCATTAATGACGGGCCCAGTCATTTTATCACTGGCCCTGTTATTAATGACTGGCCCTGTCATTAATGACTTGCCCAGTCATTTTATCACTGGCCCTGTCATTTTATGACTGGTTCTGTCATTTTATGACTGGCCAAGTCATTTTATGACTGGTATAGTCATTTTATCACTGGCCCTGTCCTTAATGACTGGCACTGTCGTTAATGACTGGCCCAGTCATTTTATCACTGGCCCTGTCATTAATGACTGGCCCTGTCATTAATGACGTGCCCAATCATTTTATCACTGGCCCTGTCATTTTATGACTGGTTCTGTCATTTTATGATTGGCCAAGTCATTTTATGACTGGTAGAGTCATTTTATCACTGGCCCTGTCCTTAATGACTGGCCGTGTCATTAATGACTGGCCCAGTCATTTTATAACTGGCCCTGTCATTAATGACTGGCCCTGTCATTAATGACTGGCCCCGTCATTTTATCACTGGCCCTGTCATTTTTTGACTGGTTCTGTTATTTTATGACTGGCCAAGTTATTTTATGACTAGCAGAGTCATTTTATCACTGGCCCTGTCATTAATGACTGGCCCTGTCATTAATGACTGGCCCAGTCATTTTATCACTGGCCCTGTCATTAATGACTGGCCCTGTTATTAATGACGTGCCCCGTCATTTTATCACTGGCCCTGTCATTTTATGACTGGTTCTGTCATTTTATGACTGGCCAAGTTATTTTATGACTAGCAGAGTCATTTTATCACTGGCCCTGTCATTAACGACTGGCCCTGTCATTAATGACTGGCCCACTCTTTTTATCACTGGCCCCTTCATTAATGACTGGCCCTGTCATTAATGACTGGGTCAGTCATTTTATCACTGGCCCTGTCATTTTATGACTGGTTCTGTCATTTTATGACTGGCCAAGTCATTTTATGACTGGCAGAGTCATTTTATCACTGGCCCTGTCATTAATGACTGGCCCTGTCATTAATGACTAGCCCAGTCATTTTATCACTGGCCCTGTCATTTTATGACTGGTTCTGTCATTTTATGACTGGCCAAGTCCATTTATGACTGGCAGAGTCATTTTATCACTGGCCCTTTCATTAATGACTGGCCCTGTCATTAATGACGGGCCCAGTCATTTTATCACTGGCCCTGTCATTAATGACTGGCCCTGTCATTAATGAAAGGCCCAGTCATTTTATCACTGGCCCTGTCATTTTATGACTGGTTCTGTCATTAATGACTAGCTTAGTCATATTATCATTGGCCCTATCTTTTTATGACTGGTTCGGTCATTTTATGACTTGCCAAGTCATTTTATGACTGGTAGAGTCATTTTATCACTGGCCCTGTCATAAATGACTGGCCCTGTCATTAATGACGGGCCCAGGCATTTTATCACTGGCTATGTCATTAATGACTGGCCCAGTCATTTTATCACAGGCCCTGTCATTAATGACTGGCCCTGTCATTAATGACTGTGCCAGTCATTTTATCACTGTCCCTGTCATTTTATGACTGGTTCTGTCATTTTATGACTGGCCAAGTCATTTTATGACTGGCAGAGTCATTTTATCACTGGCCCTGTCATTAATGACTGGCCCTGTCGTTAATGACTGGCCCAGTCATTTTATCACTGGCCCTGTCATTAATGACTGGCCCTGTCATTAATGACTGGCCCAGTCATTTTATCACTGGCCCTGTCATTTTATGACTGGTTCTGTCATTTTATGACTCGCCAAGTCCATTTATGACTGGCAGAGTCATTTTATCACGGGCCCTGTCATTAATGACGGGCCCAGTCATTTTATTACTGGCCCTGTCATTTTATGACTGGTTCTGTCATTTTATGACTTGCCAAGTCATTTTATGACTGGTAGAGTCATTTTATCACTGGCCCTGTCATAAATGACTGGCCCTGTCATTAATGACGGGCCCAGGCATTTTATCACTGGCCCTGTCATTAATGACTGGCCCTGTCATTAATGACAGGCCCAGTCATTTTATAACTGGCCCTGTCATTTTATAGATGGTTATGTCATTTTATGACTTGCCAAGTAATTTTATGACTTGCCAAGTCATTTTATGACTGGCAGAGTCATTTTCTAACTGGCCCTGTCATTAATGACTGGCCCTGTCATTAATGACTGGCCCTGTCATTAATGACGGGCCAAGTCATTTTATCACTGGCCCTGTCATTAATGACAGGCCCTGTCATTAATGACTGGCCCAGTCATTTTATCACTGGCCCTGTCATTTTATGACTGGTTCTGTCATTTTATGCCTGGCCTAGTCATTTTATGACTGGTAGAGTCATTTTTCACTGGCCCTGTCATTAATGACTGGCCCTGTCTTTAATGACTGGCCCAGTCATTTTATCACTGGCCCTGTCATTAATGACTGGCCCTGTCATTAATGACTGGCCCCGTCATTTTATCACTGGCCCTGTCATTTTATGACTGGTTCTGTCATTTTATGACTGGCCAAGTTATTTTATGACTAGCAGAGTCATTTTATCACTGGCCCTGTCATTAATGACTGGCCCTGTCATTAATGACTGGCACACTCATTTTATCACTGGCCCTGTCATTAATGACTGGCCCTGTCATTAATGACTGGGTCAGTCATTTTATCACTGGCCCTGTCATTTTATGACTGGTTCTGTCATTTTATGACTGGCCAAGTCATTTTATTACTGGCAGAGTCATTTTATCACTGGCCCTGTCATTAATGACTGGTTCTGTCATTTTATGACTGGCCAAGTCCATTTATGGCTGGCAGAGTCATTATATCACTGGCC
The DNA here is from genome assembly GCA_933228895.1 of Platycnemis pennipes. NCBI lineage: Eukaryota > Metazoa > Arthropoda > Insecta > Odonata > Platycnemididae > Platycnemis > Platycnemis pennipes. The sequence continues at coordinate 73,057,742 of OW121846.1, read as the reverse complement.
CTGTCATAAATGACTGGCCCTGTCATTAATGACGGGCCCAGTCATTTTATCACTGGCCCTGTCATTAATGACTGGACCTGTCATTAATGACTGGCCCAGTAATTTTATCACTGGCCCTGTCATTTTATGACTGGTTCTGTCATTAATGACTGGCTTAGTCATTTTATGACTGGTAGAGTCATTTTATCACTGGCCCTGTCGTAAATGACTGACCCTGTCATTAATGACGGGCCCAGGCATTTTATCACTGGCCCTGTCATCAATGACTGGCCCTGTCATTAATGACAGGCCCAGTCATTTTATAACTGGTCCTGTCATTTTATGAATGGTTCTGTCATTTTATGACTTGCCAAGTAATTTTATGACTTGCCAAGTCATTTTATGACTGGCAGAGTCATTTTATTACTGGCCCTGTCATTAATGACTGGCCCTGTCATTAATGACTGGCCCAGTCATTTTATCGTTGGCTCTGTCATTTTATGACTTGTTCTGTCATTTTATGACTGGCCAAGTCATTTTATGCCTGGCAGAGTCATTTTATCACTGGCCCTGTCAATAATGACTGGCCCTGTCATTAATGACTGGCCCTGTCATTAATGACTGGCGAAGTCATTTTATCACTGGCCCTGTCATTAATGACTGGCGAAGTCATTTTATCACTGGCCCAGTCATTTTAACACTGGCCCTTTCATTTAATGACTGGTTCTGTCATTAATGACTGGCCCAGTCATTTTATCACTGGCCCTGTCATTTTATCACTGGCCCTGTCATCAATGACTGGCAGAGTCATTTTTATCACTGGCCCAGTCATTAATGACTGGCCCTGTCAATAATGGCTGGCCCAGTCATTTTATCACTGGCCCTGTCATTAATGACTGGCCCTGTCATTAATGACTGGCCCAGTCATTTTATCACTGGCCCTGTCATTTTATGACTTGTTCTGTCATTTTATGACTGGCCAAGTCATTTTATGACTGGTAGAGTCATTTTATCACTGGCCCTGTCATTAATGACTGGCCCAGTCATTAATGACTGGCCCAGTCATTTTATCACTGGCCCTGTCATTAATGACTGGCCCCGTCATTTTATCACTGGCCCTGTCATTTTATGACTGGTTCTGTCATTTTATGACAGGCCAAGTTATTTTATGACTTGCAGAGTCATTTTATCACTGGCCCTGTCATTAATGACTGGCCCAGTCATTTTATCACAGGCCCTGTCATTAATGACTGGCCCTGTCATTAATGACTGTGCCAGTCATTTTATCACTGGCCCTGTCATTTTATGACTGGTTCTGTCATTTTATGACTAGCCAAGTCATTTTATGACTGGCAGAGTCATTTTATCACTGGCTCTGTCATTAATGACTGGCCCTGTCGTTAATGATTGGCCCAGTCATTTTATCACTGGCCCTGTCATTAATGACTGGCCCTGTCATTAATGACTGGCCCAGTCAATTTATCACTGGCCCTGTCATTTTATGACTGGTTCTGTCATTTTATGACTCGCCAAGTCCATTTATGACTGGCAGAGTCATTTTATCACGGGCCCTGTCATTAATGACTGGCCCAGTCATTTTATCACTGGCCCTGTTATTAATGACTGGCCCTGTCATTAATGACTTGCCCGGTCATTTTATCACTGGCCCTGTCATTTTATGCCTGGTTCTGTCATTTTATGACTGGCCAAGTCATTTTATGACTGGTATAGTCATTTTATCACTGGCCCTGTCATTAATGACTGGCCCTGTCATTAATGACTGGCCCTGTCATTTTATCATTGGCCCTCTCATTAATGACTGGCCCTGTCATTAATGACTGGCCCCGTCATTTTATCACTGGCCCTGTCATTTTATGACTGGTTCTGTCATTTTATGACTGGCCAAGTTATTTTATGACTAGCAGAGTCATTTTATCACTGGCCCTGTCATTAATGACTGGCCCTGTCATTAATGAATGGCACACTCATTTTATCACTGGCCCTGTCATTAATGACTGGCCCTGTCATTAATGACTGGGTCAGTCATTTTATCACTGGCCCTGTCATTTTATGACTGGTTCTGTCATTTTATGACTGGCCAAGTAATTTTATGACTGGCAGAGTCATTTTATCACTGGCCCTGTCCAAAATGACTGGCCTTGTCATTAATGACGGGCCCAGTCATTAATGACTGGCACACTCATTTTATCACTGACCCTGTCATTAATGACTGGCACACTCATTTTATCACTGGCCCTGTCATTAATGACTGGCCCTGTCATTAATGACCGGGTCAGTCATTTTATCACTGGCCCTGTCATTTTATGACTGGTTCTGTCATTTTATGACTGGCCAAGTCATTTTATGACTGGCGGAGTCATTTTATCACTGGCCCTGTCATTAATGACTGGCCCTGTCTTTAATGACTGGCCCTGTCATTAATGACTGGCCCAGTCATTTTATCACTGGCCCTGTCATTAATGACTGGCCCTGTCATTAATGACTGGCCCAGTCATTTTATCACTGGCCCTGTCATTTAATGACTGGTTCTGTCATTTTATGACTGGCCAAGTCCATTTATGACTGGCAGAGTCATTTTATCACTGGCCCTGTCATTAATGACTGGCCCTGTCATTAATGACGGGCCCAGTCATTTTATCACTGGCCCTGTCATTTTATGACTGGTTCGATCATTTTATGACTGGCCAAGTCATTTTATGCCTGGCAAAGTCATTTTATCACTGGCCCTGTCATTAATGACTGGCCCTGTCATTAATGACTGGCGAAGTCATTTTATCACTGGCCCTGTCATTAATGACTGGCGAAGTCATTTTATCACTGGCCCAGTCATTTTATCACTGGCCCTGTCATTTTATGACTGGTTCTGTCATTTTATGACTGGCCAAGTAATTTTATGACTGGCAGAGTCATTTTATCACTGGCCCTGTCATTAATGACTAGCCCTGTCATTAATGACTGGCCCTGTCATTAATGACTGGCCCACTCATTTTATCACTGGCCCTGTCATTTAATGACTGGTTCTGTCATTAATGACTGGCCCAGTCATTTTATCACTGGCCCTGTCATTTTATCACTGGCCCTGTCATTAATGACTGGCAGAGTCATTTTTATCACTGGCCCAGTCATTAATGACTGGCCCTGTCATTAATGGCTGGCCCAGTCATTTTATCACTGGCCCTGTCATTAATGACTGGCCCTGTCATTAATGACTGGCCCAGTCATTTTATCACTGGCCCTGCAATTTTATGACTTGTTCTGTCATTTTATGACTGGCCAAGTCATTTTATGACTGGTAGAGTCATTTTATCACTGGCCCTGTCATTAATGACTGGCCCCGTCATTTTATCACTGGCCCTGTCATTTTATGACTAGTTCTGTCATTTTATGACAGGCCAAGTTATTTTATGACTGGAGGAGTCATTTCATCACTGGCCCTGTCATTAATGACTGGCCCAGTCATTTTATCACAGGCCCTGTCATTAATGACTGGCCCTGTCATTAATGACTCTGCCAGTCATTTTATCACTGGCCCTGTCATTTTATGACTGGTTCTGTCATTTTATGACTGGCCAAATCATTTTATGACTGGCAGAGTCATTATATAACTGGCCCTGTCATTAATGACTGGCCCTGTCGTTAATGACTGGCCCAGTCATTTTATCACTGGCCCTGTCATTAATGACTGGCCCTGTCATTAATGACTGGCCCAGTCATTTTATCACTGGCCCTGTCATTTTATGACTGGTTCTGTCATTTTATGACTCGCCAAGTCCATTTATGACTGGCAGAGTCATTTTATCACGGGCCCTGTCATTAATGACGGGCCCAGTCATTTTATCACTGGCCCTGTTATTAATGACTGGCCCTGTCATTAATGACTTGCCCAGTCATTTTATCACTGGCCCTGTCATTTTATGACTGGTTCTGTCATTTTATGACTGGCCAAGTCATTTTATGACTGGTATAGTCATTTTATCACTGGCCCTGTCCTTAATGACTGGCACTGTCGTTAATGACTGGCCCAGTCATTTTATCACTGGCCCTGTCATTAATGACTGGCCCTGTCATTAATGACGTGCCCAATCATTTTATCACTGGCCCTGTCATTTTATGACTGGCTCTGTCATTTTATGACTGGCCAAGTCATTTTATGACTGGTAGAGTCATTTTATCACTGGCCCTGTCCTTAATGACTGGCCGTGTCATTAATGACTGGCCCAGTCATTTTATAACTGGCCCTGTCATTAATGACTGGCCCCGTCATTTTATCACTGGCCCTGTCATTTTTTGACTGGTTCTGTTATTTTATGACTGGCCAAGTTATTTTATGACTAGCAGAGTCATTTTATCACTGGCCCTGTCATTAATGACTGGCCCTGTCATTAATGACTGGCCCTGTTATTAATGACTGGCCCCGTCATTTTATCACTGGCCCTGTCATTTTATGACTGGTTCTGTCATTTTATGACTGGCCAAGTTATTTTATGACTAGCAGAGTCATTTTATCACTGGCCCTGTCATTAACGACTGGCCCTGTCATTAATGACTGGACCACTCTTTTTATTACTGGCCCCTTCATTAATGACTGGCCCTGTCATTAATGACTGGGTCAGTCATTTTATCACTGGCCCTGTCATTTTATGACTGGTTCTGTCATTTTATGACTGGCCAAGTCATTTTATGACTGGCAGAGTCATTTTGTCACTGGCCCTGTCATTAATGACTGGCCCTGTCATTAATGACTAGCCCAGTCATTTTATCACTGGCCCTGTCATTTTATGACTGGTTCTGTCATTTTATGACTGGCCAAGTCCATTTATGACTGGCAGAGTCATTTTATCACTGGCCCTTTCATTAATGACTGGCCCTGTCATTAATGACGGGCCCAGTCATTTTATCACTGGCCCTGTCATTAATGACTGGCCCTGTCATTAATGAAAGGCCCAGTCATTTTATCACTGGCCCTGTCATTTTATGACTGGTTCTGTCATTAATGACTAGCTTAGTCATATTATCACTGGCCCTATCTTTTTATGACTGGTTCTGTCATTTTATGACTTGCCAAGTCATTTTATGACTGGTAGAGTCATTTTATCACTGGCCCTGTCATTAATGACTGGCCCTGTCATTAATGACTGGCACACTCATTTTATCACTGGCCCTGTCATTAATGACTGGCCCTGTCATTAATTACTGGGTCAGTCATTTTATCACTGGCCCTGTCATTTTATGACTGGTTGTGTCATTTTATGACTGGCCAAGTCATTTTCAGACTGGCAGAGTCATTTCATCACTGGCCCAGTCATTAATGACTGGCCCTGTCATTAATGACTGGCCCTGTCATTAATGACTGGCCCAGTCATTTTATCACTGGCCCTGTCATTAATGACTGGCCCTGTCATTAATGACTGGGTCAGTCATTTTATCACTGGCCCTGTCATTTTATGACTGGTTCTGTCATTTTATGACTGGCCAAGTCATTTTATGACTGGCAGAGTCATTTTATCATTGGCCCTGTCATTAATGACTGGCCCTGTCATTAATGACTGGCCCAGTCATTTTATCACTGGCCCTGTCATTAATGACTGGCCCTGTCATTAATGACTGGCCCAGTCATTTTATCTCTGGCCTTGTCATTTTATGACTGGTTCTGTCATTTTATGACTGGCCAAGTCCATTTATGACTGGCAGAGTCATTTTATCACTGGCCCTGTCATAAATGACTGGCCCTGTCATTAATGACGGGCCCAGTCATTTTATCACTGGCCCTGTCATTAATGACTGGCCCTGTCATTAATGAAAAGCCCAGTCATTTTATCACTGGCCCTGTCATTTTATGACTGGTTCTGTCATTAATGACAGGCCCAGTCATTTTATAACTGGTCCTGTCATTTTATGAATGGTTCTGTCATTTTATGACTTGCCAAGTAATTTTATGACTTGCCAAGTCATTTTATGACTGGCAGAGTCATTTTATTACTGGCCCTGTCATTAATGACTGGCCCTGTCATTAATGACTGGCCCAGTCATTTTATCGTTGGCTCTGTCATTTTATGACTTGTTCTGTCATTTTATGACTGGCCAAGTCATTTTATGCCTGGCAGAGTCATTTTATCACTGGCCCTGTCAATAATGACTGGCCCTGTCATTAATGACTGGCCCTGTCATTAATGACTGGCGAAGTCATTTTATCACTGGCCCTGTCATTAATGACTGGCGAAGTCATTTTATCACTGGCCCAGTCATTTTAACACTGGCCCTTTCATTTAATGACTGGTTCTGTCATTAATGACTGGCCCAGTCATTTTATCACTGGCCCTGTCATTTTATCACTGGCCCTGTCATCAATGACTGGCAGAGTCATTTTTATCACTGGCCCAGTCATTAATGACTGGCCCTGTCAATAATGGCTGGCCCAGTCATTTTATCACTGGCCCTGTCATTAATGACTGGCCCTGTCATTAATGACTGGCCCAGTCATTTTATCACTGGCCCTGTCATTTTATGACTTGTTCTGTCATTTTATGACTGGCCAAGTCATTTTATGACTGGTAGAGTCATTTTATCACTGGCCCTGTCATTAATGACTGGCCCAGTCATTAATGACTGGCCCAGTCATTTTATCACTGGCCCTGTCATTAATGACTGGCCCCGTCATTTTATCACTGGCCCTGTCATTTTATGACTGGTTCTGTCATTTTATGACAGGCCAAGTTATTTTATGACTTGCAGAGTCATTTTATCACTGGCCCTGTCATTAATGACTGGCCCAGTCATTTTATCACAGGCCCTGTCATTAATGACTGGCCCTGTCATTAATGACTGTGCCAGTCATTTTATCACTGGCCCTGTAATTTTTGACTGGTTCTGTCATTTTATGACTAGCCAAGTCATTTTATGACTGGCAGAGTCATTTTATCACTGGCTCTGTCATTAATGACTGGCCCTGTCGTTAATGATTGGCCCAGTCATTTTATCACTGGCCCTGTCATTAATGACTGGCCCTGTCATTAATGACTGGCCCAGTCAATTTATCACTGGCCCTGTCATTTTATGACTGGTTCTGTCATTTTATGACTCGCCAAGTCCATTTATGACTGGCAGAGTCATTTTATCACGGGCCCTGTCATTAATGACTGGCCCAGTCATTTTATCACTGGCCCTGTTATTAATGACTGGCCCTGTCATTAATGACTTGCCCGGTCATTTTATCACTGGCCCTGTCATTTTATGCCTGGTTCTGTCATTTTATGACTGGCCAAGTCATTTTATGACTGGTATAGTCATTTTATCACTGGCCCTGTCATTTATGACTGGCCCTGTCATTAATGACTGGCCCTGTCATTTTATCATTGGCCCTCTCATTAATGACTGGCCCTGTCATTAATGACTGGCCCCGTCATTTTATCACTGGCCCTGTCATTTTATGACTGGTTCTGTCATTTTATGACTGGCCAAGTTATTTTATGACTAGCAGAGTCAATTTATCACTGGCCCTGTCATTAATGACTGGCCCTGTCATTAATGAATGGCACACTCATTTTATCACTGGCCCTGTCATTAATGACTGGCCCTGTCATTAATGACTGGGTCAGTCATTTTATCACTGGCCCTGTCATTTTATGACTGGTTCTGTCATTTTATGACTGGCCAAGTAATTTTATGACTGGCAGAGTCATTTTATCACTGGCCCTGTCCAAAATGACTGGCCTTGTCATTAATGACGGGCCCAGTCATTAATGACTGGCACACTCATTTTATCACTGACCCTGTCATTAATGACTGGCACACTCATTTTATCACTGGCCCTGTCATTAATGACTGGCCCTGTCATTAATGACTGGGTCAGTCATTTTATCACTGGCCCTGTCATTTTATGACTGGTTCTGTCATTTTATGACTGGCCAAGTCATTTTATGACTGGCGGAGTCATTTTATCACTGGCCCTGTCATTAATGACTGGCCCTGTCTTTAATGACTGGCCCTGTCATTAATGACTGGCCCAGTCATTTTATCACTGGCCCTGTCATTAATGACTGGCCCTGTCATTAATGACTGGCCCAGTCATTTTATCACTGGCCCTGTCATTTAATGACTGGTTCTGTCATTTTATGACTGGCCAAGTCCATTTATGACTGGCAGAGTCATTTTATCACTGGCCCTGTCATTAATGACTGGCCCTGTCATTAATGACGGGCCCAGTCATTTTATCACTGGCCCTGTCATTTTATGACTGGTTCTGTCATTTTATGACTGGCCAAGTCATTTTATGCCTGGCAAAGTCATTTTATCACTGGCCCTGTCATTAATGACTGGCCCTGTCATTAATGACTGGCGAAGTCATTTTATCACTGGCCCTGTCATTAATGACTGGCGAAGTCATTTTATCACTGGCCCAGTCATTTTATCACTGGCCCTGTCATTTTATGACTGGTTCTGTCATTTTATGACTGGCCAAGTAATTTTATGACTGGCAGAGTCATTTTATCACTGGCCCTGTCATTAATGACTAGCCCTGTCATTAATGACTGGCCCTGTCATTAATGACTGGCCCACTCATTTTATCACTGGCCCTGTCATTTAATGACTGGTTCTGTCATTAATGACTGGCCCAGTCATTTTATCACTGGCCCTGTCATTTTATCACTGGCCCTGTCATTAATGACTGGCAGAGTCATTTTTATCACTGGCCCAGTCATTAATGACTGGCCCTGTCATTAATGGCTGGCCCAGTCATTTTATCACTGGCCCTGTCATTAATGACTGGCCCTGTCATTAATGACTGGCCCAGTCATTTTATCACTGGCCCTGCAATTTTATGACTTGTTCTGTCATTTTATGACTGGCCAAGTCATTTTATGACTGGTAGAGTCATTTTATCACTGGCCCTGTCATTAATGACTGGCCCCGTCATTTTATCACTGGCCCTGTCATTTTATGACTAGTTCTGTCATTTTATGACAGGCCAAGTTATTTTATGACTGGAGGAGTCATTTCATCACTGGCCCTGTCATTAATGACTGGCCCAGTCATTTTTTCACAGGCCCTGTCATTAATGACTGGCCCTGTCATTAATGACTCTGCCAGTCATTTTATCACTGGCCCTGTCATTTTATGACTGGTTCTGTCATTTTATGACTGGCCAAGTCATTTTATGACTGGCAGAGTCATTATATAACTGGCCCTGTCATTAATGACTGGCCCTGTCGTTAATGACTGGCCCAGTCATTTTATCACTGGCCCTGTCATTAATGACTGGCCCTGTCATTAATGACTGGCCCAGTCATTTTATCACTGGCCCTGTCATTTTATGACTGGTTCTGTCATTTTATGACTCGCCAAGTCCATTTATGACTGGCAGAGTCATTTTATCACGGGCCCTGTCATTAATGACGGGCCCAGTCATTTTATCACTGGCCCTGTTATTAATGACTGGCCCTGTCATTAATGACTTGCCCAGTCATTTTATCACTGGCCCTGTCATTTTATGACTGGTTCTGTCATTTTATGACTGGCCAAGTCATTTTATGACTGGTATAGTCATTTTATCACTGGCCCTGTCCTTAATGACTGGCACTGTCGTTAATGACTGGCCCAGTCATTTTATCACTGGCCCTGTCATTAATGACTGGCCCTGTCATTAATGACGTGCCCAATCATTTTATCACTGGCCCTGTCATTTTATGACTGGCTCTGTCATTTTATGACTGGCCAAGTCATTTTATGACTGGTAGAGTCATTTTATCACTGGCCCTGTCCTTAATGACTGGCCGTGTCATTAATGACTGGCCCAGTCATTTTATAACTGGCCCTGTCATTAATGACTGGCCCCGTCATTTTATCACTGGCCCTGTCATTTTTTGACTGGTTCTGTTATTTTATGACTGGCCAAGTTATTTTATGACTAGCAGAGTCATTTTATCACTGGCCCTGTCATTAATGACTGGCCCTGTCATTAATGACTGGCCCTGTTATTAATGACTGGCCCCGTCATTTTATCACTGGCCCTGTCATTTTATGACTGGTTCTGTCATTTTATGACTGGCCAAGTTATTTTATGACTAGCAGAGTCATTTTATCACTGGCCCTGTCATTAACGACTGGCCCTGTCATTAATGACTGGACCACTCTTTTTATTACTGGCCCCTTCATTAATGACTGGCCCTGTCATTAATGACTGGGTCAGTCATTTTATCACTGGCCCTGTCATTTTATGACTGGTTCTGTCATTTTATGACTGGCCAAGTCATTTTATGACTGGCAGAGTCATTTTGTCACTGGCCCTGTCATTAATGACTGGCCCTGTCATTAATGACAGGCCCTGTCATTAATGACTGGCCCAGTCATTTTATCACTGGCCCTGTCATTAATGACTGGCCCTGTCATTAATGACTAGCCCAGTCATTTTATCACTGGCCCTGTCATTTTATGACTGGTTCTGTCATTTTATGACTGGCCAATTCCATTTATGACTGGCAGAGTCATTTTATCACTGGCCCTTTCATTAATGACTGGCCCTGTCATTAATGACGGGCCCAGTCATTTTATCACTGGCCCTGTCATTAATGACTGGCCCTGTCATTAATGAAAGGCCCAGTCATTTTATCACTGGCCCTGTCATTTTATGACTGGTTCTGTCATTAATGACTAGCTTAGTCATATTATCACTGGCCCTATCTTTTTATGACTGGTTCTGTCATTTTATGACTTGCCAAGTCATTTTATGACTGGTAGAGTCATTTTATCACTGGCCCTGTCATTAATGACTGGCCCTGTCATTAATGACTGGCACACTCATTTTATCACTGGCCCTGTCATTAATGACTGGCCCTGTCATTAATTACTGGGTCAGTCATTTTATCACTGGCCCTGTCATTTTATGACTGGTTGTGTCATTTTATGACTGGCCAAGTCATTTTCAGACTGGCAGAGTCATTTCATCACTGGCCCAGTAATTAATGACTGGCCCTGTCATTAATGACTGGCCCTGTCATTAATGACTGGCCCAGTCATTTTATCACTGGCCCTGTCATTAATGACTGGCCCTGTCATTAATGACTGGGTCAGTCATTTTATCACTGGCCCTGTCATTTTATGACTGGTTCTGTCATTTTATGACTGGCCAAGTCATTTTATGACTGGCAGAGTCATTTTATCACTGGCCCTGTCATTAATGACTGGCCCTGTCATTAATGACTGGCCCAGTCATTTTATCACTGGCCCTGTCATTAATGACTGGCCCTGTCATTAATGACTGGCCCAGTCATTTTATCTCTGGCCTTGTCATTTTATGACTGGTTCTGTCATTTTATGACTGGCCAAGTCCATTTATGACTGGCAGAGTCATTTTATCACTGGCCCTGTCATAAATGACTGGCCCTGTCATTAATGACGGGCCCAGTCATTTTATCACTGGCCCTGTCATTAATGACTGGCCCTGTCATTAATGAAAAGCCCAGTCATTTTATCACTGGCCCTGTCATTTTATGACTGGTTCTGTCATTAATGACTGGCTTAGTCATTTTATGACTGGTAGAGTCATTTTATCACTGGCCCTGTCATAAATGACTGGCCCTGTCATTAATGACGGGCCCAGGCATTTTATCACTGGCCCTGTCATTAATGACTGGCCCTGTCATTAATGACAGGCCCAGTCATTTTATAACTGGCCCTGTCATTTTATGAATGGTTATGTCATTTTATGACTTGCCAAGTAATTTTATGACTTGCAAAGTCATTTTATGACTGGCAGAGTCATTTTATAACTGGCACTGTCATTAATGAGTGGCCCTGTCATTAATGACTGGCCCAGTCATTTTATCACTGGCCCTGTCATTTAATGACTGGTTCTGTCATTTTATGACTGGCCAAGTCCATTTATGACTGGCAGAGTCATATTATCACTGGCCCTGTCATTAATGACTGGCCCTGTCATTAATGACGGGCCCAGTCATTTTATCACTGGCCCTGTCATTAATGAAAGGCCCTGTCATTAATGACTGGCCCAGTCATTTTATCACTGGCCCTGTCATTTTATGACTGGTTCTGTCATTTTATGACTGGCCAAGTCATTTTATGACTGGCAGAGTCATTTTATCACTGGCCCTGTCATTAATGACTGGCCCTGTCATTAATGACTGGCCCTGTCATTAATGACTGGCCCAGTCATTTTATTACTGGCCCTGTCATTAATGACTGGCCCTGTCATTAATGACTGGCACAGTCATTTTATCACTGGCCTTGTCATTTTATGACTGGTTCTGTCATTTTATGACTGGCCAAGTCCATTTATGGCTGGAAGAGTCATTTTATCACTGGCCCTGTCATAAATGACTGGCCCTGTCATTAATGACGGGCCCAGTCATTTTATCACTGGCCCTGTCATTAATGACTGGCCCTGTCATTAATGACTGGCCCAGTCATTTTATCACTGGCCCAGTCATTTTATGACTGGTTCTGTCATTCATGACTGGCTTAGTCATTTTATGACTGGTAGAGTCATTTTATCACTGGCCCTGTCATAAATGACTGGCCCTGTCATTAATGACGGGCCCAGGCATTTTATCACTGGCCCTGTCATTAATGACTGGCCCTGTCATTAATGACAGGCCCAGTCATTTTATAACTGATCCAGTCATTTTATGAATGGTTCTGTCATTTAATGACTTGCCAAGTATTTTTATGACTTGCCAAGTCATTTTATGACTGGCAGAGTCATTTTATTACTGGCCCTGTCATTAATGACTGGCCCTCTCATTAATGACTGGCCCAGTCATTTTATCACTGGCTCTGTCATTTTATGACTTGTTCTGTCATTTTATGACTTGCCAAGTCATTTTATGCCTGGCAGAGTCATTTTATCACTGGCCCTGTCATTAATGACTGGCGAAGTCATTTTATCACTGGCCCTGTCATTAATGACTGGCGAAGTCATTTTATCACTGGCCCTTTCATTTAATGACTGGTTCTGTCATTAATGACTGGCCCAGTCATTTTATCACTGGCCCTGTCCTTTTATCACTGGCCCTGTCATTAATGACTGGCAGAGTCATTTTTATCACTGGCCCAGTCATTTTATCACTGGCCCTGTCATTAATGACTGGCCCTGTCATTAATGACTGGCCCAGTCATTTTATCACTGGCCCTGTCATTTTATGACTTGTTCTGTCATTTTATGACTGGCCAAGTTATTTTATGACTTGCAGAGTCATTTTATCACTGGCCCTGTCATTAATGACTGGCCCAGTCATTTTATCACAGGCCCTGTCATTAATGACTGGCCCTGTCATTAATGACTGTGCCAGTCATTTATCACTGGCCCTGTCATTTTATGACTGGTTCTGTCATTTTATGACTGGCCAAGTCATTTTATGACTGGCAGAGTCATTTTATCACTGGCCCTGTCATTAATGACTGGCCCTGTCGTTAATGACTGGCCCAGTCATTTTATCACTCGCCCTGTCATTAATGACTGGCCCTGTCATTAATGACTGGCCCAGTCATTTTATCACTGGCCCTGTCATTTTATGACTGGTTCTGTCATTTTATGACTCCCCAAGTCCATTTATGACTTGCAGAGTCATTTTATCACGGGCCCAGTCATTAATGACGGGCCCAGTGATTTTATCACTGGCCCTGTTATTAATGACTGGCCCTGTCATTAATGACTTGCCCAGTCATTTTATCACTGGCCCTGTCATTTTATGACTGGTTCTGTCATTTTATGACTGGCCATGTCATTTTATGACTGGTATAGTCATTTTATCACTGGCCCTGTCATTAATGACTGGCCCTGTCATTAATGACTGGCCCTGTCATTAATGACTGGCCCTGTCATTAATGACATGCCCAATCATTTTATCACTGGCCCTGTCATTTTATGACTGGTTCTGTCATTTTATGACTGGCCAAGTTATTTTATGACTGGTAGAGTCATTTTATCACTGGCCCTGTCCTTAATGACTGGCCATGTCATTAATGACTGGCCCAGTCATTTTATCACTGGCCCTGTCATTAATGACTGGCCCTGTCATTAATGACTGGCCACGTCATTTTATCACTGGCCCTCTCATTTTTTGACTGGTTCTGTCATTTTATGACTGGCCAAGTTATTTTATGACTAGCAGAGTCATTTTATCACTGGCCCTGTCATTAATGACTGGCCCTGTCATTAATGACTGGCCCACTCATTTCATCACTGGCCCTGTCATTAATGACTGGCCCTGTCCTAAATGACTGGGTCAGTCATTTTATCACTGGCCCTGTCATTTTATGACTGGTACTGTCATTTTATGACTGGCCAAGTCATTTTATGACTGGCAGAGTCATTTTATCACTGGCCCTGTCATTAATGACTGGCCCTGTCATTAATGACTGGCCCTGTCATTAATGACTGGCCCAGTCATTTTATCACTGGCCCTGTCATTAATGAGTGGCCCTGTCATTAATGACTGGCCCAGTCATTTTATCACTGGCCCTGTCATTTTATGACTGGTTCTGTCATTTTATGACTGGCCAAGTCCATTTATGACTGGCAGAGTCATTTTATCACTGGCCCTGTCATTAATGACTGGCCCTGTCATTAATGACGGGCCCATTTATTTTATTGCTGGCCCTGTCATTAATGACTGGCCCTGTCATTAATGAAAGGCCCAGTCATTTTATCACTGGCCCTGTCATTTTATAACTGGTTCTGTCATTAATGACTGGCTTAGTCATATTATCACTGGTCCTATCTTTTTATGACTGGTTCTGTCATTTTATGACTTGCCAAGTCATTTTATGACTGGTAGAGTCATTTTATCACTGGCCCTGTCATAAATGACTGGCCCTGTCATTAATGACGGGCCCAGGCATTTTATCACTGGCCCTGTCATTAATGACTGGCCCTGTCATTAATGACAGGCCCAGTCATTTTATAACTGGCCCTGTCATTTTATAAATGGTTCTGTCATTTTATGACTTGCCAAGTAATTTTATGACTTGCCAAGTCATTTTATGACTGGCAGAGTCATTTTCTAACTGGCCCTGTCATTAATGACTGGCCCTGTCATTAATGACTGGCCAAGTCATTTTATCACTGGCCCTGTCATTAATGACTGGCGAAGTCATTAATGACTGTCCCCGTCATTTTACCCTGGCCCTGTCATTTTATGACTGGTTCTGTCATTTTATGACTGGCCAAGTTATTTTATGACTGGCAGAGTCATTTTATCACTGGCCCTGTCATTGATGATAGGCCAGTCATTTTATCCCTGGCCCTGTCATTAATGACTGTGCCAGTCATTTTATCACTGGCCCTGTCATTTAATGACTGGTTCTGTCATTTTATGACTGGCCAAGTCCATTTATGACTGGCAGAGTCATTTTATCACTGGCACTGTCATTAATGACTGGCCCTGTCATTAATGACGGGCCCAGTCATTTTATCACTGGCCTTGTCATTAATGACAGGCCCTGTCATTAATGACTGGCCCAGTCATTTTATCATTGGCCCTGTCATTTTATGACTGGTTCTGTCATTTTATGCCTGGCCAAGTCATTTTATGACTGGGAGAGTCATTTTATCACTGGCCCTGTCATTAATGACTGGCCAGGTCATTAATAACTGGCCCAGTCATTTTATCATTGGCCCTGTCATTAATGACTGGCCCTGTCATTAATGACTGGCCCCGTCATTTTATCACTGGTCCTGTCATTTTATGACTGGTTCTGTCATTTTATGACTGGCCAAGTTATTTTATGACTAGCAGAGTCATTTTATCACTGGCCCTGTCATTAATGACTGGCCCTGTCATTAATGAATGGCACACTCATTTTATCACTGGCCCTGTCATTAATGACTGGCCCTGTCATTAATGACAGGCCCAGTCATTTTATAACTGGTCCTGTCATTTTATGAATGGTTCTGTCATTTTATGACTTGCCAAGTAATTTTATGACTTGCCAAGTCATTTTATGACTGGCAGAGTCATTTTATTACTGGCCCTGTCATTAATGACTGGCCCTGTCATTAATGACTGGCCCAGTCATTTTATCGTTGGCTCTGTCATTTTATGACTTGTTCTGTCATTTTATGACTGGCCAAGTCATTTTATGCCTGGCAGAGTCATTTTATCACTGGCCCTGTCAATAATGACTGGCCCTGTCATTAATGACTGGCCCTGTCATTAATGACTGGCGAAGTCATTTTATCACTGGCCCTGTCATTAATGACTGGCGAAGTCATTTTATCACTGGCCCAGTCATTTTAACACTGGCCCTTTCATTTAATGACTGGTTCTGTCATTAATGACTGGCCCAGTCATTTTATCACTGGCCCTGTCATTTTATCACTGGCCCTGTCATCAATGACTGGCAGAGTCATTTTTATCACTGGCCCAGTCATTAATGACTGGCCCTGTCAATAATGGCTGGCCCAGTCATTTTATCACTGGCCCTGTCATTAATGACTGGCCCTGTCATTAATGACTGGCCCAGTCATTTTATCACTGGCCCTGTCATTTTATGACTTGTTCTGTCATTTTATGACTGGCCAAGTCATTTTATGACTGGTAGAGTCATTTTATCACTGGCCCTGTCATTAATGACTGGCCCAGTCATTAATGACTGGCCCAGTCATTTTATCACTGGCCCTGTCATTAATGACTGGCCCCGTCATTTTATCACTGGCCCTGTCATTTTATGACTGGTTCTGTCATTTTATGACAGGCCAAGTTATTTTATGACTTGCAGAGTCATTTTATCACTGGCCCTGTCATTAATGACTGGCCCAGTCATTTTATCACA